>CM061064.1:11816679-13278681 GCA_030762895.1 Sophora flavescens | reverse complement strand
TGGCGGTCTCGTTTGGCTTGTGTTTGGGTTTGGGTTTAGGGTTCAACAACTTGGGTCTCTTGAGGATGTGTTTGAGGTAGGAAATTATGATGGTCGTAGGACATCATCTATTTGGGGATTTAAAATTGTGAGGTGGCGGTGATGTATGGCTGGTTAGCTTAGTGATATGGAGATGGTTGGTAATACGGGGTGTACTAGGCTTGGAAGAGGCGGGTGTTTGGATTCAGTCTCCATTGGTTTGAGTTTCTTTTGTTCAAGGTTCTGCATGTGCTTCTCCCTCCTTCCTTTCACAAAGCGGAGCTTTCTTTGGGCCATTACAACTCACGAAGACTGGTGATCTTGCCATTCCGCAGTCGGCTTTCAATTCTCTCAGCGATGATGACCATGCTCGAGAAAAGTTTGATGACACACTCCCAATCATTCTATCATAGAAGGGCGTACAGGGTGTATCGTGAACATTGCCACGAATTTCTTTCTCGGCAAATGGAGGCTCTACACGGGCGACCAATTCCCCTCCATCGTTGTGCATACTCTTTGAAAGTCTCAGTGTCACTTTTTGACATATTTGGAGTTGCATCCTATAGAGCCATGTCAATATTGTAGTTGTATTGCTTCGAGGAATGCATCACCTGCCAAAGGGTGCAGAAGAGATGGGATGTGGGCCCATTCGAGATGCGTGTACCAATTTAGGGGTACCTAGGTTAAAGCTGTCTTGGAAGAAGTGAATCAAAGGCTTATCATCTTGGGCATATGTTCTTGCAATATTCTTTATACATGGTCAAATGGTTGTTGGATTGAGTGGTTCCAATGACTGTAAATGAGGCAACATAGGCTGAATGGAATTACAGCCATTGCTTTGGACAAAGTTAAGGGGCATCCGAAGACCATAGCGGCCCCCGCCCGATGACCCGTGTGCTCTCCGGCCACTTGACTTTTATTTTTCGTTAGAATTCCCTGCGGCCAGATTCACTAGAGTTTCATCGTATATATTGTGAGGAAGGAGTATATGGCATGTAGGAGGATCAAAGTTTGGCATGATTTAGTGCCATGGGGCCCACGTAATATAGGATATATTGTGGGGTTTTGGATTAGCGAAGAGTGTCACCGTCGGGGGTGTTACCATGTAGGGTTGGCAGTTTGTGTTTGTGGCATTCAAGCTGCAGCGGTGAGGTTTGTGTTCTGAGTGGTATGTGCGGAGTTTTGAATGCCATCTTGTGGGCTGGGGCCGTTGGTGACACAAATCCACGAGCGGCCAGTATGGGGGGATTTTTGAGTGAGAGAAATGAAAGATGAGTTTGGTTGCTTGGATAAATAGTGAGGCATCATGGCCTAACGATTTGGTTGAAGCCTTGAATGAATGACAAGCCGAGAAGCAAGGATGAGAGGTGTGGCTGGATGTCCTTCATTGAAGTGGAGGGTTCTCCTCTCGTTCTTTTCCTTACGCAATTTGCTTGTAGGATCTCCATCATCTTATTCATGAAATCCTTGATTTGACTCACTTTATCACAGATCTCTTGGACTTCTTTCTAGTTCATCCCAGGCCCATAAACAACATGTGTGATCGAGGTTACGATAAGGGTGTCTTGGAGTAATTGTTCAAAAAACCACACTATTTTTATTTAATAAAAGAAATAATAAAATGAATAAAATCAAAAGAATGAAGCAGAAACCAATTAAACTCCAATTTTGATAGGAAGACCATCACGTAAACTTAGCAAGAATACTCGTCTGCCAATCAAATCTAGTGGTATAATTTCCTCTGAAAGCGATTACGATTGATGCTCAGTCAAGGAGAATCCTCCTCGATAAATACGTATGTACTAGCAATGTTGTTGTTTTATTGACACCAATATTTACGTGAAAACACATCATTTTTAGGAAAAATATAGTTGATGAAGTATCTAAGGGAGAATTCACTCCTCGATAGATATCATGCGGAAAAGAAAGCATTCCACAAACATTGATGAAAACTTCCATTTCATTATATGAATATTGCGATACAAACATGAGTGCTGGTCGAATAAAAAGCAATATATCGAGAGTTTTCATATTTTTAAATCCGTCTTAGGGGACTGCAAAATACTATGTCGAGCTTCATCTTCTTTTTCTTGAATCCCTTTACAAGCTTCCTAAAATGCTTGAAGAAATCGAGTCATCTCTGGTGATATCTGGAGGAAAGGGTTCTTGTAAACATGAATTGATGCTTCTTGAGTACGCTCAACAGCTAGGAAGTATGATATTGAAGTTTACCAAACATGTCTTCCATATTTTCTTCTCATGCTTCCACTGTCATACATTACGTCCCCTCACAGCAATTTCCATCCGTATACCCATTCTGCATGACATTGAGCTTCTCCTCTTTCAGTTTCTTGTATTTTGGTCCTCGATAATTTTCCCTCGCGTTAGCTTCCTCTAATAATTCGTGATACTTGGCATTTCAGATTTCATCCTCAGTCGAGTAAAGTTTGGTTCGGGCCAAGGATTCTTGTAAGAGATTCAACTCTCTCCTTTAGTATCTATATTGTTTTGACATGAATCCCTACGTCCCACTCAAGCTCTTCTTTCTTCTTCAAAATTCGACTAGCGTATTTTCTTGACATTCCACCTTTGCTTGCAACTCTTGAATCTACCTTCTTTCCTTTCTTGCCTTCCCATGAGACTTGGGGCTTCTGGGTGTTCATCTCTCAAATTCTCGATTTGTAAGACCAGCTTTTGCACCTTGCTTTGGAGTTTGAAATAGTTATACGCAGCAGTTGCTTTTCATCCAAAACCCCATCCTCGAGCTTTAAGAAACTTCAATTTTTCGGTATTTGATGTTTGTAGAGGATTGCTTTCGATCTTGAGGAGGGGGTTCCGGGCTTTGAAGGACAACCTCTTCTTGCTTCTCTCCATGCTTCATGTATCTTTTTGTTCGAGCTATTGTCAGTCTTCCTAACTCATCGGCGTCTTTGTGAATATTGTCCCGTACTGACCTTATTGCCATTGTCACGGCTCTTGATGCTTTCACATTCTTGATATAGGAAAGATGCTCCGCCAAGTAGCTCTTAAGGGTTCATCTTGTGTCACCTAAGTTTACTAGAGGTAGTGAATATGACACACATCCTCTTGGTCCCATCAATGGGACATTGGGAAACTTTCTGCCAGATATATACGAATCTCCATTGTACCATGGGCACATCCATCCCCAAATGAACGTGAGTCACTCCATCAAACTCTTGTTTCCATTCTATAGTCTTGCGTGACTTTAGCGGCATCGAATGAACCCTTTTAATGGATCATCTGTTCTATCAATTTTGTTACTAAGATCTGGAAGTAATAATCCAAACATATAACATTGGTGCTCGACATCTAAATCCTTCCTTGTTGATTACGATGACTAAACTTGTAGTGAGAGAAAGTTTCACTAAGATAATTAGGACTAGAATTCACCCGTATTCCTCAGTGCAGAAGACGTCCATCGCTGCCCGATCCAATACATCCGGAATAAAGGAAAACACCAGTCCATAGTTAAGAGAGACAAGAACCTATTAAAAGTAACCCCATCGTTGTTGTTGAGCCAACTCTCAAGGTAACCTTCAAGAATCGCCTCTTCAAGCTAGTGTTTCCTTCGTCCACTTTATCCAATTGATCCGGTTTAGAAATTCCAACAAACTTTCATCTTCCCATCTACCACATCTGTCCATAATACAAATAGACACGTGATTCCTTTTTTGGATAGTCAATTTCGAATATAGGCAATCATCTGTAGGCCTGAAATATATCTAGGTCAGCAATTCAAAACATCTCAAAGTTGAGTTCAATACGAGCAAATGCACTCGAGGCCGAGGCATCCACTAGGATCGTAATAGATCTAGTATCGTCCAGTACTTTTGTTAAAGTTTAAACGTGCCTTTTTGGAAATTTGTTGGACTAATTTCCCGCTGCTCACGCGTTTCGAAAGTGCACGTCGATCTTGATGCTCTTCTTGGAACACTGTATTGCTACTACTCTTTGCCTGGTCCTTCCATTCTTTGAGATAAGATTAATACTAAGGTTACCGCCAAGGGGCACAAATAAAGAAAAAAATTAGAAATGAAACCAAAAAATGCCTACATGATTCATGTTGTATGAGCTCTAGTAGCGTAGGAACCCTATGTCGGGTATCTACTGTCAATGCATTACCTTCACTATGACATGCCACTTAATAGAAATAATATTCGAACATGTCATTCGGGTTTCGGAGCGGCTTGTGTGTCTACCTCTTTCTTTTATAAAACCTTAGTGAATATGTATGCATGCAATATATCTTATGTGCGGATAAAAAAATGGAGAGAGAGAGAGAGAAAGCTCCACTTGTCCTAAGCTAGATAAAATTTAGAGTGGACACACCGGGAGGTAATGACTACTAAACAAGTTTGGCTACTAAGTTTGCTCATCAATGAAAATCGGATAGGGTGCTAGACTTCCCCAAGATGGTCCCCTGCTTGCCCCTATCCCGAAAGATAAGGATCGATTCATGAATCTAGTCACAGGTAGGGATAAACCTACTCTCCACTGACCATCCCATGATATCGGGTAGCAACCTGAGTGGTGAATCAACAAATATTAGGGAGGGATAAGACCTCTTCAATGACAATGTCGAGACACCGCCTAATCCCTTGGGTTTTGAGCAGCTCGATATAAGCCAAAAGTGTGCAATATCTGATAGTGATATGTTGATGGGAGCACACAAACCTTCTAAAAACCTACTAAAACAAAACTACCCCAAACCCGCTTAAAAGAACAAATAATACCAACCTAATAGTTCTACATCTTTAAGGTTTCAAGAATATACAAAGACATTTTTGTGTGAGCATTTAAAACTTATTTACAAAAGAAATAAAACAAAGAGGGGTAAAAAAATTTCAAAGTTATAAAAAAATTTGCAACAACTATGATAGTATTGTCTAAAAATCCCGATGGGTTGCAAATGTCACAACTATCCGGCCCGTCGGACGCGGTGAAAGGTAAAAACAGAGGAGCCACCACCAAAATTTTTTATTGGGAAAATCTTGGAAAAACCCATTTATTTAAGGAAAACTGGTCTAAAAAAAAAAAAAAAGTTTGAGTTCGGGAGTCATCACAGTAGGGAGGTGTTAGCACCCTACATCGCTCGTTTAAAAAACAAGAGCGTTAATTGTGCAAAAATTTTAATAACTTTTGGAAATATTTGTTTTACCCCAAAAATTAATTATAAGAAATAATTATTTTTATTTTTGATATTTTGTATTTTTACTGATTTTTACATTTTAAATTTATTGTTGATAAAACCTAAATGAGGTTGAACATGGCACATAAGTCCACAAGGCGCCTCAAATCTAAGGGGATTGAACATGGCATCGTGTCCATAGAGCATCCTAAATAATATAAATTTAAATATTTTAATTAGCTATTCACAAATAAAAGAAGACACTAAAATAAGGAAAAGTTAGTTTTGGGCTTCGAGCGGAATGATTGATTCCGCTCCTACGTATTCCCAAAAGCGCTGAGAAACTTAAAGCCATGTAGTTCTTTTTAAAAAAGCTTGATTGGTTGGTTGATTTTAATTTTTGAAAAGGGTTTGATTTTGAAAAGATTTTTCTATTTTTTTATTTTTGTTAAGAAACAAAGAGGTGAAATCTTCTTTAGGAAAATGATTTTTTTTGTATATTATGATTTTTTTTTGAGAAATGATTTTTATGCTTTTGTCTTATGATTCTTTTATTTTATTTTTTGAAAAAGACCTAAAAATTTTTTTAAGAGACATTTTCATTTTTTTTTTGTTTTGTTTTAACTTTGGCCCAAACTTTGTAAAAGAGAAAATTTCGGGCCTGACGGACAGCCCAAAATATTGTTTTTGAAACAAAATACTTTTTTTTTTTATTTTCTGTTTGGCCCAAATTCTAATGAAACAAAAAATGACAACATAAAAAGATAAATGAGCCACATACTAAGACAAAACCCAAACCCAACAAACTACTAAAACCTAATAACTTAAAACATAAATCGGATAACACAAAAAAGAATAAAAAGGAAATTAAAAGTAGATATTTTAGTGGCCTCCATCGCTACTCAACAGAGGGAGAGCAAACATTGGAACCAGGGTGAGTGGCGGATGCAGGGTGGAGATGCGACGTGGCGGCGACGAGGGTGGACGTCCACCGCGTGGCGGTTCGGTTCGACTGTTGCGATGTTGGAGTCCGAGAGGCGTCAAAGATGACGGACACGCTGAAGCGGGGTGGTGGGATGCATTCACGACGAGAGCTGGCGACCACAACATGGTGGTGGTTCTCAAAGTAGGTGGCAAGGCGAATGGCGGTGATGGTGGGCGGAGAAAACTACGATGGAGGAGCACGGCGGAGGAGTCAACTTGGATCCGTTCTTGTTCTTCTTATATTTTTTTGGTTTTTTTGTTATAAAAGTTGTGATGGCTTATGGTAGATGGTTTAGAGGATGGTATGATGTAAGAGGAAGGATGATCTTGGGTTGATGGAGATGATAATAGAATGTGTGGGGAAGCTTTTATTATTTTGAACAATGGTGTTGTCTGTTGAAAGTCATGGTGGTTAAAGGAAATGAAGGAAAAGGAAAGCGAATTGTGGTGTAACCGAATGGATGAAGATGAAATGAATGGAAAAGATGTGATGACAATTTTCTCAAGCTTCCCCCTCTTCCTCTGAAATGTAACGTGTATATAGAGGATGAGAGAAAAAAACAAAGATCTCGTTATTTTCTTTTGAAAGGGAGGACAAAATCGGACAGATTGTGGTGCCATGGTGTGGTGCTCCCACTACTCGCCCGGCGTGCAAAAGGCGGGGATGGTGTCCCCCCTCTTTCGGAAAAAGTGAAAGAAAACAAAGAAGGGAAATAAAAGAGAAAGCTGGTTTACCTCAAATGGAAGAAAGACAAAGCAAGGATGGAAAAATGGATAAAGAATTAAAAATTATTTTTATATTTTTTCAAATAAAAAATAATAAGTCTTTTTTTTTGGACTTGGATCCCATAACAAACCACTTGCAACCGGAGATGAAAATGGGCTACACTAATCCTATAATGGGCCAAGAACAAAAACACTTTTTTCCTTTTGCAAAGTTTTTATTTTTATTTATCATTTTTTTGTTTATTATTTTTTTCAAAACATTAATTAAAAAAACATCCTGATAAAATTAGGTGTTCACATATGAATAATTGAGTTGTAGAAAATAAATAATCATAATCATATATAATTAAATAATTTTCAACTATTTTTCCAAATGCCTCTTATTGTTTTCATATTTTTTAAAGAAATTGTATGTGTTCAAAAATTATAAATAATTACAAGATAAAAAGCCTAAAACACAATTTTTCCATGCTACAAATTACTATTTTGATTTTCAATACCATAATTCTTATTCAATGATGGGTTCAGTTTAAAATATTTCCTCATATTAAAAATTTACATAAGACAATTATTAAAAATGACAAATTTTAAAATTGATTAGAACGTGTAGACATTTAAGTCAAAAATGACTAATACCATTAAAACAAGATTATAGTAGTTATATGCATCACTTATCGTATTATGATTAAATATTTAAATCTCTAATTCCTTACTATGTAATTTTGTACGTGTATATTTTTATAATTTGTAATCATCTTAATACTATAGTTAAGGGGTATAAATTAAATAATATATGTTATATTGTAAACTCTTTATATTAAATATTTCCTTGACGTTACAATATAAAAACTTTAATATATATGCGTGTGTGTGTGAGAATGGTTTCAAATCATAATAATCCATAAAAACCACACTAAACTGGAAATGATCAACTTATATTTATATTTATTTAGTAATAAACTAGATTATATAAAAAAAATTAGTATATACATTTATTTTATTATCTAATCGAGAGTGTTAATATTTTCTTAAATTTCTTCACTAAAAATGGCAGGTAAAATGATTATTTGTTTTAGTATGTTTCTCCTTTAACAGTTGATCCATTGGTGTCATTTGATTTGAGTTCAATAGAGACTTTCATTCATTTGCCATAGGAGTAGAAGTTAATATGTTATTAGAACCTCGAGATGCGGATTTGATCTAAAACCATCGGAAGAAGCACTTCCTAGATGCATTTAATAGAAATATCACAAAAGTTAGTAAGTGAAATGTAGAAGTTACAAATTTTATTTTATTTTGTTTGAAAATAGGTTGTTTACTCAGCTTTTAGCTTCTCACGGGGAATCACATGAAGGCAACATGTTTGCTTAAACCCCTGATCATTATTTGAACCCATTTCTTTTGGAAATGCCAAAGTCTCTTAATAGGAGTTTTTAAAAATCAACCTTGTAGGTGCGGGCTCTAATTTACTCTAAATGCTGCAGTCTACAAAAAGGGCCGTTTAAATTTAAAACAACTAGTGGATATAAACCAATACAGAAATTAGAAGTTATATATGGGAAGATTAGTCAGCTATGAAGGTGTATTTTTTTTAAGCCCTTAAATTACATAATTTTCCTCTATAATATATAATACATAATACATTCATTATATTTACCATTACAATCATAAGTTGAATCAAGATTAGTAATTCCATATGACTTTGTTTTGCTTTGAGTAGTTTGGAATAAATTCGCATCCAAACAATCATCAGGTGTAACGGATCCACGTGATATTGATGGTTGTATATTGGTCAGTGGATTTGCCATATCAATAACAAAGGATTGAAGATGATAGTTAAAAGAGTGGTTGTTTGAAGAAATGATGAATACAAAACCATCGTCTGCATATTATCAAAATGACAATAATAATGAAAGTTCATACACGATTGATTGGGTGCTGTATCCATCATGCTGGATTGTGATGGTGCGAAATTACTTCTTTCTCCTGATAGAATGTGATTGGAAGATGACAGTGTAGACAAAGGTTGTCTTCGACTATTCCTCTGGAATGTAACATCTTCTTTTGATGTCGCCGTATTTTCTTTTCCTTCGAAATTGATGCCTTAAAAATCCAAAAAACAACAAACATAAAATATACGAAAAATGAATGGCAGCATTTTAAATTCGTTAAGTATAAAATTGGAAAAAAAAAAAGGAACTATGGCAAATGGATGGATTGATAAATTTTTATGCGGTTGTAATGGATGGATTGAAAACGATCCATTAATCCATTATGATCCATTAAAAATTCATTAAAAAATCCAATCCATCCATATCCATGAAATAAAATCCATCCAATCCATCCATTAACAACTTTTTTGGATGAATATCCATCCATCCATAAAATATTTTAAAGAATAAATTTTTTTACAATTAAATAATTTTATTAGTTTTAAAATATCCTCTCCTTAATAAATTTTTTGTACAATTAAATAATTAATATCCTAATAAATTTTTTGTACAATTAAATAATTTTTTGGTTTTAAAATATCCTCTCCTCCTCCTCTCTCTCTCCCTCTCTCTCTCCTCTCTCTCTCTTTTCCCATCTCTATCGTCTTTCTTCTACTTCAAATTATTTCCATTTAACTCTGTAGAAAATGAATTAACCACTAAAATATATAATTCATTTATGCCATTTTTTTACGTAGTTACATATTAAAATAACATATTTGTTCCATCCACACAGGTTCAGTGCAAAATCAATGCTAAAACTATCGAACCTTAGCCGTGATAAGCTAGAAATACTGTTGAAGAGAAAAGAGAATATCACTTGATAGAGTGGAAAGGAACTAATGCAAGAGTAAATAAAACAAGATGAAAACAAACCCGGTTGAGTGGCCAGTTCCCATATTTCTTGCACAGAATTTGGAGTATGCTCTTGAGGTGCATGAATGACAATAACAATTGAACCCACAAATGCAGGATACACATCCTAAAATCCCCATCTTCCGGTGTTCCTTACAAGAAGTAAAACAAGACTAGAAATACATTAGATATGAATATGTCAGTTTAGTTCCAAAAGAAAATGATAATATTTAGACATTGACCAGGACTATATAACATTGTTAAAGCACATGTGACTTTCTATGCTTTCAATTAGTGGTATTTTTTTAAAGTTTCTAAAAAAAAAGGCAACGAAAAAGAAAACTGCGTGATAACGTGGACTACAATTGGTGCTTGAAAACAATTAATTAGTTAATACTCAATGTAATAAAAGAAGAAAAAAAGCAGATAAATAAAATAAAAAATAGTGAAGAAAAAATAATAGGGCGAAGAGAAAATTAGATGGAGTGGTTTTTTTAATAAATGGAGGTTTTTTTGTTTGGTGAAAATAATATGAAAAAAATAAATTGGTTTTGGAATGGATAAAAGTTTATCCATTATATTTTTGATTGTTGGTCCAATGGATTTTAAAAATATTGATGGATCATAAACCATCCACTAAAAAATATCTCCATCCAACCATTTATATTATTTTTTTATAAATGGATGGATTGGATGGATTTTTCATGGATGGATCGATGATGGGGCAAATGATCATTTGCCACCCAACTATGGATACCATTATTAACTGCATTCATCCGTTACCTCTTATTGTCTATAACCCATTTTCTATGAATCCTCAATAAAGATCGGGGACGTTTCTTTGAGTTGGTCTCCATTGTTGTATATAGTTAGTCTGCAAGATAGAATGCAGAAGACTTGATTTATCTTATGAATGAGTTAATAATTTTGTTTGGTTTTTGTTTAAAGAAGTAGTAGGTTGGTAGTCTTAGTTAGAGTATATATATATATATATATATATATATATATATATATATATTTATTTTTTTATTATATATATATATATATATATATATTATATATATATTCAATCAAATCAAATCATATTGTATCGTATCATATTCTTATTTCGTATTTTATCTCATATTTTATTATATTTTTCATCATATATGACAATTATTACATTAATATATTATTAACATATTTTAATTGCCTTTTATTTAATCAAACCATTTAATTGCCTTAATTGTTACTTATTTCGTAGTATATACTTATATATGATATAATTTTTTATTAAAATAATATGATATGATATATAATAAATATGAATAAACACATGTTGATATACAAATATGAATTGATTGAGCTAATTAATACATAAATATGAATTAATGTACTATGAGTAATTAAGGAGTAATTAAGAAATTGTCTTCATAAAATTTTAAAAATAAAACAAAATAAAAGAATGTGTTAGAATATTATATGAGAAGCTATTGCAACGGAATAATTTAAATAAATAAAAATTTGAAATTTGAAACTGAGAAGGTATTGCACAAGAATAATTTAAACCAATAAAAATTTGAAATTTGAAACTCTTCAAAATAAAAGAGAATAATGGGAATCTAGTACAAATATACTAATAAAAGGATAGAAATCAAAATAGATATTGAAAATCAATCAAAAAAAATTCATATTAATATGATATTGAAAATCGGTTTCAAAACAGATAATAATAGCATTGATTGCATACATTAATATGAGTAAATAATGAGCAATTAGTATATATACTAACATTTTAAGAAAGGAATTCAAAATTAAGAAATAAAATAAATTAAAAGGATGAGTTAGATTTTAACCAAAAAAATGAGTTAGAATAGTATATGAGAAGTTATTGCACCATAATAATCTAAATAAATAAAAATCATTTACTTTGAAACTCTTTAGAAAAAAATAGAATAGAATGAGAATCTACAAAATTTTTATTTGAATTATTTGAGTAATTAAAAAATTATTTCGAAATTTCAATAAAATTAAAATAAAAGATTGGATTAAAATATTTTATGAAAAGCTATTGCACCATAATAATCTAAACAAATGAAAGTTTGAACTTTTAAACTCTTTAAATTTAAAGAGAATAGAATGAGAATCTACAAAATTTTATTTGAATTATTTGAGTAATTAAAAATTATTTCGAAATTTAAATAAAATTAAAATGGAATATTGTATAAAAATATTATATGAGAAACTATTTCACCAGATTAATTTAAACAAATTAAATTTTGACATTCTAAACCCTTTAAAATAAAAGAAAATTGAATGAGAATCAGGTATATACTAATAAAATCATTGACCCTCAAAATAGATATTAAAAATCAATAAAAATAAAAACAGATTAATATGATATTGAAAATCTATCAAAATAGGTTTTGATTTGATAGCATTGATAGCATATATTAATATGAGTAATTAATGAGCAATTAATATATATTAACTTTTCAAAACTTAAAAATCAAAATTTAAAAATTTCAAAGAAATAAAATAAAAAAATGAGTTATAATAGTATACGAGAAGCTATTAGTATATGAGTAAATAATGAGCAATTAGTATATACTAACATCTTAAGACTTGAAATATCGAAATTTATAAATAAAATAAAAAGATGATTTAGAACTTTGTAACTCTTTAAAATAAAAGAGAATAGAATGGGAATCTACAAAAATTTTATTTGAATTATTTGAGAAATTTAAAAAATTTATTTCAAAATTTAAATAAAATTTGAATAAAAGATTTGATTAAAATATTATATGAGAAGCTATTTCACCATATTAATTTAAACTAACTAAAATTATAAATTCGAAACTCTTTAAGATAAAAGAGAATATAACGGCAATATACAAAATTTGTTTTTGAATTATATGAGTAGTTAATGAGAAATTAAGAAAATGTCTTGAAAACATTTTAAAACTTGATGAGTAATTAAGAAAATGACTTTAAATTATATGAGTGAAAATATCCCAAAACAGCTTTAAAACTTGATATTCTTAATTTTAAAGAGTAGTAATACAAATAACTAACAACAAATATTATCAATTTGAGAGTTGCAAATATATTGAAAATGATAAAACCAACATCCATCACATAATCCCAAAAGACTAAGACGAAACATCTTTGCTCAAATCATTCCTTCTCTTGCTTAATTCTCTTCAATACTTTGTTGGTGGTACCGCTTTTGCCGACAAATCTTCAAGGTCAACATCGGATATCCTCTTTGACGAGTTTCAGCTTCCCACCCCAAAATCGCCAAACTGAGTCATAAGATCAACACTAGTAATGGAAGTATCTTCATTATCAAACTAAAAACAAAAGAAAATAGCAAGTTGTCAATATATAAGCAAATATCAATAAAAAAATATTTAAAGGCTAAACAAAAGGAAAAACGATCTCACGTAAATCGGCTTCAATTCTTTGAATTTCTGAATGATGATCGGATCATCGCTAGCCTCTTAACTCTATAAGAATTCGGAAACCGAGAGCTAGATACATTTTTTACCTCAACCTTGGAATAACAAATCCTTGTTGAGCAGGGGTTACGAGTCTCTTCAAGAAAGTCAAGCACCGATGACCGCCAATTTATAATTAATATGGTTAGTATTAGTATCAATATTAGTAATATGATAATAGATTTATATTGAAGTAATCTAGGATGTATATTTTTTATGACAAAGCAACCTTCCTATAAAGTTGTACCAAATCTGGACATTCCTTGCTTAAGAGATATGCGCATCACTGGCCAAAGATTGTAAAGGTAGAAGAATCGACTCATCAACGACCCTAACCTTTATTCGGTATCTCGTATTATTTATTCATCGAATTTAGATGCATATATAAAAAAATTCAAAAAACATAGACACGATAAGGGATAAAATTTAGATAAATTTTTACTTCTCTCCAACATCGCTGATGTAACACCCTCCTGGGTCATTACATGGTTAACTTGTTGCGAAAATAAAACTTTATTTCGCTGGTTGCTTTTGGAAAATTTATTTATTTGAGGTCAGAAAACTCGAGTGTAAAAATTTTCTTCCGCGAATAACTCTAGCGCACCTTAATACATACAATAAATAGTAAAGTCATATTCTTAAAGAAGTCACCACAACATACCGTTATTATTTTCAAAAGGTCTCAATTTTCAAATAGAGAAACTTAAAACAAAGATAATATTACATCACAGTTACCGACCTTTTCAACATAAAACCCAAAACAAGACTCCTAAGCTGGTCGCTCTACAAGACATTATTGGAAAGACCCCCATGGTCTTTCCCACAAACAGATACTTCTTCAAGCATCTAGAATCTAAGTCCACAAGTGACTTAGAGAACTCCTCCATTTCATCTGTACTAGTACCCCAAGATACAACGACAATTACCAAGAACTTCGTTATATTTGAGGAGTGGAAGTTCGAAAAGTTCGAACCTCGATCCACGCTTGAGATCAAGGAATTGGATGCCATTGGAAATCCGAATTTCCAAGCCTTAGTAGAGAAGTGTAGAAAGGTGGAACTAATGAGGAAGGAAAGAGGCAACGGAGAAACCGTTGGAGGACCCACTCGTTCCAAAGACCAATATCAAAATTAGAATCAAAAAGGGAAGCAGCATCGGAGGGAACCTTATTTCCGACCACAAGGGAATGACCGTAATCAACAACAAGATCATTCGATAACCAATCGGGAAGTGGAGGCCAACAGTAACCAAAATCGAGGCCAATTTAGAAGATGTTACAAGTGTGGAAACCCGCATCACATGGCTGATGTTTGCCCACGCAAGGGAGCAAAGTGTCACAACTATGGACAAATAGGACACTTGTCAAGGGATTGTAATACACCAAGGTTTGAAAGGGATGTAAACACCTTAGGGACCGATAGACCCATGACAAAGGGAAGAGTTTACACCATGCCTCGGCGCCGGAGCTTCACAATCTGGATGATCTTTACGATGAAGTAGTGTACAATTTGAAGGTCTTATGGCAAAGTGGGTCTATAATTCTAAGTTGTAATAGGATTCTAAGTATAATCGTGTTTTGACGCCCTTAAGTATTTGACTCTCTAGGGTCTCCTATGTTACTAGTCTTTCCAAAGAATGTATGTTTCTTATGACTTTGGGGAATAAAAGTCTCTTTAAGAAATTTATTCCAGTTCCCTTCTCTTTTGATTGTTGTGGTCAGTTTAGACTTGGGATCCGATAGTGTGATTTTACATCATGTTTTCTACACACTTTTGCATGCATTTTTCATATAGATTCTGCATTCTTTATTTGATTTTAGTTAGTTTTTCCTTGGAACGGGTGAAGCGGTTTCTTCGTGTTGTTTTGGCAGGAATTAATGTAAAAATGCTCAAATTAGCCTTGATGGAGCTTGGATGAAATAGAGATTGAAAAGTGAAGAAAATGGGCTAAGCAGAGCCCATCACGGCCATGATGAAGAAAAAAACCGAGAAGAGCAGGGCAAAGTCAGAAGCCGACACGGAAAGGCTCGCCCGCGAGAGGCTACTCGCCTCGCGAGATCGAAGACCGACCGTGCCAGAGAATGCAACCATTTCCGCCTCACCACGCGAACCATGTCTCGCCTCGTGAGCCCGAGGAACAGAGCCATCACGCCTGTGTCCCAAGCTCATCACGGGCGTATTTGAGAAGAACCTTTCGGTTTTGCCTCACGAGCAGCACTCGCCTTGCTAGAGATCCAATCTCTGAAGACCAGATTTTTAACATTCGCCTCGCTAGAAGACATTCGCCTCGCGAGCGCACGCAGAGTCTGATTGGTATAAGTTGCTGTTTTAGGGCAGAATGAAAGGGGGTTTTTGAAGGAGAGTTTTAGTTTTTTTGAGAGGGAGGCACTTGGAGGCTGCGGCTGGACTAGGGTTCCAACCCTAAAAGGGAGCTGAGTTAGGGGGTTGCTGTGACAACAGTGGGAAGCTTCAATGGAGTTCTCCCTTTCTTCCTTTCTCTACTACTTTTCTGGTTTGGCTTTCTCTTTTATGAGTAGCTAATCCCAGTTTGTTGGGATTAGATGTAATCAAACCGATTATTATTTATTTGCCTTGACTGATTATTCTGTGTTCATGCCTTCGTATTAGTGATTGATTTTCTATGCTCAATGCTTGTTGTGGCTAGCACCCCCATGACTTGATTAGTGTTTTGGTATGCAATTGAAAGATTCGTATTAGAACCGGAATTGAATTTAATCACCTAGTAACCCTTACGTCTAGAAATGGAGTTTGGTTTACTAGTAATCGCGTAATCCCTATCCCTAATGCAAATTCATTAATCTAGGCCACCTAAGGAATTAGGGTCTATTAGTGGATTTAGGCTCTTGTCATCCGAGACATCGGGGCTTGAGTAATCTAGTGGATTGATTTTAATATCTCAAGCATGAATGGGAGGTATCTAGTCCCGATAGTACATGAGCTAGAGGTTTGGTGAGGTCTAGTCCCAACATATCCCTTTCGCACCCCAAGTGCTCGACAAAAATACAAAAAGATTTTATTCCTTTTGTTTTGTTTGTTTTGAATTCTCTCGCTTAGTCTAGATAGTTGCTGAGTTTGTGAACCGATAATTGACATCCAATCCCCGTGGATACGATAACCGATCTCACCACCGTATTACTTGCACGATCGGGTATACTTGCCCGTAACCGTCAACAAGTTTTTGGCGCCGTCTTGGGGAATTGGTTTTGCCAATATCATTAGTAACAAAGGAGGCAAATAATTTAGACATTTTTATCTTTTATTTTTCTGTATATATAGACATTTTATCTCGTACATGCATTTTTTTTTTTTTTTGAGTGTATGTTTGTGCAAGGTTGAGGAAACACATGGACTATCATTACTGTCCAACTTGGGAAGATCAACTTGATTGGATCGTGTTTGATGGCATCACCAAAAAGCACGTAAAGATATACTCCAAGGTGGAATGGCAGTCCTATTTTTCTTCCTTGCAACCACCACCACACTTCGAGCTGGATCCTGATTTGCTAGAGATTCTTTGGGATATAGATGCTTATCCTCTGAGCTTGAGCATAGAGCGTAGCCTGGAGGAAATTGGATCCATGATTCAGAGGGCTGAGATGCGAGGAGGGAAAAATGCTAGTAAGATAATGACGTCACTAAGCGACATCTTTCAGAAGTTGGAAGAACAAGCCAGTGAATTTTTTAAATTACTAGCAGAAAAGCCACATGGAATTCAAATTGAAGAGAATCTATTGGCTAGCATGGACATGAATGAAGATGAAGTGGTGGTGGTAGAAGAGCAACAAGAAGACGAAGTGGTAGTGGATTCCACCATGCTTGCTAAGGAATCTGAATTTTCTGCATTGGACAAATATGTTGGCTTGCATGCATGTGTGGACATTGCAAATCTAACCCCTTCCACTTGTCTGACAAACTTCCTCTTGAAAATTCCATTTGACCTGAGAGGAAGTGAGTTCATAATTGTAGAGGTCAATGGAGTTTTCACATACTGGCTAGGTGGAACCGTGGATAGAGTCATACTACTGCTACAATCGCCACTCCACAGACCATGTGATCCGGGAGGAGGATCCTAGAACGTCAAGCTAGTGACGTTAAAGAAGCGCTTATTGGGAGGCAACCCAAGTTTCTTAACCCTTCTCTTTAGGATTTTCATTTTCTTAGTAGTTTTTGTTTTTGATTTTAACCTCTTGAATAATTTGAGAAGATCAAGAGGAAAAATAATAAATTGAGAATTGCCAAGTGATTTCAGGGAAAGAAGGAAGGGAGAGCAAGAAGACAAGAAAAAGCAAAGTCAGCACCCATCAGGCTCACGGTCGTGACGCATTTCCCAACAAGTTTCTGACTGGAATGAGAGCCAACACCCGCTACCGCCTCGGTAAGCCGTTCCAATTTTTCTCCTCTCTCTAACTTGATTATTTACATTGGGGACAATGTAAATTCTTAAGCTTGGGGTAGGGGTATTTTGCATTTGCATTTTGCATGTTGCATTCATATAGTTTTGCATGGTAGTTTACATGATCACATGATTAGATTGCCCTTGCTTAGACTATGCATCCAATTGTGAGAACTAAGTGCCAAATAACTTGAGATAGTGAATTATTGAACCCAATTTTTTTTCATTCTTGTGATGAGGCTGCAAATGAAAATGCTTGAGATGATCTGTGATAGTTGATAATTAGCATATGGTTCTATAGATCTGTGTTTCTCATTGATTTTTGAACTACTAAAATGTGAGATTTTGAGCCATAAAGGGGTACTCACTATATCTACCGCATTCTTTGTGTTAGAGTGTTATTCCTCTTGGAATGTATTTCTCTAGAACTTGACTTAAAACCATTTTGAAGCTTAAAAATTTTTTAAAACATTTTTGAAAATGATTGAGGCAATAGGTATTTTTCTGGCCTTCTAAGCTTTGAATGACTAAATGCTACCCCTTAGTTGCCCAATTTTGAGCCTACATGAAAAAAATGCTTTTCTTGGTACCCTGAAATATGTGGATGAATGATGATTGATAAGGGACCTTCTAAAGTATTACAAAAGGGTAAAAAGGTAGTTGAAAAAAGTATGGGTTGAAAGAATCAGAAAATATTTCTCTTGAGTTGAAAAATATCCCCTTCTCCAAATAAAAGAAAAACAAAAGAAAAAGAAAAACTATAGAGAAGGGGATGACAAAAAGAAATGAGAAATAAAAGAAAAAGAAAGAAAAGAAAGGTGGAAAAATAAATCAAAACCCAAAAAGATATTTTAGAAGGTGCATGCTTTGCAATGGTTGATATTTTGTTAGCCCTTTTGAAAATTTCCTTTTCTTGATTTCCCCACCTAACGATTAATCTCATGGCCCCGCTACAACCAAGTAAAGACCTCTTGATTCTAAATTGTTTTCATTAATAAAGTAGAGATTTGGTTGATAGTCAAGCCTATGGTAGAATTCTTTCCTTGAGGAAAATGGAGCGAATTGTCTTATTTCCATAACACTTGAGTGAGGTGAGAAAGAGAGCCAAGCAAATGAATAAGCTTGGGGTGAGCTTCAGGTGAGAAAGAGTGCCCTAATCAGTGAGAATATGATTCTAGGAAACCTAAGCGTCTAATTGGACTTGAACTGATTGTCTCTTGCTGAATTGTTTGAAATGCCTATTACTTGGATTAGTATTTACTCGGGTTCTTGATTCACCATCCATGCTTTGATTATATATCTCTTCTGGCCTTAGTGATTGCTTGAGGACAAGCAATTGAATAAGCTTGGGGTGATTTGATAGTATGATTTTACATCATGTTTTCTGTACACTTTTGCATGCATTTTTCATATAGATTAGGCATTCTTTATTTGATTTTAGTTAGTTTTTCCCTTGGAACGGGTGAAGCGGTTTCTTCGTGTTGTTTTGCAGGAATTAATGTAAAAATGCTCAGAATTAGCCTTGATGGAGCTTGGATGAAATAGAGCTTGAAAAGTGAAGAAAATGAGCCAAGCAGAGCCCATCACGGCCTGACCGTGATGTCCATCACGGCCATGATGAAGAAAACTGAGAAGAGCAGAAGGCAAAAGTCAGAAGCTGACACAGGAAAGGCTCGCCCCGCGAGAGGCTACTCGCCTCGCGAGACTGAAGACTGACTGTGCCAGAGAATGCAACCATTTCTGTCTCGCCACGTGAACCATATCTCGCCTCGCGAGCCTGAGGAACAAAAGTCATCACGCCCAGGCCCTGAAGCTCATCACGGGCGTATTTGAGAAGAACCTTTCGGTTTCGCCTCGCGAGCAGCACTCGCCTCGCAAGAGATCCAATCTCTGAAGACCAGATTTTTAACATTTGCCTCGCAAGAAGACATTCGCCTAGCGAGCGCGCGCAGAGTCTGATTGGTATAAGTTGTTGTTTTAGGGCAGAATGAAAGGGGGTTTTTGAAGGAGAGTTTTAGTTTTTTTGAGAGGGAGAAACTTGGAGGCTGCGGCTGGACTAGGGTTTCAACCCTAAAAGGGAGCTGAGTTAGGGGTTGCCTGACAACAAGTGGGAAGCTTCAATGGAGTTCTCCCTTTCTTCCTTTCTCTACTGCTTTTCTGGTTTGGCTTTCTCTTTTATGAGTAGCTAATCCCAGTTTGTTGGGATTAGATGTAATCAAACCGATTATTATTTATTTGCCTTGACTGATTATTCTGTGTTCATGCCTTCGTATTAGTGATTGATTTTCTATGCTTAATGCTTGTTATGGCTAGCACCCCCATGACTTGATTAGTGTTTTGGTATGGAATTGAAAGATTCGTAATCCTTACGTCTAGAAATGGAGTTTGGTTTACTAGTAATCGCGTAATCCCTATCCCTAATGCAAATTCATTAATCTAGGCCACCTAAGGAATTAGGGTCTATTAGTGGATTTAGGCTCTTGTCATCCGAGACATCGGGGCTTGAGTAATCTAATGGATTGATTTTAATATCTGAAGCATGAATTGGAGGTATCTAGTCCTGATAGTACATGAGCTAGAGGTTTGGTGAAGTCTAGTCCCAACATATCCCTTTCGAACCCCAAGTGCTCAACAAAAATACAAAAAGATTTTATTCCTTTTGTTTTGTTTGTTTTGAATTCTCTGTTTAGTCTAGATAGTTGCTGAGTTTGTGAACTGATAATTGACATCCAATCCCCGTGGATACGATAACCGGTCTCACCACCGTATTACTTGCACGACTGGGTATACTTGCCCAGAACCGTCAACAGGATCCAATCTTTCTTTTCCTAGAGTTGTGAGTTGCCTTGTTGTTGCATGAGATGGGTATGTTTATAAAAGAAGTTTCTTGATGAAACTTAATCTAATCACTTTACTTTTGGTGGAAGTGATTCAGTTTGAATTCTTATCGAACTGTTGCTCTTTTAAATCGTTGACCGGGAAATTCTAGTGAAAAGAGAAACTTTTTACATTCATGATTGTAAACGTGTACCGATCATACATTTTTACCTCCCTGAACCTACTAAAGGATCTTCATACACTGGATGTTTCTGTATTCTTTTGGATTGATGAAATTATTTTAGATACTTTCTTCTGATAGTATGATCTTGATAGTAAGAGATCCTTTTTAGTTTCAAGTTACGTAATTTTGAGGACGAAATTCTTTTTAGAGGGGTAGTATTGTAACACCCTATTTTCCTATGCTTTCTGTAGCAGTAAATACATATTTAAATGTGTTTATTTTAGATTAAACTAAGGATGATTTTAATTAAACTAAAATCATTTTCTTGTGTTTTTGTAACATATGAAGTCACGGTAAAATTTTCGGTTGAAAATTTAGACGGAAGTCGGTCTGCGTTTTCACTGCCGGTACAAGTTCACTGTGCAGAAAACCTAGTTTTGACCCCGTGAACGAGACGGTTAGTGTTTTTGTTATGTTTCCTTCAACTTTGGTTATTTTTAAAATTTTCGTTCAAAAATAAAATAATATTTTATTCGGGCGAAAACGTCGGAAGAATTACGATCGGAAATGCAACCGGGTACGAAATGGAGCAGATTAGGAAGCACAAAAGAAGTGAAGTGACTTGATGGGACATGATGGAAATAGGTTATGACACACTCCAAAAGTGTAATCATCACACTTTTCAAATTATATCATATTATATTCTAAAAACCTATTTTTCTCTTTTCTCTTCAACCAAACAAGGCACAAGGTTAAAACTTGCTCTCCAAGCTCATTCCTCTCTCCTCAATTTCGTGTCATTCTCCCCCTTTCCCTATATATACCCCTTTCATTTTCACTTCATCATCTTCCTTCTTCAAACTCCATTAAACCTTCATTTTCTTCCTTTCTTTTAAAAGTTCAAGCTCTTAAAGCTTTAGTTTTTATTCGTCTTTTCAACTTAAGTTCTTCATTAAAGTTCTTCCTTATACTAAGGGTAATGCTCTCATATGAATCTTTTTGCAAGTTTCATCTTTTATTTCTTAGTTTACTTTATGTGTTCTTTATATGCTTTAAACTTCTAGAATCTCTCAAAAATGGTAGAAAACTCCTTTTGAGTTGAAACCACTTTCTATAGTCTTGTATTAACTTATATTTTTACATACTAAGAGGTTGTGTAAAACAAAAATATCTACCCATCCTTTCCAATGAAGGCCGAATGCTTGTATTTGTGACCTATGAAGTTTTTGTTTCAACTTTTGGAATATGATCATGTGTTTGAGCTTCTAACTATCCCTTGATCTTGAATCTATAAATCTTGGAAGTTTTGATAGCTTGTTCCTATGATGGCCGAAAATATGAATAAGTAAGCCTAGGATACTATGTTTCAACTTTCCAAGTATGATCATGGATATAGAACTCTTAATACCTTGTGATTCTAAACCTAAGAGTTATTGTTAAACAAAGAATATTTTCCTCATCATCCTATGGTGGCCGAAACTTAGAGTTTAGGTGCTAGGATGTTTAAGTTTTAATTTTTCCAAAATGATCATGGACTTGAGCTCCATAAGATATTTGGATGCTAAGTCTAAGAGATTGGAATTTTTAAGGATTTCTAACTTGTTTATTCTATGTTATTAAATCTAGTATGTATTACTTTCATTTTTCCAAGATGATCATGGACTTGAGCTCCATAAGATATTTGGATGCTAAGTCTAAGAGATTGGAATGTTTAAGTTTCCATTGTTTTCCAAGATTATCATGGACTTGAGCTCCATAAGATATTTGGATGGTAAGTCTAAGAGATTGGAATGTTTAAGTTTCCATTGTTTTCCAAGATGATCATGGGCTTGAGCTCCATAAGATATTTGGATGCTAAGTCTAAGAGATTGGAAAGTTTAAAGATTTCTAGCCTATAAATCCTATGAAGGCCGAACCTAGAAGGTTATAGCCCTAGGATATTTTGTTCTTATTTTTCCAAAAGGATCATGGTTTTGAGCTCCTTAATACATATGGGTGTTAAACCTAAGAGATTGGAAAGTTTATTGAATGCTAGCCTATTTTACTAGCCTTGGACGAACACCCTAAGTTTATAACTTAGTGGGATTTTAATTAAACTTTGTTAAATGATCATTGTTTGTGAACTCCTAACACTTAAGGATCATAAATCCAAGAGTTGTATAATTTTCGGGAATCTCTAACCTTAAGAACTAGTCTTGGCCAAACCTATACCTTGTGGTTTAGCGTTCTTGTTTGATTTTAACTTTTGATTTTGTGTTCATAACCTTAGACTTCCATCGCGGAGGAAACGAGGACGTTCGTGGTATACCTCTTCGAACATCTAATCTCCTTACCTTCACAGAAGGTAAGAGGGATTGCCTAGGGATATTCAATGACTATATTCATGTGTGTATGTGTTTACTTGAGTGATTTGAATATTATGATGATAAGGAGCAAATACTTGAATGACTTGTTTACTTGAACTATTGCGATTATTACTTGAAGTTGTTTATTGCTTGCCTTAAAGTATTGTGAGTTGTATATATGTGATGAACTATCGTTAATTGTGATATTATTGTTGAGAATATATTACTATTGATTGAAGTTTGAGAAGCCGGACTTGAGTCTGTGCACAATGATTATAAGGATTAAAAGCCTTAATAAGCCTTGAATAGAACTTTGATAGTATTGGTTTCATTTATAAAAGTTCCTTGTTTAAAATGCTTACTTCAAGAGAATGAGAATCTTGTTTTGAAAAGAAACGTTGAAGTGTTTTTAAGTCAATAGAAACTACCTTTTTATGATCCAAAGTTTGTACGAGAGAAAACCTTTTTCGAACTATGTGTTTCATGAAGGGAAAAAAAACCCTTTGAAAATATTTGACTTTATTCCATCAAGGATTTCAAAAGCAAACAAATTTCCAAATGTTTTATAAAAGACTTTGTAAAAGAAAATATTTTCTCCTGAATGATTTAGAAATGTTCTGGTTACTTGGATAAGTGACCGAGGTTTTGTTTTGGTTTTTGATTTTCACTGAGCAAAAAGTAAGCACATGTGAAAGAGAATACTAGTTCGCGAGACGTCACCTCTAACATTCAGTTTATGCACGTGATCTGGGATCCGTGTCAAGAATTATGGACCAAGGGTCCTAATCGTGATATTATGGGCTAGGAGTCCTAATTTTGGAATTGAGGACTGTGTGTCCTAATTTCGTTATTATGGGCTAGGAGTCCTTTTCATGTTGAAATAAAACATGGATAAAATCATAATTATTTCTATGACCACAACCTTGGACTGCGGCATCGATCTAAGGTGTTGTCATTGAGCACTCGGACTACGTGTCCTGTGTTATTGATTTTCAAGTAATGAAAATTGTGAATAGTCGTTAGCTTTGGGCTTCGACAACAGGAGAGAGTGAACACAAAGAAAAGTCTCGATAATGAAAAGTCTTTTATTCATATGCATTTCCCCCTAGCATACTTGCTTGAGTTAACCGAATACTCGCTTAAGATGTGGTATTCGATGAGGTATACATCCGAATGGCCGTTATAAGGGACTCGTGATGATGTTGATCCGGGTGCATGAGGTGACGGAGACAACTTGCCAAACGTGGCATATGAGCTTGATCAAATCTTTCTTTCTTAATGATAAAACGGTGTTGGTATCTCATGAGATTAAGTTTAGAGCCTGATGATTGAAGTGTCATGCATTATCTTTATAAAATTGATTGATTCGGGTATAAGACCCACTGAAATAATACTTGTTGTTTACCTATGAGTAATGTTTAAAATGTTAATATGCCAAGGTGTTGTATGTATCATGTGTATGGTTGTTGAATGATATATCCATTTGCCGGTATCCCACTCTTACAGTTATATCGGTTTTTGCTGTAGTACCTTGGTACTCTAGTACCGATGTTGCAGAGGAGTCTTTCTAAGTCACTTGAAGACCTAGTGTTAGAGGTTGGGAAAGTATTCTGATTGAGGGTCTCTCCAATGAATATTTGATAGAATGACCAGCTTAGGAGTCTAAGTTGGGTTGTATATCTTAAGAGGTTGGTAAATGTAGTGTTATATACATCCATCTGTAGTTTAAACATTTTCTTTCGAAAATGAAAACTTAGAGAAATGTTGTATGTCATGGTAACTTTGTTACCAATGTGACTTTACGTTTTAAATGTATGTATTATGGATTTCAGAGTTATCCTTAAAGAAAAATTTTATACCCCAGTTGAGACACCCCGTTGTGCCCCGGTGTTTTATTAGCTTAAAACCTTATTAATTAATTCCTTAATCGCGCGCTTAGAATGAAAAGTGCGTAAAAATTAAAACTTTATTTAACCAATCATATAAATTCTGCAAATTAAACACACCAAGGTTGTAATATATAAATACACATTGGTTTATTTATTACATTACCAAAACACTGTTGAGGGTATCCTCTCAGTAGGATCCCTCACAGGCATAAACTTAAAATAAAAGCCATACTTAGCGAACACATATAAAAAAATACTCATTCTTAAACACATTGGCCATACTATCTATACCCTAATCGCCATGGATTACGGCTCAACCTCCAGCGTCTGATTCGTAAGGAGTTACATCCAACTCCTCAACAACCTCCGTTTCATACAGAGCTCCGTCCAGCTACTCAGCAACATAATCCTCCATCGGGTCTTCTAATGTAAGTAAAGTAACCCACAAGATCGAATACAGAAACATAGGGGATAAGAAGCAGTTCTATCATCAAAAGCGGAAAAGAGTAATAGTAAATTATACAGTAATTGTCACAGACATAACATCATCCAAAACCTAACTAACAAAGCCTCCTCAATTTAATGTATCATCCTCTACCCCAAACTCGTACAACTAGACTTTCATACTGACGTGGCCACCACGGATTTCTTTCACGCATTCCTCTTGGGAAATGTCAGTCAATTGTTCAAGCGACGGGTTTCAAATTCCCGGTGCACATTCTCTTCCATGGTGAGAACGCTCATGCAAAGCATGACACTATAGCTGCACGATGCTCCCGGTGCACACCCTGTCCACTCCCGGGGGTGCTCAATGAAATTCAATGACACTATAGTTGCACAACCTATTTCTAAGGTGGAAGGGTCTAGCGAGAACTCTTGACCTAATGTATTATATTACCAATACACGGTTGTGAACAACAACACCGACCTTGTGTATTATATTACCAATACACGTGAATCTCACCAACCCATTTTAACAACATCCTAGTGCCTTAACCTTCCACTAGAACTCAACACATATTCTAGGTCACCATACCGCATTAAAATACATCATCTAGGTTAGGCACCTCTAAGTCACCATTATTCTCACACCCAAAACAAACAACTATCTCTCAAACAACATATATATCTTTGCTTAAAATCCACTCAGCACAATATTAACAACCAGGCAGATCATGCATAACATAACATCAGAAAATATTCAAACCCACAATATATCACATAAGCAATTCAATAATAATCATAAATTCAATCAACCTCAGATAAGATAAATTCATCCTAACGTCGATAAATCTACAATCCCCGAATCACCATTGGTTTAATAGAAAAGGTTTCCAATGGAATTTTGGTCTTGTCGATTACTCGACTACTAGTAAGGTTTAGGTCGCCCTACACAATTATTATATAATCTACTACTTATCGATTCCGACGATAGGTTGATTCTTTCCCCCACCTGAGTTAGCACTGGAATTCTGACTTCGACGATCCTCGTTATCACACCACAGTTTAACGGTTTCTCCTTCAACCGAACAATACAACTATAATTAATCAACAAAATCACTCTTAACCTAACTAGCTAGGTTTCGGCATCCTAGTTTAAAGTAGAGTTAGGATTCTTTTCTCATTCCAAGCTTTTGGATTCTAGTTCCTATAGTCTTAGATAGCTTAAATAAATTATCATAACTTGGAAATATTAACAAAATAATTTAATCTTCTTTTTAATTAAGTTTCGGACTCACTTAGTAAAATAGGCTAGGAAATTCATTTTGATTTAAGCTATTGGTTTTAGATTACATAGATACTTAAGAGTATTAACCAATCATTAGAATTCATTAAATTAACAAAATCTATAAACTCCTAAACCCTAGATTTTCGGCCAACACCATAAAATTAGGATAGAAATCTTTGTTGAAGTTAAGCTCTTAGATTATAACCATATAGGTATTAGAGAGCATGATACAAGTGATAGAATTGAGTAATGACACAAAAACTTCACACTCACTTTCTCACCTAGGTTCGGCCAAGAATGGTTAATAGGGAAGGAAAATGACTTTGATCACATGCTTTTGGATAATGAAAGTAGGGATCATATATAGATCATAGAAATTGGTTTCACATTTTTATGATTTTTCTACAATTTTCTAGAATTATTACAAGTTCTAGATCTAGAAATGGAAAACTATGAAATATAAAGAACAAAAGCTTAAACAAGAGATGAGATGATCATGTTACCTCAAGTTAGGAAAGTAGAATAAGAATAGATGATGATCTTGGCAAGCTTTGTAATGGAATCACTTGGAGCTCTTGAAGAATGAAAGTGGAGTTTAAGTGTTTTTGGTGAAGAAATGAAGAAGATGAAGAAGATGAGTGAAATGGTGAGGGAGGCCACGGTTTGGAGGGTATATATAGGAGTAATCTTATGCCTTGTTTGGTTTGTTAAGCTTAGATTAATAGCTTTTAGGAATATTTAATTAATATAAGCTTAACCATAGTTAATAATTAACTTAACTAAGGTTATTTTGGCTAATCATGGTTAATAATATGTGGCTCACATTTGATGGAGGTGTGACTGATTTTGGGCCACACATAGTGACTCACCAATGAGTCATCGATCTTATCCGTTAGCGGTTCCCGGAAATTCGTACACAATCTCTCATTTACCCGATTTCGGTTTTGAGAGGAAAATAATGAAACGAAAGCAAAATGAAATAGGTATGGTTGAGTATATATGGATGGACGAAATTGAGGAGATGTGGGAGGTTTAAAATCACGTAAAATGAGTTGTTAAGAGTGCGTAGATGTGTTTTGTTAATACTGCGAAAGCTTGGGGGTATTTTGGTCTTTTTACCTAAAAGTCATGATTACTAGCATTTAATGCTTATAAATGCTTGGTGACTCATCCTCCATGAGTCATCATGTATGACTCATTTTCCCGATCTCTTGACAGGTCTCTGCAGTTTCGTTTCCGACCCCGTCGGTTCTCCGATTAGGGTTTTACGCCCGTAAAAAGCGTAATATTTCGTTTTCGATTGAAAATTTTCAAACTAACCAAATTCGTTGGAAATATGATTTAAATATAAACCATTTCGTTCACGAGTAAAAATTAGGTTTTCTGATCATTAAAATCTTACTGTCAGTGAAAATACCGACTGTTTTCCGTTCGAACTTTCGCCAAAATTCGCCCGAATACACATAATATTTTATTTCTGATTAGAAATTTGGAAATTAGAATTTCTCACGGACAAAATATAAAAAATCTACAAATTTCAGTTTTCGGGTCTAATTAGGGTTTTCTGTCAGTATAAAAATTATACTGTCGGTTAAAAACGCAGACCGGTTTCCGTCTGAGTTTTAAACCCAAATTTTAACCAGAGCTTCCTGCCATAGAGTAAGTTCTAGATATGATTTTGTTTTCTCCAAAATCATTTCCTAAATCTCAAATAAAAATATAAATAAATATATTTTTACTATTAAAACAACATAATTAAAAACAGCCTGTTTCACCAGTTTTCTGACTTAAAAGAAAATAATTTTCCGAAAGCAACCATCAAATTATCTTTTTAATTTACTTCCGCATGTGTTTACATAGTAATACCCTAAGGGGGGGTGTTACATTAGGCACGTCTGCCGAAAATGCATGTAAAAAATTTTGTTTTCGTCGTTTTTCTTCGTGTTCAATCTTTCCTTATCAAAGCTCAAAAGCTTACGACCTTCGTAGTTTTGAACGTCTAAAAATTTTTCATCATTAACACAGGACACAAAGTCCGAGTGTTCAATTACAAAACCTCTAGATCGACGCACCAGTCTTAGGTTCGTGATAATAGAAAAACATCAAAAGTCTTTTAACATCGTTTATTACTCCACAAAATAGACACAATGTCCACATGACATAAGGTCCTTAACGTCATAAGAATACTAGTACCCCGACGTCTCGGTTAATAAGTTCCATTTCACCGTTTACATCCTTTTCGTTCTGTGAAAAACAAATCTAAAATAAAATCTCCGCAACTTATCCAAGTTACCGAAAATTCGTCATTGAGTAAAACTCATTTACAGAAAATCCTTTCCGTTGTAACTCGTTTACAAAATGTCAAACCATATTGAAATTCATTTTCTTTTGGAAACCCTTTTTCCGAAATAACATCCAATCTTCGTAAAATCATTTCTACTATAACTTCCTTCATCAAATCTCTAAGAAACTCATTTTCGTTCAAAAATCAATGATTTGAACTTGGGAACCTCATTTAAGACAAATTCTCAATATTACCCTTTTTAAGAATACTTTGACGGAATTGTCCGTCGTTTGTCGTTTGAAAACGTTTTTAGGTCAAAAGATGACTTTTTGTCGTAAAACAATTTTTCCAACACTGTAATAAAATTATTTTTGAAACTTTTTCTCTTAAAACAACATTTTCTAATATTTAGAAATTCCTTATGTGAAAATTAGCAGTGCTAAAATATTTTCACGGTTACATCCTCACCGTGACTCTTAAAACACTCTTTCGCCGTTAAATCATTTAAATAATATTATTTATCACTTTTCCCCCATTTTTTTACCAAATAATAAATTAAGTAATAATATATTACTATTTCTTTTGAATTAAACTTATTAATTTATAAAATGCTTTTAAATGCTTTTAACCTCGTATTTAATTAAGCTCTGACGACTGTCAGGCTTTCCAATCCACAATCCACATCAACAATAAATTCATGTCAACAATTCATCACAATATTATAGTAATTAACCCAGGCAGATCATGCATCAAAGCACTATAATACATAATTGCAAATAACTAACCACAGATAAAATCACGGCTTAACACAAAGTTAAACAACCACAACCACAGATAAACCATACAGACCACACACTAATCACAAATAGTTATTGGGAAAAATCCCTCATGTAAGCTCCCCTTACCTCTCGTAGAATTTATCTTCCGATCTCCTTCCTCGAACATACATCAAACTCCAGTTTCACGACTCATGTATAATCGAAACACTTTAACCTTCAACGACTCACAATCAACCAATCAAAGCAAGAAAATAAAATCATCTAAACTCTATACATAGGTCACGGCCTCAACAAGGTTTTGTGGCTAAAATTTCTAAAATTGCTTAAGTCATTGGATTAATTATCCTAATTACTTAAGACAATGGATTAGTGATAAATCAACAAAGTTTGAATTAAAAACTTCCAAACTTCTAAAACCCTAGATTCGGCCATGAGACAAAAATATGGCAAGAGATTTTGGTTTGATACATAGGCTTGTTTTCCACATGGATATATACTAGAAAGATAATATACAATATTATTTGTGAAAAGAATGAACAAAAACTTCCTCCAACCAACCACATAGGTTCGGCCTTAGCAAGTTAAGTACGGAGGGAATTTTGGATTTCAACATACTCTTGGATTATGAACATATGTATGATGACAAGAACATAGAAATTGGTTTCACATTTTTAGGATTTTTCTATGATTTTCTACGAGTTTTCAAAGTTAAGAACACTTAAGATGAACATGATGATTAAAACTTTAAAACAAGAAATGAATTGAAGAAGATATAACTTAAAGATGATTAGGAACATGAATCACTTATTGGAATTTGAAAATGGGTAAGAAATTACCAACTTGCTTCACAAATGGAGTTTTCTTGTGTTAGAGAGAAATGGAGGAATGGAGAAGATGATAGAAGATAGTAGAATGTGTGAGAATTAACTAGAGTCCTCTTGACTCTTCAAGAGTTTATGAGCCAAGAATTTAAGCTTGGGCTTGCGCATGTGCTTGAGGAATTCACCAAAGTCCAATTGATTTTAAGCTTGAAAATGCTTAAGACTTAATACTTTGTCAAGGAAACTTAAGAGAACAAAATGGCTTTATGGAAAACAACATTCCAACCATGATATTGGGCTTTATGGGTGCATCCCTTTTTGGGCTTGGATGGCAACGATTGGCCCAAAAGTTTATGACAACTTGAAGAATTAATCTTAGGACTAAAAAGCAATTAAGAGAAAGTTTAAGGACTTAAGTGCAAAATCCTTAAAATGTCATCATAATGCCATGTGCACCATTAATGCATTCATATGGTGACTCGTCATGTGTGAATCATTGATATTATCCTTTAACGGATCCCGGAAATCCTGTAATCTGGTCCGTTGCTTCCCCGATTCAATATTACACCCGGATAAAATATAATATTTCACTTTTTAGTGAAATATTTCAAAATAGCCAAAATCGTAAGAAATTAAATAAAAACCTTAAGTTTTTAGTTCACGAGTCAAAATTAGGTTTTCTGAGCAGTATAAATATACTGTCAGTGAAATTCACAGACCGGGCTTCGCCTGACTTTTCAACCTAAATTTTTATCGTAACTCTCTACGATAAAGTAGAGTGCAAATAAGGTTTCAGTTTAATTAAAAAAAATTCTAAGCCTCAGTTAAAAATATAAACATATTTATATAAATTTCCGATATTAGAAAACAACGAAAAGTCAGGGTGTTACAAGTGACATGATGATTACAGTTTTCACAATAAAACTTTGATTCGTCTGATTCTTCTTTCTCAACAGATTTACCACATTTGCATGCCATATACCACCAAATTTCATCCGCATTCAAATGTTTAATAGTGGCAAACACAACAGAAAAATGATGCTGAAATAGCAACAAAAATAAAGATTATACATGAAATAAGTAGGGTTGAAAAATAGAGGATTAAATATAGGAAATAGCGATATGAAGTTATGGACCTCTAGCCCGTCATTGATCTCTTGAATATTATTTTTATCAGGCACATTCAATAGTTCTTGCTCAACATTCATTTTTGGAGATTCAGTTATTTGGCTGAGGACTTGAGAACCAGATTGATTCGTCTGATTCTTCTTTCTCAACAGATTTGCCACATTTGCATGCCATATACCACCAAATTTCAGCCGCATTCAAATGTTTAATAGTGGCAAACACAACAGAAAAACGATGCTGAAATAGCAACAAAAATAAAGATTATACATGAAATAAGTAGGGTTGAAAAATAGAGGATTAAATATAGGAAATAGCGATACGAAGTTATGGACCTCTAGCCCGTCATTGGTCTCTTGAATATTCTTTTTATCAGACACATTCAATAGTTCTTGCTCAACATTCATTTTTGGAGATTCAGTTATTTGGCTGAGGACTTGAGAACCAGATTGAATAGTGTCAACCATTCTAGGAAGGAAAAAAGGAACAAAATCTATTAGTTTAATTCTTCATCATAAAGTTGATTAACAATTTTTGAATTATGAATGTTGAAAAAAAACCTTAGTTTTAGATCCACAGCCTCTGGTATCTCTGGATCGAAAAGCAGCTTGGTTGAATACATGATAGTTCAAATACGGTTTACACCTGAGAATAGAATATATCAAATACCTGATTCTAAAAGATGTAAACTATTCTGTCATGAAAAAGCCAAAATATACATCAAACCTTTGTATGTCCTGACTTTGGCAAACTGTATGACAACAACAGAATTGACTCCACCACCAGCACCAATAAAGTTATTGAACTCATCAAGAAAATTGCCAAAGAGAGCACATTCAATTTTATTCCTGCTTAAATAAATTACACGTTAAAAGACATATAATAAGAAACGAAACCACAAAATAGGGGAAAATAATTTAGATGAGTAAGAACTAACCCATCATTGTCCAATTCGATAACCTTCAATGTGGATTTTTTTCCCCATCCTTTACATATTCCTTTTCGGAGCCAACACCAGTAAGTAGACCGATTACATCTAAAAGCATCCCATTGAGAAGTAAAAATGAAGAAATAATGTGGAAAGTACATCACTGAAAATTAATAAATGAAATAGCAAGTACATTACTAAAAAAACGTACCAACCAAGTAACATGCATTAAAATTGAGATCCAATATTTTGGTGAAGGGCACAAAAGAGTAAGAAGTTGGAAAAATTTGAGTATGTTGCAAAGGCTGCACTTCAGTATCATACAGAAAATTCAACTTGTAGTCATGTCTTGAGGTCCTGTAATCACCTCCATTAGAGCCAACACCAACAGCAGTTATAAGAATGACTTTGCCCTCAGACAAAAGACACTGAAACCTATAGATAAAAGACTTTCGAATAGATGCTTGTATTTTTTCACCCTGAAACATAGATAAATAACATTTAGAGTTTGAGAAATTAATCATGGTTAATACTAAATTAAATAGAGAACACTAAAAATTTACCTGATCATCCATGACAACCAACTCCAAAGAATATGGTATTCTAGAACCATTTAAACTCGGAATAGACCACATTCTGACGATTTCAACTTTGAGGTTCCAAGTAGACTTTGCAGCTGTTACAGCAGACACCAATTCATAGGATGCATCCATGATGATTAGCACAAGAATATGAGAGTGTTGACAATTGCTATAGTATGAGAAGTAACATAATTGGAGTGATAGTGATTTTGGTCCTTAATTAATACACATGCGTTTTATATATTAATGTATATGCCATCAATATCTATTTTAATTGATAATCAATATATTGATCTACTTTTCAATAACCAAATTTTATTTGAATTATTTGATTAATTAATGTGCCTTTAAAAAAATGTGTTGATAACGTTTTAAAAAATTTATTTCATTTTAAAAAATGAATTCCGAAATAAAATAAATAATATAAATAAATAAAATAAAATAAAATAAAAATCAAAGAAAATAGAATGGAAATCTACAAATCTAATCTAAAATCTAAAATATCTAAAATGTAAAATATTAAAATCAAAGAAGGGAATTCGAAATAATAAAAATAAAATCAAAGAATGATTTCTATGCTTATCAATCAAAATAAAAGGTGATTAATATGATATTGAAAATCAATCAAAATCTTTTTTGTTTTTATATGAATGATTATGAGTAAACAGATGTTGATATCAATTTGAATTATATGAATCAATTTGAATAAACACATGTTGATATACAAATATGAAATATTAAGCTAATATATATTATATATGAATTAATGTATTGTTCCTAATTAAAAAATTGGATTTCGAATTATACTCCTCAATTAAATTGATTGAGCTAACTAATACATAAATATGATTTAATGTATTATGAGTAATTAAAAATCTGGAATTCGTCTCGTCAAATACTAATATGAATTGATTGAGCTAATTAATACATAAATATGATTTAATGTATAATGAGTAATTAAAAAATTGGATTTCGAAATTTAAAAAATTAAACAAAAAGATTGGATTAGAATATTATGAGAAGCTATCTCATAAGAGAGTGACACTTGTCAAAATTCCAACCTAATTGGTCCTAATGAACCTTCTTTTATATATAGTATAGATATAGATTTGTGAAAAACTAAAACAGAAAAGGATTTCTAAATCATAAAAATTCATATTTGCAGCCTTTTAAACGAAGGATTTTATTTATAAATCAAATCAACTTTTGAGATATTGATTCCAAACACTCTGTTGATTAATCTTATTTTATTCGTGTACAAAATAAATTAATCTTATTTCATAATGAGAATTTAATTATTTTAAATGCACTACATTGATGTAAAGGGAATATTTAATTAAAAAAAGACTATATTTTTTTTTTTGATAAAAAAAAAGACTATATGTTATAACAGTCTGTAAATATATTGAATAAATATTTTTAGGAAAGTTCGGTGAGCAATTTATTAAAAAACGAAGTTAACATGATTGCAAACATCAGAATTAAATTATAATACACTGAAAAAAAAAAACCTCCTGGTGGGTTACCTTTCTTGTTGACATCGAGCGATCTATGCTGACAATATATGTGAATGTTGCGAAACTTGTTAGAAGAAGTAAGAAATAAATAAAAGAAAAGATGATTGTACCCAACCAAAAACAAAATTAATAATCTTATAAAAAAAACAAAAAAAAAACAAAATTAATAAAAAAAAAAGAAAAATAGCATTGAACCATTCTTCGTAAAACTTTACCACTGAACATAGTTGTGTCCGTAAAAGCGTGAATCCCGAGCTAGATGATTTATCACTTTTAGCCAAATTTTTTTTTATCAAAACATGATGCCAATCTGATTCATCTTCTTGTGCCCTTTCTCTTAATTAGTTATTTTATTAGCATAAATATGATTGTCATGACTGATATATTTATTACCATTAATATGATTTTGATCATTTAAAATGCTACAATTTTTTGTAACAAAAAAAAACACAATTTTTTTTATTCGCAGTAATTTTTTTTAAAAAAATTCTTTGATAGAGTCTTTTAAAGAGCTTCTTTATCAAGCTACTCTATCGTTAGAAAGGTAATCAAAATCGGGTTGGACCGGACCGACCATAAACTCGGAATTAAGCTGATTTGTTTGACCACTAGAACCTGACTTGCAAGGAATCAGCAAGTCGACTGAAAATCGAGGAAATCGGCAATAACCGATTGCAACGCGATCTGAATCAGTTCATTGGAAGTTTATTATTTAAAAAAAGGACTAAAAAAGCCAAAATTGTGTAACTTTTTTTATGAGGGTTTGGCTCTCTTCTATTTTGTTCATTTGTAAGAATGAGAGATCCAACGACTCAACGACGAGGTGCTTCGTGCTCCACAACTCTAACGAGGTGCTCCAGCGACGAGTGTAACGCCCTTCGTTGCATTAGTAACCCAAATCAATTTCAATAAAAATCCTTCAAAACATTTAGTTAAAACGTATATCTCATAAAGAAAAATTAAAAAGAATATTTAAGGTCTGAAAATACCTCATATTAAATAATATGGTAATAAAAAAAATATCCATGTAATGAAGATAAATATAAATATAAATCAAAAGCCTCAAGTCTCAATACCGGGCGTCTACTAACAAACCCAACGATAAATAAATGTGTCTCGCCACATACGGTTCCTTATTTAAGAAAATACTAACCAAACTAGAAAGAATAACTAATGGAATCCACCAAGTCTTCACGCCTCCTAAGTTTCAATGACGTCCTCCTCGTGCTCTGAAAACAATACTTAATAATGAGATATAAAATCCCAGTGATCAACAATACAGTTTTATAAAATATTTTCGAAAATAGCATTGCTCTCAGCCGGCGCGGTAAACGGAAAAACTGTCCATGGCACCCGCTAATTTTTCCAAAATAATATACATAAAAGAAAATACTTTTAATATCAATAATAATATCATCTCAATACATCACATTTCATATACCTGATAAATTCTAGTTTAATCCAAGCGGTCCGAAAACCTCCTAATTAAATTGGCATCTTGCCGGCCGGCCATATAATCACACATCACACGACAATGGCGTCCCATTGCCCACCCTTACTCACGAGGAGTGTTTTGATGTCACCCTCATGTCGGGGACATTTCCATTCCGATACCTCCCATGTGCACATGGGGGTATTTCTCCTTTTCGACACCCCAACCTGTGGCGGTGTTACTTTCGATACTCCTTTTTAGGTAGTATTACTCATTTTCGCCATCCCAATCACATGGCGATGTTACTTTCGATACCCCATTAAGGCGGTATTTCTCTTCGATACCCCTATCATAGGTGGTATTGCGGCAAACATAATACAATTCATCATAAGGAACAATTTCATGTCTCATACGTGTAACAATTCATTTACCAAAAATTAAATATTTGATCTCATCATGCATGTCAAATAAACTCACATGGCATAGCATATACCAATAAGCACGTCATTCAACTAATACCAATACCAGTCATGTATATCATGCCATCAACAACAAGAATAAATACCCAATTTAATAATTTTTATTTTAATTCAAAACTCCTAATTTCAAAAAAATTAGTTTTTTAATAACATGCATCATTCAATTAAAATCTCTCAAAATCATAGGTAAATCGCTCAATAAACACATGTACCATGGAAAAGGGTTATTAAAAGATACTGTTACTCACCTCTCGAAGACCTCCAATGTGCTCTAAAATTTATTTATGATAAGGATTTGCGCTTCTCTAAAAATTCTTCTCCCGTTTGGTGGCATTCTTGGATTTGTGTTATTACGGTTGCACTGACAAGGAAGAACGGAACTGACGAAAATGCTAAACCGTATGAGGAGCTCCTGATCCACCTTCTTTCTCTCGGTTACTAACCTCTCTGTTGTTGTTGTGAGAGAAAAGGCAAAGGAATCTGCTGCCGTTGCTCTTGACCTTCTGCTGCAAACAATTCCAGTCATGCGCCCCCAAACCCAATTAGGAACGGCGTGAGGAGTACAAGTACCTCGTACTTAGAATTGGTAGGTTTAGGTTTAGAATTTCTGCCATGTTTTTCCTCTCCGCCCAAGTACCATATATATATATATATATATATATATATATATTAATTCTCTTTTTTTATATATTTATTTTAATTTAATATTTCTTTGTATTCACTAATCAATTCTAATAAATTTTATACTAATAAGTTCTCACCACTAAACCTCTTAATCATATTTTATTTTTATTATATCATTATTATTATTTTTTATATAATTTAATCCTTTTTTTTCAAATTAATTATATTAGAATTTTAGGATGTTACATTTTCTCCCCTCCTTAGAGAATTTCATCCCCGAAATTCGCCTCACACTCACGCACTTATTTTAACATGTGACATATTCAAACGTAAAGGTTATCGTACCTTAGATAATAAAATCTGGGTATTGACGCACGATGTCCTCCTCCATCTCCCAAGTGGCTTCCTCAGGAGTCAATCCGTCCCATAACACTTTCACCAATGGAATCGCCTTGTTCCTTAGAGTCTTAGTGCTCTTGTCCAGGATTTGACTAGGCTTTGGCTTATAGATCAAATTATCCTTCAATTGTACAGACTCGGGAGCTATCACATGAGATTCATCAGGCACATATTTTCTAAGTTGTGACACATGGAAAACATCATGAAGGTTTGCCAACTGTGACGGAAGAGCCAATTGATAAGCAACATGCCCGACTCTTTTAAGGATTTGGAAAGGTCCTATGAAACGAGGATTTAGCTTGCAGACTTTCATCGACCTCCCTACCCCCGTCTTAGGAGTGACTCTCAAAAATACATGCTCACTTTTCTGGAATTCTAGAGGCTTTCTCCTTTTGTCGGCATAGCTCTTTTGTCTACTTTGCGCCGTGCGCATCCTCTCCCTAATCATTTTGATTCTCTCAGAGGTTTCCTGGACCAATTCGGGTCCTATCAAGGTTTTCTCACCTACCTCACACCAACATAAAGGGGACCTACACTTCCTCCAATATAGGGCCTCATAGAGTGCCATGCCTATACTAGCGTGATAACTATTGTTATACGCAAACTCAATGAGAGGTAGGAATCTATCCCAACTCCCCCTTCATCCAGGACACACGCCCTTAGCATGTCCTCAAGGGTCTGAATGGTCCGCTCTGACTGACCATCTGTTTGGGGATATGATAGGTCGTGCTAAGGTTCAACTTAGTCCCAAAGGCTTGCTGAAAAGCTCTCCAAAATCTAGAGGTAAACCTCGGGTCTCTATCTGACACTATAGATGTGGGTATCCCATGAAGCTTGACTATTTCCTTGATATAGAGGTATGCCAACTTGTCTAAGCTATAGGTTGCCTTAATTGGAAAGAAGTGGGCAGACTTGGTCAACCTATCCACTATCACCCAAATGGCGTCTAAGCCCAAACGTGTCTTAGGTAACCCCATCACAAAGTCCGTAGAAATTCTCTCCCACTTCCATTCTGGAATCTCCAAGGACTGCAACAACCCCGGCGGCTTCTGATGTTCTATCTTAAACTTTTGGCACACTAAACACCTAGTTACGAAGCTAGCCACATCCTTTTTCATTCCTGGTCACCAATACATCCTCTTAAGGTCTTGGTACATCTTAGTTATTCCAGGATGTATGGTAAACCTTCCCTCATGAGCCTCCTCTAATATCTTCTCTCTAAGGCTCCCCTCCTTAGGAACAACGATCCTATTCTTAAACTTCACTAGCCTATCAACAGACAACTCATAACCCTCCTGTCCCAACCGAGACTGCAACTCTTGGTCTAAAAGTTGTTCCCGCCTAACCTCCTCTCTAAGGTCACTATTAATTTCCAACCTATTCAGCTTCAAACTTAAGACATTTAAGGACACATCCAACACCTCCAGATTCATGTCCCTAAACTCTTCCATGAGGTTCAGCTCTTGCACCATCAAGCTTGACACGTGTAGGGACTTCCTACTCAAAGCATCTGCCACCATATTGGCTTTTCCCGGATGGTACTTCAACTCGAAGTCATAGTCCTTAAGGAACTCCATCCACCTTCGTTGTCTCATGTTCAACTCCTTCTGGTCGAACAAATATTTAAGGCTTTTATGGCCACTAAAAACTTCAAACTTTGCCCCATAAAGGTAATGCCTCCAAATCTTAAGGGCAAAAACCACAGCCGCTAGCTCTAGGTCATGGGTAGGATAATTCCCCTCATGTGGCCTAAGCTGCCTAGAGGCATATGCTACCACCTTGCCCTCTTGCATCAAGACACATCTCAAGCCATTCTTAGACGCGTAGCAGTAAACCACAAAACTCACTAAGGGATCCAGTATAGTTAAGACTGGTGATGACACCAACCTCCTCTTAAGCTCTTGGAACCCATCCTCACACTCCTGGTCCCACACAAAAGGTTTCTCCTTCCTAGTCAACTAGGTCAAAGGTAAGGCTAATCTAGAGAACCCCTCTATGAACTTCCTATAGTAACCAGCTAAGCCTAAGAAACTTCTCACTTCGGTTACTGTCTTAGGTTGTTCCCATCCCAACACCGCATCAACTTTAGAGGAATCAACTGCTACACCATCCTTTGAGATTGTGTGTCCTAAAAACTTTACATCGTCTATCCAAAACTCACACTTCTCCGGTTTGGCAAAAAGACGCTCGTCCCTCAAGATCTGCAACACTAACCTTAAGTGTTCTCCATGTTCTTCTGGCGTCCTAGAGTATATTAAAATATCATCTATGAACACCACCACAAACCTGTCCAAAAAGGTCCTAAAGATCCGATTCATATAGTCCATGAAAACGGCTGGGGCGTTGGTCACACCAAATGGCATCACCACATACTCATAGTGCCCATACCTTGTCCTGAAGGTTGTCTTAGGGATGTCCTCGCTTCTAACTCTAATTTGATGGTATCCCGATCTTAGATCTATTTTGGAAAACACTGACACTCCCCTTAATTGATCTAAGAGATCATCTATCCTAGGCAAGGGATATTTGTTCTTGATGGTTACCTTATTCAGCTGCCTATAATCAACACACAACCTCATACTCCCATTTTTCTTCTTCACTAGAAGCACTGGTGCTCCCCAAGGTCACTAGGCCTAATGAACCCCTTTTGTAACATATCCTCTATCTGTTTCCTGAGCTCGCTCGACTCTAGAGGTGCCATCCTATAGGGTGCTACTAATACAGGTCCACTCCCCGGTACTAGATCTATGGTAAACTCAATCTCTCTATCTGGAGGTAAATTAGAGACATCCGTAGGAAACACATCTGGGAACTCACACACAATAGGCAGCGCCGCTATATCACTTTCAGCCTCTATCTTAGCAGAAAAGAAAAGTATATATCCCTGAGCTCCCTCAACTAAGCACTTATTACAAGAAACAAGAAATACAATTTGGGTCGACACCGAAGGATCACTCAACATTGGTTGTGAAGAAGCAACAAAAGAAAACAATAGTCCTATCAGAGTACTTTATGACAATAAGTCTTGACGACAAACAGTCCTTACCAATAATTTCATCCAACCCATACATTGATAACAAGAACGATGACATAAGGCACGTCCCGATGCACAAGAAAATGATTTAAATAAGCACCGGAAGTAATAAGATTATCTCCCAAAGAAGTAGCAACACATGAATCAAAGGACAACTGAAAGATAGGTAACTTCAAATTTCACACATGAAAGATATACCCAAAAAAATGTGTTGCTCCTGAATCAAACAATATAGTAACCTTTTATCCTATACGAAAAGGAGAAATTTAGTCTTCCTCAGACCTAAGCTGCCTCAGAATGATGGCGGTTCGTTCTTCTTGAATTCGAAAAGTCCCACGTGCTAAGGGTCCTAAGTTGTCACAACTCCATCGGTGACTGGCCTCCATTCCCTTTCAGTTGACAGAGAGTCTCCGCATGCCCTTGCATAGCTCTGACTATACGGTCGAAAGTCGATGCAAGTGCAATATTCGTCCCCCGCCTATTAAAAGCCATAAATCTGCTCACTACCAATGAAATACTGGGTTGATCAAGTCCAATATCCCAAAGAATAGCATGCAACATTTATAACTCTAACAAGCATCCTATGTTCCCAAGTTTTGTTTTTGAAAAAGCCCCACTACCAGAGTCCGATTTAGAATCGAACTGCTCTGATACCATAAATGTAACGCCCTTCGTTACATTAGTAACCCAAATCAATTTCAATAAAAATCCTTCAAAACATTTAGTTAAAACGTATATCTCATAAAGAAAAATTAAAAAGAATATTTAAGGTCTGAAAATACCTCATATTAAATAATATGGTAATAAAAAAAATATCCATATAATGAAGATAAATATAAATATAAATATAAATATAAATCAAAAGCCTCAAGTCTCAATACCGGGCGTCTACTAACAAACCCAACGATAAATAAATGTGTCTAGCCACATATGGTTCCTTATTTAAGAAAATACTAACCAAACTAGAAAGAATAACTAATGGAATCCACTAAGTCTTCACGCCTCCTCAGTTTCAATGACGTCCTCCTCATGCTCTGAAAACAATACTTAATAATGAGATATAAAATCCCAGTGATCAACAATACAGTTTTATAAAATATTTTCGAAAATAGCATTGTTCTCAGCCGGCGCAGTAACCGTAAAAACTGTCCATGGCACCCGCTAATTTTTCCAAAATCATATACATAAAAGAAAATACTTTTAATATCAATAATAATCTCATCTCAATACATCACATTCCATATACCAGATAAATTCTAGTTTAACCCAAGCGGTCCGAAAACCTCCTAATTAAATTGGCCTCTTGCCGGCCTGCCATATATTCACACATCACACGACAATGACGTCCCATTGCCCACCCCTACTCACGAGGAGTATTTCGATGTCACCCTCCTGTCGGGGACATTTCCATTTCGATACCTCCCATGTGCACATGGGGTATTTCTTCTTTTTCGACACCCCAACATGTGGCGGTGTTACTTTCGATACTCCTTTTTAGGTAGTATTACTCATTTTCGACATCCCAATCACATGGCGATGTTACTTTCGATACCCCATTAAGGCGGTATTTCTCTTCGATACCCCTATCATAGGTGATATTGCGACAAACATCATACAATCCATCATAAGGCACAATTTCATGCCTCATATGTGTAACAATTCATTTACCAAAAATTAAATATTTGATCTCATCATGCATGTCAAATAAACTCACATGGCATAGCATACACCAATAAGCACGTCATTCAACTAATACCAATACCAGTCATGTATTTCATGCCATCAACAACAAGAATAAATACTCAATTCAATAATTTTTATTTTAATTCAAAACTCCTAATTTCAAAAAAATTAGTTTTTTAATAACATGCATAATTCAATTAAAATCTCTCAAAATCATAAGTAAATCGCTCAATAAACACATGTACCATGGAAAGGGTTATTAAAAGGTACTGTTACTCATCTCTCAAAGACCTCCAATGTGCTCTAAAATTTATTTATGATAAGGATTTGCGTTTCTCTAAAAATTCTTCTCCCGTTTGGTGGCATTCTTGGATCTGTGTTATTATGGTTGCACTGACAAGGAAGAACGGAAATGACGAAAATGCTAAACCGTATGAGGCGCTCCTCATCCACCTTCTTTCTCTCGGTTACTAACCTCTCTATTGTTGTTGTGAGAGAAAAGGCAAAGGAATCTGCTACCGTTGCTCTTGACCTTCTGCTGCAAACAATTTCAGTCATGCGCCCCCAAACCCAATTGGGAACGGCGTGAGGAGTACAAGTACCTCGTACTTAGGATTGGCAGGTTTAGGTTTAGAAATTCTGCCATGTTTTTCCTATGCACCCAAGTACCATATATATATATATATATATATATATATATATATATATATATATATATATATATATATTAATTCTCTTTTTTTATATATATTTATTTTAATTTAATATTTCTTTGTATTTACTAATCAATTCTAATAAATTTTATATTAATAAATTCTCACCACTAAACCTCTTAATCATATTTTATTTTTATTATATCATTATTATTATTTTTATATAATTTAATCCTTTTTTTTTCAAATTAATTATATTAGAATTTTAGGATGTTACAACGAGTTTCACTTTCTTCGGTCTCTTTGTGTCACTTTTTTATTATGAAGGTTTTAGGGCTCTCTTCTCTTTTGTTCATTTGTGCGAGTGAGAGATCCAAGCCTCCACGCTGAGAGATCCAACAACTCAACGACGAGGTGCTTCGTGCTCCACAACTCTAGCGAGGTGCTCCAGCGGTGAGTTTCACTTTCTCTGGCCTTTTGTGTCACTTTTTTTTATGAGGGTTTTAGGGCTCTCTTCTCTTTTGTTCATTTGTGCGAGTGACAGATCCAAGCCTCCACACTGAGAGATCCAACGACTCAACGACGAGATGCTTCGTGCTCCACAACTCTAGCGAGATGCTCCAGTGACGAGTTTCACTTTCTCCGACCTTTTGTGGAGTTTCTTTGGCAAGTACTTCACTTGACGAGTTACTCCAACCTTCTGCGGCGAGCTGCTGTTTACCATTTTAATGGTATACGTTTTGAATATTATATGTTGAGTTATGACATTTATAAGTGAAGTTTATTTCTCAATGTTATAAGTTTTTTTTTTTTTTGAAAGACAATGTTATGAAGTTATGAGATATATATAATGCTTTTTGTTTAATATTGTTTAATATATTATATTAAAAAATAAAATAAAATATTTAATTATTATTGATTCTTCAACCATAATTGGACTATTAAACTTTGAATCATTGTCTTTATCGGTTCGATGGTCGGTCCGATTTTAAAAACATTGATAATTAGAGTTAGATATTGTTACACATTTAAGTAAAAATCGACTCTATTAGTTATTAGATATCTTACAGAAACAACTTAAAATGTTATTTAACCATTTAATCATGTGTTACGAGAATTTTGAACAGTTGTACTTAGATAAGTGTTATAAAACTCAGACCGGTCATAGACTCGGTTAAAGATAATGGGTCAATGGATCAATGGTCGAACTGAATGAACCGGTGTTATCAAATATGTAATTTTTATGTTAAATCAAACAAAAGCAGCAACACGGTGGCAAGCGGGCTTTTGACAACCAAACAAAACAAGGATTGATTCTCATCCGGTGTATTTTTGGGATTTTCCCACGATATACAGCAGAACGTGTGTGCACGCGTGAGGAGCCGTGCACGTAGCTCGGTCGGTCCAACCAAGTTGGTCCAACCGCGCGGTTTGCTTACATCAAATCCGATTCAGTGGCATATTTAGTCTCATTCGTTGACCGGACCGGCCATAAATAAAAAAAATTAGATGGCTCTATCCAAGAAATAGAGTGATAGTGGGGTGTTTTACATTGGCAAATGCAGGTGTCTTGTTATCACACCACATGAATTTAGGTGCCCTGAATGACTTGTATTTCTTGGATGAAAATATGTTGTCTTACTTTATTGTTATATATCTTATCTTCATTAATACTAACTTGTTTTATTAATTAAATATTTCATATAATATTTAAAAGGCAAAATATGTGATATTGATAAAATAACAAATCTTTATCCGTATTAATTTTTTCTTGTTTGAATGAATTACTCTCACGTTAAGGTGTATGGATATTCTAAAAAATGAGAAGAAGAAAAAAATTACATTCTACGGCTCAACCGTACAATCCCATTACAAATTTCAAACCATAATTAAAAATTGTTTTGAGTTTATCCCAAAATTAAAAAGTCCTGCCACTTTATTAATAAGGTCAATATCATTGTTAATCATGAATCACGAACTGATTCATAAAATAACCAAAGTCAATCTTTCTCTCATCACAAAATATTTCAACTTGTTGCTTAGTGACTATATATATATATATATATATATATATATATATGATGGTACGGGACTATATGAAACAAAATGTTTTAAATTTTTTTCCTCCAGAAACAACCAAGAGATCTCGTGAACCCAAAGTAATATATACTTCTATTCTATTCTGTTATAATGGGAATAAGTAGTACTTAAAAGAGAAGCTGCCATATTTTTTAAGAGACGTGGCATGTTTGTTTTTAAACAAAAGTATTCAAGTGACAAACAAATATTATCCAATATCCAAAAGGTGGTGGAAATAAGATAGCGTAAAGAATAAAGGAGAAGCACATGAGAGAATGAACTATATATTTCATGATCCATCATCTAATACAAACTTTGAACTCATTAATTAATTAGGAAGTAGTATCCCTCTTCGGTATCTTTTTCTTTTTTTTTTTGAATAGGAAAAAAATTGAATCACAAACATGATTAAAAATAATTGACTATTATCCTAATATCTTAACGATTTTTCGCAAACCTTTCATCTTAAAAATCACTTATATCATGATTTTCAATTGGTTGACAGTATAAAAATATTTACACTAACAATGTATAACAATCAAATTCTATTAATTAAGTTATTAATTAATACTGTGCGGAAAATGATGCAATTCTTTGTTTTGATCAATTTTGTTGCTTATTTATAACATAAATGCATTAGCTTCCATTTCCGAAAGGTAAATGAAGAGGGGCCTTCCTAATCCTAATTAACTGAATAAGCCCAAAAGCAATCGTTTCAATGGTTATAGAAAATGATCCTATTAGCATTTACAATTGTTTATCTAGCTATACTTCATATTAATTTATTATTATTATTTTAATTTTCATATTATCCGATATTACTGGTTAATAAAGGCTATAAAATAAACAATTAAGAGTGTTGATAGTTGCACCAAATTATAATATTGATTAGAATTAAGGATGATAAATGTATATCTCCTGGGTGGGAATAGTTATTCTAGTTTGATGCATAGTGGCGGTGGTACTATGGTTTTGTGGGAGAAGGTAGCCTCCGTCTCACAACTAGCTCAATGAGTTAGATCCGACGGATTTTGTTGCCCTCAACAAAACAACAATTAACCACCGTAATTGTTGGATGCAAATACACCAAAAATCAAGGACTGTGGATGCAAAAACACATGGAAATGCATACTTTGCAAATGAGGCATTGCCTACTTCAACATGCATTCCACCTTTCTCCTCCTCTTTTTGGGCCCTGGTGAAGCACACTGCACATTTTAGTTCCTACTTCAAGGTGGAATCTCCCCTAATCTCGTTTACTTTTGTAACCGATGCAGGACATATTGTAGTGATTCTTCCAGGTTATCAACTAGAATAGATACTTTTTTTTTTTTGGTTATTCAGAATACTTACTTCTTCAGACGACCTAAATACTTACGTGGAAAGGCAACTTATATGTTATTTAAGTTTAGGCTAAATTATACTTTTGATTTCTTATTTTTATTTTAGGTTTCAATTTGGTTCTCTTTTATTTTTTGTTTCAAAATGGTCCCTTATTTTGCAAAGTTGTATCAATATAGTCTCACTTTTATTTTTTGTTTCGAAATGGTCCCTCATTTTACAAAAGTTAAACAAATATATTCCCTTTTTGGTTCTGAAATGGTCCTCTTTTATTTTTTCCCGAATTGATAGTTCCTTATTTTTCAAAAGCTATATCAATTCGGTCCTTTTCGTACAACATTTTAAACAGAAAGGACCACATTAAAACCTAAAATAAAAATAAGGGACCAAAATATAACAAAAAAATAAAATAAAAGAGAGACCAAATTGAAATCTAAAACAAAAATAAAGGACCAAAATAATACTTTAACCTTAAGCTTAGCTCAAGTACATTGGTTTTCACCTCTCTGAATTTTTTATAACTTTTGACAATTATAACTTTATTAAATCTTCTCTTTATTCCATTAATTAAAGTTATATCATTTTATTTAACACAAATATTAATAGACATTTCAACATGTGGTTGGTCCGAGTGATAATAGGTTCGAGCCCCTTAAGGAAGTGGTCAGGGGTTCAATTCCTAACTCGTATGGAAAAAATCTTATTGGGAGGGGGCAACCCTTAAATATCGTCTAGATCCCTCTATAGAAATTAGTCGTTATTTACGATGGTGGATATATTGTACAATGACATGGTTACCCAAAAATACCAATTGGCATGAGTAAAGTTGACAAAAAAAAATATTAACATCTTTTTTTACTTTTAAAATGACAAATAAAATAAACAAAATTTTCTTTTTAATATTATGAAACAAGGAGAAGTAAGAAGGATTTCGCTAAAAACATCTGTCAAAAAGGCATACAGCCTGTTTGTTTCACATTTTTACTGACGCAAACACATAAATGCGCGTCCCAATGCCACTTTTTTGAAAGCAGGAAGTTTAGCTTTGGGTAAATCGAGTTTTGAACGGAACTTCGCTTCAGATTTAATTTAAAACAAACGGGCTTTATAATAAGTTGTAAATTATTAATGAAAACAAGACATTCGAGTATATATATATATATCTTTATTTAAAACTTATTATTTTGATTGAAAACATACACTTGTTACTTGTTAGCAAAAATCCTTTAAAAAAGAATCGGAAGAGGACCCTTCATTAATTGGTGAACTATATATATAATTAAGCGCATTACGAATGACCCACACCCAACTTAATTCCTTTGGGTCCCATGCATCCCCTCCCCTTTCTCATTGGATTCTATAAATAAGCAAAGGCAGCAACTATTGAATTCATTCATTCATGCTCATAATCATCATCATCATCATAAAGTAAAAGTAGAAGGTTGATAAAATATTGCAGTAGGGAATGGGTAGAAGCAAGTTTGAGGGATGGGACTGCATTAACAGGTTGCAGTGCTGTGGGGACTTGTCCCCTCAGCCACACTATCCGTCCATTACCAGGTATCCGAAAGGTACGTCGCCGGAAGCAAAGAAGGAGTTTGAAGGTATAGAGTCCAAAGCTGTTTTTTGTGTTATGGGAATGACGTGCGCTGCCTGTGCTGGATCGGTCGAGAAAGCCATCAAACGCTTACCTGGGATTCGAGAGGCCTTTGTTGATGTCTTGAACCATAAGGCTCAGGTTCTATACTATCCTGCTATCCTTAACGTAAGTAATTCCTTTCGCTTAATTGAATTTTAATGTTCTTGTTCCTTTCGGTTCCTTCATGCTTGGCTCTTCCTTCATGATATTGCATTATTGCAGGTAAAATAAAAAAATGTTAATAATGAGTGTCCTTAGCATATTTAAGTAACCCAGAAAAAAAAAGTCTTAGGAAATCAATAGATTTAATTGATATACACTGACATTATAAATGTTTTTTACACTGTCAACCAATCAGAAATTGATAAATCATTAAAAATCTTTTACTCTTATCATAATTAACCACCTTAAAAGTCATTTAAACTATGATTTCTGATTGGTTGATGATATAAACTCATTTAATATTTGAAAAAGTTCATCACCCTTTCAAAAAATTTGTGTTTCTAGGAGCACGGAAAAACTGAATATCATGTTTTTTTTTTTGATAAAAACTGAATATCATGTTACTCATTTACATAAACAATAAAACAATGATACATTATCAATCAATTAATTTTATTTTATTTTTATGATCAATCGATTACTACTTATGATGTCGTTTGGCACACATGAAATCAGGTTTGGAATTGAGCTGCTTTTAAAAAAAAAAAAGATTTGAGCTTTCAAATTGCACACCTTCAAAAATTATAAGATGAATATATTGATTAGCTAAGTATGAATAGTTAATTAGTTATTTAAAATTATTTTGCGTAGAGAGTTGTTAAATTAATCGATGTAAGCATAAGTTTAGGAAACTGAAAAGGCGGGCATATGCATACAAAAAAGATGAAAAGGATTTAATTTGTATAGAGTATAAATTATTATATCATTAAAAATATTTAAATTTTATGTTAAATATCTTAAAAACCACTCATTTCCTAATTTGTAATTGGTTGTTAGTATAAAAAAAATTTATATTGTTAGTAGATACTAATTAAACTCAGATGAAAATAACATTCTTATTTCTTTTTAAGTTTTTCATATTTTGCGGGTTGAAGGTACAAGTTGTTGTAAGATGATTTTAAGTGACCTTTCAATATTTTTACGTGTGTGGTGGTTATTGGGTATATTTTATGCATACATGAAACATCGTGTCCTATATCGATCCCTTTTAACTTGCAAAAGACGAAAATAAATAGTAAAAGAAAAAAAATGTAATCGTTCTGGGACGGCCGGTGGTTTGGATTGAACCCATTTTAATATTTTAATGAAGTAATTTTAATATATTACGAATTATTATTATATTAATTAGAATTTAATTGGTATGTACCGACGGTGTAAATTTTTTTATATTAACAATCAATCAGAAATCGATACATAATTAAAAATGGTTGACTTTTATCTTAATATTTTAACGATTTTGCTAACATATGCAACCTTACATCTTAAAAGTCATTTATATCATGATTTTTTTTGTCCGAGATGAAATGTAGTATCCCCACAACCTATAACAGTATCTTGATTTTTAATCCATTGATAGTATAAAAATCTTTATACTAATAATATATAACAATTAAATTTTTATTAATTAAATTTTTAATTAATACTGTACGGAAAATGATGCTTCCACATCACATTAGTTTTACACTGGGGCACTCGAAAATGCTCAATAATATATAAGGTTTTTTAACGTCATGTACTCATGTATAGTTCAGGTTCATTAATTAAATAATACATGTTATTAATTAAAGTTTGATTTATAAGCAAAGGGTCATGTTAAGTAGTATCCTTAGTACATTGGTTAATGATATCTAAAAAAGCAAAAAATCATTAAAAAACCAAGTTTATTTTATTTCAAAATATAAAATATATCAAGTCTCAAGGTAAATTTTCTTTTTTAAGATTCTTAATCAATATTGTACCGGCCGAAGATATAAGGTCGAGGATTGTCAATACGACCGAGCTCATTCTCGTAAGTGGACATTCACCCGAACTCCCATAAAGTCGAAGACCTATTAATACGCTCAACACCCGAGGACAACTACTCGGCCCTATTCCACACCAGACCACGAATAAAGATATCTCGGCCTCGAGCTATCCAGTCGCAACTGACTGAGCCGAATATCTCGCTGGTCCAAATATCTCTCCGTATAACTCGGAGCCTTATCCATATCAATTGTCTAACCGCAAGAACGATCTGATCCTAACAAATAGGATCTCGGTAACCGTCTTACTCAAGCAGTTGCACTGAAAATAATTATAAATAGGGGTCCAACCCCCTCACTCAGAACTACGTTTGCTTTGATTCCCATTTGGATACGTAGGAGCAGAATTCACGTTCTGTCAAGCTAACACCAAAACAAACCCACTAGACTTTCTTCGGCCGAGTATCTCTCGTCTGAGATATTTGGACGGAACATTTGGCGCCGTCTGTGGGAATCGAAGCAAAACTTTCCCATACCACAAACCATGGTGAGAACAAGGAGCGAGAACTGCAGGAGAGAGGAGCCAGAGAATGCTAACAACGGAGATAATGGGGAACGGTCCATAAACCCGGCTATAGCGACCGACAACCCCATTATCCAAGAACTCCTTGCGTAGATTGCCATGCTGAGAAGGGAGAATGAGGAGATTAGGCGGCAGAACAGCCGTCGCGAACCAGGACAGAGCAGAGAAAGGTCCGCCTCTTCTCCTCCTGAGAGAGAGCGTCGGACAGCTGAGAATGAAGGATCCAGAAACTCGCGCAGAGAAGGAGGCCCACAACTCCGGGCTTCTCATCATATGGACCGAGTAGACGAGGAGGAATTTCCTAGGCAGGCCCCTGAACTGTCACTTCAGGTAAATAGGCCTAATGAAAGGACCGGCGTGCGGAGGCCGAGACATCCCTTCACAAACGCTATCATGGAGGTTCCCCTACCAGCCAACTACAAACCAATAAGCATTGACAGATATGATGGCACCTCGGACTCCGAGCGTCACTTAGACGCTTTCACTACTCAGATGTACCTCTTTACTGACGATGATGCTGTCATGTGTAAAGTCTTTCCAACTACTCTGAAGGATGCTGCGTTGACATGGTACACCCAGCTACCGCCTGCGTCAGTTGACTCCTTTGACACATTCATGACTAAGTTCAATGCTCAATTTGCCACGAGCCGAGCTCATCAAAAAACCTCGGCCTCGTTGGTAAACTTCAAGCAAGAAAGGAATGAGTCTCTGCGTGATTTCATGGCCAGATTCAGCAAGGAAACGGTCCTCATCCGGAATCTCAGTGCCGATGTTGCACTATACACTATCTTGACCGGGTTACGGCCTGTCCCTTTCGCCAGACACTTAGCTCGGAAGCCACCAACCAGTATGGATGAGTTGAGGAGAAAAGCTGCGGGGTTCATTAATATGGAGGAGATTGAGGAGTCTAAGAAAATGGAGAGACCTGATGATGTTGACAGGCGAGAAGGGAGAGAGAAGAGGAGGGCTGGAGGTGATAAGACGAAATTCAAAGGTCCATCTGAGCATTTGCATAGGGGACCGAAGTATGAGCACTATACTCCCCTCAACACAAACCGAGCTCGGGTGTTTGAGGAAGCATACAACGCGGAACTTTTGCAGCTCCCCAACCGTGGCCACACGCCCCAAAATGCTGACAGACAGAAACATTGTCGGTACCATCGTAATTACGGGCATACCACCGATGAGTGCTGGGTCCTGCGAGATAAGATTGAAGAGTTGGTACAAGCTGGCCATCTCAATAATTTTGTTCGGAGAAACCACAACAATGGTGAGGGGCGTGGCAGAAGCAGAAGGAGAGGAGGTGACCAAAGCCCGAGAAGGGGCGGTGGTCGACAAAATAATGAAAGAACAGAAACCAGAGAGGACTAGAATGGAAGGCGAGAGGAGGATAATGTGGTCCGAGGTGTCATAAACACTATTTCAGGTGGATTTGCAGGGGGAGGCACAACAAGTTCAGCTCGGAGAAAGCACCTGCAGGCTATTCGGGCTGTCAACTCGGTATCCGGCAAACCCCCGAGAATTTCCCCACCTATTATCTTTTCTGACGAACACTTCTTGGGGGTGGATCCTAATCAAGATGACCCTATGGTAATCACCGTGCAGTTGGCTAATTTCTCGGTCAAAAGAACCCTTGTCGACCAGGGGAGCTCGGCGGATATCTTATATTATTCAACATTTCAGAAGCTTGGGATCCCAGAGAAGTCTATCCAACCGTACGACAGTAAGCTCGTCGGCTTTGCAGGGGAACAAGTGGATACACGAGGATACATTGACCTCCTGACTACTTTTGGGGATGGCAAAGCATCCAAGACTATCATGGGCAGGTACGTGTTAGTTAATGCAGTAACATCGTACAATATCCTGATCGGAAGACCATCTTTGAACAAGTTAGGAGCTGTGGTCTCTATTCCCCACCTCACGATGAAATTCCCTTCCAACTCGGGAGACATAGTTGCTATCCGGGCTGATCAGAAAATGGTCAGACAGTGCTATGCTGATAGTTTGCGTGTAAGCAAACTTAAACCTACACCTGCAGAAATGCTAGACAGGGGAAAAGACAAGTCGGTAAATTCTGTTAACTCTGTTGAACTGGATCCGAGAATGGACATGCAGGAACAACGTCCACAACCCATTGAGGAGTTAGAAAAGTTCCAGCTCGGTTCACAGCCCGATCAGTGCACCAAACTCGGCGGTCACCTTGAGCCGAATTTGAAAGAGGAAATAAAGGAAGTGCTACGCAGCAACGCCGATTTGTTCGCCTGGACCACATCTGATATGCCGGGGATTGACCCCGACTTCTTATGCCATAAACTGGCAATCTATCCTGAGGCGAAACCAGTAGCCCAAAGGAAAAGGAGACTTGGTGAGGAAAAGAGAAAGGTTGTGGAAGAGGAAACAGCGAAGTTGGTCAAGGCCAACTTTATTCGAGAAGTAGAATACACTACCTGGCTGGCCAACGTTGTTCTGGTCAAAAAAACAAATGGCAAGTGGCGCATGTGCACCGATTACACAGATTTGAATAAAGCTTGCCCAAAGGATTCCTATCCTTTGCCGAGTATTGATAGACTGGTGGATGGAGCCTCCGGATACAGAATTTTGAGTTTCTTGGATGCATACTCGGGGTACAATCAGATCCGAATGTATCCCCCAGATGAGGAGAAAACAACTTTCATAACTGAGGCTCGAATTACTGTTCCCGGGTAATGCCGTTTGGACTGAAAAATGCTGGAGCTACATACCAAAGGCTCATGGACAGGGTATTCGAAAAACAAATCAGAAGGACTATGGAGGTTTATGTGGATGACATGGTCGTAAAATCCCATGACCCCTGGTCGCGCTGTCGCCACGCGCCAAAAAGCGAGCGATTTACAAAATATGTAGATAGGGAGCGACAACTCGAGTATCGTCTCACAAGGACTCTTGGGTTGCTGTTAACAGAAAAAGTTAGATTTTGGGGGGTTTTGGGTAATTGAAATTAAATAAAGAAAACAAATAGAAAGACAATGCAAACTAAAAATTATCAAATAGCAAAGAAACGATTAACCTACTGTTCTCGGTTTCCCACTATCATTGGTTCATATAAATCCAAGCCCTAAGCAGATTCTAATCCCCTTTCGGTTGTAGTAACAATTAACAAACGAAATCACTACTACAGATATATGTTCCTATTCCCGAATTAAACAAACGGGGTTAAGCCCTCATGAACTAAACGAACATGAACGAACACACGCGAATTAAACAAACGCGATTAAGTATAGGAACATAACATCACCGAAATAAATCAACACAACACTATACACTCCTGAATTAAACAAACAGAAACATATAGCATCGCATTGAAAAGAGAATAGCAAACAAAATAGGAAATACATAACCTCAAGTGTAATTGAAACCAATCACAGTAGATTAATCAAGAAGACTAGTTCTCCATTACTAATTTCGCAGCTATCTAAACCTAAAGAAAACAAAAGACTAAAAAAAAAAACTCCTCAGTTCTGCCTTCAAACAGGCTTATATACAACTTATGGTTTCCGCGGACTCGCGAGGCGAATCTCTACAATGTTTGGTCTTCTCGTGAGGCGAAGTACGGCTCGCGTGGCGAGGAATGGAAAAGTCATGGCTTCTGGCCTTCAGTCTCGCGAGGCGAGTAATGGATTCGCGGGGTGACACAGAAAGGATTGCAAATTTTCTGGCACAGTCACCTTCAGGTTCGCGAGGCGAATGCCTTCTCGCGGGGCGAAAGCTCCAGATTTATTTCTTTTTATTAACCTGAAAACAGAAAATAGCATAAGTTCTTTATTTAACTCTAAATCAACTAAATTAACCTAAAAATACTTTACAGACTCAAAATACTGCTTAAAGACAATCAAGTCTAATTTGGGCGAAAATGATATAAAATTAGCACAAAACCACGGTCATACTAGCTATAAAACTAGATGAGCCAACCCCAACAGCCACCCAAAAGATATGGAGGAAATTTTTCAGCAGCTGAGAAAGTATAGTATGAGGTTGAATCCGGAGAAGTGTGTTTTCAGTGTCCAGGGTGGAAAATTCCTCGGCTTCATGTTGACACACCGGGGAATCGAGGCCAATCCTGATAAATGTCGGGCTGTGATTGAGATGCGAAGCCCACAAAATATTAAAGAAGTGCAAAGACTTGCAGGACGACTGGCATCATTATCTCGGTTCCTACCCAAATCTGCAGAGAAAGCTCGGCCTTTCTTTAGATTACTGAAGAGGCCTCAAACCTTCACATGGACCGAGGAATGCGAGAAGGCCTTCGTCGATTTCAAGGCCTTTTTGTCTTCACCACCGATATTAACTCGACCCACCTCTGGGAAAGAGTTGTACTTATACCTATCAGCCACCGAGCATGCCATCAGTGAGGTCATTGTACAGGAAGTAGAGAAAGTTTAAATGCCGGTGCACTTCATTAGCAGGGTTCTTCATGATGCCGAAACCCGGTATCAAGTCATAGAAAAGCTGGTTTTGGCCCTGGTAACTGCAGCTCGGCGATTGCGTCCGTATTTCCAAAGTCACCAGGTGATTGTCAAAACCGATCACCCGATTAAACAGATTCTCAAAAAGCCCGAGTTGGCAGGACGTATGATTGCTTGGTCGGTAGAGTTATCCGAGTTCGGCCTGAGATACGAGTTAAGAGGCCCTCTGAAAGCTCAATGTCTCTCCGACTTCGTAGCCGAGCTCAATCCGCAGCCGATAACCGAGGATATATGGTGGAATTTGTATGTGAATGGATCCTCGAATGTCAGGGGCAGTGGAGCTGGGGTGATTCTGGAAGGCCCGGGAGATCTGATCCTGGAACAGTCACTAAAGTTTGAGTTCAAAACCTCAAACAACCAAGCCGAATATGAAGCTTTAATAGCAGGATTAATGCTGGCAAAGGAAATGGGGGCGAAGGCTGTTAGATGCCGGAGTGATTCACAGCTAGTCACAGGGCAAATATCTGGAGGGTATCAAACGAAAGAGCCTCAGCTCACCAAGTATTTATGCAAGGTCAACCAATTAATCTCCAATTTCGAGAAATTTGCTATTGAGCACATTCCCCGAGAAGAAAACACTCGGGCCGATCTGCTGTCCAAATTAGCCAGTACAAAGAAGTCGGGCCACCATAGAACAGTTATTCAAGAAACCATAAATGAACCGAGTGTCACGTTTGGGGAGGTGATGGCCAACGAGCCGGTTGACCGAGAATGGATGACACCCATTAGGGAGTATTTATCCTCTGAAACTCTGCCCCCAGATCATGTGGAGGCCAGGAAGATCAGGCTCAGAGCAAGTCACTTTGCTATTGTTTCCGGAGAATTGTTTAAACGGGGGTTCTCGGTACCGTTGCTAAAATGTCTGACGAAGGCACAATCGAAATACGTCATGGAAGAGGTTCACAGAGGAATCAGTGGTTTTCACTGCGGGGGCAGATCAATGGCCTCCAAGGTAGTCCGAGCAGGGTACTATTGGCCTACCATCCGAGCAGATTGCATTGAGTGGACGAAGCAATGTGATGAGTGCCAAAGATTTTCCAATGTAAGTCGTACCCCTCCCGAAGGACTTCACACATTAAACTCGCCTTGGCCTTTTGCTATGTGGGGAATGGATATACTGGGGCCATTCCCTGTGGCCAAAGGTCAAGTCAAATTTCTCCTGGTAGCAGTGGACTACTTCACAAAATGGATTGAAGCAGAGCCTTTGGTGAAGATTACCGCCGAGAAGGTACAAAAGTTTGTGTGGAAAAGCCTCATCTGTAGGCACGAAATTCCCTTCGCAATCGTCACAGACAACGGAAGACAGTTTATAGATAAGACATTGCGGGAATTCTATGACAACCTCGGTGTTAAACACCACGTTACATCGGTTGAACATCCCCAGACCAATGGGCAAGCCGAAGCAGCCAACAAGGTCATTCTCGGAGAACTGAAGAAGAGGGTGGGAAGATCCAAAGGAGCTTGGGCAGAAGAGTTACCAAGTATCCTCTGGGCCTACCACTGCACGCCTCAATCTACCACTCAAGAAACACCCTTCATGCTGACATATGGAACAGACGCCATGATCCCAGTGGAGGTTGGTGAGCCGTCTTTCCGACGTATGCAACATGAACCGAATGATAATGAAAGCAATTTAAGGGTCGAACTTGACTTGGTAGAGGAAATCAGGGAGGAGGCCAAAATCAGAGAAGAAGCTTGCAAACAGAGAGCAACTAGGAGGTATAATTCAAGAGTGAAGCCGAGGAGTTTCCTGCGTGGAGACTTAGTGCTGAGAATAAAAGGAGAAGCAAGGAAGGATCACACGGAAGGCAAGTTGGCAGCAAACTGAGGAGGGCCATTCCGGGTAGTAGAAAACTTGGGAAACGGAGCATATAGGTTAGAAGAGTTGTCCGGGAAGCCTATCCCGAGGACTTGGAATGCTTCGCATTTAAAATTTTATTATAGTTGATGTATATAGTCAGGTGATGTACTCTTTTTCCTACCTCGGTATTTTGTCCCAAAAAGGGTTTTGACCGAGAAGGTTTTAACGAGGCACACCGTAGACTTCCTTTTTATCCAATAAAAGAATTTATTATGAACATTGTTTTCTTAATTTGCCGATGTATGTGTTTCGCGAACATTAAATTGTTTAAGGCCAAGTTTGAGCCTAAAGGCCGAGTTCGAGCTAATTAAATTGTTTAAGGCCAAGTTTGAGCCTGAAGGCCGAGTACGAGCCATTGAATTGCTTAAGGCCAAGTTTGAGCCTGAAGGCCGAGTACGAGCCATTGAATTGCTTAAGGCCAAGTTTGAGCCTGAAGGCCGAGTTCGAGCCAATTAAATTGTTTAAGGCCAAGTTTGAGCCTGAAGGCCGAGTACGAGCCATTAAATTGCTTAAGGCCGTTCGAGCCAATTAAATTGTTTAAGGCCAAGTTTGAGCCTAAAGGCCGAGTTCGAGCCAATTAAATTGTTTAAGGCCAAGTTTGAGCCTGAAGACCGAGTACGAGCCATTAAATTGTTTAAGGCCAAGTTTGAGCCTAAAGGCCGAGTTCGAGCCAATTAAATTATCTAAGGCCAAGTTTGAGCCTGAAGGCCGAGTACTAGCATTTGAAATTACTTAAGTGCAATAAAGTACGAGCAGTAAGGAGAATAAAATTGTAATCTAAAGGCCGAATCCGAGCCATTGAAATTTATTGATAATACCGAGTACAATGTTGAAAGTAAAAACAAGGTACGAGTCGAGTACTAGAAAGTACTGCGACTTACATAAAGGGCTGAAATTGAAAATAAGGCCCGCCCGGGTTGCCAGTCGTCTCCCCAATTAGGGTAGGGGCAAGATCAGGTGGCCAGCAGTCTCCCCGATCGGACACCACGACTTTCCCTCATGGGGGAAAGTAATCACTTCCCCTTGCGAAAGCTGGACGATGAGGTGCTCGGCTCGCTCCGGGAGTAGACGGCCTCTACCCCTTTCTCGACTCCCGAAGACTGCTATTCTCCCAGTTAACATCCTTCTTGGAGGATTGAATCATAAAAGGAATTCTGGATCCCGTCTCCCACTTACATCCTTTTTGGCAGCTATGAAACTCAAAAAAGGATGTTAACTGGGAGAGGGGAGCGTAAACCCCTAACACTATCATAGAACTACTCGGGTTGAAGAATGACGAATTTGGCTGGTAGGAAAGAATGAAGAATGAGTAAGTGGAGCAGTGAAACAACCCTATTTATAAGGGGTGAGAGGCGTTGGAAAGGAAGAAATATGCGCTGGGAAAAGGTTTGTTGGAAAAACAAATCTCGAAACCCAGCAAAAAGCAGTAATTGCATGAGCCCATTGCGGTTTCCAAAGCATTAATGCGTGACTGCATGCGTAAGGCGTGAATCATATGTTTCACGTGTGACAACTACCGTCCGTTTTTAATGTGGACGGTGGAATACCTCGGTCTTAACCAAAGATTTGTTTAAACAGGCCGAACACAACGTCGGAACATAAAAAAAAATACTTCAAGTGTATCTCGGCCAAACAAGAGGCTACAAGAAAAGGGAAAGTCATCAAAATGGTAACAGTTTTTCATTAAGTAAAACAAAGTTACAAGATCACAAGCCCATTACAAGGGGTGAAGAAAACAAAAAACTAAGTTACTCGTCCCTATGACTCTCCTCGGTCTCAATATGATCCTCGGGGGAATCTTCAACCCCTTCCGCCTCCTCTTCCTCTTCGAGAATTATGGGAATAAGTTCCCCGTTCACCACCTCTTTATTTACATCGACTCCCGAAAGATCAACCCCCGGGGCAAGAACCTCAACTTGAGCAATGGCCTTGTCAAAACCTTTCCGATGCTCGATGATAATGCAGTTAGTGGCCTCTTTTACATCCTCCTGGAGCTCCATCCTGGCCTTGGTCTCGGCCTCCAAGGCAGCTTTAAGTTGCTCAATTTCAGCTTGAGCCCTTTTGAGCTCCTCTTCAGCACGAGTTCTACCTTCTTCAGCCCGAGCTTTACTCTCCTCAGCAAATTTCGCTTTGGTGTTAAGCTCGGAGTTCTGGCCATTCAACTCGGTGATGGTAGTGTTCAGGAGATTATTAGTCTTGGCCAGCTCGTCACGCTCCGTGGAGGTCCGGGTAAAATCCCCCTTCAGCTTCTCAATAGAAGCCAGTTCGGCTTCCAGTTGCCGAGACTTCCTCTCAGCCTCCACTAAATCTCGGCTACAAAAGCGGGCCAAGGCAGCAGCTCGGATGCAGTAGGTTGAGAGAGCCTCCATGCTAGATTGAGCCCCTTGTTGCCTCATTAGCCGGAGATCTGCGGGCTTTAGGAAGTTTGAGTCAAAAGAGGGGAAGGGGTTGAAGTCTTCACCCCATAGGGATGAGGTCCCCGCCTTTAGAGAAGTGTTGTACCATTTCAGCTCGGTGGAGGGAGGGGGTTGTTGTCGCCCCGCGGTTCCTGTCTCCTGAGTAGTAGGGTGTGGGGGACTTGGGCGAGGAGGGGGAGAATCTTCGGTGTCAACTACAACCTCTACCCTCTTTCTTTTTTGAGGGGCGGATGATGAAGTTCCCTTCGCAGAGGTCTTGGTGGGAGGAGGTCTTTTCTTCTTCTTCTCAGTTGAGGAGGGACCCTGACCCTCTTTTGCAGCAGCCTTTACAAGCTTGGAGAAGTCGAATTTCCCCATAATGACTGCCAAAAAGAAAGAGTTGTTAGTACAGCAACACATACAGAAAAGATTCAAAAACTCAAAAGCCGAGCACTTACTTTTCAGGTCAGTTCTCGGAGTAGATGAGAAGGGGAGTTTCAGAAGGCGTCCACAATGGAGGGGCCAAGGAAGTTTTTCTAGTATGTCTATATCCCGCCTATCCTCGGCCGGAAGGGATTGGTACTCAAAGCCAACGAATTTTGTGGGGGAGGATTGCCAGTATAAAGGAAACTTGGCGCAGTTATCATCGTCAAAAAAGTGGGAGGAGTGAGAGCCCGAGGGGCGAACTCGGAAGAAGCCGACTTTGAAATCTTTATACGACGATGTGTATAGACTAAGCAATCCTCTCCGGTTCAGTCTATTAAGGGAAATCCATCCCATTTTCTCACCAAACCTTGTTTGGTAAAAATACAAAAATTTTGGAGTGGTGGGCTCCATCCCGAGGTATTTACATAGGATTTGAAAGGCTTTCATAAAAGCCCAACTGTTGGGATGGAGCTGAGTAGGTGCGACGTTTATGGTTCTCAGAACGTCACACTCAAACTCGGTGAAAGGAAGAGACACACGTAGCTTATCAAATAATGTTTTGTACATATATGTAAAGGGGGGCTCGGAAGGACGAGCCCTGAGAAAGACGCACTCGGTACCCGAACATGGAGAACAAATAAACTCGGACTCGTCTCCAGACGCCGAGATATTAATTTGGGACCGAAGTTGATCAATTGATTCTGGAGTCTGGAAGTCAGAGAAAAAGGTCCCGACCTCACCTTTAACCCAGGTATACCCAGGAAGGGTAATATCGGGAACAGGGTCTTTTGGAACCCTTAGGCGTTGTTTGCGAGCGGCGGGTTTGGAGACCTGGGGAGAGGGAGAGCCGGACTTAGAATCAGTCCCAGAGGAATCAGACCCAGGGGAAGACGACCCGAAGGAGGACGCTTCCCCTTCTCCGATGTTCAATTCCTGTGAAGGAATCGAAGAAGTGGAAGGAGAACCCCCAATGGGGGAAACCTCGCGCTCAATTAGAGGCGAGGTATTTGACTCAAAGGACATGGACGAACTCATATCTGGTAAGCATAAATTAAACTTAGAAGCACGAAGGAAGGAAGGAGACTGAGCATACCTGGAGAATGACAAGCAGAGGAATGATGGCAGAAACTTGGAAGACGAAGGTGAAGGGCAAAGGAGGATAAGCAAGGTAGAAGGGAGTTGGAGTCGGAGGGGATATTTGTAGCTGCAGTTGATGACACGATCCACGACCCACATTCCATCAAGCCCAAAGGCGCGACTTTTGATTTTCCCCTCATTAAATGGGCACGGAACTCTAGGGTTTCTTACCTAAAGCGTGCCGCAGAAGTTATTAGGGGGGGAATGATTGCCTTCTCTGACAAAGAGGAAAGATTTGATTGAAATGACAGCTGGGAGTGCAGAAGTTTGTGTGGCCAAAGAATAAGCTCGGTTTCATACTTATCAGCTCTTTCGCTTATTTAAGCTCGGAGCTCGGGGGACTTGTGTACCGGCCGAAGATGTAAGGTCGATGATTGTCAATACGACCGAGCTCATTCTCGTAAGTGGACATTCACCCAAACTCCCATAAAGCCGAAGACCTATTAATACGCTCAACACCCGAGGACAACTACTCGGCCCTATTCCACACCAGACCACGAATGAAGATATCTCGACCCCGAGCTATCCAGCCGCAAATGACTGGGTCGAATATCTCGCTGGTCCAAATATCTCTCCGTATAACTCGGAGCCTTATCCATATCAATTGTCTAACCGCAAGAACGATCTGGTCCCAACAAATAGGATCTCGGTAACCGTCTTACTCAAGCGGTTGCACTGAAAATATCTATAAATAGGGGTCCAACCCCCTCACTCAGAACTATGTTTGCTTTGATTCCCATTTGGATACGTAGGAGCAGAATTCACGTTCTGTCAAGCTAACACCAAAACAAACCCACTCGACTTTCTTCGACCGAGTATCTCTCGTCTGAGATATTTGGATGGAACAAATATCCTTAGGACATTGGTTAATATTCTCAACAAGTAAATTAACTGGTATAAATTAGTGTGCAAGTATAAAAAAAAATTTAAAATTAGTGTGCAAATTCTAGTGCGCATTGTCTTGAATGCTGCCCAGCGCTTCTATTCAACTCGTGCATGTATACGCTTTTTGTTTTGTTTTGCCTTTCCTTTATTTTGAAAAAGGTGATGATTAGTGAGCGCGCGGGCAAACAACATTACAAAGGAACATAAAATCAGATTCACATAACATAATCCATACTCCAAACGAAGTCAATTATAAACGAAATTAATTAATTTCATGCTTATTAAAGAAGTTAGTTAATTTAATTTGATTGTCTTGATTTTATTTAATTATTGAGTTAAATTATTAATCTATCATTCAATCACCTTATGAGTATGCAATGCTCTTAAAAAATTAAAAGGTGAAATGATTAAATCGTTTGAAACACAAACATTAAATAAAATTGAATTGATTGAATTTTATTTATATTTGAATCTACAAAATATATATATATATATATTTTTAGTTATAATCGAGTCTAGTAGCATGTACTTGTGTAAAGTTAAACACCCAGGTAAGTAGTAATAAAAGTCAGGACGAAGCTCAAAAGTACAAAATCAACAATCAAGGAGACGCAACTCACAAAATATGGAAATGAAAATAGAAGGGGTAACGACTCGCAATGACTGACATAAGACTGGTCGATAGACACACTAATCAAATGGCGTGTGTGAGAGAGATTCACATTACTGACATATCCATTCACTTTCAAATAATGGAATGAAAGTCCTGTTAGAGAGATTTATATAAATATATCTTTTAATTTACATGAGCCCACCATAATTGATTATAGGTATCATTAGTTATAATTTTAAAAATTTATTCCTTTCTCTTTCTAACAGGGGAGTATCCTATTTTATGGAAACACTAGAGAATCCAGAATTCAAATTCTGTATTATTTACTTATTTTAATTTATAGTATCTATTAGAATGTCCCATTTCAAGTCTTCAAAATAATTTTCCTACTTTGTACTTAAAGAAGCTTTCTTTTGATCTGTATCCCATTTATCAGTAGATATATGAGAGTATAAAATTATTTCTTTGCAACTAGCATGCCTCATCAGACACGACAAGTTCTTTGGCTGATTATTGTTAATGGCTGTCCTTGTAGCACTAGTAGCTTGTTATTGATATGCTCCACTTCGTTCCTGTTGCCAATAATTTTATTAACTTCATTTTCAGACAGCACTTTCCTTAAAACTTTTTTAACCAATCTTCACGTATATATTCAAATGTTATTAGATTTGAAGTCGCTTGAAAAAGCACTTATCCCGGCAATTAGATATATAATTATTTTCTTCACTTGAGAATGGAATAATTTAATTTTTACTTGTGATTCAATCCATGCAGAAGGAGAGAATATGTGAGGCCATTGAAGATGCTGGATTTCAAGCCAAGCCCATTGAAGAAGAATCTAATGACACCCAGTCCCAAATATGTCGAATACACATTAAGGGCATGACATGCACTTCTTGCTCCTCCACTGTTGAATCAGCTCTGCAAACCCTTCATGGGGTGCAAAAAGCACGAGTGGCCTTGGCAACTGAAGAAGCAGAAATCCATTATGACCCTGACATTGTGAACTACAATCAGCTAATGAATACTATAGAAGATATTGGGTTTGAAGCTGTACTAATAAGCACAGGGGAACACATAAGCAAGATAGAACTTAAAATTGATGGTATTAAAAATGAACAATCCATGAGGGCCATTGAACATTCTCTCAGGGCACTACCAGGTGTTGAAACCATAGACATATATCCAGATATTAACAAAATTACCATAGCTTATAAACCAAATATAACAGGACCTAGAACCTTTATACAAGTTATAGAATCTACAGGATCAGGGTGTTTCAGAGCAGTGATTTTTCCAAATGAAGGAGGAAGAGAAACTCATAGACAAGAGGAGATTAAGCAATACTTCAAATTGTTCATATGGAGTTTGGCTTTCACAATTCCTGTTTTTTTAACATCCATGGTCCTTATGTATATACCTGGAGTGAAACATGTTTTAGATATGAAAGTTGTTAATATGCTAAACATTGGACTGCTCTTGAGGTGGGAGTTTTCGACCCCAGTACAGTTTATCATAGGCAGGAGATTCTACATTGGATCCTATAAAGCTTTGCGCAAAGGGTCTGCTAACATGGAAGTGTTGATTGCTTTAGGAACAAATGCAGCCTACTTCTATTCTGTTTATGTTGTGACAAGAGCAGCTTCCTCTAAAGACTTCAAAGGAGACGATTTTTTTGAGACTAGCTCTATGCTTATTTCATTCATTCTACTTGGGAAGTATTTGGAGGTGTTGGCAAAGGGGAAGACATCACAGGCCATTGCCAAGCTTATGGACTTGACCCCTGAGACTGCAATCCATTTAACTCAAGATGACGAAGGAAATGTCATTAGTGAACAACAAATTGATAGCAGGTTGATACAAAAGAATGATGTGATCAAAATTGTTCCTGGTGCAAAAGTAGCATCAGATGGTTTTGTCATATGGGGACAAAGCCACGTGAATGAGAGCATGATAACTGGAGAGGCAAGGCCTGTGGCTAAGAGAAAGGGTGATATGGTGATAGGAGGCACTGTGAATGAGAATGGGGTTTTGCATGTCAAGGTGACAAGAGTTGGATCAGAGAGTGCCCTCTCCCAGATTGTTAGACTTGTTGAGTCTGCCCAGATGGCTAAAGCACCAGTCCAAAAACTTGCTGACAACATTTCTAAATATTTTGTTCCTATAGTAAGCATAATGCTAACTACTCTTTTTGATTTTGCAATTGAGCTTTCTATTAGTTATAGTAAGATGAATTTTATCATTGCTTAACAGTGCCTTTTTCTGCAGGCCATTTTGCTTTCTCTTTCAACCTGGATTTCCTGGTTTTTAGTAGGACAATTACATGCATACCCAAAATCTTGGATACCATCTTCCATGAACAGCTTTGAGCTTGCACTTCAGTTTGGAATTTCAGTCATGGTCATAGCCTGTCCTTGTGCTCTAGGCCTAGCCACTCCTACAGCTGTCATGGTTGGTACTGGAGTTGGTGCAACTCAAGGTGTGTTGATCAAAGGAGGGCAAGCATTAGAAAGTGCACACAAGGTGAGTGAGTGCTATTAACATTGTTCATTTGTTCTCTTGTTTCCTCGGTATGAACACTAGGAATCTCACTGACCAGCTTACAATTTTGCAGGTGAATTGCATTGTATTCGATAAGACAGGAACTCTGACAATTGGGAAGCCAGTGGTCGTTACTACAAAACTCTTCAAAAAGATGTCACTTGAAGATTTCTATGAATTGGTTGCTGCAGCAGAGGCAAGCCTTCCTCTAATGACCATAAAATAAGTAGCTACCTGACTCTGAATAACATTGAAATAATGTTTAGTGTTATATCTATATTAGGTGAACAGTGAGCATCCAATAGCCAAGGCTATTGTTGAGCATGCCAAGAAGACCACAGAAGATGAACAGAATCATCCCTTGCCAGAAGCACAGAACTTTGTTTCTGTTTCAGGTCATGGAGTGAAGGCAGTAGTCAGAAACAAGGAAATAATGGTTGGGAACAAAAAACTGATGCTGGATCATAACATAGCTGTTTCAGTGGCTGCTGAAGAAATACTAGCAGAAGCTGAAAGTTTGGCTCAAACTGGGATTTTAATATCCGTGGATGGAGAAATAGCTGGAGTTTTGGCTGTATCTGACCCATTGAAATCTGATGCCAAACAAGTTATTTCCATTCTTAACTCCATGAAAATCAGGAGCATCATGGTGACAGGTGATAACTGGGGAACTGCCAATTCCATAGCCAGACAAGCTGGTATTGAAACTGTCATTGCCGAGGCCCAACCTGAGGCTAAAGCAACTAAAGTAAAAGATTTGCAGGTACATAAAAATCATGGCCCAAAATGATTGCTTAATGGATATCCAAGTTGCTCACCATTACCTCTAAGGTTTTAAATTGTGGTTACGATTATGTTTTTCACGGATAATTGTGAGAAAATGCAACTGATGCGACCGCAATGTGGTTTTGCTAGTCTCCAAAACCACACCTTGCAGCCTCAGTCGCAGTTTCAGACCCAAATTTAAAACCTTGATTACTAGCATAAATCATAACCTTGGGGCCAATTTTTCTTAATAATAAATTCATGCACTGATAGACTTCAGGGTACACTGTGGCAATGGTTGGAGATGGCATCAATGACTCACCAGCACTTGTGGCAGCTGATGTTGGAATGGCAATTGGTGCTGGCACTGACATAGCTATTGAGGCAGCTGACATAGTTCTGATGAAGAGCAACTTGGAAGATATAATAATAGCCATTGACCTTGCAAAGAAAACTTTCACTCGCATCCGTCTAAACTACATTTGGGCTTTAGGTTACAATCTGCTAGCCATCCCAATAGCTGCAGGCATCCTTTACCCATCCATTAGATTCCGGTTACCACCATGGATTGCTGGAGCTGCAATGGCTGCCTCTTCTATCACTGTTGTTTGCTCCTCCCTATTGTTAAAGAATTACAAGAGACCAAAGAAGCTAAACAACTTGGAGATAAATGGTGTAAAGATTGAATAATCAACATGTCTATTGTAAGTATAGCCTTGTTTGTAGCAAGGCATTTAATTTTTTTTTTTTTTTGTTTAATTAAGAAAGTAAGATAGATTTGATATGTACAAAATGTACAGAAGACACTATGTATTTTAGATGTGTAAATGCTTAGATATATCTTATTTTTGATGTATACTTTTCTTTCATTTGGCTTATACTTGTCTTAGATAAATATCTTTTTTTTCCTCAAAAAAAAAAAAGATTTAACTTTTTTTTTTGACATAATATTTAGGATTTAGTTGGTATTCACTACAATGTAATTTTTTTATAGTGTGAATCAATTATAAATTGTCATATTGTTAAAAATATTTGACTCTTATTATAATTATAAGTATATATGATAATTTATAATTGGTTGATAGTATAAAAAACTTTATACATGTATCAAAATTAAAGTCTAATATTTGTTGGTCCACATGATACCTTTTAATAAACATTCTTACAATAATTTAAGGATTTAATTGGTAATTTGGTATGTTGTAAAGTTTTTTTTTTTATATTGCTAACTAATCACAAATCACCACATTTTTAATGCTTAACTCTTATCGCAAGTATATCACAACTACCTTTTTTTGTCAACAAAAATTCATAATTACCTTTAAAAGTCATACATTCGATACTTTGTGATTGATTAACAATATAAAACTTTTACACTATGTAACAAAATTAAACTCATAATATTAACCTCAAATATAAATGCTCCTATTTATTATGTGGAATTAAATATTTATAACCCTCAAATATGTAAGGAGATTACTAACCGTGCCCTTAGGTGCACTGCTTAAGAAATAAAAAAATTAATTTTTTATAGGGAAATGTTGAATTTATTATGCCAAGAAGTTGTATGGTTCGTTTTTCTATAAAAACTTACTTTTTGGGTATTCCTTAATCAGTGTCCTAGTAAGATCCAATATATAAATTAGGGGTGTTCATCAATCGATCCAATCCAATGTCAACCGCAGTAACCGAGCCGAAAAACCGATAATCGAAATAACCAATAACCGAAATAACCGAAAATCACAAAAAACTGAAATTTTAATTGGATTCGATCGGTTTTTGGTTCCTGATTATAAAAATCGATCCAAATTTTTCTATGTATATATATACTTATATATGTTATCCCTCTTGTATTTACGTTAGTGCCCTTACTATTAAAATATACTTCCTAATTTATCCTTAGTGATAATGCTGATTTGGTCTTGCCAGTATGTGTGCGTCTCGCCTATTAAGCTGTATGGACTGTGGAAGCCATATTTTTATGGTTTTGGGCCTATTAAGTTGCTGCACTACTTGTTTTGCGCCTATTGGTGTTTATCATATTAGTTTTCTAGTTGTAACAGTTAGGATTTTTTTTATATACCACTTAACAAGACATAAATAATCATTTAAAAATTTGTCCGATAAAAACCGAATTATCCAATCCAATCCAAACCGCATTTGATTGGATTGGATTGGATTGGATCAGATATTTTTAAGGAAGTCATCCAATCCAACCCAAACCGTATGGTGTTTTCATCATTGGATCGGATGGCTTTTTAGATTAAAATCGATCAGATCCAATCTGCGAACACCCCTAATATAAATATGCTAATTTATGAATAAACTCACGATTTTTATACACCATATATACAACCTTACACACGTTAAGAAATAAAAAAATAAAAATGTTATATTGGAAATAATAACTTTTAAACTTTTAAGGAATTGAATATATAACTTTCAATAAAATATTTTGATTTCTTAAAAATACAAAGTTGCACAAGATAGGAAAATGATAAACTAACCAATAGGTTAATATTAATAAATTAGATGCATGTGTAAATTTAAATATCCAATGTACCAGCCACATTCATTTGAAATCAGTTACATCCGCGGGACCCTGACCTTTACCCTAACGCTGAATGCCGTAGAAGTAATAGAAAAGGCCATAATGAAGTCAGTATTGAAGAGAAGAAAAAGACATGGGTTTCGTATATGTCAAAGCCCTCCCATCCCATGTTGTTGCTAGGCTCCAATGCGTACGCAGGATTTTTATGGCGGAAATAAATGCAAGCAATGACATTAGGAAGTCAATGGAATCCCCATTACGATGAGCCCAAATTGAAAGGGAAACCCCATGCTGATGATGGGCCATGGGTCATGCTGCATTTAATTATATTAATGTTGGTCTTGAGGTGGTAGCTTGGTAGCTCTTGCTCATGGGAGTATAATTCAATTCAATACTATAGTGCAGTGCCACATTTATGAGATGTGATGCTGAGGTCTATATGTATATATATATATATTATTTTTTTTTGGTTCTCAGACAATACTACAAGAACACTTGTTCCAGTCAGAAACTCAAACCCAAGAGTCTTTGTCCTATGCTTGCACTCAGCAAGCATTGGAGACAGTGTAGTATTGTTTGCATTCATTCAGTAGCAAAAGTAATGGCATTGTGGTGGTCACCACCCAATCACCCTTTCTAAAGCTTCTTCTCCTTCCTCGTTGTTAGCTCTTTCTCTGGCTCCTCTCAGGTTTCTTGCATGCTGTTGCCTCTCCAATAAATCAGGTATTCAGAACCTCCTCTTCTTTAAGAACCAGCACTATTTTCACTCTCCATACCTCAAGAATACTCATTTACTATTCCTCTCATTTTCACTTATTTTATGTGGCAATATCATGTTACTAGTATTAGCCAAGTCTGAAAATGTTATTATTATTATTTTATTTTACTTTTGCATAGTTAGCTTTAACAGAAAGTGTGTTTATGTGCCGTGAAAATTGAGAATATATAGTTTTGTCTTTGTAAACTTTTTTTCTCAGATTTTATTTTTTTGCCACTATAAGTTTCCTATTTTTCTTTTCTTCTCGGAAACAAATGCATCACTCGCGAGCAGCACTTCATTTATTATTTCCCTCGGTGCATGTTATTGTTGTTTAGTCAGTCACAATTTTAAATGTGTGGGATGAATCCATTTACCTGCGCAAAGCTCATATATGTGCGCCGTGTTTAATGGATCACTAACTTGGAGCTGAAAAAGCATGAGTGTCACATGCTAGCTGATTCTTTATATGCGTGTAAATAAATCATTTTATGCACATCAACCCGCTTTGTGTAGAGGAAACTGTTGTTGACCCCATTTTGCTTTCTTCTGTCTGTGAAGCCAATCCATCATATTTGTTTGGTTTTGGTACTCACTAATGATCACCTACTCTACTCTTTATTTCTAGCTAGTCCTAGTGGATTTCCATTACCCAAGATCAAACCTGTTACTCCTTTAGATCCCGTGAACTCCTGCTATTGAAGGTCAGTGTTTTATTAATTTGTTTATATTGGAACTTGTTCCCTTTGGTGATTTTTTTTACCGTGCCATATGGTTTTTGGTTTTGTGAAACAGTTACTATTGCATATCCATCCCTTCACCCTAATTAATCAATTATCATGCATCATAATATTTAGTCAGTGTGTGCGTGCCTTTTCTATCTAGTTTTAACTGCCTTTTTTTTGCCATGGAACTAGCAGAAGATCTTTAAATATGATGGATAACGTAATGATATAAACCAGTAAAATGGTTTATCCCACCTACCAATCTCTCAATATAAGTCGGTTGGCTGTGCATGATTTTTGTTTGAGAAAAGCAGCCTTATTCACTTCTCAGTTTATTTATTCTCTTTGTTTTCCTGCAACACCTTATCAATGCAAGTGCAATTTCCCCAACATGAAATTGAGGTTTTTGATTTATTTTATCGGAATGATATAATTAATAATTGGAATTGCAAAATGGTACAATATAATAGTTTTGTCGATCAATATAATAGCACTAGTAATGAAATTGTTGCATCTTTCTGGCTATTTGTTGATCAATATAATAGTTTTGCTTCGTTGGATGGATGTAGATCAACCCTGCATTCTTATCTGTCATTTGACACACTTCTTACCTTGCTGGTTTGAGGTTAAATCTGATTATCACATATTTAGATCTTCTATTGTGTATCTAAATACTAAATATACATAAACATGCATCTAGTGATTCATTATTTCATACACACATATAGTCTCGTCCCATCATTATAAATTTGAGTTGTTTGTTATAAATGATTTATAAATACTTATCTTGCAGTTCTAGCTCCCTGAAATCTCCTTTGAAAACAGAACCTGACTGCCACATTTGATTATGAACAACTTCAAGTTAGGGGTAGATGTGGTCAGTGCTCACAATCTATTGCCTAAAGATGGACAAGGTTCATCCAGTGCCTTTGTGGAACTTTACTTTGATGGCCAGAAGTTCCGTACCACTATCAAAGAAAGGGATCTCAACCCTGTTTGGAATGAGAGCTTCTACTTCAATATATCTGATCCTTCAAATCTTCACTATCTCACTCTTGATGTTTATGTCTACTGCCATGCCAAAGCTACCAACTCCAGTTCATTTCTTGGCAAGGTTAGCCTCACTGGGACTTCTTTTGTCCCTTACTCTGATGCTGTTGTTTTGCACTACCCGTTGGAAAAGCGAGGTATTCTCTCTCGTGTAAGAGGAGAGATTGGCCTTAAAGTTTACATTACTGATGACTCAACCATAAAGTCCTCAATTCCAATTCCTGCAGTTGAGTCCATGCCAACAAATAATCCCAGCTTAACAACACATACAGAAGTTCATGCACCTGCAAACACTTTGTCTAACAGAAATGTTGATTCAAGACACACATTTCATCATCTCCCTAACACAAACCATCACCGGCACCAACACCATTCCACTGCCTTTGCAGATACTCATTATGTAACAAAGTACGAAGCTGATGAAATGGTGTCTGAACCGCAACCTATGAAGCTAGTAAAAATGCACTCTGTTTCATCAGTGCAACCGGTTGATTTTGCACTCAAAGAAACAAGTCCGTTTCTTGGTGGGGGAAGAGTTGTGGGGGGTCGTATTATTCACAAAGACAAGACCTCGAGTACTTACGATCTTGTGGAAAGGATGTATTTTCTGTATGTCAGGGTTGTTAGGGCTCGTGAACTTCCTGCTATGGATGTTACAGGGAGTCTTGATCCATTTGTTGAGGTGAGAATTGGCAATTACAAAGGTATCACTAGACACTTTGATAAGAATCAACATCCAGAGTGGAATCAGGTGTTTGCATTTTCAAAGGAGCGGATGCAAGCATCTGTACTAGAAGTTGTGATGAAGGACAAGGATCTGGTGAAAGATGATTTTGTAGGCCTTGTGAGGTTTGACATCAATGAAGTTCCGTTGAGAGTACCACCAGATAGTCCTTTGGCACCAGAGTGGTACCGGCTTGAAGATAAGAAGGGGGAGAAGATTAAAGGTGAGGTGATGCTTGCTGTCTGGATTGGCACCCAAGCAGATGAGGCTTTTTCTGATGCATGGCATTCAGATGCAGCTACACCTATTGACAGCACACCTTCTGCATCCACTTTGATACGTTCCAAGGTCTATCATGCACCGAGGTTGTGGTATGTGCGTGTCAATGTTGTAGAGGCACAAGACTTGGTTCCTACAGAGAAAAACCGTTTCCCAGATGTGTATGTGAAGGCGCAGATAGGAAACCAAGTACTGAAAACAAAGACAGTTCCAGCCAGAACTCTGAGCCCACTATGGAATGAGGACCTTTTGTTTGTTGCTGCTGAACCTTTTGAAGATCATTTAGTCCTTTCAGTTGAAGATAGGGTTGGTCCTGGAAAAGATGAGATAATTGGGAGGGTCATCATACCACTCAGCTCTGTGGAGAGGCGTGCTGATGATAGAATCATTCATTCTAGATGGTTCACCCTGGAAAAGCCAGTTGCTGTGGATGTTGATCAGTTGAAGAAAGAGAAGTTCTCTAGCAGAATTCACCTGCGTCTATGTCTAGATGGTGGATATCATGTTCTTGATGAGTCCACTCATTACAGCAGTGATCTTCGTCCCACAGCAAAGCAGCTTTGGAGGCCACCAATTGGGATCTTAGAACTTGGAGTGCTGAAAGCCATGGGACTTCACCCCATGAAAACGAGGGATGGAAGGGGCACATCTGACACATATTGTGTAGCAAAATATGGTCATAAATGGATCAGAACAAGGACCATGGTTGACAATCTTTGTCCAAAATACAATGAGCAATACACTTGGGAGGTTTTTGATCAGGCCACTGTCCTAACAGTAGGTGTCTTTGACAACAGCCAGATTGGGGAAAAGGGTTCAAAAGACTTGAAAATTGGCAAAGTCAGAATTCGCATCTCAACTCTGGAAACAGGAAGGATTTACACTCACGCATATCCATTGCTGGTTCTTCATCCAACTGGGGTTAAAAAAATGGGTGAACTGCACTTGGCAATACGGTTTTCATGCACATCTTTTGCAAACATGCTTTATCTATACTCACGTCCACTGCTACCAAAAATGCACTACATTAGGCCCTTCTCTGTCATGCAGCTTGACATGCTACGTCACCAAGCAGTGACCATAGTCGCGGCACGGCTGGGGCGAGCAGAGCCACCACTTCGCAAGGAAGTGGTGGAATACATGTCTGATGTGGACTCACACCTCTGGAGCATGCGCCGAAGCAAGGCGAATTTCTTCCGCCTGATGACACTCTTTTCTGGTGTATTCGCAGCTGGGAAGTGGTTTGGTGATATCTGCATGTGGAGGAATCCTATTACAACAGTGCTGGTTCATGTGCTGTTCCTCATGCTAGTTTGCTTCCCGGAACTGATCTTGCCCACGGTGTTTCTCTACATGTTTTTGATAGGTGTATGGAACTTCAGGTACCGACCAAGGTACCCTCCTCACATGAATACAAGAATATCACAAGCTGATGCAGTGCAACCGGATGAGTTGGATGAGGAGTTTGATACATTCCCCACGAGCCGAAACCCGGATGTTGTGAGAATGAGGTATGATCGGTTAAGGAGTGTGGCCGGAAGAATTCAAACGGTGGTGGGTGATTTGGCAAGCCAAGGGGAGAGGATTCAGGCACTGTTAAGCTGGAGAGACCCGCGAGCTACAGCCATCTTCAGCACATTCTGTCTTGTATCTGCACTTGTTCTTTATGTTACTCCTTTTCAAGCACTAGCAGGTTTGGCAGGGTTCTACTTCATGAGGCATCCAAGGTTCCGCTATACACTCCCATCTGCACCAATCAATTTCTTCCGTCGTCTCCCTGCTAAAACAGACAGTATGTTGTAGAGTTTATGATGGCTTTTGATTCAACTTTTGCTATATTGTAAGTCATGTTCCACACCAATTTTTCTCCTTTCTATTCTATCTAGCCTTTATTGTATTTCTATCATGTAACTCTATAATTTGTATTATTTTTCTATCAAGCTGAAGCAGGGAAAGACGTCTAATTTGTATTTGGATTGCTTAGCTGCACTTACAAATCACTAGACTACAATCTTCTTCTGTATAATGTTTTAGTCTCATCATAAACTATTTCTTTGCCAAGCTATAAACAGGACTCTTTCAATTGTTCAACCCAATGTTCTCATACATTTCCTTGCCAAAAGAAGGAAGTCAGACATCTAAAATTAGTTTTGTATAAAAGAAGGAAGTCAGGCATCTAAAATTAGTTTTGTATATAAATTTTCTCTCATTAATTTTTGGGAAGCAAATTTCAGCTGGCTTTTGTGCAAGTGACTCTTCTTGCATGTCAAGTCTCGAGATCTGTTGTTTTTTGTAAAGTTACATCAGAAAACTCAGAAAACTTTGAAAGAAGGAATAGAAGTTTTTTAGGGAAAGAGATAACTACTTTTTCATTGAAGGCAGTACATACATTTAAAGACTTGAAAAATAGCTAACCACTAAGCATCATGTCATAGCTAACCACTAAGCATCATGTCCTATAAATTAGGCTAATTACTTAGATCATGCCCCATAAGCAGGCCACTATTAGACACACAAAAACAGAAAAAAAATAACATGCTGAAAAGTGCAGCAGTCCTAAACACAATAACTAACACTCCTCCTTGCTTCAGAGACTGCAAACACCAAGCTTCATTCTCAGGAACTCGAACTTGCTAGCTGGCAAGGGTTTTGTAAAAACATCAGCTATTTGATCTTCTGTTTTGCAATAAACAAGAGTTACAGCACCATCCTTCTGCACATCTCTCAAGAAAAACCGCTTGATGTTGAAATGTTTGGTTTTCCCGTGAAAAACTGGATTGTGAGAAATAGCTATTGCAGCTTGATTATCAACAAAAATCTTAGTGTCTTCTTTCTGCTCAAGATGAAGATCATCGAATATCTTCCTCACCCACAATGCTTGATTTACAAGCAGGTTGCGTAAACAAATTCTCGCTTCAGCAGTGGATTGAGCTCTTGCTTTTTTTTTTCGAACTCCATGAAAAAACTCCCGATCCAAGACTAAAACAAGATATCATGAGGTACTTTTCATGTCATCAATAGATCCCGCCTATCCTTTATCGAGAGAAACCAAACAACTTGAACTCCTTGCTTTTCTTGAACTTGATGCCAAAGTTGATTGTGCCTTTGATGTATCTAACCACTCTCTTAGCAGCCTTCAAGTGTATTTCTCTTGCACAGTGCATGAACCGAGATAAAATACTTATAGCAACCAAGATGTCAGGTCTTGTGGCTGTAAGGTACATCAGGCACCCAATCAAACTCCTAAAGTGTGCCTCGTCCACTTTTTCGGATTCATCTTCCCTGCTCAACTTTTCCTTTTGATTCATAGGAGTGGTCATTGACTTGCAATCTTCCATATGAAACTTCTTGAGAATTTCTTTTGCATACTTCTTTTGACAAATGAAAACTTCATCTTGACTTTGGTTGATCTCCATTCCGAGAAAATAAGTCATCAGTCCAAGATCAGTCATCTCAAATACTTTCATCATTTCCAGCTTAAATTCATCAATTAAAGCTGCATTATTTCCAGTCACCAAAAGATCATCAACATAAAGAGAAATAACAAGAATATCAGACTCACAGTGCTTGATGTAAAGAGTGGACTCAGATAGGCTTTTCACAAAGCCCAAACTTAGCAGATGATCACACATTCATTTGTACCAAGCTCTTGGAGCTTGCTTCAATCCATAGAGGGCCTTCTTGAGGAGATAGACTTTTTCTTCTTCTCCTTTCTTCACAAAGCCTTCATGTTGCTCAACATAGATCTCTTCTTGCAAGAAACCATTTAGAAATGCTGATTTAACATCTAACTGGTACACTTTCCAGTCCTTTTGTGCAAAAATGTAGAAGTAGCAACCTGATGGTGTCTAGCCTGGCCACTGGTGCAAATGTATCTGAGTAGTCCACTCCAAAAATCTGAGCATAGCCTTTAACCACAAGCCTCGCCTTGTGCTTTTTGATGGAGCCATCAACATTGAGCTTGGTTCTGAACACCCATTTGACCCCAATAACTTTTCTATCACGAGGTCTGTCAACAAGCTGCCATGTCTTGTTTTTCTCAATCATGTACAACTCCTCCTTCATTGCAACCATCCAGTTTTGATCAAGCTTTGCTTCTTCAAAACCTGCAGGCTCACAAACAGCAATGTTACATCTCTGATAAACATCAGAAAGTAATCTAGTGCCTCTGACTGGAATGTCATCCACCATCTCATTTTGCCAATATTCATTTCTCTGCTCCTCGACATGTATGACAGGAAGATTTAGCTTTAGTTGATTTGAGGCTTGGTTTGAGTCCTTTAAAGTCTCCCAGTTCCATTCTTCATTTTCCACAAAGTGAACATCTCTACTTACGACAATATTCCTTGTTTGTGGCTGAAAGACTTTGTAAGCCTTGGATGATGTGCTGTAGCCTATGAAGATGCCTTGTATTGCCTTCTTGTCTAGTTTATCACGCTTAACCTGAGGAACATAGGTGAAGCACAAACAACCAAACACTTTAAGGAAGTTTAGAGATGGTTTATATCCATACCAAGCTTCGAATGGTGTCTGATTCTTCACTGCCTTTGTGGGAAGCCTATTCTGAAGGAAAACCGCTGTATTTGCCGCCTCGGCCCAGAATTGCTTTGGTAGGTTTTTCTCGTGTAGCATGCATCTTGTCATCTCCAGTATGTATCTATTTCTTCTCTCACTAACTCCATTTTGTTGTGGAGTGTAGGGAGCAATAAGCTGGTGTTCAATGCCCGCTTCCTCGCAAAATATATTGAATACTTCTGAGGTATATTCTTTTCCATTATCTGACCTTAGAACTTGAATGTTGCAGCCACTTTGGTTTTCCACCATTTTCTTGAACTTCCAAAACACTCCTGCGACTTCTGATTTGAATTTTAAGAAAAAAAATCCAGCAAAATCTTGTAAAATCATCAATGAAGGCAATATAGTAAAGGCTACCTTTGAGAGAGGGTGTTCTTTGTGGTCCTGCTAAATCAGTGTGGATTAATTAAAGCTTCTGTGTTGCTCTCCAAGTTGTTTTTGGAAATGGTTTCCTGTGTTGATTTCCATATTGACATGCTTGGCAGTGAGGAAGATGATCTTCTAAATCAGGTAAATCTCTCACTAATTTCTTTGTTTGAAGCAGTAGTAATCCTTGATGATGATAATGATCGAGCCTCTCGTGCCATATCTCTGTGACACTTTCTTTGGTAGGAAAGGCAACTTGCTCCTCCTCTAATGGATTAAGTGTGAAACTCTTTCCTCTCATCTTGACTTTGAACATCTCTTGACCAGATGCATCCTTTATCAAGCAGCATTTGTCTTCAAAATGTACTTTGAAACCTTTCCCTATCAACTGAGCAACACTTAACAGATTTTGGTCAATTTCTGGAACATAAAGAACATCAGAGATCAGTTTTGTACCTGAACAACTTGCAATTGCAATGGTGCCTTTTCCCTTGACTGCTATATGTTGTCCATTACCAATTCTGACTTTTGAAGTCTCTGTGGTTCTTAGTTCTTCGAACAGCTCCTTGTCATAAGTCATATGGTTAGTGCAACCACTGTCAATTAACCAACTCTCACTTGAATCATTGCCTGAGAAGCAAGTGGCAACAAAGAGCTGATCCTCCTCCTCTTGATCGGCAACTTGAGCATCTGCTTCTTGCTGCTGAATTTTACTTTTGCAAATTACAGCCTCATGCCCAAGTTGGTTACACTTGATGCATTTTGCATCAGGTCTCCTCCAACATTTGAAAGGAGGATGACCCTTTTTTCCACAATGTTGGCATGGAGGATAATTTCCCTTAGAACCTCTGGTCTTGTTCTTGTTATTGTTCGTTGTAGCATTGCTGCTTGATGTAGCATCGCCACTTGTAGCAAAATTCTTCTTGTTCTTCTTTTTCCTCATTTCCCCTCCTTCGTGATGTTTAGCTGGCAGTGCTCCTTCAACAACTCCTCCTTGCCTCATGACCCTTCTCTGCTCTTGTGCCTGTAAAGCATTCATGAGCTCTGCCAAAGTAATATTGGACAGATCCTTGGTGTTCTCCAAGGTTGTAATGGTTGCCTCAAACTTTTCAGGCACCGTTACTAGGATTTTTTGAACAATCCTTGAGTCGGGTAGATATGAACCGAGCAGCCTTACCTTATTGGCAATGCTTAGAAGTTTCTCATAATACTCTTTTATGGTTTCTGACTCCTTCATTTTCTGCAGTTCAAAATCTCTGATCAAATTCAGCACTTGCATCCCTCTGATCCTATCATCTCCTTCATACTGCTTTTTGAGATAGTCCCGCATTGCTTTTGCTGATTTGAGTGACATGATTCGGATGAGGATAGTTGATGAAACAAAGAAGAAAACAAACACGCCTTAGCTTTTGATTTCCTTGTTTTTCTCGTCCTTGTGATTCTTGATCTCGGGCCATTGTGGGATTGGTCGAAAAGGAGGAACTTCGTAATCCTCTTCTACAGCTTCCCAAAGATCACTTGCATCCAGGTAGGTCTCCATTCTCACAGCCCAAATGTGATAATTTTCTCCATCAAACACCGGAGGAGCAATTGGTGAAAAACTAGCTTCTGCATCCATCTCAGACTCCCACAGGTTCCTTAAGAAGAAAGCTCTAGATTCCAATTTGTTGTTTTTTGTAAAGTTGCGTGATAAAAACTCAGAAAACTTTGAAAGAAGGAATAGAAGTTTTTTAGGGAAAGAGAGAACTACTTTTTCATTGAAGGCAGTACATACATTTAAAGACTTGAAAAATAACTAACCACTAAGCATCATGTCATAGCTAACCACTAAGCATCATGTCATAGGCTAACTACTTAGATCATGTCCCATAAGCAGGCCACTATTAGACACACAAAAACAGAAAAAAAAAAATAACATGCTGAAAAGTGCAGCAGTCCTAAACACAATAACTAACAAGATCTTAAGCACAAATTCAGATCGAGTCTACAATTTTCTTAACCAATTGTCTAGAAAAGTTGTTTTGTTTCAAGTTGATTTCCTTTTTCACGATTAAGAAAAAAGCTGTTGAGAGGAGGAGAACGGCAGGCAACAATGTTTTGAATTTTTGAGAAAATCAAACATTTTAATGACTCTTTGCCAAAGAGGAATAAATTTTGTAACCACTTATTTTAAATTTAATAGTATTTTATTTTTAATCCAATAAAGGACCTACTTACTTGTATTCGGATTTCGGACATGGGACATGATGATATGATATATGTTACAAATTGAGTATTGAGTGGATCAAATGTACCACTCTAGAGTATATAAATAATATAATGTTCCACCTCTTTGAGAGGATGAATGTTAATTGTATTATGATTGTCAACCACTTTAATACGCCAATATTTCAACTTATTGTATCTGGGAGCACGACTGCACAGCAAACATATAATTTAGCCTAATATAATACATCAAAACGTGCTCATTATTTATTCAAGGGAAAATCATTACGTGCTTGCATGATAAGCATTAGGTTCGGAAATGATGTTAATTTTGGCTCTACTAGAGCAAAACCATAAGTAAGGTGTCCTAACAATGTTCTCACCCAGAAAATGGCTGTGTCTATATCCAGAAAAAGATCAAAACCATCAAGAAAACTAGAAGCTAAACAATCATATTTTTGCCTTACAGTCCTGTACAACTTTCTTAGTCGAATTTCTATTGCAGCCTTGATTCTAATCCTTATCTACATTTGGTGTTCCTTCTCCACCATTATAACAGGAAACATCATTCATGTTTGCTTTGCTTCAAGGAAGCTCAACAGCCTCTATTGTCTTTCTGCAGGTACTCATCCATCCTTTGAAATCCCAACTTCCATAGGCAAGAATGGTTCTATTACTCATGGAATTGAGGGTAATGCATCTCAGAGTGGAAAGTTGCCAAGTATCCCTTACCACACTGGTAGAGAAGTTAACAATGATAAAGATGAGGAGGTTGCAAATGCGGTTAAGGTCATCGAGGAACAATTGCAGGTTCATCGGTCCTGGAGGTCAGATAAAAACTATGCAGCCTGTGATGGTCAAGGAATATATGTATATGACTTGCCATCCATGTTTAACAAGGACTTAGTAGGTCAATGCCGTGACATGGTTCCATGGCAAGATTTCTGCAGATATTTCAGTAACAAGGGGTTGGGTGAGCCAATAGCCAAGCTTGGTAAAGGATGGTATCAAACTCATCAGTACTCACTTGAACTCATATTTCATTCCAAGGTTTTGAAGCATCCATGCAGGGTTTATAATGAAAATGAAGCAAAGCTCTTCTATGTCCCAATCTATGCCGGCGTGGATATCTTGCGGTGGCACTTCAAGAATGTGTCAAATGATGTGAAGGATAGTTTGGCTTTGGAGTTAGTGAAGTGGCTTGAGAGACAAAGGCCATGGAAAAAGAATTCAGGTAAGGATCATGTATTTGTGTTGGGTAAAATTTCATGGGATTTTAGGAGAACTAGTGAGTCTCCATGGGGTACTAGATTATTAGAGCTTGACAAAATGCAAAACCCCATTAAGCTCTTGATTGAACGCCAACCATGGCACGCGAATGACATTGGAATTCCTCATCCAACTTATTTCCATCCACATTCAGACAATGATATAATTGCATGGCAACTGAAAATCATGAGATCAAATCGCAAGAACCTTGTAAGTTTCGCTGGCGCAGCACGCCCTGAGGCGCAGGACAACACAAGGTCAATATTAATTGACCAATGCACTTCAAATAGCAATGGTAAATGCCAGTTTCTGAATTGCAGTTCTACCAGGTGTGATGAGGCAGAGTCAGTAATACAACTTTTTCTGGAGTCTGAGTTCTGCATGCAGCCCCCAGGGGATAGTCCAACAAGGAAATCTGTCTTTGATTCCCTCATATCAGGTTGCATCCCAGTTCTTTTTGATCCTTTCACAGCTTACTACCAATATCCTTGGCATTTACCAGAGGACCATGATAAGTACTCGGTGTTTATAGACAAAAAAGAGGTGAAACAAATGAATGTGAATGTGGTGGAGAGTCTAAACAATATTTCTTCAAGAGAGAGGGAAAACATGAGGAGGTTTATTATATATGAATTATTGCCTGGGTTAGTATATGGGGATCACAATGCTGAGCTGGAGAAATTTCAGGATGCATTTGCTATTACAATGAATAATCTGCTCGAGAGGGTTAGCAGATTAGATGAAGCAGAAAAGGATTGACTGTGTGATCTCCTTCTGTTTATTTCTTTGATTCATTCAACAAATAGAACTATTGGACCTTATGCTCTTCCACAGTAATTTCACTAACAGTATTTGTAACGATCTTTCATCAATGATAAAGTGTGTCAACATTAATTTATTTTCCTTTTTGATTGATTGGATCTACTTGAAATCATGTTCAATCTATTATTAAGGTCATGTGTTTCTTTCTCCTTATTGGTTTGTAGTTACTTAGTTAGGGGACTTTGTGAGTTTAGGCCAGGTGATCCAACTCATTAAGTGAGCAACTAAAGTGTAAAAGTGTCTCTCAAAATCAGTTGAAATCAGTTACCAATCAGTTGAGATTAGTTGCTTAGTTAGTTATTGGTCACAACAAACTTGCACAGCAAAAGGTTCTAAAGATTGGTGGCTCATATATTCCATTAGTGATTGCTGCATAAGCACTTATATATCACCAACATAGTTGCTTGCTTGCTTGCTTTGCTTCTCTTTCTTGTCCAGTCTCAAGTCCCAGCCACACGTTTTTCTATCCTTCATTTTCTTGTTCAGCTTCAACTTCAACTGCAAGCCCAAGAACCTTGTTACGCAACAATGGCTAGCACAAGCCAATCAAATGCTGAAATCCAAGAATCTTGTCACGAAGCAACAATGGCTCACTAGCCAATCAAACGATAAAAGATCAGTTCATGATTTCACCGTTAAAGTATGTTGCTTTCCTTACATATTCTATTTCCTTTTTCTTGTTTTCTTTTAGGATAGTAGTAACCAATACCACAATAGTTAAAAGAGTTGAATTTTTGTTTTCCAATAAGACCTCACTTACCTTTTCTTGGTTTCTTGGGCAGTGGTTACACTGACTCTGACCCTTTCTTTTACACTTATGTTTTTTTGACATCACACCACCATACATTGATGTGAGTGTGGGTAGGATAAAAATGTATTGTATACCAAAATAATGTAATTGTGAGTATCACTTAAGTGTCTAAAGTGGTTCTACAAATACCATAGCTCTTTCTTTTATAATCCCTTGTACGTGATTTTACACATTATTAAATGGGTTGTCATGTTATCTAAGGGTGGCAAATGGATGGATCGAATAAATTTTTATTTGGATCTTAATGGATGGATTAAAAACAATCCATTAATCCATTATAATCCATTAAAAATTCATTAAAAAAATCTAATTCATCCATGATCCATTAAATAAAATCCATCCGATCCATCCATTAACAACTTTTCATGGATGGATATCTAATCCATCCACTAAAATTTATTTTAAGAAATTAAATAATTTTATATCTTTTTATCCATCCATAAAATATTTCTAAAAATAAAATAATTTGTAAAAAAATTTAAAATATTATCTCTATCTCAGCCTCGCTCTCCTCTTTCCTCCTCTCTCTATTATTTCTCTCTCTCCCTTTTTTGCTCTCGATCTTTACTCTCTCTCCACTCATTCTCACGACCATTTTGTATCACGGTCATTTTTCTATTATTATATGGGAGTTATTGATTATGTCCATCTACAGAGGCTGCTTTGTCACAACGTTCCATGACATTGTTTTACGAAACTTGTTACGATTTTTTGTGCTTTCAATTTGTTAATACTTTTTTTTAAAGCTTCTCAGCAAAAAAAAGGCAACGAAAAAAGAAAACACACATGATAACGTGGACTACAACTGGTGCTTGAGAACGATTAATTAGTTAATACTTAATGTAACAAAAAAAAGAAAAAAATTGTAGATAAATAAAATAAAAAATAGTGAAGAAAAAATAATAGGGAACGAAAGAGAAAATTAGATGGAGTGTTTTTTTTTTGTTACAAATGGAGGTTTTTTTATTTGGTGAAAAATAATATTAAAAAAATAAATTGGTTTTGGAATGGATAAAAGTTGATCCATTACATTTTTTATTGTTGGTCCAATGGATTTTAAAAAATATTGGATGGAACATAAACCATCTACTAAAAAATCCATCCAATCCATTTATATTATTTTTTAATAAATGAATGGATTAGATGAATTTTCTCATAAATGAACTGAATGGATGATAGATAAATGGATATTTTACCACCCCTAGTGTTATCAACCGTTTGCGTGCTGCCAGGGGAAATGATGTTAATCTCAGCGAATATAGAGGAAGGGTCCTTCTCATTGTTAATGTTGCCTCACAATCGTACTACTCTCTCTCCCTTTTCAATTTCTTTATCTAATTAAGTACTTTAGTGGAAAATTTTGGTCAATTTATATCCCCGCCTTAAATGATAATTGGTGGAGTACTATGTTAAACTGTATCAATTTACTCACATTTGACTATATGTTATGTTTCCAAAAAATACTTTATATTGATGCGGTTTCGAATCGAGTGAAATCAAGACTTTTTTTATGAAAAAAAAAAAAAAACAGAACGGTTAGTCAAACTGGCTTATAAATTAGAGACCGTAATGCACTTTTGCCCTTAACCTTCTTGCTATAGTATGCCTTGTACATATTTTGATGTTCAATATTCGATGCAGTCGGTGGGCTGAATCAAACTACAAAGAGCTGAATGAGTTGTGTAGATTAAGAGATTATGGGGGTCACTTTAGAGGTGTGTTTTTGTCATTTTTTCTTTTTCTGTAGTCAAATTTTCCTTCTCCTCTGTGTCTTTCTTTCTGTCCCCGCTCACTGTTTGTGTTATCATAATTTGTCACCATACCGACTTGAAAATTAAGAAGATACAATATTTGTTGTGAACCCTTCCCATTGGCATATATCTTGGCATCCTTGATAAATTATTATTAATTGTAAACTTATTGGACAAGTTCATATGTTTTGATATGACACGGGCACATGACCACCGACAATGTCTAAAATATAGAACATCGTATCAAAAAAATAAGAGACCTCATTATAAAACTTTAGGTGTCTGGACACATAAAAGTGATGGTTAAGTGTCCGAGTCAATAAAAAAATAATTTTTAAATCAGACACCTAATAAAGAGTATGTTGTTGAGAATTTGGCAAGTGTACCAAATCGTACAAGTAATAAAGTGAGAGTAGAGTATCGTTCCCAACGAGGATTGTGTTTCAAGTATCAACTTAGCCTAGGCAATAGCTATTTGAACCAATGGATGTCATGTTTGTAAAAGAGTTTATGAGTTTTTGTATTTAGAGTTGTCACAACAATGAATTAAACAATAGCAATTAAGGAATGAATTCAATATAGGCAAAAACGGTTAGGCATCGGAATCCTCCAATCTTCACTTAACGTAACCTTATTCAATCTAAATTCCAATTCATTCCACTCAATTGACATTCAAATCACTAACCTAGATTTATCCATAATTCCTTAGGTGATAATCCTTTTGTACCAATCAAGAAGCCTAATTCCTTAGGTCATTCAAGCATTAGCACAAACATTAAGCATGCGATTCATAAGAATGCATTGAAACATAGTTTTATTCCTAGAATCAACATTCCAATGGTAATCTACTTCAATTCCAATCCAATAACCAATTTTCCAATTGTGAAATTGAATCTAACATCAATCTAGAGTTGATCAATCAATAGAAGCATTAAGCATAGAAGCAATTACTCACATTGAATGAAATAGAATTGAAATCAGAAATCAAAGTCAATTACATCAAGAATCCAATTAGAATCATCCTAAACCTAACCTAAGATATCTAACAACTCATAGTAAAAAGAGAAGAGAAGAAGAAACTTGAGTGGATGTGAGTGGAGGAAGCCATGGAAGCTCCAAATTTTGTTCCCAAGCTTGAATCTCCAATGGATGCAGAGAGAAAATAATGAACCTGAGTGTGAGAAGTGTCAAAATGAGCCAAAAGATCCATTTCAAATATGTTCAAAACGTATTTATACTGGTTCTACTACTCGTCCAAAGATCTGGCGCCAGCTTTCAGCCGGGGCGCGTCCTCTATGCGAAAGTGCTGCTCTCTGTCAGTCCTGAAGCTGGGCAAGTATACCCAGTCGTGCAAGTAATACGGTGGTGAGACCGGTTATCGTATCCACGGGGATTGGATGTCAACTATCAGTTCACAAACTCAGCAACTATCTAGACTAAACTAAAAGTCAAGAGAAATCAAAACAGAAAAATAAAGCAACAAAAGCAATAAAATGTTTTTGGTCTTTTGGGGGACTTTTAACAAACACTTGGAGTGCAGAGAGGTGTTGGGATCAGATTTCACCAAACATCTGCCTCATGTACTACCAGGACTAGATACCTCCCATTCATGCTTCAGATATTAAAATCAATCCACTAGATTACTCAAGCCCCGATGTCTCGGATGACAAGAGCCTAAATCCACTAATAGACCATAATTCCTTAGGTGGCCTAGATTAATGAATTTGCATTAGGGATAGGGATTACGCGATTACTACTAAACCAAACTCCATTTCTAGACGTAAGGGTTACTAGGTGATTAAATTCAATTCTGGTTCTAATACGAATCTTTCAATTGCATATCAAAACACAAATCGAGTCATGGGGGTGCTAGCCACAACAAGCATTAAGCATGGAAAATTAATCACTAATACGAAGGCATGAACACTGAATAATCAGTCAAGATAAATACATAATAATCAGTTTGGTTACATCTAATCCCAACAAATGGGATTTAGCTACTCATAGAGAAAACCAAAACTAAAACAGTAGGGACAAAGGAAAGAAGAAGGAAAAGAAGAAACTCCATTGAAGCTTTTCCCCAGCCATCGGCCTCCTTTGATTCTACGGTTCCCCATCCTCCTCAATCACAAAGATCCAAGGTCTTCCTAGGGTAAAAGTGCTCCTAGGTCAAAAGCCCCTATTTTTCTGGTGGTTTCTGGTCTCCACTAGGGTTCCCAGCTCCTCCCAGCCTCTTTTCTTCTGTCTGCTGCGCTCATATATATAGAGAGGCCACGCGTCACGGCCGTGATGGCCATCACGGCCAGGCCGTGACGCGTTCTGTTAAAGGCGTGCTTTCAAATTTGGACTCTCGCGAGGCGAGAGGAAGATTCGCGACGCGAGACAGTCTGTCAAGGTCGTGATGGGAATCACGGCTAGGTCGTGACCGCTTCTGACTTTTGCCTTCTTCTCTGCTTGATCATGGCCGTGATGATGGTCATCACGGCCAGGCCGTGATGGGCTCTGTTTGGCTCATATTCTTCACTTTTCAAGCTCTGTTTCATCCAGGCTCCATCAAGGCTGATTTTGATCATTTTTATATTAATTCCTGCAAAACAACACCAAGAAACCGCTTCACCCGTTCCAAGGGAAAAACTAACTAAAATCAAATAAAGAATGCCTAATCTATATGAAAAATGCATGCAAAAGTGTATATGAAACATCATGTAAAATCACACTATCAAATCACCCCAAGCTTATTCAATTGCTTGTCCTCAAGCAATCACTAAGGCCAGAAGATCAAAATAATCAAGCATGGATGGTGAACCAAGAACCCGAGTAAATGATCCAAGTAACAGGCATTTCAAACAATTCAACAAGAGACAATCAATTCAAGTCCAATTAGACGTTTAGGTTTCTTAGACTCATATTCTCACTGATTTGGGCACTCATTCTCACCTGAAGCTCACCCCAAGCTTGTTCTTTTGCTTGGCTCTCTTTCTCACCTCACTCAAGTGTTAGGGAAATAAGACAATTCGCTCCACTTTCCTCAAGGAATGCATTCTACCATAGGCTTGACTATCAACCAACTCTCTACTTTATTAATGAAAACAATTTAGAATCAAGAGGTCTTTTACTTGGTTGTAATGGGGCCATAGGATTAATCGTTAGGTGGGGAAATCAAGAAAAGGACATTTCAAAAGGGCTAACAAAATATCAACATTGCAAAGCATGCACCTTCTAAAATACCTTTTTGGGTTTTGATTTATTTTTCCACCTTTCTTTCTTTCTTTTTATTTTCATTTCTCATTTCTTTTTGTCATCCCCTTCTCCATGTATTTTTATTTTTCTTTTGTTTTTCTTTTGCTTGGAGAAGGGGAGATTTTTCAACTCAAGAGAAATATTTTCCTGATTCTTTCATCCCAAACTTTTTTCCAACTACCTTTTTACCCTTTTTGTAATACTTTAGAAGGTATCCTACCAAGCATCATTCAACAAAGTAATTTAAGGTACCAAGAAAAGTATTTTTATTCATGTAGGCTCAAAATTGGGCAACTAAGGGTTAGCATTTCATCATTCAAAGCTCAGAAGGCCAGAAAAATACCTAGTGCCTCAATCATTTTCAAAAATGTTCTCAAAAATTTTTTGAAGCTTCAAAATAGTTTTAAGTCAGGTTCTAGAGAAATACATCCAAGAGGAATAACACTCTAACACAAGGAATGGGGTAGATTTAGTGAGTACCCCTTTTTAGCTCAAAATCTCACATTTAGTAGTTCAGATATCAATGAGAAACACAAATCTATTGAACCATATGCTAATTATCAACTATCACAGATCATCTCAAGCATTTTCATTTGCAGCCTTATCACAAGAATAAAAAAAAATTGGGTTCAACAATTCACTATCAAAATTTATTTGGCACTCAGTTCTCACAATCGGATGCATAATCTAAGCAAGGGCAATCTAATTGTGTGATCATGCAAAGCTATCATGCAAAACTATATGAATGCAACATGCAAAATGCAAATGCAAAATACCCCTACCCCAAGCTTAAGAATTTACATTGTCCCCAATGTAAACAATCAAGTCGGAGAGAGGAGAAAAATCTTGGAACAACTTACCGAGGCGGTAGCGGGTGCTGGCTCTCATTCCAGTCAGAAACTTGTTGGGAAATGCATCACGGTCGTGAGCGTGATGGGTGCTGACTTTTCTTTTTCTTGTCTTCTTGCTCTTCCCTCCTTCCTTCTTACCCTGGAATCACTTGGCAATTTTATTAGTAAAAGAAAACTCTTGATCTTCTCAAATTATTCAAGAGTTAAAAATCAAAAACAAAAGCTAACTAAAAAGAAGGGTTAAGAAAAGTTGGGTTGCCTCCCGATAAGCGCTTCTTTAACGTCACTAGCTTGACGTTCTAGGATCCTCCTCCCGGATCCCATGGTCTATGGAGTGGAGATTGCAGAAGTAATATGACTTTATCCTCAACTCCACCCAGCCAGTGTGTGAAAACTCCATTGACCTTTGTAACTGCAGTAATGGATTCACTTTCCCTCGGGTCAAATGGTGTCTTCAGGAGGAAATTTGACAGACAAGTGGAAGGGGTTAGTTTTGCAGCGTCCACACATGCATGTAAGCCAACATATTTGTCCAATACAGAAAATTCAGATTCCTTAGCAAGCATGGTGGAATCCACTACCACTTCGTCTTCATCTTGAACCATCCCCAAAACCAGATTTTGCTCAATTTGCGCTCCATGTGATTCTTGCACTAACTGTTTGCAAATCTCCTCAACTTGCGTTTTGAAGTTCTGCTTCACAGCTTCGATAGTGATACTTCCTCTTCTTGTGGCTCATCCACCATCACCACTTCATCTTCAATTTGATCCATTCCCACAACCAGATTCTGTTCAACTTCTGCTTCATGTGGCTCTGTGGGAATCACAATACACGGTGGTGGAGGTGGCAAATACGAGCAAAAGGTTTCCCAATCCTCCTTGGAGTATATATATATAAGCTCGCCAGTCATAGGATTGACTCGTGATGGAATATTGTGAGATAAAGAAAACTCCTCGAAGAATTCTCCCAAATTTATATCGTCTTCCCAACACAAGTTGTCCTCCCAAGTGTGACTTGCGGCTTCCTCATCAGGTGGATAATAATAATTGTCCATGAATTCCGTCCACCTGACACAAGCAAAACTCAAAACAAAAAGATCAAATATATACAGAAAAATAAAAAAGAATAAAAATGTCTAAATTAGTTGCCTCCTTTGTTACTAATGATATTGGCAAAACCAATCCCCGGTAACAGCTCCAAAAACTTGTTGACACGAAATCTGGGCAAGTATACCCAGTCGTGCAAGTAATACGGTGGTGAGACCGGTTATCGTATCCACGGGGATTGGATGTCAACTATCAGTTCACAAACTCAGCAACTATATAGACTAAACTAAAAATCAAGAGAAATCAAAACAGAAAAATAAAGCAACAAAAGCAATAAAATGTTTTTAGTCTTTTTGGGGACTTTTAACAAACACTTGGAGTGCAGAGAGGTGTTGGGATCAGATTTCACCAAACATCTGCCTCATGTACTACCAGGACTAGATACCTCCCTTTCATGCTTCAGATATTAAAATCAATCCACTAGATTACTCAAGCCCCGATGTCTCGGATGACAAGAGCCTAAATCCACTAATAGACCCTAATTCCTTAGGTGGCCTAGCTTAATGAATTTGCATTAGGGATAGGGATTACGCGATTACTACTAAACCAAACTCCATTTCTAGACGTAAGGGTTACTAGGTGATTAAATTCAATTCTGGTTCTAATACGAATCTTTCAATTGCATATCAAAACGTAAATCGAGTCATGGGGGTGCTAGCCACAACAAGCATTAAGCATGGAAAATTAGTCACTAATACGAAGGCATGAACACAGAATAATCAATCAAGATAAATACATAATAATCAGTTTGGTTACATCTAATCCCAACAAACGGGATTTAGCTACTCATAGAGAAAACCAAAACTAAAACAATAGGGACAAAGGAAAGAAGAAGGAAAAGAAGAAACTCCATTGAAGCTTTTCCCCAGCCGTCGGCCTCCTTTGATTCTACGGTTCCAGTCCTCCTCAATCACAGCCTCCAAGGTCTTCCTTGGGTAAAAGTGCTCCTAGGTCAAAAGCCCCTATTTTTCTGGTGGTTTCTGGCCTCCACTAGGGTTCCCAGCTCCTCCCAGCCTCTTTTCTTCTGTCTGCTGCGCTCATATATATAGAGAGGCCACGCGTCACGGCCGTGATGGCCGTCACGGCCAGGCCGTGATGCGTTCTGTTAAAGGCGCGCTTTCAAATTTGGACTCTCGCGAGGCGAGAGGAAGATTCGCGACGTGAGACAGTCTGTCACGGCCGTGACAGCTTCTGACTTTTGCCTTCTTCTCTGCTTGATCATGGTCGTGATGGTCATCACGGCCAGGCCGTGATGGGCTCTGTTTGGCTCATATTCTTCACTTTTCAAGCTCTGTTTCATCCAGGCTCCATCAAGGCTGATTTTGATCATTTTTACATTAATTCCAGTAAAACAACACCAAGAAACCGCTTCACCCGTTCCAAGGGAAAAACTAACTAAAATCAAATAAAGAATGCCTAATCTATATGAAAAATGCATGCAAAAGTGTATATGAAACATCATGTAAAATCACACTATCAGAATCATCCTAAACCTAACCTAAGATATCTAACAACTCATAGTAAAAAGAGAAGAGAAGAAGAAACTTGAGTGGATGTGAGTGGAGGAAGCCATGGAAGCTCCAAATCTTGTTCCCAAGCTTGAATCTCCAATGGATGCAGAGAGAAAATAATGAACCTGAGTGGGAGAAGTGTCAAAATGAGCCAAAAGATCCATTTCAAATCTGTTCAAAACGTATTTATACTGGTTCTACTCGTCTGCCAACGTTCGGCGCTGGTCCTCTGTGCGAAACTGCTGCTCTCTGTCAATCCTGAAGCTGAGCGCCCAAATCCAGAGCTGAGCGCCCAAGGGCTGCGCTGAGCGCCCAAAGGCTGCGTTGAGCGCCCAAATGCTGCTGCAGCTTCTGTTTTCTGTTTCTTTCAGAGCCGAGCGCCCGTTTCCTGAGTTGAGCGCTGGACCTTCATTCCTACACATTTTCAACATATTTTGAGTGTAGTTTTCTCACAAATTAAGTCTCTCAAGATCAAAACTTTATATCAATGAATGTGTACATTTTCCTATCACTTTTCCTACAAATCCTAAGACTATTTACGAATTCTTTCCTAATTACCCTTCCAAACTAACATAAATTGCACATTCATCACAACCCCAAACTTAGAAATTTTGCTTGTCCTCAAGCAAACAATTAGATTCGCATAAGGGTTTGAGAAATGGATTTTCATGTTCAATTCTCTTGTGAAGCACCTTACTCATGCAAGGCTTCAATCCTTTAACACTTTTGCAGATTGGACAAGCATCACACAATCATTCATAAATTCCAATTGATCACAAGTTTCATGCTTTAGAACAATCAAACATACTACAAAATTAGCTCCATTGAATACACAAAATATTCTCTTGCAACCTCTCTATCAAGTGTTTCACACATCCTCACTCAGTGATTATTTGCTCTCAATTCCAATCATCATGCATTCCCCAATCCAAATCTTGACAAGATGCTAAACACACACATCACAAATGCCAATGCAACACATATCATGAGGTCTTTTATTTGGATGTAACGGGGCTTAGGTACGGGTGGATGAGAATAAGGATATATATGCTATGCTACTTTGGCTTCAAGGACTATTTGAACTCTTTTGGAATTTTCACTTGCCTAGTCCAGCTACAAGCACATAAGCACGCAATTTAAACACACAATTTGTGCTATTTCTCTTTTTATTCATTTCCAACTTTTTTTTTCATTTTCTTTTCTTTCTATTTTGCCTTCTTCTCATTTTTGTATACTTTCTTTGTTTCTTTTTCTCTTTGGCTTTTTCTATTTTTCTTTTTCTGTTTCAGTTTTTTTTTTTCAATTTTTTTTTTCTAGTAGGCATCTTTAGTGGCCTACTTACCACCCCAAACTTTATTTGCTTGCTTGTCCCTAAGCAAGAGAACAACCCCAAACTTAAGTCCAAACATTCCTCTAAGCAAAGTAGTGGGACAAAATGGTTTTTCGCTTTTTGGCTTGTAATGTGCTATCATTCCAAGAAAAATAGGCCAAGGCTCAATTGGGCATAGCAATGACAATATGATAGGATAGCAATTATGGCACTGAGCTTAAGCAAAGAATTATTGCCTCAATCATTTATGCATATGCAAGAACCATGTGATAGTAACAAGCATCAAGGCAAGAAAAAGTGAGAATATGCAAGTAATGGGCACTCACACGTGAAAGAAATCAAGTAAAATGATGTGTTTGGGCTCAAAAGCTCACAGTTTATGGTTATGTGCAAGAGAAAATCCATACACTCAACATTGCATCAATCATAGCATGAAAAATTGGCACAAACAATTCACAAGTATCAACGGTTTCAATGAAATCATATGCTCAACAAGTATAAGATGCATCATGCTAGAAATTTCAGTCAAGCAAAAGTTCTATGCTTACTAGAGAATCTACACAAAAATCCATTCAACACACAAGTTTGTACAAAATATGCAAGTTTGGGAAATTTATTCCTACAACTAACTAACAAATTAAGGAGGGTAACAAAAAATTAATCAAGAGTTCAGAGCACCCCCTTTCTTCTGCACAATGGATGAGCATGTTCAATTTTATTTTTATTTTTTTGCATCCCAGCGCTAAGCGCTCCACATGGGCGCCGAGCGCCTGCAGGTCTGCGAATTCTGCTGTCTCTGTGCTCTGTGGGTGCCCAGCGCTCACAGTAGCGCCCGGCGCCTGCGCAGGGCCATTTTCACCCTTCTTTTGTGTCATTTCTCCCCTTCATTTGGTCCACTTTCCTTAGATGTGCCTGCACAACAATTTAAACCAATTCCACCACATTAAATGGTTTACACATCAAGGAACCACTCAACCACTCAATGAACTAGTTATTATTTTCATGATAAGGAAACAAAAAGAATAAGAATGCAATAAGAAAAATGATTGGGTTGCCTCCCAAGTAGCGCTTCTTTAACGTCACTAGCTTGACGTATTGTCACCCCATTAGGGTGGATAATATGATAAAAAGAAAATTTTATCCTTCCGCTTTCTTCTTTTAGGTAACAATCCCATGTATTTGGCATAGGGACAAGAATGTTCCCATGCTCCAACAATTAAGCATTTGGGATATGTGTTCCCCCATTTTTGAAGCATGTACAACTCATCTTACATAGGACTCTTCTCTTCAATCACCAAGGGTTGAGTCTTAGTCATATGAATCTCTTCTTGTATCATCCTTGGTTTCTCTTCGATGTCACTATTTTTGTTTTTCATATACTTCTAAAACTACACTTTCTTTTTGTTTTTCATCCACCACCTCTCTTGAGTCATGTTCACTTTTCATCTCTACAAGCACTTCTTCTTGCTCACCCATTTCCCAAACGTGTGACTCTTGCTCTCTTACCAATTCTATCTTTTTCTGCACAAAACAACCCAATTGCTCAGATAATGTCTCAACTTGAATCTCAAGATTCTTGATTGAAGCTTGTACATCCTTGAATTTCGCTTGAGTAGTTCCAATAAATTGAATTAAAACATTTTCAAGGTTGGACCCTCTATCTAGTGACTCATTGGATTGATGGTGAGGTGGTGCATCTTGCTCCCACGTAAGGTTCTCCATATAATAAACCCCCTCATTTGCATTGAATTTCGCCTCACACTCTTCAAATTTATGGTGTGCACTACAAAAATCACATGTAGGATGCAATGGTTTCATTGCCTTCACTTGCATGAATTATAACAATGAAGGATAGTGGATACTTTCCTCACAAAACAAAAATCCAAAGTAAAGAAAAGATGAGAATATCCAATATATCAATTATTCAAACAAAAACAGAAAATTAACAAAGAAAAAAAAATGTTCAAATTAACAATGCCTTTGCTTCATTGATATTGAAATCAACAATCCCCGACAACGACGCCAAAAAACTTGTTGAGAATTTTGCAAGTATACCAAATCGTACAAGTAATAAAGTGAGAGTAGAGTATCGTTCCCAACGAGGATTGTGTTTCAAGTATCAACTTAGCCTAGGCAATAGCTATTTGAACCAATGGATGTCATGTTTGTAAAAGAGTTTATGAGTTTTTGTATTTAGAGTTGTCACAACAATGAATTAAACAATAGCAATTAAGGAATGAATTCAATATAGGCAAAAACGGTTAGGCATCGGAATCCTCCAATCTTCACTTAACGTAACCTTATTCAATCCAAATTCCAATTCATTCCACTCAATTGACATTCAAATCACTAACCTAGATTTATCCCTAATTCCTTAGGTGATAATCCTTTTGTACCAATCAAGAAGCCTAATTCCTTAGGTCATTCAAGCATTAGCACAAATATTAAGCATGCGATTCATAAGAATGCATTGAAACATAGTTCTATTCCTAGAATCAACATTCCAATGGTAATCTACTTCAATTCCAATCCAATAACCAATTTTCAAATTTTGAAATTGAATCTAACATCAATCTAGAGTTGATCAATCAATAGAAGCATTAAGCATAGAAGTAATTACTCACATTGAATGAAAGAATTGAAATCAGAAATCAAAGTCAATTACATCAAGAATCCAATTAGAATCATCCTAAACCTAACCTAAGATATCTAACAACTCATAGTAAAAAAAGAAGAGAAGAAGAAAGTTGAGTGGATGTGAGTGGAGGAAGCCATGGAAGCTCCAAATCTTGTTCCCAAGCTTGAATCTCCAATGGATGCAGAGAGAAAATAATGAACCTGAGTGTGAGAAGTGTCAAAATGAGCCAAAAGATCCATTTCAAATATGTTCAAAACGTATTTATACTGGTTCTACTCGTCACAAATTGCTGGCGCCAGTTTCAACGCTTGGCGCCAAGGCTGCGCTGGTCTCTCTCAACAAACTCGCTGCTCTGTCGATCCTGGCCGAGCGCCCAAATCCAGAGCTGAGCACCCAAGGGCTGTCTTTGAGCGCCCAAATGCTTTGCTGCAGCTACATTTTCTGTTTCTTTCAGAGCCGAGCACCCGTTTCCTGAGCTGAGCGCTGGACCTTCATTCCTACACATTTTCAACATATTTTGAGTGTAGTTTTCTCACAAATTAAGTCTCTCAAGATCAAAACTTTATATCAATGAATGTGTACATTTTCCTATCACTTTTCCTATAAATCCTAAGATTATTTACGAATTCTTTCCTAATTACACTTCCAAACTAACATAAATTGCACATTCATCATATGTCATCAAAATGTCGGGGGGGCATGTGTCGTATGAATGTCGAGCGCATGTCAGTGTCTGTTCGACACTCTGACACTCCTAAAACCAGAAGTATCGGTGTTTTATAGCCACCGGCATAGATGATATTCCTATGTATTTAATATCAATTTATTAATTAACTTACTCCGGGGTCCCTCCCTCCGCCTAAATTACGTTGTCTTCTTTATGCAGGGCTGGAAATTTTGGCATTTCCATGGAATCAGTTTGGAGCAAAGGAGCCTGGAACTAATGAACGGATAGTAGAGTTAGCTTGTACTCGCTTCAGAGCTGATTTCCCCATTTTTGGCAAGGTAGGAGCAGTCTTTGATTTCATTGTTGGAGTGTGATGGTGTACTCAAATCGTGTTTAATATGTTAAATTTTAATGTGTATAATATGTGGATTAGCATTAATTGGTTATTAAATTATAATTAAATTATTAATATATCAGTTATAAAATTAATTCTTAATTATGTAACCAATTGGTGAAATTGTTGTTGGGTATTTACTAAAGAGTGACCCTATGATGGGATGGGTCATTCTAATGTTAACCCGTTGAGAGGTCCCTACTCTCTGCTGGTAGGTTATAAGAATAGCCTCCCCATTAGGCATTCTAAGAGACAGAAACACAAAACTGAACCAACCAGAAAGAGAGGAGTAACCCTCTCACCTTCTCCAACATTCTGATCCACTATTCATCTCCCTCTCACCTTCTGATCTGCTGTGATGGATTCTGCGAGTCTCCAAGGTATGAAATTCTTCTCTTTCCTTTGATTAACATGAATCACATGCTATGATTTGTATATGTATGGTGTTTAGAATTATAGGTTTTCCTTCAATTGGTATCAGAGACAAGGATAGATACATGTTATAGCTATTCTGAAAATTATATGAACCCTAATTTATGTTTTTCAATCAAGATACAAAATTTTTTAGGGATTTTCATATCATGTTATATCAATATTGTAAAAAATTTTGCTTGCCCAGAATTTTTTTTCCCTTCAGCAACTTTCGTTTTTCATGCCTTGTTCTTCAAAATTCGAAACTATGATTCTGGCCAATGATTTCGAAAATTGTTTGAGGGCTTTTCTTCCCACATGTTATTCGAGTAACATACTCGAAAATCGTTGGATTTCATCAAATAAAACGTGAGAAATCGATGGTTTTTCGTTTCCCTTTTGAGTGAAACTGGTTCGATCGCCCCGCGAGTTTTGCTCGCCTCGCGATTCTGGGCATCAGCATCTGTGGAATTCCATATTCGCCTCGCGAGATTATTCTCGCCTCGCGAACCTGAAAGCCAGAAGAACAGTGAAATTGTCATCCTCTGCGGGTCGCCCCGCACTCTCGCTTCTCGCCTCGCGACCCGAAGGCCGACTGTGCGGGAAAATGAAAGGTTTCGGGTCGCCTCGCGAACACTTTACTCGCCTCGCAGTACCCGCGAGAAGACCAAACGTTGCTGACTTTTCACAAGATTCGCCTCGCGAGATACCTCTCGCCTCGCGAATATTTTATATGGTTAAAACCGAAAAATATATTGTATTTTTTAATACTGTACTCTAAGGTTTTGATCTAAAATTTTGTGATTGTTCTCTACTTTTTTGTGACACTTTGATATGTTATACTCTCCTTGATCATGTGTCATATAGATGGAATTAATTTTAGAGCCTTATGTGAATTAAGTTGTGTGTTCTATGCTGCATTTGTTATACAATTAATTATTCTAATGTATAATTGTAGCATGACTGTTGATATTTTGTATAGTTATGAACTCACCTATCGTGGGTATAATTATACAAAATTTGTGTTGTTAAACAATTAATTATTCTAATGTATAATTGTAGCATGACTATTGATATTTTGTATAGTTATGAACTCACCTATCGTGGGTATAATTATACAAAATTTGTGTTGTTAAATAATTGATTATTCTAATGTGTTATATTTGTATTATATTAATAATAATTATACCCTATCGATGTACTATTATTAATGTAATTCGTTATTATACATCGTACTATTGTCTCAAGCTTATGTCAATTATGGTTTTCAAGTACCCTATCGGTATTAGAAATTTTGGTGATGTAAGTTTTGTACATTGTATTATTCTTCTTATTATATTTCTTGTTTATTATGATTCGGGACCCTTAGGCGGAATTATAATGAATAAGAAATTTGTATTATGGGCAAGATCGGCTGAACATATATATGGAATCATATTACCCTTCAATCCTTAATGATTCCTTATTCTCTGTTTATGTCAGCCTCCTTCCCAAATTCTGTCAAAACTCTAAATGGGACAAACTATGAGAACTGGAAAGAGTCTCTAGATCTCTACTTAACTATTGCTGACTTGGATCTGGCCTTAAGGGAAGACAAGCCAGCTGCTCTCACAAATGAGTCTACTGTAGCACAGAGGATTGCTTATGAGAAATGGGAATACTCTAATAGAGTGTGCCTGAAAGTGATGAAGTATACTATGAAAAAAACCATCAGGCAGAGTATCTTAGAGACCGATAATGCTAAAGAATATCAGAAAGCTGTTAGGGAGAAATTTATGACTTTTGAGAAGGCTCTAACATGCTTTGAATCCAATGTCATTGATGTTCCTCCAAATACTTGGTGGTTAGATTCAGGTGCAACCATTCATGTTGTGAATTCCTTGCAGGGTTCACAAGCCTGAGGAAACCAAGTGATGCTGAGTCTAAAATTATTATGGGAGATGGAGCTGGAGTTTCTGTTATTGACATTGGAATTGTTTCTTTACTTTTGCCTTCTGGACATAATTTGCTTTTAAGAGATGCTGTGTATGCACCTTCTATGAGAAGGAACTAGATTTCTGTTTCTGCTTTGGATAAATGTGGTTACACCTTTAAGTTTGGTAGTGGAAAATTGATTGTTTATTCAGATTCTATTTCCGTTGGTTCAGGAGTTTTACGTGATGGCCTTTATATGTTAGATCTACATGACATGTCAGTCAATTCTGCTGTTGGAAACAAACGTAGTAGGATTAATGAATATTCTTCTATGTTATGGCATCGACGTTTGGGGCATATTTCTAGGCCCCGTATTGAGAGGCTAGTCAAGGAAGGTATTCTCCATGATCTAGACTTCTCCGATTTTGATACATGTGTTGATTGCATCTAGGGCAAATTCTTGCCAAGGTTAGGAATAAAGCGGCAAATAGGTGTGATGATGTGCTACGGTTGATTCACACCGGCACATGTGTGGACCTATTACACCCACTGCCATGGGTGGATATGGGTATTTCATTACCTTTATAGATGATTTCTCGAGATATGGATGGATAGATCTTCTTCAAGAAAAGTCTAGTTCCCTAGATGCTTTCAAATCCTTTAAAGGCTGCGATTGAGTTGAAAACAGGTAGGAAAATAAAATGTGTAAGATCCGACAGAGGTGGAGAATTCTATGGTAGATATAATGAGACGGGTAGAAACCCGGGACCTTTTGCCGATTTCTTGAGGAATGCGGTATTGAAGCTCAATACACTATGCCTGGTACTCCTGAGCAAAATGGAGTTGCGAGAGAGGCGTAACCGCACACTTATGGAGATGGTAAGATGTATGTTGAGCCATTCATCATTGCCGGACTTTCTTTGGGGAGATGCCTTAAAAACTCGCTGTCTATATTCTAAATCAAGTACCCAAAGCAAGTCTGTACCAAAAACTCCATATGAGCTCATGAGTGGAAAGAAGCCGAGTTTGAAACATTTTCATGTATGGGGTTGTAAGGCGAGAAGTTAGACCTTATAATCCTCAATCTAAGAAGCTTGATCTTAAGACTGTTAGTGGCTTCTTTTATTGGCTATTGTGTGGGTTCCGAGGTAGCAGATTCTATTGTCCATCTCATTCTATGCGAGTCGTCGAATCCGATCGAGCGGTTTTCTTTGAGGATGACTTGGATAGTGGGAGTGATATACCACGACCGATTACTCTTAAAGAAGATCGCACCATTGTTCCTATACCAGTTGTTCCTTTTCCTACGAAGTTTTGATTCCAGCTAATGATGTTGATCGGAATCTTCAACATGAAGATGGTGTGGCAAAGACCGCTTGAAGATGAACAAGAACATGATCTTATTGTTGATGAAATTCCACCGAGACGATCTCAAAGAGTGCGCAGACCTTCCATACCGATGATGATTATGTTGTATATCTTCGGGAACATGAGTTTGACCTCAATGATGATGATGATCCTATTACCTTTAAGGAGGCAATTTCTAGCTCTCATGCTTCGATTGGCTGAATGCTATGCATGATGAGTTGTCTTCTATGTCTCATAATGGTGTTTGGAGTCTAGAGGAATTACCAATTGGTTGTAAACCTGTTGGATGCAAATGGGTTTTCAAAACCAAACGTACTCCAGATGGTAAAGTTGAAAGGTACAAAGCCAGACTAGTAGCTAAAGGCTATAACCAAAGAGAAGGCATTGACTATAAGGAGACTTTCTCACCAGTCTCTACAAAAGATTCATTTCGAGTTGTCATGGCCTTGGTAGCTCATTTTGATCTAGAACTTCACCAGATGGATGTGAAGACGGCCTTTCTGAATGGAGACCTTACTGAAGATGTTTACATGGTTCAGCAGGTTTTACTGAAACAGGAAAAGAGCACTTGGTTTGCATAAGTCTATTTATGGACTGAAACAGGCCTCCAGACAATGGTATTTGAAGTTTGATCAGGTTGTCACTTCTCTTGGCTTCAAAGAAAATGCCTCAGATCAGTGCGTTTACTTGAAGACTTGTGAGGGTGAATTCATCATTCTCGTTCTATATGTTGATGATATACTTCTTGCTAGCAGTTGTGTTAAAATCCTGACCGAGACAAAACTCATGTTGAGTAGCCACTTTGATATGAAAGACCTTGGTGATGCTTCTGTTGTTTTAGGCATCCAGATTTATCGTGATAGGTCACGTGGTGTTCTTGGATTGTCTCAAAGAGGATATATTGAAAAGGTCCTCAAAAGGTTTAATATGCATTCTTGCTCCCCATGTCTGCACTTTGTTCAAAAGGGTGAGGAAAAATTCTCTAAATCTCAATGTCCTCAAAATGATGTAGAAATAAATGAAATGAAAAAGGTCCCATATGCTTCCGCTGTTGGCGGCTTTAATGTATGCTCAAGTTTGTACTCGTCCCGACATTGCTTTTGCTGTAAATGCTTTAGGGAGATACTTGAGCAACCCGGTTTGGGTCATTGGAAAGCCGTAAAAAAGGTCATGAGATATTTGCAGGGGAACCAAAGATTATATGTTGACCTATAAGAAGTCCGATCAACTTCAGGTCACTCGTTATTCCGATTCGATTCCGCAGTTGCCCCGACGACCAAAAAATCTACTTCGGCTTTATCTTTATGATGGCGGGAGGAGCTATTTCTTGGAAAAGTGTCAAACAGACGCTTACAGCTACTTCTACCATGGAAGCAGAGTATGTTGCTTGCTATGAGGCTACTTGTCAAGCCATGTGGCTGAAAAATTTGATTTCTGGCTTTCATATTGTTGAAAGCATATCTAGGCCACTTGTGATATATTGTGACAATACTGCTGCTGTGAACTTCTCTCATAACAATAGAAGCTCTTCTCGCACTAAGAATTTTGATGTGAAATATTTGTTCGTTAGAGAGAAGATTCAGGAGTTTCAGACTCGTATTGAGCATATTGATACAGGAAACATGCTTGCTGATCCACTAACCAAAGGCTTAACTGTTGGAATATTCCGGAATCATGTAATTCATATGGGCTTAGTTAAGTCTTTTGATGTATTGGATTAGTGGGAGTCTGAAACCATTATTTGCTCATTATCGTTTTTTTTATGAGATATGTAAATTGACGTCATTCTTGGTTTCATATCTCTTATAGCATTTTAAGATTCTTGGACCATTTTTTGAATTGCATATTTCTCTTTATTAATTATATGCAATTTTATATTGCATATTTCTCTTCATTAATTATATGCAATTTTATATTCATCAATCTTTATGTGAAGTATGAGTCTTTAGCATGTATGATTTACTTCCCTATCGGATACTATTTCTGCATTGTTAAAGCTTGTATTTCTTATACTGCTGGTTAACGTGTGCTTTGATCGTAACTGGTATTTCTCTTTAATAATTGATTAATGCTATCCAAGTGGGAGAATGTTAAATTTTAATGTGTATAATATGTGGATTAGCATTAATTGGTTATTAAATTATAATTAAATTATTAATATATCAGTTATAAAATTAATTCTTAATTATGTAACCAATTGGTGAAATTGTTGTTGGGTATTTACTAAAGAGTGACCCTATGATGGGATGGGTCATTCTAATGTTAACCCGTTGAGAGGTCCCTACTCTCTGCTGGTAGGTTATAAGAATAGCCTCCCCATTAGGCATTCTAAGAGACAGAAACACAAAACTGAACCAACCAGAAAGAGAGGAGTAACCCTCTCACCTTCTCCAACATTCTGATCCACTATTCATCTCCCTCTCACCCTCTGATCTGTTGTGATGGATTCTGCGAGTCTCCAAGGTATGAAATTCTTCTCTTTCCTTTGATTAACATGAATCACATGCTATGATTTGTATCTGTATGATGTTTAGAATTATAGGTTTTCCTTCATAATATACGTGGATGTGAATGGTGAGAAGGCGGATCCGCTGTTCAAGTTTCTAAAATCAAGCAGAGGTGGACTCTTTGGGTTTATCGAATGGAACTTCACCAAATTCCTTGTTGATAGAGACGGGAATGTTGTTAACCGTTATGCATATACAACTTCTCCCAAGACTGAGGTAATACAATTTGTATGATGCCTAGCTTTGACATACTTGAAAATGTTACACTAATACAATGTTTCTTTTCTCTGCAGCAAGACATGAGGAAGTTGCTGCCGCGGCTATTGTAGCTAAAAGACATAACAAATGTATTGCAGATATTGTGAGCTAGTTTTCCTTGCTTTGTTGTTTTTGCTTTCTTTTTCTCATGTATCAAAACAAAAAACAGTTGCTAAAGGAGTATCGACTATCGAGTATAATTAGGTGAAGTTTTTTAAAAAAAATTATATATATTAAAAGGTTAGATTCAAGCTTGATAACTCATTATGAGTAATTTTATTTGTACACTTGGATTCTGGACACCTAGGCAACACCGTTATATCTGGTTAATACAGTTCAAATATATGGTTAATTACGTTCAGTAGATGATTAATGAGTTGTGGCATCTTATTAATTCATTAACCATCAACTGAATGTGATTAACCACATATTTGAACTGCATTAATCACGATTTTTCAGATATTCAAATATATACTTGTAATACCCACAAAATAATAATAATAACAATAATTAGCGTTGAGGGTTAAAGTTAAATTTTTTTTAAAAAAATAAAAATAGTAATAATAAATATTTGCAAGAATGTATAAGAGATGTAGTAAAATAGAGTTTTGAGATAGATTATTTGAGGGTTTTTTTTTTACGCCCTAGTGTGGTTGGACCCTTCTATAAATGTAATGGTTAAGAAATAAAATAAGGGGAAAAGAGTTAGATTGTTTTTAGAACCCTAGCTTTTAAAATCAGTTTTCTCTGAAGAAAATGAGAAAGAAAACGTGGCGGCTCAAGATCATAGAGACATGCTCTTGACACAAGGAATCCAATTTTACTTTCTTTTTTCCTTTCTTTTTCGTCGAGGTGAGGGGATGTAGAATTTTATGGGTCCAAATTGGGGTTAATGGTAGTATATGATAGAGCAATATTTGCTGATATAATCTTGATGATGATTGATGAGTTTATATTATGGAATGTTAAATGATGTGATTTGTTTGATTTTATCGATATTACATTACTGGTGTTTCCAGAACCTTTTGCGTGAATGGGTTCAGAGTTCAGATCTTGTATCGCTGCGTCTGCAAATTTCTTGAACACTCACAGTATTGCCATGCCTTAGGCAAGAGATGCAGACTACAGCAATGTTAGCAAACTCGGGAAATTTCAACAACAATATAATATTATATGGTGAAAACATTTCAATTAAAATAGAAAGAGAAAAGTTTTTTTAATATACCTATGAATTGTACTATGGTTTTTTTCTACAGATTGAGTAATTTGCATATAAAATAGGTATGTGAGTTTGATTTTTAAAGGTTCCTGTTACGTGTATATATATATTATAATTTTTTTATTATTATTCTTTTGTTTTGTAGTTGCCATTTGCTATTTGATTTATATATATATATATTATATATATATATATATATATATATATATTGTGTTGTGATATTGATAATGAGGAACTAAGGTGTAAATGAATGATCATGTGATTAGTAAATGTATGAGAAATGCATGTTGATTCTATATCTAATGATCCTTTGTTTGGGATGGAGTCATAGAACACAATTGTGTTATGTGAATTGTTTTTATTTTATTTTATGATGCTGAGCACATTGAGTAAGACTTGATGTATCCTACCGGTCAGCGGACTCGACCGGTATATAAATGTGATCGTCGGAGAAGGGGACTCTAGTGAAAGAACCTCGGACCTCGGAGTTTGGAGGGTAGTTACGCAGTGACCGAGGTCACTTGCCGGTCAATGGATCCGACCGGAATATAAATGTGGTCGTCGGAGTGGGAGTCTTTAGTGAATAACTCCAAATGGAAAACAAGCATCTTACTCAATTGTTAAATAATTGTAATGCAACTTGGGAGTTGCAATGATGATATGCTTTGATCACGTGGTAAGGTGTGACATGACACATATAAATATTTATATATTTGATATATCTGATTGCGTTTGCACACCCTCACTGAGTTCTGGGACTCACCCCGTCCTTTTTTTTTGGTTCAGCTTCAGGTACTCCATGAGGGAATCCATCTCAGGGATCCCATGCACAAGAGTAGTGTGGGCAGTCGTTGCAGTTTGGTTATTTCTTTGGTTTTTGATTAGTCATATGAGATAGCTCTTCGTTTGTTTGAAAATTTGGGACTATTTCCTTTTTGGTTGTAAACTGTTTCTTTTCATTTAGACTTTGGATGTAGACTCAGGGCCACCTTGACTTATTGTTTGGAATAATCATTTACTCTGATATTTACGTTGGTATTATATAATTACCTATGTTGTGATGTGACTTATACGTGCTTGATAGGCCTTGGGAATGAGACATCATGGTCTTATTCTGGCCGGTCAGGAACGCCTAAGTTGGGTCCTGACAAAGTGGTATTAGAGCCAATGGTTACAGGTCCTGAGCGAGATTAGAGAGTAATGAATTCTGTAATAATTCTCAAACCCGGGCGGGAGTTGTGCCATAACTCATTAGTACCTAATCTGCAATTATTTGAAAGAAAGCCATAAGATAGTGGAGATCTCATATGACTATTCGAAAGCAGCGACCTGAGATGGATGGTATAATTGCTTTTGATAGGGGGTTGATGTAGGGTATTTTTGTGTGGAATTGATATTGAAAAAAAAAACTGAAATATGATGTTTGCTTTCCTTTTGAAGGATGGTAAGAGGTAGAGGAAGAGGTACTGCTAGTCCTCCTCGAGGCGGACAGGGGATGAAGTTGGCACAGGCAAACACAAGAAGGGGGGTTGAATTGTGTTTATTAATTATTTTTGCAAAAACCCTTTTTGAGAAACCTTTTCACAAGCAGAAGATAAAAAGTTTAAGCACACAAGAAATCCTTTGTAAAAGATTAACAAAACCAAAATTAAATCCCACAGTTAGTATAAATAAATAAAACTATAAAAGATAAGGGAGAAAATTCACTCAAGTGTTTTATCCTGGTTCACTCTCTTCTAACCAAAAGCTACGTCCAGTCCCTTCTACTTGAAGGATTTTCTTCACTATTTCCAAACAGTTTCAACAACAAGTATTCTATACCTCTCCAGACTGCAAGTATTGCTTTCTTGCCAAGCATTTTCAGGCTCTAATTCAATCACAGATTTTTCTAAGATCTTTCTAACTCACTATATGTGAGGGTATGAAGGTTTAAGATCTACTGAATATTTTTACAAATATTCAACCTTAAGAATTACAGACTTTTGCTTTACAAAGGGAATAGGAGCTTTGAATATCTTGCAAATGTTCAAATGGCAAAAGTTATGCTTCAATGCTTGAGACCTTCTATATATAGTGGTTTTCAACTTCTCTTGCAAATTTTCAACGGTTATATTTGATCATCCTGTTTAGAGATAGTATTAAATGCATGATATCCGTGGAGACTGATAGCTTGATTTTGGCCGTGTTGAAAAGCATCATTGATTATCAGAAAAGCACAAAATGGAGGCTCACTGTCCTGAGTAATTGTACCTTAAAAAATTTCTTTCCTCCTATGTGTATAACCCAGCTTTTGTCCATCAATAAAGTTGTCGTCGTACAGATTGTTTTGCAATTCCAATTGTACTATTTGCTTTTTGTATTTTCTTGATAGTACTATGAATTTTTTCACAAGGAACAAGGCATTAACCAGATAAAAACAATTATAAAGAACATATATTCCATCGAAATAAATATCAATCATTTGAAATAAATTCAATGTGGTCCAGATTGCATTAAATCACATTCAAGGTAGTAAAGATATAGAAGATGTAGAACCGTCTACAGGCAATCAGTTTTAGAACGCGTTTACACAAGGTTTTATTCTGCTCATCCACTGATATGACAGAATCGCTCGTCTACACAAGTCTTTGGACTTGTTAAGTCTTTAGAGAAACTCTGTCCAGTGACGTGGCACTGTGGACGTCTACTGAATTTTAGTTAGCCGTCTACTTAACGATTAAAATATAAACAGTTTAAATAACCTTTGGACAGGTAATTCTTTTTAATATTCCAAGCATTGTATACCTTATATTATTTTGGATATTCCTGCATAAACTGAATTCACTTGTTAGATCTCAACTAACACTTTGCCAAGCAAATTTAATCCTTTTGTTAACATCAAAACCTAGAGATTAAAAAAACCAGAACCACTTTGGTTCCAACAATCTCCCCCTTTTTTATGATGACAAAAACTGATTAAATTTAAGTAGCAAAGTCTAAGAGAGCTTGCAAGGCTCCCCCTAAGACATAGCATTCAACAGATCAAAGCAGTTAAGGCATATAAAACCAAGTCTTATTTGCAAGATAATATAAGTTATCAGACCAAGATAGTAGCCTATCAAACATTTGTGAATAAACAGATCAAATCAGTATCAAAGCATAATTTACTTTAGACAAAATTTAGGCATAAGAAGTCAAGGCAATGTATCATCAAGATGAATAGATTAAATTTATGCATATGCAGACAAAATATGTTCCTTTTTAAACAAAAACTCCGTATAAAATTTAATCTCTTTCCTTTCTTCCCCCATTTTTGTCATCAGACAAAAAGGTAAAAGGAGTGGACCATCATAGTCATCAAAACAGATAAGATAAAGAAAGAAAAGATTTAGGTAGAAGGAGGTGGTGGAGGGGGTTGGTTTTGATTTGGATTTTGGCTTTTATGAAAATCCATCAATAAAGCCAGCATCTCAGTCACCATTGCATTTGTAGGAGCCAAAGTATCTTGAACTTGCTTCTGTACCCTTTCTTCAATCTGTTGTGCCATCTGTTCTATCTTCTCTTCAACTATCTTACCAACCTTATCATCAACAATTCTTCCAATGATGTCCTCAAGATTTGGTGGCAAGGATAATTGTCTTAAGCTCTCAACAGTGTCTGAGACAGTGTCTTGAGCTTGGGCTGGTGGATGAACCATAGCAAGAGCTAATGGTTGAGATGATGTCTTAGCAGACTCAGCACCTTGGTTAGAAGCACAGACCTCATCAGACTGCTCTGACAGAGTTGGATCAACAGTAGCAACAACAACAACATCAGCTAAAATAGTTGAAGGTTCAGAAGCAGGTTTTGAAAAGATTTCAACATTTAGTTCATGGCCTTGATCTTGGGCTGGTGGATGAACCATAGAAAGAGCTAATTGTTGAGATGATGTCTTAGCAGACTCAGCACCTTGCTTAGAAGCATAGACCTCATCAGACTACTCTGACAGAGTTGGCTCAACAGTAGCAACAACAACAGCATCAGCTAAAATAGTTGAAGGTTCAGAAGCAGGTTTTGAAAAGATTTCAACATTTAGTTCAGGGCCTTCTACAATTAATTCTTCTGTTGTATGTTCAGAGGATGAGGTTGAAGCTGAAGCAAAGGCATATTGTAAAATCGGCTCGGGGACATCCTTTGCCCAATGAATAGGATTAGAAATTTCTACATCGCGGCTTTGTTGGAACCAAAGTGGTTTTGGATTTAATAATCTCTAAGTTTTGATACTAACAAAATGATTAAATTTACTTGTCAAAGTGTTAGTTGAGATCTAACAAATGAGTTCAGTTTATGCAGGAATATTCAAAATAATATAAGGTATACAATGCTTGGACTCGTGCAAAGAATTACCCGTCCAAAGGTTATTTAAATTGTTTATAATTTAATTGATAAGTAGTCTGGTTTTATAAAGTAGACGAGGCTATAAATGAATACATAAATAACTTGTTAAGAACAGCAAGTCCAAAGACTTGAAAATAAGCGCGTCCATTTTGCCACGTCAGCATACGAGTGCTATCCTTGAAACTCAAGTATACATTCATAGTACGTTATTGGCATACCCCAAATATCCTTAAAGATCAAATATCTTACACGAGAGAGTCCACACTTGACTCTGAATTTTGGAGTTTTCTTCTTCTCTTCAGCAGTCAGGCTAGAAGTGGAGGCTTCTCTGGTGCAGTGAATTAAGTGGGATTGCCAGAACGCTCCTGTATAATTAGCCTCGGTGACCATCTCAATTGGCAAAGACTGAATGTAATCCATCTGAGAGTGGTCAAAGGGTTCAGAATTGAGATCTAGCATAATGTCTTGAACTACTGGCATCTTTCCTTTGTGCCTTGGATGCTTCCGGTCCTTGTCCTGGTTCAGATTTATCATTGACAACCTAGGACAAATCTTGGTAGGCTTGACTCCAACATTTATGGAAGTAGAGTGTTTTAACCAGGTTGGAGGGACAAACCATGCAGCTCTGTCTGCTTTAAAGTGGCTGAATTCCCATTTCAGAATCTCGTACATGAGAGTGTCCACAAACTGATCAACAACAGCTCCATATACCCTTGGATGTTTGAAAGTCATCCATTTGGTGGTCTTGTCCATCACAAAAGGAATTTGCCTTTTTCTCGAGAATACTCCCAAGATCCTTCTTGCTGGGATCAGTGTGCCAGTCAGATATTATAATTCTTTCTACTCCATCAGTGAATGGTTTAAGGGGTGGAAGTTTCACTAGATTGAGGTAGATTTTTTTGGTAGGGAATCTCTGTTGAGGAAGATGGGTGAGGAGAGGTCCATGTTCATTAAACATTTGGGAAGGGAATGGGCCAGTTGGAGTGTGGGGTTCAGGGTTGACCCAGTATGGATAACTGGTGAGGGGTTCATACTCATACTCAGCCAAAGAATACCACCTTGTTAGAATATGTTTTGGTTCTTGTCAAATAGTGTGGAATAGTATTCTCCATTCTCTCTATACTTTTACCCAGTTTTCAGATTTGCCATTATAGAGAGTGGAAGAAGGAATTATGAGTGGAAACAAGGTTTTTAATGGTTTAGGAAAGGGGGCTCCAAGGGTAATGCTATTGTCTATTTGTGTTAATGGTGAGTGTGGTGATTGTGGCAAGGTAAGGACATAAATATCATCCACATCATGTGGAGCAGAGATATTATCAGCTCGAGTTTCCAAATTAGACATTAATTCATCTACTGCTAACCTAACAGGGTCATCAGCATAGATTATTACCTCATAAGCCATAGTTGTTTTAGCCCTCTTAGCTGGTTGCCTCTTCTTCTTGGCAATAGGACCAGCAACAGCAGCTGCAGCAGCAGCAATTTGTTTTTCTAAAATGGCAGCAATAGGCATTTCATCATCATCTTCTTCTTCAGACACGATTACTTTCCTTGTCCTTTTGGGTGCAGGTGGAAGAGTAGCACCAGAAGATACAGAGAGGACAGATCCTCTAGAAGTCCTCTTAGGGATAGGTTGCCTCACAGCCATAGTCTTCCTCTTGGTTCCTTTATTTAGACCAAGGATTGTAGCATCATTGACCTCAAATGATTCTTCTTTGATCTTCATTTTCTCCTCAAGCTTGACCAACTCCACTTGCTTGTATGTGCTAAGTTGCATGCCACTGAGATTAACTCTGCCAAAATCAGCAGCTTGCAATCCTTTCTCACGAAGGAGTCTTTCTTGTTCATCCTTAGGTTTTGCACTCAGAACATCGTACATGCCTTGCTGCTTGAAAATCTTTGACATAAGATGAGTGAATGTAATGTGAGAAGCAGATTCTTTGTTGGCAATGGCATCTCTGAAGCGATGAAACAGGATCCAGGGTAAGATAATCTTTGTTTCAAAAGCCAGATGGCAAAGACATAACTTGTGAAGGGCTAATAAGTTGTCCTTAGAGCCAATATTATGCAACACCACCTTGTTCGGGATTTGGTGAAGAATCCTGATGTGATCCTTCATCTCAGGATTTCCAAGAATGAGTTCTCATGTTGTCTTGCCTCATTAGGGTAACAGCAATTGTCTCTGAACCACCTAGGTCTTCTTCCCAGTTCTCCGTGAAGATCAAACCCTCTTGAGCACATGCAATCGCATCAGAGATGGTTTTCTCGGACACTATTACTTTCCTTCCCAGCACAAACCCAACTACTTCTGTTTCATAAATCTTTGGTCTTCTCCAGAATTCCCTTATCAAATCTGGATATACTGAGACCTTTTCCAAAAAGATTCCATCCCATCCAGCAGCGTTAATGAACTTACTCACATCCAGATTGTACTCTTGTAGAATTCCAAAATTGAAGTGATGTTCCACAGATATGGACATAGTGTCAGTTGCAAAAGCAGGCATGGGAGCAAAGGTTGAAGCCATTGTTGAGTAAGATGAGTTAAGGTTTAGAAGAACAAGGGAGTCAAAGAGTTCGAAAGTTTCAGAGAGAGATTGACAGGGATGAAGAGACACGAAAAGTTTTTCAGAGGGAAAGAGGTTACTTTTAAAGGTTTCTGAAAAATAACAGTTTCCAAAAAAATTTGACAAGTCATGTCATTATGTGTAAAACGACATTGATAAATTGGGACCGTAAAAAGTTACGATGGGATTGATGAAGGTAGCTAACTCAGCAAGGAAAAAGAAACGTTTTGTATAAATGTGTTCAAGGACAAATTAATATAAACAATAAATGTGTTCATAAGAGTGGACGCGTAAAGACATATCTAGTGGACGAGGCACACCAACAGAAGTGGACGTGTAGACTCCACGTGCTCTGGATGTCATGACTAGTGGACGTGCAGAGAAAACATGAAATAGACGACCAAATTAACAACAAATATGCTAACTCAATCCACATACAACATATTTAAATGCTTTCTTATAAAGATAAATCTGTCCTCAGCAAGAGGTTTAGTGAAGATATATGCCCATTGGTGGTCAGTATCTACAAATTAAATATCAAACACACCTTTTTGCACATAATCCCTAATAAAATGATGTTTGATTTCTATATGCTCAGCTTTAGAATGCAGTATTGGATTCTTAGATAAATTGAGTGCAGCAGTATTATCACACATAAGTGAAATACTACTTACAAATACATTATAGTCCTCTAATTGGTGTTTGAACCATAGAAGTTGTGAGCAGCAACTTGCAGCTGATATGTATTCTGCTTCAGCAGTTGATAGAGCAATGGTACTTTGCCTTTTGCTTGACCATGATACTGGGTTAGCTCCAATGAAGTGACATCCTCCACCGGTGCTTTTTCTTTCAATTCTATCTCCAAAGATAGTCAAGATCACAAAAACCAACTAATCTGTAATCATCATTTTTTTTTAAAGCACAAGCCCAGATTAGTAGTACCTTTTAAATATCTAAATATTCTCTTAACTCTTTGAGAGATGAGACTCTCTAGGATCATATTGAAAATGAGCACATAAGCAAACACTGAACATTATATCAGGCCTAGACGCAGTTAGAAACAAAAGAGATCCTGTCATACCTCTATATACCTTTTGGTCTACCTTTTTCTCTTTATCATCTTTGTTCAGTATTGAAGTGGGATGCATAAGAGTATTCATTGGTTTGCAATCATCCATCTTAAACCTCTTTAGAAGTTCCTTTGTATACTTAGTCTGAAGGATGTACACCTCGTCCATAGACTATTTAACTTGAAGTCCAAGGAAGAATTTGAGTTATCCCATCATGCTCATTTCAAATTCTTTCTGTATTAACTTAGAAAATTCCTTGCACGGAGATTCATTAGTAGCACCGAAAATGATATCATCAACATAAATCTGTACTATAATGAAATCTGACTTAATAGATTTTCTAAATAAAGTTGTGTCTACTTTTCCTCTATTAAAACCACTTCCATTAGAAACGAACTTAACCTATCGTACCAAGCTCTCGGAGCTTGTTTAAGTCCATACAGTGCTTTCTTAAGCTTATAAACATGTTCAGGGTGATTTGTACTTTCAAAGCCAGGAGGTTACATGACATATACTTCTTCATTAATAAAGCCATTTAAAAAGGCACTTTTAACATCCATTTGAAAAAGCATAAAGCTATGATGTGCAGCAAACGATATTAAAATTCTTATAGCTTCTAGCCTAGCAACTGGTGCAAAAGTTTTAGTGTAGTCTATACCTTCTTCTCGAGAGTAGCCTTGAGAAACAAGTCTTGCCTTGTTTCTCACAACCTTACCATCTTCATCAAGCTTGTTTCTATAGACTCACTTTGTTCCAATGACTGACTTATCTTCAGGCAGGGGTACAAGAGTCCAGACTTCACTTCTCTCAAACTGATTAAGCTCTTCTTGCATAGCCAGAATCCATCCTTCGTCCAGTAGAGCTTCGTCCACTGACTTCGGTTCACATTCAGAGACTAGAGTAGAATCACTTTGTTCCATGAAAGTTGACCTAGTTCTTAGCTTGTCGTTGAGGTCACCAATGATTTGATCTTGAGGATGGTAATTTTTGAAATACCAAGATTTCTGAGCATTTTCCTGTTGAGAGGTAGATGTTTCTGGTTGTTGTTGAGAAGTGTCGTCTACTTGAATATCAGTCTTGATTTCTGGTTTCTCTCCTGAGATATTTAGATCAAGATCTGCAAAAGCTTCATCTAGCTCTGATAGTCTCTTATCAGGTTGTTTGTCATCAAATTTTACATGAATACATTCTTCTACAACTAAAGTTCTAGAATTATAAACTCTAAAACCTTTTGAAGTTTCAGAAAATCCTAAAAGGATTCCATTATCTACTTTAGCATCAAATTTACCAAGTTGATCTTTTGTATTCAAAATGTAACATTTACACCCAAAATGGTGAAAGTATGAAATGTTGGGTTTTCTTCCTTTCCACAATTCATAAGGAGTCTTATTCGGAAAGGGTCTAATGTATATTTTGTTCTGAATGTAGCAGGCAGTGTTCACAGCTTCAGCCTAGAAGTTAGGGACAGAATTATCATTGAGCATAGTCCTAGCCATCTCTTGAAGAGATCTGTTTTTTCTCTCTACCACACCATTTTACTGTGGTGTTCTTGGTATTGAAAAGTTGGGTTGAATACCACCTTCTTCACAAAACTCATGGAATATCTCGTTGACAAATTCTCCCCCATGATCACTTCTAATTGAAGTTATACACATGCCTTTTTCATTCTGTACACGTTTGCAAAATACAGAAAAGACCTTGAATGACTCATCCTTGTGAGCAAGGAACATAACCCATGTCCATCTAGTGTAGTCGTCTACTATGACAAGACCATATTTCTTACCACTGACAGAGGCAGTCCTTGTTGGACCAAAGAGATCAAGGTGTAGCAATTATAGTGGTCTGTTGGTACTAACAACATTCTTAGATTCGAATGAACCTTTGACTTATTTTCCCTTCTAACATGCATCACAGAGAGCATCAGATTTGAAACTAAGGTTTGGTAGACCTCTTACAAGGTTATGCTTTTTCAGTTTTGAGATTAATCTCAAACTTGCATGACTTAACCTTTTGTGCCAAATCCATCGCTCATCCTCAATGGACACTAGACACGAGACACTTTGATTTGAGAGGTCCTATAATTCAATCTTATATAGATTGTTTTGCCTCTGGGCAGTGAATAGGAGTGATCCATCAGCTTTCTTGACAGTACACATATTCTTATCAAATGAAACAGCAAACCCACTATCACATAATTGACTAATGCTAAGCAGATTGTGTTTAAGACCATTTACTAACAGAACATTATCAATGGAGGGAAAATGATGTTTACCAATTTTACCTATACCAATGATCTTTCCTTTTTGGTTTCCTCCAAAAGTGACCCAACCACCATCTTTGGGTCTAAGGTCTTGAAACATACACCTTTCTCCTGTCATGTGTCGTGAGCACCCACTGTCCAAGTACCAGGACTTCTGTTTCTTTTCTATTGTTAAGCAGATCTACAACGGTGATTATCGTATATTTAGGTACCCAAATTGACTTGGGTCTTTTCTTGTTAGTGATCATAGGTCGTGAATGCTTTGCATGCTTGTTATGTATGCATCTAGATGACACATGCCCACTTTTTCCACATACTTTGCAGTAAGTATTGGAAGGGATTGGTTTTGACTTAGTGTGTTGTGGATGGACTTTAGAAGCCTTATATTGTGTATGAACTTTTGGTTTATTCAGAGATGCATCTTGCTTCTCTTTATCATAACCAATGCCAGATTTGTCACGTGGTGATCTAGAATATCTTAAAATAAGGTTTAATTTATCTGAGCTACCAACCAGTTTTGACAGAGAGTCTGTCAAGTATGTCACATCTTGTTTCAGTTGTTCAACTTCACAAGAGCTATTAGACTTACACTTCGTCTTGTCAGCCAGACTAACATTGCTTGATTTTAATGTTTCATTTTCATCCTTAAGGTTTTGATTCACTGTGAAAACCTTATCATAATCTCTAGAGAGTTTAATAAACTTCTTTTTGAGACTCTTATACTCTTTAGACAGTATGCATGATTCATGCAGTAATTCATCAAAAACAGTTTGAAGAGTAGATGGATCAGAGTCCATTACCTCAACATCGGTGAATTCACTTTCTAATGCAGTGTCAGCCATGAAACAAATGTTTGCTTCTTCTCCTGCTTCATCTTCTTCATCTGAAGAAGACAGGTCAAGATCCTCCCATGTAGCAATCAAGCCTTTCTTCTTTTTGAATAATTTATTTTTCTCCTTCAGCTCTGGGCAGTCAGCTTTGAAGTGTCCTGGGTTCTTACATTCAAAGCATAGGGGTGGGCCTTTCTCCTTGGAATCTGACTTCTCCTTGGAGAATTTTTTGTTGAACTGCTTCCTTCTGGATCCACCTTTCTTTCTCCACATGTGTTGGATTTTTTTGGAGATGGAAGATAGTTCATCCTCATCTGAGTCGCCTTCATTATTTGATGAATCAGCTTCATCTGAGGACTCAACAACTTTAAGCACCTCTGAGGAACTAGCTTTCTTGGCCTTTAAGGCAATGGATTTTCCTTTTCTGGAGTTTTCCTCTTCATTAAGTTCAAGTTCATGAACTTTTAATGACCCCAGAAGCTCTTCCAGAGAAAGAGTATTCAGATTCTTTGCTTCCTGGATAGCAGTTACCTTAGGTCTCCACTGCTTTGAGAGACTTCTCAAAAATTTTCTCACATGATCTCTATTCTCACAGACCTTTCCAAGAGACCTGAGACTGTTGGTGATTGTTTGGAATCTTCCAAACATCTGATCTATAGTTTCATGATCAGCCTTCTTGAATAGCTCATACTGGTGAACCAGCATGCTGATCTTTGATTCCTTAACTTGTGAAGAACCCTCATGAGCTAGGGCAAGAGTATCTCAGATTTCTTTAGCTGTGTTACAACTATAAACCTTGTCATGCTCAGATCTGGTGATAGCACACATGAGATAGTGCTTAGCTTTCAAGTTTAGTTGGTGTTGGCTTTTCTGCTCTTGAGTCCATTCAGCTCTAGGCACTGTAGCTCCAGCTTCACTCCTTGGCTCAGTGTAGCCATTTTCTATCAGTTCCCAGATGTTCGGCATTTTGTGCATCCAAGAATGCCATCATCCTCTTTTTCCAATAATCATAATCAGTTCCATCAAAGAGAGGGGGTCTGATAGCTTGTCCTTCTGCATCCATGATTGTAGAATCGTACTGCCTTAGTACTTGTTAAATGCTCAACCCTGTCAAGGCTGAGCTTTGATACCAACTGAAGTTGGCAAAAGCAAACACAAGAAGGGGGGTTGAATTGTGTTTGTTAATTATTTTCGTAAAAACCCTTTTTGAGAAACTTTTCCAAAAGCAGAAGATAAAAAGTTTAGGCAGACAAGAAATCCTTTTTAAAATATTAACAAAACCAAAATCAAATCCCACGGTTATTATAAATAAATAAAACTGTAAAAGATAAGGGATAGAAAATTCACTCAGGTATTTTATCCTGGTTCACTATCTTCCAACCAAGAGCTACATCCAGTCCCTTATACTTGAAGGATTTTCTCCACTATTTCAAAACAGTTTCTACAACAAGTATTCTACACCTCTCCAGGCTATAAGTATTGCTTTCTTGCTAAGCCTCTTCAGGCTCTAATTCAATCACAGATTTTTCTAAGATCTTTCTAACTCACTATATGTGAGGGTATGAAGGTTGAATTACAGACTTTTGCTTTACAAAGGAAATATGAGCATTGAATCTCTTGCAAATGTTCAAATGGCAAAAGTTATTCTTCAGTGCTTGATACCTTCTGTATATAGTGGTCTTCAACTTCTCTTACAAATTTTCAACGGTTATATTTGATCATCCCATTTAGAGATAGCATTAAATGCATGATATCCATTGAGACTGATAGCTTGATTTTGGCCGTGTTGAAAAGCATCCTTGGTTATCAGAAAAACACAAAATGGAGGCTCACTGTCATGAGCAATTGTACCTTAAAAACTTTCTTTCCTCCTACGTGTATAACCCAGCTTTTGTCCATCAGTAAAGTTGTCATCGTACAGATCGTTTTGCAATTCCAATTGTACTATTTGCTTTTTGTATTTCCTTGATAGTACTATGAATTTTTTCACAAGGAACAAGGCATTAACCAGATAAAAACAATTATAAAGAACACATATTCCATCTAAATAAATATCAATCATTTGAAATAAATTCAATGTGGTCCATATTGTATTAAATCACATTCAAGGTAGTAAAGATATAGAAGATGTAGAACCGTCTACAGGCACTCAGTTTTAGAACACGTTTACACAAGGTTTTATTCTGCTCGTCCACTAATGTGGCAGAAGCGCTCGTCCACACAAGTCTTTGGACTTGTTAAGTCTTTAGAGAAACTCTGTCCAATGACATGGCACTATGGTCGTCTACTGAATTTTAGTTAGCCGTCTACTTAACGATTAAAATATAAACAGTTTAAATAACCTTTGGACGGATAATTCTTTGCAAGAGTCTAAGCATTGTATACCTTATATTATTTCGGATATTCCTTCATAAACTGAAATCACTTGTTAGATCTCAACTAACACTTTGACAAGCAAATTTAATCCTTTTGTTAACATCAAAACCTAGAGATTAAAAAAACCATAACCACTTTGGTTCCAACAGGGGGATTCTTTGTGATACAAGGGGCCTTAGCAGGAGGTGGTGGCTGAAGAACTCTGACTCCATCACAAAGTGGGGATCTCCCTCCATCACCTTCCATGACACAAGAATCTCATGAGGCTTATGCCAACAGAGGCTGGGAGTAGGAGGGATGCAACACCTAGGCCGAATCAGGAGGCCAACCCTTTTGCTTCATTGACCGAGTTCCGTAAGATGAAGCCAACCACTTTTGCATGAACTGGTTCCGATCAGGACCCACCCTTTTTCTTAGAGGAGGTGGAGAGATTGCTGAGGGCTATGGGATGCTCGTCTGAGAGATCCGTGGAGTTGGCCAGTTTTTAGTTGAACGGTGCCGCTCAAGAGTGGTACACAACATACAGGGCTTAGAGATAATTGGATGCTGAGAATCTAGAATGAAGAATGGAGGCATTTCTCTACTGCTTTCATGGAGACCTTTTTACCCAGAGGTGATTCAGAGAAAAAGGCTCCGGAGTTTGAAATGTTGAAACAGGGAGAGATGACTGTGATGGACTACCGAAATGAGTTCCTGCTGTTGTCTAGGTATGCACCACATTTGGTAAGTGACCTTCAGCAGTGAGTGTCACGAATTGCTTATGGACTTCGTTTTAACATTGGAAGATCTATACCGATTCTGGAGAATGCCACATTTGAGCAGGTAGTCAGCTTGGTCATTAGGGTCGAAAATGTTTTGAATGAGGCTAAAGCTGAATTCAAAAAGCAACCGAAAAAGAGGAAGACATATCATAGAGATGAGGCCTTTGGGGTGAAGTCGGGACATCATCGGGGTAATCAGTGGGATAATTCTGGTAGGGCGAACAGTGTGCCTTCTTGTCGCACCCCCCAGCAGCAATCATCATTTGTAGAGGCGTCGGTAGGAGGCCGTAGTGTTTCCTATGGAGCGTCTAGTTACCCCACCTGCAACCACTGTGGGAAACGACATGATGGACCGTGTACTAGAAGCGAAGAATGAGCTTGTTATACTTGTGGGCAAGCTAGTCATTTCAAGAGGGAATGTCCTATGAATATGGAGCCTGCAACAACCCATAGTGCTCCAGTTGGATCTTCAGTACCGAACGGGAACCCGAGGTCAGGAGGGAGAGGAGGAGCTTCGTCAGGAAAGAGACGTGGCAACCTCTCTACCGCCTGTGTGTTTGCTCTTAGCCAGCAGGAGGCCCAGACCGACCCAGTTATTGTTACAGGTATTTTACCAGTTGGTCCTTCACATGCTAGGGTGATGTTTGATTATGGTGCTTCTCGGTCATTTGTGGCTGGGCATTATGTGCGGGTTACGGGAATGTCTTTGGAGGCGCTTTCGTACCCTTTGATTGTTTCTGCCCCACTTGAGAGTAATCATATGATGAACAATTATGTTCGAGAATGTGATGTTAGAGTGAATGGTTTGAATCTTCCATCCGACTTAATCTTGTTGGGTATGCTTCAAATGGATGTCATATTGGGCATGGATTGGTTATCTAGGTATGGGGCTAAGGTGGATTGTAGGGATAAACTGATTACTTTGCAGTCGACGGATTCAGACACCATAGAGTTTCAGGGCGACCGCAGTTTGGTATATCAAAATGTGTTATCCTCTCTTAAAGCATAAAAGTTGCAGCGGCATAGATGTATTTGTCTCTTAGCCACGGTGAATCTGGCAGATGAGTCCAAAAGTGGCGACTTGTCGATGGTTCCGATAGTTCGAGAGTATGTTGATGTATTTCCCGATGACCTGTCGGGAGTACCCCCACCTCGTGAGATAGAGTTTTCCATAGACTTGGCATCGGGGACGCAACCCATTTCTATACCCCTATATAGGATGGCCCCAACCGAGTTGAAATAGCTCAAAGATCAGCAAGAGGACTTGTTGAGCAAGGGATTCATACGCCCTAGTTCGTCACCTTGGGGTCCTTCAGTGCTATTCGTGAAAAAGAAAGACGGGTCATGGAGAATGTATGTTGACTACCGAAAACTCAACAAGGTAGCGATAAAGAATAAGTATCCATTGCCGAGAATTGATGATTTGTTTGATCAGTTGCAAGGGGAACCATTTTTCTCCAAGATTGATTTGAGATCAGGTTATCACTAGTTGAGGATCAGAGAGTCTGACATTCCAAAAACGGCTTTTAGAACCAGGTATGGTCATTAAAAGTGCCTTGTCATGTCCTTTGGTTTGACGAATGCCCCAGCAGCTTTCATGGACCTGATGAACCGGGTGTTTGAACCATTTATGGATAAATTTGTGATTGTATTCATCGATGATATTTTAGTATATTCTAAGACAAAGGACGAGCATGATCAACATTTGAGGGCAATGTTGGAGACCCTTAGAAATCACCAGCTTTACGCCAAGTTTTCGAAATGTGAGTTTTGGCTCACAGAGGTATCTTTTCTTGGGCATGTTGTTTCTTCAAAAGGGATTTCAGTGGATACGAAAAAGGTGGAGGCGGTGCAGGATTAGTCTAGACCCTCTAGTGTTTCGGAGATACGTAGTTTCTTGGGGCTAGCCGGTTATTATCAAAGGTTCATTGAAAACTTTTCAAAAATAGCGGTTCCATTGACTCGTCTAACTCAGAAATGAGTTAAGTTCGAGTGGAGTTCGAAATGCGAAGAAAGCTTTCAGACATTGAAGGATAAGTTGACTACTGCTCCAGTGTTGACTCTTCCTTCGGGTATAGGTGGTTTTGTGGTGTACTGTGATGCATCTCGAGTGGGTTTGGGATGCGTGCTAATGCATAATGGAAAAGTAATTGCTTATGCTTCCCGACAGTTAAAGAAGCATGAACACAACTACCCGACTCACGATTTAGAGTTGGCAGCTGTAGTTTTTGCCTTAAAGATTTCGAGACATTTCTTGTATGGCGAGGCCTTGTGAGATATACACCGATCATAAGAGTCTCAAGTACATTTTTTATCAGAAAGAGTTGAACCTAAGGCAGAGGAGATGGTTGGAATTGTTGGAGGATTATGACTGCGCAATCATGTATCATCCAGGCAAGGCTAACGTGGTGCAAATGTTTTGAGCCGCAAGTCAATGGGCAGTTTGGCACATTTGAGTTTAGAAAGGCGAGTGATAGCAAATGATTTTCAAAGGAGCATAAATGCTTTGGTGGCTTTCGAGCCAAAGGAAAATGACATTTTACTAGCATAACTTGGAGTCAAATCCAATGTGTTGGAAGAGATTAGAGCTTGCCAAGAACGAGATTTTGATATAGTCATGTTGAGGGATACTATTAATACAGAGAGTGAAAAGGGTTATACAGTGAACAGTGATGGGATGCTTCGATTTAGTGGACGGGTGGTAGTTCCTCCAGAAGCTAGAAGGAAGCTCATGGAACTTGCTCACTCCTCTTCATATATGATGCACCCTGGATCCAGAAAAATGTATCAGGATATGAAGCAGTTGTATTGGTGGACCGGTATGAAGCGAGAAATAGTTGATTTTGTTGCTAGGTGATTGACTTGTCAGCATGTGAAGGCAGAGCACCAGAAGCCAGCAGGGCTTCTCCAGAGTCTGGATATTCCAGAATGGAAGTAGGATCACATTACCATGGATTTCGTGGTGGGTTTGCCCAAGACCAGGGCGGGTTATGATTTCATTTGGGTTGTGGTGGACCGTTTGACCAAGTCTGCTCGTTTCCTACCTGTAAAGACCACATTCACAGTAGAACAGTATGCAAAGTTATATCTTTGGGAGATTGTTTCCTTGCATGGAATTCCATAATCTATTGTTTCAGATAGGGGTTCAGAGTTCACCTCTCATTTCTGGAAGTCGTTTCAGCAAACTTTGGGAACTCAAGGGCATTTTAGTACAGCTTTTCATCCACAGACGGATGGTCAGTCGGAGAGGACTATACAGACTTTGGAGGACATGCTTCGAGCATGTGTACTTAAGTTTGAAGGCTCTTGGGATGTGCATTTGCCTTTAATAGAGTGTCACCCTTTAGAGGGACTCTGCATTTTGGTCTGAAGGGAAAGTTAAGCTCAAGGTACGTGGGATCGTACCAGATCACTCGAAGAGTGGGAAGGTTGGCATATGAGTTGGCCTTACCACCTGAATTAGTCAAGGTGCATCCAATGTTTCATGTCTCCATGCTGAGGAAATATCTTCGAGATGATACTCATGTGCTACAACCACAGCCTGTTGAGGTAGACCAACGATTAGCTTTTGAGGAGGCTCCATTGAGGATTGTTGATAGGCAAGTACGAAAATTGAGGTCAAAGGAGGTACCATCAGTGAAGGTTGCTTGGAGGCATCCTCTCAATGAGGAATTCACTTGGGAGTCAGAGCAGATCATGATGCAAAAGTATCCGCACCTTTTCGAGCAAGGTACGAAATTTCGGTTATAGCCATTTATCGAATTCGAGGACGAATTCCTTTAAAGGGGGGAAGAGTGTAATACCCACAAAATAATAATAATAATAATAATAATAATTAGCGCTGATGGTCAAAGTTAAAAAATTATTTTTTTAAAGAAAATTGGTAATAATAAATATTTGCAAGAAGGTATAAGAGAGGTAGTAAAATAGAGTTATGGGATAAATTATTTGAGGTTTTGTTTTGTTTTTTTTTACCCCCTAGTGTGGTGGGACCCTTCTATAAGTGTAATGGTTAAGAAATAAAATAAGGGGAAAAGAGTTAGAGTGTTTTTAGAACGCTAACTTTTAAAATCAGTTTTCTCTGGAGAAAAGGAGGAAGAAGGCGCGACAGCTCAATATCATAGAGACATGCTCTTGACGCAAGGAATCCAATCTCACATTCCTTTTTCCTTTCTTTTTCGTCGATTCAGGTGAGGGGAAGTAGAATTTTATGGGTCCAATTTGAGGTTAATGGTAGTATATGATAGAGCAAGATTTGCTGATATAATATTGATGATGATTGATGAGTTTATATTCTGGAATGTTAAATCATGTGATTTGTTTGATTTTATCGATATTGCATTATTTCCTGAGGCTTTTTTTCCAAAGTGACCCACTTTTAGAAACTATATACCAAAATAACCTTATTTTGAAACAATTTACCAAACTAACGTACTTTTGTATAAAAAATATTTTTTAGTGGCGTCAGTTTGACTGGCGTCATTGACTTGTTGACCTGCCACGTGGCAAGTCATGATTGGTCTGAAAAATTTGCAAAAAAAAAAAATTGGAGAAAAAAAAGGTCAGTGCCATGTGGCGCACTCTGGTGGAGTGGCGCCAGTTTGACTGGCGCCATTGACCTGCCACGTGGCAGCTCCTGATTGGTGCGTCAGTTTTTTTGAAAAAAATTAAAAAAAAGGTTTTTCTGGTTAAAAAAAAGATTATTAATTAATTAATATAATTCTGTTAATAAATTTTATCATTATTTAATTATACTAATAATATAACTAATAATTAATTAATACCAATTAAATTTTATCATTATATAATTATACTAAATAATAATAATATACTAATTTTAAAATACAAGTATACCAATTAAATGGTTTTTGGGTTAAAAAAATAAATAAAGAAAATAAAATTAGATTATTAATTAATTAATATAATACTATTAATAAATTTTATCATTATATAATTATACTAATTAATAATACTAATAATATAATTAATATTTAATAAATACCAATTAAATTTTATCATTATATAATTATACTAATTAATAATAATATACTAATTTTATAATATAATTATACCAATTAAAAGGTTTTTGGGTTAAGAAACTTAAAATAAAGAAAATAAAATTAGATTATTAATTAATTAATATGATACTATTAATAAATTTTATCGTTATATAATTATACTAATTAATAATACTAATAATATAATTAATAATTAATTAATACCAATTAAATTTTATCATTATATAATTATTATTAAATAGTATAATTATATAATGATAAAATCTAATTGGTTTTAATTAATTATTAATTATATTATTTGTATTATTAATTAGTATAATTATATAATGATGAAATTTAAAAATATAATTATATTAATTAATTAATAATATAATTATATTAATTAATGAATAATATAATTATATTAATTAATTAATAATATAATTTTCTTTTTTTATTTTAAATTTTTTAACGAGAAAACCTTTTAATTGGTATAATTGTATTTTAAAATTAGTATATTATTATTAATTAGTATAATTACATAATTATAAAATTTAGTAATAGAATTATATTAATTAATCAATAATATAATTTTCTTTTTTATTTTAGTTTTTTTAACCAGAAAACCTTTTAATTGGTATAATTGTATTTTAAAATTAGTATATTATTATTAGTTAGTATAATTATATAATGATAAAATTTATTTGGTATTAGTTAATTATTAATTATATTATTAGTATTTTTAATTAGTTTAATTATATAATGATAATTATTTATTAATAGAATTATATTAATGAATTAATAATCTAATTTTATTTTCTTTATTTTAATTTTTTTAACCAGAAAACCTTTTAATTGGTATAATTGTATTTTAAAATTAGTATGCTATTATTAATTAGTATAATTATATAATGATAAAATTTAATTGGTATTAATTAATTGTTAACTATATTTTTAGTATAATTATATAATGATAAAATTTAAGTATTATATTAATTAATTAATAATCTAAATTGTTTTTAACCAGAAAAATCTTTTTTTTAAAATTTTTTGAAAAAAAACTGAGGCAATCGACTTGCTACATGGCAGTCAATGGGGGTGCGCGGCAATCAAATCGATTCCCATTCTTTGTCTGGTCAGAGGGGCGTCACGTAGGTAGCAGGCACATTTTTTCGCTAAAAAGAATGTGTTTAGAAAATAATATTATATGGTGAAAACATTTCAATTAAAATGGAAATAGAAAAGTTTTTTTAATATACCTATGAATTGTACTATGATTTTCTTTCTACGGATTGAGTAATTTGCTTATAAAATAGGTATGTGAGTTTGATTTTTAAAGGTTCCTGTTACGTGTGTGTATATATATACTAGTGTTGTTGATCTTGGACGTGCGGGTATTCATTAGATAATTATTTTTGTAATAATTTATTATAAATAAATTTAATATGAATAATATTAAATGTATTATTTTTTAAATATAAAATAAAACAATTGTGCGCAACAGTTGGATTCATATATTCAATAGTTAATCAATAACAGGTTACATGACAAATTTGTATGATAAAATTTTTAGTAGGTTTTATAAAAGCTTGACTTTTCATTTCAGATATGAGTTCATGATATACAGTATGTTATATGTTTATGAAAATAATACACACTTCTATGATATTATATTTTATGTTATTGTATTGAACATTTCTATAACAGCATCAACAGAAGAAACTTTGATGAAAAAAAAAAGACAATCATAGTTTGATATTCAATTATATTTTAAATCTGCATGATCCTGTTATTTATGGTGAGTTATAATCTTGGATTGTTATGTTCAATTTAAGTATCATAAAACTATTGTAAAAGCAATAAATATTACGAATTAAAGATAAAGAAAATGAAAAAAAATCATGAGGCGTGGCACAATGATTTTATTTTTTTATTAGTAAGTGACATGTTCCGCCCGTTTATTCGTTCACAATAAAATCATGCTACAATATAAATTTAAGAAAATGCCTAGTATGAATAACACAATAACTAAAAAATTATATTTTAAAAAATGTCAGATGACGGAAATATATGTGGAGCCCGTCGGTGACATGTGTTACCCGTTTATTCGTCCACGAAAAATCAAGCTACCGGTTGTTTTAAACAAAATATCTAATATTTAACAATTTAAAATAAATATTTTTTAATTTAAAAGTCTTTTTAATAAAATTTTTATAAAAAAAACTTAATTTAAAATTTAATATTTAAAAAAAATGATAAAAACATTATTAAAAAATGTTTTTTTAATTAAAAAGAGTTATAGTTTAAAAAATAATTTTTTTATTTAAAACAATTTAAAAGATTTTATTTAAATTTTAAAAAAATCTAATAAAAAAATAATTTTTTTAATAAAAAAATGTCAAAAAATGTCAGCTGACTAAAATATATGTTGAACCTGTCGGTGACACGTGTTGCCAGTTTATTCGTCTACAAAAATTAAGCTACCATTTGTTTTAAACAAAATATATAATATTTAACAATTTAAAAGTTTTTTTAAATAAAAAGACTTTCTTTTAAAAAACTTAAATTTTAATTTTATTATTTTTAAAAAATTGTTAAAATAATTAACTAAAAATGGTTTTTGTTAATTAAAAAAAGTTTCATTTTAAAAAATAAATTTTTAATTAATAAAAGTTAAAAGAAAAATTTTGTTTAATTTAAAAAAAATCTAATTTTGTTTTTATTTTTTAATAAAAAAATTGTATAAAATTAATGCGAAAAATAGAATTTAAAATAAAAAATTCTTTAAAAAAATTTTACGAAATTGTTTTTGTGATTAAAACAAATTTTTGAATAAAAAATCAAATTTCAAAAATCAAAAGTTTTTTTAAAAAACAAATTTCGATTTTTTTTAAAAATAAAAATTGTTTTTAATGGAAACTTTTTTAAACTAAAATATATTTTATAAACAAAACATTTTTTTTGTCAGATAATAAGAAAATTTAAAAAAGAATCGGATTTTTTTAAATAAAAAACATTTTAAATAAATTTACCATTTGTTTAAAAAAATATCTAATATTTAACAATTTAAAATAAATAATTTTTAGTTTAAAAGTTTTTTTAATAAAAAAATATTTTTTTTAAAAAAAACTTAAATAAAAAATGGTTGTTTTTTAGAAAATTCTAAAAAAATTTACTAAAAATTATTTTTTTATTAAAAAAGTTCCGATTCTTTTAAATAATTTTTTTACATTCTTTTTATTACAAAAATAAAATACAAATCCATGAGGCATGACACAATGATTTTATTTTTAATAAGTAAGTGACGTGTGCCGCCCGTTTATTCATCTACAATAAAATCATGCTACAATATAAAATTAAGAAAAGGCCCTAGTATGAATAACGCAATAATTAAATAATTATATTTTAAGAAATTTTCAAATGAATAAAAGATATGTGGACCCCATCGGTGACACGTGTTGTCCGTTTATTCGTCCACGTAAAATCAAGCTGCCATTTGTTTTAAACCAAATATCTAATATTTAACAATTTAAAACAAATATTTTTTAATTTAAAAGTTTTTTAATAAAATTTTTTTAAAAAAAAACTTAATTTAAAAATTTATTATTTTAAAAAAATGCTAAAACAATTTATCAATAAAATGTTTTTTTAATTAAAAAAAGTTTCAGTTAAAAAAATATTTTTTTCATTTAAAAAAGTTAAAATAATTTTATTTAAAATTTTTAAAAAATCTAATAAAAAACTTATTCTTTTAATAAAAAATATTAAAAAATGTCCGATGACTAAAATATATGTGGACCCCGTCAGTGACAAGTGTTGTCCGTTTATTCGTGCACGAAAAATTAAGCTACCATTTGTTTTAAACAAAATATCTAATATTGAAAAAAAAATTAAACAAGAAAAGTTTTTTTAAAAAATTATTTGCTTAAAAAAAGAAATTTTTTAAAACAAATTTCGACTAAAAAAAAACAATTTGAAACAAATATACCATTTGAAATACTTTTTTTAAAAAACAATTTTTTTGTCAAATAAAAATAAAATTTTAAATAAAAATTCGGATTTTTTCTAAACAAAAAAAAATATAAATAAAAAAAATAAAAAATCAATCTACCATTTGTTTTAAGCAAAATGTCTAACATTTAACAATTTAAAATAAATATTTTCTAATTTAAAAGCTTTTTTAATAAAAAAAAGTTTTTCAAAAAACAAAATTTTTTAAAAAAACATTTTTTAGGAAAATTTCTTAAAAATTTTTTTAAAAAAATTGTTTTTGTTAATTTTAAAACGCTTCAGTTAAAAAAAAAAATTTAATTAAAAAAATTAAAAGAAAAAATTTTATTAATAAAAATGTAAAAAAAAGTATTTAAAAAACTTGGGAATTGATCATAAAAAAATTTATTTAATAGAAAACTATTTTAAATAAAAAAAAATTCTTTAAAAAAAAACAAATTTTAAGTTTTAAACAAACAAAAACCAAAACACGCTAGAATTGCTCTATTATTTTTTTTAATAAAAAAATGTAAATAAAAAATATTTTTAAAAAAAATCAGAATTTTTGTTATAAAACAATAATTTTTAATTTAACAAATATTTTAAAGTCAAACTACTATTTGTTTTAAACAAAATATTTAATATTTATTAATTTAAAATAAATATTTTTTAAATTTAAAAGGTTTTTAACAAATTTTTTTTAAAAAACTTATCTAAAAAAATTACGATTTTTTATAAAATTCTAAAAAATTTGTATTAAAAAACTGTTTTTGTTTATCAAAAAAAGTTTCAATTTAAAAAATATTTTTTTAATTAAAAAACGTTAAAAGAAAAATTTTGTTTAATAATAGTAAAAAAAATTGTTTTTAAAAAATATGGTAGATTTTTCTAAAAAAAAAAGTTAATTAAAAAAATACTTTAAATAAAATTTTTTATTTTATTTTAAAAATAAGACAAAATTTAAGTTTTTTTTTTTAAAAAAATGCTATAGTTGCGATATTATTTTTTTAATAAAAAATTTTATTTTAAAAAAATTCGGGTTTTTTTTATATAAAAGTATTTTGAATATAATTTTATTTTAAAATTAAACTACCATTCATTTTAAACAAAATATCTAATATTTAACAATTTAAAATAAATATACTTTTATAAAAGCTTTTTTTTAATTTTTTTTTAAAAATTAATTAAAATAATTATCATTTTTAAAAAATGCTAAAAATATTTTATTATAAAAATGTTTTTTTTAATTAAAAAAAGATTCAGTTAAAAAAAAAGTAATTAAAAATAGTTAAAATAATTTTTTTTAATAAAAATGTAAAAAAATTTATTTTAAAAAAAATTCTGAATTTTTTAAAATAATTTTTTTTAATTAACAAGTTATTTTAAATAAATTTTTTATTTTCTTTTAAAAAGAAAGACAAAATTTAAGTTTTAAAAAAAATGCTAAAGTTGTGCTATTATTTTTTAATAAAAAGAATGTAAAAAAAATTATTTGAAAAAAAAGGGATTTTTTTTATATAAAAAAGTTCATTTTAATTAAAGAATATATTTTAAATAATTTTTTTATTTTAAATAGAAAGAGAAAATTTAAATATTAAAAAAAAGGTATTGTAGCACTACTGTGGCGCTACGTGTCAGTCCCTCATGCAACCTGTTATGAATAGTGAAAAAAGAGTTCACCTTTATATATATATATATATATATATATATATATATATGTATATATAAAATATAGGTGAATACTTATGAGTGTATATATATATATATATATATATTATAATATATTTTTTATTATTCTTTTGTTTTCTAGTTGTCATTTGCTATTTGATTTATATATATATACATATTGTATTGTGATATTCGTAACGAGGAACTAAGATGTAAATGCATGATCATGTGATTAGTAAATGTATGAGAAATGCGTGTTGATTCTATATCTAATGATCCTTTGTTTGAGATGGAATCATAGAACACAATTTTGTTATGTGAATTGTTTTTATTTTATTTTATGATGTTGAGCACATTTAGTAAGACTTGGTGTATCCTATCGGTCAGCGAACTCAGCCGGTATATAAATGTGACCGTCGGAGAAGGGGACTCTAGTGGAAGAACCCCGGAGTTCGGATGGTAGTTACGCAGTGACCGAGGTCACTTACCGATCAACGGATCCGACCGAGATATAAATGTGATCGTCGGAGTGGGAGTCTTTAGTGAACAACTCCAAATGGAAAACAATCATCTTACTCAATGGTTAAATGATTGTAATGCAACTTTGGAGTTGCAATGATGATATGGTTTGAGCACGTGGTAAGGTGTGACATGACATATATAAATATTTATAGATTTGATATATCTGATTGCGTTTGCACACCTTCACTGAGTTCTGGGACTCACCCCCGCCCTTTTTTTCTTGGTTCAGCTTTAGGTACTCCACGAGGGAAACCATCTCAGGGAGCCCATGCACAAGAGTAGTGTGGGCAGCCGTTGTAGCTTAGTTATTTCTTTGGTTTTTGATTAGTCATATGAGATAGCTCTTCGTTTGTTTGCAAATTGTTTGCAAATTTGGGACTATTTCCTTTTTGGTTGTAAAATGTTTCTTTTCATTTAAGCTCTGGATGTAGACTCAGGGCTACCTTGGCTTATTGTTTTGGAATAATCATTTACTCTGATATTTATGTTGGTATTATATAATTACCTATGTTGCGATGTGGCTTGACAGGCCTTGGGAATGAGACATCATGGTCTTATTCTGGTCGGTCAGGAACGCCTAAGTTGGATCATGACAACACTGGGTCATGTATATTTGAACACCTGAAAAATCGTGGTTAATGCAATTTAAATGTGTGGTTAATCACGTTCAGTGGATGGTTAATGAATTGTGGCACCTTGTTACATCCATTAACCATTCACTGAACTTAATTAACCACATATTTGAATGTCCAGGTGTCCAAAATCCAAGTGTGCAAATAACATTACTTGTGTTTCAATAATTTAATATTTAAAATAAATATAAAAAATTTCAAAAATAATAATTTTGATTATATAATAAATTTAAAATAAAAAAAATATTGAAAGTTATACAAAATAATTACTGAACTGTAATCAATTTTATTTGGTTTCCATTTAGATTGCATATAATAATTTATTAATATAACACAATATGCAAAATAGTCTAGATTTTATGGCATAAATTAAGTGTGTGTTTGGAAATGTAGATTCCAGTGAAAACTGAGGTTTCTTACTGTGGTTCCAAATATATACTTTTGTATCAGCGATCATGTTTAAATTGGATTGGAAAATTAAGTGTAACACTCTTCAAAATATTATCTCCGGACTTAATTATAAATAAAAATAATTAATTTCATACTTATTAAGGAAGTTAGTTAATTTAATTTAAATATCTTAATTTATGTAAAAAAATAGTTATAATTACTCGCTCCAGACTCAAATATAAGCAAAAAAGTAGCTATATTTTGTGGACTCAAATATAAGCAAAGGACAATCAATTCAACTTTAATTAATATCAGTATTCCAAAAGTCAAGAAAATCAACCAATACAATCAATTCATTTTTTACTTTTCCAAGATCATTACACACTCTCGAGACAATTAAAGGGTAATTTAGTAATTGTAGCTTGTTTTTTTTACATAAATCAATAAAATTAACTAACTTCATTAATAAGTGTGAAGTTAGGTTTTTTTTGCTTATAATTAGTTTTGGAGGTAATATTAAACTAACATTTAATTGTCTCGGAAACATACAATGCTCTTGGAAAAGTAAAGGGAAAATTAATTTGATTGGTTAATTTTCTTGATTTATGGAATACTTATATTAATAAAATTAAGTTGGTTAGATTTTGCTTATATTTGAATCCAAAAAATATATAGATGATTTTTAGTTTACAATTGAGTCCAGAGGGAATATTAAATACATAATTTCCGAATTCATTAAGAGCAGTGATTTTTATATACCAATACGGACACCATCTGATACTCTTCAGTTAGTTAGTTAATATTTTTTTTGTTAGTTCTTTTGTAACTGCCTATATATACTTCTTGTACAAAGTAAGTTAATTAGAATGAGAATTTCACACATTCAGATATAGGTATTCTCTGAATTGATTTCATACACTTTTCTCTCATTCTCCTTTCCTTTTGGTTGATCCATAGCCATGGTGTTGAGTGTTAACATGGTATCAGAGCTCCTTTCCTAGGGGCTCTGCTACCGCTGCAATCTCTCTCACCTTCGTCTTGATTCTATCTCGTATCAATTGATTCAATCATCTTGATCAATTGATTCATTTCTTTTTCAACCTTATTTGCTGATTCAATCGCTTGACTGTGCGATTTTGTGACTGATTCCGTTTCTTCTTCGACCTTGTTTGCTGATTTAATCGCTTGATTGTGTGATTTTGTGACTGATTCTCTCGTTCCTTTGGAGATCGATCTTCTGACCTAAAAATTTTTGAGGTCAATCTTGTTCTTGATTCAATTTCAATTGTTTTGCAATTGATTCTTGTGCGTTTCTTGTATTGTTGCTGTTGATTTGTGGTGCAGCGAAGCTCAGAGATCCGTTTGTGATTGAAGTTCAACCAGTTTCATAGATCTACGATTGTGACTTATGCGATACTGATATGGCAGCAGAAGAACCAGCTACAGGTGCAACTCAGAGAAACATAGTGAATGTGACATCAGACTTCACAAGTCCCTGTTATATGGTACACAGTGAAAGTCCAGGAGCAGTTTTGGTGTCTGAGAAGATGAATGGTGAAAACTATCACCAATGGTCAAGAGCTATGATAGTGGCTCTTAGTTCCAAGAACAAGGAGCAATTCGTTGATGGAACTTTGGAGAAACTTGCAGTTAATGATCCTTACTACAAGATATGGTGCAGATGCAATAAGCTTGTCTTCTCCTGGCTCATACACTCACTGGAGCCAGAAGTTAAGTAGACCATACTTTGGATGGACAATCCACGAGATGTGTGGAAAGATCTTGAAAAGAGATACTATCAGGGAGATGTTTTTAGAATTTCAGAAATTCAAGAAGAAATCTATATGCATAAGCAAGGTGATTCTTCAATTACTGCTTATTTTACTCGTTTAAAAGGACTTTGGCAAGAACTTGAAAACTTTAGGCCAGTTCCCTCATGCACATGTGACACTGCTTGTTCATGTAAATTGATTCCAACAATTAAGTTTTACATTGAGAATGACTATGTCATAAGATTCCTTAAGGGACTAAATGAGCAAGACTACTGTGAGATCCCAAATTATGCTCATGAAGCCGCTTCCGACATTGGAGAAGTATTCTCTATGCTAATACAACAAGAAAGACAGATGAAGTTGAATTTTGAAGAATCAAAAGTCTTGATGAGTTCAAATGATGGAGGTTATAGAGGAAGAGGAGGCGGAAACCGTGGTGGTAGAGGATATGGCTCGGGGGAAGAGGTGGCAACGGGCAGAGGAAATAATACAAAGTTATGTACATACTGTAATGTGAGCAGGGCATATGATTGACACATGCTACAAGAAGCATAGATACCCCCCGGGCTATTTCCAGAAAAACAACAGTGCCAATAACTACATTGTAGAAGAAGAGATTGAGGAAGATTACAGATCAGTGAAGTCACTAAGATTGAGAGATGAAGTTGAGGACAATCAAAAGATAGGTTTCACACCTAAGCAACATAAGGCCATCTTGGCCATGCTGCAGCAATCACACAGTTCCACTTCTTCTCACAATGCAAACCAGATTGTGACTCAAGTCTCAGGAAGAACAGGTATTATATGCTCTGTCATGAATTCCAATGTGTATGGAAATTGGATTTTGGATACAGGGGCCACAGATCATGTGTGTCATTCAATATCTTTGTTTCAATGTCATAAAAGGATAAAGCCTGTCCTAATAAAACTCCCTGATGGATCTCAAGTATCTACAAATATAGCTGGAACAGTGGTGTTATCTAACAGTTTATGTCTCTCAAATGTATTGTTCATACCACAGTTTACATTCAACCTAATATCAGTATCGAGAATGGCCAAGTCCAATGATTGCAGACTGACTTTTGATTGTAATGTCTGTCATGTACAGGACAACATTACATTGAAGATGATTGGTACAGCTAGCTTGCAAGGGGGACTCTATACTCTTAACTCAAGGGCAGGTCCTTCCTTCTCTTTTCACTCAGTAAATGGAGTTAAGTCTAGTAGTAATAGCATATGGCATATGAGATTAGGACACCCTTCTCATGAGAGGTTGGTCCAGTTAAACAAGCATTTCCCTTTTGTTGAATGTAATAAAACTGTAATGCCCTGTGATGTATGCTACATGGCAAAACAGAAACGATTTCCTTTCCCAAATAGTACATCTAAGTCCACTGTACCATTTGAATTGTTACACATGGACATATGGGGTCCCATTTCCACCCCATCTATGTTTGGACATAGATATTTTTTGACTGTGGTTAATGATTACACAAGACACACCTGGCTATTTTTCATGAAGTTAAAATCAGAGACTGGCGAAAGCGTGTCGACAGTTTGTAACCCTTGTTGAAACTCAGTTTAGTGCTAAAGTTAAGTCCATTAGATCAGATAATGGCAAAGAGTTCTTGATGCGTGATTTTTATAGTAGCAAAGGAATTCCACACCAGACTTCATGTGTAGAAACCCCTCAGCAGAATGGTATTGTAGAGAGGAAGCATCAACACATTATGGCCATAGCTAGAGCTCTTATTTTTCAGTCCAATGTTCCTAAGTGTTTTTGGACTCAAGCTGTGAGTCATGCTGTTTACCTAATAAACATAATGCCTACCCCCTACTTGATAAATCAGTCACCATATCAAGTCCTACCCAAAGAACTTCCTGACATTGAACAGCTGAAAGTGTTTGGCTGCTTAAGCTTTGCCACCACTCTTCCCAGTCATAGGCAAAAGCTTGATGCAAGATCAAGAAAATGTGTCCATCTTGGGTTCAAGGCTGGCACAAAAGGATATTTGTTGTTTGATCTCAAAACCAGGGAGCTTTTTCTCTCCAGAGATGTTGCTTTCCATGAAAACATATTCCCTTTCCACACACTGTCCAATTCATCCATCCCACATAACACTGCCATGATGCCCTATCCTGAACCCGATCACACCATTTCACCACATGATCCATGGCATATCAACACATCCTCCCCAAATCCTCCACATAACCTCACCACAGACATTGGCCTTCCAACCTCACTAATCCATGATTCACCTATCCCACCACAACATCCTTCTCCCATTCCATCACCACATTCACCACCCATTCCCATACCTCCTGCACCTAGCAGACAATCTAACAGGACCAGGAAACCACCCTCTTACCTTCAAGAATATCACTGCACTCTTAATGCCACACTCACCCCAACCCCTCTCACAACAAAATATCCTCTGTCTCATTTCCTCTCATATTACCATCTAACCACTAACCATAAACACTTCTCCCTTTCCATCTCATCCATCTCAGAACCAACTTCTTACTGTGATGCCATTAAACATCCTGCTTGGCAGGCTGCTATTGATAATGAATTAGCAGCCCTGCACGCCAACAACACATGGACATTCACTCACTTACCCCCCGATAAACCACTAGTGAGCTGTAAATGGTTGTTCAAACTCAAATTTCGTGCAGATGGTTCAGTGGAGAGACACAAAGCCCGACTGGTTGCTCGAGGCTTTACACAAACTGCAGGATTGGACTACATGGAAACGTTTAGCCCAGTGGTCAAAATGACCACAGCGAGACTATTGCTAGCCTTGGCATCTTTCAACAACTGATTTTTACACCAGTTAGATGTTAACACAGCCTTTTTGCATGGAGATCTATTGGAAGATGTGTATATGCAAGTTCCACCTGGCCTCACTGTCCCTGATCCGACTCTTGTCTGCAAACTCCAAAAGTCCCTTTACGGCTTGAAACAAGCCAAAGAGCAATGGAATGCCAAGGCGAGCCGACACACCCTGGTTCATCTAGGTTTCACTCGGTCTCGGGCAGATTACTCCTTATTCACCAAGAAAACTTCAACAGGGTTCACCGCCATATTAGTCTATGTTGATGACTTGGTGATTACAGTAATGACCTCACCGAAATTCAACATGTCAAGGACTCCCCGCATCAGAAGTTTAGCCTTAAAGACATTGGGGAATTACAGTACTTTCTCGGCTTTGAAGTTGCCAAGTCCACATATGGAATTGCATTGTACCAAAGGAAGTATTCCTTGGACCTTTTACAAGACACGGGTCTTCTAGGGTGCAAGCCATATGCCACCCCAATGGATCCTAAACTCAAGCCCAAGCAAGGATGTTGGAACACGATTGACTGACCCTTCATCCTACAGAAGGTTGATTGGTAGGTTACTCTACTTAACTCACACCAGGCCCGATATTTGTTTTACTGTGAGTAGGCTTAGCCAATTTTTGGAGGCACCCACAGACTTACATAATCAGGCACCACCCACGAGTGCTAAGGTATGTTAAAAATGCTCCTGGTGCTTGGCATTTTCTTTCCATCGACTCTGCGATCCGCTTGCGAGGTTTCACCGATTCCGATTGGGGTGCATGCCTCGATTCCAGCGATCAATCACCGGTTTCGCTTTTTCCTTGGGAATGCTCCTATCTCTTGGAAAAGCAAGAAACAAACTATCATCTCACGCTCTTCTTCAGAGGTCGAGTCACCGAGCCTTGGCTCATGGCACTTGTGAGGCACAATGGCTGCTCTATCTTCTCCAAGACCTGCACTTTGAACATCCGAAACCAAGTGACCATTTACTCGTGATAACCACCGCTCTACACATTGCTTTCGCCAACCCCGTATTTCATGAACGAACCAAGCATATTGAACTTGATTGCCACCTGGTTCGTGACAAGGTGTTGGCTGGCATCACACATCTCCTCCCTATTCATACACAAGATCAGGTGGCTGACATTCTTACCAAACCACTGCATCAAGGACCATTTAGTGTGCTTCGGTCCAAGCTAGGAATGTCTGACATCCATTCCAGCTTGCGGGGGGTGTTAACTGATACTCTTCAGTTAGTTAGTATTTTTTTTGTTAGTTCTTTTGTAACTGCCTATATATACTTCTTGTACAAAGTAAGTTAATTAGAATGAGAATTTCACACATTCATATATAAGTATTCTCTGAATTGATTTCATACACTTTTCTCTCATTCTCCTTTCCTTTTGGTTGATCCATAGCCATGATGTTGAGTGTTAACACCATCTGATATTTCTTTTATTTTTTGAATATATTTTTAAAAAACATATATAAAAAAATTAAAATTAAATAAAAAATAAAATAAGAATATACTATATTCAAAATTTATGTTAAAATAACATAATTGATTCATTGTATTAAACAATGTAACAATTGTTAGCATTCTCTTTATAACGTAGGGGTATATTAGAGGAGCCTCATACACGCATACCGGACAAGAATCCCATGACGTGTGAAATGGTTACTGGTTACAAGTTTCTCAAAAGGAAGTAAGAAACCCTTCCTCCTCGGCTGATTGGTTTCTAAGCTCTCTTCTCATACCATGACTTCCGAATCCACCAAGGAACCAAAATCTGTGTATGATTTTACTGTCAAGGTTAGTCTTTTTTAATTTCATACCTCATCTCTGACTGTGCGTTGACTTCATTTTGATAAGCTACTAGGACTGTTTACCCATTACTGAGATGAAATTTAAATTTTTTTTTTTTTAGATTCCAAATTAAATACACAATAAATAAATGTTTGGGGTGCTTTAACTAAGCAGTCTATGCTCGTTTTTAAACGAAGTTAAAGGTGTTTATGTATGTATGCGGCATTTCTTCCATTCACTTGCAGGATGCTAAGGGCGATGTTGTAGATCTCACTACTTACAAGGGAAAAGTCCTGCTCATTGTCAATGTCGCTTCTAAATGGTATCTTCTAGGTAGCGTATGGTATCTGGAATATTTTATCGCTGGCAAGAATAGAATTCTCTCACTTTCACACACGCTCTCAAGTTTATAACTATCATTTACTAATTTTATCCCCGGTAATCTTTTATGACCGAAAATAAAACTTTAAAACTTGTAATAAACATGGGAAAACTTTATTTCTTTTCCAACATTCTCAGGAATACTTTTTTAAAACTTGTATCAAACGCTATCTTAATTTCTGCTTTCTTTTTACTTATTAATATTTCTTCCTCATCGTGTCTTCTAGTAATTTAAAGCATTGATATTTCATTTTTTATATCTTAATCTTATATCTTTTTTTTTTTACTATATCATCTTATATCTATTTATTAGCTTTTCTGCAAAAATTTATTTTTCTGCTGGGATATTTTCCTCATGTCAAAAACTATTATTGCAGCCATTTTTAAAAATGTTGAGCATATTGCTAATTCTATTTTGTTGTTTGGAACTGTGGCAGTGGTTTGACCAACTCAAATTATGCGGAGTTGAATCAATTATATGAGAAGTATAAAGATGAAGGTTTGTAATTTAGACCCTTTCAGTGTATGTTTGGAATGACAGTGGGAGCATTGAGAATCACGTTTGGACATGACTTTTTAGAAGCTATAATATGTAGCTTCTACTACACAAACGTGATTCGTTCCAAAATGGACACAACCAAACATGCTAACAATTGTAACCTAGGATAGGCATCAAGGAGCAAGTATTATTAAGCTCACTATCTCTAGTTACAAGTGATGCTATTTTAAGGATGGAAACTGACCAATTGACTTCATCTCTTCTTGGTGGTAGTGGTAATTTTCCAGCATTGGATAATTTCTGCTGGGGGTTTCTCTGTTGGGGAGAAACCCTGTTTGGACATTGATATTGAGATGCATTCCTTCGATAAATTTTGTTTTTTTTATTTAAATATATTAATACAAATGACCTCGACCTGGTAGGCCTGGAGATTCTGGCATTTCCCTGCAACCAATTTGGTGAGCAAGAACCCGAAAGCAATGATAAAATTGTGGATTTTGTCTGCACTTGCTTCAAATCAGAATTCCCCATCTTTGATAAGGTAGGCCCACATATATAAACTCATCTTGGAAAGCTTACTTTTGCTACCATTCCTAGGCACTAAAATTGTTGTATTCATAATGTTTTCTTCCAATCATTTTGTAACACTTGTGCTTAAAAACAAATGCTTGGGATTTTGTGCCTTTTCCTTCTTATGTTTAGTGCTTGGCATTCAGTACCCTTGTGTCAAAATTTGGAGTGGCAAAGAAACAATTAAAATCTAGAGGCATTATCTCTGTCATACTTTGCTTTCTATTGTGTGATTCAATCTTCAACCCGTCATTGTTGTTGTGGTAGATTGAAGTGAATGGGGAGAATTCTGCTCCTGTGTATAAATTCTTGAAGGCAGGGAAATGGGGAATTTTCGGGGATGATATTCAATGGAACTTTGCAAAATTTGTGGTTGATAAGGATGGGCAAGTGGTGGGTCGCTATTATCCCACCACTTCTCCTCTCAGCCTTGAGGTAAACACAATATTAATCTTGAAAATAATTAATTGATGTGTAGTTGTTGGAGACTTTTATTTAAACACATGCCATATTTAATAAGAAGTTAGTTAGTTAGTTTTCTGTTAAAAGAAGTTAGTCTGTTAAAAGAAGTTAGTTAGTTAGTTTTCTCAGTTAGTTACTTGCTATATATAGCTAGCAGCATTTTTTCTTCATTGAGTTAAGAAATCATCTTGTAATCATTCTTTTGAGTTTTCAATCAATCAGTTGATCAATGGGAAGCATGCTATATGCATTTCTCCATCTTCTTCCTTGCTTTTCATCATTTGAATCTGCTGCCATGAACTTTTACATGGTATTAGAGCTCCATTAATTGGAGCTCTGCTGCGCCTCTGTTTTCTTTTGTTCTCTTTTCTTCATAGCTCCTTGTTCCTTCGTTCCCTTTTCTTCTCCCTCGATTAATTGTTCTTGACTGTCATGGCAAACCTTGAGGTCAACAACCCTTATGAGAATCCCTATTTCCTCCATGCAAGTGCTGGAGCTGTTCTTATTTCCACACAATTGACAAAGAACAATTATCATGAGTGGTCAATGGCGATGTCCTTGGCATTGAGATCAAAGAACAAGATGCGATTTGTTGATGGAACGATTCTGAAACCAGAATTGAATGATCCACTGTGTGGAGCTTGGGATAGGTGCAACATCACGATTCTTTCTTGGATCAGGAATGCTCTAGATCCTTCGATTGCAAGCAGTGTTCAATGGATGAACACAGCACATGCGGTTTGGTGTGATCTCAAGAAAAGGTTTTATCAAGGTGATGTCTTCAAAATTGCAGATCTGCAAGAGCAAGTGTATGCTCTCAAACAAGGTGATCTTTCAATCACAGATTTTTACACTGAATTGATGATTGTGGCAAGAATTGTAAACTTTTAGACCAATTCCACCGTGTTTGTGTCGAGTTGCATGCAATTGTCATCTAATCCCAACTATTCAAGGCTATAGAGACAATGATTATGTAATACGATTCTTGAAGGGGCTCATGAGCAGTATGTTGCTGTGAGGTCTTAGATAATGTTGATGTAGCCTCTTCCTCCCATAGATCAAGCCTTTTCTATGTTGATTCAACAAGAAAGGCAGATGAATTGTGTTCTTGATGAACCTAGGGTTATTTCTAATGTTGTGGATATACGATACAAAGGAAAGGATAAAGGTGGTTACAGAAATAAAAGTGGCAAAGATAGAAGATTTTGTTCTCACTGCAATAGAACTGGCCACACCATTGATACATGCTACAAAAAGCATGGATTTCCCCCCAATTACAAAAAGGGAAAGATTAATTGTGCAGTGGAAGATAGTGATAGTGATGATGGTTCATTGAGTATAGTCTCTGTGAGGTCACATACTAGATCATATAGAGAAGATAAAGCATCAACGCCTATGGGATTCACCCCAGAACAGCACAAAGCACTTTTGGCTATGCTGGAACATGGTGACAAGTCCAAGACAGTGAATCAGTTAACCACAATGGCTGCTTCCTCCAATCATCGTGCATCAGGTATAATATGCACTGTTTCTAGTAATATCAAGTATTCTAGTTGGATCCTTGATACAGGTGCCACAGATCACATCTGTCACACCTTATCTCAATTTCAATTTTTTAGGAGAATCAGACCTGTGATGGTCAAATTGCCAAATGGTACCAAGATCTTAACTCAGTTTGCTGGAACCATTTTCTTTTCTGAAAGTCTATTCTTGAATGATGTACTCTACATACCTTCCTTTAGTTTCAACTTGATCTCTGTGTCAAAGCTTGTTAGTTCGTTGAATTGCAAACTCATTTTCACTCGGCCTGCATGCCTAATGCAGGATGCCATCTCATCGAAGATGATTGGTGTAGCTGAGCCTAAGGGAGGACTATATGTTCTATCCACTCATAGAGTTGTTTTATCTCATAAAGATGTTGTTGTTCCTATTGTTCCTTTGCTTAACAATGTTGTCAATAATGTTCACTCTTCTGACTCAGATGTATGGCATACTAGACTAGGCCATCTATCACATAATAAAATGTCAATTTTACACAAATCTTATTCTTTCATTACAGCCATTAACCCTCATAAACCGTGTGATGTATGTCATTTCTCTAGACAAAAGAGATTACCCTTTCCTGATAGCCTTTCAAAGACTGATAACTGTTTTGACTTAGTACACATGGATGTATGGGGACCTTGGCTTGGCCATCTATATATGGTCACATGTATTTTCTAACAGTTGTTGATGACAGGTCTAGGCATACCTGGATCTATTTCATGAAACATAAATCAGAAACTGGAGACTTAATAAAGTCCTTTACTGCTATGATTCATAATCAATTTGAAGCCAAGATTAAAGCAATTAGGACCAACAATGGAACTGAATTCGTCAGCAAAGATCTGCAGGAGTTTCTAGCAGCAAATGGCATTATGCACCGGTGTTCTTGTGTGGAAACACCTCGGCAAAATGGTATTGCTGAAAGAAAGCATCAACACATACTTGCAATGACAAGGGCACTTATGTTTCAAGCAGGACTCCCCAAAACCTTTTGGAACTACGTTGTTATACATGGAGTTTTCTTGATCAACAGAATTCCTTCAAGTTTTCTCAACAATGCATCACCCTATGAAATCTTGTATGGGAAGCTTCCTGCCTTATCACATCTAAGGTCCTTTGGATGCCTCAGTTATGCAAGCATAGTCGGTGCAAACAGAAAGAAGCTGGACAACAGGGCCAGAAAGTGTGTTTTTCTAGGCTATAGAGCTGGAATCAAAGGATGCTTACTTTATGACCTGAAAACAAGGGAAATATTCATCTCCAGGAATGTGCAGTTCTATGAGTCTGACTACCCTTTTATCAGCTGTGCTACACCCTCACATATTCCTCGATCACCTCCTACCTTGCCCTCATTTACTCAGCTAAACCTGTTTGATTTAGAATCTACACTACAAATGCCTAACCACACTCCTGAACCTAACCACATTACTGAACCTCAACCTCAATCTCAACAAATGCCTAACCACACTCCTGAGTCTAACCACATTGCTGAACCTCAACCTCAATCTCCAAATCAACAACCTCAACCCGAACTTGAGCCTCATATTCAACCTTTGTTTGAATCAGAAATTGCTGACTAACCAAACCAAATTCATCCTACCAGAGTTTCCACTAGAAACAGAAGAAGTCCATCCTACCTCAATGATTACCCTTGCAGCCTTGCCACCAAAACTACACCACCTAACACTAACAGCAGATACCCCATATCCAATTTCCTATCCTATCATCACCTGTCAGATCAACATAGACAATATTCACTTGCTTTGTCTGCTATCACTGAACCTAAGAATTTTCAAGAAGCCATGAAACATGCACATTGGCAAGATGCTATCAACTCAGAACTGACTGCACTTGAGAAGAACCACACATGGACATTAACCAAATTGCCACCTGGAAAAGGTACTATCGGCTGCAAGTGGGTTTTTAAAACAAAACAAAAGGCAGATGGCACCATAGAAAGGCACAAGGCTCGTTTGGTTGCAAAGGGATATACATAGACTGAGGGGATTGACTATCTGGAAACTTTTAGTCCAGTGGTCAAAATGACCACTGTCAGAATTCTTCTCTCATTAGCAGCTGCAAACAAGTGGCATCTTGAACAGCTTGATGTCAACACAGCCTTCCTCCATGGAGATTTACATGAAGAGGTATTCATGGAGCTGCCACAAGGACTCCAAGTCCATGATTCATCTCTGGTATGCAAGCTAGATAAGTCGTTATATGGCTTAAAACAAGCAAGCAGACAGTGGAATGCCAAACTCACTGAATCCCTCATTATTCGTGGTTACTGTCAGTCCAAATCTGATTATAGCTTGTTTACTAAGAGAAGTTCCTCGGGTTTCATAGCCATCCTGGTGTATGTTGATGATCTTGTGATGGCTGGTGATGACATTTCAGAGATTACTCAGGTTAAACAGTACTTAGATGACAGATTCAGCATCAAAGATTTGGGGAAGTTGAAGTTCTTTCTCGGACTTGAGGTTGCTAGATCCAATAAAGGAATCACTGTTAATCAAAGAAAATATGCTTTAGACTTACTCAATGATTCAGGATTACTTGGTGCCAAACCAAGTAACACACCTATGGATAGTACTCTTAAGCTACAGAAAGGCTCGGGAGATCCTTTACCAAATACCACAGTCTATAGGAGATTGGTTGGAAGGCTCTTATATCTCACACATACAAGGCCTGATATTTGTTTTGCTGCAAGTCAGTTAAGTCAGTTCCTAGACTGTCATACATCACTACACTATCAGGCTGCCTTGAAAGTGCTTCGATACATCAAAGGTTCTCCTGCTGAAGGCCTGTTTTTCTCTGCTGAAAATGATTGCTCACTAAAAGGATTTAGTGACTCGGACTGGGGTGCATGCCTGGACACTCGAAGATCAATCACAGGATACTGTTTTTTTCTTGGATCCTCCCTAATATCCTGGAAAAGTAAAAAGCAACCAACAGTTTCAAGGTCCTCTTCTGAGGCTGAATACAGGGCACTGGCTCAAGCTACTTGTGAAGCCCAATGGTTGCTCTACTTGTTGAATGACTTACAATTCCCACACTCTGTCCCAGTGATCATCTATTGTGACAATCAAGCTGCAAGACACATTGACCTCAATCCAGTGTTCCACGAAAGAACTAAACATATAGAGATGGATTGCCATCTAGTAAGAGATAAGATTCAAGAAGGCCTTCTGCACTTACTGCCCGTTCAATCACAGCAGCAAGTTGCGGATATATTAACGAAACCCCTATCCCTAGGTCCTTTCAAAAACTTATGCTCCAAGCTTGGAATGTTCAGTATTCACAGTCCAGCTTGAGGGGGGGTGTTGGAGACTTTTATTTAAACACATGCCATATTTAATAAGAAGTTAGTTAGTTAGTTTTCTGTTAAAAGAAGGAAGTTAGTTAGTTTTCTCAGTTAGTTACTTGCTATATATAGCTAGCAGCATTTTTTCTTCATTGAGTTAAGAATTCATCTTGTAATCATTCTTTTGAGTTTTTAATCAATCAGTTGATCAATGGGAAGCATGCTATATGCATTTCTCCATCTTCTTCCTTGCTTTTCATCATTTGAATCTGCTGCCATGAACTTTTACAGTAGTTTATGCTAATTCTTCTTCTGCCATCTATTGCAGCGAGACATCCGTCAGCTACTGGGTATTTAAGTATGAATTATGTGATCTCTGAAGGAAAAGGTACAACTCAGCATAGCAAACAAGACGTGGTCAATATCAGTCGCAATGTTGTGCATGAAATAAGGTTTTTTTCAAACCAAACATGACCAATACTTATGGTTTATGGACAAGATGATGCACCGATGTCTCTTACTTTTATTGGGACCTGATATGTTATATTAAGTTTTAAAATACGATTTATCGATTAGTAGTTTTCCAATAGTTAAAGTGATAAGCAACTTTGATTTTCTTTGCCGAGGAGTCCATTCAAATTCCATACAAGTGATACAGAGTTTTTATATTGTCAATTAATTAAATTTACACATCATTAAAAATATTTAAATTGTAAAATAAATATCTTAATAGCCACACATGAAAATGATTTTTAATTAGTTGACAATGTAAAAAAACTTTACTGTTAACAAAAAAAAAAGGTAAATTTTTTTTACATTGACAACATATCAAATTAAACTTAAGTTGTTTATAGGGGTTATTATTAGAGATGTTGAAGGCGTTGTGATGGCTACTGGGGGTGTCCATGGGTCAATTTGGGTTGGATTTAGTCGGTTTTAGGACCTAATCCAGTCAAAGGTGAGTGGGTTGGATTGGGTTGCAAAAAAAAATCTTGACACCCAACACGACCCGACCCAGGGTGAGTCGTTCGATTTGGTAAGAAACATTTTTTTTTACCTTTAGGTCATGTTGGTTCGGATCTATGTTGGTCAGGTTAGAGGGTTTACCCAGAGGTATGGACACCCCTAATGGCTACTGCAACTTGGAAGGTCAATTGTTTCGATATTCGTGGCATTGGGTGTTAGACTGGGAATGAGCTTTGCGATAGAGTTGCTGTTTCTCAAGGTTATTGTGGAGTCAGACGCACAGGAGGTTGTTGGATATCTCTAATGTAAAATTTCCCCAAATTCCCACCTAGGTATTTTAGTTTTGGATTGCATGGCTTTGGAGGTCCAATTTCTTAATGCTTCCTACTCCCACATAGGAAGAATGGGTAATCAAGCAGCCCACTTACTTGCTAAGTATGCGAATTTGGGTTGAACAATCCCCTCATGATTGTACATCGTATTCAATCGGACTTGAATAAATTTCCGTTTTTCTTATAAATTTTTTTTAAAAGAAATTAATGGTTAATGTTATAATATTATAATGAAATATATGTAAATGCATAACAAATTAAGGATTTCAGTTACCAAAAAAAAAAAAAAAAGAAACAAATTAAGTATACGATCTATTTCCCTAATTATCACCATCCACTTTCTAACCCCAATCTGCCTCGCCATGGCAAACAGGTGCACGAGCAGCAAATATTCCCCAAGCAATTTAATTTGTTTAGGGACTATTTTCATTATTGTTAACACTCGTTATTATGGTAACTCATAACATCCTATCATTTTTTTTTATGTCGTCAACAACTTGTAACATGATTCATGGACTCTCCACAAAGTAACTTTTAGAGCCCATTTGGTTTTTAAAAAATTCTTAAAAGAGTATTTTTTCCCCCTAATAAAAACCACTTCTGACGTTGATATGATTATTTGGTTAAACTTTACTCAACATTTATCTAAAAACAGAAGGCTAAAATTCAATTTTTAAATGAAACTATTGTTTCCAACTTCTCACAAGAACATTTCTGCCAAAAACATTTCAACACACATTTTTGCATAAGCCTAGAGATTGTTACTTAAACCAGAAATGATCCCATTTTGCTACAGCATATATTAGAGCGAACATGTCAGCATAACAACAAATTCAGTTCACTAAATTTACAAGGAGCTATATACAAAACTGCAATGTCTGTTCAGCCACGAGTCAAGTCAATACCAGTGTGTGGCTGTGGTTTTGGGTGTTCACTTTTCACATCAGCATCTGCTGGCCAAATGGCTGTTGCAGATTGATTAGGCGGAGCACTGGCCGGAGAAGCTAACTTATCACTACTCTGAGGCTCTGAACTTCCACTCGTTCCTTCCTTACTCTTTGGCTTAGAGCCCCCATATATAAAACTGCACACTACCACCTGCACCAAGCCAAATCTCATTTTATTATTGGTTTGAATCTAAAACATCCTATAATGATGCACAAGAATGTAAAGCATAATATTTTTTTAACTCATTGATCAATCATAAGATCATGAATGAGCATGCTAAGAAGAATAAGAATGACCAGTACTACAAGGGACTCTTGATTTTAGGGCAATTATTATTAAGAATATACCTGCACTGGGCTTGCAGCAATAAGCATAGCAACACCACCACCAATAACATGACCTTCAGGACTAGAAAGGGAAGCACTCATGCCACCTGTTCTATCGCGAGGTCCACCATCTTCAGCAACCAAGTAAGAACCAGACAAGCATAATATTTGAAATCGCCCCTATGAAAAGAATAAAATAAAATGAAGTTACTAATGCATCATGACAATGAACCTGGGGCACTTTAAGCAGTACCCATTAGCCACTGCAAACAGCTACATTTTTACCCACACTACAATACCACAATTGCTGGAATGAATGGCATTAACTTTCTCTTCTCTTTAACAGTAATAACTATAACTAAATCAATTAACCTAATACATATTATTAACTTATCACTAAACTGGAAACATCAAAGGGAGATAGGAGACAGAAAGGATGATACTTAATAATGTTAAAGTTGCTAGAGTAATGATGGTAAGTAATGTTTAGTTCTTTAACCTCGTAAGTAACACTAACAGTAGTAGAAGCAGGTTGGCGTAGAGTGATTGAAGAAATTGTCCCAGTGCCCGACAAGATGCATAAAGCCCTTGGTCTCTGCTGTGAAAACGACAATAATTTTGCTACAATGTCCTGCAACAAAGAACCTATCACTCAAGGAACTTCTAAGTTGACAATTAATAGCTATCAATCTCAGATCGCAACATGAAGCAAGAGCAGCCGGCCCAAAAATGCTATAGCGGATAACAGATAGCAAGATGGCTGCTACACCAATGATTGCATATATAATAGAAATAGAAATAATTTACAATACACATGTATAACTCAAAACACAATGTACCGAAAAAAGATTAAAACACAAAAATACTCAAAATTGAAGACATTCATCATTAATACTGTGTGATCCTAATGGTTTTTTTTTTTAAAAAAAAAAAAGCACCATAGACAAATGAAAATTAAACACAATTTTAGACAGTGATGTCAATTACTAAAAGAAAAGGACAGTTGATGTCTTTTTTGTTTTTGAATGATAAAAGTTTTTAAAAAAAACTAATGAGAAAGAGGACTTCTTCTGTCAAAACATAGCCAACGCTCATGGTAGGAATTGGCCAAAAAAGGGAGAGCTTGACCAGAAAACTTCTTAGCTGTCGGGATTTGGCTGAAAAGCAGGAGCAAACTACGGATTTTACCACCGCATCAAATAGTGGCTGTGATGGCGATAGTGGATGCAATAGCAGCCGTGAATGGCCGCTCCACAAAAACGCAACACGATGGCTCGATAGTGCTGCTATTGCACACGAAAGAAAACTATGCATACACCCCCAACATCTTCATATTCAGGATTGAAAAAAATGAAGAATAAGAGAATTAAACAAATAAGTGCATCAAAACCTGTCTCTTGTGAAATGGAAGAATATAACTACCTCGCCAACTCCAATGGTTATAACATGAGGTGAAAAAGCTTGTCCTGCAGAACTGTTCATCCATTCACCTAGGAAAAGATAAGCAAAAAAGTTAAAAGTTCACCCACTTCAAAGCAAAATAGATAAAGATAATATTTTTTGTTACTACTGTGAATTATCATCAAAACAACAAAAAAAATAATTGAACCAGAAAGGGAAGGGAAAAGTGTGAAACTCTGTCCACTTTCATGGTTTCTAAACCAGTTTTTTTTTTGGGTGAATGTAGACCAGAAATTTGAATATGGACAACCAAGTATTGCGGCCAAGGTCACATCAGAAACCATGAATATAGATACTTGTTTCTGTATAACTGCCTCAGTTTAACCACTCCTATACATGTCCAGCATGCCCAGGAGATCCATGTATTACAATTAGGTTTAACTTTGGGATTTCTAGAGCAGAATTATGATTGACAAGTAACTATGTCAAGAGAAACCAGGTTACATAAAACCAATAAACCGGGATCAGTACCAGCATAAAACACAATAATGTCAAAGAATAGAAAGAAAATCTCAAACAGATAAAAGAAAATAAGGAAATATTTACCAGTATAAATTATAAAGTGTATAGAAATGAAAAAGGTAACAGTATGAAATGAAAGCACACCCATCCACCAGGCCCACCACTTTTCTTCAGTAGATTATAAACTATAATGCTATAGATCATGAATGTTAATTTGTGAATGTTTTATGAATGCTTTGATTTGAGCTTTTATTCTAGTACCTGCTACTTAACTTTTTCCACACATGTTGACTCATTTTTCCTTCTTTATATTACTGCTACTTGGATTCATACTGCATTCATGTGAAAAGTGTTCTACAAACTAGCAGTGCTCAATTATAAATGACAACAAAATGAAAGTTTAAAAGTCAAAGGATACTATATAAAAATTTAAATGGCTATCCTCTAAAGTGAGGGGGTTAAGGACAAGCGACGACTTATAAGGTTAGTCATTATAAAATCAAGAAAGTCAATTTTAACAACTTCTTTGTTACACCTGTACATGAATTTTATCATGATCTAAACTCTAAATTTTCTCATCAACAGTTATAACTCCTAAACCCTAACTTTTCCCAATCACTTTAGTGGTGCCAAATCCATAATACAATAGATACAATGAAGTAATCAACATTCAACAACAAATGATAATTCACAAATAAATATACCTAGAGTGGCTAGCTGTTGCTTCCTTCCACTTCCAGGTGGGCGCCCTCGACGCCGTTTCTGGGAAGGAGAGGTTGAACCCGGGGAGGAATTAGCAGTGGCAGACATGGAAGAGAGTCTCAAGGATACAGGAGCATCAGGACCATATTTTCGAGGCCTTCCTCTTTTCTTTTTCACAGGCTCCCCTGAAGAAGAAGAAGGTACTCCAGGAGAGGCACCAATGCTAATGCCATGACTAAAATTGGCACGCTGAGGAGGAGAAGGCTCTACTGAAAATGTAGAACCAGAAGAGCCATCCCTCACATTTAACAAGCCTCTAAACCCAGGGGCTGGTTGGAACCCTCCACTCTGTGTTCCAGAACCAGACCCACCAACCCCTCCTCTATGCATGTAATATGAAGCAGAACCACCTGAGAATGCCATAGCTTCTCTCCCATCCATGCATTTACTAACAGATTTTGTATTTGTGATAAATACACTAACTTTTTGGTACTCAAGTTCAAAATTCAAATCCTCATCAACCCTAAATCTTTTCAATGGAGCTAACTTCTTAAACTAAGAAACCAGATGAAGATACCAAAATACGGGTTTAGCTAGGTACTCTTCTACTGGTCAAAAGCAAAAAAATTTAAACACGTTGGAAGGAAAAGATTAGATTTTTAAGCCAAAAAGCAAGGAAAAGAAAATGGGATCTAAAGCACAGTAGTCCTAGCTATTGAATCAACACGCTCGGAGATTTTGTGAAGTGAATGCTAGAAATTAAGGGTTTTTGCAAGGGTTTTGTTTACCTAGAAAAATCTAACCACCCTGCAAAAGATGAGATAAGAATGTCAAAATAGAAAAGGGGAAATAAAGGAAGTGGTTTTAGAGTTCAAACAGAGTTACAATTGAAAACCCATGACAGAGGTTAGGGAAGGAAAATGTAGAAAAATGAGGAGCTTGGATTGAAGACAGAAAACTCAAACTAGCAAGCTGGGAGCACCAGAGTCATGTCAGTAACACATTAAGAAAACAAAACCCTAGATTTGAAAATCTAGGGTTTTGACAGAAGAATGCAGTGCAGGAGGTGGAAAATGAAAAAGAGAGGAAAGAAAAGACAAGTAGTGGAGTGGGGCTTCACTTGGGATTTGAGAAGAAAATATAAATTTGTTTTAAAAAAAACATAGCAATTCGCATTTCATACGTTTTTTTTTAATATATTGTTTTTATTAAACCACATTTTATCAAAAAATATATATATATTTTAAGGGGAAAATGATTTTTAGAGTGGCGTTTAAAGTTTATTCAAAAAAACTGTTAAATTAATTTGAAATCAATAATATTTTTTTCACCATCCTTGTAAAACTAATTATCTAACAAATATTATTAAACTACATAAGTAACTCCATACATTTTTTATAATTTATTATATAAAAATATTTTTTTACATAATTCAAATAAAATAAATTATCTTAAAATCAATTTTCAACCAACACTTTTGAGATATAAAAACTGATTCTACTATAATTTATAATCGATTATACATACAATTAATAATTTAAATAATCAATTTTCTTTAACTAATAGATATACACTTATATGGAAAAAATAAAGAGAAATCTAAAAGCAAAAGAGGATTAGTGAGATGGAATTATCGACACTTTTATTTATTTGTTTATATTTTCAAATTAATAATAATTTATAAATTAGTTGATTAGCTAATAAAAAAATGTGAATGCATTACCCTACAAATGAGAGGGGAGAATAGTTGTCTTCAGTTGGAGAGACGCTGTGGCCCTACCAAAGTACCAAACTCCATATGTCTTTTTCAGTTTTTAGACTGCTACAAATTTTACGGTATTTAGAGTCAATTTATAAGCTAAATACTATTTTCAATATCTCTTATACATTTATTATTATTATTATTGACGTGAGATCACCTAAATCAAATGAGTCCATTCTAACTTTAATAGGTCCAATATAAATTTTATCAAATAATATAGAATATATTGAAGAGTATTGGAAAGATGTTTCTATCAAGATTGGATAGACGTTTCACACAAATACAACACTTTATGATTCAAAATGTCCTTAGCCTAGTCATGACAACCCACAAAGCATAAGGACTTTAGGGCTGGTGGAAGGGCTATAAAAAGACCCCTCCAACTCCGGAAAAAGGGGATCATCCATTCTCAAATCTCAACACACATTCACTATAATCTAGGGCAGTCATACTTGTACTCTAAGCCATATCAAACCATTGAATCCAACCACTCTATTCTCATATATATTGAATGGATACCTCGTTCCGCCACGCCACGCCACGGAACGGAACAAAAGAGTAAAATGTTCAATTGTGGTGGTAGAGCAATTTATTTTAATTATTATATTTTCTATGTCACCTTAAGGAGCAAGTTCAGTCTAAAATAAGGAGCAAGTCCATAACAAGCAAGCCAACTCCTTTTATCTCACTCCTTAACCTTCATGAACTCCATTTCCCATTCTTTCACAATTTTCCAATTCCATTTCCCATGCGACAGGGAACTGTTCGGGTTTGCCAACGTTATGATGCTAGTCAAGTGTTTGGATCGAGCCGAAAGGCGCTTAGGTCAAGATGGGCTCGTGGTGGTGATCGACCACGCCTTGGTGGGCAATTGGTTGTGGAGTATGCTGTTTGGAGCTATTGACCAACAAAATTGTTACAAGTAAAAACTAAAATGAACATAAACGAAAAACGACAACCTAAAATATAAATAACATAATGACCTTCTCAATACGTATCATCTTTTCATTCGTTACATGTCGTTGAATTTTCAGGTTCTCACCCTTAATTTTTTTTTTAAGAGCAGTCTGTTTGCGGGACGTGGCTTCTGCTGATAAGCATTATTTTAACGAATAAGCATAATTTGAACTAGAGGTCTAAAAGACACGTGTGGTGAAAATAAAGTAATTGAGTATTAAATGCAAACCAACCAATCAAAATGTTGTATGCATTTGACGAATCACTTTTTCGTACCATCAAATATTACCCTTTTTTTTTAATTCCCAACCTATTATTATAAATGAGTGGAATTTTCATGGTGCACCATAAGTGTTGCCTTCATTTCTTAGTTCTAATCCGCATAGGAAATCTCTGTCAAAAAAAATTATATATATTCCGCATAGGAGATCACATGTTATTGAGAGTTTTACACTAATAATGTTTACATAATGAAGTCTGGAACTCTTGGCGGTACTCATGTTCTTAATATATGATCACTTTATAAAAGTGTAAATTTGTTATTTTACATTCAATGACCAAGTGCTCATATATCCACTTGAGGGGTATTACAAGGAGAACGTCTTTTAAAAAAATTGGATAGGTCACCCCGTATAAATATCTCTTTCTTTCTTTAGATTGGGACAAATTTAGGATATGCTCTAGTCCAACGTCACCTCCAAGATCTATAAACACTTTTAAAGAGATTTATATTCACGGAGACCCCATATAAATATCTTGATGTGAATACAGTAGGGATTAAAATATCTCAGTAGAAATATCATATGCAAATGTTAACGTGAGTATTATCTAGCTGTCTTCAAATAACATGGCATCAAGCTTGACTTGAGAAACGATTTCCAAAGACACTTTTTAGTAGCATAATGGAGTTGCAAAAAGAATGAAGATTACGGTTGACGAAATAATTAGATGACTGCTCCCATACAAAAATTGCCTAAATTCTATCTCGATGAAGTAATTAAAATTGCCTCGGGGAGGGAAAGAGAGAGCGAATTTTCTACTTCCTTTTCTTTTTCTACAAAACCACATATAACGTGAGAAATTTTCAAATGCCTCTCATAATAATTTAACCAAAATCTCCTCAATGTTCTATGTAACCAGCTGATTCTACTCACCAACGAGCTTGCGGCTCAATTGGAACCAGCTCAAGCCTTTAAAACTTGGGCGTGATGTTGATTTTAGAAGCTCGATCTTCCATGAAGCCAACTTTTTCTCCTCCTCTACACCTTCAATGTAAAAAAAGTGACGAAAGTTAAAATTACCAATATTTCCAAAAATATCCTTAATAACACAAGAGAATCAGTGGTATAAAACCAAATGTAAAAGCTTTACCCGTCAAATTCAATCAGTAACATAAAACATTGAATTTCATACACGATTTCATTGTTTAGTGCAAGTAAAATGCAACAAATTCAACTAACAAGTTATGTTGCCTATAAAGTTATTTTTTCTTTTCAATAGCAAGTCAGCACAGATGGTATTACTAAGTACCACTGTTTCTAATTGCTATTATAATCGAAAGGAAAGTACAATAACTATGTTGTCAGGCAGCCCTTCTTATCAAATAATACTTCAGCTTTTACTAACTCCCGGGTAACTTTTTCACAAGATTGTAAATTAACCCTGTCCAGACTGAAAGATAACATACTACATGATTAATTTCATTTTACGTTATAGAATACAGAACGCAAATATAGGGAAATATAATATCCATTATTGTGTCCACCAACCTACCTTCACATCAGAGATTTCTATATGTGATTTCTGGAGCATGCCTCTACCTGTAGCAACTGACTAGTTTTGAGAAGTGATAATAATGTAAAACAATAAAGGTTGAGACTAGTATGTTCGAGAACGTACTCTATTATGAGAGTCTTACTCCTTGCCAGCTTCATCTTTCTGTTAACATAATCCAGGTACCACTAGACAATACCAACATATAAGCAGATGTAAACTAAGCCTAACTAATTGGCTCGACATACATCCTATAATATACAACCTGTCTAAACATTGTGCTTATCTAGTTCGATTAAATTTTAGAGTCCCATGGAAATACAGGCGGGGCAAATTGATCGACTTCATGATAAAGTAAAATTTTAAATTGGATCCTTAAAATAAAATTCCAATCCAGGATGTGGCCTAATAATTGCTAGGATGGTAGTCACTTATCTCATGGCCGTCCACTTCAGTTCAAGGCTCTCAATGTCATACATTAATATTAATATAATATATACCTTATGATGAATTGCTAAAAACAAATAAATCTATTCCTACTTCAGGAAAAAAAAATGCATACAAGAAACATCAATTAGAGGCCTCAATGGCTAAATACTTTCTCATTATAGTTTCAGTACGATTGCAAATGAAGAGTGAAGACATGGCCTTTTCTGCGATGAGCAAGATGAGAAGATAAGTAAAACAGTAGATTATGTCACTCAAGAAGCAGATCAAAAGAACTTACCTGAAGTATTCCTACAGCAGCAAACTTGTCTAGCATAGTCTTGGAATGTACCGGATGATTCAAGTCCAAAGACTTTAAAAACAATTCCACATTCTGTAAACAAAATTTTAATTTAAAATTCGTCTCATTTTTATCGCAGTGAGAATTCAAACAGGGAGTAAATAAAATTATAAACTAAACATTTGAGTTTATTTAGCTGCATGAAATAGCTTCTCTTTAAATAAAATTATGAACTAAACACTTAGGTTGTGGTCATATTTGAAATATCTGACTTAAGTTAGCTCAATTCACTAGTCACTTTTCCATGAAATTCATGGAGAAGATCCCCGATCGAATCAGTCTAATGGTGTGCACATTTCCAGCTAAAACCCCTAAAAGGAGGGAATTGTAACAGTAAATGATGATTTAGTTTCAGAATAGCAATTATGTGTATCCATCCACCTTTGACGTGTAGTGCTCATTCCAGTATGTATAGTGTACATTTTCAAGCATTTTGGTTCTACAGAGGTCATTAATGAAGGCCTTCACTTTTACAGCCTGATGAAAAGTAGAAATGATGTATAAGTAGATGATAAACGATAATATATAATGGTACATACATCGATGGTTAAAGAAATGAAAACATACATCAGAAGCAACACGATGTCTGTCATAAGGGATGCCAATAACAAAGCCCTTCAAGGAATATTTAGATATCTGCATAAAAATTAAACAGCGCAAAAGCATGAATTGGGAGTATTATATATGGTTCAAATCCTCAACTAATAACAGAAAATATAAGTTAAATTTGAGAAAAAGAGACATAAGAAGCTCTCACCAAACTCTCAAAATCAGAAGCTATCAAACTAATATTTGTCTTCTTCCTGACGAGAACACTGCATATAAAACGTGCTAATTAAAGAAAAGAAGATATTACCAAATTAAATTAAATTTTAATGATGGGTATGGGTATGGTACTTGAAAGGAGAAGCAATTTTGTTATGACAGTCAGAAAGAGCAAGCCCAACATATTTATCGCCAACATCCAAACAAAGCAACCTTGATTGCTCCTTAGGGGTTGTCTTCAACACATGATGGAACAACTGCAATGGCTCCAATTTCCTCATCGCAATAAGAATATAATAATGCTGCAAAACCCATAGATAGAGAACTCAGAAACAAGCACAATACAGAGGGACTGAGGGGTGAGGGTAGGGATCTTACACTTACTCTTAAGACAGACTACAAATTCGTTCGAGTAGGGTGATGGTGGTCCTGCCTCTCCTTCCACTCTCGCGCAGCAACTGCTTGATTTTTCCAAGTTTTTTTAATAAAAAATAATAATAATTAAAATTAAAATTTGGATCAGGCCGGCGCAGACAATTACGGGCAGGGGTGTTCACGGTTCGGTTTGGATCGGTTTTGAGGCAAAAAGGCATCCGATCCAAAGATAAAAAGAGCATGTGGTTCAATTCGGTTTGGATGGCTCTCATAAAAAAATCCGATCCGATCCAATTAAATGCGGTTTGGATCGGTTCGATTGATTCGGTTTTTACCGACGCATCATTACATATTTATAAATGCAATTTAACAGAAGGGAAAATGATTTTGGGTGAAGCATACTCTTCATGACAGCACTTTAAATTCATACCAGTATCAGGTACTCAACACTCTCCTACTACCACTGAGGGAGTTAAAAATACTGTTGCATACTCTGTTAGCAACCCAACAGCAAAACCAAACATTGCCCATATGTAGAAATAGAATTCCAGATTTAAAAGTCAAATAAATAGGCAGAACTTCCATATATATGCAAATGTTCCATACGAGTATATCATCTAAAAAATAATATGAACTATTAAACACACACAAGCAGGCAAGTATCTGAAAAGATGCTTCTTTGAGATGAGTTTAGGCTTGGAGTATCAGGTAATCAACAGCTGTACTACCACTGAAGGAATAAAAAAAACTGCGAATTTGATTTGTTTCCTCAATTTTAATCTGAACTTAGATTTCAACTAAAAGACAAGAAGACGGATAAATGATTGAGTAAATCATCCATATAACCAATCAGTTGCTACCGCTCATTTTAACCTTCACACCAATAAACTTTAAAGCATGAATTCTATTTCAAACACAATATCAATTTACATAATTCTTCAACTAGCCATTTTGAACCAGTTAAGAAAAACCAAGCCATTTTGAATGGGAAAGAAATTCTAAAATATCAGAAGAAAAAATAATTAGAAACAATACCACAAATTCCACAATCATACTTATTTCTCTTATTAGTTGGATTTACACAAATATGGAAATGATGTTCAACAGTTACTGACTGTCGAAAAAATCTTATTCGTCTCTTTCATTATGAATTCAGTACAGTAGGACTTACCTAGAAGGTTTCTCAATTCAGAACCAGAGGGACGCACAACAGTGAGGGGACGGAGGTGCGACGGCCAATGGAGGCACAGAGTGGGAGAAGCGGCGGCAGAGGGGAGGGGGACGCGACGAGGGGAGGGAGACGCCGCTGCACAGGAAGGAGGTGCGGCGGTGAGGAGACAGAGGCGCAGCGGCGTGAAGACTGAGGTGCGGCGGCGAGTAGACGGAGAAGCGGCGGAAGAGGGAGAGTGGGTATGAGAGTGACGAGATAGGTAGGGGCGTAGGGCTAAGGTTGTGTTTGTTTCTGGATAAAAAATTACATTCCTGCGGATATTATTACGGCAATGCTCTGTTTGGTACTCCCTTATATTATAAACAGCAACACATATTAAGTTAGTTAATCTTATTTAATTTAGTTAAAAAATTAGGTTTTTATCTAAATTATCCTTCATGATAATCACATATTAAGTTATTGAGAATAGAAGAAGTCATTAAAAAACAAAATTTATATTAAATAAAGGGTAACCAACATGGTGTGTTACAATTGGTAGATAACTGGGCCCTTAAGCATGTGGTCAGGGATTCGATTCCTGACTCATGCGTATAAAAGAACATTTCTCTTGGGAGAGGTTAACCCCTTTAGATAGCGTTTGATATTTGAAATGTTTTATTCCCATATAAACTATATTCATGTGAATAAAGTTTTTCCACCTTCACCTTAAAGAGGAATGCTAAGGACACACCCTCAAACACACTCCTTTATGTAACGTTTGGTATCTGGAATGTTTTAAAGTTTTCTCACCTTCACGCATGGAAAAAGAGTTTTCTCAAATTTATAATTATCATTCACTAATTTTATTTCCTGAAATCTTTTACGCGTGAAAATAAATTTTTAAAATTTATAATAAATATAAAAAAAATTTATTCACATATCAATATTGTCGAGAATACTTTTTTAAACTTTACTGAACGCTACCTTAGATACACCCGCATATTAGAAGCCATGTCACCCATTTTTTAAAATGATTTACTTGGTAACCTGTACTTCAAGTTGAGAGAGTTTACCTTTTTTTTTTTTAATTATTATATTTTGGGTTCAGTAAAGCAAATCGTCAGCCTCCTCCTCTGCAACTGGAAAGTCTCCGTCAACCATAAACCTCTATCATCTTCTGGGGTTGTCCATGTGAAGGTAAAAAATAAAAATAAATAAAAATGAGAAAAGACGGAAAAAATTTTAGTTGTTCATCATTTTGGCGTTACCTCACTGCAACTTTCCTTATTTAAAAATAAATAAAACACACGCCACCAAATGTTCTTTGATGCCCAAGCTGCAATGTGGAAACCCAGAGGTTTCTACCTTGATTCTCTTTCATCTGGGTTTAGTGTGTTGTGTGATTTGCATCTCAAAAAATCACAGCTTTTAATTCCTTTGTGCTGGGTATTGGCCAATGAGCCCATTGATGAATGACATATGGGACCAAGGTGGTGATCACTTCCTTTGCCGTCAAGGAGGGAAGATGCCCTTAAGCCTGACGCATTTGCATTTAGTACTCTTTCATTCAAGTCTCCGCCTCTCTTATCTCATGTGATTGATGCACTTGCTTTCTGTTTTGGTCCACATCAAGATGTGGCTTGGAGGCTAAGCACTTATCCTATTTAGCATTCACCACTTTGCATCTTCTCTTGCCTTTTCCCTTCCTTCGTCTCCACCCACTTCTCTGCCGGTAAGGAGTTGAGTTTAGGATGGAGACTATTTCGTTCAGTGGCTGACGATTCATTGAACCCAAATAATAATTAAAAAAAATGGGTAAACTCTAACCTGAAGTGCAGGTAACCAAGTCAATCATTTAAAGAATTGGGTGATGTGGCTTCTTATAAGCAGGTGTGTCTAAAAGAGTGTGTTTGAGGGTGTGTCCCTATTATTATCCTCTTTTAAATGGATTTTAGTATCTCGAAATATTGGTTTCTAGTTCTCGATCGGAGGATATCCGGGTTCACCCAAAAATAAAGGGTATTTTAGGAATAATAACATTAAATGAGTCATTGGAAAACAAAATTTGCTTATATATTGGACCAAAAGATTTGAGATTTTTTTGCTTATAATATGGACCGGAGGGAGTAAGTATTTTAAATTCTTAGGAATGTTTTTATAATTTAATTTTTTTAAAAATTTAATAATACAAATAAATATGGTAGGGAGAATGTTGGGCACTCGTTAAGGAACCAAGAAAATAAATGTTTTATGTGAAATTGATGTATTTAATACATAAAAAGGTGAAATAGTTAGTTTTTCAATATCAATTTACTTTTTTTTTGTTTCTTAAAAAGTGTCCTAAGGACATTCATTGACATGACCCATATGGTAAAGTGAGGTGGGAGTGAGAAGTAGTTGAGTTTTATTCTCATGGGAATGTTAGATACTCACCCTTTAAGATGAGAATAAGAGGTGGGTAAATCATGCACAAAGAACATTCTGAGAATAAAATGTACCTAGACATATTTTTATAATATTAATACTTGAAACAAACATGGGAATGTCTGCATTCCCTCCTTCACTTTCCTGAGAACAATGTTACAATACTCGAAACAAGAACAAACACACTCTAAATATTTTGAATATACTCCCATAGCGAAGTAATGCATTAGACAAAGTGTAAAACGCAGCCTCTAGACAAGTAAAACGCGGGCTATCTTTATTTTAATATAAGGGTTCGAAACCCATCAGTTTTTAGAAAAAACAATCCAAACAATTTTGGTTTTCATCAGTTTTCAGTTATTTTAGATCAGTTTGCGGTTTATTTTTAGATCGCTTTAGATTTGAACACCCCTAATCACGGGGGCTTTCTAAGAAGGAGACTTCAATAAAGGGGTTTACATCCAATCGAAAGAAAAAAAAAATCAATCCAAAAAACAGAAAATTGAATAAAATTATGTTTATTTGATTTATTTTTTTACCTTGTTTTATAAAAAACAATTGGACCGAATCGATTTTCGGATTCTTTTTTTGAAATCGGACCAAACCAATCCAAACAACATATATAAAATTTAATATGTTTATTTACTTTTTATATTATTACCTTTTTATTTGTTGGTTGTTTCCCTTACAATGCTCATTAGTTTGATGTGAAGTAATTTTTTAATATTTTTTATGTTTCAAACATAAATTTGGTACTTGTTAGCACATAACATTTAAATTTTTAATATGTTAATGTTATATTTGTTAATGTTTTTTAGACTTACCTTTTAGTTATTGTATTGATAGAAACTAAATCATCCAATCCAATCTAAACAGCTTTTAATCGAATTTGATTGATTCGGATTTGATATAAGAATCAATCCAATGCAAACTAAACGGTAACTTGTTTTTATTTTTGGATTAGATATAAATCATAGCATTCAAGAGGAGTGAATGAAATAGCCGAGTGCTTCAAGTTTATCTATGATATAAAGATATCACTTGAGGAAGAAAAAAATTACCGCACAATTATAAACCTTACGATGATGTATGAGACAAAAATTTTGGAGGTAAAAGACTAACAAGATAAACTCTATGTAGCAAAGATACAAAATATCTGATTCATATAATTTACAGTAAAATATTATAGCATCATTTGATTCATATACAATCCCACCTAGCAGGAAAGGTTTGGTTGTTATATTATTCTTCCTTTTACCAAATCATATTTACTTCCATCTCAGAATTTTTAAAGTCTGCATTACTTATTTTTAACGTTAAAATCTCAATTTGCGTCAATAGACGTAATCTTAGGCTAACAATCATTTTCGATGGAGGGAAATCAGTCGTCTAAATTTTAACCATATTACGGCAACATTATCCCTATAAGTCCCTCTCAGAAATCAACTTTCAATAAAAAATGATAATCTAAGATTTACTTAAGAAACCACAATCTTTTGGTTAAGACCCTTGATAAAATTAGTTGTCCATGCTTATTGACTCTGGATGAACGATTGTTGCCACTCAAATTCTGCCTACTTCTCTCAGCCGTTAAAGGCTACTCTAATGATTCACACCGTCGTTATCCTAATAATTCCAATGGTGTGACGTGCAAATAAGTTGTTAGCACTGATAAGGAATCAAAAATGAAATTTTCTCATATTATGAAGGATTAAAAATGACCGAAATGACAACATAAGAATCAATTGAATCAATATAATGATGACCAATGACTATCTATTATGCATAGTTATCGTTGTATGCATGGAAATGGAGAAAGACTTCGAAGATGTCGACGTTTCTTAGCTGCTCTCCTGAAAGGCTTTCGATTTTGCCACCTTAGACATTCTATCCCACTTGAATACCTAACATCACTACAATCTTGATTCCCCGTTGCAAACATCTCGTAACCGAGACTGGGCACATCTCTCTTCCGTTTCTTTCTAGGATTTGTATGCCTGGGAGATGGGGTTTTGGGCTCCTCAAATTTGGCACTAGTTAATCTGCAAAGCATAAAAGATAATCACGAAAAAATTATAAAGAAATGCACAAAAAAAAAAATACAGCTTCAGCAGACGGCAGAAATACAAGATAGAACCATTCTTTCAGCTGCCACGTTGATTAATCATTAAACATGAGGAGTAAGAATTATACATGGAATAATAAAAAAAAAAGGAAAAATCCAATTGTTGCTAGACAGCATTCACCGTTACATAGAGCTTAAACAAAGGCAACATCAAGTGTTTTGGTGCTCGTAATATGGACTTGAAAACCAAGACTCCAGAAATGCTTGCTTGGAAATATTTTGTAAATCTCCAGTAAAACATATTCTAAAGCCAAAATGAAAACTTATAAAAGCTTTGGTTGAGCTAATCGAAGTGCATACAATAAAATAAACTGACTGACCTCTCATGGTTTGTAGGCATTCCTTCTGCACACGGGTTACATGCAGGACAAATGTAGATCTCTTGTGTGCTTGGTAACTTCATGCAATCAAAGTGATACCACTCATTACACCGAACACATGCAATCATCCTAGTTGGATCAAAGGGCTTTAGACAAATGCAATAAAGCATGCATCGAGCTCTTAATATCTGCGAACACAAAGCACAACTTGATTAGCATCGTGCAAAAAAATAATGTAAATGACAATCTCAATTTAATAATGCAGAAATTACAATCTCACCCTGAGTTCCTCATCTACATCAACAGGTAAATTTTCACCTTCCTCTACAAGTTCAAAAACTTTGTCTGGACCAAGTTCCCCAGAATCATTTGCCACCTATCCATGATAAATAAATATTAAGGACCGGAAAGAAAGAGAGAGAGAAGGGAAAAATAACAAATTTAGAACCTTTTTGGCTAGTTCTGCCCACTGCAAACCGACACAATTAACATTTGTTAGTTTCATCATATAGTGATCTCCAGGTGGTATTTCCATAGCCATTCCCTGCCATGTACTTTGACATTTCAGTACGCTCAAGGTTGCTACTATTAGGAATAAATTTTATAAAAGTAGAAAAGTGAACAAGTACTAGAAATAAAAACGGAGATAGGCTATTCTGTTCATGCAACGCTAAGTATAAAAACATATAAACCTAGCCAACAGCACACACCTCTTTCAGATGCTTCTGAATCTGTGGGATTGTGGGCTTTCGTACATCATTTAGCAATCTTTTAGCTCGAATTTTCCACGAGTTTTTTGCTAAAGCCAGTTCAAGGTCACAAAAATCATGCTTATCACAGACACCAGCCACTTTGCTAGCCTATACAACAAAACTTGAATAAGCAAAATCAACTCTATTGTAACAACCACGTGCTCCAGTTAGGTGAATGAGAATATAACATTTCCAAATTCCAATGGCAACACGAATTATGCATTAAAAACCATAAGAGGATACAATCAAATGCATATCAAAGAATAAATACAACATTTTAAGTACAAACACATTTCAAATAATATACGAGAATAGGATGTTAAAAATAAAATAAACATGCCTTTATAGCAATGATCAATTTTTCAGTGATGATGCTAATATCTTTGTCAACATTAGCTAATGCAAGCTTCACTATTTCTCTCAAGCAAGATTTACAGGCAAGGGCTTTCTCAACAAGTTGGTTCAGAACATCTCTTTCATCAATCCTGGATATACAAGATGCACAAAACAATGAATTAAATTTTTAAAGATAATCACAAATCTAACTGAAGATGATCTTAAAGAACACCAGCCCAACCCAACCCCGTTAACAATATAGAAAAGAAAGAGAAAACCATGAAAGGAAGTGCAGAAGTATATGCGATTATGTGAGACTGGCAGCTTGCAGGCTTCATGCTAATATACCCAAATATAGATGCTGTAATATGACATGTATGTATTATAAACAACATAATATAAACACAAAATTATTAGATTGTCCTTGGGTATCTGATAGAAACCTAAGGATGTGTTTGATTTGCAAAAATTCAGGGGACTGGACAGCACAAAAATTTGTGCCTTGTTTGATTTGAAAAGTGGTCAGGGGACAAGACATAAAAGGTGGTGAGGGATAGGACAAAAACCCAAAATTTTGTCCCCCACCAAACCATGGGACAAAAAGTTGTCCCATGGACAGACTAACAAAAGACTAAATTATCCTTACATCTCTCTCTCCCTCTCTCCTCTCTATCCCTCTCTCCTCTTTCTTTCATCTCTCTCTCATCTCCCTCCCTCTCTCTCCTCTCTCTTTCTTTCCTCTTTCTCCCTCCCTCTCTCTCTCCTCTCTATCTCTTTCTCTCTCCTCTCTGTCCTCTCTCTCTACATAATTATACAAAATTATATATTGTATATTTATATATTAAATAATATATATTATAAAGGGTATTTCGGTAAATTTAATATTATTTTGTTTGTGCTGTCCATTATCCATCAAACAATGTACAAGACAAAGAATTGTCCTGTAACTCAAGGATTTGTCTTGTGCTGTTCTGTCTGTCCTGTGTTGTCCAGATACCCTTTGCAAATTAAACACATCCTAAATATTTGATTATAGAAAGGGGAAGTAATTCCCAATCAGAGTGACTGAAAACACAGCAGAAACCTTGCACTCTCACTACCAGTGGAAGAAAGGAAAGTACACTGATAGAGCAGCACTTCGAGGGGCTGCAACCTCCCTACCCAAACCTTAATCGATCCTCTACTTCCCATCCCCTACCCTGTTGCATACACATCAGTAATACAGATCTATCAGTATCCCTCATATATCTGAACTCCGCCGCACACAGCTAAGCCAATAAATATACCCACTCTGATAAGATCCGGTCCTATCAATATATTACAGCACCTGCACACAAACTACAGAATCCCCCCTTTTCTTACTTTTCCTCCCTTCCTCAGAGATGTGATCTACCTCAGACCAAAAGCTACAAATCTTTGTCAGGTGAAATGTTTTCAAGGGTGCTTCTTAGAGTGCCACAGATGATTTGACAAACAAACTAGGAGGCGTGTAGAATTTGAGAAGATCTGTACTTCTCATTCATAATAGACCAAAGAATGAGCCTACAAACTAGGAAATTAAAAATACAATATCCCTAAAAATCAGGGATACAAAGTAATCTACCTAAATACAAAATATACATCAACAAAAGAAGGAAAAGGAGCAAAACAAGGAAGGAAATAAACTAATATAAGGAAACACAATTCAACAGAGTAAAGACAAATAAATCTGAATAAATCCACAAGGCTTTACAAAGAAATTGTGACTGTATAAAATATAAAATAAAATATAAATTATTGGGGAAAACCCCTCAGTTTCTTTTAAACTTTGACAATCATGCTCTTGCTATTTTAAAATTGTTTTCATTTAACTTATAATATCTATTCTGTAATTATATACAACAATTCCAAAACATTTTTTTTTTACCAAATGCTTTATTAATGTAATAGGAGGGATCTATTTAAACCAGTGTAAGTCATTTTTCACTTAAACTCACCTTCTCAGCCATTGATTTTATTTTCCTTTTATTTTAATCCAACAGTGAATGAAATAGTGACTTTAGCAATTAGTAATAGTTTAAACTGTTCGATGAAATTTAATGATATTTTCACCAGAAAAAATTTTAGACACTTCAACTGCTTTTTCACAGCACCTCCAGCACATCAGTTTTCAAAAATTCACAGTATTCCAAAGTGGGGTCTTAGTCTCAGTTGAGTAACAATATAAATCTTATTCAAGAAAATTAAGATCAGTTACACATGATGCAGATAAAAAATTAATGTGAATCATGTTACCATAAACAGAAATGCTCAGCGTCAGATAGAAGTTCAATAAGAACTTTCAATTCAACATGTTTTCCCCCAAAACTCTGCATAAAGCAAAAGAAGTGTAGGACAAACATTAGTTTCTGGAAGGAAAAAAAACTAGTTAATTACTGCGAAAATAACATTACATCTTACCAGGAAGCCACCTCCATTTAGATAACGGGATTCACCCATCAAAATTTCACAATAAGGGCACTCATAGTTTTCAAAACATACGTCCTTTGCTGTTAGTCCCATGCACCGCAAATGATAGCTGTCCATATGAAAGATATTGATGCACTTAATAAATATATAACACAACAAAGGTACAGAAACAACAATGAATCCTTTTCAGACCAATTTATTTCCTTCATATGAAACTAAAGACTGAAAGAGTAGGATTCAAACTTCTTATTATTCTTTACAATGCGACTAGGAAAATTAGGTGTCGTTTAGTTCATGGAATGTTTTATTGCTAGGTAAACTATATTTCCGGGAATCTCATTCCTAGGAATTACATGGGAATATAGTTTTTAACTTTCATTCACTAATTTTATTCTCGGGTATCTTTTATGCCTGAGAATATTTTTTAAAACTTGTACCAAGCATGGAAAAGTTTTATTCTCATATTCACATTCCCAGAAATATTAAAATATAACTTGTAACAAACGCTACCTTAAAGCAACCTATGTGAAGATAATGTGCTATTGATATATTTATTTTTCAGAGTCATGGAATTGCAATTATTTGTAACAAGGTGAGAAGTACTTTACCAGTCCATGCAAGTGGAACACGTAAGAAATTCCTGATCTTCAGAATCAATAAAGCAGCAGATGCACGGGTCTCGTTCCCTCGGACCTTGCAACTTGCCATATATGAACAGAGATCTATCTAGAGTCTGTTTTATCTGAAAGATATCAAGCAAGGTCCTAAGAATATGCAATACACAAATGTGTCATGCAAAGGAAAATATTTTAAATTCAAAACCTCCTGCAGCGAATGAAGCAGCGAATTCTCATTTTGGACTAAAGTTCCTATGTTATCCATGCAGCTTCTCTTCCAATTCTCCACCTTCTCAACTTCAGATAAAATCAAATCTAGTTCTGAGCAACTAAAAGCAATGGTATCTCCAAGTACCTGCATGCAATCAAATCATGTCAGGGATATGCAAGTTCAAGTCCAACTTCAGTAAAATATTTGGCAAAGGCTTCGTGACAGTTGTGAAAGCTTTCACTTTTTCACTCTGAATTTTCATAATTACACAACTGATAAATGAATAAGCCTGGTACACCATGGGTCCTAAGAATGTAAATGTATAATTAAAAAATTATAAACGATTGACTGAAATGTAGAAAAATAAAGCAACTTAACACAACCCTTAAAGTAAATCTCCAAGGAGAGAATGGAGAAGAAAGTAAACTAATCCTCTGACAATTAGTATTAAGATACAAGGAAGCTCTCGACCACCTACCTTCAGCCACGGTGACCGGTACTTTAAGAAAGGACAGAGCAACATAGCCACCCGGAAAAGAAAATTATAGCTATGTAATGCAGCCTAAATCAATCTGTTAATCAAGAACATGCACAAGGCCACCTACTGATACCCCCAGAAAATATACCTTGAGCTGCAATATTGATGACCAAGATCGTTCCCTTGTACTTAGACAAAAAAATTGACGCACTTGTTCTTGCCACAACCTATAGCAGAAATAAAATACAATTAAGCAGGCATGTCAAATATATAAAACACTAAAATAATTGTAAAAGCACAAATCTTCATCCACTCAGTCAACAGTATTGTACACTAGCAATATACTCTTCAATTGTACATGAAAAAAGATATAATTCAGAAAGCAATGTCAGTAGACATAGCATCAATTTGAGAATGTGATAGGTACTGTATTAATTGATAAAAAATGGAGCCAAGTTCCTTACACCAGGAAAGGACTCTAGGAATGGAAAACAACCAATACAAGAACAAAAACACAGAAATTAGAGAGGCGGAGAATCCCAGCCTTCTCACTGCTCCATCTCAGCATTACTTTTCTCCCCTTTAACCAACTTCTCTTTTGGACCAATACCTGAAAAATGGACCTCATTCATTTATGGTATTTTCATATTCTCAACCTAAACACCATATTTCCCTTCTTGCATCTTCTAGAATATACTCTAGTGGTTATGAGTCTAACAGAATGGCTTCCATAATTGAAACCTTTAATGAAGACCTTACATGAATAGAAGAGACAAACACATAAAGAACATGAATTGCCAATTCAGATGACTGGAAAATGGAAACACATAAAATATAATCTTAATTCTACAACCAATCAATTAAGACTTACTTATGTTTTCCAATGGCTTCTTCAAGTTGACAATTCACTGCTGCAAAGGTCATTTTAATAGTCTGCAGATAAAGTTGTAGATGTAAGCTGTAATACCAAAATAATTTTTATCGAGTACTATACTAAAGAAAAGGCTGGGAAGTTTTCTCCTTAACTTTTTGTCTCCAAAGTTCCCAAAACTAACTTCATTTGTCAGCATGTTTGTTAATAAATAAAAAATGACATTTTAAGTGTAATTAAATAATTAAATATTTAAAAAAATAGTTGAGATGTTAACGATTTCATCTCTGATAGAAAATACATTTTATCAAAAAAATGAGGGAAAAGAAAGAATGGTCAAATGGTCTTCCTTTCATTTTTATTTTTGGAAAAAATAAGACTGCTATAAAAAGAAGGGATGTATGAAGAATAGTCTTTCTTATTTTACTCCTACATGCTTTACCTTTTTATTTATTTATAACCTTTTCAATTTGCATCAACACAAGTCAGTGTCCACTTCTAGTATTTAATAAATCGAACATAAAGAGTTGTCGATCTTTAAAATAACAAATAGACAGCAGAAAATTACATAATCCAGTACCTTGTAATCGGTCAGAATATCTTGAACATCAGTCAAGTTGCATCTTCTAGAATAGCAAGGTCCAGAAATCCCCTCTAGCGCTCTCCTAAGCCATTCAACCCCATCAACCAGTACTTTCAACAGAGCACCAGAAACACATGAATGAGCAAGACCTTCTGCAACCTCCAAAACATCCTACATGATCATTCAGCAAGCACCTCTCATAAATAACTATTAAGGAGAACTTTTCCTTTTTTATTCTTTAAATTTTCAATTTTATTGGATAGAAGAAAAAATTCATCAAGACGAACATAAAAAATTTGAAGTAAAGGGAGGATAAGGAATCCACCTGAACAAAAGAACAATACGGAAAAGAACCAAGAAAAAACAGAAATTTAACAGAACAAAACTGCCCAGTCCCTCAACATATATGTTAGTGAAAACCTATTCAAATAGCCATGTGCTTTTCACCAAATAGACGTCAAGTGCCAAATCTTATCCCAAATCAAGCATTGTGTTTTATAGTTTTTTTTTAAAGAGAGAAAAGTAATTGAAATCTTATTGTTTCTTTCAAATAAATCTTTCATGGACACTGGTCATTATGCAAAACCAATCAAATACTCAATAATCATTAAAATAACAATTTAAAAAGACAACACAACCCTAACTAAAATTATTTTGAAATTATCTTAAGATTTTGATTGGTTGTTCCCAATAGGCACGTGCCCATGCAACATCTACTCTTTTCTTTCAAGAGGAAAGAGAACAAATCTATGAAGCAGTAAAAATTGAGTTCATAGCAACAGCATACAACTTTAACAACTAGAATCATGATATGAGCAAAAACCCAGGTATATTAAAAGGCATCCAGATGAATGAGGCTATTAGTTAGCTCCCTTATTAATTTATCTGATAAAACAAATTAGGTGGGCACTGAGAGTTCTTTTTTTTTTTTTGTCAGTGTTGGCAGGGTCAATTTGGAAGAAGAATGTGCATGACAAAGGCTGGTCAAATAGTATTAGAGTCTAAGTGTAGTGTAGTATGCTAGGCCTGCACACACAGAATCTGTAGTCTAATAAATAGGAGCATGAAAGCATACAATTAGACAAGTAGAAGTCAAGAAAAGGCAAGTTTGTGCAAATCTAATACTTAGAAGCATAGATTCTGACTCAAGAAAAATAGTAACCTCCAAAGAAGGAGAATGATTGCAGAAAGAAAGAGCTCTTTTGCACCATTGCAATGTAGAACAAGATGCTTGCAGTTTTGAAATCTCATTGAAGTCAAAACCAAGTGATACACCAGATGTTATGGCAGATTGGATTCTTGCAATCAAATCTTCCACTTTAAACATTAAACCACTGCTTATTCCATCGACAGTGTTATCCAATTCAAAGAGGCACTGAGCAACATCTAGTAGAGAACATGCTTCATACTCCCATATTTTGCAGTTCTCCAAAACTAATTCAAGCGTCCTTCTTTCTTCCAAAGATATTTTAAGAAGCTTCGATTGAGAAACCAACATCTGGAAGAAAATAATCAATTTGTCACATCTATAGTGAAATATTTTCAGCAGATATAAACAAACAGGACAAAACACGAACCTGCAAATCGTCAACTTTCCGTAAAGAATTTGAAGCACGAGTAGAAGAGACTAGATATGGCTTTGAATTCCTTAACCAGGAATTAGCTTCGGATAATGCATCCTTCACATCATTAAGTGAAGGAAGAATAACAAATATGTTTTCTGAAGCCCTGTAAAAGAGCAACAAAGCGCAAAAATTATCATGAGCCAAATAAGCTTGTTAAAGTTGGAAAACATAAAATAAACATCTCAATCATTGTTGAACCTGATCATGTCCTCAAAGTCAGAAATAGGAGCCTCATGTGAAAGAATCTCTCTGGCCCTTTCCTCCCAAGGCAAGGCAACAGCAAGCACGCAAGATAAATTGACGAATCGTTTCTCTCCCTCAATTTGTAGACTACAGAATCAATAACAAAAGCAAGAAACTGGATAAAATAGAAACTAATGATATGTCAGTTCAGATGAGGAAAGGGAATTAGAAATTACATCGTGGCCTCCTTCAACAGTTGCTGAATGAATGCCAGAGGCATCTTATGATCTTGTGCCTGTATCAATGTCACACAATTTCAGTCAGTTTTCAGTATTGCAAGGATTACTTGAGCACATAATGTAACAAAGTTGAATAGCCTCCATATACTCCCTTTATCTTTTAGCATTTTTAAAGAAAAAAAAAAACAAAACTTTACATGAAAAAAACAGCTTTAGTAAGAATGATAACTTACCTTTAAAGCCTTTTCCCGGCAATTAGCCTTCTTCAGTTCAATCTCAACTAACGGCAACTCATCAACTGCAATACATAAACCAAACTTTGGGGCACTGTAAATTAACAAGAAATAAACAGATGCACGGGCCTTCAAAAATCTAAACTATAATACCTTGAATTTTTAAAGATAAACCTTCATCAAAAATGCACTTCAATTCATCAACTGCATTATGTTGATCTTTCTGCATGTGAACTCTCCCTAAAACATCATTGCAGTGGGAAACCCATGAAACAGCATCCGAATGGTATTGCCTTATAAGCTTCAAGTCTGGAACATCAACTGTAAAATTGTCCCATTCCTTAAGCAGCAGTCCAACATTCTGCAGATCTCCTTAGTTAATGAAGTTTGCCTTTCAACCATCACAGACATTTAAAAGAGGTAAAGAAGATAGAAAAAGCCAACCTTGAGATTCATGGAACCTTTCAATATCTCACGACATTGAGCACTACAAGATTCAGCTTGACTTAATATATTCTTTAGCACATCTATCTCTGGGAGTTGAACTTGAAGATCCCCAATCTATTGAAACCACGAATTTCACATTATAATGTCTATGTAACTCAATTAATGCAAATTTGTCAATGTGACAGTGTGTATGACATATATTACATAAAAAAGAATAACTATTCCATTAAAAAAAAAGATATTAGGATGTTTATATAAATGAAAGACAGATATGAAGTAGTCTAGTGCATGAATTTTTTTCCAGATAATTAAATTTATACGTTAATTTGTTGTTACATTATCCAAAAATAAAGAGAAAGAAACAAATGCAGGTTAATATATTAATTCAATACACAACTAATAACAATTATTTTTCTCCATCAGTGATATTTGGTAATTGCCCACCCATCTCGTACGAACTTAAGCTTTGGTTTTAACATTTGGTAAGAGTAATAAACATACAGGATACCTTTGTGTTGACAGGAACAGAACTCGGTAAATTAACAAAGCCAAAGTGAATGCACGGTCTCTGGAGTTCTCATTACCTCTGCTTTTAACTTGTAAAGATAATCAACCTCTAATGCAGCAGGATGTCTCGCTGAAATGCACTTTCTAACGCTATGCAGCCATGCCTGACAGGTCTCAAACAAAGAAATAACGTTAGCAACATGAAAAATAACACTACATAGATCAACAAGTTTAGACCTAGAGTCACAACTGCTCAAGCACAAAAAATGGGGCAGTTAAGAACACGAGCCAAAACTCGAAATCAAACCCCGGAACAGAGGTGAACTCTTACAAATAAAGAAAGATGGACAAAAATCAGGTGAACTCTTTACAAATCACTTTTTAGCTCCTCCTTTTTTAGATAAAATGTCACATTTAAATTTTTTGATATGTTTAGTACATTGACATTTTTCAGAGTTTACTCAGATTTATGTACAAATTGGAAGGAGAGGTTGACAATTGAGGTCCTTTTGTTTTTACAATTTGAATGTTCTGTTGTTTGTGGAGGTGATTTCCTGTCCTCCTATAGGTAATTCTATTTTCTCTCAATAATTTTTTCTAAAAAAAGAATAATACAAAAGCAAGGAAAACAGAAGGATGAGAATTCGGAGACTCCATCATCATCACCTTCATAACATCAGGATAAACAATATCAACTAGTATAGACAGTTAAGGGATGTGAGTCTTGGTTGTCTTTAATTAACTGTAAGTAACTGTTAATAGCTAGTGGTAACCTTCCAGCTCAATTTTAATTTCATTCCAAAGAAACAATATTCCCTCATGTTCAAGAAAATATATTTTCTGTGCAGTTTTAAATCTCACAGAAATTTACAACGGAAAACAAGGAAAACTAAATGCAATAACTTTCCTAAAATCCAATGTAGGCCATTTCTTTCTTCTTTTTTCTTTTTGGGAGAGGGTTGAAGGTTCCGAGTGAATATGTAATGTAAAACATTAATGGGGAAACATGGTTTCTTCATGGAATTTTAGGATGCGTTTGGTTTGGAAAACATTTTCTGTTTCCATTAATAATTGCAAAAATGACACCTTATTTTCATTCTGTTTCCTATTTTTAAATTTTTAAATATTTGTACAAGAAACAGTGAAAACAATATGACATTTTAGCAATTATTAATGAAAATAGAAAATGAAGTTCTGATGAGCACATTCTGATCAAAATGTATCAATGGGTCCCTACTCCTAACCTGCATCAAAATGCCTTTGTGGAGAGGGGGGAAGAATCAAAAGTATAAACCATATATATAGAAGAATAAGCAAACTAAAGTAAGTGTCAGATTATCATGTGTGGCAACATCTACCTTAGCTGAAGAAATTTTCCCTTCTAATTTATTAATCTCTTTTACAGAGATGGGTAAACCACAAGCTCTGGCGTATAAAATTTCCAATTGCGACATCTGGAATGAACAAGATTAATCAAATTGAATGGACTGGAAACAAGAATCAAAATGTCATCACGTGTCACTATAACTATGAGTCTATAAATTATAAATTATAATGACATATTTACGAATTATGATCAACGTAAGGTAAGGAGAAGTACCTTTGAACACATTGACATAGTAGTATCAATCTCCTGAACTAACAATCTTGCTTCTTCTGTGTATTCCTGGATCAACATAAGCCCTTTTTTTACAACCAAAAAAAAAATCCAACTGACAGAAAATTGTAACCAATAAAGACACCACAACAGCTTAGTATACTAAAAAAGCACCTTCAATTTATGATAACAAGGCTCATTGCATGGTGCAGGATTAGGTCTTAGTAACTCATCAACAAATTCTAAATGAACTTTCTTTACACTAGAGTCCTGATGAGACAACCAAAACTCAATTTTTGTTACACAATCTCTTATCCCTTCTGCCCACTGCTGAGCTTCAATCAAATTCTTTACCATATTCCGAACCTATATCCAAAAATGAAGCAGAACTTAGCAAAGTACAATACAGAATGTTTTTATTGGAGTACATCCACAAGCAACAAGTAGAACTCACAGAATCCATCTCAGAACCAGCCCAAAGAAATTGTTCAGCTTTCCTTAGTACAGTAACAAATGCATCACTTGAAAAAGGACTCTGAAGAATTGTACTAGATCGCAGAAGCCAATCTGTAGCAAGTTGAGTGAAAGTAATGGAGCTACCTTTTACCTACAGGCATTCAGGAATATCAGAAGATAACAGTAAATATTTTAAAAATGCAAATGAATATTTATACAACAGTACAAACATCATGTTAGATAATTTCTTTTCTTTTTTTTTTAAAGGAAGAGCATACCACTTACAGGATAGCAGAACAGTCAAAGATATAGAAGCACGAGGACATTAAATTTTTCAATTGCAGAAAGATAAGTAAATCTAAAATTCTAACTCTTGGAAAGAAGATTATAATTAGGTAAAATTGGAAAAGAAAAGCAAAAATATATATATGACCTTTTTGGTCAAAGCACCCAGACATGAAGACTGCCTTTTTACACTTCTGCATTCAGCATTGTCCTCAGAAGTATATTTGTCGATAGAAAATGTCAAGTCATACAATTCTGCAAGTGAATGACGATAGAGAAGGCGTAGTTTAACAGTTTTGCACTCACAAAGGTGTTCCCAGTGCTGCACAAAAGCAAACTAAATTCAGTCCATTGAAAAAACACCATTTATGAGTAAGGGTGTTATTAAGTGTCTAAGTCCCAAGAGTATATGAGCCAATAACCATTTATAATAACTTGGGCATCCCTCGCTCTATGAGCTGACTTTTAGAGTGGAGTTAGGCTCAATTATTCTAACATGGTATCAGAGCCTACCACGATGTTGGGCCACCCGCAGATGTCCAGTCCTACAAACTTCACGCTCCAGATGTCTAGTCCTGGGCGTGAAGAGGGTGTATTAAGTGTCTGAGTCTCACATTGGTTGAGTATATGAGCCAAAAACCATTTATAATAACTTGAGCATCCCTCCCTCTATGAGCTTTTAGAGTGGAGTTAGACTCTAACCCAATTATTCTAACGGGTGTAGATGAGTTGACTTATCCGTAAACTACTCAAGCTTGACTCATTAAACACTCAATAAAATTTGTTTGTTTATCTAAATAAACAAGCTCAAGCTTGAATTTAGGCTCAATTATATAAATGAGACAAGCTCAACCTTTATGGGCTTTTGACAATAAAAGCTCGTGAATATCTCATTGTGTAAGTAATAATATTGTAATTTTACATAAGAAAAGGTATAAATAATAATTTATTATTAATATTGATATTGATTGTTATGAATATTGACTAATAATTTTTATTCTATCTAGAGAATTATAATTTTAAATATTGCTATCTTTTACTCTTTTTATTTTACTTGATCTTCTAGCATAAAGATGTCTATAATATACTAAGTTAATAAATTTAAAAATACTTTGAGGAGAAATTTGATAAAAGAAATGAAAATAATCAAGCAACAAATGAGTTAAATAAACCAAACTCAAGCTTCATATTTTTTAAACAAGCCAAGCCCAAGCTTTAAATTGGGCTCGTTTAAATAAAGGAGTAAAGCTTGAGTAGCATAACTTTCACAAGCCAAGCTTGAGCTTCAAGTGCCCGGATTAGCTCGAATTGTTTACATTCCTATTTGTAAGGTATCAAACCAGGTTATTAAAATCCTAGAAACCTGAATCTGTCCAAGTGACTCCCAACCACTATAATATCTACATTACAAATACTTTCTATCTGGTTTAAAATTCTTAATCCCAAGTGATTCATAAATTGATCGGGAATTACACGCATATGTGTGTGCTTATAAAGAAGGGGAGCCTTGGTGCAACAGTTGGAGCTCTTGCCATATGTGATAGAAATGTTACATGTCCGAGTCATGAAATCAACCTCTTATAAATGCAAGGTAAGGCTGCCTCCTATAGACCCACATAATGGGTCCAACCCTTCTCTGCACTCTGTGCATAAAGGGAGCTTTATAACTCCAGGTTGCTCTTTATCTAGGTGCTTACATAGCCAAATTAAGTTTGAAAAACCAAGCATTTGTTATCCGTTATGTCACACTGAGAGACTACATCAGTTGAATGGTCCTCTTATGGGTATTTATATATCTGTGGGTTCCTCCAATCTTAAGTTGAATGACTCAACAGAGGAAATGGATATACACAGTTGTGATTAACCTTTTTTCTTTAACTTTGACATCGATGCAATGGTTAAAGATGAATGCTTGTCTGCTTTATGATAATCAAACACATAACAATACCACAATCAAAATCATTTACCTCCAGACAAACAAAAGATGATGGCCTGCAACTGCACGCAACAGCAGAAAGATAGAGATATTGCTGGCAAATAATGCATGCTGGATCCTGTAAAGACACCAGTGCATATGATAAGAATATACAGAAATAATGAATACTAACTATGAAGCACCAAGTATCAACACTTTTGGCTTTAGGAGTGTGCGACATACATTGTCAGGTGTCTGATTTAAAAATTATTTTTTACTGCCTCAGACACGGAGTCGTCTCACTTGGTTGTACAAATAACATAACTGTATGTATGCATGCATGCATGTATATATATATATATATATATATATATATATATATACACACACGTTATTGTGTCGCAATGTCCTATATTTTGGACATTGTCTGTATCTGTGTTTGTGTCGTGTCCTCGTCCGTGTCTCTGCTTCATAGATTTGAATAATCAACTTTATATTATCATTTATCATAGGTTAAAAAAACAAACCCTACCTCTTCAGTTCCCACATATTGGGGACATGCTCGAGGAGCCAAGCGAGAAGATTTAATGACACCATTTTTCCATAGTTTCTCCCTCCAAGATTTTTCTTTATCCGATATTCTCAACAATTCCTTCTTCAAATAAGAAGCGACTCTGCTATCAACATCACCATACTGAAAATAATGAAAATATGTTATATTGGCAGCATGAGCACAAGAATTGACAAACATAAGAGTAAGCAGCATTAATCAACAGCTAAACTTTATTAATATGAAAAGAATTAATGCACTCCGTCTTGAAGTAAAACTAGGAGGAGGATAAGGAATCCTCTAAAAACATAAAGGCTCGGATTTTGCTGTTTCCTTATAGCTTGAGCAAAGCATTTGGCTTTCTTGAGAGCCTATTACAGCTTACAAATACATATGCTTTCTCCACTCCAAAGCAGTCAATCCAGGTAAGTGGCGCATAGCGGCCAACCCCAAAAACGCTATAATATTGCTACATTGGGCATTAATTTTTCTCAAAACCCATAATTTTACTTTGAATGAAATCATTTTGTTGTTTTTTGCATGTATAGAAAAGACACAGTAAACACTTAGGTCAACAGTGGTTTAGTTTGCTAGGCTTGACTCACAAATTGTATAACTCAAATATTAGGAGGCGTTTAGTTTATTTTCTTGTTTTCATTATAATTAGAAAAGTGCCACCTTGTTTGCATTTCATTTCTTGTTTTGTTTGTTTTCACCATTTCATTCTCAAAAACTTGGAAACGGGAAGCAAAATGAAAAATAAGGTGGCATTTTTGTAATTATAATAAAAACATATCGATTGAAAATGAAAGTAAAAGAATAAGCAAACACCCTCTTATCTTTTTAATCTCATTAAGAAATTATTATTTCGAAGCATGCAACAAAGTCACAGAACATGAGCAAACCTGGGCTACTACACAAAGAAGCTCCTCATGAGACAAGACAGCAGTTTTGTGATACCGCTGATAGAGATCAGCTCCGAATGCACCATATGGTAGCCAGTCGGCAGGAGCAAAATTGACTGCCTCAGCACAATTTAAACCTGACAACACAGATGGGTCACACAAAGCTTGACATACTTTAGATTGCATTTAAACTGGTAATTTTGGATAGAGACAAAATTTAACTGTATACCAAGATTGAAACCTCCATGGTAGGATCTGGGGAAGGTAATAACAAAATTCCCAGGCTCCTGGCAAACAAGAAGAATCAAAAGAAACATGTCAAAGATAAAACATATACAAAGAGGAGACAATGACAAGCAAAAGCGTAGTGCTGCTGTAGAGATTTCCTGGAAAACATGCATGGAGGTCCAGTGCAAAGAAGCTATCATCAATTGTCACTCAAGAATCAAATTCGTAACATACGGAAATAAATTTGGACCACAAATGAACTTGAAATTAAACTCAACAGCATCTGTTTTAGTTGCAATTTCAATGTAAAAGAACTTCAATTGCAACTGACCATTTTCCAGTAAATTAAATTATAAATGTCTGCTTACTGTGGACTGTCCGACTGTGGAGTGCTTATTTATCTTGCATATATTATCATGAGCAACAACCTAAGGCATTTGTATTCTAATTTCACGAATTCAATGAAATCATGCATTTGCAATAGCAAGCCCAAAAATTCACCAATAATAAGCCAGGTATACGAAACCTGAAGTATGCTGTAGACGGGAACTTTATTTTCTTGCAAGACAGATGGGTTTAACATAGTAACAAGCTGAAAAAGCAGATCTGGTTGTGCATCAAAAAGATCAGGAAGACTGCTTCTCATCACCTACAAGGAAGTGGGTCATTTTACTGACATTATCAACAAATATTTGTCCCCCTCACACAGGCAAGAACTTTTATTATAAAAAACCATATTATTAGCAATTTTAAAAACCATCAGTATATGTGAACCATACAAATAAATATAGCCCCAAAATAAATTTAAATTCTTCACAAGTTGGATTCCACTATGAGAGATATAATGCATACATCTAATAAAGAAATAAATGCATATAAAATGAGATGTAAGTAGAATACCAAAACCTTGAACCATAAAAAGATAATAAAAAAGGCCTCATCATATATTTCTAGCAATGGTAATCAAAAGTTTCATCTAAATAAAAATTTCATTTTCTATAAACACATAAACTATAAAATAGCTTTACATTTAGCATAACTATATTTTATTTCACCAGACACCATTAGATGAAAAATATTTTGATAATATGGCTATTCAAATTTACTAATCTCAATTCATGAGTATTAGTTTGTTTATATAATTGAAATTTCAATATCATTGTCAAAATTATGTAAAACCAAATGATGACTTTCAATCATCACTTCAATGCAATTATAAAAAAATAGTAAATAAATGGGTAAATAAATAGGCTCAAATAGTGCGTATAATGAAATACACTAGTCTGATTCCTATGGCAATCCTACAAGCGCATGGTTGGAAGAACCGAAGAAGCAACAGAATTAAAAGTCAATTACATACAATTTTTTTTAAAATTAGCTATGTAGAAGAAGTAACAGTGTATAAATATAAGAAGAACCCAAGACCTACCTTCTCAAAAGCAGTAGCTTCACTACCAGGAACACTGTACCAGCACTTTGGCTCACCCCTAGAACAAAATAAAAGTCAGAACCAAATATGGGAGGCGAGTAGCACTCTAGAAACCAAATATATATATATTTTTTTTTTAAATTCCAAGACCACAAAAAACCTTGCAAATGGTAGCAGATAGGTTCCCATACTACAGTTCAAGGATAAGCAAAATCAAGGAAAAGTAGAGAGAACAAATGCAAAACTCATTGAATCTTCCATTTGCAAATAATTGTTGTGAGAGACATTTAAGGCTTGAGCAAATTAAGGCCCCCAGTAGAGTGTATAGACCTTTCTGAGCTTTGCAAAAGAAATAATGTAGCATAGTGACAGTCCAAATGATAAGAAATTGTTCCACATTAGAATCTATGTAGTTAATAGCGCGCTATAGAACCACCATAGCGGCGAAACGGAGCGGATCAGCCCCTGGCCACTACAGTGCTCGAATAGCATAGCGTTTTCTGATAGCGGCAATGGTGACCGCTATAGTGGCCAGAATAGCGGGAAATAGCAGCAATAGCAGCCGCTACAACAAAGTGTACCAAGAGTCCATTTTTATCCCTCCTCAAATGGGCACCTAACAGTCATATTTGGGGTTATTGTCGGCTTAACGGTCATATTTGGGGTATTATCGGTTTTCGGACCAAGGTTAATTAATTTTCACCTCTACCTCCTTCAGATTTGATAGTTTTTTGACTTTTGTTGTTAGTGACATTAAAATTATAACTATGATTATTAATTATGAGTTTGTGTTTGCAATTTTGGGTAGTCTGTTATGTTTTAGCATTCACATATATGTATGTTTAATTATTTTAACTTGTGTGTATACATTGCGAAAGCGGTCATCCTGCTCCCGCTATCCTGCTATAGCAGTTTTGGGGGTCGGCCACTATCCGGGATTGATAACTATCATTAGAGTGTCGAAGCAGTCCCAATACAAAATTAAAAAAGAATCACGTATTTCATTTGGAGGAGAAAACCATCTGAGACAAAATTTGAAACTAGGGTGGATATGAGGATATCATTTGAGAACCATCTTTTTCTTTCTTCTTTTTTGGGACTTAAAAAATAAACATCTACATTAACTGAATGAAGGTAACACTTGATAATTAGATGATTCACTTTCCTGTCTCCATAAAACTTTGGCAGATCTAAGCATTTCCTGCATGTAATAAGCCATGCTGGCTTCAATACCAAGAAAATTTGGAGGGAAGTTACTGGATTTTTGCAGAAGACTTTTTGGTTGGAACTAACATTGAATGCTAGGAGAACTTTTCTGGATCCCTTGTTTTGCTAAGGAAGCTTCTCTGTTCTTAGATGAGGGCATTTTGTAGACTTTTGGACTATCCATGATTATTTTCTCAATATTCATTCTATTGAATAAGCAAGTTTAAGTGGTACATCGGAATACACATAACTAACAAGTCTAATACAGTTAAATCTTCTCTAATACAAACAACTCTTGCTCCCACAGTCATGTTATTATTCATTAAACATGTTTGCTTCATATATTGCTTGGATTCCAACTCTATATCACCTTAAATTGTCCTAATTACATACAAGAAAAATAAGGCGCATAATTACTGAATGAAAAGGTTTTAAATGATATTTTATTTCTAAAGAATAAAGATGAACAAAAAGTGATCCCTTGATGGTGTTGATATAACATAAATTACAAATAAAAAAAGAGATAATCATACACTGACAGCACAAATAAGTAAAACTAGAGCATACCAGTGTAGATAATTCATCGAGTAAAAGCAGTGATCCTCAAAATGCCAGCAAAACGATGAGAATAGCATCCCGATATATAGCCAGGGTACCATAACACCAGTGATATTGTGATGAACAGCTCGAAGCATTGAGCCTTTCAACTTAGGCAGGTTATTAAGATTCCATGGGTTAGTTGAGTATTCTTGCCATAGCTTGTCATCAATAGATTGTGGTTTCTGATCGGTTACACGTGGGAAACCACTCCCGTAGACAGATGTATCCAAGTCATTTCCATACATAACCTCAACCTCACCAACTGATCCCTCTACAATCTCCCAAAATTTTTTCTCTATTTGCACCCTTGAAACAGGTCCTGTTCCAAACCATCTCCTCTTTGACCGGTCTGCTATGCGTCTAAAAGCTTCCAAAGAATAATGCTTACCAGGCACAAAACCGAAGCTGTCCCTATCAGAACTCAAGCAGTTGAAACAATACCAATTTCCCAGAGGAATTTGCTTCAATGGCGGGGAAAGACAATAAATATGCCACCCCTTATTACACCTATCACACAAAAGCATGACTTCCCCATGCAAACCACTTTTGCATTGCTCACAAATCTGATCATGTTCTCCTTCCTGCACTTTAAAATCCTTAGATTTCAAACAACCATTACTCCGGTGATGCCTCTTAGGTGCTGAAGCCAAAGACTGTACCCCGTGATCACTCTTTCGGTCCTCTTGGACGACCCCTTTCTTACGACTCCGAATCGTCCCTTGATTCATCCGAATATAGAAATTCTCATAATCATACAAATGCTCTCGGTACAACTGACACAATACATGCTTGGCACAGTCCGAAACTTTCCCAGCCGGCCTGACAAACCTAGCAACATCCCCCCATTTCTTTCCATCGACAACCTTATCATACCCGCCGAACCGCTTAACAGCATTGAACAACTGGCACAAATCCAAATCCTTCCCCTCAAACACAACCCTCTTCTTGGACTTCTTCCCACAGTGATCCTGCAAAAACCTAGAGTAGTCCAAGTCAAAAGTCTTGGAGTCAGAGGCAGCAGGGCGTGCCTGAAGCTTATGAATAGCCTGGGTTTTGGTGGGGAAAGTGAAAGAGTTCAGATCAAGAGCAAAAGGGGGTTTCCAATTCTTCGGTGGCACAATCTTACAAATACCATAAAGCTCAGCCTCAGGTCTAATCTTGTAAATATACTCCAAAGGATCCTTGAATTCATCCTCGGTAGGGTAATACACAGGCCCTGATGCTATAGTAGAAGAACCACACGATGTAGCACTAAGATTTTGACCTAACACGCCTTTCTCAACAGCCCTACTTCTACCCTTACCCATCATCACCATGAGCAACAACACATGAATGTGAATGTGAAGAGCAATATGCAGTGACTAGTGACTAGTGACTAGGCTAAACCAAATAATATAATGAAAGTGAATAAGGTTGGATTGGAAGCGGTTGCAGCGTACCTTTCTTTCTTCTTCGGAGGTGAAGTCAAGAGACGGGGGTGGATGGATGGATGGATGGATAATAAAGTGGGTGCAGTCACTCTTTCTTGTCCTGTGTTGTGTTGTGGTGTTGAGTGTTGCGTTTGTTAAAGTGTTAACTAATTATATAAAGGGAAAATGGCTTCGTCTTCTCCTGTGGGATTGTGGAAAGCTTCGTGATAAAGACGTAACAATGGTGAGGTTAGGTTTATAAATGTTGTGAGTAAGGCCCAAACTCGGAAAACGGAATGGAATCGCCCAAAGACCATTGCTATTGACACCTTGCTTATTACTTTCCACACCTTGCAACACATTTTTAATTTTTTCCTCCCCAAAATACCCTTACCCTTTGTTCCTTCTCTTCCCCAACAACCCGTCCGGAAAATACCATCCCTCCTGCGCAGCTCCCACTTCCGCCTCCACCCCACAAATTTCTTCCTCTTCCCTCCTGCATCCACTCACCGACGGCATTAGCCTCATGCGCTCCTCCCTCCGTCAAGCTTTTCGGCAATCTCGAGGTCATCTGCTTAGTTTGTTGCAACCCATCAGGAAATATAAATCCGGTAACCGTCCAGAAACCGAAATCTGGAGTTTATCCCGAAACGAATTTCCGGAGGAGTTCAACGACTAACATAAGCCAAGATAATGTCCGGAAAACGAACTTTGGTAATCGCCCAGAAACTGAAATCCAGAAACGATTCTCCGGTGTAGTTCAAAAACCAAGAGGTGGTGACGCAGTGCGATCGAAGAGGAATAGCTGCCTGAACGGTGTAGTTCAGTAATCTTGAAGATGAAGAGATCGAAGAGCTGCTTGAAGAGGTGGGGAATGCGGTGAGGAACGCTGAGTGGGATGCGCGCGGTGGGGGAGGCGCTGTCTGGGAGGCGCGCGATGCGGGAGTCACGGTGGGAGGCGCGCGACTGAGCTGCCTTGCTGTGTGGGAGGCACACGGCTGTGTGGGAGAAGGTGGGGGGTGTTCGGTTTCCGGATGTGGTGGCGGGTGAGGGAGGAAGAAGAACTTAAGGGTATTTTTGGAAAATCAAAAGAAAAAAAAAAGTCTGCAAGGTGTGTGCAGCAAAAATGACAGGTGCAGATAGCAAGGCACTCGCCCAAATAGATAACAAAATGTCGCCTTTCTCTTTTTGGGCCGGATCCCGTGGAGTTGGTTGATATTCTCACCCATAACAAGGTATTCCCACATCTCTTCCCCCATTTTTCTTAATTTGTTCCTTAAAATACCCTCATCCCATTTTTTCTTCTTCTTCATCTCACACCCTTCTCCTCCTCCTTCTCCTCTTTTTTCTTCTTGCTTCACCTTCCACCATGTGAAGAAGCAACAACGAGCAACGACCATATAAGCAAAAAAAGAATTATTTATTTAATCACTTCCACGAGTAAAAAAATTTGAAGTTATAATTGCTTTTTACAAGTTTTTTTTTTGACAAAATTATTTTTTACAAGTTAGTCACCGATTTTATTTTATTTTTTGATTTATGTTGCATCATGTTTCACGCTTAAAAACACATGCATTTCTCTATATTTATATATACCAAGAATGCATATGAATGGAGGAAAAGTGAGAAAAAAATGGAAGGGAAATATTTAATATTATCCTATCATGTAGATGTATTTTTTATGGTAATTTGTCGTTTAAAATATATTTTTCTTGTGAAAATAGTTTTTCCATACACTGTTAGTTACTCGTTATTTAATATTTTTATTATTGTTTTTTTATTTATTTGTTTGTATTAACACTGCCATTTGTTTTTTTTTTTTCAATCAACACTTGCACCGTTTTTTTTAACTTAACCATTCATTTTATTGTTTATTTTTAAAAATCAACATATATAATAATGTTCTGTTTTTTATTTAACAGGTTTTTATTATTGAAAACTACTATGATTTAATCATATTATTAATAATTCCTAAAGGCAAATTTACTATATAAAATATAAATAGATTTATTTGTGTAGGAACTTCTTTTTTTTTTTTGGAAGCAAGTTTTGTGCAAAACTATTATTAAGGGTGGTTTATTTTTTGAATTGAACTATATTATTATCTTCTTGAAAAAGTTATTATACCAGAGGAAATGAAAACCTGTCTCACAACTTCACAAGTCACAAGTCTCCCCATTGAAATTGACTCAACTTGCCTTTTCCGCGTTCACTGATTTCATTGAATTTTTCCTCGGTGCTGTGATTTCGTTGAAATTATCAAATTAAAGATTTAGTTATAAATTTACAGATAAGAATATCTAAGTGGAATCAAAATCAAAATTGAAGTAAAATCAGAACGAAGAAACAGAGAAGTCCCTTTCACCTTCCTTCTGGATGTGCGGTTTGACTTTGACTGAATCAAGGATAGAATCGCTTGGCTTGTCCGTCAATGTGGTGGAGCTGATTTGATTGTTGGATTCGCCATTACAAGGTTTGGTTTGGTCTCGTTAGCTTGTAATGTTGAATTGTTGTTCTTGTTATACTCTTGCGATAGTTATCATCATTGCACTCACAATTATGAAATATTTATTCGTGATTCTAGCCTCATCACCGAGCACCACACAGAAAGAACCAACTTAGGGTTGTTTTCTTGTTGCAAAAGTTTCTGGGTAATGAAAATAATCTTTGTTAACTGAAGTTCTTCGTAACTTATCTTAAGTTAATTCAGTGTCAGTAAGCTGAGGCTATGGTTTTAAGTTTAACTAAGCAAAAGGAATTTCGTGATAAATTTCAAGTGTCTGGATTGGACTAACTTGTATTTCCCAATGAATTCTAGGATTGTGATGGGTTGTAACTTCTCCAAGTTCTTAGCATGCTGCTGGGATGCAGGGCAAAGTGGTCCAGTTTCCAAGTATCACATTGATGGTATTGGTAGGTGATTGACACGCTTTTTTTTTTTTTTGTACTTGCTGCTATGTGATTGCAATTGCTGAGTTTATATTTCCTCTTCAGAAAATGAAGATAAAAGTGGCGCCAATGACATGCTGCAATTTCATGAATACACGTTTGATGAACTTTGGAAGGCTACCTCTGGTTTTTCAGTAGAAAATATAGTTTCTGAACATGGAGTAAAGGCTCCAAATGTGGTTTATAACGGGAAACTTGCTAATAAAATGCAAATTGCTGTCAAACGGTTCAATAGATCTGCCTGGCCAGATGCGAGGCAATTTTTGGTAAGCATATGTCATGCATGTCATGTGCTAACACTTTGTAGATTTGATATAAGTGCTCATATCGGGTTTTCTTGTACTATTCTGCATTTTGCTAAGTAATATTACTATCTCTTGTTGGTTTTGCCTTAGTCTTGATCATCCGAGGACACGCGGCAATCCTATGGATGTTGGTGGAATGACTGAATTAACTTTTGTTTGTACACATGTCTCTGTTGTCTTTACTTTACACATTTGCACTTCTTTATCAAGGATAAATAAATATTAGACAGTCCAACGTAAGTGTGCTTTACATGATTAGATGCCTCCCGCATCATGAATGGCCTTTTTGACATCAGTGTTTCCTTTTCCTTTTTAATCTCTTTCCATTGGCATGTAGTATTTTCATGTGATAGGTATTTTATTATGTAATGTGAAAGATCTATCAAAATAATGATTGATATTTTATTAAAAAGATTGCAAGGAGGTCTTTGAACTTTAGTCTGGGAACTTCTAGAGATGGAGGGCAATTAGTACGTACAGTTTAATAACGGATTAATTAAATTAGCAGAGAAAAATACATAAATATCAACCTAATTTTCTTTTGATTGTGATGCAATTATTCATGTAAGACATTTACATATAATGCCAATTTAAGTGTTTTTCACCATTTTGACAAAATGACTTTTCATAATTAGCTCATTAAGTGGTTTTCCTGCTTCCCCCCTTTCCAGGACGAAGCCTGGGCTGTTGGTCAGCTAAGGAACCAACGATTGGCAAATCTGCTTGGATGTTGCTTTGAAGGTGATGAGAGGCTACTTGTTGCAGAATATATGCCCAATGATACTTTGGCAAAGCACTTGTTCCATTGTAAGTACAAAACTGTGAACTAATAGTTTCCCGTGCTAACTTTTCGTTTACCTGGTTTTATTTTAAGGGTGGGGTTATTAACAACTCCCTATTGCTTTTTATTCTTTCAATGCTACATAGTGAACTGTAGTTATGATTCTTTATTGTTGTCCTTCTGTTGAATACAGTTAAGTACTTTTCTTTTAACAACACATGTGTACCTGATTATTTAGGGGAAGCTCAGCCCATGAAATGGGAAATGCGCCTGAGAGTTGCTTTACACCTTGCCCAAGCTCTAGAATACTGTACCAGCAAAGGACGTGCGCTATATCATGATCTAAATGCTTACAGAGTTCTTTTTGATATTGTAAGTTCATTTGTTTTTCTATGGTGTGATCACCATTGCACATTTCGTTTATCTATGTCGTGATCACTATTGGTTGAGGGTGGTTAAAAGATGCAGAGATATGTTAATATAGTTTTTATGAACTAGGCTTTAGGATGGATAGGCCACAGAATATGTATTTGTTCCTTCATGGTGTGTGAAGGGAAGGGTGACATGCAAGTAATATGATGTGATTAAGAATCATTTTGGGTGAGGGGTCTTTCATTGCTGGAACTATAGCTATAAAATTAGGTATGGAGAATTAGGGTCTTAGGAGCAAGAGTTTGTAAAAATGTCTGCCCGAGAAAATGAGTTTGGGTAGGGAGTCATATTGAAGAAAATGGGTCAGATTGAAGTGAAGAAGAACCATGACATAGGATTTTGTGCCAAGTATATCTTTAGGCATAAAACATCACTAATCCTAGAATAAAGCATTACAGCATAAAAATGGGAGTTCACATTACTAATCATATTTGGATTTGGACTCACTCCTCATTCTTCATAGTTTAAGTAAGATGAATAAATAAAATTAAGAAAAAATAAGATCTAAGTTGCATGCAATCCAAGCCCAAATGCATTTAATCATTGCAAAAGGTTCCCAGATCCTGTTAAATTGAAAATAAAGAAAACTGAAATGAAGCATGTTATTTACACAAATAACATATCATTGGACCTAGGAATCACCTCTGTTGTAGTATATCTAGTAGAAAGAAAGCTATGATACCTAGGATGTAGGACTTTGGATGTAAGTAGCAATTTACCTGATTACATATCAAGGTAAGTGGGAAAAGACATGCAGCAGTAGGTTGAAGGAACTGTTGTAAACTTCAATGTTCTAAGCCCCAAATATAAGTCTTGGCTATTCTCATTTTTGTTCTTGTTATTCAGGAAGGCAATGCTAGGCTTTCATGCTTTGGTCTGATGAAAAACAGTCGAGATGGGAAAAGTTATAGTACAAACCTGGCATTTACTCCACCTGAGTATCTGAGGACAGGTACCTCCTTAAACAAGAAATATGTTTCATTTCAAATCAGGAATATATATTGTTTGGCCTTCTATGTCTGTTTTTGGTGGTTGAACTTCAGTGCCACACATATATACATACTTATGAATATTTACATATACTATTAGATTTCTTCTCTCCTCGTAGTTGTTTCTGGTTCTCCTCCCTTTTTATGTAGTTTTTGCCAAGAGAAAGGGTATTGAGCTGTGAAACTGAGAAAAGTACACTGTAGTATAAATGGTAGAAATGTCTATGGAGATTGTGGTTTTGCTTTCTCCCGAATCTGTTCAACTGGCACACTACTATCTTTTCTTGCTTAAGGCACAACTGCATAGATTGGTGTTATTTGGACAACTAAATGTATCAACACCGTATAGACACCATATCTTTCTCTCTTTCTTTTGGTTGAATTTAATACTGTACAATGAAATAATAAAAAAGGAGGTATGATATTTGAACACTAATTTTGGACATTGTATGTGACACCGTATATGTTTATCTCTATCTCTCACTTACTTTTTGTCTTCTTTGTATACACGTTTCTCGAAAACACACTCATAAAAACAAATAGGACACCTTATGGTGTCCCCATTTTGTGTACAAAAATCATTCCTCTAAAAAAGAAACAACCCTTTTATCTTTATACGGTGTCAGGTGTCTAAAAAAGTTGTCCAAATAACATTTCACAACTGCATAAGGTTTCCTATGCAGAATTCCTAGAGATGCAAAGTGAGCCGTAGTTGTGGTTGCTTTTAACTTTCTTTTCTTCTACCTTTATTAAAGAACCACTTGACCCAAAAGCTTAAGCTGTTCAACTTGGCTCAAAATTGGTAGTTCACATGGTTGAAGTGTTCCTTGTCATTCGTGGTTGATCCTCATAGCTAACCCAAAATTATATTAAGTTGGAAAGATTAAGAGGATCCCTTAACTTTCTTTTGTCCAACTATCCTATCTTTTATCCCCCCCCCCCCCAACAAATAAAAAAAGGGTAAACATAGTACCAAGTCTTTATATGGTATAGTGTGACATGAAAATCTCTCACTTGGAGCTAAACTTGATGTCAGCTTTAAGTCATCAGCACCTCGTGATATGATATGGATTCTTATCCCTTGGAACTAAAATGTCTTTACATAGTATCTCTTCAACTTTTTACTTCTGGACTCTTCATTATAATTTATCATGAATGTTTTCTCACCTTTTGTCTGTTAAAGAACTAACTGGATATGATTCTTGATTATGATACTATTTTCTTCTCCCATAAATTTTGCTCTTAGATTAATGCTTTCATGTTTTCTCTTTCTAAGCTTCTAATCTTACAAAAGTTATTTCTATTTCGGTTCCTTGTCACATTGGTGTTGATCTTTGACCATGTGTGACGGGAACTAATAGTGCCATGGCCGTGTTTTATGTTGTCATAAATGGTTTGATGTCATATGTTATGGCATATTACTTGATGTGACTAAAGTAGATAATATTGTTCTTAACCCCCCACCCTAAAAAAAATAATCTATGACATGATGATTCATTGATCACTATATTTGTTTTTATCTTCTAATTATAAAATATAAGATGGCAAGGCGTTTTTCTTCTTTTTCCCTGGTTATACAGGTAGAATTTCTCCAGAAAGTGTGACTTATAGCTTTGGGACGCTTTTGCTTGACCTTCTCAGTGGAAAACACATTCCTCCCAGCCGTGTAAGTTTTTTTTCCATGATAAAATGATTATGTAAACCAAGCATAGTGTGTCTCGCTAGATGAAATTGTGCACTCATATGCTCCAAAGACATTAAGCTCTCAACCTATCAACCCTCCCCCTCTTCCAAAAAAAAAAAAAAACAAACAAAAGAGGGAAACAAGTTTGAAGAGCATGGGCATCTTCACAATGGTATGGTTTGTTGAACATGCTGTTAAAGTGACAATCATTTCGATAATCTTCCTTGAACATTCACATAGTCAATAGTGCATGCTTGCATTTCTTGTTTTGTCTATCTTCTGACTGTAATTCAGCTCTTTTTTTCTCTTTTGTAAATCAACGTCTTCTTCCCCTTTATCTAGCTAAAACGATTTAAGTTTCAGCCTGTTGATAATATTAAATTGCCACATTTTTTGTTCTTGGTGGTTTATTTGCTTGAGAGCATTCAGTACTGATTTTGATTTACTCGTACATCTAACATCTACTTGCACAATTTTTCAGGCCCTTGACCTGATTAGAGACAGGAATCTTCAGGTGCTAACAGACTCTTGTTTAGAAGGACAATTTTCAAATGATGAGGGGACTGAATTATTGCGTCTGGCCTCACGATGTTTACAATCTGAACCACAAGAGCGTCCTAATCCTAAGACATTGGTCATTGCTTTAACACCTCTACAAAAGGATTCCAAGGTTAGTTATCTTAAAAGTGGTTCGACATATGTTTTCTGATACATGAGAATTGCTGAACTTCATACTTTGAATGAGAGTGACCAATTGAGGAATGCTTAAAGACTGGTTTTTCTTGGACTGGGTGTACATAAATTTTATTTACTTATTTTTTCTCTATTCAATTGTCATCATAACAAGTTTATATTCTCAAGCCATTGTCTTTGATCTTTGCTGAGAATTGAAACCATATTTTATTAAGCTGGAATCAAATTTGATTGTATTGTTTTCTAGGTTCCTTCTCATGTGCTGATGGGTATACCACATGGTGTTGCTTCCCTTTCTCCGCTTGGTGAAGCTTGTCTACGAATGGATTTGACTGCTATACATGAGGTGATGGAGAAGATTGGGTATAAAGATGATGAGGGTACTGCAACTGAGGTTTGTTTATGATACATGAATTTAAGAAGCTGTGATAAATTGCTTTTGGTCCATTTTTCTTCATTTCCATTCTTTTTCATTGTACTTTTTCAATCTTTTGAGTGTGTCTGGATTGTGGAGTAAATGCAAGGTTATGTTTGAGCCTGCAATAATTCATCATTGTTTCTGTTATTTCATTTTCATAATAAATTGTCCCTTATCTGTTGAAGTTTGAATAATAAATACCCATATTCTGTTAAATGTGATTTCTTTTATCTTTGACCTGTTTTGGGTTATCCACTTGTTTTATAATTTTTATTTTTTCTAATGTCTACTGTCTGTCAGCTGTCATTCCAAATGTGGACGAGCCAGATGAGGGATTCATTGAGCTCGAAGATGAAGGGCGATGCTGCGTTTCGGAATAAGGACTTCAAAACTGCAAAAGGAAGCTACACACTGGTTAGAAAGTTTATGGCTCTCAAGCTGGTTAAATAACATCAAAATTATAGAATCACTTTTTGCCCTCTTCTTGCTTGGTGAACGTAATAACAGGATATAAAACTGTGTTAAGATTTTAATTTCATACTGGAAAATTGTTAAAAAAATTCCTTGCTCAATTCAAAAAGGAATTTTGAAGTACTAAACAACTAAATTTGTAAGAGGTGAATGAAAACTGTATTTTAAAACCTTACAGCCAGGATGAAAGAAGAAGATACAGTGAATAATGTCACGGATTTTGTTTTTTAATGGGTTACATTCAAATACACGTTATGTTGGAGCAATTAGGACGTGCAGCTGATGATTTTGTTTGGAATGCAGTTCATTGATGTTGGAACCATGGTTTCTCCAACAGTTTATGCACGTCGTAGTCTATGTTATCTCATGAGCGAGATGCCAGAGGAAGCACTTAATGATGCATTGCAGGCACAGGTAATATCCTTTTTCTGGTACATCGCATCCTATTTACAAGCTGTGGCTCTTTTTGCACTGGGCAGGGAGAACGAGGCCCATGTGGCACTCAAAGAAGGTTCTGCATTGGAAAAGAAGAACAACAGAAGTTGTTGAGAGTGGTTTGTACTTGAGCGTGTCTGGTTCGTAGTTAATGTAAATGACACAGTTATCTGTTTGTCTTCATTTGTTGGGTGAATATAAAATGCTGTTGCTGTGCTTGTAATTTTATGTACAGACTACAGAGCAATTCGGTTATGGCTGCCATAGGCCGCATTTGCCTGTACGATTGATTTGGCATCTAATAAATTCTTTTAATATTTTTTTGCCATGTTCTCTGGATTCTCGTGTTTGTTTCATATGATGTGTAGCTGTTGACTTTTACCAGATAAGAACAAGCGCATTTCCTTACTTGAGTAACCATTGGATTTCACATCCATGATTAAATGTGGCACCAATAACACAGTACAACTACGAACTCCAGAGCCAGATTTTTTTTTTTATCTAACACATCAATATAGAGCTTTGATTATACCAAATAAACAAGGTCATACGGATTGAGAGCCACAAATTTTAAGTTTACTTCAAAGTTCCAAAGCCGCAAGTATATATACTTCCAATAAGATGACATTAACAAACAAAACTCATAACAATTTGCCCAAAAGGAAATAAAACATGGAAAAAGCAGAACAGAACCCAAATTCGGATAGACAAGACAACCTTAGAACACCTCCTTCCTTCCCCTATGCCATAAACATATTCCATATACAGATTTTTGAGTTTACCAATTACCATGTCCCAAAAGGAACCTCCTCCTCATATATGCTCATGCATCTTCCTCTTCCTCTTCATCAAACTCGTTGTCTTCCGTTGCTGCTGCGTCTTGATACTGTTGGTACTCAGCTACCAAGTCATTCATATTACTCTCAGCCTCAGTGAACTCCATCTCATCCATGCCCTCTCCAGTGTACCAATGTAAGAAAGCCTTTCTCTTGAACATGACTGTGAATTGCTCCGAAACACGCCTAAACATCTCTTGGATCGACGTAGAATTCCCCATGAACGTGGATGACATGGCTAACCCAGTTGGTGGGATATCACAAACACTTGATTTTACATTGTTTGGTATCCATTCAACAAAGTAGGATGAGTTCTTGTTCTGCACGTTTATCATCTGTTCATCCACTTCCTTGGTGCTCATTTTGCCGCGGAACACGGCTGAGGCTGTCAGGTACCTCCCATGCCTTGGATCTGCAGCACACATCATGTTTTTGGCATCCCACATTTGTTGTGTAAGCTCAGGAATGGTGAGGGCTCGGTATTGTTGGGAGCCACGAGATGTTAAAGGAGCAAAACCCACCATGAAGAAGTGTAGACGTGGGAAAGGGATAAGGTTGACTGCTAGTTTACGGAGATCAGAGTTGAGTTGGCCAGGAAAGCGAAGACAGCATGTTACTCCACTCATTGTTGTTGAGATCAAATGGTTGAGATCACCAACTGCACAAAGAACACATACACGCGAGCGTCAATCACTCTCATCCATGTATGGACTCGGATTCCCTGCGGTCATTGCACTAATTCCTGGACCATGCACATGCATGGTTTCTCTTTAAACCATAGTACAAGTGATTGCAGAGAATCCAAATTCATCCATCTATCGTTTATGTTATGTTAGATAAGACAGGTAGCTAAAGTGTATTACACCAGCAACTAGTATTCTTATTCATTATTCATCATTATGTATAGAGAAATGAAGGGTGAGGAAAGATGACACTTACAACTTGGATTTGTGAGCTTGAGGGTTCGGAAACAGATATCATAGAGTGCCTCGTTGTCAAGTACCATGCATTCATCTGCATTCTCAACTAGTTGATGAACAGAGAGGGTGGCATTATAGGGTTCAACCACAGTGTCAGAGACCTTAGGGGAAGGGAACACTGAGAAAGTCAACATCATCCTATCAGGATACTCCTCTCTGATCTTTGAGATCAGCAGGGTCCCCATTCCAGACCCAGTTCCACCTCCCAGTGAATGACAAATTTGGAACCCTGCAACCAAACCATGTAACAACTAGGATATTATCATTACAGCAATGATATTTGAACATTTTGACAACATTAACCATAAATCTGACAAAATTAACCATCCAGTTATCTGATGTCTGGGAATACAAGTAACATTTTTGTAGACATCCTTTGTAACAAATTCACTGCATAAAACATATTGAAGAATTTGGACCTGACATAGTGGTGTTGTTGTGCATAACAATTCTAAATGCATGGAATTTTAATGAGCACTTGAATTAAGCTGTGGAAGGAATTAAGTACTTACCCTGCAAGCAATCGCAGTTCTCAGCTTCTTTGCGAACAACATCAAGAACAGAATCAATGAGCTCTGCTCCCTCTGTGTAATGCCCTTTAGCCCAATTGTTTCCAGCTCCATTTTGTCCAAACACAAAGTTATCAGGCCTAAATATTTTTCCATAAGGACCAGAACGCAAACTGTCCATGGTCCCTGGTTCAAGGTCCATGAGCACAGCTCTAGGAACATAGCGTCCACCACTTGCTTCATTGTAGTAAACGTTAACCCTCTCAAGTTGAAGGTTTGAGTTCCCAACATAGTTTCCAGTGGCATCTATCCCATGTTCATCACACATAACCTCCCAAAACTTGCCTCCAATTTGGTTACCACATTGACCCGCTTGAACATGGAGAATTTCTCTCATTTTGAAGGAGTGCCCTTGATGTTATGAGAAAAAATAATTCGACAAAAGCTTTAGAACTGTGACATTAGATGGAATGGATGGCCTTTTGTAGATGCAAGATATATTATATTTTTGGTATTTCTCTTTGTGTCAGATGGGAAAAAATAAATTTTATACAATTGTTCAAATATCAAGACCATGTAATGAGCTGGATATGGAAGGTGACAGCGAGTTGCATGATTATTATTCTTATAGCATATCCTTATGCCGACTAGCTATCTGAATTATCAGTCCTTCCTACCACTTGATATCCCATCTGTAATGGGAGTGCAAAATTGTCCATTTCCTAGTTTGGTCACAGTGCTTTTCAACACTAATGTGACAAGGAGTTTTCACCACATTTATTGGACTAAGACGAACCATCCAAACATTGTACTTTTATAGCTTGCCAATAGTTTTAATGTTCATCGGTTGTTCACATGTTTTGGGATGATGCTTTGACAAGTATGTAATCCATATTACCTATGCCAAAATAGACTCAAAAGAGACATCCTTATCAGACACAAGTAGAGCTGAGCCATGTCAATTACTATTTTAGGTGGAAAGTAATTAATAATTCTGAGTTACCCACTAGAGATGGAATTTTGTACATTCTTAGTCATATAATTAAGGCCTTAGTGAATTAGTATCTTGACATAGAATATGGATTCAATTATTAGGGACATCATTGTTCCCTGGCAACCTGTCTTTGTCTCAAGGCAACTATTTCCACATCCAATAAATCAGTGGTTGGCTATTGATGTGAGGGAATCCAAAGTTGGTGTTCCTCCGTTGAAGAAATTAATTAAAATAATCTCAATTGTTCTCATGCACTCGTCGGTAAAGGCATCAAAAACCATATTATTGCTCATTTATCGAAAAGTATTCAGGGAAGAGCTGCATCTGATGCAAAACAATTAAGAAAGTGTGTGAAACATGACTACTAACCAGTCTATATGTAAATTAATTTAATTTTGATATATGTAAAGTTTTTTATAATATAAATTGATCATAAATCAAGATATATGCGACTTTTAAGATTGTTAAAATAATAATCAAACATTTATAATGATGTAGTGACCTATAATTAATTGACACTCTAGAAAACCTTTATCCTGACACTCTTACCGTAAATACTAGTAAAATCTATATAAATTTATATTGAACATTATATATGTATGTATGCAATTTTATGGTACAATATGAAATAAAATATGAATGTTAAATTACTCCTAAAATAGAAAGCAGTCAATGTGAATGCTAGACTCTTACTAACTAGTGAAGAGCAAAGATCCCATGTAGGTGGCTCACCAAAATTGGAGATATGGTGTTCAATCCCCTCCCCCCATCCCCACTAACAACTAATCAACTAACCACTAACGAATTGGACTAAAAAAAAAAAAATTTGTGCAGAGCTAATGATCCACTTAGGGCTCGTTTGGTAGTCACTATCATATCATGTCTGAAACTATTGTTTGGTAAGCCAACATGATATGATAAATCAATCCTATCACATATCCTATCATGTTCATCTAGTTAAAATTTTATCCTGAGGGGGTAAAATTTTATCCTGAGGGGGAAGCTGGGTTAGGAATCAACAGAATATGATAAAATGATTTAAAGTATAAAATATTATAAAAAATTTATATAAAAAATAATTAAGTATAATAAAATAATATTTTAAAGTATAATAAAATATAACATGATTAAAAAAAATATAATAAAATATAAAATAATAAAAATATTAATAATTGATTTTATATTATCATCAGGTTAATTTTGTTATTTTATATTATTTTTAAAAACTGAAAATATCAAAAAATATTCAATAATTTAATTATATGTAAAGTAAAAACTCAAAAAATAATAAAAATATTAATAATTAATTTTATTTTATCATAAGATTAATTTTGTTATTTTATATTATTTTTAAAAGCTGAAAATATCAAAAAATATTCAATAATTTAATTATATGTAAAGTAAAAACTCAAAATAAATATTTAAATTATAAAAAAATAATTTAAGTTAAACAATATTTTAAAATTTGTATAAATTATATGTAAATTTATATAATTTTGCCTTTTTAATATAATTTAAAAAATAAAAAATTATAAAAAAATAAAATCTAATAAAATATGAAAATATTTAGAATAAAAATAAAATTTTAAAATTCATACTAAAATTATAATGTTGTCTGTTTGATTATCTGGTGGACACTAAACGTCGGATAGAATAACAGTTTATCCTACTCATATCTTATCATACTCATATCCTATTCTCTTATCCTATCTGTCCCTATCCTATCGTGACCACCAAACGAGCCCTTATAGCAAAAATGATTTTCATTTCAAGTCATTGGCTGATGGAAACTAGATTGGGTTGGGAAGGAAATGAAAAAAAAAATTACGATTAGATGTTAAAGAATAATTTGCTTTCTAGTCTTTACTTTATTTTTTTCAATTTTATAATAATTTAATGTGCACCTTTTTGTGTTTTTTTTTCCTAGTTTTTAATGCAAGTGGATCTCTACAAAAGTTGACGAGCCCAATCCAATACAGACAAGAGCAAGCTACCAACTGTGTGCCACCCACCTCAAATGATTTTTTGGATTATTTTTATTTCCCTGTTTTAATTGATAATTACAAAAATGTCATTTCATATTTATTTTATTTTATAATTTCAGATATTTTTAGAAAATCAGTAAAAAATATTTAAAACAGGGTTATTTCCACAAGGATTCAATGCCAATTACATGTAACTGAACATCTCAATTTAACCATCAGATGCTTTGTGTTATATATGCGTATTCTACATTCCTTTATTGAATGATAAACAGAGACGTATTGAAAACTAAGAGCTACGAAGTCAACATCGTAAAACGTTGCATGCAAGTCATCATTTGCATGAAGCTGTTATTTTCAATCTGATTCCTCTTCTTCATGAATCTAATTCAACTTAGTAGCAGCACTCTCTGAAGACAGGATCTATGTTGTTTCCCCACTTGTTATTATACATCTGCAAAAGCTTGTCTGCTGGAGTCAAACCTGCCCATGGTTTCATGTCAGGAGTAAAAAGCTAAGGAAGCCAAAAGTCAAAAACAACAACAACATTTTCTTAACCCAGTTGATTAAGCCATCCAAATAAACTGTTTATGGAGGAAAACTCATAATACTAAGTTTGCAAATTTAACATGAGGTCCAATAAGTGTTGATGGGGAAGCGGTAAAAAATTATGACTATACCTTTGTCACCATATTAATTAAGCACCACTGCTCTAACAATTTCCAGCCATAATAAAGAACAAAGAGTAAGAAAAACTGAGTTTAGTATGTCCAATTGCTAATCTGTAACACAATCAAATTATGTCCTAAGAAATTAGACCCATGTTGTTTTCACCTTTATGTTTTCCATGTGCCTAGAACATGAATTGTAAGGCAAGGTTAGTAGTATATATGATTGTTAATCCGTAACACAATTCCCTTCCAGGTCTGCAGACATGAGACAAGATTTTCATGCTCACACAAGATTAACAAATGGCATAAACTCCCAACTTAGATACCTGTTGTAACCACTTCCTTCAATGGGTCCAGAAAAACGGATTCATTTAAGCCTCTCCTATCTAGGCCATCCTGCAAAATACTAGATGTTTGACCTAGTTCCACACTTGAATAATAAAATCAGCACAACAATTAGCATCAACATTTAAGAAACCTTTGCCCACTTCAACACATCTTCAGCAACATGCTGCAGTAATCTACCTTGAAATGGAGTCCTTAAACCAGTAATAGGAACCTAAATATGTAAATCATGAATATTAGGTTCTAGTTCAGATAAGAGGGCTTTACCAGCATTTGATTTTTCCCACAACATAGATGTTTGGTTGTGATATTTTTCATTACCTTATTCCTTAAATTCTGTCTGTCTTCCGGGGTCCAATCAGCAATCATATCTAGAACATTATGCAGTGAAACCTCATCATATAGTAGACCTACCTGACATTGGAAAAGTAACCACGTTGAACCAACTTTGGATTGAAATAATAGCATTATATATTGTTTGCGACAGGCATATGAAAGATTGAAAGTTATGTGCAAGACACTAAGTTTCACATGTGACACATTTGATGACCTCTCATGACATACCTTGGCAGGCAAGTTTCACAACCTTTGATCCTTAATTCCAATTCTTTATATATCAAAAGACAAAAATGCTTACAATGTAAGAACATTATTGGAATTACATGCTGTTTTATAGACAGATCAATTACCCAAAAAGCCGGCAAAGCACATAACATGTCTAAAGTCCCCCCATCAGCACCCCTCATTTCCATGTATCTCTTTAGCCTGACCTGAACAAAATTTAATACTGGAACCAACTTAGTGAAGGGCATTTTTAGAGAGATTCAAAATCCTTAATGTTGTTAGTCTCAACCTCTGGAAATATAGTTGTCAGATGATTCTCCCAATCACTGAGTGCTGGCACCTGACCTGGAATGGCAGGGAGTTTACCTGCCATGAAGTCCTGCATAACAATGCATCAACTAAGTACAACTTTGCTGCACAAATCGCCAACTTACAATCTTTAAAAAATACCACTCAACATGTGATTAAACAATGTTGAAGGAAAGAATAGCATCACTGGAAAGGTAGTGAGATATTTGAGAAATAAGAATAGAAGATAACCCGGAATGACATGCCACCACAGTCGATATACTTATTGTTTCGATAAGCAAATATCATCGGCACATCAAGAGCATAATCCACATACTGCTCAAACCTATCACAAGAACAACAAAATAAATCATACTATTTGACACTGAACTTTGACACAGACAATTGCTATTCATTCAACAATTTCTTGAATGAAAATAGCCACACCACACAAAATAAGTCAAAAAAAAACCCCATTTATACCACACAAAATTATTTAATGAATAATTTCTTATAACCACTTAATAGAATGTATACTTTTATATTAAATATTTCTATTTTTCTATAATAATCCTGTAACCATTGCCTGATTAATAGCACTATGTATGGATCGTGATGGTTAATTAACTCTCTTCTCTGAATGCTAATAAAATAAAATAAAATCCGATAAAAGAAAACATACCCAAACGTGTCATAAAAAACAAAGGGGATCATGCCAGTGCGACGTTTGTCAAACTGATCCACCTTATGGCTGTTTACACCACCCGAAAAAAGCTTAAGTACAGAATACAAAACAAATATTTGCGCGTAAGGTGAATAGCAATTCAAACAAATTTATGGACCTTCTTATGCTGAGGTAACCATTCGGAACTCCTTTCGTGAAAGGTGAATTTGCGAATAAGGCTGCTGCTAACTGGTTTAATTGTTATACAAGTTAGAAAAATATTAGTAACATTTGAATGAACCACAATTTCTTACTGGCTGTAAAGCAAGACTGGCACGCATTTTCTTGATCATGTCTGCTTCAGAACTGAAGTCCAGGTTCACCTAAAACCATGGTTAATTTTTATGCAAGCCAGGAAAAATATTCCAAATGGGAAAATCATTTTACAAAACATAAAGAAAGGGATCAATTTGCAAAAGTACCTAGCTTACAACAATAATTCCTAGGACATACCTAGTAATTGTAGTATAAAATTCATCTTACCTGAACAGAGCATGTCATTAACAATGAGTCAATTCCTGGTAAGCCAAATTTATGGAGGTAATTTTGCATAATGTTATATCGTACCTGCAAGAAGTCAATGTACAAGTGTCGATAACTATCTGAAAACTAAAGACTGGGCCCCACAGAGGTATAGCATGCAATTTTATATCCCATCTCATGAATTACTTAAAAGTTTGACAATTGGTAAATATATACCTTAGGCACTGGAGGTATGTCTTCCACTCTCCATTGAGGCTGGAATCCTAATCCCAAAAATCCAATTCCCCTTTCCTCTGCAACAGTTTTAGCCTATCAAACAAGACATAATAGATTTATCAGTTTAGGAGTTCATAAAATGTGATGATGATGATGTTGCAGTCCAAGGTGTGGTAACTAGTAACAGTCATTGCATGTTTCAACAAATAAAATTTGCACATACTGACCTGATAGAAGTGTGAATTAATCTCATCACAAGTCTGATGCAATGTTTTCAACGGCATACCACTAAGCTCCAACTGACCACCAGGCTCTAATGATATACTTTGCTTTTCCTGGGGCACAATTTTTTATGGTTCTCAGAGACACGGTTACAAATATCATTCTAGTACATAACTATCTCCAAATCCAAAACCCAATAGAAAAATAAATTGTGTAACAAATGATTGTTATTGCTATTGGAGTTACCTTTTTGAGTCCTATGATGTTGTCACCTTCCATGATTTTATCCCAGTCAAACCTAGCAGCAATGCCATCGAGCAAAGCTGCAATTTGTTTGTAATTGATAGGACGTAAAGTTTCAAACTCAAAGCCAAACTTCTCATGCTCTGTACCTATTCTGCAAAGACCATAACATACAAGTTAGGTAATGGATTCGCTGCATATTTAATTATTGACGAGTAATACACCTTTGGATCAGTGTTTCGCTGCATTTTAGGGTGAATTGACTTTAGGAACGGATATATGCAGTAAAAGAGGAGAGTGTTTTATGGTTTGGGATTTTGCATTTAGTAGAAGAGAAGGGTAGAGTAGTGTAGGTGATCACCTCCACTTTTGTTTGGGCTTGCAACCAGATACGAAGTAATGAATTAGATCATCTTTTGTCAAAGGCTTTGTGGCAAAAACAGGAGCCTCTATGGCGGGTCCCGTAGCAACAATAACTCTATGCCCTCGTCTGAATCTTCTTTTGTGCAAATACTGATGATGATGGCACAGGGAAGAGATGTTATCTTCCATTCGTGTTGACTCCACCTTCCCCAAAACCATACATCCTGACGTCCATTTCAGGTAAACAAGTCCCATTCCACCCCACTGCACTGAAATAACATTTGCATAAATAAGCTTATAGCAGTAGGAAAGCTCTAATATAAGTTTATTTCAAACATTGAAAAATATAATTAATGAAACAAAAGCAAAGCTAAGCTAGAGTAGTGAACTAGCAAACATGCATGCATCACTAGATGCATTAAGCATATTGCAAATCAATATGGAAAGTTACCACAAACACAAACTAAGGATCGATATTGCTGTCCCCACCCCACGGCCTAGTTAAGTTACTAGGTAGACGTACGGAAAAAAGAGAAGATGGATGTTATGCTACGATTCAATTGACGGGCTTTAATCAAATCAAAGTATATATAGTCTTGGTTGTGCTCCACATGAATGACACGTCAATTGGTTGGATCAGCTTATGTTATCTATAGCAGTCATCTTAGCTTGACAAGTGTTTTGTTCCTCTCGGTTGGTAAACACAAGAATCGGTTATCGGTGATGAAAAAGACAAGTTTAAATCCCAAACAGAGACCTTCTCGTTTATCTTCTGGTCAGTGAATGAGCACGCCCCAATCGTCGATCTGTCCAAAAACATGAGCTTGTGAGAGATTTTCAAAATCCTTATTAAAAAGTTGCTTGATAAAGGTTAAATTAATATAACGGTGTATAGTTGATATACAGATGTTGATTGGTAGAGTGGTTGAGTCCCTTCCTTGTAAACTATGTGGAAAAGAGAGGTTGGCAGAACACAGTACCCGAAGGTTGATGGGGCACATCCATTGACAACTAGGCCAACAGTTTCTCTATCATAATAGTGTAACTTTAATATTACTTAAGTCATTATTTTTACCGTTGCAGAATCCTTTGAAAGGTTGTTTTGCTTCACCAATTGACATGAGTTTGTCTATAAATAGAACCATCTGCATGCAGTGAATGATACGAAAAATCTCAGAATCTCTCGACCATTCTTCATATAAATCACCTTCTCTCCCTTATGTGCAGAGAGAGTTAAAGAGACTATTGTTCTGTAAACTGTCATTGTCGATACGATTGGTTTAGGGTGTGCAAACCAAACCAAGGTTCTCCATTGTATCCTGAAGTGGATTCGCCAGTTACACCTGTTGCATCCAATCTACGAGGAGAGATTGGTGGGGGCGAATCGAACCTAAAGCCTAATGTTCCTACACGCCTTGGAGATTGCGCATTACCTTTGTTTTCTTCTTCTTTGTTGCAAATCCATACCCCATTTTCTAACAATCTTTAGGTTCGATTTCTGTAACAATGGCTGCAACGTTGAAGGAGATGACTTCTGACTTTATGAAACTTGAGAGGTTCGAAGGTGGAAACTTTCATCGTTGGCAAAAGAAGATGCACTTCCTTCTTACAACATTGAAGGTGGCATATGTGTTGAACACACCAAGACCAGAGGAAAGAGAAGATGAGACCATCAATGAGACTCGTGAGAGGAACAAGTGGGTTAATGACGACTACATTTGCATGAGGCATATTTTGAATGGCACGATCGACTCATTGTTCGATGTGTATCAAAATGCGGGATCCTCCAAAGAACTATGGGAGAAACTTGAGGCAAGATACATGATGGAGGACGCAACAAGTAAGAAATTTCTTCTTAGTCGTTTTAATAATTATAAAATAGTTGATAGTATGCCTATCATGGAACAAATGCATGAAATTGAACGTATTCTCAAAAACTACAAACAACATAATATGCACATGGATGAAACCATCATTGTCTCATCAATCATTGACAAACTTCCTCCTTCATGGAAAGACTTTAAAAGAGGTCTTAAACATCGGAAAGATGACGTTTCTCTTGAACAATTGGGTAATCACCTTCGTTTAGAAGAAGAGTATCATAAACAAGATGATACTAAAGAACATTTTGTTCATGAGAAGGTCCATGTAGTAGAGGAAGGGAAATCCGATAAGTCCTCTAAAAAGAGGAATCGAGATTTTGGAAAATCTCATGAAAACAACAATGAGAATGACTACAAGAAAAAGAAAAAGAAAAATGGTTGTTTCTATTGTGGAAAACCGGGACATTTCAAGAGGAATTTTCGTCTCCTGAAAAAGGAAAAATATAAGGAATCTAGTGCAACAAAGGACAATCTTGTTGCGGTCATTTTCGAAATCAACATGATAGAAGATGTTGGATCATGGTGGATTGACTCCAGTGCAACTCGCCATGTGTGCAAGAACAAGGATCTCTTCAAGACAATTAATGAAGAAGATGGAACCGTTCTATATATGGGAAATGCATCAACTGTCCAAGTTAAAGGCAAAGGGGCGGTGGAACTATAAATCACTTCGGGAAAAGTAGTCACTCTTACAGATGTTTATTATGTACCAGATGTTAGGAAGAATTTAATCTCTATATCGTTACTTAATAAGTACGGGTTTAAATGTGTATTTGAGGGAGACAAGTTTATTCTCTCCAAGGGAGAAATGTTTGTAGGGAAGGGATACATTTGTGAGAATATGTTCAAACTCAATATTATTAATGATAATGGATTTAATTCTGCTTATATTATTGAGTCTTGTAATTTATGGCATACAATGTGGATTTTTATTTTTTTTTCTCTCCTCATTTATGTCAAAACGCGTTGTTTCGGGTCTCCTCCTTCACTATTAAGCTGCTTCTTCCTCCTCCTTCTTTGTTACACGCAGAGGAACCCTAGGCATTCACCCATGGTTACATCTCATCATTATTGATCTTATTCTTCTCCTTCCCTTATTTGATAGCTATTCTCGTTACTGCGCCCCTTTCCCTCATCATTTTGAACTGAAACCCTGATTGTTATTTCACCCCCTAATTGTTATTTCGCTCCGACTACTCAAAACTCAAAAAAAAGGACCAAATGTCCAAATATCATATTTATGTTGTCCATATGCATCACTTCCATCTTCTGCTACTTCTTCTTTCCATTATCCTTCATGGTGGTGGTTTGTATCCAGGGGTTGGAATGAACATTGAGCACAGTAGTTTTGTGGGACATTTTAGTCCCTAACAAATATATTAGTAACCCAAATTCATCCCTTACAGAACTCAAGGGGGACAAAATAGTCCCATGTGGCTGGTCAGCATGTGTTGTCTAGTTTCCTTGAACTGATTATTGAGTCTGAGACACAAAAATGGCAATCACCCATGCATGGGAACACATAACCCAGCAACATCATAAATGGAACCCTAGCCATCGATTCCCCAAATTACCCACCCTAAAATCGTGAAACATCATAGATTAGGGGAAGGAAAATTACCTTCAAACGAGAGTTCCTTGATATGCTTCTTGTCCCTTAAGTTCCTTCCCTTCTCCATCTCTTCAGTTCATTCGCCACTAAGAGTTCACAAATACAGAGGTTAGGATATGAATTAGGAAGAGGGAAATATGTTAAGGGGTTATGGTCGTCGACCCTTCACATTCTCCTGCTTCACTCAGACCAAAAGGGGAAACGACGTCGTTTCCTTGGCAATTCCTCCCTTCAAACGTCTGCGTTTTGTGTCTAGGGATTTTTGTTTTTCATTTTTATTTTACTGTTATTTAGAATTTCCAAGCTTGACTTTCCCTCAGCAAGGTTAACCTACACATCAGCAAAATTATGGGTCATGTCAGTGTTTTACCTGAGGTCAAAGGTGGTCAACTAACGAAGGGATTAACGTGTCCCGGTAATTACATTCTGAAGGATTAAATTAAGATTTTTTTTTGGATAAGAACTATTTCAAACCCGAGTGTTTTTCTCAGGGACTAAATTGGACATTTAATCTAATAAATATCATGGTTCTTCTTAGGGGGCTCTAGCCTTTTGTAGCAGCACATGTTTCTTTAAGGGGAAAATGCTAATTAGTACAAGTATTATTCGCAAAACACGGTACCAATGACGTGTTTTGTTTTTTTACAGATCTTAATTCTTAACTTGAAATAAGTTTCCATATTTGACGTGCCTTATCAAAAAACACACCTTTTAAAAATTACTTCTTTATTTTTTTTGCGATGTTTTCTCGTAAAACATCCTCTCTCTCTCTGTCTCACTCACATTCACATTCAATAAGAACACCTAAACCTAACATACTTCATCTCATTCAACTAACCTCTTCCTATTTAATTTTCAATGAAAAGGCCTTCATACAACTTAGTTCATCTGATTCAAGTAATGCACGGCAGTAACAGCACGTACGTCATCAAGTTCTTAGAACAACGCTAGGGAAGCATGTATGCAGTGGATATTCTAGAATGTAAGATACCAGTTTAAGTTCCATTTTAGTATTGTCCTGGAATCTAAGACAGGGGATCCTTGTTTTCTTTTTCTTTATTCTGAAGATTTGTTCTATCTGAATGAACGTGGAGAGACATTTAGCTATATGATACTTTGAGAGAAAAAGCAAATATAGTGTAGATAAATATCAATGCAAATATAATTTAAGTGTTAATTTTAATTATACAAATAATCAAGTTAAAATTTCCGGAAATATTAGCAATATACTATATAAAATTCACTTGATAATAAATAATATATGAAAGAAAGTGATATAAAAAAACGTATCAGTGCCAACGAAGGTTGGTCCAGTTGGTAAGGATAAGGCTCATAACCCACAAGGTCGTGAGTTCGAATCCTACCTCTGATGTGAGGACCTCGTTGGTGGGTAATCTGTAAGTACCTCTGTAAGCATTTTTAAGTCTTGAGGCATGCCCTGACCCTGATGAGTCCCTAGGACCCAACTCACATAAACTTTTTTCCAAAAAAAAAATATATATTAGTAGTATTAATTGCTCATATATTTATTTATTAGGGTATAAGCTTTGAGCTAATTGATCGTGGAAGAAACAAATGCAATGCAACTGATAGTCTGTTATGACTTAGGAAGGTGCTATCTACACTTCTATACTTTCTCTATTCATTCTCACACTTTCAACTTGAAAGTGTCAAATGACTTTGTGCCCCTTGTAAGTTGTCAAGAATTAGTTGTCGGAATATAAATTTTCAAAAATATCTACCTAATGGCAACTAACTACCGCAATATAATTTTTCAAGAATTTTTACCTCTGTAAGCGCTCTTTAAGTCTTGAGGCCTGCCCTGACCCTGATGAGCTCCCGGGATCCAACTCACCTAAACTTTTTTCCATAAAAAATGTATTAGTAGTATTGCTCAGATATTTATTTATTAGGGTATAAGTTGTGAGCTAATTAATCGTGGAAGAAACAAATGCAATGCAGCTGATAGACTGTTATGACTTAGGAAGATGCTATCTACACTTCTATACTTGCTCTATTCATTCTCACACTTTCAACTTTAAAGTGTCAAATGACTTTGTGGCCCTTGTAAGTTGCCGGAATTAGTTGTCGGAATATAATTTTTCAAAAAATCTACCTTATGGCAACTAACTACTGCAATATAATTTTTCAAGAATTTCTAACTTGCAACTAAATTGTCAGAATATTAACCAATTAGTATATGACAAGTAATTGTTGGATTATACTTTTTCAAGTTTTTTAGTTCCCGCCAATTAATTGTCGGAATACTTCATTTTGTTGTTCGACAACTTATTGTCAGAAACATAAAAACTTGAAAAAAAAAATATAATATCAAGCAACTAATTATTGCCAGAAGTAACAATTATATACTTCAGCAATTAATTGTCGGTAGATAAATTTTTTTGAAAAAACTATATTCCGTCGTTTAATTGCTCATAGCTAAAAATTACTCTTATGTTATCACACCCCACCCCTTTTTTACTCTTAAAAGGTATTTTTGTAATAAAAAATAAATTTTTGGGGTGGATGGAGCAAGTGTACGGGTGTGGTAGCACCTGCCCATGAACTTATGTGGTAACTGGTCAATTCATATGACAAATGGGCTTTGGCCCAATCCAAATTTTTTTTGGTCCTTATTATAAAAACTAAGAGCGTACAAAATCAATAAAATCATGTCCCCAAATCAAATTCATTCCTCCGTGCAGCGCCGAGAGACAAGAACAACTTCTTTGGTATCTGGATGCACATAGAAGAAGTGATAGAGAGATTGTATAGCTGTATTCGGTTCGTATGCCTCTTCAAAATTGATTGCTGGTTTCTTTTAATTTCGCTATTTGATATACAGTTGATTATATTTGGAAGCCTAAACGAGTATGCATAGCAGGTGCTCGACGAAATGGGAAAGAAGAAAGGAGGACCCAAAAACTCATCCCACACTCCCATATCACTAAGGGAAGAAGTCACAGGAAAGATACAAAAAAAGCCAGCCTCTAACATCAAGTCAGTATTGAGGTTTAACCACTTGAAGAAACTAGCAGTGTGGGCCACTAATGAGGTTCCTATACCATCTTTGGGTGCCTTCTATGGCCACCATTTGGCTACCCTTGGAGAGGCCATGGGACTACAACATGATCATTCCTTAATAACTTGCCAAAGGTTTGCTTATTTCTACTTACCATTGTGTTTCAATGCCTTTATTTTTGTAAACTGTTGTGTTGACATTATTAAATGTTAATATTATCATCCATGCCTTGGTGATCTTTTGTTAACAATGTAATTTCATAGAAACAAAGAACATGAGATAAGCTCCAATACCTCTAATATGTTTAAAGCTGCTTTTGAAATGCTAACCATAGCTTGTTTTGTTCTTATTTGTGGTATTCATGATTTGTCGTAAACATCTAGTTTGAGTTATGATAGGAACTGATATTGATAGAAAAGGAGTCAAGCTCCAATTGCAATGATAGAAAATGAAGACGTAGTAGAAGAGTAAGAAAGAAAGAAAGAAAGAAAGAAAAGGAACCCTATACCGCTACGTTTGGAGGGAGGGAGGGAGGGGAGTGATTAGCAGTGTTATCGACGGCGGATGGCGGCCGGCCAAAAATCCGGCATACATTATAGCGAATGGCGATGCGGCCATATGGCGGATGTCATGGCGGACAAAAAAAAATTATATATATATATATATATAACAAAAATTGCAGAAATAAATATAAAATCTAAAACACTAACAACATATGTCAAGAATCATAAACTAAATTGATAGAAAATATCATATAAGTCTCATAATACCTATTTAGTTTATTATATTAGTCTGAAGTTTTTTAACTTATTTATATGTTATTTTAAAAGATAGCTTTTAAGGTCCAACAAAATACCATATAGCTCAATATTAGTTCAGTCAGTGAAAAAAAGGTCCAACAAAATAGAAAACAAAGGCCACATGGCCCAATCTCCTGAAACCCTAATATCCTATTAGTATTACATATTACCCCCTTCAGCTATCTAAGTGCCTAAGTCACACTGCCGCCCCCTTCAGCTCTCTATTATTCGAAAACGAACACGGCTTTCAAAGTGATGAAGCCCCCATAGATCGTAAAATCGTATGATCCTGCGATCTGGATCGCGATTTTAACTACACTGAGTACATCCAACAGAAAGTATTGGCCATTTTCGAAAAAGACTGAAAAAAGGAGACAAGAGAATGGTCGTTGGTCATCAGTCAAAGGGTGTCGCCGGAGGTAGGTGGTCGCCCGACAGTGGGTGTCACCGGAGAGTGGGTGGTCGGAGAAGAAAATGTGGAATGGGAGGAAGAGAAGGGGCTCTGCTCTGTTTCTCTTTGGAAGATGAAATGAAGGGAGGGAAGCTTGCTACAGCGATATTAGGGTTTTCACCCATTTTGGGCCGGGTCGGATCACACAGCCCAACTTACCCAGAAGGATGGGTCAGGTTTTTCCTCAAAAAACCCGTAATTTCCGCCATGACAGCCGTTTCCGCCATACCTGCCAGCCGCCATGCGGCCGTCATGAACCGCCATGGAAAATCCGCCACGCCACCGCCTCCGTATGGCGGTTCCTTCAAATCTTGCCACCGCTTTCCGCCATGGCTGCTATTCAACAACACTGGTGATTAGTAATGGAGTGAGTTTGGAATGATGGAGTGGAGTGGTAAAAAGGCAGTACCCATTATTTAGGAGTTTCTTGGCTATGTTTGGGAGTTTTGAAGGAGATGGAGTAAGGTGGTTAGTAATGAAGTAGTTAGTAATAATGAAGTGGAGTGAAGAGATAAAAGTATATCACTCCATTGCTTGGAAGTTTAATGAGGGAATTGAGGGATATCCCAAACCTCCCAATTTGGAGGGTAGAAAAATTGGAGGGTTTGGATGGGATGGAGTTGTTTAGGTTACCATCATAAGCTATCTCACTCCATTACTTAATAAACTCCCAAATAATAGGTTGATACTTTTGAACTACTCTACTCCATTATTAACCACCATATTCCATCCTACCAAACATATAATAGAGTGGAATGGTTAAAGATCGTAACCTAAACCACTCCATCTTACTCAAACCTTCCAATTTTCATACCCTTCAATTTGGGGGTCTGGGATATCGCTTCATTCTCATTGAACTTCCAAATGGAGTAATATACTTTGACCTTTCCACACCACTTCGTTTTCTTCAAAACTTCCAAAATATCTGAATCATCCCCCCCGGGATGGCAATTTGGATCATACCCAACGGGTATCTGCAAAAAATAGCTGACTTTTCAATTGCCATAACCCCCTTACATAGTGTTTGGACGAGGGAATTTAAGAGGGTGATGTATTTTTAGAGGGTAATTAGAATTCATCGAATGTAAAAATACAATACATTTTACACTGATGGATTCTAATTACCCTCTTAAATTCCCTAATCCAAACACACCATTAGTTTGATGCTAATTGCTGCTCTCTTTATTCTCTTCACTCCCTCACACCATCTCCCACCAGCTGGAAATGCCCCCACTTACTGTCCTCTTTATTCATTTCACTTCCATCCAATTAATGCTTAGCAAAAAAAAAAAAAAAAAATTCCATCCAATCAGTTGTTTAATTGTGGTCTATCAGCTTATTTATTTATTGGATTCGTTTGAATATTTAATCAGACTCAGTTCCTATATTAGCTTTAAACAGTTGATAATTGGAAATTTCATAAGATTCAGTATGAAATATGTTTACCAATCGTGATCATCATTAGACTAATCTGCAGATGCGAAACTATTCTTCATCCTGGCTTTAATTCAACTGTACGAATTGAGAAAAATATATCAAAGGTCAAGCGAAGGCACAACACGTCTGGTGGTAATATTACTCAAAACAACGTAGTGTACAAGTGTCATTTCTGTTCACATCAGAATTTGAAGAGAGGGACCCCTAAAAGATATGTAAAAGGATTGTGCCCATCAAAACATATATCATCCTTAGAATCAAAACCTCTAACAAAGCCCATCAAGCACGAGTCTTCAAAATTAGAGAAAACCATTATAAGCAAAGATGAAGCCAATGAAATGGATGTGTTGGCTTCACAAGTTGTAGCTAAGGACGCCCCCCTTGATGATGATAGTCCGGCAACTCCATTAAGTATAGGTACCACAACCTTGTCAGAAGGAAAGAAGAGAAGAAGAAACAATTCAACATCAAAGAAAGCAACTAAAACTGAAAGCATGTCTGCAAAAGTAGATGTAGAAAAAACTGTGGGCACATCAAGCAAACGACGAAGAAAATCTTGGACTAGTTTAAAGGAAATTGCTGAGAGCAACGAGCATGATAAGAGTCGACTTGCTAATTTGACAATCCCGTTCTTTTTATAAGTAGGGTGGTTTTCTAAATAGGTCGAGTTGAATTGTAATTCCTTTTAGATTATGCCTGAAGGTTTTTTGTTCTCTGCCAATTATTATACTTTCAAGCAAATTCTCTTGTTTAAATGTTTACGGTGGAAATGGAAACCAAGAATTTGGAAGGAAAGGATTCCGTTTCGCTTCATATCTTTTCATTCCTTATGTTAATATGTTTTTCCCCCTAAAGAGCAACAATTGATAAACAGTTTTTGTAATAATGATTTTATGATTAATTACAAGGTTTAATGCATTGGAGATAAGGATAGTATGAAAAGAAAAATTTACAATTCTTGTTGTATTAATTTCACCAAAACATCTAAACAAGGGTCAAGGAAATAGAAATTTTCCTCTAATTTTTTTTTTTTTACTGAAAAAAGCTTATTTCATTTCAATAGTAATAGCAGCAGCAATACAAGTGGGAATAACATCAAAAACATGAAGACTATGATATCTAGAAGCCGTCCTAGCAAGGTTATGAGCAACAACATTGTCTTGTCTCCTAACAAACTCAACCTTGAGATTGAAATTATAACTAAGAATCTCCCTACAATTCGCAATAATATCACCAAACTCCGCAGTAAAATAATTTGTAGAGATAATCGCATCAACAACACTTTTACTATCAACTTCAAAAATAACCTTGACCATGCCCATGTCCATAATCCATTCCATGCCAGCTAGAAGGGCAACCGCTTCCCCCTCTCTAACCTGCAGCAACGGGTTTATCCATCCAGACTTCGCAAGCACAAAAGTACCAAACTCATTGTGCAAACAACATCCAAACGAAGTAAGATTCTTCTCCTTAAAGAAAGCAGCGTCGATATTGCACTTTAACCACCCAAGAGGGGGAGGTTCCCACCCCACATTTACAATAGGCGTAGGTACTGCTACCTCCTGGGTAGACCTCACGACCATCCACTCATCCAATACACTTGTTGCTCTGAACACCACTTGTGAAACCTCTTCAACTTTATCCTCCCAGAGTTTTAGGTTGCGTTTTCTTCATATACTCCAGAGCAACATAACAAACCGCACCCTCAACTCCCTGCTTAGCAAGTTGCCCAGCTTAAAAAAGAACTCATAAAAGCTCTCAGTCTCACCAAGCAAAGGCTCAACCCGCTGCCAAAGATGTGCCTCCTCCCAACAGCCTTGGACGCTCGGGCATGATAGGAAAATACAAGGTTTACAAAACCGGACCGGTCGTCGAACCGGTGAAGGCAGCGGTTTGAGGTTCAATGGTCCAACCGATGTTGAACCGTTTATAATTAAATAATATTATTTTAATTTTTAATATATATTTGTAACAATATTAAACAAAAAAACAACATAACAACTAAAATTATAAAGCACAATTTTTTTTATTTTGAAATTAAACTAAATAAATATAAAGATATATGTTAAAATCATCTTCATAGGGAAAACCAACCCAAAATCTACAACCAGCCCACATATGTTAGAAAACAAAAGAATTGGGTTTTGGCTAGGATGACCCAAATCCTTTTATACAATTTTTTTTTAGGAAACCGGTTCAGGCCGGTCCACTACCGGTTATGATCGGTTTTACCGGTTTTGAACCAGTTCTCCGGTTTTTCCACCGGTTCAGTACAGGGACGATTTTCCCTGTAAACCGGACCGGTCAAGGTCGCGGTTCCTGGTTAACCCGGTCGGACCGATCGGTCTGGTCCGATTTTGAAAACCTTGGGAAAATATGCCATGCATTCTCAAGAACTGTTGAGCAAAATAAACAGATTTCTGCACAAAACACTCCTTTGGTTTGAAGGCTGGAATGAACTGGAAGGCAGTCTCTGCAAGCTTGCCAAGCAAAAACTTTTACTTTGTGAGGAACTTTCAAATCCCATATCAACTTTCAGTCCCCTTTAATGAAAAATCTAGAGGAATCAACAAAATTATTCAAGCAATACTCATAGGCAGATTTGACCGTAAATCCTCCATCCTCACTCGCATCCCACACACGACAATCCCTCACTGATGACGCAAACAGTGGGACGCGTAAAATGGCCTCAACCTCATGGGGCATCAAGCATTGCTGAAGCCCAAATGTATTCCATCTCTTAGCTCTTGGTAGTAGCAAGTCCTTAACTTTTAGATCTAACAAGTGAAGATGAGTTGGACCCATAAGTCTAGGGTTCAAACTTCCTCTAAGCCAAGAATCATTGAAAACACGGATCTCTGAGCCATCTCCGACACTCCATCTCAAACCATCTTTAACCAGAATCCGGAAACTCCAGATGCTACGCCTTGAGTAATTTGGATTATGATCAAGAGAAGACTCCGCAAAATCCCCATTTGGGAAGTAACATTCAAACAGTAGTGAGGTTTATTTTATTATATCTTATTTCATTGGATTTGGATTCTTTTCTTTTATTTTAAATTAAATTTGTTTTTTTTTTTGTGGGATTGACCAAATGAATACATTTTATTTTATTGTATATATAGCTTCCCTTTCAAAAAGAGCCATATTCTTGAGACACAATGCCGGGTGCAAATAGTATATTTCATTAGAATTTGACTTAAACAAATCTCCATAACAAAAACAAAATTTACTTAAGGAAATGGTTGAGTTTAATGGACTCAAAAATATTATTTTAACTCCGGATGATTTGAATGAAATTTTTAGAAAACCGTAAATTCCATCCTTTTGTAGCTAACTAAATCAAAGAAATATTTCTCGCTAAGAAAATAAATTCATCAAACCATCGATTAAAGAATGGCTTAACCTTTATTTTGGTCCCTTATCTTTATTTTAGTTTTCATTTTGGTCATTTATCTTTTTGTTTTTGTTTTTTTGGTCCCTTATCTTTCAATCGTTAGCCTATTTTGGTCCCTTCCATCAGTCCGCCATCGTAAGTCGTCGGAAACCGCCACCGCCAGTCGCCGGAACCGCCGCCGTCATCGAAAACCGCCGCTGGAATCTGGGTTTTAGAGAGAGAAGGAGGAGAAAGGGAGAGGAAGGAGGAAGGAGGAAGAAAGAAGGGGAGAGAGAGAGAAAACAAGATTTTCTCTCTCTAAAACCCAGATTTCGGTGGCGGTTTCTGGCGGCTCACGGATACCTAACGCCGTCAGTGCAAAACTGACGGAAGGGACCAAAATGAAAACTAAATAAAAGATAAAGGGAAAAAAAGATAAGGGACCAAAATGAAAACTAAAATAAAGATAAGTGACCAAAATACTAATTTAACCATTAAAGAATAGTGGCTCTTGTACCCAAAAAAAAAAAAAAGAATAGTGGCTCATTTTCTTTTCTTTTTTTTAGATTATAAGATATCCCACGGATTCTGCTCATTTGAATCGTTTGTGAAGTTAATTTTCATTCCGACTATGAATACATTATTTGAATATGTTCTCTTTATATAAGGGTCAATGTTACTTGCACTCTATTTGACAAGGTTGAATCACTAACGTATATCAAGTGTTTTAAAAATCAGACCGGTCATTGAACCGTTGAAGGTACGTTCAAGGTTCAACGATTCAACCGTAATTTAATTATCGTTGAATAGATGATAATTAAATATATATTTTAAATATTATATGTTATATTGAGTAATAAATTTATGACAAATCAAATTTTAAATTAACATAAATTAATTATATCAAATATTTCACTAAATAAAAAAAATCAACGAAAAAAGATAAATAAAAAAAACTCATGTATATATAATTTTATAACTTAGCATTAGACCTTTATTTAACTTAAAAAAATATTTTTTTTATAATTTACAAATTTAAGTTTTTTAAAAAAAGTAAAATTTTTAAAATTATCGGTTCTCGACACCAATTTTGGATCGATTTTCACCGATTTTCGATCGATTTGACCAATTCTTGACCGGTTCTTATTGATTCTAAAACCAGTCACTTTTTTAGGTTTTATAGATCGGACATCTGACCGATTCTCGATCCAACCTACCACTCTAGTCCGATTTTCAAAACCATGCTTATATCATATAAGTTGGCTAGACCAAACTAGAGATTTTGGTAGATGACCAAGCTAGTTTTTTTTTTTTTATCAAAATCAAGTCGGTGTTTGAGTTTATAGCTTATTATTAATTTTATTCTTATTATTTAATGAAATCTCTTCTTTATCCTATCATAAATAAAATAGAAATCGCAATCCTTCATACGTCTAATGTTTCATATATATGTATATGATAAAAAAATAGAGAATATAATATCTGAATAAAAAAAATTTGTTTAAAACTTTAAATTTAAAAATTTAAGAGATAGCTTGTACAAGTATTTTAAGATCTAATTTTAAAATGAATATAAAATTTGAAATCACTGAAGATAAAAAAATTAAATAACTCAAAATTTGAAATCACTCAGATAAATTTTTTTAAATTAAATTATAAACATGTAAATTTTTTTATTCGTGCAATTACAAACATGTAATTTAATTTAATTAGTAAGACAAAGAAAATTAATTTAAGAGTTTAATTTCTATGCACTGTCAGTGTAAAGATTTTTACACTGACAACCAATCAGAAATCACAAAATTGATAACTTTTAAGGTGATTAGGATAAGAATCAAAGATTTGTAGCGGTGTGTCAATTTGTGATTGGGTGACGGTGTAAAAAAAAACTTTACACTGTCGGTGTATATCAATTAAATCCTTAATTTTTTGTGGTACATCCGAGAAACAAAGAAAAACTAACCTCTCCTAAAGAGAGTACCTAAAGCATCAGCAGAAAGGAAACTACAAAGTCCATCTGGACAAGAATCAAGCACCACCAAAGAGGAAGAGCCTTCAGCACCCAACTTAGCAAGAAAATTAGCACAAGCATTGGTCTCCCTAAAAACATGCACCAACTCACACACCTTGCTCCATCTCATCATCTGCTTGATTTCTACAATAACAGAGCCAAACATATGAAACTGCTCCGAGGAGGAAACAACAAGTCTCACTGCTTCAAGACAATCGCTTTCACACACCGCCTTATGGTACCCCTTCTGCCAGGCAAGAAGAAGACCCCTTTGAATAGCCTTCAACTCTGCTAAGAGGATAGGAATGCTGTCAAGATGACCATAAAAGTCAACTATCCAGGAACCACTCGAGTCCCGTAAGAGGCCACCGAAGCCCGCTTCCTCCAAGCCACTCAAACCACGCAGGCTACCAATACCATCAATATTAATCTTAATCACATCAAGCTCAGGTGGAGACCAGCTCACCATGATATGCGAAAAAGAAGATTGCACCTGGTGTAAGAACACAACTTTACACACATCCGAAGCACGGGAAATCTGGAGCATGATTTATGAATCCGTCAAAAGCTTATTCTCAAAGATAGCTTTGTTCCTTCTCACCCAAAGCCACCAAAGAGCAGCATAAAAAAGAATGGACTTCTCATGCTTTGCAAAATTTTGAAGCCACCCTCTCGGGTTATCATCCCGGAAACCAGGCTCACTAACAAAACCCAGCATAAGCCAAATCCTCCAAGCATTAGGGCAATCTCTCAAGCAATGCAGACTTGTTTCGGGAAGAAGATGGCAGCCCTGGCAAGAAGGATCTGAAGCTAGCCTGCGCACCACTCTAAGTTGGTTAGTTGGAAGGGCATTGTGACATATTAACCAAACAAGAAATCTACATTTTTCCATGGCTGGAATTTTCCACACCTATTTCCAAGAAGAAGAGGTATCTAGCAATCTATGGTGCTTAAGGAGCCAAGAATATGCAGATTTCACATCATAACAACCCGCCTCATGAGCTCCCCAAATAAAGCAATCCTCCACCTGATTATTCAACATCACCCTAGAAGAAAGAATTCTATCCTTCACCTACGTAGGAAGGATAGTAAAAAGCTCATCAAGTTTCCAGGATCCATCTCTCCATACGTCTCGCACTTTCAGAGCAATGTCACTAATGTTCACATAAGCCACAATATTACACAATTTATCTTCCACAAGCCATCTATCAAACTAGAAGGAAACATCACCACTTCCAAGCCTGAACTCGAAGCCACTCACCAGGACCTTAAGAGCTTTAGAGATCAACCTCCAAAAAAAAAAGAAATTAGGTGAAAGGGGAATTGAATGCGTGTTTCTGGGCTATGCTAAAAATAGCAAAGCATATAGATTCATGGTTATAGAATCTAATGACTCATATCCTGTAAATACAGTAATTGAGTCTATGGATGCTATCTTTCAAGAAGATAGGTTTAACTCAATTCCAAGTCACAAAAATAATTTTCATAGTAATGCACATAATCTAGAAACAATGTATTTAATAATAATACTTTAGAGAGTTCATAACTTAGAAGAAGTCAAAGAGCTAGGAAAGAGAAAACTTATGGACCGGACTTTTTCATGTTCCTTGTTAAAGGAACAAGAGAGTCCATAGACAGTTATGGACCAATATGTTATAATACAGAAAATGATCCAAAAACATTTGAAGAGGCAATAAAGTCTCAAGATGCCGCTTTCTGGAAGGAAGCTATAGGTTGTAAACCTATAGGTTGTAAATGGATTTTCAAAAGGAAAATGAAGGTAGATGAAACAATAGATAAGTTTAAGGCAAGACTAGTTGTTAAGGGATTTACACAAAAAGAGAGCATTGACTATTTTGATATATATGCACGTGTGGCAAGAATTGCCTCAATTAGAGTGCTATTGGCACTTGCATCAATCTATAAGTTTGTCATTCATCAAATGGATGTGAAAACAACATTTCTTAATGGGGAATTAGATGAAGAGGTGTATATGACACAACCTGAAGGGTTTGTGGTTAATGGTCAAGAAAAGAAGGTGTGTGAATTGAATAAATCATTGTATGGACTAAAACAAGCTCCTAAAAAATGGCATCAAAAGTTTGATCAAGTTGTGGTAACTAGTGGATATAAAATAAATGAATCTGACAAGTATATTTATAGTAAATTCCATAATGAAAAAGGTTTTATGATTTGTTTATATGTTGATGATATGTTAATATTTGGTACTGATCTAGACGAGGTGGAAAAAACTAAGAGTTTCCTCTCTAGAAATTTTGATATGGAAGACTTAGGGGAAGCTGATATGATACTGGGGATTAGAATAATAAGATATGGTGAGAACATAGGTTTGTCCCAATCTCACTATATAGAAAATGTGTTAAAGAAATTTAATGAATTTGATTGTTAATATGTTGTTACTCCCTTTGATCATAACACTAATTTAGTACCAAATAAAGGTTGTCCAATAGCATAACTTTCATACTCAAAAGTAATTGGATGCTTAATGTATGCCATGACATGTACTAGACCAGACATTGCATATGTTGAAGGGAGACTTAGTAGGTATACAAGTAATCCAAGCAAAGATCATTGGCATGCTGTCCGAAGAGTATTGAAATACTTAAAGGGGACAATGAATTATAGTTTGAACTATAATGGGTATCCTTCAGTATTAGAAGGTTACATGGATGCCAGTTGGGTGACTTATATAGAAGACCATGCTTTAACAAGCGGTTGGGTCTTCACACTTGGTGGGGGTGCTATTTCTTGGGGATCCAAGAAACAAACTTGCATTGCTGACTCCACCATGGCTGCAAAATTCATAGTATCAGCAGCAAGAAGCAAAGAAGCTAAATGGCTTAGAAATTTGATGTATGAGATACCGATTTGGCCAAAGCCAATGGCACCAATATCCATACATTGTGATAGTCAATCAACACTATCAAAGGCATATAGCCAGGTTTATAATGAAAAGTCCAGGCACATCGGGCTAAGACATAGCTATGTAAAAGAATTGATTGCAAATGGAGTAATATCCGTAGTCTTTGTGAAAACAGAGAGGAATCTTGCGGATCCTTTGACGAAAGGACTGACAAGGGATATGGTGTTGAAAACATCATTAGGGATGAGACTCAAGCCCATATCTACATGATCACCAATGGTGGAAACTCGACTCACACTTGAGTAGCATCAAGTCTTGATTTCAATGGGCCAAAGTACACTATGAGAGTGATTGCAAGTACTTGACGAATAGATACATCCCAATGTTTAAAAGTACTTGGAAACCATAAGGACAAAAAGGAAAAGGGTGAGCTTTTGCTCTTAATAGACCTATAGCATATATGTGCTGAGGTGCCCAACTTATGGGGGTGCTTTTGGTAAAGTCCACCTATATGAGAGTAAAGTGGGGCCGCTTCTTAGAGTTGGGCTTGACTCTGTAAACTCTCATGAAAAGGATACACGACACAAGGCCTTACCAAATGTATCACACTACCACGTCGTTCAATGATACCGAGATTTCATGTGTAAGTCATGCACGCTTGTACTAATGAATATTTGGTCCAAAGCTTGTCTACTAAATTATTCGGGGATGAGTGAAACCTATGGCTTACTAAGCAAAGGTTCAAATCGCCAAGATACCTTTGTCTAAAAGCATACGATTTTCGGAATAATGGGATTTGGATTTATTTTGAAAAATGGTGGGGGATTGTGAGAGATTTTCAAAATTCTTAAACGGTTAAATCTAATTAACGACGGATGATTATCATTACTTGGTCGCGTAGCCCAGCGGTCGCGACTTCATTTGTTGGGTGCCTGGGTCAGTGTTCGAATCCTGCTTCCCTTATTTTTGTTGAATAAATAAAATGTTAAAGTGCTGTTGAGCGGATTCGAACCCGGGACGTGTACACGAAGTGGCGCGCCTATTGGCCGCTAGGCTAACAGATATAATTTGTAATTATGCGCTCGTGACAGTACTTATGTAACGAATTTGACCGGTTCTGAAATCTTTTGAAGAGTTGTTTTGCTTCACCAAGTGACATGAGTTGGTCTATAAATAGAACCATCTGCATGCACTGAAGGATACGAAAAATCTCAGAATTTCCCAAGCCATCTTCACTTCAAATCACCTTCTTTTCTCCCTTGTACGCAGAGAGAGTTAAGAAGACTATTGTTCTGTAAACTGTCATTGACGATACACTAGGTTTAGGGTGTTCAAACCAAACCAAGGTTATTCCATTGTATCATGAAGGGGATTTGCCGGTTACACATGTTGTATCCAATCTACGAGGAGAGATTGGTGGGACGAATCGAACCTAAAGCCTAATGTTCCTACACGCTTTGGAGATTGCACATTAGTTTGTTTTTCTTCTTATTTGTTGCAGATCCATACCACATTATCTAACAATTAATATTAATATAATGCGGGGTTGTACAATAAAACGAAAGAAATCTATTTGGAAGCAAATCCATATATGAGGTAGGGTTCCATTTACTTATGTAATTGAACTAGTCTCATTTGCAGTTATATATTAGTGTATTGAATCATGTCATGCACTAGGTATATGTTAACTTTTGGAAATTTCAATACAATATTTAAAATTTTTAACAAATTTCTATTTTATATAATTTTTTTAGGATACACCACAAATTATAAAAATTGGTTTTATTTCAAATGTCGATCATAAAGTATAACACTTAGTAAGTTAATAATTGATACTAAGCATCATAATAGTTGATTAACTATTTGATTTTTTTAAGAAAAAACTATTTGATTAATTTTCATCTCTAACATATAAGAGTAGAAAAAATAGAAAATAAATTAAGATTAATGTAGTAAAATAATTTAAATAATATTGAACTAAAGTGACAGTTCCTCTTGTAAACTATAAAAATAAAACCAACATATTTTTTTAGATTAAATTTTTAAATAAAAAGCTTAATTCATGTAATGACTATGAATTTTAAATTGTAAATTGTATATAAATACAATTTTACAATCTAAAGTGTATAAAATAAATTTATATTTGTGTCAAAAAAAATAAATTTATATTATGTATATATACAACTTATAGTTTATATATATATATATATATAATAATAATAATATTATTATGTTTAAAAAATAATAGTTATATTTATATTATATATATATATATAGAGAGAGAGAGAGAAAACATAACACTCACTTTTATTATTCGATATTTCCAACCCCTCAGATCTAGATTTGAAGTCCCTCTCTATCTTCTGAGGGTTAGAATACCACATCGTTGTCGTCGTAAGACCTGATTGTCACAGGATCGTCCTCGTCGCGTCACACCATCAACAACCTCAACAGCGGCGTATCGTCTTCTCAATCAATTGTGTCATCGATCGTCGAGACTTCTTAATCTAGTAATTCATTTATCCCTTTACCGATTTCTTGAATTGTTTGCGATTATTGATGTTGATGTATTAGGTATTTGGATGGATTAATGTGGTTGTAATGCACTTGACCTTCAACTTCTAATTGGCGAGTTGGTTATTCTTATCCATCGAACAAAAGAGTAACCGATGTTGTTGATGCATGTTGTTGTTATGGGTGTGTATAGTGGATGTTTGAAATCTCTTAAAGGGGGATTAATAATCTGTGTTTGCGAATGCTTATCCACATAACCTGAAAATTGTATGAGTATAGACTTAAAAATTAATACTTCTATCAATATGGAAATTAGTAATCTCTAAGGCTTTGTTTGTGAGCTTGAAGGAAAAGGAAAGGGAGGAGATCAAAGGGGAAGGAAATGAGAGGTAGGGGAGGAGAATGAGAGTATTATCCCTCACCTTGTTTGTGAGTGCATATTGTATGAAGGGAAGTAAATGGAGGGTTTATAACGTACAACAACAACAACAACAACCAAGCCTTATCCCACTAGGTGGGGTCGGCTACATGGATCATACGGCGCCATAATGTTCTATCATGAATCATGTTAACAGTTAAATCATTGGCCTCCAAATATTTCTTAATAGTTTCTCCTATAGTTTTTCTTGGCCTACCTCTACCTCTAGCTATTGGATTGCCCTCCACTTGATCCACTCTCCTTACTACAGAATCTAAAGGTCTCCTCCATACATGCCCAAACCACCTAAGTCGAGATTCAACCATCTTTTCTACAATAGGTGCTACCCCAACTCTCTCTCTAATGCTATCATTCCTAATCCTATCACGTCTAGTTTTTCCGATCATCATGCAACACATTCTCATCTCTGCTACATTGATTTTACTCTCGTGTTGATTTTTTACCGCCCAACACTCCGTCCCATACAACATCGCCGGTCTAATAGCTGTACGGTAAAATTTTCCCTTTAGCTTAAGAGGTACCTTTTTATCACACAAAAAACCCGAAGTCTTCCTCCATTTCGACCACCCTGATTGAATCCGATGGTTTACATCTCCCTCAATTTCTCCGTCATTTTGTATAATAGACCCAAGATATTTAAACCGTGTGACTTGTGGTATGTTGTGGTCTCCATCTTTCACCTCTAAGCTAGAGGTGTTTCGCCTTTTGCTAAACTTACATTCCATATACTCCGTCTTGCTTCTACTCAAGCGGAAGCCATGTGCTTCTAAAGCTTGTCTCCAAGTCTCTAACCTTCCATTTATATCATCTCTCGACTCTCCAACTAGGACTATATCGTCTGCGAAAAGCATGCATCGCGGTACTGGCTCTTGAATGTGCTCCGTAAGTACATCCAAGACCAAGGTAAAAAGATAGGGGCTTAAAGCTGACCCCTGATGCAGACCTATGGTTATTGGGAAATCTTCTGTGGCTCCACCCTGCGTTCTCACACTAGTCGTGGCCCCCTCATACATATCCTTGATAGCTCGAATATAGGCAATCCGAACACCTTTCTTTTCTAGGGCTTTCCACAAAACCTCTCTTGGCACCCTATCATACGCTTTCTCCAAATCAATGAAGGCCATGTGTAAATCTTTTTGATCCCTTCGATATTGTTCCATCACTCGTCGTAGCAAGTAAATTGCTTCCATGGTCGACCTCCCGGGCATAAAACCAAATTGGTTGTCGGTGATTTTGGTTTCTTTTCTTAGTCTTCGTTCAAGCACCCTTTCCCATAGCTTCATAGTATGACTCATAAGCTTAATCCCCCTATAATTTGCGCAATTTTGTATATCTCCCTTGTTCTTGTAAATCGGAACTAAAGTGCTTCTCCTCCATTCGTCCGGCATTTTCTTTGACCTCATAATCTCGTTAAAAAACTTCGTGAGCCAACTAATGCCTATATTTCCTAGACTCTTCCATACCTCCACAGGTATATTGTCCGGTCCAACTGCCTTGCCATTATCCATCCTTCTCAGAGCTTCTTTTACCTCATGCTCTTGGATTCTACGATAAAAAGTGTAATTTTGGTCCTCCTCTCTGATGTCAAGCACCTGTGAGCATGATAAAACTTCAAATCCTTCATTAAATAACTTGTGGAAATAATTCTTCCATTGTTGTGACTCCGGCAAGTGTACCGGGTCGTTGCAAGTAATAAAAATAAACACGGCAAGTAATTACCGAGGTCGAACTCAGGGATTGGGATACCAATTCGACTAATCCGCGGGAAATCGGATACGTTCGGTCAAGTTACGGAAGAAGGTGGTTGAGAGAGAGAGTATGGAATCGAAATTCAATTAACAATCTAATTAAATAATTAACTAAAAATATGAAAATTAAAATGTCCAAGGTCATAAATCCACCTACCCAACATGTATACCCAAGTGATGATGAATTCCTTCCTAGGTTCGATTACAATGTCAACCGGGACCCCTAAATTCTCCTAAATCCACTCTCGTGCTCATTAGGACGTATTCGACGATTGGATTAATTACTTACTAGGTCTCATAATCCTAATCTCGAATTCTGTTAATTCATGTTCCCTATAAGGTCGCACCGATCTCCTACTCACTCTCGTGCAATATTCGATCGATGATCCTAATTCAAGTTCTAAACGTGAATCGCTGACTAAGCCTCATCAACGTTAACAAGTCAATCACGCAACACATATGATTAACACAATCAAATCAGAATTAGAAAACAAGAATTGAATTAAAGGAGAAAGACATACATCATATCGGATTTACATCGCCATGGGTGGCTTCATCGTTCCCTCGGACGAGGAGATTAGTTCCTCATGCTCATAGACAAACACTCGGACATAATCACCATCGTAAAATAAAATGAAACCAGAAAAGGAGACGCAGCTCCAAGGAGAAATAAGGATTCGAAACTACTGCCCTAACCTAAATGGAAAACTGGATCCTAAAGTTCCCTTTTTTTTTTCGGTTCTGATATGCAACAGCCTTTAAATAGTAATCCTGATCTGCGCTCTCTCGCGAGGCGAGCATTAAAATTGGCGCGCTTTCAATTTAAACTCTCGCGAGGCGAGCAGCCTCTCGCGGGGCGAGTCTTCAATTCTAGGCTGTGACCTTCATCACGGCTGGGCCGTGATGGTCTCTGACTTCCAAGTCTTCATTCTCTCGCGGGGCGAGCTTCTTCTCGCGGGGCGAGTCTTCAAACCTTAAACTGCCACGGGCGTGGTATTCATCACGGCTTGGCCGTGATGGTCTCTGTCTTGCTGGTCTTCAGACTCTCGCGAGGCGAGAGTACACTCGTGGGGCGAGTGTCTCAGAATTTCAATTTCCACTATTTCTTTGCTTTCCTTGACTCCCGGAGCTTCACTTACTTAACCTGAAACAACAAAAGCACCCACAAGCGTAATTCTATTCAAAATAACCTAAAAACTACACAAAAGACGCAAAACGAGTCAAAGTCCAACTTAGGAACAAAATAAGGCAAATTTGGGTGAAAACGAGAGTGAACTCGAATAAATTGACACGTAAACCCTAGTTCATCTAGTCATAAAACTAGATAAGCCAGAGGCTTATCAAAATACCCCAAACTTAAACCTTGCTTGTCCCCAAGCAAGCTTAAAACTCAAAAACGACTCAAGACTTGGCAAGCCTAAAGGAATCAATCGATTTCGCACAAATTTAATGCAACTTTACAAAACAGTTTTGCTCCAATGATCTCCCCCCTACATCAATGTAATCCCCACATTCACTTACTTTAAACCATTGAGAACTCATCATTCATTCCATCATTACTCTAAGTTGAGGATCAGAGATACACACAAAGGAAGATCACCTATCTCAAACAATTGCCTTCCTCACAAGGGCATTTAAAATTTCACTCGTTCGCTCAAGTTTGTCAAGGTTATCCACTTTTCACTCAATTTCGCATATCAAGAGCACTTCCCATGAATTTGATTTTCATCTCAAAAATGGTTCCCACGAAAACAAGCATGCAACATCAGAAGGTCTTTTAAAGGTTGTAATGGGGCCTGGCTGAGGGTAGGATAGTCAAGGATATTTAGGCTTAAGTCCCTAGGAACTAAGAGAGCATGAGCATTTTGACACTTTTTCCACTCAAATTCCTTTTTCCATTTTCATTTGGGCTCGGGTGACTACAGCCTTTTCCTTGCTAATCTTTTTGTTCTCCCATTTTCCTTTGGCAAATTTTTTTTTTGTTTTCTTCTTTTCTTTTCTTTTTTTGTTTTTGTTTTTTTTTTACCTTGGGTTTCAACCTTTATTTTTCTTTTTCTCACCCCAAAATGACATACCTCCTTGTAGCCACCCCAAACTTAGTTTCTCACAACCTTTCTCTTGCTCATTTCCATGCTCTCCTAATCCTAAGATTGGGTTAACATGGTTTTTTTTTTTTCCAGATTTTGGCTCGTAATGTAGGGTCATCAAGAAACAATAAGTCAATTGGGCTCAATTTGGCTAACTAGGGAACATGCATGAGGGATGGTTCATTTTAGGCCAAGTAGTTAATTCAAAGAAAATTGCCTAAATCATTTGATGCAACACATAAACATGCAAACCATATAGAGATTCAAGCAAATTCGGGAAAGTGCAACTTAACAGTGATTCACACATTCAAAAACAGAGTTGGAGGCTCAAATCCTCACCTGGACATTTTGCAAATTGTTTGACCGAGATACGATTCCTAGTGTGTGCACCCCCCTCACCCCAAACTTATCATAAATCAAGTAATCACAACAAAGTTCTCAAAGTTCAGTTTTCAATTTTTAAGTGGGGATAAACTTTTCTATTATTAGAACCTAGGGGGAAATCATCAATGGTCAAATAATTCATGCAATCAATCTACGCTCAATCTAATCAAAATCCAACAAGCTTGCCGACACAACATTTCATACAAAAACTCTTGATCTTCTCAAATTATTCAAGAGCGACAAACAAAAACAGAACACAAAAAACAAACACAAAAACAAAACAAAAGTTAGGAAAAGAGATACCTAGCTTGGGTTGCCTCCCAAGAAGCGCTTGTTTAACGTCCCGAGCCTGACTTATTAAGAAGCATCCACCTGGATCCCATAGTCTGTGGGTACGAGGCCAAGAGATGCTCATCATGTGAGGTCTTCCACCAGGATCAAATGGTAATTGGAGTGGAGATCGTAGCGATAATATGACTTCATCAACTCCACCCAGCCAGGTGTATGAAAATTCCATTGACCTTTGTTATTATGAATTCACTTCCTCTCGGGTCAAATGGTGTCCTCACGAGGAAGTGTGCCGGGACAAGTGGGAGTGTCTAATTTACCAATGTCCACACATGCATGCAAGCCAACATATTTATCCAATGCATTATTTTCAGGTTGCTTAGCAAGCATGGTGGAATCCTCTACCACTTTATCCGCATTTTGTTCTCTACCCCCTTGCTCCGGCGCCTTGTCCTTTGCCAACTCCTCTTCCTTAGGTTGCTCTTCCTCAACATGTGGTTGTTCCGGGGCCATGACACTTGCCAATTCCTTTTCCTCCGGTTGTTCTTCCTCAACATGTGGTAGTTCTTCCTCAACTCCCCGAGAACTAGTTACATCCCAGTCATATCCCAACACCCCACTGCTTCTAGTTGTTGTGGCATCGCATAGGTTCTTAGGGTGGTTCTCGGTTTCACCTGGGTGAGTGTCTAGGAGAGGCTCATTTAGTTGTTTTGACAGCTGGGCAATCTGCATCTCTAGATTCCGAAGTGCCATCCCTGTATGAGTTGCCAACTTGTCAATGGCTGCGTTTGTATTGATTGACACTTTCTCAAGTGTCGCACTCAACTTCTCAAGAGCCAACTCCCAAGGTTGTGGTTGCCAACTCTGTTGAGGTTGTTGTTGCCAATTTTGTTGAGGTTGTGGCTGCCAGGCTAGACCACCGCCATCATTACTCCAAGTGAAAGCCGGATGGTCTCTACTCAGATCACCCCAATACTGATTTTGACTCTGATAGTTGTTCTGGGGCACGCTGTCATTATGCCATGGTTCCACATATACTTGAGGGAAGTAGAACGGACAACTCCAAGTGTCATGGTTCCCATCACAATATTCGCAACCCGGAAGCATTCCTTCGTGTACCTCGCATACAAAAAAAAGGCAAGACCAAGTGGAATCAAAGAAGTAGAGAGATAATGGTAAATAAAAATAAAATTAAAAATAAAAGAAAAAGATCTTAACCAAATAATCAAACTTTCCTAAAATCAGAAAAATTGGTTGTGCCAATCCCCGGCAACGGCGCCAAAAACTTATTGTGACTCCGGCAAGTGTACCGGGTCGTCGCAAGTAATAAAAATAAACACGGCAAGTAATTACCGAGGTCGAACTCAGGGATTGGGATACCAATTCGACTAATCCGCGGGAAATCGGATACGTTCGGTCAAGTTACGGAAGAAGGTGGTTGAGAGAGAGAGTATGGAATCGAAATTCAATTAACAATCTAATTAAATAATTAACTAAAAATATGAAAATTAAAATGTCCAAGGTCACAAATCCACCTACCCAACATGTATACCCAAGTGATGATGAATTCCTTCCTAGGTTCGATTACAATGTCAACCGGGACCCCTAAATTCTCCTAAATCCACTCTCGTGCTCATTAGGACGTATTCGACGATTGGATTAATTACTTACTAGGTCTCATAATCCTAATCTCGAATTCCGTTAATTCATGTTCCCTATAAGGTCGCACCGATCTCCTACTCACTCTCGTGCAATATTCGATCGATGATCCTAATTCAAGTTCTAAACGTGAATCGCTGACTAAGCCTCATCAACGTTAACAAGTCAATCACGCAACACATATGATTAACACAATCAAATCAGAATTAGAAAACAAGAATTGAATTAAAGGAGAAAGACATACATCATATCGGATTTACATCGCCATGGGTGGCTTCATCGTTCCCTCGGACGAGGAGATTAGTTCCTCATGCTCATAGACAAACACTCGGACATAATCACCATCGTAAAATAAAAAGAAACCAGAAAAGGAGACGCAGCTCCAAGGAGAAATAAGGATTCGAAACTACTGCCCTAACCTAAATGGAAAACTGGATCCTAAAGTTCCCTTTTTTTTTTCGGTTCTGATATGCAACAGCCTTTAAATAGTAATCCTGATCTGCGCTCTCTCGCGAGGCGAGCATTAAAATTGGCGCGCTTTCAATTTAAACTCTCGCGAGGCGAGCAGCATCTCGCGGGCGAGTCTTCAATTCTAGGTCAGTGACCTTCATCACTACTGGGCCGTGATGGTCTCTGACTTCCAAGTCTTCAGTCACTCGCGGGGCGAGCTTCTTCTCGCTGCGCTAGTCTTCAAACGTTATCCATCCACGGGCGTGGTTTTCATCACTGCTTTCCCGTGATGGTCTCTGCCATGCTGGTCTTCATACTCTCGCGAGGCGAGGTACACTGGGGGCGAGTGTCTCAGAATTTCAATTTCCACTATTTCTTTGCTTTCCTTGACTCCCGGAGCTTCACTTACATAACCTGAAACAACAAAAGCACCCACAAGCGTAATTCTATTCAAAATAACCTAAAAACTACACAAAAGACGCAAAACGAGTCAAAGTCCAACTTAGGAACAAAACAAGGCAAATTTGGGCGAAAACGAGAGTGAACTCGAATAAATTGACACGTAAACCCTAGTTCATCTAGTCATAAAACTAGATAAGCCAGAGGCTTATCATCCATCTATCTTTAATATCTTGTTCCTTAACCAAAACTTTACCTTCTTCATCCTTAATACACTTCACTTGGTCCAAGTCTTTTGTCTTTCTTTCCCTATTTTTAGCAAGCCTATAAATAGATTTCTCACCATCTTTGGTGCCTAAGGATTGGTACAACCCGTCAAAAGCTTTAGTTCTAGCTTCGCTCACTGCCTTCTTGGTCTCTTTTTTGGCCACCTTATAATTTTCCCAATTTTCAGCATTTCTACATAAAGACCAAGCTTTAAAACATTCCCTTTTAACCCGAACCTTAGCTTGCACACTTTCATCCCACCACCAGGATTCTTTACCCTTAGGTCCGAATCCTCTTGATTCACCAAGCGTCTCTATAGCTACCTTCCTAATCCCCTTGGCCATCTTGTCCCACATATCATTTGCACTTCCTTTTGCCTCCCAAAACCCTCCCTCCAAAACCTTGTGTTGGAAGATCCTTTGTTTTTCACCCTTCAGTTGCCACCACTTGATCCTTGAAACCTTTTCGTGGCCTCTTCTCTTCACACTCCTTTTAACTCTTACATCCATGACCAAGACTCTATGTTGGGTAGTCAAGCTCTCTCCAGGTATGACTTTACAGTCCAAGCAAATCTTTCTATCCGATCTCCTAATAAGAAAGAAATCTATTTGAGAGCTTGTCACCCCACTTTTGTACGTGATAAGATGCTCCTCACGTTTCCTAAAACACGTATTGGCTATAGTAAGATCGAAGGCAGATGAAAAGTCCAAAATAGACTTGCCCTCACCATTTACCTCCCCTAGGCCATATCCCCCATGAAAACCGTCGTAACCTCTAGGTGCCCTCCCTACATGCCCATTTAGATCACCTCCTAAGAAAATCTTTTCACCTAGCGGTATTTCCTGAATTAGGCCTTCTAAATCCTCCCAAAATTTTACCTTGAAATGTTCTTCTAACCCTACCTGAGGTGCATAAGCACTAATCACATTAAAGGTGTCTTGTTCCACTACAAATTTTAGGGCAATGATCCTATCTCCAACCCTTTTTACATCCACAATATCATTCTTCCAATATTTATCCACAATTATGCCCACCCCATTTCTCGACTTTACTTTGCCAGTGTACCAAAGCTTAAAACCCGAATAGTCTAATTCCTTTGCCTTTTCTCCCACCCACTTAGTTTCTTGTAGGCACATGAAATTGATCCTCCTCCTAATCATAGTGTCAACTATTTCCATTGATTTACCTGTACGTTATAAATCCTGCCTATGTTGGAAAATTAACATACTTTTACAATTTTACTTTTACAATTTTACCTTTATTTTAGAAAATTAACATAAGTAATATTTTTAAAATAATATTAATGCACCTTTCAAAAAAAAAAATACTAATGCAAAAAAAAAATATATTCATTTTCCTCTAAAAATTGGGGTAAACCCCCAAAAAACCTCAAATTGGGGTAAACCAAAAAATTGAGGTGAGGAGGGGTTGAGGGGGTTTTCTAAAATCCTCAAAAACTTTCTCTCCAAATTTTCACACTCACAAACAAGGGAGGAGTTCTCATAAACCTTCAATTTTCCTTACTTCCCCTTCTAAACAAGACTCACAAACAAAGCCTAAGTGATTAAAAATCACTTTCATTTGTATAAACCTGAAATTTTTTATACATTTTTTTTAAGGAAAATCTTTATACAATTTAGAACCTGCAATCTGTGTGAATGAGTATTGTTTTAAAATTCTTAATTTAATGCATTGATTGAAATTAAATTTGTGGAAAAAACGGGTTAATGTGTCTCAGGGTAATATTAATATTGGTATTTGAGATGCATGTGCTATATGAGTTTTTATCCTTTGTGTACTGTTTTGCATTTATGATTTCAATTCTTTTATGCACTGATTCATGGGTGGTTTGTGTTGCAATGTTTCAATTCTTCCATTCCCAAACACCCTTTTACTTTGTTTTCATCTCTTATTTAATAATCCAATACTGAGACCGATAATTTAAGATACAACTTTTCTGTTTAGGTTTTGTTGTTATATGGGTGTTAGGTATAGATGGTATGTGTCAATTAATTAAATTATGGAATATGCGGATTACGATTTTTGCTCGTGGCATTAAAATTCCATTGATCAAGTGATAGATTGTTTATACATTGTGATATCTGACTAGAAATGGAAATAATTCTTTTGGGTTGACTCTGTACATATGTAGATGTATTGAAAAGGGTGTCTCTAGTAGATCACTTTGATATTTATAAACCTGTAGTCTTTGTGAGTCATTATTGGTTTTAAGTTATTTAATGCATTATGTGAAAGTGATTTTGTTGGTGAGACTCGGCTAAATATTTGACATGTTTCTATTAGATTGTTTTTGGATATGTGTTTGATAGAGTGGTTTTTATAATGTGTGTATTGTTGTACATTTGTGCTTGACAAATTCTCTACTCTGCCTCTTATCCTATGGGTGATAATTCTTTCCTTCTCTCGAGACTGTTGTCCTTTCAAAAGCTTCTTTTCAAAACCTTCACATATCAAAGGTATGTACTGTTGATCATACCCTTGTTGCTGGATATTAGTATTTATTGTTGTAACATTAGAATTTCATATGGATTATAGTTTTTGATAGTTGGACATAACTGGTATTCAAATTTGGTTGAGTTATATTTTCACCATTTGGTTGATAGCTGAAACTTGGTATGTTATTTCCCTTTATTTTACACGACTGACATTTGAAGTAGGTTTAATGTTTTTTTTTTCTCCTACATTGAAGTAGGAATAATGTTTTTTTTTTAATTTTATTTCAGTGTTTGAGATATAACACATGTTAATTGATTAGAATCTACTCACTTGGGGGGAAAAATTCTGCAGACCTAAAAATGCAATTTTTTTTTAATTCAATCAAAATCAAATAATCAAAGTTCTTACTTTATTTGATTTTCATGTAATGAATTGAAATTATCAATCAAATGAAGTCTTTACTTTATTCGATTTTCTTGTAATAATGGATTGATAGCATCAATCAAAGGTAAACCTTATTTTTTATGTCATAATTTCAATTACTTAAAAAAAAAGGTTTGGCCACACTAAAACAGTTTGGTCACACATGACTTTGTATTTTAATATTCATCATTTAAATTTTGATTCTATAGTTATGATTTAATCATTTCACTGTCAAATATAAAAAAAGGTCATCACACTTGATATATCTTCTATATATATATGACTTTTTAAAATACGAAATCATATAACTTTTTGATATGGTCATATAACATATTAAAACTATTAAATATCTTATAGGATAATGTTAATGAGTATCCTTATGATACTCTTTAAGGAATTAACAAAAATAAGTTTTTATTAAAAAATTAAGTATTTCTTTTTTTTTTCAAATATTTTTCTTATATAAATTTTATTTTCTTAATTCTTTAACAAGTGACCTAAGTTTGGATTTTCCTATCTTTATTCTTAAAAAAAAAAAAAAAAAGGGATTTTCCTATCTTATAATATTAACCATTCATATACTTTACTCAATTTACTCCTCACTCTCGTGTAAAAAGTAATCTCGCTAGATACATCTTCTATCCCTGTATAAGCTAATGAATTTATAATCAAACTTTGACGCGTTGTTTAGTACGCTTGAACTTTGAAGCATGGAATGGAAGGAATAAAAATGTGGCAACAAGAAGTAAATGCATAAAATAAAAAGGTCAAAATGTGAGAGTAATTGAAAATTGAAAGCGTTATGTTTTTGTAGCATTCACAGGAGAAAATGGTGAATCGCCGGTTCGCTCAGGTGGCCACCAGCGACGATGAAGAGGAAGCGCTGCCACCACCTCCCCAATCCAAGCAACTGCGCAGGAGGAAGACGACGAAGCTTCCTACAATAATTGAAGATGAAGAAGACAAAGAAGAAGAAGAACAGAAAGAAAAAGAGAAAGAGGAACCGCCACTTGCAATGGAGGAAGCCAAGGCCATTGGCGATCCTCTTAGGGTTTCCGGAAAAGGAAAAAACAGGAAGAACCATTTCCACTCCTTCGAGTTCGATGCCAACCAATACACACTCGTAATATTAATTATATTAATTTGTTCGCAAATAATAATAATAATAATAACCCATACTGATTTATTTGTTGTTTCTGCAGGAGGATCCTGTTCTTCTAACCCCCGAGGATAAACAGCATAAACCATATGTTGCAATTATTAAGGTAATTCAAATTTTCTTATTTTTATTTTTTCGCTATAAACTTTACTTTCTCATTTCATGCAAGAGACTTGATTTTCAATTGTTGTTCTGTTAGGACATTACAAAGACCCAACGTGGTGGCGTGACGGTGACTGGACAGTGGTTTTATCGTCCCGAAGAAGCACCGAAGAAAGGTGGTGGATGCTGGCAATCACGTGATACGAGGGAACTGTTTTATAGTTTCCACCGTGACGATGTTCCTGCTGAGTCTGTTATGCATAAGTGTCTGGTGCATTTCATTCCCTTAAACAAACAGCTTCCAAAGCGTAAGGAACATCCTGGTTTTATTGTACAAAGAGTGTATGACACTGTTGAGAGAAAACTCTGGAAGCTAAGTGATAAGGACTATGAGGATTCTAAACAGCAAGAAATTAATGTGCTTGTTCAGAAAACACTACAACGTATAGGTGAACTAGCTGATATTGAGACTGAAGAAACCCCTGCTGATAAGGATAAGGAAAATCCGATAAAAAATAAACAAAGCTTTAAGAGAAAGAGTGTTTCGGCTCTTGATGTTTCTAGGGAGAAGGAATCAACCCCTAAGGGTGATCAACATCTGAAGCCTGAAACACCAGGGAGTTGTGTAGATAATGCTTCAGAGCATTATAGGATATTGAAGAAATTCAATGTAATAACTGGAGATAACCATCGAGACAAATGGTTGGTGAGGTTGCTTCAGCACATCCAGTATGTGTGTCATTCTGATGATAGCATAAAAAAGGATCACAAAGGATTACCAAATGCCAATTCTGATGAAATCAACAATACAGGCAATAATAGAAGTTCAAAATTAGCAAATGACTGTCAAGTCAAGGCTGACAAGGTAAGAAAAATGTCTATTATTACTATTAGGCAGTTCTAAATTGTTCATTTTATTTCCCTTTTCATTAAGGGGTATATCATATGACTTTGTTTTTTTTTTCACTCTGCAGAGTTCCAAGTGTTTTATCTGGCCAGATGCTGCAGTTCCAGCCATAGTTGCTCTTGAAAAAGCTTCACATGATGCTCTTTCATCAGATTTTCAGAAATATAACCAAAAGTTACGGAAATTAGATTTTAATCTCAAGGTCAGAAGCTGGCCTACACTTGAAATATCTTGTTATTGTATTTGAGTCTTTAAAAAATGTTTGTATTGCTGAATTTGAAAAGAAAAACATATTGCTGCTAGTCTGCTACATTTTAAAGTGGGACATTTGTATTTGTATTGATTTTTACTTCTATTATCTATTAAAATTAATGTCTAGGAGTTTAAAAAAGGCCTGATAGAATTGTTTTATCTTTCTATTCACAATGAAGAAACGATAAGTCGGAAGGTTAAATTACCATTCTGTTGCATACTATGTAATTTCTGTGCACACCGAACACACATTATATATGTTTATGTGCAGTACCTCTTCCAATCATGGAAAAGAAAGGGAAAAACTGGCAAGCTATAACAATAATTATATCTTCTCAATTTCTTATCTATATCTTCACCAATCACCACCATCACAATCAATGCGCTTGTGATGTTTTTTGGCTTGAGAGTATATGTTTCTCTGCTGTGATAACGATGAATCGATTTTATTATTATTATTATATGTTTTGTTTGGGTTCTTTGCAGACCTATCCAATGCTTGCACGCCGTCTTTTAAATGGAGAGTTGGAACCTTCAAAAATGTTAAATATGTCAGCCAATGAATTGAAGGTATGGTATCTTCAATGGAACTTTAAGCTGTCTCTTATGAATTGTGATGGAATGATGAACTTCTTTTTCATAGATTTTTACTACTATTTTCTGATTTATGCCGGCTGTATCTGGTTTTTTTATTAGTCAATACTGTCGGTTCAACCTTCGATAGTGGTCTTCAAAGATATTCTCGATTATCGACATATTTCTTTATCCTAATAAAAGAAAAGATTCAATAGAATATACTTCTGGCTTGGATTGTAACTTAGTTACCTAATCTTTGTTTCTCATAATATACAAGAAGCTGGAACATTTGATTTTCTAAGGTTCTGTTTTCTTTGAGAAAAAATGGGATTAAGGTGGAATATGTGGATCGATTTCTGGGGGAAGGGGGGGGGGGTGTGGAATGGTGGGACATTTGTTCAAACATAAATCAAATTGTGGTGGAAGATTTATAAACACTTTCCTTATGTCCTTTGGCCTACTGATTTGTTTTCTTTGAATTTACATGGAGGTATCCTTCTTGGGTTAAATGGCTGTAGCATTGGCATACTTTATAGTATTGTATTTGTCCTTCATTGTAGACGAACTTTTGGCCTTTGCAAAACCAGTCAGATGGAAATTTTAGTCCTCATTAGTGCTTTTATTATTTGGATTTTGCTTTTGTAGGTGGATTATACTTATTAAAAGCACAGGAGTAGTAACTAATACATGGTACAAGAGTTCAACTGTTATATAAGTTTTAAGAATTTACTTCTAAAGATGGCTCGTGCTTTACGAGGGTGCTTTGAAATAATGTTAGATGTTTTAATAATTATTAAGCTGTTTGTGCCTTTTGCCTTTTATCGAATAGGCAAAAACTACATAGAAACTTCATAAAGCAACTATGAGTTGAAATACTACTGTACTAGTAACTTCTGTCATCAGTTTTGAAAAGATTAAACTGCTTGTTGATTGTGCGATTTCTTGTGATAATCTACTAAATATATGAACTTTAGGAGGGTTTGACTGATGAGGAAATACCCAAGAACAAGCCTGATGAGTCACAGCACATGCAGGTAATTTTTACCCCCACCATAATTTTATTGTCTGTTAAGTTGTGTGAAGTTATCTGCTGACCCCTCAGCATTCCCACCCCTGAAATAGATGACAGATGCCCGCTGCTCAATATGCATGGATTGTAAGGTGGGCGTGAGGCAGATTTTCCATGATGGACACGGTGACCGTTACGAGGTTTGCATCTTCTTTTTTGCTTTATTCCAGAATACCAAAAATTGTCTCCTTCACTTTTATGGCTTGGTTTGATTGCTGCTCTGCCTTTTCAGCTGGAATGTGGAACCTGTGGTCATTCCTGGTATGCCTCCCGGGATGAGGTGTCTCTGCTGACTATAGATGGATCAAATTCAAAGAGAAGCATAGGTGCAGAGCCATTGGCAACTGCAAAAGTAGTAGCTGGTGAGGTGTCTCGGCTGACTATAGATGGATCAAATTCAAAGAGAAGCAGAGGAACAAAGCCATTGGCAACTGCAAAATTAGTAGCTGGTGAGAAGAAGTTGGTGAGCCCCCGTGAATCTGATAAGTCAGCCAATGAATGACATCTTGAAGAAAACAAGTGAAGCGTTTATTCCTGTTCTGGATGCCCAAAAATCATTTGGCAAGTGAGGCTACAGGATATGCTGATTAGGAATAGAGCTTTGCTATATTCTCATAAATTATTCTCCTATAATTCTCTCTTTTTTTTTTTTATTCTCCTATAATTCTCTCTTAATACTTAATAAAGTATAACATAAAAATATAATACCTGTGCAGTGTTTAGTCGTAACAAAAGATTTTGTTTTGGGACTGAGAGTAGCAAAAGATTGTTTGTGTTGGCATTGGTTTTATGTATAGATTTGGACAATATTCTATAATTTGCTAAAGCTTACAGTTTTCAACTTAAAAATGACGATGGTTCCATCCGGCGGTCGTATCTTCATAATTTCGCTACTTTTACTTGATTCTATTGTGGCTGTGAGTGGGGCATCAATTTTCACTCGCATACATGTTCTCATGAAGAATGACTTGGGCGATGGTATTGATTTACAAGTGCATTGTAAATCTAAAGACGATCTCGCCTACCAAGTTGAGTATGGGTTTTCATTTTGTCCTAGCGTGTTTGGAATCACTTTATTTTTCTGTGGCATGGAATGGGATTGTAAATTTCATTGGTCTGACATTTACGACGATTTGAGAGATGGTACACTATGTACAAATTGCACCCGGAGCATACAGGAGGATCATCCATGCACGTTTAACAAGAAAACCCAAGAGTTCGATATCTGCTACCCTTGGAATCCAAATCCCCCAAAGTATAATCTCTATTAATCACCATATATGAAGATTTTAATTTTTTTTTTAATATTTAATAAAGTGCTAGCTTCCCTAAAAAAAATGTATAGATTTGAATAAATTAACTAATGTTACCTCATACTTCATATAGGGTATTGGCACATCATTGCAGCAAATTTCTGAGTTTAATTTTGATGTTGCAAGTGTATACTTTTTAAAATTATTAATAAACAAAATTTAAAAAAATAATGCCTTTTAAAGTTTATCCTTTGTTTTTAAAGTTCCTCATCCAACTCCTTCTCCAAAGTTTAACAATTGTGAAATGCTTTAAATTAAACACATCTTACTAATTTTTTTGGTTATCCTTTCCTCAAAAATTATTTCTCAGACAATCTGTTTTTTATGCATGTTTTGTTTTCTCTTTCCTATAATCGAATGAAAAACCAAAGCGGCTAAATAAAAAAGCGTAGATGCTGTGAGTTCGAGATTCCGTGGGTTAGGACTTAGATGTGGCCGACGGTTATTGAATTTGGGTTCCCACCACGCCAATATAGTGCAATCGCATGCAACCATCTTTCCTTTTTTACCATATTGTATTTCTAGGCAATTTTACACTTCTACCCCTGCTCCCATGCTTACCAAAAAGACAAAAATATTTTAGCGACGCTATCAATACACTCATCCAACACACGGTGTTTGTTATTTGATGAATTTTATGTAGGACCTACTCTACTTAAAAGATAGAATACATCCTCAAATGGATAAAAAAGCAAAAAACAGTGACTAAATGATTGGACAATGAACTAATTCCACGAGACATGCATCTAATTAGAGCTTTCATATATTAGTGTTTGTTTTTTCTAGGACCGTTGTAGTGCATAGGGAGCCAAAGAAAGTACTCCTACCTTCAGCATGAGGATAGTTGAAGAGGGGCAATATGCAGTTGATTATCTCCATTTGTGTTGCCGTTTTGCATGGCACTCCAGCTTTGACGAGGGAGAAAAAAACCTTCACACTGAAAATGCAGTTTTTGAGGAGGAAGTAGAGTTTTTGATTAAAATGGTCCCAACAGATGAGAAGACAGTATCCAAGAGTCAAAAAGGAATTCCCGGATCCTATGTGGTGAACCCACCTTTTTCTCCTATCAGCAAAAATGATCAAACATAATAGACTCTGTTGGTTCTTGTATGTCCCTCAAAAGCCGGCCACTGGCGTGTAAGAAAGAGGGTACGTACATTTATATTGATTATTGAGTCACAAGTACGAGGTCTTGTTGGAAGATTTCTATTAAAAGTAAAATATAGTTGTTAGGCATTTACCATTACTTTAATGATGTAACATGGACTTCTGTCCAAGCAGTTGAAAATTGGAGCTTTGACCAATGACCATTCTAAATTATGCATATTGAATCACCAAAAAAGAAGCACGTACGGTGGTGCATTGTATTATCTTTTACAATGATACAGCTCTTCAGAGAAGCCTTATTGCCTGCACTGCACATCTGATATTGACAATGAATTCAACAACATTATTTGCCTAGAGAATCATACTGAAGTGAACAACTATTTTAACCTCAATTCTTTTTCTTCTTGTTATAAATCAGTCAATCCTTCTTTCTTTGTTGGTTATGAGGATCTCTCCATCATTCTAACTTACTCTTAGGTGATGCTACATCTTTCCTCTGATTTGTGATATCAAAGAGTAGATGGAATCTACAGGTGCTAATAAGAAAAGAAACAGTCCTGTCCTATTGGACAGCAACAAAAAAATATGTATTATTCCCTAAAAATGCTTTAATCCCTGGTCAAAGTAAGTTTGCAGTATTATATATTTATATTTCTGCCTTGTATATTCAGAATTGGAATCAGTAGTTTGCTTACTATTGAGTTTTGACTGAACCCTGCCGGAGACCACTAACATTTGAACTTGTTGCTTTCAGAGATTGGCATCTCCCCACGTCAAAGTAGGACGGATTTAATTTTAATTTATGATAATTATTGCAACTCGTGACATCATAACAAAACTGTACCTTTAAATAAAGGTTTATTTATTTATTTTTTTCACAATTCGAACGTTGTTTCGATTTAAACAAAAAACATATTTCAAGAGATTGATCTCTCGTATAGATGAGAGGATATTCTAAAAACCTAAAAAAAAAAAAACTGCATCCAAACTTAATAATAAATTCATTTTTTCTTATCTCATTTAGAATAAATTTTATTAATTGGTTTCTGTTAGTGGATTTTCTTGAAGTGGCTCCAATATTGTAAAAAAAAAATGTTGATTCAAGAGACAATTGGGATAAGGTGAGCTTTAAACCAAGGAACAAACAAAGAAAAACTGTTTGTGGTGATTACTGTCGTCATCCATAACAATAATGCGCCTGAATCCTGTACCAACATCGAGTTCTATCTATGACTTCACAGCTTAGATGCCGTGATAGGCTTTCTTCCTTTTACACCTTACTTCCTCATTCTAGCTTTCTTCCAAAACCTTTTGCTGTAACTCGTGCATCTTAAATAGAATATTTTTTATCATAAATCTCCATATGAAGGTTTCTTTGGTCAATTTCAAGGTTTTAGGATATGTCCTATATATGCTTTGCTAGCACCCTGCACGTAGCACGCATCAAATTTCCCCCAAGCTCTTTAAAATGTTTGTTTTATTAGGACACAGGGAGGGTACCAGGGATATTCCAGCCAGTTATATGATGTTAACACTACCAAAAAAATATATATATTTAGCGAACTAAGATTTCAGTACCTAAATATGAAAATTTGGTCACTATCTTGTGTAGCGACCGAATCAAGGGGTAGCAGAAACCCTGATCGCTAAATGTTTAACGATCGGATTTGTATTTCGGTCGCAAATTGGCGACCGATATTTCGGTCACTAAATTATATATTTCGATCGTCGTGTAATTGGTCGCATGCGCTCAGGTAACCGAATTTTGTGACCGATATTCGATTGCTATTTCGATCGCTATTTTTGAATTTTTTTTAAAAAATGTTCCTGTAATTTAATCATACCGACCGAATTTTGTTTTTGAATTATTACCCCATTGATTTTTAATTTCTGATATAAACAAAATACATCAATATATTTTTTTTAATAATTAGAAAACATAAATATAATGTACTAACGATCCAAAATACCACAGTCAATATGACCAAGAAAACACATACATTAATTAACGCAAGTTTAATAATTGTTTATCAAAACAAAAAAAAAGTTTAATAATGTACTAATTAACGATCAAAACATAAAAACACAACACAGTCAATAAGTACTAATCAAAACATCAAAACTCATCAATCTTCCAAAATGATGAACATGTAGAAGCGAGAGCCCGCAGTGTACTTAAACTTTGCCAATGCACTAGTGGACAATAAATACAACTCCCAGATACCATTTGTGTCTGTTGCAAAATATGGGCAATCCTCATGGATTATTATATTCCCATTGAACAGATTTCAGCATTTGTCTTAAATAGTCATAACATGCGGTATTCCTTTTCCCCAACGACGGTAGAATGATCGCGGGATTGAAATCAAATCCTGCAGATACACACAAATAATTTAGTAATGATTAGTTTATGCCTTAATCATCATTAAGTGAATTCGATCGTTATTCTTAAGTTGATGAGATACTGTACCTGATCTAAATGGATGACTGTCTCAAAAGATTTAGTCGAATCCATTTTCTAATAAAACGATAAGGAGAACAAGTCATATGTCTAAACTTCACCAAGTGATACTAAGCAAAAATGGAAAGATCCATGTAGCATACTAGCATGTTAAAATAGAACAAAGAAATGCAACTTCACATGCAACTTTACAGATTAGCAGATATATATAATAGTTTTCAGGAAAGCAGATATGCATCAAGCCATGCCATTTAAAAATAAAAATAAAGGAGTATATTTAAACCTAGCTAGGGCAAAGCGGAGGGACATAATCTATGATCGGATAGGATCCACCCAGATATACATAATTCCTACTCTAATAAGATTTGGAGCAAAAGAAACTGAAGTTACCACACTACACTACATGCAGCATAGCCATAAATGCATGTGGATACACATATCAATTCACAAGCAATGTCATAAATATGGAAAATGCTAGCTAGCTTGAAATAGAACTAAAGTTCAATAAAACAACTTTGCCAAGGTTAAATCTAGATAGAACCAGATAAAAGTGTTGCATACTCAAACTTTGATTTCTTCAAGATAGGATTCAAAACCCATCCTTAGCAAAAAATTAGTATAAAATCACTTCCTAGATTCTGGAATTCTCATCCATTATAAAGAATGAAAAAGGATAAAAGAATTATGTCATGAAGGCAGAATTAAAGAAAAACCTCAAACTTCAAGAATCCTTCAAGCACATCCAAAATTATGTAATGAAGGCGGAATTAAAAAAAAAACCTCAACCTAATCCGAGTTTGGAAATGTCAGGAATTAAGCAAGATTCATCATAAACTAACTTGAACCTAAACTAACCTAAACCTAAGCTATTCATTTCAATAACCCATCCATATCAAAAACAGATCCAGATCCAACCAAGAATAGTCTCTATAAATCGACATAATTGCATTTGCCACCAAAGTAACAACAATGCAGATAAGCTAACAGATCCATAAAATTAAGAGCAACATAAATTTCACACTGAAAGTCTCAATTCTGTAAATACCCTTTTCCAAAACAAAAGCAGAGCAGCAAATTCAGGAACCATAGCACATAATCAGAACCACACATCCATCATCAAGAGACCAATGACTAGCATAAAATAGGAGCTTTGAGTCCACCTTTATCAAGAGGATTGTGAACAAACGTGCATTCGAGATTCTGATTCATTGGCAGATTATGTACTTACAGGAGTCTATTTTTGGTAGAACGGGCCAAGAATTGTGAAAACGTGAGGGATGTACTCATCCAAATATATACACGTCCTTCACAAGTGGAATTCCAAGTTTAGATGTGAATGATTCATGTCCAAAAATATACTCTTTCACAGAAAAGATCAGATTGCAGATTCAATTTTATGGTAGTCCTAGATTTTTTTATATATTCTAGCTCATCAAAGCAAATGCAAATCAACAAGCATCATCCAAAATGAAAAGATTGAGCCATTCACAAACACAACAGAAAGAGAAGCATATTATATTAACAACAGGAAGAACAGGAAAAGGAAAAAACAGGAAGAACCATTTCCACTCCTTCGAGTTCGATGCCAACCAATACACACTCGTAATATTAATTATATTAATTTGTTCGCAAATAATAATAATAATAATAACCCATACTGATTTATTTGTTGTTTCTGCAGGAGGATCCTGTTCTTCTAACCCCCGAGGATAAACAGCATAAACCATATGTTGCAATTATTAAGGTAATTCAAATTTTCTTATTTTTATTTTTTCGCTATAAACTTTACTTTCTCATTTCATGCAAGAGACTTGATTTTCAATTGTTGTTCTGTTAGGACATTACAAAGACCCAACGTGGTGGCGTGACGGTGACTGGACAGTGGTTTTATCGTCCCGAAGAAGCACCGAAGAAAGGTGGTGGATGCTGGCAATCACGTGATACGAGGGAACTGTTTTATAGTTTCCACCGTGACGATGTTCCTGCTGAGTCTGTTATGCATAAGTGTCTGGTGCATTTCATTCCCTTAAACAAACAGCTTCCAAAGCGTAAGGAACATCCTGGTTTTATTGTACAAAGAGTGTATGACACTGTTGAGAGAAAACTCTGGAAGCTAAGTGATAAGGACTATGAGGATTCTAAACAGCAAGAAATTAATGTGCTTGTTCAGAAAACACTACAACGTATAGGTGAACTAGCTGATATTGAGACTGAAGAAACCCCTGCTGATAAGGATAAGGAAAATCCGATAAAAAATAAACAAAGCTTTAAGAGAAAGAGTGTTTCGGCTCTTGATGTTTCTAGGGAGAAGGAATCAACCCCTAAGGGTGATCAACATCTGAAGCCTGAAACACCAGGGAGTTGTGTAGATAATGCTTCAGAGCATTATAGGATATTGAAGAAATTCAATGTAATAACTGGAGATAACCATCGAGACAAATGGTTGGTGAGGTTGCTTCAGCACATCCAGTATGTGTGTCATTCTGATGATAGCATAAAAAAGGATCACAAAGGATTACCAAATGCCAATTCTGATGAAATCAACAATACAGGCAATAATAGAAGTTCAAAATTAGCAAATGACTGTCAAGTCAAGGCTGACAAGGTAAGAAAAATGTCTATTATTACTATTAGGCAGTTCTAAATTGTTCATTTTATTTCCCTTTTCATTAAGGGGTATATCATATGACTTTGTTTTTTTTTCACTCTGCAGAGTTCCAAGTGTTTTATCTGGCCAGATGCTGCAGTTCCAGCCATAGTTGCTCTTGAAAAAGCTTCACATGATGCTCTTTCATCAGATTTTCAGAAATATAACCAAAAGTTACGGAAATTAGATTTTAATCTCAAGGTCAGAAGCTGGCCTACACTTGAAATATCTTGTTATTGTATTTGAGTCTTTAAAAAATGTTTGTATTGCTGAATTTGAAAAGAAAAACATATTGCTGCTAGTCTGCTACATTTTAAAGTGGGACATTTGTATTTGTATTGATTTTTACTTCTATTATCTATTAAAATTAATGTCTAGGAGTTTAAAAAAGGCCTGATAGAATTGTTTTATCTTTCTATTCACAATGAAGAAACGATAAGTCGGAAGGTTAAATTACCATTCTGTTGCATACTATGTAATTTCTGTGCACACCGAACACACATTATATATGTTTATGTGCAGTACCTCTTCCAATCATGGAAAAGAAAGGAAAAACTGGCAAGCTATAACAATAATTATATCTTCTCAATTTCTTATCTATATCTTCACCAATCACCACCATCACAATCAATGCGCTTGTGATGTTTTTTGGCTTGAGAGTATATGTTTCTCTGCTGTGATAACGATGAATCGATTTTATTATTATTATTATATGTTTTGTTTGGGTTCTTTGCAGACCTATCCAATGCTTGCACGCCGTCTTTTAAATGGAGAGTTGGAACCTTCAAAAATGTTAAATATGTCAGCCAATGAATTGAAGGTATGGTATCTTCAATGGAACTTTAAGCTGTCTCTTATGAATTGTGATGGAATGATGAACTTCTTTTTCATAGATTTTTACTACTATTTTCTGATTTATGCCGGCTGTATCTGGTTTTTTTATTAGTCAATACTGTCGGTTCAACCTTCGATAGTGGTCTTCAAAGATATTCTGATTATCAGACATATTTCTTTATCCTAATAAAAGAAAAGATTCAATAGAATATACTTCTGGCTTGGATTGTAACTTAGTTACCTAATCTTTGTTTCTCATAATATACAAGAAGCTGGAACATTTGATTTTCTAAGGTTCTGTTTTCTTTGAGAAAAAATGGGATTAAGGTGGAATATGTGGATCGATTTCTGGGGGGAAGGGTGGGGGTGTGTGGAATGGTGGGACATTTGTTCAAACATAAATCAAATTGTGGTGGAAGATTTATAAACACTTTCCTTATGTCCTTTGGCCTACTGATTTGTTTTCTTTGAATTTACATGGAGGTATCCTTCTTGGGTTAAATGGCTGTAGCATTGGCATACTTTATAGTATTGTATTTGTCCTTCATTGTAGACGAACTTTTGGCCTTTGCAAAACCAGTCAGATGGAAATTTTAGTCCTCATTAGTGCTTTTATTATTTGGATTTTGCTTTTGTAGGTGGATTATACTTATTAAAAGCACAGGAGTAGTAACTAATACATGGTACAAGAGTTCAACTGTTATATAAGTTTTAAGAATTTACTTCTAAAGATGGCTCGTGCTTTACGAGGGTGCTTTGAAATAATGTTAGATGTTTTAATAATTATTAAGCTGTTTGTGCCTTTTGCCTTTTATCGAATAGGCAAAAACTACATAGAAACTTCATAAAGCAACTATGAGTTGAAATACTACTGTACTAGTAACTTCTGTCATCAGTTTTGAAAAGATTAAACTGCTTGTTGATTGTGCGATTTCTTGTGATAATCTACTAAATATATGAACTTTAGGAGGGTTTGACTGATGAGGAAATACCCAAGAACAAGCCTGATGAGTCACAGCACATGCAGGTAATTTTTACCCCCACCATAATTTTATTGTCTGTTAAGTTGTGTGAAGTTATCTGCTGACCCCTCAGCATTCCCACCCCTGAAATAGATGACAGATGCCCGCTGCTCAATATGCATGGATTGTAAGGTGGGCGTGAGGCAGATTTTCCATGATGGACACGGTGACCGTTACGAGGTTTGCATCTTCTTTTTTGCTTTATTCCAGAATACCAAAAATTGTCTCCTTCACTTTTATGGCTTGGTTTGATTGCTGCTCTGCCTTTTCAGCTGGAATGTGGAACCTGTGGTCATTCCTGGTATGCCTCCCGGGATGAGGTGTCTCTGCTGACTATAGATGGATCAAATTCAAAGAGAAGCATAGGTGCAGAGCCATTGGCAACTGCAAAAGTAGTAGCTGGTGAGGTGTCTCGGCTGACTATAGATGGATCAAATTCAAAGAGAAGCAGAGGAACAAAGCCATTGGCAACTGCAAAATTAGTAGCTGGTGAGAAGAAGTTGGTGAGCCCCCGTGAATCTGATAAGTCAGCCAATGAATGACATCTTGAAGAAAACAAGTGAAGCGTTTATTCCTGTTCTGGATGCCCAAAAATCATTTGGCAAGTGAGGCTACAGGATATGCTGATTAGGAATAGAGCTTTGCTATATTCTCATAAATTATTCTCCTATAATTCTCTCTTTTTTTTTTTTATTCTCCTATAATTCTCTCTTAATACTTAATAAAGTATAACATAAAAATATAATACCTGTGCAGTGTTTAGTCGTAACAAAAGATTTTGTTTTGGGACTGAGAGTAGCAAAAGATTGTTTGTGTTGGCATTGGTTTTATGTATAGATTTGGACAATATTCTATAATTTGCTAAAGCTTACAGTTTTCAACTTAAAAATGACGATGGTTCCATCCGGCGGTCGTATCTTCATAATTTCGCTACTTTTACTTGATTCTATTGTGGCTGTGAGTGGGGCATCAATTTTCACTCGCATACATGTTCTCATGAAGAATGACTTGGGCGATGGTATTGATTTACAAGTGCATTGTAAATCTAAAGACGATCTCGCCTACCAAGTTGAGTATGGGTTTTCATTTTGTCCTAGCGTGTTTGGAATCACTTTATTTTTCTGTGGCATGGAATGGGATTGTAAATTTCATTGGTCTGACATTTACGACGATTTGAGAGATGGTACACTATGTACAAATTGCACCCGGAGCATACAGGAGGATCATCCATGCACGTTTAACAAGAAAACCCAAGAGTTCGATATCTGCTACCCTTGGAATCCAAATCCCCCAAAGTATAATCTCTATTAATCACCATATATGAAGATTTTAATTTTTTTTTTAATATTTAATAAAGTGCTAGCTTCCCTAAAAAAAATGTATAGATTTGAATAAATTAACTAATGTTACCTCATACTTCATATAGGGTATTGGCACATCATTGCAGCAAATTTCTGAGTTTAATTTTGATGTTGCAAGTGTATACTTTTTAAAATTATTAATAAACAAAATTTAAAAAAATAATGCCTTTTAAAGTTTATCCTTTGTTTTTAAAGTTCCTCATCCAACTCCTTCTCCAAAGTTTAACAATTGTGAAATGCTTTAAATTAAACACATCTTACTAATTTTTTTGGTTATCCTTTCCTCAAAAATTATTTCTGTACAGCTCTCTGTTTTTTATGCATGTTTTGTTTTCTCTTTCCTATAATCGAATGAAAAACCAAAGCGGCTAAATAAAAAAGCGTAGATGCTGTGAGTTCGAGATTCCGTGGGTTAGGACTTAGATGTGGCCGACGGTTATTGAATTTGGGTTCCCACCACGCCAATATAGTGCAATCGCATGCAACCATCTTTCCTTTTTTACCATATTGTATTTCTAGGCAATTTTACACTTCTACCCCTGCTCCCATGCTTACCAAAAAGACAAAAATATTTTAGCGACGCTATCAATACACTCATCTGAACACGGTGTTTGTTATTTGATGAATTTTATGTAGGACCTACTCTACTTAAAAGATAGAATACATCCTCAAATGGATAAAAAAGCAAAAAACAGTGACTAAATGATTGGACAATGAACTAATTCCACGAGACATGCATCTAATTAGAGCTTTCATATATTAGTGTTTGTTTTTTCTAGGACCGTTGTAGTGCATAGGGAGCCAAAGAAAGTACTCCTACCTTCAGCATGAGGATAGTTGAAGAGGGGCAATATGCAGTTGATTATCTCCATTTGTGTTGCCGTTTTGCATGGCACTCCAGCTTTGACGAGGGAGAAAAAAACCTTCACACTGAAAATGCAGTTTTTGAGGAGGAAGTAGAGTTTTTGATTAAAATGGTCCCAACAGATGAGAAGACAGTATCCAAGAGTCAAAAAGGAATTCCCGGATCCTATGTGGTGAACCCACCTTTTTCTCCTATCAGCAAAAATGATCAAACATAATAGACTCTGTTGGTTCTTGTATGTCCCTCAAAAGCCGGCCACTGGCGTGTAAGAAAGAGGGTACGTACATTTATATTGATTATTGAGTCACAAGTACGAGGTCTTGTTGGAAGATTTCTATTAAAAGTAAAATATAGTTGTTAGGCATTTACCATTACTTTAATGATGTAACATGGACTTCTGTCCAAGCAGTTGAAAATTGGAGCTTTGACCAATGACCATTCTAAATTATGCATATTGAATCACCAAAAAAGAAGCACGTACGGTGGTGCATTGTATTATCTTTTACAATGATACAGCTCTTCAGAGAAGCCTTATTGCCTGCACTGCACATCTGATATTGACAATGAATTCAACAACATTATTTGCCTAGAGAATCATACTGAAGTGAACAACTATTTTAACCTCAATTCTTTTTCTTCTTGTTATAAATCAGTCAATCCTTCTTTCTTTGTTGGTTATGAGGATCTCTCCATCATTCTAACTTACTCTTAGGTGATGCTACATCTTTCCTCTGATTTGTGATATCAAAGAGTAGATGGAATCTACAGGTGCTAATAAGAAAAGAAACAGTCCTGTCCTATTGGACAGCAACAAAAAAATATGTATTATTCCCTAAAAATGCTTTAATCCCTGGTCAAAGTAAGTTTGCAGTATTATATATTTATATTTCTGCCTTGTATATTCAGAATTGGAATCAGTAGTTTGCTTACTATTGAGTTTTGACTGAACCCTGCCGGAGACCACTAACATTTGAACTTGTTGCTTTCAGAGATTGGCATCTCCCCACGTCAAAGTAGGACGGATTTAATTTTAATTTATGATAATTATTGCAACTCGTGACATCATAACAAAACTGTACCTTTAAATAAAGGTTTATTTATTTATTTTTTTCACAATTCGAACGTTGTTTCGATTTAAACAAAAAACATATTTCAAGAGATTGATCTCTCGTATAGATGAGAGGATATTCTAAAAACCTAAAAAAAAAAAAACTGCATCCAAACTTAATAATAAATTCATTTTTTCTTATCTCATTTAGAATAAATTTTATTAATTGGTTTCTGTTAGTGGATTTTCTTGAAGTGGCTCCAATATTGTAAAAAAAAAATGTTGATTCAAGAGACAATTGGGATAAGGTGAGCTTTAAACCAAGGAACAAACAAAGAAAAACTGTTTGTGGTGATTACTGTCGTCATCCATAACAATAATGCGCCTGAATCCTGTACCAACATCGAGTTCTATCTATGACTTCACAGCTTAGATGCCGTGATAGGCTTTCTTCCTTTTACACCTTACTTCCTCATTCTAGCTTTCTTCCAAAACCTTTTGCTGTAACTCGTGCATCTTAAATAGAATATTTTTTATCATAAATCTCCATATGAAGGTTTCTTTGGTCAATTTCAAGGTTTTAGGATATGTCCTATATATGCTTTGCTAGCACCCTGCACGTAGCACGCATCAAATTTCCCCCAAGCTCTTTAAAATGTTTGTTTTATTAGGACACAGGGAGGGTACCAGGGATATTCCAGCCAGTTATATGATGTTAACACTACCAAAAAAATATATATATTTAGCGAACTAAGATTTCAGTACCTAAATATGAAAATTTGGTCACTATCTTGTGTAATGACCGAATCAAGGTAGAAGAAACTCCGATCGCTAAATGTTTAACGATCGGATTTGTATTTCTGATCGCAAATTGGCGACCGATATTTCGATCACTAAATTATATATTTCGATCGTCGTGTAATTGGTCGCATGCGCTCAGTGTAACCGAATTTTGTGACCGATATTCGATTGCTATTTCGATCGCTATTTTTGAATTTTTTTTAAAAAATGTTCCTGTAATTTAATCATACCGACCGAATTTTGTTTTTGAATTATTACCCCATTGATTTTTAATTTCTGATATAAACAAAATACATCAATATATTTTTTTTAATAATTAGAAAACATAAATATAATGTACTAACGATCCAAAATACCACAGTCAATATGACCAAGAAAACACATACATTAATTAACGCAAGTTTAATAATTGTTTATCAAAACAAAAAAAAAGTTTAATAATGTACTAATTAACGATCAAAACATAAAAACACAACACAGTCAATAAGTACTAATCAAAACATCAAAACTCATCAATCTTCCAAAATGATGAACATGTAGAAGCGAGAGCCCGCAGTGTACTTAAACTTTGCCAATGCACTAGTGGACAATAAATACAACTCCCAGATACCATTTGTGTATCATTTGCAAAATATGGGCAATCCTCATGGATTATTATATTCCCATTGAACAGATTTCAGCATTTGTCTTAAATAGTCATAACATGCGGTATTCCTTTTCCCCAACGACGGTAGAATGATCGCGGGATTGAAATCAAATCCTGCAGATACACACAAATAATTTAGTAATGATTAGTTTATGCCTTAATCATCATTAAGTGAATTCGATCGTTATTCTTAAGTTGATGAGATACTGTACCTGATCTAAATGGATGACTGTCTCAAAAGATTTAGTCGAATCCATTTTCTAATAAAACGATAAGGAGAACAAGTCATATGTCTAAACTTCACCAAGTGATACTAAGCAAAAATGGAAAGATCCATGTAGCATACTAGCATGTTAAAATAGAACAAAGAAATGCAACTTCACATGCAACTTTACAGATTAGCGAGATATATATAATAGTTTTCGGAAACGAGATATGCATCAAGCCATGCCATTTAAAAATAAAAATAAAGGAGTATATTTAAACCTAGCTAGGGCAAAGCGGAGGGACATAATCTATGATCGGATAGGATCCACCCAGATATACATAATTCCTACTCTAATAAGATTTGGAGCAAAAGAAACTGAAGTTACCACACTACACTACATGCAGCATAGCCATAAATGCATGTGGATACACATATCAATTCACAAGCAATGTCATAAATATGGAAAATGCTAGCTAGCTTGAAATAGAACTAAAGTTCAATAAAACAACTTTGCCAAGGTTAAATCTAGATAGAACCAGATAAAAGTGTTGCATACTCAAACTTTGATTTCTTCAAGATAGGATTCAAAACCCATCCTTAGCAAAAAATTAGTATAAAATCACTTCCTAGATTCTCGAATTCTCATCCATTATAAAGAATGAAAAAGGATAAAAGAATTATGTCATGAAGGCGAGAATTAAAGAAAAACCTCAAACTTCAAGAATCCTTCAAGCACATCCAAAATTATGTAATGAAGGCGGAATTAAAAAAAAACCTCAACCTAATCCGAGTTTGGAAATGTCGGAATTAAGCAAGATTCATCATAAACTAACTTGAACCTAAACTAACCTAAACCTAAGCTATTCATTTCAATAACCCATCCATATCAAAAACAGATCCAGATCCAACCAAGAATAGTCTCTATAAATCGACATAATTGCATTTGCCACCAAAGTAACAACAATGCGGATAAGCTAACGAGATCCATAAAATTAAGAGCAACATAAATTTCACACTTTGAAAGTCTCACTCAGTAAATACCCTTTTCCAAAACAAAAGCAGAGCAAAGCAAATTCAGGAACCATAGCACATAATCGTAACCACACATCCATCATCAAGAGACCAATGACTAGCATAAAATAGGAGCTTTGAGTCCACCTTTATCAAGAGGATTGTGAACAAACGTGCATTCGAGATTCCGATTCATTGGCGATTATGTACTTACAGGAGTCTATTTTTGGTAGAACGGGCCAAGAATTGTGAAAACGTGAGGGATGTACTCATCCAAATATATACACGTCCTTCACAAGTGGAATTCCAAGTTTAGATGTGAATGATTCATGTCCAAAAATATACTCTTTCACAGAAAAGATCGGATTGCGATTCAATTTTATGGTAGTCCTAGATTTTTTTATATATTCTAGCTCATCAAAGCAAATGCAAATCAACAAGCATCATCCAAAATGAAAAGATTGAGCCATTCACAAACACAACAGAAAGAGAAGCATATTATATTAACAAACCCACTTAACTCATATGATTATCACAAAATAAAGATTAAAAACAACATTTTCACATTCTTGAGAGAGAAAGCAAAGAGAGATTCGACAGAAACAGAGACAGAGAGAGAGACGGAGTAGAGGAGAACTTATTCGAGGATAAGGGATGACGGTGGTGATCGGAGCGTCCTGTGGTGGCCAGAGCGCACGTGAGGAAGAGAGAAACAGTGAGAGAGAGAGTTTCGAGCAAAATGAGGAAGAAAGGGGGTTCTGACTGATTTTTGGATTTTAATTTTAGCGACCGAATTATTCGGTCGCTATTTTGGTCGTAGAACTTAAAATTTGAAATCGATCCCAAAAAGGCTCCACCACAAAGTTTTTTAACACTCTTTGGCTATCGATTTACATTTCGATAGCTAAATAATTAAAAATTTTCTATTGGCAAAACATAGGTCGCCAATTCGATCACACAAATAGTCAACATAGTTGTGACTTTCAAAATTCTTTATATAACGACCGAATTGGCGATTGAAATCTTTACTACCATAGAAATCGGTCGCCGATAATATTATAACCAACTTTCTCAAATATTCTATTATCTATCACTAATAGTGACTAATATTTTCGATTGCTAGATTCGGTTGTTATTAGATTTTTTTAGTGTAACTCCAAAATGCTACTTCTCTCACGCAATGTCCATTTCTATGAAAACCAATTCCCTTTTCTTACACAATGACAGTGCATCATAATATATATGTGAATGTGAGCACACATCAGTGGTTTACTATCATGTGGGCTTTTTGACCTCAATGGCAGAATATATTATTGAAGCGTAATGCTGTAATTTTTTATTTTTATTTTATGTAGACAAATGTTAGATTGTTAATATTTAAAATATTAGTGGAGGAGTTGAACTCATGACCTTCACATTATCACTTCAAACCCTGTCTTCCTCCTCAAACCACCCAAGTCAGTCACCTTATAACTCCACTGTAATGCTGTAGTGCCGAATCTTTTTTACTTTAGCAAAGCAATTCATAATATATGAAATTAAATAATAAAATCCTGTTTTGCGTTTGTTGTTCGAATTAGCTAATATCTAACCCAGGGTCTGACAAGTTTCAAAGACGTTACGGAGTTGGAGCAGTGAATAAGATCATAAAATGGTGCCATCCTCATCGTCTGGTTAGCACCAACAGTTTTGCTACCCCTCACTATAGGGCTGAACTTGTGGGTGTTTTTCTTTTATTTTATTTTAATTTGTATTTTTTTTTTTTAAAACGTGCTTGTGTTGTTACGTTGTAGCTAGGTTTTAAAATCCTTATTTAAGAAGGCAAATAATATATTTCTTTTACGTGGCTAAAGGGTAGTTTTCAACTATCACTAAGAAGATACTTTTGATGCATGGTAAACTAAATCCAAAGTTCAGTCAGCTATCAATTTCAAGCATAATTTATGGTCAATATATATCTTTGTATGGTATTTGCAAGGGGATGGATGAGACGGAAATAGGCATACAGAGATGTTGGGTCCAATCTACACTAGTGCAGAAAAGGGAATCTACATCGGAGTTTACACATCGGTTTATTAGAAACCGATGTATAAAACGAGGCGGTGACATTTTTGAAATTAAAACCAAAGTATTAGACATCGGTTTAGAGAATAACCGATGTGTAAAACGTTTCCACATCGGTTATTTCTAACTGATGTTTAAAATTAAAATAAAAAAAATTTAAAGTCATAATTTTTAACATTCAACATCGGTTCTATTTGAACCGATGTGTAAAATAGTGATTAACCACATCGGTTTCTAATTAACCGATGTATAAGATTATAAAGAAAAAAAAATAGAAATTAAAATTTTACTTTTACACATCGGTTTTTATTAACCGATGTATAAAATTTAAAAAAAAAATCAGAAGTTAAAAGTTTAATGTTTACACATCGGTTTTACCATAACCGATGTGTATAAGATGGTTAACACATCGGTTTTTCTAATAACCGATGTGTAATATTCCTAATTTTTCTCTTTCCCTCCTTGTGTTCCGCGCCCTCTCCCATTCTTCGCGTTTCGAACCCTAAAACACAAAACACTCCCTCCTCTCGCTAACGCTGGCTTCTTCCTTCACGCAATCAGCTCGAAGTTCATCTCCTCCCTCATCTCCTCCTCGAAGTTCATCTCCTCTGCTAACGCGCGGCTTCTTCCTTCATGCAACCCCAGCTCGAAGTTCATCTCCTCCCTCATCTCCTCCTCGAAGTTCATCTCCGTGTGTGAGTCCATTGGAGTGCATCAAAAGGTAGAAAATACTTGATGTTCCTGTTCTGTGTTTTGGTTACTTTCTGTTGGTCATGATTGTCTTGGATTCACTTTAGTTTTGCTACTGTTGTGGTTACCTTGCTGGTTGGTGTATCTGGTATACTTGCTGTGTGTGGGGGGATGATTTCTATTAGCTGTTCCTGATGGATTCTTTACATGGTTAAAAACTCGATCTGTTATCTTCCTTATTTGCCTTTGCCGCCATTCCTTACCTGTGTAAAGTGCAAGGCTATATTAAACACAAGCAAGGGCATGGAGCACAAAAACGTTAGCAGTCAAGTGAATGCTTATTTTAGGATAAACTCCTCTAAGAGTATAAAATTAGCAAGTAAAGGTATTTCCACCCTTGATTAGCTAGAGTGGGTTGAGATCTTTATGCGCTTTAGCTAATAAGGGTGGATGTACTCTTAATTCCTCACTTTACCCTCAATTTCACTTTAGAGGAGCTTTTTTCCATATGTTGATATGCTGCATCTTACATATAATATAATGTCTGGTTAATAAAGGCATAAAAATTGCATTATCATTAAAGTGCAAGGCTATTAAATACATGCAAGGGTATTGAGTACAACAACTATTCCAGTAACTTGTTTGCTATATTTAGTATCTTTGTATCATACATACGTAATAAGGTAGTGTCAGATTACTAAAGGCATAAAAGTTGCATTATCATAAAAGCCAGCTATCTCAAGTTCATGAAGAATGAAATATGAATGTTTTTAATAATCAAGGAAGTGGGTTTTTTGAAATACCAATATCTTGAATGTAATAACCACTATTTGGAACTGGTTTGTTTGGTTTGCTGTTTTTTTTTCTTCTGATTTTGCCTGTACATTGTTCTGTTTTACGGTGGCAGGGGATAGTGTTCTTTTTGGGGGAGGGTTATACAGTTTTATACCTAGTCTATGCTTGGGGCTGTTAGTTTTTTAGTCTTGGCTGTTGAGCTTACAAAATGTATGGGTGAAAATTGCTCAAACTTATGTGTTTGTAACTTATTTGAGTACATCATTACAGTTTTAATTGCCAACTGTTTTAATTGTTGAATCCATATTGAATGGAAAAAGAAAAATCAGCATTGTGCAAACTGAAAAGACTTGGTGATGAATAGAAAGATGCATATGAGGATTTTAAACACGACATTGACATGTTACTTTTGAAGCTTTTTTCCCTCCTCCTTTACAATTACTGTCTGGTTTCTTTTAATGGGTCCATTACCATGCTTATGTGGTTTATAAGTTATGTTTGATATTTATCCTGACATACTAACAAGTTTTTTTTTTGTTTTGTGTTTAAACAGGTATACATGGCTGATCATGATGATATCCCTCCTTCATGCAGCGGGTCAGAGACCCCGTCTACCGGTAGAAAGGGTAGACGTGCCACACGAATGAGGAATTTGACTGTCAACCGTGGGTCAAATCAAAGGATAAGAGTAGACTTTGATAATTTTCTCAATCCTATTGGGCCAATGGCAGATCAGTTTAACAGTTTTGTGGCGACCCTTGCTAGGAACAGGCCCGGTATACTCATTGATAGGTGGAGAGATGTACCGGCGGACGTGAAGGAACAGATATGGGAGAGTATTCTGGTATCTATACTTCTACGTCCTGTGTTTGTCTGTATCTAATTTATTTTTATCTTAATAATATCATACAGTAATTCGTTGATTCTTTTGGTCTTAATGTAGTTGACATTTGACATACCGGAAACGTACGTTTTGAAGAAGCGTTTGCTAAAGTATGCTGGAGAGCGTTGGAGGGCTTTTAAGGCTGACCTGGGCAGATACTATCTATTCAATCCAAAAAGTAAAAAGAACCCACTTGAGGTGTATCCGTTTCTTGACAAGGCGACGTGAGATCGCTTTGTTCAGAGCCGACATGATCCCAGCTTTCAGGTTAACTTATTTGATGTGTCTCTAAATTTATGTAATTGCATTAATTTCATTTACTTATGTAATTTAATTGTCTTTTATTTATAACAAGAGAAGAGGAAAAAGGGGCAGAAAAACCAAAGCAAGAATGTCTACCCCCATGTCATGTCTCGTGGGGGATATAAAAAGCTTGTTCAGAAAATGGTTGAAGAGGAAAAGAAAGCACGTCAGGAAGCAGCATCTCAGGCGGATCCTAATGCTGAAAATCTTCCAGAGGTTGTTGATCCACCTCCACCCCCACGCCATCGTTCATGGAAGAGGGGCCGACAAAGAAAAACGGGACAATATACATCCGAGGAGGCCCACCAAGTAGCTGAGAAGATTGTAAGTATAGTTTGTTGTAATTGTCATTTTAAGATTGTTACCGAATTGTAATGTGACCTGATATTTTATGTGATAGGATGCCTTGGATGATCAGCTAACCCAAGGAACCTTTGTTCCTAGAGGACGCGATGATATCTTATCTGCTGCCATTGGTAAACCAGACCACCCGGACCGTGTCATTGGTGTTGGATGGGGAGTCGGCATTCGCCAATACCATGGTTCATCTTCACACCAATGCCACAGGGATGTTGAAGCAAATAGAGCACGACTAAAACAGGAGATTGCAGCTGAGCTTCGACAGGAGATGGCCGAGCAGTTTGCCCAGCAGATGGCAATATTGACTTCTATGTCCCAGCAGATGACAGCCGGTGTCCAACCCTCTATCCAACCCTCTGTCCATGTGAGCACTAAGGGCTCATGTGATCCTCCTCATCATCCTGAAAATGATGATGATGATGATGATGATGATGATGATGATGACGACCCTGATAGGTGTGAGCTGTATGTTGATGATCATCATCATCGCCGCTTAGTGACATTGGGTAGGGCACATAATAACTTAGGTAATACCATACACCATCGGTTATTACCGGATGATCAGCTGAGGGTCGTTGTTGAGATTATTCGAGATGCTGATGCTCGAGTCCCTGTGCCCACTGAGGAGGTTCAAACAGTGGGTCAGGCCCCCGGTAACTTCATCCTCTGGCCAAGAAGACTGGTCAACTTTCTTGTTGCATCTGAGGTATTCGGTTAGTTGTGTTTTTCTATATTCATAGTTGAAATAATTTATTATTGCTTAAAGATAATGCTTTATTTTTATTCGTTATAGGATGTTGGAAATGATATTGTGCCTAAAAGGTCGAATCTAGGAAGACCAGAGATGTCTGCTCCTGCCAAGGTATTCATTTGACCATTTAGTTAATAAGGAATTAAATAACTTAATTATCCGTGATTACTAATATATATCTATGTTGTTTAGGGGATCGACAAAGGGGCACCTGGCCATGGTGATGTTTTTAAAGTTCTGGCTATACAGGTTGTCACCATGGAGAATGACGCAACCTTGGTAAGGTTGGAACATGATGCCAGCCCTGATGAACTGTATATACCAAAGAAGGAACTTATGGAGATGGTACTCAATAAAGAAATGGCCAGTTCTGTACACATATCGTTTTGCTGCACGCAAGTACATTTTATTTATAAGTTAAGTACGTAATTAATTTTTAAATACTATGATAATTAACATGTTTTTCCAATATATTAGGTATCTGCATCGTATGTTAGTCGATCAGGGTAACCTCGCCCTTTATGGGTTCATTGACCCCATGTTCATTCAGGGTGATGTTCTCCTAGCATCGGAAGACCCGGTCACTACCATACGTGATATACTTGCCCGAGACGATCATCAATTCTATCTTGCGCCTTATCTCAATAAGTAAGTACTGGTTATTTAAGTATAACTATATATGACTTAGTCATTAACTGTTCCGCAAATACAGCCTGCATTGGCAACTGTTGCTCTTGTACCCAAGAATGAACGCCGTGGTCTTCTTCTGCTCATTGGGAAATAAGCCGGCGAATCAACTGAAGACGATCATCGAAACGTAAGCATTAAAATACTTTATAATCAGTAATGCAGTTGTTTTAATTATATGAAATCTATTAGATATACTTTAATTAATGTTTTTGTCGTGATAGGTCTATTAATGCAACCCACATGTTGCGTGGTGAAAGGCGTACTCGGGCTATCAGATGGATTATTCCCAGCGTAAGATATTTATTAGTTTAAATGCATCAAATGCAGTGGGTACAATAATTGATTTCTATTTTATTTAATTCCTCATATTCTAATTGGGTTTCATTTGTACGTAGTCACGTATACAACGTGGGTCATGGGAATGTGGCTACTATGTGATGCAGTGGATGTTGGAAATTATCTCCTCCGGGATCACTGAAAGATGGCACGAGGTAAATGTTAATTGACACAATTAGAAGTAATAGTATATATTCGTTATATGTTTTATGTTAGTTTATTACTTAAAAGATATAATCTTTTGTCCAATTAAACTTGCAGATATTCAACAATCCAACTCCATTATCTGATTCTGACATCAACAACATAAAGAGGCGTTGGGCAACTTTTTTTCTTGAAGTGTACCAACCATAGTTTGTATATATGTAGTTAGTTTAAAAACTTATCATGTACTAGTTATTACTTTTGACTGATTATATGTATTTTGATATAAAATCTATAATATATTATGTAGCTTTTTGGTTTCTAATTATTTTTGTTGTCTCTGAATGTAATTGAACGTGTGTATATATATATATATATATGTGTGTGTGTGTGTGTGTGTGTGTGTGTGTGTGTGTGTGTGTGTGTGTGTGTTGTTCGTAATAAATTCAATATATGTTAGTTGTGTTGAGAATATTTACAGTATGTTATTCTGGTATATATTGATCTGCATTACTGAAACAGGGGGAAGGAATGATAGAAATGTAAATAATAGGAAAAAAATGAGACTTTACACATCGGTTTTCATTAAAACCGATGTGGAAAGTGAAATTTCACAATAGGATACGAATTGACAAATTAATTTTCCACATCGGTTAAGAGTTAACCGCTGTATAAAATATTATACACATCGATTATAAAACCGATGTGTAAAGTGCCAATAAATCACATCAGTCATTTCAACATCAGTTTTAAAACCGATGTGTAAAGCCAAAAATAATCGATGTGGAATCCCTTTTCTGCACTAGTGCTAAATACGAGTGAAGGAGATGAAAGGAGTCCCCAGGTCACTCACGGCTTTAATTTATTAACCATCCACAACTATTATACATATGCAATAATTTCTCCCTCTTATTAAAAGAGGATTATTTAGTTCCTAGGTAGGTAGGTCAAAATACTCAATTAAAAATACACATTGCTTATCCAACAGTTCACGTACAAACCATGAGAGATGAGACTTCCTCTCCTTGCCCATTCTGAACTAAGCAGTTCTCTTGAACACTTCGTATTGTGTTTTTTGTTTTTCACTTTTTTATGTTCATCCATTGTGTTTGGCCATTATATATCAATTTTTCTAAGTACCTATACTTGAAAAGAGACGCCAAAGAATTGAGGAATCGTGGTCATTGTTATATCATTTTAAAAGTTTCTTTATCTTTTAAAATAAATGTGGCTAGATTATTTGATTATGGTATGGAACCATAATTAAATTATTTTTATCCATAAGATATCGTTCGAGTAGTTAGGATCCTTTAATTATATATTCAATATTTTTGATGATGAAAATAGAATTATATTTATAATTGAAGGAATTATCCCTAAATTATTATTTTACACCCTTGACGATTAGTCCTACAACTTTTGATCATGGAGATATCCTAAATTCCATCCCAAAGCTAATAAAGGATATTTAATTATGGTTTGGTATAAATAATGGTATGGATGCCGTGTCGTGTAAGTCTTGGGACGACTTGAAAAGGTTCCCAGTTTTTCTTCGCTGCCGTGCTTCGCCGCATTTATTTTCTAATTTTATAATATTTTTGTCTTGACTCTCAACTCAACCCACTGCTATAGTTACGTGTACTTGGATCGAAATAATTCGTCAATATAATTTTTTTTAAAGGAATAAATGAATAATGCGTCAATTTTATCACCATTCACTCTGCATACATTATTATTTATTATAATAATATTATAATAGTAATATAATATGCTTTTCTCTTTCTTTTCTTTGGATGGATCAAAATCAAATGTTCATTGCTCCAAAACACATTTTTTTTTTGTTTCAGCTCTGACTTGGTAATGGATTCATAACTCTTAGTTGAGAGAGAGAGAGTGCATACATCCATGGCTCTGGAGAGGATTTTCTGGATTGTTGTAGTGTGTGCTGTAATCCTTCTTCTCCGTGATGCTCCTCCAGTGATAGCTGGGGACATAGTTAACGACGATGATTCAACTCCCAAGAAGCCCGGTTGCCAGAACCAGTTCGTTCTGGTATATCTACTCTACAAAGTTTAATTCTTTTCCTCTTTTCATTTCTGGGTTTCATCTTTTTAGCTCATAGTTTAGAACCCGCTCGTAGGGGTGTAGGTAGCATTAAATCATAATGTCTAACTTGTCAAATTACACATTTTATATCAATGTTTAGTACATATTAATTAATTAGTATCATCAAGTTCAAGTGGTGATTACTTATGACAAAACTTATTATATCTTGCTTTTATCAGGTAAAAGTGCAAACTTGGGTCAATGGTATAGAGGATGCTGAGCTTGTAGGTGTAGGTGCCAGATTTGGTAGAACCATTGTGTCCAAAGAGAAAAATGCTCGGCATACACGCCTAGTTCTTTCAAATCCTCGAGATTGTTGCAGCCCACCAAAGAATAAGGTTCTTTCTTCATCTATATAAGGTGTTGTGTTGGTTGTACTTTAATCACGAGTGTAGCAAAGTACTAAATGTTAGCAGTATCGTAACTGTGTGTACAAACTGTTAGATTGTGGGAGATGTCATCATGGTGGATCGAGGTAATTGCACATTCATAAAAAAGGCAAGAACTGCACAAACGGCTAATGCTTCAGCTATCCTCATCATAAATAATCAAAAAGGTAGAAATTCCTATTACTTGTGTGTTTTTGGAGGAGGGGCTTCTTTAGCATGTTGAGTGGGTCTATGCCTTTTCTTACTCTTTTTATGTCTAATTTGTTATTGTTGTTTGCAGAACTTTACAAGATGGTTTGTGATCCTGATGAAACTGATTTAAACATACACATACCTGCTGTCATGCTCCCACTAGATGCAGGTACAAGGCTGGAAAAAATGCTGATGAGTACTTCATCTGGTAAGCTTCCTTTTAATTTTCATAACCATCTGATGTCTCATGCATATTTTTTGGATCTGCAGTAGTTTCTATTTAAAGCTATTAGCTAAATGATGGTCGCAACAACTTCACTGCTTAATTGCAGATTCTTTAATTGCACTGTAACTACTATTTTGTGTTTCCTTCCAGGGGAGTGGGTAGATGGATTCCCAATACCTTTATCTTTAGGGGAGGGGAGCTTTCTAAATTCTTTCGCCTTTTTGCAGTGTCTGTGCAGCTATACTCACCACGCAGACCGGCTGTTGACATAGCAGAAGTATTTCTATGGTTGATGGCAGTTCTTACCGTTTTGTGTGCATCATATTGGTCAGCATGGGGGGCCCGAGAAGCAGCTATTGAACAAGATAAGATATTAAAGGTCAAATTTTCTAACTCTTTCAATATTTCCTCAAGCTGAATTCACAACTATTCTCCTAATTGTTATTGATCCTACTACTTACTGCCAATTCTATTTTTGTAGGATGATTTAGATGAAGTCCCAAACACTAAAAATGCGGTTGTTAGCGGAGTTGTGAACATGAATATGACAGCATCAGTCCTTTTTGTTGTAGTTGCTTCATGTTTCCTGTTTATGGTTTACAAACTGATGTCATCATGGTTCCTTGAAGTTTTGGTTGTTCTCTTCTGTATTGGTGGAATAGAGGTATTAACTTCCATTAAATCAGTCTAAAATTCTAAATGTATGCATTTTTGTGGGGGAAAAAACCTTTATGCTCATTATATTTATGCAATAAAAGTCACATTGCGTGAGTGCACTTTATGAAACCTCAGTGTTTGCCAATTGCCATTACTGAATTCAAGTTCTGTGTGTATATTCTGTCTTTCCTGCTTTTGCCATGTTATCGTCTGGCAAGCCATCTCTAACTTTGTGTTTTCTTGTATCTGCAGGGCTTGCAAACTTGCTTGGTTTCTCTTTTGTCAAGGTGTGATATATCATCTTTTATAGATATATTACTTTCCGGAAGTTATGGTTTTTTTGTCTATGCATCCATTTAGTAACATGGCCATTCATTAATTTTGGAAACAATTCCTGTTTGATTTTTTGAGAAGCTCATATTGGATCATGTGTTGACATGCATTTTATGACAAAATACTAAACCCCATTGGAATAGATTACCTGTTTTATTAGATGATCAGTTTGATGCCTTAAGCATTTAACATAATTATCATGACTGTTAATGTAAATGCATATTTCATTAATGATTGGGAAATCCCTTAGATTTGAAATTCACAAATACAATTATAAGCCTGATATTTCTTACACAACTAAAAGTTTTTCTTGATGTAGATGACTTAGCAACTCTGGCCTATTATATGTCTTTCTTTGAACATAATCTGCAGCAGAGTGTAGACATGTGAAACTTGTGAGTGGGTTGACAGAAACAATGGGTTGTGTAGCCTGTGGTAGTCCAGAAAACAGCCAAGGCTTAGCTTTTATTTACTTTTATGTAGTGGAGTGCTGATGGTCCATAGACCTGGGATTTTGTATTTTTCTTCAATTGTAAGATGATTTTACCAAGCAAAACCAAAGATGTCACATTATGAAAGAAGTCTGTCCTTTTATTCTCCTGAAGATATCATGAAAAAATGTAACATTTTACAGTTTTTTTTGTGACATGAAGTCAAATGGATTTTGATATATGTATCTTACAGAGTAGAATGTCCCACTCCCACACTGCTGACAAATGACTGGGAAAAGGGTTTTTTAGGTTTAACCTGCATTTTTATTATTTATGGCTTCATTGGTGATCTTATCGGATTTTGATCTTTACAAATATATATGATCAGGATGTTGTACCTGTAATACCTTGTTGTACTCTTGAAGATCATTTCGGAGGGTGCTCAATCTCTTGTTTCGTTACATTTGGTTTCGAATCAGAAAGATTGAGATGATCTATTCTAGAATGATTGAGTCTTCACCCTTGCATCCTTTTTCCCCATTATTAATGAAGTTGTCAATATGTTCCTCCATCATGTAGAAGAAACTTATTTTCTTTTCCCATGCAGGTGGTTCAAGCATGCTAGTGAATCATACATTAAACTACCTTTATTTGGAGCTATCTCATACCTGACTTTGGCGGTTTCTCCATTCTGTATAACATTTGGCATCCTCTGGGCAGTTTACCGCAATGCCTCCTTTGGCTGGATTGGTCAAGATATACTTGTAAGAATAATTTTTTCTCTTCATTCTTCATTACTTTCCTCTCTGTATTAGACATATCATGCAGACTCTCGAGGGATAATGGAAGTTTATCTTTTTCTTTCAATTTAACTTTCTGAAGAGGGAGATGGTACGTATCTTATAATTTAGCTGTGATTTTAATGTATAAAATATGGATCCTGGCATCCACGTGTCTTCACCACATACTAAAAGGAAATTCAACCACCTATCGGAAGTGTGTGCTTCTCGTGAAAACAATGTTCCTTTTGGAAACTCCTTCCTGAATATACTATTTTATTACATTTCCTTGCAGAACTGTTCTAAGGTACTAGATATATGATATGAAAATTCTTTCTAGTTTTTATACTTAGCAGGTGAAGCTGTCAAGCTGTGTCCATTTAATCACCATTTCTCTTTCATTGATTATTGTAACAGGGAATTGCGCTGATAATCACTGTTTTACAGCTTGTACATGTACCTAATCTCAAGGTAGTTATTTGAGATGATACTATCATTCTGCTGTGGCTTGATGTCTAACATTGACATGTTAAAAATATTCTTGAATTCTATTTTTACTTTTCAGAAGTATCCTTTGTATGAGTCATTTTGATATTTACTTAACATTTCGACAGTTTTTAGATACATATTTTATGCAGAACAACTGAACTAGGCAACATGTATAAATTGTTCTGTATATCTGGTGTTGCATTTTATACTCGGATCTTAATTTGTCATGTTAGAGTCTATGTTGATATATTTAGGTTATATGGAATGTTACTTTGTAAAGAGTAAGATGCTCGTGTTACATGATTTGAATATTTTGTGAATTAGGTTGGTACAGTTCTTCTTAGTTGTGCCTTCATTTATGACCTCTTTTGGGTGTTTGTCTCAAAGAAGTTTTTCAAGGAAAGCGTGATGATTGTGGTTAGTCTTATTCTTCTTTCTAATTCATGACAGTTACCCTATGTAATTATTAATTTTAATTAATTTACATTACTTGCTATAGGTAGCCCGAGGTGATAAAAGTGGAGAAGATGGTATTCCAATGTTACTGAAGTTCCCACGCATACTTGATCCATGGGGTGGTTACAGCATTATAGGCTTTGGAGACATCCTTTTACCAGGAATGCTGGTCGCATTCTCACTCAGGTTTAATCTCATTCCTATTTGTCCCTTGTCCTTCAACAAACAACACTATAGTCTTTTAGTGATGGCTCATTTCAATCTCGAAACTGGTCAATTTTGATAGACACAGTGCCCAAATTTTATGGATTGGAATTTTGCTTCACTCTGTTTTCAGGAAATTTGCTTTGAGAATAAGAACCTGAGAAAGGTAGTAGGAGTGAAAGAATTAAAACAGAATTTTCCTAGTCCTTAAATAGATTGTTGTGATTCGAGATTCTTTAAAGAAAGGGAAGAGCAAGGCTGTTCCTGGCAAGTTTTCAGTTGATGAAAAAGTTTTTCTGATCAATGTTATGGTCGGTGTTTGTCGCAGGTATGATTGGCTGGCAAACAAGAACCTTGCAAGAGGATACTTCTTTTGGGCAATGTTTGCATATGGCTTTGGTGAGAATCAAGTAGCAATCACCTTGTCTGTTATTGAGCGAGTACATACATATAATATGACTTAACTTTTTCCTTATTTTGATAGGTCTTCTAATTACGTACGTGGCACTAAACTTGATGGATGGGCATGGCCAACCAGCACTACTATACATTGTTCCATTTACCCTTGGTATTTTTTTTTTTTATCAAAAATAGAATTGAAATCATGCAGGAAATTGTAAAACAGCTTAGTAGTTAGATGCATAAATGCAGGGACCTTTCTGACATTGGGACGGAAGCGAGGGGATCTGAGGGTTTTGTGGACAAGAGGAGAACCAGAAAGAGGCTGCCCACACAGTGGAGAATCAAACCCTGAATGAATGATAATGTAATGCAATCATTGCATGGCTGGTCAGGAATTGGGACCAAAACCAACCTTCCAAAGGCTTCAACTTAGCTGTTGATTATAAAATCAGCGTTGGTGTATCGTATGATGATTGGTTTTGTACCTGCAGTTGTAATGAAAATATAGATAGCTAGGAATGTGGAAGATCTATGAATGATTTTGATGGTACTCAATGAGGACATTATGTATTAGTAAAGTGTAATTAATATTTTTCGCTACTAAGCTAGCTTGTATGTCAAAAGTATTACGTTGAAGGGTTAGGGAACTATGGAGAAGTGAACATGACATGGTCACATGGGCTTGTCAAAGGTATGGCTGGCTTGGAGGTGAGGTGTTTTTTTTTTTTTTTGATATGATGCGAGGCTCTTCATTACTATCTCCTTTCCCTTTACTTTTCACGGAAAAGAGACGAAAATTTGTAAAGTACTTGTTAAATTATTGCAAGAATAATGTTATGTTTTGGTTTTGCTAACTAATTTTATTAATATTTTGCAATATACAGAAAGTGTTGATACTTAACAAAAAAGTATTTAATATTTTAAAACTTAAAATGTATTTAATGACTTTTTTTATAACTAAAAGATATTACAGTTTAGTAAGAAAAAAGAGAATTGATTATTTCGTTTTTGTTTTCTTAATAAAAACTTTTAGTAAATTTCTAGTTACTTCTTCTCTAAATTTTAAAGATAATATATTCTTTTGCATGTTATTTGATAGTTACTATTATAAGTAATTAAAAAATATAATATCAATTTATAAAGGACTAGGTCCTTCATTTAAAAATAAAAATTTGAATAAAAGTGTAAATTGAGAAAGTAAGGGTATATTTATCATTGATTAGCTTAAATGAGTGCATTTTAACAAATCAAGAATAAATAAACATTTATTTTTTATTTTACAATTTTAGTCAATTTAGAAGAGATTTATTCGTTTTAGCTAAAAAATTTATCATGCTTGGGTTTCTAGCTTGACTTTTTAAAAAACTTTTATTTTTTTTCAAAACAAAAACTATTTATAGTCATACGAAATATTTTAGCTTAAGATTGTCGTGATTTGATTAATTTTTATTTTCAAAACTATTTTCCTTGTTTATCTCTATAAAATTAATTTCCAAACGAATATTATTAAATTCTACAAATAAGTTCATACCTTTTTTTTTTGTAATTTATTATGTAAAAGTGATTTTTTTCACTACCCAAACAAAATTGTTTATCTTAAAATCGTTTTTCAGTTAACATACCCAAACAAAAATATATTTTGATGATAATCGATTATCAGTATAATCTATTTTTTCTAACTTTCTCGTACACAATCTTACTCTTGTTAAAATGCTACTACTAAGGATTGGCCCATGTAGTTGGCTCCATGGGAGTCAGTCAAGTAAAGGCTTGGAATTGCGGGTGGGCTTGGCATTGCATGTGATTATGTGAGCCCACACAACAACATTTTTATACAGTAAATTACAAAAAAAAAATTATAAAATTATTCGTATAATTTAATAATGTTTATTTGATAGTTAGTTTTGCGGTGATAAAATGAGAAGATTGTTATTGGTTCTAAAATAAGAGTTTAATTGTTATATACTATAATTGTAAATGTTTTTTAAGCTGTCAATCAATTATAAGTTATCATAATCACTTTAAAAGTCATTCATATCATGATTTCTAATTAATTGATAGTATAAAAAACTTTACCCAGACACTACATAATAATTAAACTCCTAAAATAATATAACTGCTTTTTTTTTAATGAAGATATAACAACTTTAAATAGCCTTCAAATTTCTAGCTTATCTAAAAACAGTTTTTTTTTCTCTCAAAAGAAATAAAATGTTTTGTAATTTAATCAATTTATCCAAATATATGAACTTCAACTTAAAAAAAAAATTATATGAAAATAAGTTGTTTGGACAAAATTTAATCATGCTTAAACACTCTCTAATAACTGTACAAAAAAAAAAAAACACTCTCTAATAATGATACACTCTCTAATAATGATAGACAATGAAGGATTACCTAATGCATCGTTTAGATAGGATGAAGTTGGGAGAGGAAAGTGCAGTAGATGACAAGAAAAAGGGCGGAAAGAAAATTATTAACTTAGACCGAAAAAGAAAATGAAGATAGGATGATGAAATATGATTGAATTTTCTTTTTTATACCAATTTTACTCTTATGTTTTCAAGAATAAGATAAATTTATCATTAGCATGAAAATATCTTTATACCAAATTTATTTATTTATTCTCATTCTAAACAATCTTTCTTTTTCTCTATTTCTTTTAAGTAAGGATAATTATACACATTTTTTATGTCCAACATATATATATATATATATATACTTATTTATTATTTTTTTTCTCTCATCATATATATTTAACACTTCAAAACAACTCATTACAGTATGACATGATATTCAAAAAATACGTACAATTATGATTTCTCATTTCTTTTCTAACATAGCATTAGGATTCCCTACTCCTGCCCCTGCCATCCCTACTTGGTATAGCCTGTCACTTTCGCAACGGTCACCAAACGACCACTACTTCTTGGCCGTCCGATTGTTTCTATCCACCCCCTAGCCCGTGGCTCCGGTTTTCCTACCGTTGCAATTTTGCAAATAAGGAAAAAGTTGATGTCAAGTCACACTTGCCTTGCCTTTGCCTCACACTCACACTACACTCTATCTCATGCCAGAGTATTTCTTTTCCACTTATTAACAGGTGTTTTATTATTTTGGTTAAAGTAATATTTTGATCCTTATATCTGATACGAATTTTTGATTTAATCTCTATATATAAAAAATTATTAAAATGGTCCCTATACAAACAAAAAGTTTCCATTTGATCTCTATACGTTACCCGTTCGGTCCCTATAAGTGGAAAAAATTATCAAATCAGTCCCAAAAATTTTATACGACAGGGACCAAATGGAGACTTTCTGTGTGTATAGGGACCATTTTAATAATTTTTTATGTATAGGGACCAAATCGAGAATTCGTATCATGTATAGAGACCAAAATATTACTTTAACCTGTTATTTTTTATTTACTTTTCATCTTCTCTGGATAAACATATTTTAACAATATATCAAAAAAATCAAAAGAATACCATATACCGTCCCTATTTTAATGTTCATGAAACATTATTTTATTAATTATAATGATATGATATGGAAAAAAACACATCATAGTTATTTTGGTTATTAATAATGTTGCTCTTGCGATGGTGTCCATTTTTAATTTTTGTAAATATTTTGGGAAATGTTTATGTGTACTTTTAATCAGGACGCGTGACTACACTAACTTTATTTGGAACGAATCAGATGGCTCCAAACAGCTAATCACACGGCGTATATAAAATTCAAAAGGTTAAAATGTCTTTTTGTCATTTATTTTTTTTTTATAAAATTCATTTTGATCATTTATCTTTAAAATGATTCATTTTAGTCCTTTATGTTTCAAAAATGATCCAAAAAGACCATTTCCCATCTAAACTCCGTTAGAAACTAGTGACGTGGCCATTAAAAAGATTCATTTTAGTCTTTTATGTTTCAAAAGTGACCCAAAATGGTCCTTTCATGTAGGCTATGATTAACGCAGTAAGTAACAGAGCTTACGGAAAGGACCATTTTGGATTACTTTTGAAACATAAATGACTAAAATGAATCTTTTTAAAGATAAAAGACCAAAATGAATTTTACCCAAAGATAAATGACGAAAAAGACATTTTAGCAAATTCAAAACAAACAAAAGAACGGATGGGAAGCGGATTCGCTCCGGCCTGCGTCCCTGCAGCTAGACTCCTGCTGGCGAATCTGGACCGTCCGTCCAGATCGGACGGTCCATATTAATTTGCCTTTTAAAAAAACAAAATAGAATTTTCTTTTCAAAATCCTGAAACCCCCCACCCACACTCTGACCCAGACGCTCGTGCCCCACCCCTTCACCTATCCGTCGCAGTGGTGATCGACGCCGTCGTTGGTCACCATCGAGCCGCCCATCCCAGCGGCGGTCCGGCAACCTCCGTCCATGGCCCGTCCATCTCTCTCCAATCCATTATCTCCACCTCCAATCCATTATCTCAGCCTCTGCTTTTATCGTGAATGACGCGAGCAGCCGTCGTCGACGCCACGAGCATCCGCCGCCGTCCCTGCCTCTCTTGCCCAGGTTACCTCTCTTTTTTATAAGTGTTTACCCCTCTGATTGCCTTTGTGGGTGTTTTGGATTTTTGTTTGGTTTTTTTTTTTTGATTATTGCATATGACAGAATTGATGATTATTATTGGTTTTGATTATTTTTAAACTGAAATGATGATTGTTGTCGTGATTTGATTATTTGTTAACTGAAATGATGATTGTTGTTGTTGTATTTTATTAGGATTGGAAGCAACAATGCAAGAAGTTTCTAAACCAAAAGTGGGTATGGTTTTTGATAGTTATGAGGATGCATAGAATTTCTGGATTGATTATGATGGAAGAGTTGGATTTGGAACGAGGAAAGAATGGAGACATTTCAAAAAAGATGTCTCTTTTGCTTCTTGTAGGTTTGTTTGTTGTAAAGAAGGTTCCGAAAAGCAAACAAACAAGATCGTGAGATAGTCAATTCAAAACCGGAGACAAGAACAGATTGTCAAGCAAGAATAGCACTTAAAGGTATGGGTGAAAAATTATTAGTGCATGATTTTGTGGAGGAGCATAATCATATTTTACATATAGAAGAAACAACTCATACGTTGTCATCTCAACGAAAACTTTCAGAGGTTCAATGCCGACAAATTGAACTAGCAGATGACGCTGGCCTACAACAAAGAGAGTTGTTTGATTTGATGAGTAAAGAAGTGGGTGGTAGAACTAATTTGGGATATAACCGCATTGATCAAAAGAATTATCTTTCCAAAAGAAGGCAAAAGAGTTTGGTGCACGAGGAAGTCGATTTTTTGTTGCAATACTTTCAAAGAAAGCTGGTTTATAATCCAACTTTCTACCATGCCTATCAAATGGATGCGGAAGAGCAAATCACTAATGTTTTCTGGGCGGATGCAAGGATGGTCATTGATTATGAGTATTTTGGTGATGTGGTTTCTCTTGATTCAACATATTGCAGAAATAAGGAGCATAGACCACTTACAGTATTCTCGGGATTTAACCACCATCGAAGGGCAGTGATCTTTGGGGCCGCACTATTATATGACGAAACAACAGAGTCATACAAGTGGCTTTTTGATACATTTCTAGAGGCGCATAAGCAGAAAATGCCTCAAACAGTTTTTACTGATACCAGGCAATGGCAAAAGCATTGCTTCAGGTTATGCCTGGAAGTTACCATGGCCTATGTACGTGGCACTTGATGCAAAATTGCATCAAGTGTTGGAACCAAAGTGGTTCTGGTTTATTTAATCTCTAGGTTTTGATGTTAACAAAAGGATTAAATTTGCTTGGCAAAGTGTTAGTTGAGATCTAACAAGTGATTTTAGTTTATGCAGGAATATCCAAAATAATATAAGGTATACAATGCTTGGACTCTTGCAAAGAGTTATCGTCCAAAGGTTATTTAAATTGTTTATGTTTTAATCGTTAAGTAGACGGCTAACTATATCTCTGTAGACGTCCATAGTAGCCACGTCAGCAGACGAGTGCTCTCCTTAAAACTCAAGTAGACATCCACAGTGCCTAACTAAAATTCAGTAGACATCCATAGTGCCACGTCATTAGACGGAGTTTCTCTAAAGACTTAACAAGTCCAAAGACTTGTGTGGACGAGTGCTTCTGCCACATCATCAGTGGACAAGCAGAATAAAACCTTGTGTAGACGCGTTCTAAAACTGAGTGCCTGTAGACAGTTCTACATCTTTACTACCTTGAATGTGATTTAATGCAATCTGGACCACATTGAATTTATTTCAAATGATTGATATTTATTTCAATGGAATATATGTTCTTTATAATTGTTTTATCTGGTTAATGCCTTGTTCCTTTGTGAGAAAATTCATAGTACTATCAAGGAAATACAAAAAGCAAATAGTACAATTGGAATTGCAAAACGATCTGTACGATGACAACTTTATTGCTGGACAAAAGCTGGGTTATACACAAAGGAGTAAAGAAAGTTTTTAAGATACGATTGCTCAGGACAGTGAGCCTTCATTTTGTGCTTTTCTGGTAACTAAGAATGCTTTTCAACACGGCCAAAATCAAGCTATCAGTCTCAACGGATATCTTGCATTTAATGCTATCTCTAAACGGGATGATTAAAAATAACCGTTGAAAATTTGCAAGAGAAGTTGAAGACCACTATATATAGAAGGTCTCAAGCACTGAAGAACAACTTTTGCCGTTTGAACATTTCCAAGATATTCAAAGCTCATATTCCCTTTGTAAAGCAAAAGTATGTAATTCTTAAGGTTGAATATTTGTAAAAATATTCAGTAGATCTTAAACCTTTATACCCTCACATATAGGGAGTTAGAAAGATCTTAGAAAAATATGTGATTGAATTAGAGCCTGAAGAGGCTTGGCAAGAAAGCAATACTTGTAGCCTGAAGAGGTGTAGAATACTTGTTGTAGAAACTATTTGGAAATAGTGGAGAAAATCCTTCAAGTAGAAGGGACTGGACGTAGCTCTTGGTTGGAAGAGAGTGAACCAGGATAAAATACCTGAGTGAATTTTCTATCCTTTATCTTTTACAATTTTATTTATTTATACTAACTGTGGGATTTGATTTTGGTTTTGTTAATCTTTTAAAAAGGATTTCTTGTATGCTTAAATTTTTTATCTTCTGCTTGTGAAAAGGTTTCTCAAAAAGGGTTTTTGCGAAAATAATTAACAAACACAATTCAACCCCCCTTCTTGTGTTTGCTTGTGCCAACTTCACTTGGTATCAGAGCTCAGCCTTGACAGGGTTGAGCATCTAACAAGTGCTAAGGCAGTACGATCCTACTATCATGGATGCAGAAGGACAAGCTATCAACAAACCTCATCTCTTTGATGGAACTGATTATGATTACTGGAAGAAGAGGATGATGGCCTTCTTGGATGTACAAAATCTAGACATCTGGGAGCTCATAGAAATTGGTTATACTGAGCCCAGAAATGAAGATGGGGCTGCTGTTCCTAGAGCTCAATGGACTCAAGAGCAGAAAAATCAACATCAGCTTAACCTAAAAGCCAAGCATTATCTCATGTGTGCCATTACCAGATCTGAACATGACAAAATTCACAGCTGCAATATTGCTAAAGAAATCTGGGATACTCTTGCCCTAGTTCATGAGGGTTCTTCACAAGTTAAGGAATCAAAGATCAGCATGCTGGTTCACCAGTATGAGCTATTCAAGATGGCTGATCATGAAACTATAGACCAGATGTTTGGAAGATTCCAAACAATCACCAACAGTCTCAGGTCTCTTGGAAATGTCTATGAGAATAGAGATCATGTGAGAAAAAATTTGAGAAGTCTCTCAAAGCAGTGGAGACCTGAGGTAATTGCTATCCAGGAAGCAAAGAATCTGAATACTCTTTCTCTGGAAGAGCTTATGGGGTCATTAAAAGTTCATGAACTTGAACTTAATGAAGAGGAAAACTCCAGAAAAGGAAAATCCATTGCCTTAAAGGCCAAGAAAGCTAGTTCCTCAAAGGTGCTTAAAGTTTGAGTCCTCAGATGAAGCTGATTCATCAAATAGTGAAGGTGACTCAGATGAGGATGAACTATCTTTCATCTCCAGAAAAATCCAACACATGTGAAGAAAGAAAGGTGGATTCAGAAGGAAGCAGTTCAACAAAAAATTCTCCAAGGAGAAGTCAGTTTCCAAGGAGAAAGGCCCACCCCTGTGCTTTGAATGTAAAAAACCAGGACACTTCAAAGCTGACTGCCCAGAGCTGAAAGAGAAAAAGAAATTCTTCAAAAGGAAGAAAGGCTTGATGGCTACATGGGAGGATCTTGACCTCTCTTCTTTAGATGAAGAAGATGAAGCAGGAGAAGAAGCAAACATTTGCTTCATTGCTGACACTGCATCAGAAAGTGAATTCACTGATGCTGAGGTAATGGACTCTGATCCATCTACTCTTCAAACTGTTTTTGATGAATTACTGCATGAATCATGCATACCGTCTAAAGAGTATAAGAGTCTCAAAAAGAAGTTTATTAAACTCTCTAGAGATTATGATAAGGTTTGCACAGTGAATCAAAACCTTAAGGATGAGAATGAAACATTAAAATCAATCAAAGTCAGTGTGGCTGACAGGACGAAGTGTAAGTCTAATAGCTCTTGTGAAGTTGAACAACTGAAACAAGATGTGACATACTTGACAGACTCTTTGTCAAAACTGGTTGGTAGCTCAGATAAGTTAAATCTTATTTTAAGGTATTCTAGATCACCACGTGACAAATCCGGCATTGGTTATGATAAAGAGAAGCAAGATGCATCTCTGAATAAACCAAAGGTTCATACACAATATAAGGTTTCTAAAGTCCGTCCACAGCACACTAAGTCAAACCAAGCCCTTCCAATACTTACTGCAAAGTATATGGAAAAAAGTGAGCATGTGTCATCTAGATGCATACATAACAAGCATGCAAATCATTCACGACCTATGATCACTAACAAGAAAGAACCCAAGTCAATTTGGGTACCTAAAGATAACATAATCCCTGTTGCAGATATGCTTAACAACAGGAAAGAAACAGAAGTCCTGGTACTTGGACAGTGGGTGCTCATGACACATGACAGGAGAAAGGTGTATGTTCCAAGACCTTAGACCCAAAGATGGTGGCTAGGTCACTTTTGGAGGAAACCAAAAAGGAAAGATCATTGGTATAGGCAAAATTGGTAAACAACCTTTTCCCTTCATTGATAACGTTCTGTTAGTAAATGGTCTTAAACACAATCTGCTTAGCATTAGTCAATTATGTGATAGTGGGTTTGTTGTTTCATTTGATAAGAATATGTGTACTGACAAGAAAGCTGATGGATCACTCCTATTCACTGCCCAGAGGCAAAACAATCTGTATAAGATTGACTTAGAGGACCTCTAAAATCAAAGTGTCTCGCGTCTAGTGTCCATTGAGGACGAGCGATGGATTTGGCACAAAAGGTTGGGTCATGCAGGTTTGAGATTAATCTCAAAGCTGAAAAAGCATAACCTTGTAAGAGGTCTACCAAACCTTAGTTTGAAATCTGATGCTCTCTGTGATGCATGTCAGAAGGGAAAACAAGTCAAAGGTTCATTTGAATATAAGAATGTTGTTAGTACCATTTGAGTTTTGTGAAGAAGCTGGTATTCAACACAACTTCTCAATACCAAGAACACCACAGCAAAATGGTGTGGTAGAGAGAAAGAACAGATCTCTTCAAGAGATGGCTAGGACTATATTCAATGACAATTCTGTCCCTAAGCACTTCTAGGCTGAAGCTGTGAACACTGTCTGCTACATTCAGAATAGAATATACATTAGACCTATTCTGAATAAGACTCCTTATGAATTGTGGAAAAGTAGAAAACCCATCATTTCTTACTTTCATCCTTTTGGATGTAAATGTTACATTTTGAATACAAAAGATCAACTTGGTAAATTTGATGCTAAGGTAGATAATGGAATTCTACTAGGATTTTCTGAATCCTCAAAAGGATTTAGAGTATATAATTCAAGAACCTTAATAATAGAAGAGTCTATACATGTTAGATTTGATGACAAACAGCCTGACAAGAAATTATCAGAGCTAGATGAAGTCTTTGCAGATCTTGATCTCAATATTTCAGGAGACAAAACAGAAATAAAGACTAATGATCAAATAGATGATTCTCCTCAACAACAACCAGAAACATCCACTTCTCAGCAAGAAATTCAAAGATCTTGGTACTTCAAGAACTATCATCCACAAGATCAAATCATTGGAGATCCTAATGACAGACTAAGAACCAGATCAACTTTTAGAGAACAAGATGATTCGGCACTTGTCTCTGAATTGGAACCAAAGTCAGTAGATGAGGCTCTGCTGGACAATGACTGGATCTTGGTAATGCAAGAAGAACTGGACCAGTTTGAAAGAAGTGAGATTTGGACTCTTATACCCCTACCTAAGGATAAATTAGTTATTGGAACAAAATGGGTGTACAGAAACAAGGTTGATGAAAATTGTTAGGTTGTAAGAAACAAGGCTAGACTTGTTGCTCAAGGATATTCAGAAGAATAAGGTACAGATTACACTGAAACTTTTGCACCAGTTGCTAGGTTAGAAGCAATTAGAATTTTAATATCGTTTGCTGCAAATCATAGCATTATGCTTTTTCAAATGGATGTTAAAAGTGCCTTTTTAAATGGCTTTATTAATGAAGAAGTATATGTCATGCAAACTCTTGGCTTTGAAAGTACAAATCACCCTGAACATGTTTATAAGCTTAAGAAAGCACTGTATAGACTTAAACAAACTCCTAGAGCTTGGTACGATAGGTTATGTTCGTTTCTAATGGAAAGTGGTTTTAACAGAGGAAAAGTAGACAACTTTATTTAGAAAATCTATTAAGTCGTATTTCATTATAGTGCAGATTTATGTTGATGATATCATTTTCGGTGCTACTAATGAATCTCTGTGGAAGGAATTTTCTAAGTTAATGCAGAAATAGTTTGAAATGAGCATGATGGGAGAAATAAAATTCTTACTTGGACTTCAAGTTAAACAATCTATGGATGAGGTGTACATCCATCAAACTAAATACACAAAGGAATTACTCAAAAAGTTTAAGATGGATGACTGTAAACCTATGAACACTCCTATGCACCCCACAACCACACTGAACAAAGATGATAAAGAAAAAAAGGTAGATCAGAAGGTATACAGAGGTATGATTGGATCCCTCTTATATCTAACTGCTTCTAGGCCTGATATAATATTTAGTGTATGCTTATGTGCTAGATTTCAATCTGATCCTAGAGAAACTCACTTATTAGCAGTTAAGAGAATCTTCAGATATTTAAGAGGTACTACTAATCTTGGTCTATGCTTTAAGAAAGATGAAGATTACAGATTAGTTGGTTTTTGTGATGCTGACTATGCTAGAGATAGAATTGAAGGGAAAAAAAAAAGCACTAGTGGAGGATGTCACTTCATTGGAGCTAACCTAGTATCATGGTCAAGCAAAAGGTAAAGTACCATTGCTCTATCAACTGCTGAAGCAGAGTACATATCAGCTGCAAGTTGCTACTCACAACTTCTATGGATCAAACACCAATTGGAGGACTACAATGTATTTGTAAGTAGTATTCCACTTATGTGTGATAATACTGTTGCAATCAATTTATCTAAGAATCTAATATTGCATTATAGAGCTAAGCATATAGAAATCAAACATCATTTTATTAGGGATTATGTGCAAAAAGGTGTGTTTGATGTTTAATTTGTAGATACTGACCACCAATGGGCAGATATCTTCACTAAACCTCTTGCTGATGACAGATTTATCTTTATAAGAAAGCATTTAAATATGTTATATGTGGATTGAGTTAGTATATTTGTTGTTATTTTGGTCGTCTGTTGCATGTTTTCTCTGCACGTCCACTAGTCATGGCGTCCAGAGCACGTGGAGTCTACGCGTCCACTTCTGTTGGTGTGTCGCATCCACTACATATGTCTTTACGCGTCCACTCTTAGTCTTGTGTGGACTCGTCTATGCACACATCTATTGTTTGTATTAATTTGTCCTTGAACACATTTTTTTAAAACGTTTTTTTTCTTTGCTGAGTCAGCTACCTCCATCAATCCCATCATAACTTTTTACGGTCCCAATTTACCAACGTCATTTTACACTTAATGACATGTCTTATCAATTTTTTTTGGAAACTGTTGTTTTTCAGAAACCTTTAAAAGTAACATCTTTCCCTCTGAAAAACTTTTCGCTTCTCTTCATCCCTGTCAACCTCTCTCTCAAACTTTCGAACTCTCTATCTCCCTTGTTCTTCCAAACCTTAACTCATCTTACTCAACAATGGCTTCAACCTCTGCTCCCGTGCCTGCTTTTGCAACTGACACTATATCTATATCTGTGGAACATCACTTCAATTTTGGAATTCTACAAGAGTACAATCTGGATGTGAGTAAGTTCATTAATGCTGCTGGATGGGATGAAATCTTTCTGGAAAAGGTCTCAGTGTATCCAGATTTGATAAGGGAATTCTGGAGAAGACCAAAGATTACTGAAACGAAAGTAGTTGGGTTTGTGCTGGGAAGAAAAATAATAGTGTCCGAGAAAACCATCTCTGATGCGATTGCATGTGCTCAAGAGGGTTCGGTGTTCACGGAGAACTGGGAAGAAGACCTAGGTGGTTCAGAAACAATTGTTGTTACCCTAATGAGGCAAGACACCGTAAGAACTCACTCTTGGAAATCCTCCGAGATGAAGGATCACATCAGGATTCTTCACCAAATCCTAAACAAGGTGGTACTACATAAGATTGGGTCTAAAGACAACTTATCAGCTCTGCACAAGTTCTGTCTTTGCCATCTGGCTCTTGAAACAAAGATCAACTTACCCTGGATCCTGTTTCATCGGTTCAAGGATGCCATTACCAACAAAGAATCTGCTTCTCATATCACCTTCACTCACCTTCTGTCAAAGATTTTCAAGCAGAAAGGCTTATACGATATTCTGAGTGGAAAGCCTAAGGATGAACAAGAAAGACTCCTTCATGAGAAAGGAATGCAATCTGCTGATATTGGTAGAGTTAATCTCAGTGGCATGCAACTCATCACATACAAGCAAGTGGAGTTGTCCAAGCTTGAGGAGACGATGAAGATTAAAGAAGAATCACTTGAGGCCAACAATGCTGCAATCCTTGGTCTAAAGAAAGGAACCAAGAGGAAGACAATGGCTGTCAGGAAGCCTAACCCTAGAAGGTCTACTAGAGGCATTATGATTAATGAGCCTACAACTGAGGCACCTCAACCTGATCCTCAACCTGCTCCTAAGAGAGCAAAGAAGCTGGTTCTGCCTTCAGATGATGATGATGATGATGATGATGATGATGATGAAGACAATGTTCCTCTGGGAACAATCTTGAAGAAGAAGAAAGCAAGTGAAACTGTTGCTGTGCCTACCAAGAAAAGGCAACCTACAAGGAAAGCAAGGACCTTTGCAGCCTGAGGTAAACATCCCTACTGAAATTCCTGTTAATTTAGAAGAAGATGCTCCTATTGTCAATACTGTGAATGATAGTGTCTCTGCTCCTGAAGGATTCTTTGATAATGTATATAGACCAACTCTACCCACACCCCAACCTTCGACAAGAACCCAAACTAACCAAACCACAACCCCATCCTCACCACAGAGCACCTCAAATCAACTGACCATACCACAACCTACACCTATCACAACTATCTTTTCACCAATTATACCTGATTCTGACCCCTGGTTTCATCAAACGGATGGTGGAATTTGCCCAGGCACCCCTTTTCCTAAACCTCTTTGACAACTCTTTCCACCCATTGTACCCTCATCCACTCTCTTTGCTAACAAATATGAGAATTGGGCCAAGATCTTGGAAAGCTCTGTTTCACACTCACCAACCTGACCCTGATATTGACCCTAACACTCCTCTCACCAGGTGGTACCCTTTTGCTGAATATGAAAATGAACCATATGAGGACTACCCTTGGACCAACAGATATCCAAACACTCAGCCTCCCAAAGGACCCTTCCCTCAGAAATGCACAACCAACATGGACCTCTTCTTACCCACTTACCCCTTAAATGTTTCCCTAGAAGAAAAATTTACCCTCACCTCATAAAAACCCCTCCATTGATCCCCTTCACTGATGGAGTAGAGAGGCATATCATACCGGATATGGCAGATCGACCCAAAAGGAACAGTGCGTGCCTACCTGAGAAGAGAGCCAGATCTTCTGAGCATGTTCCCATCATCATGGATGGAAACACAAAATGGATGAAGTTCAAACACCCCAGTATCTATGGAAGAGCCTCTGACTTCTTCCAAGATCAGTTTTTCTATGAGATACTGAAATGGGAGTTCAGTCATCTCCAAGTTGACAGAGCTGCACACTATGTTCCATTCACCTGGCTTAGGCATGGAAAGAAAACCAACCTAGGAATTGCTCCATACCCTGTCTGTCCAAGGCTTAGCATGATTGATCTTAATAAGGACAAAGACAGAAAATGCAGAAGAAACAAAGGAGTCATGCCTGAAGCTCATTCTGCAATGCTGGACTTATCTAAAGAAACATTTGATTACTCTATGCTTGAGTACTATATGCACTTGGAAGCTGTTGGGAAAATATAAGAAAGAATAACTGCCGACTTCTGGAAGTCTCACATAATCCACTGCACTAAGGAAGCCTCTTCTTCTGGCCTATCTCAAGAAGAAAAGCAGAAAATTCCCAAATTCAAAGGAAAGTGTAGACTCTCTAAGTTCAGACATATGATCTACAAAGATCTGTGGGCACTCCCCATTACCAGCAGAGATATGGAGGAAATCACTCCTATTCATTGGGCAAAGGATGTCCCTGATCCAATTCTACAATATGCCTTTACTTCAACTTCAACCTCGGCCTCTGAACATACAATGAAAGAGTTAATTGTAGAAGGCCCTGAGCTAAATGATGAAATCTTTTCCAAACCTGCTTCTGAACCTTCAACTGTTTTAGCTGATGTTGTTGTTGTTGGTTCTGTCGAGCCAACTCTGACCGAGCAGTCTGCTGAGGTCTGTGCTTCTAAGCAAGGTGCTGAGTCTGCTAAGACATCATCTCAACCATTAGCTCTTGCTATGGTTCATCCACCAGTCCGAGCTCAAGACACTATCTCATACATTGCTGAGAGCTCAAGACAATTATCCTTGCCACCAAATCTTGAGGACATCATTGGAAGAATTGTTGATGATAAGTTTGGTAAGATAGTTGAAGAGAAGACAGAACAGATGGCACAACAGATTGAAGAAAGGGTACATAAGAAAGTTCAAGATACTTTGGCCCCTACAAATGCAATGGTGACTCAGATGCTGGCTCTATTGATGGATTTTCAGAAAAGCCAAAACCCAAATCAAAACCAACCCCCTCCACCACCTCCTCCTACCTAAACATTTTCTTTCTTTATCTTATTTGTTTTACTGACTATGATGGTCCACTCCTTTTACCTTTTTGTCTGATGACAAAAAAGAGGGAGAAACGAAAGATTAAATTTATACAGAGTTTTTTTTAAAGGTACTGCATATGCACAAGTTTAAACTATTCATCTTGATGTTACATTGCCTTGACTTCTTATGCCTAAATTTTGTCTAAAGTAAATTATGCTCTGATACTGCTTTGAACTGTTGAATGTTATGTCTTAGGGGGAGCTTTGCAAGCTCTCTTAGACTTTGCTACTTAAATTTAATCAGTTTTTGTCATCATCAAAAAGGGGGATATTGTTGGAACCAAAGTGGTTCTGGTTTATTTAATCTCTAGGTTTTGATGTTAATAAAAGGATTAAATTTGCTTGGAAAAGTGTTAGTTGAGATCTAACAAGTGATTTCAGTTTATGTAGGAGTATCCAAAATAATATAAGGTATACAATGCTTGGATTATTGCAAAGAGTTATCCATCCAAAGGTTATTTAAACTGTTTATATTTTAATCGTTAAGTAGACGACTAACTATATCTCTGTAGACGTCAATAGTAGCCACGTCAGCAGACAAGTGCTCTCCTTAAAACTCAAGTAGACATCCATAGTGCCTAACTAAAATTCAGTAGACGTCCATAGTGCCACGTCATTGGACGGAGTTTCTCTAAAGACTTAGCAAGTCCAAAAACTTGTGTGGACGAACGCTTCTGCCACATCAGTGGACGAGCAGAATAAAACCTTGTGTAGACGCGTTCTAAAACTGAGTGCCTGTAGACGGTTCTACATCTTCTATATCTTTACTACCTTAAATGTGATTTAATGCAATCTGGACCACATTGAATTTATTTCAAATGATTGATATTTATTTCAATGGAATATATGTTCTTTATAATTGTTTTATTTGGTTAATGCCTTGTTCCTTTGTGAGAAAATTCATAGTACTATCAAATAAATACAAAAAGTAAATAGTACAATTGGAATTGCAAAACGATCTGTACGATGATAACTTTATTGCTGGACAAAAATTGGGTTATACACAAAGGAGGAAAGAAAGTTTTTAAGATACGATTGCTCAGGACAGTGAGCCTCCATTTTGTGCTTTTCTGATAACCAATGATACTTTTCAACACGACCAAAATCAAGCTATCAGTCTCAACGGATGACATGCATTTAATGCTATCTTTAAACGGGATGATTAAAAATAACCGTTGAAAATTTGCAAGAGAAGTTGAAGACCACTATATATAGAAGGTCTCAAGCACCGAAGAACAACTTTTACCATTTGAACATTTGCAAGATATTCAAAGCTCATATTCCCTTTGTAAAGCAAAAGTCTGTAACTCTTAGGGTTGAATATTTGTAAAAATATTCAGTAGATCTTAAACCTTCATACCCTCACATATAGTGAGTTAGAAAGATCTTAGAAAAATCTGTGATTGTATTAGAGCCTGAAGAGGCTTGGCAAGAAAGCAATACTTGTAGCCTGGAGAGGTGTAAAATACTTGTTGTAGAAACTATTTGGAAATAGTGGAGAAAATACCTGAGTGAACTTTCTATCCCTTATCTTTTACAGTTTTATTTATTTATACTAATTGTGGGATTTGATTCTGGTTTTGTTAATCTTTTAAAAAGGATTTCTTGTGTGCTTAAACTTTTTATCTTCTGCTTGTGAAAAGGTTTATCAAAAAGGGTTTTTTTTGCGAAAATAATTAACAAACACAATTCAACCCCCCTTCTTGTGTTTGCATGTGCCAACTTCATCAAGCACTTAGGCAATTTAATGAAGGGTGGATCACATTTTCTTACTGACTTTAAGGAGTGCATGTATGACTGTAAAGATGAAGCACAATTTGAAGGTGGTTGGAGAGCCCTCCTTGTAAAGTATGATGTTACAGAAAATACTTGGTTGCTGAGAGCATACACTTTGAAGGAGAAATGGGCATCTTGTTACATGAATAAGGCTTACACATTAGGAATGCGAAGCACTCAACTAAGTGAAAGTGTGAATGCAGGTATTAAAAGCTTCATGAGTGTGGACTTGGATCTTGTCAAGTTTTTAAAGCGTTTTGAGGATGTTGTGGAAGAAAAGATATATAATGAATTGAAGTGTGAGTATGAAGCGCGCCAAAAACTTCCAAGACTTAAGAACCCTTTTTCTAGTATCTTGCAACCAATGGCCAAACATTATACTCCAACTATTTTTGATCTATTCCAAGAAGAGTATATCTTGTCTGAAGCATGTTGTGTGAAGAGCATGGACATACAAAAGCCATCAATTGATTTTGTTATTGCCATGGTAAGAGATTTGGGTGAGTGGCTAGTGTCCTTTGATTTGGAAAGAAACACAATTATTTGCTCTTGTCATAAGTTTGAGAGTTGTGGTATACTTTGTTGTCATTGTATAAGAGTATTTATTCACATGGATGTCAAATCTGTGCCCGAGCAATATATCTTGAAGAGGTGGACAAAGTTAGCAAGAAGTTGGACTTTACCTAATGTTGGTGTTAGTCATGTAATACAAGATGTTCTATGTCTCCAACACAACGCTACAAGGAGATATGTCCACATCTTATCAGGATAGCCACCGAAGCATGTAGAAGTAATGAAACATTCATGATCCTAAGCAAAGTTACCGATGAGTTGGATAGGCAAACACTTGAGTTTCAAAATAAAGAAGTAAGTGTTACTAAAGTGAATGAGTTCCATAGCAAAGTTAAGGAGATTGCAAGCAACAATGTTGACTCAACAAAAGTAAAGGGGTTCAAAAAAAAAGAAGGCAAAAAGAGTTCAAAACATAGAAAAGGTTGGGTAGAGCACCATCTAACCCAAAAAAAAAAAGAAAAATGGTGGCTCAAGTTCTTCACAAACTCAAGAACATATTGTGGTATTATTAAATTATTTTGTGTTCTTATTATATTTGCACATATACACAAATTGACTTTTTTTTGTGATGTAGAACAATAAGGTGCCCAATATAAGTGCACCTACATGGCTCAATGATGCATACTGAAATAGATAACTATAAACATGAGAAGGGGGGTTGAGTTGTGTTTATCAGAATTTAAATAAAGTTGAAATCTTTTCGCATACAGAAGCTAGGTTCAGACGAGTGGAAAGATACAGGACAGACAGGTGACCTGTCTGATGAAATTTTAACAGTGACTTTGGCAAACACACCACTTGATAAACGTATAAGAAAACTAAAACAACTAAAGAGGTTATAAGGAAAGAGATATTGACGCAGTTATTTATCCTGGTTCACTCTTCAAAGCAAAGAGGTACATCCAGTCCTTGGCAGCACCAAGATTTATCAACTATAAATGATCAGGTTACAGACTCCAAGTATTGTTTGCACACCTAGCCTCTTCAAGCTCCAAGACAAGTATTCTTTGCACACCTAGCCTCTTCAGGCTCAAGACAAGTATTATTTGCACACTTAGCCTCTTTAGGCTCACTCCGGTTTGTTTAAGAGATTTGGTTTGTAATAAATACAGCTTCAGACAGACAGAACTTTCACTAACACTCAGAGAGTGGTTTAAATGTAAAGCTTAGGAAAGTCTGCGTAATAACTTCAAATGATTGAAGAATAGAGAATGAAAGAGTGAAGATATTAATACGCAAAGTAATGGCTCTTTACTGTTATATGTATTCTCTATGCTTCATCTTCAATGACTTATGCATTTATAGTCTTCAAGTATTTAGGATCTGTTAGAGACATTACCTCAGATGTTGGCTTCAAGCAGAACTTCATTAAATGCAATCGAGTCGTTCTGGGCAGCTATTAATGCAATAGGAACGTTGGTTGTACTCTAACATGAAGGATCATGGCTTTATGCATCGTGATACAGTCATATCAGAGTTGTGCAGAGAGCTTTTTGTACTTTGCTGAGTACAATTACCTTTTCGTGTAAGGACCAGAGGGTACTAGGGAATAAAGCATGTTGGAAGCATTCTTTAATTGGTCTTTGGTTCTGATAACAAAATATGTTTTCTTGATTCTGGTTCTTGAAATAAGATTCTAATAATTATTATAGAATTCGCGTTCATAAAATAAGGGCGTCCATATTGAAAACAACCGCGTCCATCTAGCCATTTAAGATTTTACGTTCGGACGGACTAGTAGACGAGATCCATATGCCATGTCATTGGATGGGGCTTCTCATTAAGGACTTAGCAAGTCCAAAGACTTGTGTGGACGAGCGCTTCTGTTACCTTAGTGGACGAGCACTTCTATCACTTTAGTGGACGAGCGCTTCTGTCACTTTAGTGGATGAGCGCTTTTGTCACTTTAGAAGACAAGCGCTTTGGTCACTTTAGAGGACGAGCGCTTCTGTCACTTTAGAGCGGATAGATGATTCTTACAGTTTTAATCTGCACACTAGATAGACAGGTTAGCAATCAATTTGAAGGTTAATTAAATCATTAACCAATGTTTAGTTCTCATCAAAACTTAGGGAAATGCACATAAGACATTTTAGAGACTTAACAATCTCCCCCTTTTTGATGATGACAAACATTGAGATGATTTAATGAACCTCAGAAAATAACATATATCAGACAGGTTGAAATTTTCTTAAGCGGACAGGTCATGCAGATGCTTGATCAGACATTAAGATTAATTATGTAATCCGTTTAACTTAGTCACACATAAGTCTGACTTGTTTTACTTTGAAATTATTATCAGAGCAATCTTACTTAAGATTTATCTGAGCAATTATAGCAACTATCAGAACATACTCATGTCCATGTATTATTTAAAATCATATCATATTCATTCTCCCATTCTCCTATATCACATTTCTCATTTCTCCCCTTTTTGTCAACATCAAAAAGGAATAAACTATGAAAGCATTAAAGAAATAAAGGAGAAATTCATTTTATTCATGATGGACGTTTACAAGTACAAGGTAGTCTATATACCTAAAAACTACCTATGTTGACTAATTAACAAAAATAAAGCAGCAACCCTTTGCTCTAAGAGCAACCTAGCTTGCCTTTCTTCATCTAGATGTGTTCTTAAGTCTTCTACTTGTCCTTGAAGCATATGAAAGTCTTGTAAGGCCACTGTTTGAGAAGAAACAGACAGAGAAGAGTGCCAGGGTAAGGCTAAAACTGGGGGTGCCTTAGGTAGAGATAGGGGAGAGGTGATAGAAGGAAAGAAAAGTTCATGGAGAGTTTGAAGGGCATAGAAAGGAAGAAAGACGAATTTGAAGATAAAACTGATTCTGACACGGTCAGTATCAAGTGAAGGAAACACACAGGAAAGTATTTCAAACAGAGACAGTCTGATGATTGTTATTTGAATAGGTGGGGGAAGAGGTGTTTGAGCTAAAACAGAGGGAGGGATAGGTAATAAAGAATCAATATGGCAGAAAAAAGAATTAGATCCTGTGACTAACATAAAGAAATACCTAGAACTATGTGGTAGCATTACAACAGAAGCAGGATAGCGAGTTCCAGATAATGTTCAAATGAAGATAATAGTAGATGGGTAGAAGAAAAGTTCTCTACAAGGGGTTAAGAATATGAGGTAGAGGAGAAGGGATGAAAGAGACATGTGAGATACTTGCAAATAAAAGAGATTGCAGATCAGACACAAAGAGTCTCGATGATATGCCAGTTTGTTCTTTGGGAGCAGAGTCCCTGTGAACAACTGTGTACCGACAATCATCAGATACAATAGTGAAAGAAGATTTTTGAGTTTGAAAGGAAGAGACAGGTGAAGATATAGGAGATGCAACAGAAAGAGGTTGAACAAAAAGGGCAGATGGAGAAGAGAAAGATGGGTTGATGATACCTTGATGAGAAGGGGAAGGGAATGAAAGAGATGTCTGCTCTTCAGATATCTTCAACTTCTTGTGAGAAGGAGACACTTGGTCCTCCTTGGGTACAACTGTCTGAGATCCTCCAGACAGGTCTTTTGCAGTGTTAGATTTTGCAGGTACTGGGTAAACAGATCTTCTCTTTTTGGGAATAATTCCCAAAATGAAAGTCTTCTTTGGTTCTTCAAAGACTTGCTCTGTCTGCCCCCCCCGAGCAGATGCTTCCTCTTTGCTTGGCTCACACTCATCTTATCTGACCTTGGCAAAGGTCTTAACCAGCTTCCTTTTCTTGTTGGGATGAGCAGGAACATCCACTAATTCCTCAGCTTCACTAGTCTTCCTCTTGGGAGAGGGTCTCCTCAGCCTAAACCTCAAGGGCTCAACTGTTTCAGCGGAATCTTCGAGATCTGAGGGTTGCAGCTCTGGAATTTGGTCTTGTCTGGCCACCTTTACAGACGGTTTGAGCAATCTTTCAGAAATGGGAACTTCTGATTCGTCAGTGGAAACCACTGGTTCTTCCTCCTTCTGCTCAACAGCAGGCTTCTTCTTCTGCTTCTTCTTCTTGTTGTCTTCCTCCTCATCAGCAAGAGGGATTCCCTTGATGTCCATCATAGACAGTATCTTCCTGTCTATGGGCAGTGCCATGTCCATAAAGTGAACATCACTGGGAACAAACAACTTGTTCCTGAATACCCTTGTCAGCAACATCCCATAAGGATAGGTCTGCATGTTCGTTCTCTTGATCAGAATCTCAAGGTACATGTAGATAAGGTCGTTGATGTCAACCTTGATTTTGTGGATCAAGTGGTAGAGAGCAAATCTGTCCATCTTGGTCACATTGTATGTGAGCCTTTCCTTGGCATCACGCACTCCAACATCAATTTGTGCAGGAATCTGCACTTGACCGCCATGTTGACAGGCTTAGGGTTCACTGGTTTGGGAACACCATAGATAGCAATATTGACATTGTCAAATCCCACTTCATCTTCCCAGTTGAGTGTGAAGCCAGCTCCGATTCTTAGACATTTTGTGACAAGCTCCAGAGAGCTAATGGGGAAGAGAAGGGTTCTATCCCCCATTTCAGCCTTAAAGCTTTTGATTCTGTTGAGTCTGTTGGTGACAACCACAACATTTCTCTAGAACATTTGAACGAACATAGGATGAACAAGCTCCTTGATGTCAAAGAAAGGAGTCCACTTGGAGTACTCCAACTCTTTAGTGACATCCATTCCTAGTTTCTTCATCTGTTGAAGATCAACAGTCTTTCCCGGAATGATCTTTTCTATCTCAGTAACCTTGAGATTGTATTTCTCAGCGATTTCTTTTTTAGAGAGATGCTTTGATGATACCATTTTTGAGAGAAAACGATCCTAGGGTTTCGAGAGAGAAAAGAGTTTGAAAGATGAGAAGACAGAGAGATTTTGGAATATTGAAACGTAAAGGTTCAACCTTTCTGATCTATTGTCTTTTATAGTCATAAAGGTAGGAGAGAGAAAAATGACATTTATAATTCAAAAAATAGCATGATTTGTATAGGGAACTGCAACGCCCACTTACGCCTAAATATTAACCATTTCAACAAAACTGATGAGTTCTAGCATAGTGACTCAACAGAGTCAGATAGGTAAGCATAGACAGGTGATAAAGCACAGACACGTTAACATTCATACATGTCATTTAACAATGCAATTCATGTTTAGATTATCTCTAATAAATAAAAACCTTTCTTCTGCCAGGGGTTTAGTGAAAATATCAGACCATTGATTTTCAGTTTTAACAAACTTAATATCAAAGATACCTTTCTGAACATAATCCCTAAAAAAATGATGTTTGATTTCAATATGCTTAGCCTTAGAATGCTGAATTGGATTTTTAGTTAAGCATATAGCACTGGAATTATCACACCATACAGATATGTTATGTTCATAAATAGAGTAATCCTCAAATTGATGTTTCACCCAAAAGAGTTGAGAGCAGCAACTAGCAGCAGAGATGTATTCTGCTTCAGCAGTAGGCAGGGCAATGGTTGTCTGCCTCTTGCTTGACCATGAGACTAAGCTTGCTCCAATGAAGTGACATCCTCCACTGGTGCTTTTTCTTTCTATTCTGTCTCCATCAAAATCAGCATCACAATATCTCAGTAATCTGTATTCTTTCGATCTTAAATACAGCAAACCAAGATTATTAGTTCCAAGAAAATATCTAAATATTCTTTTAACGGCCTTAAGATGAGATTCTATAGGATCATATTGGAATCTAGCACACATACAGATACTAAATTGAATGTCAGGTCTGCTTGAAGTTAGTTACAGTAGAGAGTCAATCATACCTCTGTAGACAGTTTGATCTACCTTTTTACCTTCATCATCTTTGCTTAGTTTTGCATTGGGTTGCATAGGGGTTTTCACGAGCTTTGCATTTTCCATTTTGTATTTCTTGAGTATCTCCTTGGTATATTTTTGTTGATGAATGTAAATTCCATCACTCGTTTGCTTGATTTGTAATCCAAGGAAGAACTTCAATTCTCCCATCATGCTCATCTCAAATTCAGCTTGCATTAGATTTGAAAATTCCTTGCACAGCTTTTCATTAGTTGCTCCAAAAATAATATCATCAACATATATTTGAACTATAATAAAGTTCTATTTAGAGCATTTCCTGAACAGAGTAGTGTCTACTTGTCCTCTAGTAAAACCATTATGCATGAGAAAAGAACCGAGTCTATCATACCATGCTCTAGGTGCTTGTTTCAAACCATATAATGCATTTTTAAGTTTGAAAACATGATCTGGTTTATCAGTATCCTCAAAATCAGGGGGTTGTTTAACATACACTTCTTCTTCAATTATACCATTTAGAAAAACACTTTTTACATCCATTTGAAACAGGGTAATTTAGTGTTGTGCAGCATATGACATTAAAATGCGTATGGCTTCTATTCTAGCTACAGGTGCAAAGGTTTCAGTATAATCAATACCTTCTTGTTGGTTATAGCCTTGAGCTACTAACCTTGCCTCATTTCTGACAACTTTACCATCTTCATCCAATTTGTTTCTGAAGACCCATCTTGTTCCAATAACCGACTTGTTTTTAGGCTTGGAGACAAGAGTCCAGACATCATTTCTGGTGAACTGGTTAAGTTCTTCTTGCATAGCAAGAATCCAACTTTCATCCTCAAGAGCTTCTTCAATGCGTTTAGGCTCCAAATCTGAAATAAAGGCCACATTGCTTGATTCTCTTAATATGGATCTGGTTCTTAATCATTCAGAAGGATTTCCAATAATAAGATCCTTAGGATGATGAGTGTTGAACTTCCAATCCCTTTTGAGATCATCATGAAGATCTTGACTTATCTGCTGACTCGTCTGTTGACACGTCTACTGACTTGTCTGCTCCACTTGTCTGTCAGCCTCAAGCACAGGTTCTGTTTTGGTTAGATCGGGTTGTTGACTTTCTGGCTTGTTTATATCAAGACCTTCAAGATCATCTTCTGGATCTGATAGTTCTTTATCAATCTTTAATTCATCATTGAATTTAACATGAACAGATTCTTCAATAATACAGGTTCTTGAATTGTAAACTCTAAAAGCCTTAGACATTTCAGAATAACCTACGAAAATACCTTTATCTACCTTAGAACCAAACTTTCCAAGATTATCTCTAGGGTTCAGAATAAAACATTCACATCCAAAAGCATGAAAATAAGATATGTTGGGGCTTTTTCCTTTCCACAATTCATAAGGAGTCCTGAAACACCCCGCTGTGCCTCTTTGTGTCATTAGATTAAAACCTCATTATTTAATTACTTAATCGCACGCTTAACATGAAAATAAGTAAAAATTAAAACTTAACTTATAAAGTATACAACTTCATATAGAATGGCATATCACAATATAAGTATATTATGCATATTACAAAACATTGTTGAGGATATCATATCTGTAGGATCCCTCACAGGAATATACTTAGACAAAAAGTTAAACAGCGGAAAACATAATAAAAATATACCTCACGAGACGCACTGGCCATAACTAACTAGACCCTAATCACCATGGGTCACAGCTGGTCCTCCAGCCTCCGGTTCGTTGGGAGTTCCACCTAACTCCTCAGCAATCTCTGTTTCATACAAAGTTCCGTCCAACTCCTCAGCAACATAACCCTCCATCGGGTCTTCTAACGTAAACCAAAGTAACCCACAAAAATAAAGAAACATAGGGGATAAGAGGCAGTTTTATCATCAAAAGGCGGAAAAGAGTCATAGTACATTATACAGTAATTGTCACAGACAAATAACACACATAACTACCAGATCATCCTCAAGTTAATATATATCATCCTCTACCCCCAATCTCATGCTACTCAAAGACACCATAGCTGCACACCTATTTCCTAAGGTGGAAGTGGTTTCGCGAGAACTCTTGATTTTACGTATATTATATTACCAATACACGGTGTATTATATTACCAATACACAGAAGTGTTTTACGTGTATTATATTACCACCAATACACAGTGTATTATATTACCAATACACAGAAGTGTTTTACGTGTATTATATTACCAATACACGGTGTATTATATTACCAATACACGGATGTCCTTGTGTATTATATTACCAATACACTTTTGACTTTGTGTATTATATTACCAATACACTTTTGTCCTTGTGTATTATATTACCAATACACCCTTGTCCTTGTGTATTATATTACCAATACACAGTTGTGGACAACAACAGCTATACTTGAATCTCACCAACCCGTTTTAACAACATCCTAGTGCCTTAACCTTCCATTAGAACTTGACACATATTCTATGTCATAACACCTCTTTAACATTCCTCATCTAAGTTACGTATTTCTAAATCATCATTTATCCTCACACCCAAAACAATCATCTCTTAGACAACATATATATCTTTGCTTAAAAACCACTAAGCATAATAATACAAACCAGGCAAATCATGCATAACACAATATCAATCCAAATATTCTCATATCACCAATATAGCACAAAATCAATTCAACAAAGATGATAAAATCAAATCAACCATCAACAATTTAAAATCAACCTAATATCGATAAACCTACAATCCCCGAATCGCCATTGGTTTTTCAGAAAAGGTTTCCAATGTGACTTTGGTCATGTCGATTACTCGACTACTAGTAGGGTTTAGGTCGCCCTACACAATTATTATATAATCTACTACTTATCCATTCCGACGATAGGTTGGTTATTTCCCCCACCTTAAAGATATTCAGAGTTTTAAAAGCACTTGGCAGCGATGCATTTAGCTCCAAACAGTTCCCAGAAAGTAATTTCTACTTCTTCCAAGCAAGCACGAGAACGAACGACAACCCAGAGAGTCGGTTCAAACATAGAAACAACCAGACAATTCACCAAATTAATTTCTCAACAATAACACTATAGTTATAACTCAGTAATATATTTTATTTCTAAAAAACTCATTGATTTAAATCAAAGCATATTTGGGGGTTTTTAGGCTCAATGTGAATATTGGGGAAAAATCAATTTAACAAGGGATTGATAAAATTGATTTAGGGGAACACTGAATCCTGATCCCAATTTCATAAAACACTAATTAATTTCAAAATCCAAATCTGAAATCAAAGACTAGGGTTTGAGATTGGAGAAAAATTGAGGTTTCTTGAAAATGAACAAGGGGAAGCGAAAACCAGTCACCCAAGGAAGGAGATGAACCTGTGGTGATGCTGTGGTGGTTGACGAGACGACGGATGGTAATCGTGGCGGCTCTGTTCCAACAAGAGAGAGATAGAGTAAGACCAAGGAGAAGGAGAAGGAGAAGGAAGAGCTTAAGGTAACTCACATGGTGGAAACCACCATGGAGAGCGGCGGTTTGCGGTTCTCACCGCGGTGGAAACACGAATTCGTACGGTGGAGCTCGAGCCTGATGGGGAACAGACGGCGCACTGCTCCGAGTGGCTTCAGGCGGCGTGGTGGTCGCGGGCTTCTCTGTTGCGTCGACGAGTGGTGGCCGGCGGTTGGAGCTTCCAGGCGACGGTGGCTGGACTAAATGAAGAAGGGAGGAGATGAGGTTGGAGCTTTTTGGAAAGAAGAAGAAATTAATGGAGTATGGCAGAAGAAGGAAGAGTTACGGGTGAGAAAGAAAAGGAAGAGAGAAAAGGAAACAGCTTCTCCAAGAAGTTTTATAAAGAGGTAATTAATTAGGATCTTAAGAGCATTAGAGATATTAACAAGTGTAGATATTTTATCAAATTATTTTAATCAAGAAAATTCATAGTGAGTTATTTTTGATCTGACATATTTTTCTTATCTGACCGGTACAAAATGTACTGTTAATGGAAACACAGGTCGATTTCCGTTTGAATTTTCAACCCAAAATTTTACGGTAACCTTCTACCATAAGATAGAGTATGACTATGATTTTGTTTTATCCAAAATCATTTTCTTGATCTCATATTAAAATATGAATAATTATGTTTTTAACTGGTAATACAATATAATTAAAAACAGGTTGTTACAAGTCCTTTTTAGAAAAGGCCTAATAAGTATTCTGTTTTGTACATAACAAGCAGTGTTTACAGCTTCTGCCCATAAGTACTTAGGGAGATTATTTTCATTGAGCATAGATCTAGCCATCTCTTGCAGATATCTGTTCTTTCTCTCAACCACTCCATTTTACTGCGGAGTTCTAGGTGTAGAGAAATTATGAGAGATTCCATTCTCCTCACAGAACTATCTAAACTGCTCATTTTCAAATTCTCCCCCATGATCACTTCTAAGGGTAGAAATACAGAAACCCTGCTCATTTTGTATTCTTTTACAGAATACTGAGAAAGCCTTAAAAGACTCATCCTTGTGTGTTAGGAAGAGTACCCATGTGTATCTAGAATAGTCATCAACTATGACAAATCCATATTTTCTTCCAGCCAGGCTGGCAACACTAACTGGTCCAAACTGATCCATGTGTAACAACTGAAGAGGTCTAGAGGTTGATACTTGTTTTTTAGATTTGAAACTTGATTTTATCTGTTTACCTCTCTTACATGCATCACACAAGACATCTTTCTTAAAACTAATATCAGGCAATCCTCTCACAAGATTATTCATTTTTAATTCAGAAATTAGTTTCATACTAGCTTGTCCTAGTTTCTTATGCCATAATCATCTCTCATCCTCTTTAGACATTAGACAGGTTACACTTTGATATGAGAGATCAGTCAGTTCAATCTTATAAAGATTTTGTTGCCTTTTAGCTGAAAAAAGGGTTTTGCCACAACAGTCTTTAACTATGCATACATCCTTGGTAAAGGAAACATCAAAACCACTATCACATAATTGACTTATGCTAAGCAAATTGTGTCTCAGTCCTTTAATCATAAGAACATTAGATATAGAGGGAAGAGGGGGTTTACCACCAATTACCAATTCCTATAACTTTCCCTTTCTGATTCCCTCCGAAGGTAACGTGTCCTCCTTTCTTAAGTTGGAGGTCTAGGAACATAGACCTTTCTCCTGTCATATGACGCGAGCAACCACTGTCCAGGTACCGGCAGTGGTGTTTTCTTTGTTCTGTTGAGGACATCTGCAACAAAAATTATTTGATTTTTAGGTACCCATATTTTTTTGGGTCCTTTTCTGTTAGTTCTAGGAGTCTATGAAGACTTCCTTGTCTTCTTATGGATACGCTTAGTCATAACATGTCCAGTTTTTCCACAGAAGTTACAGACAGGTGTTGACTTGGTTACAGTTGACTTAACAGATACTGTAGAAGCTTTAGTTGATACTTTATGATGTGTCTGATAGACATGTCCAATACCTTCTTTGTTAAGAGAGTGCCTCTGACAGCCAAGTAGCTTAGTCAGATTATCTCTACCATTAACAAATTTGGCAAGATCAGAAGTGAGCTCTTTCATTTCTGTTGAAGTTTTTCAACTTCTTCAGATGGTGATGTTTCACTTGAGATCTTAGCTTCATTAGACTTTTCGGTCTTCAGCTCACTGTTTTCTTTAGCCATCTTCTCACACTCTTGAGATTTATGTTTATGCTCACTGGTGAGCTTTACATACTCTCTCTTGAGGGATTTGAAGGCCTTAGATAAGCAGTTGGATTCCTACAACAACTCCTCATAGGCATCAAGTAATTCCTCATAATCAGGATGTACCTCATCGTCTGAGTCTGAGTCTGTGTTGGCCATCAAACAGAGATTGGTTTCTTCCTCTGTTTCTTTATCAGAAGATGTTGACTCCGGATCCTCCCAAGTAGCCATCATTCCTTTCTTCTTCTTCTTGAATAATTTCTTAAAAGGGGCCTTCTTGAGTTGAGGACATTCAGCCTTAATGTGACCAGGCTTCTTGCACTCATAGCAGACAATTGGACTTTTGTCTGTTGAAGTGGATTCTTTAAAGTTCTTGTCCTTGTTGAACCTTCTGAATGGCTTATCCCTCTTGAACTTCTTTTTCTGTAGGAGAAGCTTTATCTTCCTGGTCAGGAGAGACAATTCTTCATCACTCTCAGAATCCTCGAGTTCTGATAGGTCAGCATCACTGGATGACTCATCTGCCTTCAGAGCCTCGGAACCTTTTACTGACTTTTGATCAGCTTTCAGAGCAATTGACTTGCCCTTCTTTGGTGCAGCTTCATCTCAAGTTCTTGCTCATGAACAGTGAGTGTTCCAAGAAGTTCATCCATAGTTAAGGTAGTGAGATCATTGGCTTGGGAGATAGCAGTGACCAAAGGTCTCCACTATTTAGGTAGACTTCTCAAAATCTTTCCCACCTTCTCAACATTGGTATAGACTTTGCCAAGAGATTTTAAACCGTTGACTATAGTTTGAAATCTTCCTATTATTTGAGCAACAGATTCTCCTTCCTCCATGACAAACAGTTCATACTTTCTGACAAGTATGGTAATCTTTGACTCTTTGACTTTGGCTGTTCCTTCATGTGTGACAGCTAAAGTGTCCCATATTTCTTTGGCAGAGTCAAAGCACATACCTTCTCAAACTCCTCAGGACTAAGAGCACAAATGATGTTATATCTAGCTTTGTGGTTCAGCTCCCATTTTGTCTTTTCTGCAGTAGTCCACTGAGCTTTTGGTTTGTCAGTGTTATTATCATTCTTGGGAATGAATGGACCATTTGTAATGACATCCCAAAGATCAGAGTTTGTAGATAGAATGAACCACTGAAATATATCTTTTCAATAGTTGTAGTTTACTCCATTGAAGTAAGGAGGTATGGTTAGGGAAGCTCCTTCAGTCTGGTGACATCCACTTGAACTACATCCAACAGTCATGTCTATTCTTCAGGACCTTTTACCTCTACACTGTTAGATGCTCAACCCAGAGGCTGAGCTCTGATACCAACTGAAATAGATAACTATAAACATGAGAAGGGGGTTGAATTGTGTTTATCATAATTTAAACAAAGTTGAAATCTTTTCGCATACAGAAGCTAGGTTCAGACGAGTGGAAAGATAAAGGACAGATAGGTGACCTGTCTGATGAAATTTTTACAGTGACTTTGGCAAACACACTACTTGATAAACGTATAAGGAAACTAAAGCAACTAAAGAGGTTATAAGGAAAGAGAGATTAACGCAGTTATTTATCTTGGTTCACTCTTTAAAGCAAAGAGGAACGTCCAGTCCTTGGCAGCACCAAGATTTATCAACTATAACTGATCAGGTTACAGACTCCAAGTATTGTTTGCACACCTAGCCTCTTCAGGCTCCAAGACAAGTATTCTTTACACACCTAGCCTCTTCAGGCTCAAGACAAGTATTATTTGCACACTTAGCCTATTTAGGCTCACTCTGGTTTGTTTGAGAGATCTGGTTTGTAATAAATACAACTTCAGACAGAAAGAACTTTCACTAACACTCAGAGTGGTTTAAATATAAAGCTTAGGAAAGTCTGCGTAATAACTTCAAATGATTGAAGAATAGAGAATGAAAGAGTGAAGATATTAATGCACGGAGTAATGACTCTTTAATGCTATGTGTATTCTCTATGCTTCATCTTCATTGACTTCTGTATTTATAGTCTTCAAGCATTTAGGATCCGTTAGAGACATTCCATTGAAATAGACAACTATAAACACAAGAAGGGGGGTTGAATTGTGTTTAACCGAATTTAAACAAATTTGAAATCTTTTCGCAAACAGAAGCTTGGTTTAGACGAGTGGAAAGATATAGGACAGACGAGTCGCTCGTCTAATGAAATTTTAACAGAGACTTTGGCAAACACACCACTTGATAGACGTAGGAAAACTAAAGAGTTTAAGGAAAGAGAGATTGACACAGTTATTTATCCTGGTTCACTCTTCAAAGCAAAGAGCTACGTCCAGTCCTTAGAAGCACCAAGATTTATCCACTATAACTGATTAGGTTACAGACTCTAAGTATTATTTGCACACCTAGCCTCTTCGGGCTCCAAGATAAGTATTCTTTGCACATCTAGCCTTTTCAGGCTCAAGACAAGTATTCTTTGCACACTTATCCTCTTCAGGCTCACTCAGGTTTGTTTGAGAGATTTGGTTTGTAATAAATACAACTTCTGATAAACAGATCTTTCACTAACACTCAGAATGGTTTAAATTTAAAGCTTAGGAAAGTCCGCGTAATAACTTCAAATGATTGAAGAATATAGAATGAAAAAATGGAGATATTAATACGCAGAGTAATGGCTCTTTAATGCTATGTGTATTCTCTCTTTCTTCATCTTCAATGACTTCTGTATTTATAGTCTTCAAGCATTTAGGACCCGTTAGAGACATTCCCTCAGATGTTGGCTTCAAGCAGAACTTCATGAAATGCAATAGAGTCGTTCTGGGCAGCCAATAATGCAATAGGAACATTGGTTGTACTCCAATATGAAGGATCATGGCTTTATGCATCATGATACAACCATATCAGAGTTGTACAGAGAGATTTTTGTACTTTGCCGAGTACAATTCCCTTTTCGTGTAAGGACCAGAGGTACTAGGGAATAAAGCATGTTGGAAGCATTATTTAACTGGTCTTTGGTTCTGAAATCCGAGGTTGCTCGAGAGAGACTTCTGACTTTTCTTGATTCAGGTTCTTGAAATAAGATTCTGATAATTCTTGTAGAATTCGTGTTCAAAAGATAAGTGTGTCCATCTTGGAAATAACCGCGTCCATCTAGCCATTTAAGATTTTACATTCGGGCTAGTAGACGAGCTCCATATGCCATGTGATTGGACGGAGCTTCTCATTAAGAACTTAGCAAGTCCAAAGATTTGTTTGGACGAGCGCTTCTGTCACCTTAGTAGACGAGCTCTTCTGTTACTTCAGTGGACGAGCACTTCTGTCACTCCAGTGGACGAGCGCTTCTGTTACTTTAGTAGATGAGTGCTTCAATTACTTTAGTGGACGTGCGCTTTGTATCACTTTAGTGGATGCTTGTATCACTTTAGTGGACGATGGCTTCTTTACTTGTGATGGACGTGCGCTTCTATGGACGTGATCTAGCCATTTAAGATTTTACATTCGGCCTAGTAGACGATCTCCATATGCCATGTCATTGGACGGAGCTTCTCATTAAGAACTTAGCAAGTCCAAAGATTTGTGTGGACGAGCGCTTCTGTCACCTTAGTAGACAAGCTCTTCTGTTACTTCAATGGACGAGCACTTCTATCACTCCACTGGACGAGCGTTTCTGTTACTTTAGTAGACGAGCGCTTCAATTAATTTAGTGGACGTGCACTTTGTATCACTTTAGTGGACGCTTGTAAACTTTAGAGGACGTGCGCTTTGTATCATTTTAGTGGACGACAGCTTCTTTCACTTGTGATGGACGTGCGCTTCTATCACTTGTGATGGACGTTGATTCTTACAGTTTTAATCTGCATACTAGATATACAGGTTAGCAACCAATATGAAGGTTAATTAAATCATTAACCAATGTTTAGTTCTCATCAAAACTTAGGGAAATGCACTTCAGACATTTTAGAGACTTAACAATCTCCCTCTTTTTGATGATGACAAACATTGAGATGATTTAATGAACCTCAGAAAATATCAACAAAGAAAATAGCATATAACAGACAGGTTGAAATTTTCTTAAGCGAACAGGTCATGCAAATGCTTGATTGTTTTACTTGAAAACTTAAGATTTATCTCAGCAATTATAGCAACTATCAAAACATACTTATTTCCACGTATTATTTAGGATTCTTATCATATTCATTCTTCCATAACACATTTCTATCACATTTCTCATTTCTCCCATTCTCATTTCTCCTTTCTCTCCCCCTTTTGTCAACATCAAAAAGGGTTATATTTAAGAAGATCACAGTAATGCAGCAAGCATATGAGACATACTCCACTTAAACTATTGTATCATTACTCCCCCTGAACTAATGCTTAGTTAAAAGAACATGTATATAGGAGTAAAGATAGATTTAGTATACATAGGTTAGCATTCAAACATATAATTCAACAATAAAATGCATGTTTAGATTATCTCTAATAAATAAAAACATTTCTTCTGCTAGGGGTTTAGTGAAAATATCAGCCCACTGATTTTCAGTTTTAACAAACTTAATATCAAAAATGCCTTTCTGAACATAATCCCTAATAAAATGATGTTTGATTTCAATATGCTTAGCCTTAGAATGCTGAATTGGATTTTTAGTTAAGCATATAGCACTGGAATTATCACACCATACAGATATGTTATGTTCATAAAAAGAGTTATCCTCAAGTTGATATTTTACCCATAAGAATTGAGAGCAGCAACTAGTAGCAGAGATGTATTCTGCTTCAGTAGTAGACAGGGCAATGGTTGTCTGCCTCTTGCTTGACCATGAGACTAAGCTTGCTCCAATGAAGTGACATCCTCCACTGTGACTTTTTCTTTCTATTCTGTCTCCGGTAAAATCAGCATCACAATATCCCACTAATTTGTATTCTTTTGATCTTAAATACAGCAAACCAAGATTAGTAGTTCCAAGCAAATATCTTAATATTCTTTTAACAACCTTAAGATGAGATTCTATAGGATCAGATTGGAATATAGCACACGTACAGACACTAAATTGAATGTCAGGTATGCTTGAAGTTAAGTACAGTAGAGAGTCAATCATACCTCTGTAGACAATTTGATCTACCTTTTTACCTTCGCCATCTTTGCTTAGTTTTGCATTGGGTTGCATAGGGGTTTTCATGAGCTTTGAATTTTCCATTTTGTATTTCTTGACTATTTCCTTGGTATATTTTTGTTGATGAATGTAAATTCCATCACTCGTTTGCTTGATTTGTAATTCAAGGAAGAACTTCAATTCCCCCATCATGCTCATCTCAAATTCAACTTGCATTAGATTTGAAAATTCCTTGCACAACTATTCATTAGTTGCTCCAAAAATAATATCATCAACATATATTTGAACTATAATAAAGTCATTTTTAGAGCATTTCTTGAACAGAGTAGTGTCTACTTGCCCTCTAGTAAAACCATTATGCACGAGAAAAGAACTAAGTCTATCATACCATGCTCTAGGTGCTTGTTTCAAACCATATAATGCCTTTTTAAGTTTGAAAACGTGATCTGGTTTATCGGTATCCTCAAAACCAGGGGGTTGTTTAACATACACTTCTTCTACGATTATACCATTTAGAAAAGCACTTTTTACATCCATTTGAAACAGGGTAATTTGGTGTTGTGTAGCGTATGACATAAAAATGCGTATGGCTTCTATTCTAGCTACAGGTGCAAAGGTTTCAGTATAATCAATACCTTCTTGTTGGTTATAGCCTTGAGCTACTAACCTTGCCTTGTTTCTGACAACTTTACCATCTTCATCCAATTTGTTTATGAAAACCCATCTTGTTCCAATAACAGACTTGTTTTTAGGCTTAGAGACAAGAGTGCAGACATCATTTCTGGTGAACTGGTTAAGTTCTTCTTGCATATCAAGAATCCGACTTTCATCCTCAAGAGCTTTTTCAATACGTTTAGGCTCCAAATCTGAAATAAAGGCCACATTGCTTAATTCTCTAAATTTGGATCTTGTTCTTACTCCTTCAGAAGGATTTCCAATAATAAGATCCTTAGGGTGATGAGTGTTGAACTTCCAATCCCGTTTGAGATCATCATGAAGATCTTGACTTGTCTACTGACTCGTTTGTTCCACTTGTCTGTCAGCCTCAGGCACAGGTTCTGTTTTGGTTAGATCGGGTTGTTGACATTATGGCTTGTTTATATCAAGACCTGCAAGATCATCTTTTAGATCTGATAGTTCTTTATCAATCTTTAATCCATCATTGAATTTAACATGAACAAATTCTTCAATAAAACAAGGTCTTGAATTGTAAACTCTTAAAGCCTTAGACATTTCAGAATAACCTACGAAAATACCTTTATCTACCTTAGAATCAAACTTTACAAGATTATCTCTAGTATTCATAATAAAACATTCACATCCAAAAGCATGAAAATAAGATATGTTGGGGCTTTTTCCGTTCCACAATTCATAAGGAGTCATTTTTAAAAAAGGCCTAATAAGTATTCTGTTTTGTACATAACAAGCAGTGTTTACAGCTTCTGCGTAGAAGTACTTAGGGAGATTATTTTCATTGAGCATAGATCTAGCCATTTCTTGCAGAGATTTGTTCTTTCTCTCAACCACTCCATTTTGCTGTGGAGTTCTAGGTGCAGAGAAATTGTGAGAGATTCCATTCTCCTCACAGAACTTTCTAAACTGCTCATTTTCAAATTCTCCCCCATGATCTCTTCTAAGGGTAGAAATACAGAAACCCTGCTCATTTTGTACTATTTTGCAGAATACTGAGAAAGACTTAAAAGACTCATCCTTGTATGTGAGGAAGAGTACCCATGTGTATCTAGAATAGTCATCAACTATGACAAATCCATATTTTCTTCCAGCCAGGCTGGCAACACTAACTGGTACAAACAGATCCATGTGTAACAACTGAAGAGGTCTAGAGGTTGATACTTGGTTTTTAGATTTGAAACTTGATTTTATCTGTTTACCTCTCTGACATGCATCACACAAGACATCTTTCTTAAAACTAATATCAGGCAATCCTCTCACAAGATTATTCCTTTTTAATTCATAAATTAGTTTCATACTAGCATGTCCTAGTTTCTTATGCCATAACCATCTCTCATCCTCTTTAGACATCAGACAGGTTACACTTTGATATGAGAGATCAGTCAGTTCAATCTTATAAAGATTTTGTTGCATTTTAGCTGAAAAGAGGGTTTTGCCACAATAGTCTTTAACTATGCATACATCATTGGTAAAGGAAACATCAAAACCACTATCACATAATTGACTTATGCTAAGAAAATTGTGTCTTAATCATTTAACCATCAGAACATTAGATATAGAGGGAAGAGGGGGTTTACCACCAACATTACCAATTCCTATAACTTCCCCTTTCTGATTCCCTCTGAAGGCAACGTGTCCACCTTTCTTAAGTTGGAGGTATAGGAACATAGGCCTTTCTACTGTCATATGACAAGACCAGCCACTGTCCAGGTACCAGTAGTGGTGTTTTCTTTATTCTGTTGAGGACATCTCATCATCTGAGTCTGAGTCAGTGTTGGCCATCAAACAGAGATTGGCTTCTTCCTCTGTTTCTTCATCAGAAGATGTTGACTCCAGATCCTCCCAAGTAGCCATCATTCCTTTATTCTTCTTCTTGAAGAATTTCTTAAAAGGTGCCTTCTTGAGTTGAGGACATTCGGCCTTGATGTGACCAGGCTTCTTGCATTCATAGCAAACAATTGGACTTTTGTCTGTTGGAGTGGATTCTTTGAAGCTCTTGTCCTTGTTGAACCTTCTGAATGGCTTATCCCTCTTGAACTTCTTTTTCTGCAAGAGAAGCTTTATCTTCCTGGTCAGGAGAGACAATTCTCCATCACTCTCAAAATCCTCGTGTTCAGATAGGTCAGCATCACTAGATGACTCGTCTGCCTTTAGAGCCTTGGAGACTTTTGCTGACTTTTGATTAGCTTTCAGAGCAATTGACTTGCCCGTCTTTGGTGCAACTTCATCTCCAAGTTCTTTCTCATGAACAGTGAGTGTTCCAAGAAGTTCATCCATAGTCAAGGTAGTGAGATCCTTGACTTGAGAGATAACAATGACCAAAGGTCTCCACTGTTTAGGTAGACTTCTCAGAATCTTTCAAACCTTCTCAGCATTGGTGTAGACTTTGCCAAGAGATTTTAAACTGTTGACTATAGTTTGAAATCTTCCTATCATTTGAGCCACAAATTCTCCTACCTCCATGACAAACAGTTCATACTTTCTGACAAGTATGGCAATCTTTGACTCTTTGACTTTTGTTGTTCCTTCATTTGTGACAGCTAAAGTGTCCTATATTTATTTGGCAGAGTCCAAGCACATACCTTCTCAAACTCCTCAGGACTGAGAGCACAGATGATGTTATATCTAGCTTTGTGGTTCAGCTCCCATTTTGTCTTTTCTACAGTAGTCCACTGAGCTTTTGGTTTGTCAGTGTTATCATCATTCTTGGGAATGAATGGACCATTTGTAATGACATCCTAAAGATAAGAGTTTGTAGTTAGAATGAACCATTGAAATCTATCTTTCCAATAGTTATTGTTTCCTCCATTGAAGTAAGGAGGTCTGGTTAGAGAAGCTCCTTCAGTCTGGTGACTTCCACTTGAACTAGCTCCAGCAGTCATGTCAATTCTTCAGGACCTTTTACCTCTACACTGTTAGATGCTCAACCCAGAGGCTGAGCTCTGATACCAACTGAAATAGACAACTATAAACACAAGAAGGGGGGTTGAATTGTGTTTAACAGAATTTAAACAAAGTTGAAATCTTTTCGTAAACAGAAGCTTGGTTTAGACGAGTGGAAAGATATAGGACAGACGGGCGGCTCGTCTAATTAAATTTTAACAGAGACTTTGGCAAACACACCACTTGATAGACGTAAGAAAACTAAAGAGTTTAAGGAAAGAGAGATTGACACAGTTATTTATCCCCGTTCACTCTTCAAAGCAAAGAGCTACGTCCAGTCCTTGGCAGCACCAAGATTTATCCACTATAACTGATCAGGTTACAGACTCTAAGTATTGTTTGCACACCTAGCCTCTTCAGGCTCAAGACAAGTATTCTTTGCATACTTAGCCTCTTCAGGCTCACTCAAGTTTGTTTGAGAGATTTGGTTTGTAATAAATACAACTTCTGATAAACAGATCTTTCACCAACACTCAGAATGATTTAAATGTAAAGCTTAAGAAAGTCTGCGTAATAACTTCAAATGATTGAAGAATACAGAATGAAAGGATGAAGACATTAATGCGCAGAGTAATGGCTCTTTAATGCTATGTGTATTCGCTCCTTCTTCATCTTCAATGACTTCTGTATTTATAGTCTTCAAGCATTTAGGATCGGTTAGAGACATTCCCTCAGATGTTGGCTTCAAGCAGAACTTCATTAAATGCAATAGAGTCGTTCTGAGCAGCCATTAATGCAATAGGAACGTTGGTTGTACTCTAACATGAAGGATCATGGCTTTATGCATCGTGATACAGCCATATCAAAGTTGTGCAGAGAGCTTTTTGTACTTTGCTGAGTACAATTCCCTTTTCGTGTAAGGACCAGAGGTTCTAGGGAATAAAGCATGTTGGAAGCATTCTTTAACTGGTCTTTGGTTCTGAAATCCGAGGTTGCTTGAGAGAGACTTTTGACTTTTCTTGATTCTGGTTCTTGAAATAAGATTATGATAATTCTTGTAGAATTCGTGTTCAAAAGATAAGCGCGTCCATCTTGGAAATAACCGCGTCCATCTAGCCATTTAAGATTTTACATTTGGGCTGGTAGACGAGCTCCATATGCCATGTCATTGGACGGAGCTTCTCATTAAGAACATAGCAAGTCCAAAGATTTGTGTGGACGAGCGCTTCTGTCACCTTAGTAGACGAGCTCTTCTGTTACTTCAGTGGACGAGCACTTCTATCACTCCAGTGGACAAACGCTTCTGTTACTCTAGTAGACGAGTGCTTCGATTACTTTAGTAGACGTGCGCTTTGTATCACTTTAGTAGACCACAGCTTCTATCACTTGTGATGGACGTGCGCTTCTATCACTTGTGATAGACGTTGATTCTTACAGTTTTAATCTGCACACTAGATAGACAGGTTAGCAACCAATTTGAAGGTTAATTAAATCATTAACCAATGTTTAGTTCTCATCAAAACCTAGGGAAATGCACATCAGACATTTTAGGGACTTAACAACCCTCAGATGCTGGCTTCAAGCAGAACTTCATTAAATGCAATAGAGTCGTTCTGGGCAGCCATTAATACAATAGGAACGTTGGTTGTACTCTAACATGAAGGATCATGGCTTTATGCATCGTGATACAGCCATATCAAAGTTGTGCAGAGAGTTTTTTGTACTTTGCTGAGTAGAATTCCGTTTTAGTATAAGGACCAGAGGTACTAGGGAATAAAGCATGTTGGAAGCATTCTTTAACTGGTATTTGGTTCTTATAACAGAATCTGTTTTCTTGATTCTGGTTCTTGAAATAATATTCAGATAATCATTATAGAATTCGCGTTCATAAAATAAGCGCGTCCATCTTGAAAATAACCGCGTCCATCTAGCCATTTAAGATTTTACATTCGGACGGGCTAGTAGACGAGCTCCATATGCCACGTCGTTGGATGGAGCTTCTCATTAAGGACTTAGCAAGTCCAAAAACTTGTGTGGACGAGCGCTTCTGTCACCTTAGTATGCAAGCACTTCTATCACTTCAGTGGACGAGCGCTTCTGTCACTTTGGAGAACGAGCGCTTCTGTCACTTTAGTGGACGAGCGCTTATGTCACTTTAGAGCGGATAGATGATTCTTACAGTTTTAATCTGCACACTAGATAAACAGGTTAGCAACCAATATGAAGGTTAATTTAATCATTAATCGATGTTTAGTTCTCATCAAAACTTAGGGAAATACACATCAGACATTTTAGAGACTTAACACATACAATCAACCATCCATTGTAACTTAATAGCATTTGAGTATGTGAATGAACAAAATGTTTAGTGATTAAATGATTTTACTTTCTGTGTAGGAAAGCAATGAAACTTTAAGCCATTTTGGTGTCACTAGTTTTACTAGTTTATTAATGGTAAGTTTCATCAATTATTAATATTGCGGTGATTTCTTTTCATATCTATATTTAAAATATTAACTTGTTTTTTCTCTTTATAGGCACAATATGATGACGATCTCACAACATCGTCCAACCCGTAAAAACATGGAACAAATCTTCTTCCAGGCTGCACAACTTCTTTTGAATATAGTAGACATGTTTTTTTTTTTTTTGGTATAGTTACTTTTGGGGATATATGCTGGAAAATGTATTTTTTGGGTATATGACTTTTTGGGATACACATGTGATTTTTCTCCAAATTACATGAAAGTTGTGTACACACAAGGAATTGAACTATAAATATCATTTCATTGCAATTTTGTACTTTTGTTACATCATTTTACATATATCCAAATTCAACTGTACTTATTCAACAAAGAATACATAAGTCCTATTTTAGGTTTTCTTCAAATTTGAGCTTTGCAACTTGCAACTTCAAACTTGCTTTAATCTTGCTTCTGTTACATAACTCCTATTGTACTTCAGTTAAACAATCTAACAGAAAAACACTTGCTGTCCAATACCAATCATATGACCACACAAAGCCACCAAAACAACACTGTTGTGACAGAATTCATAGGATCCTTCATTAGCAGACAGAAAACTTCAACCATTTTTAAAAGAACCCAACATGCCCTTCTTCCTTGATCTAAGCCACTGCATGATAGAATTATTGCAAAACAGATGAAATAACAAGATAAACAGTTGTCAACAATCAACAATTCAATAATCAAACACGAATCTGCAATTTCATAATGTAATGAAGGTCAATGGCACTGCTATTGTACTAATAATTAAGACTATCTTAAGACATTTGTTGGGATTACAATAAATGGAAATAATCTATTTAACCTTACTTATAATATAATCTTGTGAGGAAAACATTAGTATTTCTTGTTTGAAAAAAATTATTGTATGCATATTACCAATGACTACCAGCAACATAAATTGAATATAGAAGAGAGTAGCAAGTAACTATTAGACCTTCCAAAATTACAAAACCAAGTGACATCCACCATCTGAAATGTGTAGAACAATTCATTAGTTGAAACTCCTTAAACCATGAATCGACAAGGGGAATTAGAAAAATAATGAAACAAGAAATTAGCTCACTGCTCAAGATGGATAAATAGACACACATGTAACTCTTAATCTTCTCATGTCCATCCAGACCTTCTTTCCGCAGCTTTACTAGAGAAGGAACAACATGGCAGAGTACCTGCTCATGAATATCTTGTATAAATGCAGTTCATAAAAGACCAAAACTCCAAAACTTCATAACCTGGGTAGGAGAGGCAGGGACGACGGTGGATGCTCATGGATGGCGCGGCGGCGGCTTGCTGCAGTTCACAGCGGCAAAGCAGAGGCGGAGATAATGGATTGAAAACGGAGAGAAGGGAAGGGAGAGAGATGGACGGGCCGAAGGGGGTGCCGATCTCCACTACGGCGGATAGGTGAAGGGGTGGGATGCGAGCATCTGGGTCACAGTGTGGGTGGGGGGTTTCGGGATTTCGAAAAGAAAATTCTATTTTGTTTTTTTTTTAATTTTTTAAAGGCAAATTAATATGGATCGTCCGATCTGGACGGACGGTCCATATTCGTCAGCAGCAGGGACGCAGGCTGGAGCGAATCCACTTCCGAAAGGATGACACCCTGTTACTGTTTGTCTGCGCAGATATGATACCAACAACAAACACATCCCAACCAGAACCTATCAAGTGTCAACATCTTTCGCACTTTCCAGAATAATCTTTCACCAAGAATCCAACACTAATGTTAATATTAATATTTAAATCAATTTAATAATAATTTTTTTATCTTATCACTCAATTATAAATTATTCTGTAAAAAAAGAAATCATGAATTATTATTATATTACTAAAATATTTGATTTTATTATAACTCTCTTAAAAAGTTATTACATAAATTATTATTATATCACTAAAATATTTAATTTTATTATAATTGATAATATATAAAACTTTATGTAACATATTAAAATTACTTATTCTCATAAATAATACTTCTACATTTATGTATACATTATTTTATATTTTTTAGGTCCAATGAGAGGCTCATGAAAAGTTTTATATCAGAAGATGATAGGAGTGAAGGGAATGAAAAGAAACGGAAGGTATTGTTCGTTTTGAATCACACACTCAAAATTCAGTTTCATAGTTTAACCCAATGTTTTTAAAATTATTCCAATCGAAGAAAAGGGAGCGGTTCAAAGTTCAACCGATTTAATTGATGGTCGAACCGGAATATATATATATATATATACACACACACAAATTAATAAAGAGATTGATCAACGAGGCAAAGAAAAAATACAGTTTTTAAGATGCATGATAGCTCGAACATTTAAGTTAGGAGTATGTTAATTTTATTGAGATAATATGTCCTAATTGACCAAGCTAGTTAACCAAAGATACATATTGAGTGGATCCTAATCACTCAAGTCGTGGAGACCCCAAACAAACCAATTCCAAAGGTAGTTCCATATTATTTTTTTAAACAAATCAAAACAATGAATTGACCTGTCTCTAAAATCGTTTTTATGTCGGTTTATCTGATTTTAAGTTGATTGAACCAAATTTTGGTTGACTTTGACTAATTGGACCATTTTTCCGGTTTTTTAATCTGACCAAAACCGAAGAAGGCATCGGTTGATGATACAACTAGGTTGGACCTGTTTTTAAAATACTATTTTATATTTTTCAATGGACATATTATTTTATATTTATATATCATTTTATTATTTAATTATATTTTAACATGTTTAAACTTCAATCATGCTTTGGTCACAAAAAAAAAAAAAAAAACTTTAATCATGCTATATGATCAAAACTTTAATCATGCTAATTCACCAATGTCAAGTGACGAATGGCTTAAAGTTATACATCAACATTATTCTTTTATAATTTGCCAGCAAAGCAAATAATGAACTTCACCTTTTCTTTTTCAATTTCCACTATATAACTGACTAACCTTGACCTGAAATTGCAAACCATAGGTCCTGTTTTGTGTTAGGTGATACTAAAAAGAGAGGAAGAGAGAAAAGAGTGTAAGATCTTTGAGGCATGGAGGGGAAGGAGGAAGATGTGAAGGTTGGAGCAAACAAGTTCTCAGAGAGGCAGGCATTAGGGACAGCAGCACAGGGTGGGAAGGACTACAAGGAGGCACCCCCAGCACCCTTGTTTGAGCCAGGTGAGCTCAAATCTTGGTCTTTCTACAGAGCTGGCATTGCTGAGTTTGTAGCCACCTTCTTGTTCCTCTACATCACTGTCTTAACTGTGATGGGTGTGAACAGATCACCCTCCAAGTGTTCCTCTGTTGGCATTCAAGGCATTGCTTGGGCTTTTGGTGGTATGATCTTTGCTCTTGTCTACTGCACAGCTGGAATTTCAGGTACCCTCTAATTCTTTCCTTTCAAGTTTCAATTTTTAGATGCTTTTGTTTCTTGTTTCAAATCAAAGATTTTTCCTTGGAACTAAAGTACCCCAGATGTTGGTGTTGGTTTGGTGCAGGTGGACACATAAATCCAGCTGTGACCTTCGGTCTCTTTTTGGCTAGGAAGCTGTCTCTCACAAGGGCTCTATTTTACATAGTCATGCAGTGTCTTGGTGCTATCTGTGGTGCTGGTGTGGTGAAGGGCTTTGAGGGTAATGGTCGGTATGAGTTGTACAAAGGTGGAGCAAATTATGTGAACCATGGATACACCAAAGGGGATGGCCTTGGAGCTGAGATTGTTGGCACCTTTCTTCTTGTGTACACTGTCTTCTCTGCCACTGATGCCAAGAGAAATGCTAGGGACTCCCATGTTCCTGTATGTATACCCCATGTTCTCAGATACATTTTCTTTTCGAATTTGTACTGCTTTTGTTCTGTGTTCAAAAATTTTAGTTAAAATGTGTTGAGGTAGGTTTTGGTAAAGTAACAGGTGTGTGGTATCCTTAAAGATGTGGTCCTATAATTTTTAAATTTTGATTTTAAAAAATTATAATTAATTATTAAAAGAATGTGAATAAAGTAGTCTCACACCATGCAATTAATAATTATAGAGTTTGGTTAATGAAGGCTAAGTAAGTTGTATGATATAATTGTAGATATTGGCCCCACTTCCCATCGGTTTTGCTGTGTTCTTGGTCCACTTGGCCACCATTCCCATCACAGGGACTGGCATTAACCCGGCTAGGAGTCTCGGTGCTGCCATCATCCTCGACAGAGACCGTGCATGGGATGACCACGTATGTCCCCTTTCCCTTCTTTCTCATTATTGCCTTGAATTATTAACATTATTAAGTTTTCTGCTTCCAATTGCTTAAAATAAATTGATGATGGGTTACAGTGGATCTTCTGGGTTGGACCATTCATTGGAGCTGCCCTTGCTGCTGTATATCACCAGATAGTGGTCCGAGCAATTCCTTTCAAAACAAGGGCTTAATCCATTCATCATCCATGTGTCATCTTTCTGTTCCTAGCGTTTTCTTGTCCATTTGGCCAGGGGCCATTAATGCGGAATGTGAATCCATCCTATTATAATGTGTGTAAATTATGACATAGTTACACTACCTCTTGTTTGTGAGCACTTTGGTTTGGAATTGGACGAGTAATTCTTTCATGTTGGATTTATGCCTCCTCTCCTGTTTATGATTTATTTTCCTTAGTTCTAAAAAGCAAACTATTATTTTTGAGGACATTAAAATGTATATAATAAACGTGCGACCATCCTATGGTAACATTTGGAGGGGGAGTGTTTGGTCATATCAATGCCATCATCGATCGTGGGGAGTGTTTGGTCAAGCTTGTCCTCTATAGCTCATTTGGAGGAACCATTTAAATCTTGAAGATCTCTCATCTAACCTAAGAAAGGAGATTACAGTATCATAGTTGCTCACGAACAGGGGAAGTAAAAGAAGAGTATGGTGGGTTAGGGGGACTTGAATGTGGGATTAGGGTGGTCATGGAAGAAATGGGTATCAAATCTGCGAGGAGGCGAAGCTTCTGGTGGTTCAGGTGGCGGCATCTTAGACGACATGCTCCTATCTCCAGTTGCGCACACCTGCTTGGATGAGGGATTGTGCCTGTGGCCACCACAATAGATTCCGACCTTTCCATTCAAAAAATTAAGGCATGCTAACAGGTGAAAATAAAGATAGAAATTATATATTGGAAAGTGTGCATTTAATTATATATATGAACATTGATTAGCAAGACAAAAAAATCAACAAGTCGAAAATAGTTGAATTCAAAAAAAAAATAAAATTGAAATAAGTCGAAAATCTCAACATGTTTTGTCATATCTATAAGTAAAAGCTTGTTTAATTTGTTACATGTACCTATGTATGGGCTAAAACTATAAAAAAAAATAGGTTTGAAACAAGGACCAAAACCTATAAATAAAATTTTCAAGGAACAAAACTTAGATACAATTCCATAAGTATATTAGATGTTATGAAATTGTATCCAAGTTTCCTCCATTCAAAATAGCCCATGCTTTTGGCGCTGCCACCGTTTTCAGCTAGGATGATTAGAGTAAAAACAACACGGTGGCAACACCAAATTTAGTAATGTACATTTTTTCTACTGTAAAAAAAAAAAAAAAATAGTTTCCCAAAAAATCGAGGGCTTACGCCATTCTCGGCTCAAGAGTCAAATTGTTAAGAGCATTATAACCACCATTTGGCTGTCAAACGAATAGGCACTCCCTCGAAGGATTTAGCAAAAGCAGCACTGGGGTCACAATATAATATCTAGGAACGAAATTTACCCTCACGAGATCCCTTATCAGCTGTTGAGAGTCGAGACAAACAATCAGCTAAATATGACTTCCCATCATAAATATTTTTTGGGTGTCCCTGCATAGCCTTCCTCCTATTATGGTTTCCATAATTAAGTGTACTTGCATCCCGGATATCATAAGAAGGTTGCTGAATCCTCCAAAATGGGTCATGCTTTGGCTCCTTATAAGCAGTGTTTCTATTTGAATGATGACCTTCATTTGATGATGTTGGCTGCTTTGTTTGAGGAAATGGGATTGCACCACCACCACCACCACCAGTGAGCGGTGTAGAAGAGCCAGATGCAGTATGAGGGCTAGATATTGGACAGGGAGACGTCCTTCCACTTACATGCAGCGATCTTGAAGGCAAAAGTGGGCTCCTACTAGTGGGGGACACAGGACATGAGATAATCTTTGGTGTATGCGCATCACTGAAAATAACGAATGGGAAAACAAAAAATTAGTACATTTCCTTTAGCATCACACACAACTATCTTGCCCTTGTATCAACAAAACTGACGTAAAGAACAAATTTGAATTCTTGTTCATGGCCATAAATGTCACTTTTCCAAATTATTAGATTGAAGCAATACAGACTGCAGGTTTCGTAAGGTAACACCCAATGTTTCCATCCAAACAAGTAGACAATTTTGTAATATGACTTTGACAATCCAATTGATATAACAATCATCAGGGACTGGTGTGTTAGCACCACAAGGTACATATCAATGCATGTGTACAGTACACTCTCATGTTTGCCTTATCAAATCATGTGATATTTCTCATGCTTGTGCGTGTGAGTGTCAGAGTGAGAGAGAGAGACCTTGATCTCAAGCTTCTTAACAGATAGATCGCAGCCGCTTCTGAATCCAAACATAAATTAAGCTTTGCTGGTCCAATGGCCTAAAAGAGTATTAAAACGGTGATAAAAAACAAACTCAGGCACACTATGAAAATCCAAACAGAATAAGAAAAGACAGAAAATCAAAACAAGCATCCATGTGTATACCATGAATCACCCTATTACAGTTATGTTGAATCGGAAGGTTTTAGGAAGGAAAGGTGGAAAAAAAAGAAAAGTAAACTAATAAGTAATAAAATCGATATTGATTTGATGTAGTGATGATGTGATCATAATAGTCCTATTTATACTAAAAGTAAAATCCTAATCATGATCAAATAGAGAAGCAAATCATAAAATATAAATAAGAAATAAATCCTAAAAGACCATCTAGGATATTCTAAAAATATTCTAAGATATTAAAAAAAAGATATTATAAGATATTTCTCGGATTTTCTAACAAGTTCCAATAGTTTTTAATCAAATTCAATCATTCAGACTACATAAAAACCTATGCCAAAAATGTTTCCTAGAATTTGGGCTTTCAGACCTTAACTCAATCCCAAAAAACCGACTTGTAAGGTGAGAAATGTCCAAGTCTTATAAGCATTACTTAGACCATATCTCTAATCGATGTGGGACTCTAAACACACCATCTAAAGACTGAACATCTGAAGTGTGAACTAATATAGGTGGAATAACACCCAAAATGACTAGACATCTGGAGTGTGGACAAATATTGGAATCATAGAGATTTTGGCCCAATAACATATTTAGAATAGTTTTTGATACCACCTTAGAATATTTGAAATCATATAGAACCAGGTTGTTTAAGAATAAAAAATATATGATTTTGTTACAAATTAATTTAGTGATTATTTTTAAAGATTTTAAAGAAAAGTAGAAGCAGATTTGTGTTTGTTTATAATCATAAAAATTAATTTTTAAAAGGAGTTAGTTATAAAAAAATATTTTTTCCAAAAACTAATAAAAGTTGCTTTTTATTTTAACCCTAAAAATGTTTTTTTTTTGTTTTTTATTATTTTCAAAAGCAAAAACAAATACGCTAAAAAATTTAAAAAATGATTATTGAGTTTAAAAAAAATTAACACATTAAGCAATAACAAACATACTCATATTTTAGTGATCAATCATTCAGAAATATATACACGGGTTCTAGCATCTATTATAAGAAACATCAGATGTTATCTCCTTAATTTTAGATCCCTTGATTTGAGGGATTGACTAATTATAGAAATAAATAAAGATTGTAATTCTAAATAACTAAAAGATAGAATATAAACATTCCCAAAATATTACAAAGCTCACCGATTATCACAATGTTTTATTTATTTCAGCAAGTAAAGTAGTTCGTAATAAATCTGTATCCTTGGGAGAAGCAACTTATTCGAAAAATTTAAGCATATAAGAGTAATTACTTAGAGAAATAGTATCATGAACACGTCAGATTGCTTTTACCGGAGATCGAACAGCAGGAGTTGTTTCAGAAGGATCCATTGTGGCATTGTTAACAAATGGATGGAGCAAAAGTTGGGTAGCCGAGGGACGATGTAGTGGATTCCTCTGCAAACAAAGCCTGACAAAATCTTTTCCATCTCCTGATAGATTATCTGGGATTTCAGGAAGTTCCTTGCTGTTCCCAATCTTAAACATAGCAGCAACCTAGCGTGTAGGGTACAACAGAAGAAACAAAGATATGCAATCAACATCCATACAAACATGTGTTCGGTGTCCCAACTATGAGATTCATTTATTTGTATCAAAAAATAGATTTTAAATGAACTTGCAGCAACAGTATTCACAGTCTTCTTTAGTCTTTTGTCAAAAGTCACTTACCCCTTCATATTGGCTCCAAGGAGGTTTTGTTGTGGCCATCTCCAAAACGGTGCAACCAAGGCTCCATATATCAACAGAAAAATTATAGCCATTTGAATTATTGATAACCTAGATAATTGAAGCAGCGTCACAAACAAGTATACTACCTGAAAATCATCAATAACAAAAAGTGCTGATTGGCAATGAAATCAAAATCATGCTGACCTCCGGTGCCATCCAGTAAGGACTTCCCTTGAAAGATAAAGAACAGGACGATCCGCTTATCTGCAATTTGTTCCAACAGGCAATATTAGAAGCCACAACCTCTTGTCAAAGTGCAGACAGTATACTTAAATCAACTCAGACATCCAATCCCATACACATGAAAATATCTTATAAATGCTCTTACATGCTTTGCCATCCCAAAATCTGCCAATTTTACTACACCATTAGGATCCACCAATATGTTTGCTCCTTTGATGTCCCTGAACAAAATCCAGAATTTAGATCAGAGAAAATTAATTTACCAACAAAATTAAAATTAAAGATTACAATTGAAACAGAACTTGTAAGAAGAGAGACATGTGACTATAATCAATTACATGACTCACCTATGGACAGTGTTTTTAGCATGTAAATATGCAAGACCTGACAAAATTTGCCTAGTATAATTACGAATGGCAATTTCACCAAACTGGCCATATTGTTGAAGCAATTTATAGATTGACCCACCAGAGACATATTCCAAGTATATATAAATCTTGTCATCGACCTGATATATAAAGAACCATAAAGCAGCAGTTAACACAATTTGAAGTATCCATTGATAACAGTTTTGATGGTATTTGAAGTACCAAAGTTCATATTTTAAAAATAAAATTAGTGTGCCATCTTTAAAAAAAATAAAAATCTGTGTATTATATTATATAGTATAGGAAGAAAGAAATATAACTGCATTTCTAAAAACAAAAAAGCAATCATGGTTGCTGATTTCTGTGTAAGGTAAGATGTTTTAAGATCTCAATTGATTGCACTAATTTGTAAAAGAAAGCATACAAAAGTTAAACCATAATTAGAATGAAGCAAGGAGTTTAATAAATATACCGTCTCAGATCCATAATATTGGACTATGTTTGGATGCCGCAAGCCACTAAGCAATGCAACTTCCTGCAAGATGCATCCGGTATGCGTGAATATGCATCATCCATACATGTTGAGATCTATCTATTGGTCCCACACAGAGAGAGAGAGAGAGACTCATATAGAGAGACTCATATAACTAAACGAATTGTTTCATTTCCAAAATTCTCCTTAGTGTTTTTTTTTAAAAAAAAGTAAGGACAATTTAGGAAAATAAAAGGTTTTTTTTTTCACTTTTCAAATGAGACATAAAATGTAATGGAGGAAGTGCATTTCACCTAATCTACAAAAGCAATCTTACTTGGCCAAGTTGTTTTGCACTTTCTCTTGATTTAGGGTCATCTGAAAAAAGGGTTACCTCCTTCATTGCACACATCTCACCACTATCACTATGGATCAGAAGTTGAAATAAATCAGACATAAAAGGAGAAAGATGTTAACGCAGGAAAATCATATATAACCCACATGTTGAAACATAACAGAATAACAGAACAACTACAAATCTTGGATTTTGGGCCTAACTCAACCCTACAAAACCGGCTTGTAAGGTGAGGGTTTCCCAAGCTTTATAAGCACTACTTAGGCCATATCTCTAGGCAAAGTGGGACTAAACACGGCTGCAATGAAGGCAGCTTAAAGTTGCCACAATTAAGGCGGCTAGGGGGAACCACAATTAAGGCGGCTTTTCAACAACAAATATCAAATCTCAAAAACTGCCAGGTTAAGAATTCTACAATCATGGATACAGAAATCCTAATATCAATAAAACCATGGTCATATGTCCAATGGTAGAAAATATATAAATATGTATCTGGGATGCCAATTGCTACAGACCTGTTAAAACCAAGATATACTTGCCCAAATGTTCCCCTTCCAAGAAATTGCCCCTTTTTCCAGCTTGAACCTGGGCTTGTTAGATTTTCTGATGAGACAGGACTACGAGGAGTTGAAGGAGTTGCCATAGCGGAATACGTCGGAGAAAATGGACAGGCATTAGTGGTTGTTATCAGAGGAAGTGGTAATCGGTGAGTTTGCTGTTTTGCACCATCAGGACGTTTTGTGGGCGACTCTGTCGCAGCCACTCCAGCCCTTGGATGAAGAGGGGCGACAGCATTACCATGTATCCTGGAACTGAGGCCAGGGCTTCTCATTCCACGACTGGGTATGGGAGAATACTCAGGGCTGCACCTGCTCCGTGGCCAAAATATCTGTCCTGATGGATCCCCAACAACTAAATAATGCCCAGAATTATTGCCCACACCTGGACTAGAACAGTGCCCAGAAGCTATATCTTGATAAGGCTTTGCTGTACAGAATTCAGAGTTCAAAACTTGCTCAGGAGCAAATGTACTCATTGGACTTCTAGAAGGACTTGACATTGAACTATCTGGTGCACTCCATAAACCATCTGAACGAGCTATTTGTATATTTTGCAAATGCACAGAAGTCCTTTTGGATGAGTTATTTAAGAGCTGATTGTTGCACAACTGAGGAGCTGGTTTCGACGATGCTCTTAAGCTTTTTTGGATGGTAATAGGTGACTGATCCTTGGGCACCACACTTCAGGGGCATAGAAAAAAAATAATAAGAGCAGGAACAGAAAATAAGTGAAATGGATGGAGAGCATTTAAATAAGAAAAAAAAAACTGTTATTGGAAGTAAACCCACCTGAAGGAACTGTGCATAGCGGTTCTGTTTCCATTTTCGCAGTCAGATGCCATAGGACTAAGGACATGTGAATTAGATTGATTGTCACTATCAATAGAGCTGTCACTACAAACAGAAGCAGTGGCTACATCTCCCTCAGCATCTGTAGGTTGTCCCCTGTTTGAAACATAACCAGGTTTTGGTAGGGGGAAATCTAGAGATGGCTTTGAGCCTGTGGTACTTTCCAGTTTTGGTGTTACGTTAATTCCAGAATTTGAATGATTGGCAGAAGGAAGGTGCAACCCTGGCAATGGGACTGGCTGAGCATGAGGCCTTTCTGCAATTTGACAGCAGAACACATGCATAGGGGGTGATGGCGATCTTGAAGGCACAGGGGATATGGATCCCTTCTCTGAGATAGTGTCACAACGATGTCTCCTAGACCCTCTTGATTTATCGTTGTGCTTCTCTTCAGAATCACTTTTTAATTTTCGCTGTCTCGTATTGATAAAACAGTCTTTGTTTTCTTTCCTCTTCACCTCTTTGGATGAAGGCTTTCCCCACCATGTTGGCATGTCTTTGATAAATGCTTTACAAAAACACACAAAACAAAAAAATTACAGGAAATATCTGCAAACTCTAGGTGCGAAATCACGTTTCCCAGAAGCCAACAAATTCGTGTTTCTCAGAAGCCAGTCGTCATATGTTGAATTATGGTGAATTCATTCCATGGCACCATCTAAATCTCCATTGAAGATCATTACTCTGTTCTGCATTACAATCCAAAGAAGAGGAGTGCATCACACCATGAGAACCTAAAAGAAAGTTCCAATGGTAGTTTAGTTCTTATCTAAAACAAACATTTTATAAACAATATCAATCACATAAAAAGTACAAGATTGTGTAACAGTAAATGAGATCAGATAATTGATCATGTGTTCATAGAAGCCTTTTTGTCAAGTTCAGATTTAGGATTAATGCATGCATGAAGTATAAGATCAATCTGAACATTCGTTTTTGGAATAAATATGAGATCAAATGAAACACTGGAGGCTTCTGTAGAAATATGGAAAGGGTATTAAAAATTAAAATAATGAGGAAAATTATCCATGACGGCATATTTACACAACGATAGCAGAGTTAAAAGTACAATAGTATGACGTGCTTGTAGCAAAACATGAGAACTCAGTAAAAAATCTTCCAAATGGTATTTTGACCGCAATTATGAAGAAAAGCACATAAAGCATAAAAAAATTAACTGCTGAGAAAATAATATTTCCCATGTCATACTTTATGGCAATTATTGCATCCTAAATAGACGACAATGTACGTTACAGATGCTTTCGAACCCTACACAGAAGTCCAGCAAACCGTTATCTAATTAAAATTATAAGGCATACTGACAATATCATGGATTCATAGCACTAAAATATTGAAGACAAAAAACACTAGTCATCAATGAAGTTTACTGATTTAGTAATTAGTCATAAAATATAAGATACGGCGATACAGTGCACGTGTGTGTGTGTTGTCAACTTGGCTAATAATTGTCAACAGCCTATCTGAAGATTCGTTTCGGTTTCAAATTCGGATACGTCCTATATACTGAAATGGCAGCTAGCATGCCGTATCTACGCATCATAGGTGTCAATTAAAAGCATGGAAACATGCCTCTAACTTATCCCGCCAATGAAGACAGTTGATGCAAACAAAAACTGAATTTTGGTAAGGCCTTATTCATTTTATATACTGAGTACATCAAGACTCAAGAGTGAACCATTGGCAAAAAAATGTGTTCTTTACTCTCCAATTAAAAAGATTATGAGAAGATATTCTAAGAAATGGGAATAAGAAGATATAATGTAGCAAAAAAGCATTGAGGCAGGACTTGCAATTCAACTTGGTAGAAGCACGCGCGGGGTTCGATGATTGAGAAGGTACATTACATAACTGGGCATTTGACATACTTCAGGATCGAACTGAGGCAATTATGTTTTCTGTAAACACAGGGTTGGATGATTCAGAAGGTACATTACATAACTGTGCGTTTGACAATTACCATACTTTAGGGTTTTATGGAGGCAATTAGGTTTTCTGCAAATGACAGTTAGAAGTGTGACAATCCCAAGGTTAAACACATGACTAAAGTTCTTCCTGTCCTGCCTCTTTCTCATGTACACCAACTAGTAAAAGAGAAGTGATGAAAAACGGGCTCAATTGTTGAATACCAATTTGCTAGGGTTAAAAAAATCATCTTATTTTCTCTCTCAATTTTCTTCTTCTTAGTTTAGGCCGGAAGGTACAGTTTAACTCTCAGCTCTGGAGCATGGACAACAAGCAGACAGCATCATACAAGTTCATGAAATCAGAAGAAGAAGAAGGTTAAATAACTCATATCTAAATGTTTAACCAACTCTCTCTGATTGAAACAATCGCATAATCAACTAATTCAACGAAAAAATTACCAGCAACTACGAACCTCTCCTTCAAAATGAACTGAACAATGTGGGTATAATAGTTGCAATTCCAATCTTAAGTGTCAACAAATAACTTAGAATAAACCCAAAAGAACGTTTTACAAAGTTTCAAATTCCGAAAAGAAGCATTCAACCATCATAGCTCGTCAGAATTTGATGGATACATTGTGCTATGATGGAGATATAGAAGTCAATTCAGTACCAAAAAAGAAAGTGTAATGTAACGCTACAATCACTCACTGGAAAACGTCGACGTTTAGGTGAATATTAGAAGCTGGAGGTGTGCCTTTACTTGCAGCAGACACGAAGAAGAGAAGCTCAAAACTGAAAGTGAAAAGACAGAGGAAAGGAAGAGAAATGGATAGATATATAGAGAGAAAAGAAATAGCAGAGACCATAACATAGCACAAAAAATGTGACTAGTTTATTACTTTATTATTATTATTATTATAGAGTTTAATTTATATGTATCGTCTTATATTGACAATCAATCAAATATCATGAAATTGATGATTTTTAAGATGATTAGGATAATAATCAAATATTTATAATGATATATTAATTTCTAATTGGTTGACAATGTAAAAAAAAAAACTTTACATTATCAATATATACTAATTAAATTTATTATTATATTATGTTTATGTAATCGTTAAAAAATAAAGTTATTAATATTTTACTGAAACGCTAACAAGTATTCTTAAAACATTGTTTAAAAAATAAAATAAAAAACTTAAAATTATATATTTATTATTTTAAAATATATTATATTTAATATTTTAATATATATTTTTTTTTAATTCTTTAACCAATAACCTGTGGGAGAGCATGACATAGCACAAACAATGTGACTAGTTTATTACTTTATTATTATTATTATTATATTTTTTTTACACCAATTATTATGAGCGTTAAGAAATAAAGTTATTAATATTTTAATTATTTAATGTTTGTAAATAAAAAAGGACCTGAGTGAGAGAGGAAGAATGGGTGCTAAGAGGAAGATGTGTGATTGTGTGTTTAGGGGGATCTGAAATGGTTGGAAAAATGAACAAGTTGAAAAAGATATTTTGAAATTTTGGGTTAAAATATTTCTTTAAATACAAAAAGTTTGTACATTATCGTCGATTCGGTTTATTGAACGTACGCGATGTCAATACGTTACGTGTCATGTAATTATTCAGTAAGTGGTAAGGGAACACTGAATTGCAGTGGATCCTAAAACAGGAAATGCTTCTTACTATATTTTCTTTTATAACGCCAATATATTAAATTAAATATTTTAAGCTTTTCTGCAGAACTCTATATCGATTAAAGAATTAAAAATACGCATTATTATTATTAAAAAAATACTATAGTTAATATGTTGAAAACAATTAAAAGTGGTATATTTAATGTATCAATGAAAACTTATTTTTTGCTTCAAAAAAAAATGTAAAACTTATTTTTACTTGATTGCTTGACTAATAGTATAATCACATGTTTGGATTTGCGGTGTATTTCTATGGACGTGATTTTCCAAGAAGCTATTGTTAGACTCTCTTCAAATTCAAAAGTGATTTTGAGTGCATGTTTTCAACCGAACAAAACACATACTAATTGCGTGTTTGTATCTGCGTTTATATCCTCCGTACGCACGTCCATTCAGAAGCTATAATATATAACTTCCAAGTCCATGACATGATTCTCCACATTTTGAACGCACTACCAAACACATGCTAAGAGGATACCCTCTTTATTAATATGACTGATGGCCAAATTTGATTATTTCAATAATAGATTATTGTTATAATCGTTCAATTAGAGCTGCAGTTGTCTTTAATGCGGCAATAGATACTCCTCTCATGAGAAAATCCACACACAAAAAAAACATAAATGCTCCTATCTCAGTCGAAATGTATATGGTAATCAGAGACACAAGCAAGACAATCGCCAAACCTAAAGACTGCATGCTTCCATTGGAGTAAGTACTAGTGGCAGAATAAATTTTGGAGGGAAAGTGGGGACTGACGTTGGACACAAGAAAATATTACCAAACAAATATAGTAGTGGCAGAATAAATTCTCGACACCATGTAAGAATAAAGACATTTTTACTTTCTCGCGTTACTTTATATTCAACTCAATTCAAATAAGTTTAAATCTAGACAAAAAATGGAGTGATATATCAACCATGCACGGTATAGCATCATGGGAGGATCATCCTCTCCTTTTTTATCATGGGTATTGAAGGCAGTGCCGGGAGGCTAAAGTAGCAGAAGCTTCATCCTTGCTTGCACCTCAACCCAGTGTCCTAGAGACGAGAGTCTTCTATCTTTTTTTCTTTTTATTTTTTGGAGTGACGGATAGAGAGTTCTATCATTATTTGTCTTCTGTATTACTTACCTTGTGTACGGGCCGAGATGCAAAGTGACGTAAGCTCGGTCACCCGAACCACTCACCGAGATGGAGGACGCATATATACGGACAAAATGTGATGCTCGGCCAAAGGCTTCACCTCGCCTGAAAGACAAACAATGAAACCGAGTTCCTGAGCTCGGCTAGCATCATGAAAGCTTTTACACTTCAACAGCTCAAAGCTTGGGGGGCTTGTGTACGGGCCGAGGTTACTAACCCGGCCACCGAGCTCAAGTACCCGGCCCAGTCCGAAGATTAAGAATAATAAATCAGAGATCACTTAATTAATGAATAAGATATTAACATTAAATCCTGATATTATCCAAAATAACCTTATCTGGTTAAAAGAGATAATATCCCTTGAATTAAGGGATATTATCTCAAAGAGATATTAAGAGACAAATCAAATCTCTAAAAAATATTAAGAGACAAATCAGATCTCTAAAAGATATTAAGAGACAAATCAAATCTCTAAAAGATATTAAGAGATAAATCAGATCTCTAAGAGATAGGGGAATTCTATTATAAAAGGAGGAGTACCCCTCATAAGAGACTCACTTTTCACTGAACAGAGGTGACTCTCTCTTAAGCGTATTAGAGAAACTAGTGCCGACCAAGAGACTATCAGAGAGTCCTTGCTCCCTAGTATTCGTCCGATACAAAATTAAGAGATCGAGATCACCACGACCAAGGGTTGAATCAAGAACTACGTCCGACTTTGATTCCCTTCGGGATACGTAGGACCGGAATCACCGAATTCTGTCAAGCCAAATCCTAAAACAACCCCGATATTCATCCTTGGTTCAACGTTCACGGCGGGTCTCCGATAAACCGGATCCCGGCAGGAACATTTGGCGCCCACCGTGGGGCCGAGGCGAAACTTTCCCCGATTCCGCAAGAAGAGTTCGATGGTGACTACACGCAATGGATTGCGAGGGGGGGGAAGCAGCGTGAATCACGAGGGCCAGGAGACTTCGGATGCCCAGAACCATGACAATCATCTTTTCCCTCCCCTCAGTGAAGGTAATCCTCGGTTGGAGGAAATTATGGAGCAACTCAAGCAGCTCCGCAAGGAGAACGAGGAGATACGGGCGCAAAATCAGAAGCTTTTAAAAGCCCGAAAGAGAGGAAGGTCCCTAACACCTTCAGACGGAGAACAATCCTCACCCGAGGCCAGCAAGGAGCCTCCGACGCACTCTCCTCAAGGCACTAACCGAGCATCCAAGAACAGACCCCCTCCTGGGGCATCGGAGGTCAGGTCCCACGCAGAGAAGACTAGCCAGAAAGAAAGAATATCAGACCGACGTCCAAGGCTCCCCTTCACCGAAGACATTAATGAGACAAACGTGCCAGCCCATTTTAAGCCCCTTAACATAGACAAATTCGATGGCACTACTGATCCAACCGAGCATGTAGAATCCTTTGTATCCTCAATTTACTTGGTAACTGATTCAGAGGCCGTCATGTGCAAGGTTTTCCCAACTACCCTGCAAGGTCCAGCCCTGACCTATTTAACGAATCTGCCGCCTCAGTCAATTGACTCCTTTGATGCCCTCATAACCAAGTTCACGGCACAATTCGCGGCAAGCCGAAGACACAGGAGGCACTCCGTCTCACTCGTAAATTTCAGGCAGGAAAGAAATGAATCACTCAGGGATTACATGGCCCGCTTCAATGCAAAACAGATCTTGATTCCGAATATGAGCTCGGAACTCTGCCTTCACACCGTTATGGCGGGTCTCAAGCCAGGGCCATTCTTCGAGTACCTATCTCGGAAACCACCGAGAAATTTTGAGGAGCTACAGGAAAAGGCTACAGGGTTCATGAACTCAGAAGAGATGCTAGAATTTAAAAGGCAAGAAAGAGGTTACGGGGACAAGAACTCAGCCTCCAACAAAGACAGAAATAGGGGATCGGACTCACGGAGGACCAGAGAGTCCCCGCAGAGGCATTCCGGGAATCCATCTTTCACTCCACTGAACCGATCTCGGGCAGCCATCCTGCAGGAGGTGTGCAGAACAGAATTGCTTACCTTACCTGAGCCGTCCAAAATAAGGAACAATGCTGACAGAAGCAAGGAATATGCGTGGCATCAGAACTATGGACACTCCACTGAAGAATGCACAACACTCCAGAAAAAGATTGAGGAGTTAGTGCGAGCAGGCCGTCTTGACCGATTCGTCCGCCGAGATGGAAATGGTGAGGGACGACACGGTCGCAGACAACGAAGACATGGTAATGATGACCGAGATCGAGATACAAACAATCGAAGAAATCATCAAGGAAGAGATCGCCAGAACAACCAAAGGCCCCCGGTAGAAGAATCGGAGGGAGGAATTAGGGGGTCATCAATACAATCTCGGGGGGATTTGCAGGAGGAGGAGCAACTAGCTCAGCTCGGAAGCGGCATGTCAAGGCTCTCCGATCTGTTAGCACAGTGTCTGGAAGACCTCCAAGAGCAAGGCCCCCCATAACATTCACAGATGATGACTTCCAAGGGGTAGACCCCAACCAGGATGACCCGATGGTGATAACGGTCGAGCTGGCCAACTTCTCGGTCGAGGTAACGCTTATTGATCAGGGAAGCTCGGCCGACATCCTCTACCTGGCGACCTTTAAGAAGCTCGGCATCCCCGAAAAGCTGATTAAAGAACAGGAGGACAAGCTGGTGGGATTTGCTGGGGAACAAGTCAAAACTCGAGGATATATAGATCTCTTAACAACATTCGGAGAGGGCAGACTCTCCAAGTCTATATCTGTCAGGTATGTCATCGTAGACACCACCACGTCGTAGAATATTCTAATCGGAAGACCGACGTTGAATGAGCTCGGGGCAATTGTCTCTACTCCTCACCTGACCATGAAGTTCCCAAAGAGACTCGGGGAAATTGTTTCATCCGAGCTGACCAAAAATTGGCAAGGCGATGTTATGTTGATAGCTTGAAGGTTTCCGATCACACGGACGGCCCGGAGAAAAACAGAGGAAGGTAAGGCAGCGGTAGCTCGGTCAGCTCGGTAAATTCGGCAAGTACAACAAGGTATGTTTGAGCTGGACCCAAGGGCGAGATGTATGAGACCGGACCGAACCAACGGAGTCCTTATAGAAGTTCCATTTGGAGTCCATCCCGAACAGTGCACCCACGTTGGTAGTCAGCTCGACCCCTCACTCAGAGAGAAGATTCACATGGTACTAATAAAGAATGCTGACCTGTTCGCCTGGAAGACATCGGACATGCCGGGCATAGACCCTAACTTTATGTGCCATAGGCTGTCTGTATGTCCCGATGCTAAACCAGTGACTCAGAAAAAGGAAGCTGGGTGAAGAAAGGCGCCGAGCTATGGCCGAGGAGACCTCTAAGCTACTCAAAGCTAATTTCATCCGCGAGGTGAAGTACACCACTTGGTTAGCCAACGTGGTATTAGTCAAAAAGGCCAATGGAAGATGGCGCATGTGCACCGACTATACCGACCTCAACAAGGCGTGCCCAAAGGATTCCTATCCCTTACCCAACATTGACAGGCTAGTGGATGGGACCTCGGGTTATAAGGTTTTGTCCTTCTTAGATGCATATTCCGGTTACAACCAGATCAGGATGTACCCCCCGACGAGGAAAAGACGGCGTTCATGACCGATGGGGCTAATTATTGTTACCGAGTAATGCCTTTCGGCCTAAAAAATGCTGGGGCAACATATCAGAGGCTTATGGACAAGGTTTTCGTAGATCAAATCGGAAAGAACTTAGAGGTGTATGTTGATGACATGGTAGTAAAATCCGATGATCCGAGTCGGCACCCAGCCGACCTCGAGGAAATCTTCGGGCCACTCAGGAAGTACAATATGAGGCTGAATCCCGAGAAGTGCTCTTTCGGTGTGCAGGGAGGGAAATTCTTGGGGTATATGCTAACCCATCGAGGCATCGAAGCCAATCCAGATAAATGCAGGGCCGTCATGGAAATGCGAAGTCCTCGGAATGTGAAGGAAATTCAAAGGCTGGCAGGCCGATTAGCCTCCCTATCCCGCTTTCTACCGAAGTCCGCAGAAAAGGCACGACCTTTTTTCCAGCTCCTGAAGAAGCCGAAGGATTTCATTTGGACTAAAGAATGTGAGAAGGCATTCGAAGATTTGAAACTTTTCTTGGCTTCTCCCCCAATTCTTACTCGGCCTCAGCTCGGCAAGGATCTCTATCTATACCTCTCCGTCAATGATTATGCAATCAGTGCGGTAATTACCCAGGAAGAGGAAGAGCAACAGATGCTGGTATACTATGTCAGTAGAATCTTGAAAGACGCGGAAACGAGATACCAAGTAATTGAAAAACTGGCTCTCGCCTTAGTGATGGCAGCTCGGAAGCTACGGCCCTACTTTCAATCTCATCAAGTCATCGTCAAGACGGATCACCCGATAAAGCAGGTACTCAGGAAACCTGACCTAGCCGGACGAATGATAACTTGGTCAGTGGAGCTGTCAGAGTTCGGCCTACGGTATGAACCGAGGGGGCCAATGAAAGCCCAGTGCCTCTCAGATTTTATTGCCGAGCTTTCTTCCGAACCGAGGTCGGAATCCTCCCTCTGGCTCCTGTACGTTGATGGATCATCTAACCAGAAAGGAAGCGGGGCTGGAATAATTCTTGAAGGGCCCGATGATCTAGTCCTTGAGCAATCGTTGAAGTTTGGGTTCACTGCTTCAAACAACCAAGCAGAGTATGAAGCCCTCATAGCTGGGCTATTGTTAGCCAAAGAAGTCGGGGTTCGAGAGCTAAAGTGTCGAAGTGACTCACAGCTCGTAACAGGACAAGTCGCCGGCAATTATCAGACAAAGGACCCCCAATTAACCAGATATCTCTGCAAGGTCAATAGTCTCATCTCCGAGTTTGAGCATTTCTCCATTGAGCACATACCTCGAGAAGAAAACTCCAGAGCATATTTGCTTTCCAAATTAGCAAGCACAAAGAAGGCTGGCCAACTCAAGACTTTCATTCAAGAAAGCATCCACCAGCCGAGCATCAAAAGTGCCGAAGTAACAGTGACCGAGCACCTTGACCGGGGCTGGATGACTCCGATTTGGGAGTACCTTATCTCGGACAAACTACCGAATGACCAAAGGGAGGCGAGAAGGATCCGTCTGAAATCTTGTCACTACACCATCCTCGACGAAGAACTGTACAAAAGGGGATTTTCCAGGCCGTTGCTAAAATGCCTCACAAAGGAGCAATCAGAGTATGTAATGGATGAGATGCACCGAGGAATCTGCGGACTGCATTCAGGCGGCCGATCTCTGGCAGCTCGGATCTTGCGAGCAGGGTTCTATTGGCCAACCATGAGACTCGATTGTTCAAACTGGACCAATAAGTGTGACCCTTGTCAGAAGTTCGCCAACATAGCCCGTGCTCCAGGAGAGGAGCTCCACTCCATGTTCTCGCCGTGGCCCTTTACCATGTGGGGGATGGACATAGTTGGTCCCTTCCCAATGGCTAAGGGTCAAGTCAAGTTCCTCTTGGTAGGAGTAGATTACTTCACCAAGTGGATTGAAGCAGAGCCCTTGGCTACGATAACCGCCAAGAAGGTCCAGGATTTTGTATGGAAAAATATTATATGGAGACATGGCCTTCCCTATGCAGTTGTTACAGATAACGGGAAGCAATTCACTGATAAGGAGCTCGGAGAGTTCTATTCCAACCTCGGAATTAAACACAAAGTAACCTCGGTTGAGCATCCACAAACAAATGGCCAAGCAGAGGCGGCAAATAAGGTTATTCTTCACGAGCTCAAAAGAAGGTTGGGACAATCAAAAGGAGCTTGGGTTGAGCGGTTGCCAAGCATTCTGTGGGCTTACCATTGTTCGCCACAATCCTCAACGGGAGAGACACCATTCAAACTAACCTATGGAACCGATGCCATGGTTCCAGTGGAACTTGGTGAGCTCTCATTTCGAAGACAGCACTACGATGAAAGCCAAAATAATGAACAACTCCGAGTTGAGCTCGACATGGTCGAAGAAGTCCGAGATGCGGCGAGGATAAGGGAAGAGCTGTGCAAGCGAAAGGCAACTCGGAAGTACAACTCAAGGCTACGCCCTAGGGAATTTGTGCAGGGCGACCTGGTGCTAAGACTGCAAAGCGACGCGAGAAAAGACTCCAGGGAGGGTAAGCTCGCGGCAAATTGGTCAGGACCATTCAGGATAGCAGAAAATCTAGGAAATGGTGCCTACAGGCTTGAAGAGTTGTCAGGAAAGTTGATTCCTAGGACTTGGAACACTTCCCACCTCAAATTTTATTTTAGTTAAAGTTAGAAGTGATGCACTCTTTTTCCTATCTCGGTCTTTTTCCCACGAGGTTTTGGCCGAGAAGGTTTTAATGAGGCACACAAGAAAAATTAATGAATCAAAATTCTATTTCCATTCAATTGAATTATTATATCACTTGGCTCCTAAGTAAGAGAAGAAACTACTTATACTTAGCTCCTAAGTAAGAGAAGAAACTACTTATACTTAGCTCCTAAGTAAAAGAAGAAACTACTTATACTCGGCTCCTAAGTAAGAGAAGAAACTACTTATACTTAGCTCCTAAGTAAGAGAAGAAACTACTTATACTTAGCTCCTAAGTAAGAGAAGAAACTACTTATACTCGGCTCCTAAGTAAGAGAAGAAACTACTTAAACTTAGCTCCTAAGTAAGAGAAGAAACTACTTATACTTAGCTCCTAAGTAAGAGAAGAAACTACTTATACTCGGCTCCTAAGTAAGAGAAGAAACTACTTATACTCGGCTCCTAAGTAAGAGAAGAAACTACTTATACTTAGCTCCTAAGTAAGAGAAGAAACTACTTATACTCGGCTCCTAAGTAAGAGAAGAAACTACTTACACTTGGCGCAAAAAAAAAAAAACACACACACACACACACACCGAATCCATAAGACATCGGAAAAATTGCCAAAATAATAAATAAGATTCAAAAATATCTGAAGAAGTTTCACTAAGGTAAAAGGGGAAACCCCCGAATACACATAATACATGAGTTAACCTTAAAACTACTTATACAACATCATGACTCGAGGTCCACATCGACATCAGGAGCAATCAGGTCTACCTGGCCAGGTCGGCCCATTTCACCTTCCTCGTCCAATTGGACCTCACCCTCTTCTCCCTGAGTTGAGGCCTCATCCTCATCTTCAAGATCGGCCAATGGCACAAGTATCCCATCTTGGTTAAAATCCTTATCCACGTCGGCGCTCGAGAAGTCGGCAGTAGGGTTGAAGTGCTGGAGTTGCTTCACGGCTCGAGCGAAACCGTTTACATGCTCCCTCATGATTGACGTCTCAGCTTCAGCTAAATCAGCACGGAGCTTCTGATTCGCCTCCCTCTCGTCCTCCAGCAACTTCCGCAACTCCGGGATAGCTTCCTTCTCGGCTTCCAGCCCTTTCACCATATTCTGAAGGTTGAGTCGGTCAGCTCTTTCCACTTCTAACTCGGCTGTAAGAGTAGCACGGCTTTCTTCCAGCTGCATCTTCTGGGCCTTCAGCTGCCCTATGACCCGACTTTGTTCCTCGCACTTGGCCATGGCCTGAGTAAGCTCATCTCTCACCCTCAAAGCTCGGGCTGCATCCGCCCTCATCGCCTCTATCTTCTTCGCATTTTCAGCAAGGTGCTGGCTCCAGAAGCGGGTAATGGAAGCAATGCGAAGGGCATAAGCACCAGCCGCCTCCATACTTCCCTCGGGGCCCTGTTCTAGCAGCAGCCGAGCATCAGATGGCTTTAGCACCTGGCAGTCAATCAGGCCACCAAGATCGCACTCGTTGCCCCAGAGAGAGCTAATCCCAGGATTACAATTACCATTATACCACTTGGTGTCCGAAGTAAGGTCGGTCACCAAGGGAGCACTGCTCGGCCGGATTCCGGAAGGAGGAGTCTCCCCTATCATCAGGTGCGGGGGAGAGTTTCCGGTTGGCACCTCGGGTGCCGGATCAGCTCTTGTCTTCTTCAAAGGACGAGTATTAAGCTCGGAAGCTTCAGTAGACTTCTTCTTTTTTCCCTTAATATCGGCAGCAGCAGCTGATCCGCCTGCAGATGACTTCTTCACCAAAGCTTTGTAGTTGAACTTGCCCATTATCACTGCAAAGAGATGAGCAGGTTAGATACGAATGCATGGTTAAATAAGTGAAACACCTAACAGCTACTACTTACACTCAAAATCGGCTTGCCGGGTTGATGACTTAGGAAGCAACAAAAGTCTACCACAGGGCAATGGCCGAGGATAGAGTTTTAGGAACTCAACGTCGGCTCTCTCCTGCGACGTCATGCAGCCGATATCATAACTATTGAATTTGGTGGGGTGGGGTTGCCAGTAAAGAGGAAATCTGGAAACTCCATCCGAGTCATAAAATAAAGACTCGTGCCCGACAGTGGGCCGGACTTTGAAAAAGTCCGACTTGAAGGACTTGTACGAACTCTTGTAGAGTCCTATAATACCTCCCGACTCGGCCCCACTGAGGGAGATCCAGCCGACCCGGTCCCCAAACCTAACCTTATAAAAATAAAGAAAGATGGGAGCAGTGGCCACTATGCCTATCTGCTCACACAGGATCTGGAAGGCCTTTAGAAAGGCCCAACTGTTCGGGTGAAGCTGGGTAGGAGCAACATTCATAATCTTCAAGACATCGCACTCAAACTCGGAAAAAGGAAGACGGACTCCAATTTGTGCAAATAAGGTCTTGTATACGTAGGTAAAAGAAGGCTCCCCTGGAGAGGGATGAAGGAAGACATGTTCATTCCCAGAACATGGGAGACACTGAACGCCGCCCTCGAGGGAAGAGATTTTGTTTTGTAGGGGAAAGAGGGATTCAAAGTTCCTAAAGTTCAAGTGAAAAGCCCCTACATCGGGCTTCACCCAGAAGTACCCAGGAATGACGATATCAGGGTATGGCACCGTAGGCGCTCTGGTGGTACGCCTGCGGCGTTTGGGGGTGGGAGCCGCGTCAGCAGTGGCTGAGCTGCTCCCATCGGAGGAGGAAGAACCACCAGCGGCACCACCGCCGCCATGAGAAGAGGATGGGGAAGAATGGGGAGAGCCCCCAATTAGAAGGATTTCAGGTTCAACAACCTGAATCCCAGAAGAGACATCCTGGGATACCTCAAAGGAAGATTCCATGGAGGAGTAATCAAGAAATAAAAAGTCAGGGAACTTGAAAGAGAGGAAATGGGCGTACCTGCAGAAGGAGGAAAGTACGAAGGCCCGGGTTAGAAATGACGCGAGAAAAGGGGTCTAGGGTTCACAGAAGCACCTTTAACCATGGCCTCGCCCTAATTTATGAAAGACGAGGACAACACCCGCCTCTCGCATTAATGAGGTAGTTGGGCGAGGGCAGGGAAACGTCCCCTCGTATCTCTGACCAAATTCACCAACCGAATGGGAAAGCCACATGTGGCAGTAATGTCAGGGTACTGAACCGCCCTCACGAGAAACTAGAAGCACGCCATAATCAAAAAAAATCTCGAGAACAGTGCAACGAGGGCCACGTGTCACACGGGTAACGTTTCTTCTCCATCTCAGGGCTCGAGAAAACATGGCGTCAGCACAAAGCAATCACTTCCACCGCGACCAACCTCGGCTCCAACAGAAAGCTCCCATGCCATTGGCTCGGAGCTTGGGGGGGCTTGTGTATGAGCCGAGATGCAAAGTGACGTAAGCTCGGTCACCCGAACCGCTCACCGAGATGGAGGACGCATATATACGGACAAAATGTGACGCTCGGCCAAAGGCTTCACCTCGCCTGAAAGACAAACAATGAAACCGAGTTCCTGAGCTCGGCTAGCATCATGAAAGCTTTTACACTTCAACAGCTCAAAGCTTGGGGGGCTTGTGTACGGGCCGAGGTTACTAACCCGGCCACCGAGCTCAAGTACCCGGCCCAGTCCGAAGATTAAGGATAATAAATCAGAGATCACTTAATTAATGAATAAGATATTAACATTAAATCCTGATATTATCCAAAATAACCTTATCTGGTTAAAAGAGATAATATCCCTTGAATTAAGGGATATTATCTCAAAGAGATATTAAGAGACAAATCAAATCTCTAAAAAATATTAAGAGACAAATCAGATCTCTAAAAGATATTAAGAGACAAATCAAATCTCTAAAAGATATTAAGAGATAAATCAGATCTCTAAGAGATAGGGGAATTCTATTATAAAAGGAGGAGTACCCCTCATAAGAGACTCACTTTTCACTGAACAGAGGTGACTCTCTCTTAAGCGTATTAGAGAAACTAGTGCCGACCAAGAGACTATCAGAGAGTCCTTGCTCCCTAGTATTCGTCCGATACAAAATTAAGAGATCGAGATCACCACGGCCAATGGTTGAATCAAGAACTACGTCCGGCTTTGATTCCCTTCGGGATACGTAGGAGGATATTCATCCTTGGTTCAACGTTCACGGGAACAACCCCGATATTCATCCTTGGTTCAACGTTCACGGCGGGTCTCCGATAAACCGGGATCCCTAGAGAACACCTTCCTTTAATTACGATTGGTTGATTTAGCCTTTTTTTATTTTTACTTTTACCTTTTTTTTGTTTTATTTTCTTGGGAAGGGTGCTTAACAGCGAATTGAAATTTGGAAGAAGTCTACGGTCCTCCAATTTAATAATTGATGACCGGTTCTTTTACATCCTTAGTCATGGATTCATTAATTAAATAACAAAATAATTGTGATCAATCACCTAAAACCTAATCAAATGGTTATATAAGTTTTATTTAATTTTGAAATTAACCCCTAACTCTACATTGATGAGAATTATGCAAACAAGATCCATATAACATAGGAGGATATCTATTACAAAAGAAATTCCAACAAGACAGATCCAAAAAAAATTCGTCACTCCTCAATCGGCGTTCACACTATCGACAAAACCCCCCAATCGAATTGATCCGGTCACTGGCGAGTCTGTGTTGGACATGTCATGGTAGTGGGTATGGAACGCGTCACACCAGAAGGACCAACTAGGGCATTCAAATTAATTAAATTTAAACATAAGATGATAATAATTTACTTAATGGCATTGATTGCAAATTCCTTATGATTATAATTATAATTAAAGTTATTATAATAATTTTAGTTATTATTTGGCTTCAATTATATAATGGAACGTCCTGTTTCTAAAAAAATATTTAGTTTATAATAAAAATAAATAAACCCATTAAGAATTTAAATATGCATATAATAATGATAATAATTAAGATTACTAAAATAAAAATAACAATAAAAATAATAGATTCATAAAAATAAATCTTTAAAATTACTTTTATAAATATGAAAATGTATTAAAGATGTTTATCTAAATTTATATTAAAAAAATTCAATATTTTAAAATTGAGAATCGTTGACATGAAGTTGTTTAAATGCATTTTTAAAAATTCTTTCGATTCATTTAAATATCAATCAATTTTTAACGTTCATCGAAATCTCAAATAAAAATTAATTAAATCTAAATCCGGAGTTAATAATGATTTACTTAAAGGCATTTATTGTAAACATTTTCTAATTATAATTAAGGTTATTAAAGTAATTATAATTAATCAGAATAACATGATGAAAACTTTTGTTTCTAATAAAAGTTTTATTTTATTTTTAATAAAAAAATAAATAAAAATAAACATATCATCATAATTAAAAGATTCTGGACAATAAATATTTATATAAATATTAATATTTCACAATGAAATCAATTTAAAAGATATATACATTTTTAGAAATTCAAATAAATTAATAACAAATAACAAATCATTTTAATATGTAGTAATTTTTTTAAAATAGAAACTTTGAAAAGGACAAAATAGGGCATAATTATACATCATTTTTTAGAATGAATTTTTTTTAAAAAAAAATTTGAAAATATCATTTTTCAAATAATAATTTTTTTAATGAAAATAAAAGATATGTTTCTTTAAATTTTTTTGTATTGATGTAAATGTTTAGTTATTTAAATTAACTCTATTTAATTAAATAACATACTTTACGTTTCTTAGTTCAAAAAATTAATAATAATTAAAAATCCTTAATTTTATTATTTTTATGGTATCTATAAATAATTTTTATTTTATTTTATTTTGAAAATATTAAGCCAACACACTTCCAGCTAAATATATAAAAATGTTATCTCAGTTGAAAAAAAAAGTAAAAAATATAATTATATTTAGATGTTTTACAAAATTAATCTCATATATTATATTTTTATTTTTATTTATAAATTTTATATTATTCACTTTACATATAGATATTAAATTTTTTTTCAAAAAAATAATTTATTTATATAAAAGAAAATATTCAATCTTTGTGACTTGTGTCTAAAAATACGACACAAATCATAATTGTTTCTTTCATAGCATCCATCCATTAATTTGATAATATAGCCCCCATAAAAAAAAATTAACAAATGAGTGTCACTATTATGGGAATAAAACTTTTACTAACACTGTTCTCTTCATGAATGAGTAGAAGTTGATAAACATAATCAAATGTTGACCAAAATATGACCAAATTAAAATTAAAAATAAAACATAATAAAGAAAAATTTAAGCTTTTTACAAAATATGGAAAATTATTACAATATATAAAATAGAATCGATGTAGTACAACCAATGATTTTGAATAAATAAAATCACAATGTCATCCCTAAGAACAGGAAAGATAAAGCCCACAAAAAGAAAAATTGGTGATGTAATCATAATGCGATAGTTGTTGAGAGATTATATGCTTTCATCATTCTTTTTCAAAAATCAAAAATTTGACTTCGCAGTTCAATTCTATTTTCATACACCTGTTCAACTGTTTGTATTCATCTATTCTTAATGTCTCTTGATCTCATATATTTTAAATTGTACCTAATAAGACCAAAAAACCAATTAGATGAAAACAAATTACAGTAAAAAAAATGTAAAAAGATGTTACCTTTATATGAAACTCAAATTAAAAATGTTGTTTTATCACAATACTCAATCTAAAAAAAAAATCAACCACATTTCATAGAGAAAATATGAAACTGAAATTAGGGGTTTAGAGATGTTCAACATATAGAAAAAAAAAACACACAAAAATTAGAAAGAAGATGCAAACCATAGATTTTGAGCTCTAAAGATTGAGATTGCACTTGAAGAGCTGGAAAAAGTGTGACAACACGTAGTAATAGAGGAATATTGCTAGAATTTAAAAGAGAACAAAAAAGAAGATGGACAAATGTAGTTCATGATAAAGTTGATCGGAGTCAAGTGACATACATACAATGACTTTGAAAGAGAGTTTGAAATTGTGGTTTTGGATTATCCAATAGTTGTAACAATGTCTTACTTTCAACATCTTTGAAATCATCTCTGATACATAGAATAGACATAGATATCACCTTTGAAATCTTTCCTTCTGTTATTGATTTGATTTTGTTGCTTTTAATTTCTATGAGGCAATAAATATTTTACCATTAATGCATTGATTTAATTTCAAATTTCAAAATTAATTGATTATTTTTTTATTGAAAAAAATTCGGAAAATTAAATCATATTGAAAACATGTGTACCCGAGAGCCCTTGGATGTGATGACACGGGTCTCTTCCAGCTTAACCAGAGGTCTCGAGTTCGAATCTTGACACTGGGAATGCAGCAGCATTAAAACTCTTGAGAGAGAGCTTTGCTGCCCTTGTGGTCCTACTCGGAATATCCACATTTGCGCGTGGAGGATACCCTGAGAAACCAAAAAAAAAATGAAAACATGTGTGTTTCAATGCATTGAAATTCTTAATTTCCTTTTATAATTGATTTGATCTTATTGCTTTTATTTGCTTTTAATTAAATTTTTAACCTCTTTATTAATTCTCTTTAATATCTTATTTGATTCTCCATATTTCATATTCAACTCTTCTATATTATACGAGGCAATCAATATCTTAGCATTAATACATTGATTTAATTTCGAATTTCAAAATTTATTGATTATTTTATTTAATTTAAAAATTTGAATGATTAGACGATGTCTTTCTGTGATGTTGACACGTGAAAGAGCATTTATTGAGATTATTCATAAATGTATATAGTATAAATAGATTCTTCCATATTACATATTCAACTCTTCCGTATTCTGTGAGAAATTCAATATCTTATCATTAATGCATTGATTTAATTTCAAAATTCAAGATTTTCATTGATTATTTTTTAATTAAAAAATTCGAAACTAAATGATGTTGTTCTGCAAGGTTGACATATTTAAGCTTTTTTTAATTTTGGTCACCTTGAATCAAAGTTCCTCCAGATCCGCCTCTTATATAAGGAAAGCAATAATATATATCTTTTTTGTTGTTGAAAGAAACATGATAATGTTTTAACTCGTGTATTAACATGACATATTAATATGACAATTATAAAACCTTGCAATATAATATAAGAGATTAACATAATAGTTTTTTATTTTATAAGAACAAGCTTATTTTATTTCAATGCAAATAAATTCGGTTGGAATAAAACAAAAGATATGGTGACTAACATATATAATCTTGCCACTCTAGCTAAGCAATGAATTATATGATTAACTTACCTCCTCATGAAACTAACCCCATAGTTTTGAAAAAAAAGTTAAGTCCATCCTTGCATCTAGCTAAGATAGCTCCATATTTTGTGTGGTAGAGTTTGTCCCCAAGCATGCCATCCACTACCATCTTGCACTCCAGCTCTATATTGACATTGTTGAGTCTGAAATCTCCCAGCCACTCAATAGCTTCTAAAAGACCCTTTACGTGGTAAACCATCAAAAGTGATTTGTTTTGACTATCACAAACTCCCATCTATCATTCCTCACACACACGACCAACCCAAAACAACCACTAGTGCAGAAAAGGGATTCCACGTCGGTTATTTTTGGCTTTCCACATCGGTTTTCAAACTGATGTGGAAACGACCGATGTGGTTTATTGCCACTTTACACATCGGTTAAAAAACGATGTGTAAAGTATATTTTAAACATCGGTTTTCTATTAACCGATGTGGAAAATTAATTTATCAATTGATAAGCAGTTGGAAATTTAACTTTCTACATCGGTTTTGCCTAAAATCGATGTGTAAATTTGACTTTCTACATCGATTTTAAATAGAACCGATGTGTAAAGTGAAATTTACACATCGGTTCTACGGAAAACCGATGTAGAAAGTTAAATTTACACATCGGTTTTTGATGAACCGATGTGTAAAATCTCATTTTTTTTAATCTGTTATTTACATTTCAATCATTCATTTCCCCTGTTTCAGTAATGCAGATCAATAAACAAACCAAAGCCACTCGATCAAACAAGAAACAACAACAGAACACCAAACCAGTTTTGACACAATTGCAACAAAGTTTTAACCATATCAAAAGCAAAACATACTTCATTCAATTTTCTTGGCACAAACAATCAGCTCTTACACGTATGGTTAAAAATACTGGCATTTCATCAAATGACTAGTTAGCACAGAATCTGAAAACAGAGGGCATCAGGCCTAATTAATTTCGAATAAATGAAAACAACACTTTATCAAGGCTACATCAAAACACGAGAGAAGAAGAATTGAACCAGACCTGAGCACTAATACATATCATCAGTCAAAGGTACACTATAGCTAGTACATGATAAGTTTTTAAACTAACTACATATATACAAACTATGGGTGGTACACTTCAAGAAAGAAAGTTGCCCAACGCCTCTTTATGATGTTGATGTCAGAATCAGATAATGGAGTTGGATTGTTGAATATCTGCAAGTTTAATTGGACAAAAGATTATATCTTTTAAGTAATAAACTAACATAAAACATATAACGAATATATACTATTACTTCTAATTGTGTCAATTAACATTTACCTCGCTCCATCTTTCAGTGATCCCGGAGGAGATAATTTCCAACATCCACTGCATCACATAGTAGCCACATTCCCATGACCCACGTTGTATACGTGACTACGTACAAATGAAACCCAATTAGAATATGAGGAATTAAATAAAATAGAAATCAATTATTGTACCCACTGCATTTGATGCATTTGAACTAATAAATATCTTACGCTGGGAATAATCCATCTGATAGCCCGAGTATGCCTTTCACCATGCAACATGTGGGATGCATTAATAGACCTATCATGACAAAAACATTAATTAAAGTATATCTAATAGATTTCATATAATTAAAACAACCATGCAATTATAAAGTATTTTAATGCTTACGTTTCGATGATTGATTCGATTTCATATTGGAAGAAAGGGGAAATAAGCTAAAATAGTTTTCAAGTTTCTATTTTCTTATTTCCATATCATAGCAACAATCCACCCCATCTTCCCCCCGTAACAATTCAACAACCCCTCCCTTTTAAACAACGTTACCCCTGAACACGAATACCCGCATTAAACATGCGTTGATTATAGGAACATGATATCACCGAAATAAATCAATACAATGCATTATACACGAATTAAAAAAGAAATACAAGGCATGGCATTGAAGAGGAAAGCATAACAGGGAAAGTATAAGATAGTAGTGGATAATATAGTAATCTAAATTTGTTTCATACAAAGAAATAGGAAGTGTAAAAGAAAAGGAGAGAAAGTTCTAAAATGTTGAAGTTTTATAAAATTGAATTAATAGTGGGGGGATTAGGTTTATGATGGCCTTTGGCATTTCGCGGGTTCTTCGCGGCGGGTTGGGTTTTCCTTCGGTTGGTTTCGTGGGGGGGGGTTTCTGTGGGGTCGTTTTTGGTTTGGGGGGGTGGGGGGTTTTTTTTTTTAAGTTTTTTTTTCTCTTTAAATTTTATTTAGACTAAACTTTGAGGACATCTATCTATGGGTGAAAATAGATATAATTTGAAAACCCGGTCATACTAGCTATAAACTAGATGGGGGCTCTCGTTATACTTAAATAACCGGTACTTACTTATTGAGATAAGGCGCAAGATAGAATTGATGATCGTCTCGGGCAAGTATATCACGTATGGTAGTGGCCGAGGTCTACGAGAACATCACCCCATGAACATGGGGTCAATGAACCCATAAAGGGGAGGTTACCCTGATCGACTAACATACGATACGGATACCTAATATATTGGAAAAACATGTTAATTATCATAGTATTTAAAAATTAATTACGTTTTAATAAATTTTAAATAAAATGTACTTACGTGCACCAAAACGATCATGTGTGCGGAACTGGCCATTTCTTTATTGAGTGCCATCTCCATAAGTTCCTTCTTTGGTATATACAGCTCACCAGGTCGGCATCATGTTCCAACGTTACCAAGGTGCATCATCCTCCATGGTGACAAACAGATAGCTGTAACTTTAAAAACATCACCATGGCCAGGTGCCCCTTTGTCGATCCCCTAAACAACATAGATATATATTAGTAATCACGGATAATTAAGTTATTTAATTCGTTATTAACTAAATGGTCAAATGAATACCTTGGCAGAAGCAGACATCTCTGGTCTTCCTAGATCCGACCTTTTAGGCACAATATCATTTCCAACATCCTATAACGAATAAAAATAAAGCATTATCTTTAAACAATAATAAATATATTTCAACTATGAATATAGAAAAACACAACTAACCGAATACCTCAGATGCAACAAGAAAGTTGACCAGTCTTCTTGGCCAGAGGATGAAGTTCTCGGGGCCCGACCCACTTGTCTTTGAACCTCCTCAGTGGGCACAGGGACTCGAGCATCAGCATCTCGAATAATCTCAACAGACACCCTCAGCTGATCATCCGGTAATAACTGATGGTGTATGATATTACCTAACTTATTATATGCCCTACCCAATGCTACTAAGCGGCGATGATGATGATCATCAACATACAGCTCACACCTATCAGGGTCGTCATCATCATCATCATCATCATCATCATCATCATCATCATAGAAGATCACCATCATCATCATTTTCGGGATGATGAGGAGGATCACATGAGCCCTTAGTGCTCACATGGACAGAGGGGATGGACAGAGGGTTGGACACCTACCGTCATCATATGCTAGGACATAGAAGTCAATATTGCCATCTCATTTGGGCAAACCGCTCGGCCATCTCTGTCGAAGCTCAGCTGCAATCTCCTGTTTTAGTCGTGCTCTATCTCGCAAATCGAATCCTGTGGCATTGGTGTGAAGATGAACCATGATATTGGCGAATCGCCGACACCCCATCCCACACCAATGACACGGCCGGGTGGTGCTGTTTACTGGATGGCGATAGATAAGATATCATTGCGTCCTCTAGGAACAAAGGTTCCTTGGGTTAGTTGATCATCCAAGGCATCCTATCACATAAAAATATCAGGTCACATTACAATTCGGTAACAATCTTAAAATGACAATTACAACAAACTATACTTACAATCCTCTCAGCTACTTGGCGGGCCTCCTCGGATGTATATTGTCCCGTTTTTCTTTGTCGGCCCCTCTTCCATGAACGATGGCGTGGGGGTGGAGGTGGATCAACAACCTCTGGAAGAGTTTCAGCATTAGGATCCGCCTGAGATGCTGCTACCTGACGTGCTTTCTTTTCCTCTTCAACCATTTTCTTAACAAGCTTTTTATATCCCCCACGAGACATGACATGGGGTAGACATTCTTGCTTTGGTTTTCCTGCCCCTTTTTCCTCTTCTCCTGTTATAAATAAAAGACAATTAAATTACATAAGTAAATGAAATTAATGCAATTACATAAATTTAGAGACAAATCAAATAAGTTAACCTCGAAAGCTGGGATCACGCGGCTCGAACAAAGCGATCCCACGTCGCCTTGTCAAGAAATGGATACACCTCAAGTGGGTTCTTTTTACTTTTTGGATTGAATATATAGTATCTGCCTGTGTCGGCCTTAAAAGCCCTCCAACGCTCTCCAAAGATACTTCAAAGAAACACTTCTTCATAGCGTATGTATCCGGTATGTCAAATGTCAACTACATTAAGACCAAAAGAATCAACGAATTACTGTATGATATTATTAAGATAAAAATAAAGTAGATACAGACAAACACAGGACGTAGAAGTATAGATACCAGAATACTCTCCCATATCTGCTCCTTCACGTCCGCCGGTACATCTCTCCACCTATCAATGAGTATACTGGGCCTGTTCCTAGCAAGGGTCGCCACAAAACTGGTAAACTGATCTTCCATTGGCCCAATAGGTTTGAGGTTATCATCAAAATCTACTCTTATCTTTTGATTTGACCCATGGTTGGCAGTCAAATTCCTCATCCGTGTGGCATGTCTACCCTTTCTACCGGTAGACGGGGTCTCTGACCCGCTGCATGAAGGAGGGATATCCTCATGATCAGCCATGTATACCTGTTTAAACACAAAACAAAAAAAAACTTGTTAGTATGTCAGGATAAATATCAAACATGACTTATAAATATCGATCAACGTACATAAACATAACTTATAAATATCAACGTAAACATATAATATACCAATGAAAGCTTTACTAAGGCTTTACTAATTTTTGTGGGCATATACTCGAATCAAATAAATTTTCAAGAAAATACATTAAAACTCCAATGAAAGCTTTTCAGCCAAAACGTACCTTCTGAGAGACACGCCTAGTTGTTATTGTCCAAAGACAGCAGAGAAGTGAACAAAGCAGAGGCAGTAGCACTATGCAACGGAGTCAAGGACACTCCTCAAATCAAATCCATGATCCGGAAAAATAACACCGGTCAATTTCTTGTTCTGCAAATAGAGTAAGAAAGTTGGTCACGGCAATGATTGTTAGAAATACTATATATATGTATATAGATTTTTAGCAGGGCATCACTAGTTAAGACAAAAAGAAACTAGGTAAAGAATCAACAATAGTGCTTTAATGCAGGTGACAAAGTAATTTAAAAAGAACCTCCATTTCTTCCTATATCAGCAAGTTACTGCAAATTGAGATCTACACAGGTAGCTTATTACTGCATTAGTGTTGTGTCGAAATAAATTACATTTGCATGAAACGGTTGAGTTCAAACAAAAAGAAAATAATATAGTTAATTTAAAAAAAAAAAGTAAAATCACTAACACTATCACGATTGCATGAACCAAACACCAATCACTAACTCATTGATCGTCATGATTGCATGAACCAAACACAAATCACATGAACTATGATTTAAACGTAAAAAATTCTAGATGAGATAGATCATAAAAATGAGCATAATGACTATCTAACAACAAATAAACAATTTGATAGTTCTTTCATCTATTCTGTGTCTACCAAATAAACAAAAACAACAATTAAATAGCAGCAGCAACCTGATACACAATTTGATAGTCATATTTCCCTTCCTTCTCTCGGCAAAGAAATCACATGGCTTAGGAATGACAATACTTCATTTGTTTGTGACTCTATCAACATCAGTGCAATTCCATTGAAGCTTAGAATATACTCTCTCGACTTATCAAGTACAAACTACAATGGCATAAAATTAGTCGACTAAAAGTGCTGCAAACCTATAATTAAAAAAAGGTTACACCTCTCCAAGTTTGGTTACGCAGCAGAGGGAACAAAACATAGCTGCTCTCAAAAAGAATTTTTTTCAACCATCCAGTTTAAGAAAATTATTGTAATAGCTTAGGCTTCAGCTTTCTCAACTAACATCTTCTTCCTTTCTAAGTTCGGCACCCAATGGATAGTCATTGTTTAGACCAAGTTAATTTTTCCCCCAAATAACAACATGCAAATGGCCAACATTTTATAATCAACAACAACCAAGAGAAAAGAGTGTAGAAACAGGAAACCCTTCCAACCTCCTTCACCCCCTAAAACCAAAGCAAAACCAGTGAAAAACAAGAAAAAATTTGAACGAAACCGAAGATTGAATATGGAAAACCCTAAACCTAAATCAGTTAATCACAACAGCAAAATCCATTACCCATACACATCAGTGAATGAACCACAACAACAAACTGAACAAAGTGAATACTAGAGAATGAAGCAAGGTGAAGGGAAAGTGAAGCAAAGTAAAATGGAGGAAGCACTCACCAGAGAATGAAGCAATGGCGGCAAGCGGACAGAGCGAGGTGAGGGCGAGCATCCAAACGCAAAGGTAAAGCACAGGGAGAGAGCCGCGCGTTAGCACATGGTGTTTTCTGTTTTAGGATTCAGCTAGCAAAACTCGAAAATGAAGAATGCAGGGATAGCGCGCGGAACAGAATAAAAATTGGCAATATTACACATCGGTTATCCTAAAAACCGATGTGGTTAACATTATACACATCGGTTATTACAAAACCGATGTGTAAACCTTACACTTTTATTTATATTTTTTAAATTTTATACATCGGTTAATTAAAACCGATGTGTAATAGTAAATTTTTAAAATTTTATTTATTTATTTATAATTTATACATCGGTTATCTAGAAACCGATGTTGTTAATCACAATTTTACACATCGGTTCATTAAGAACCGATGTTGAATGTTAATAATTCTGACTTTAAATTTTTTTTATTTTTATTTTAAACATCGGTTAGAAATAACCGATGTGGAAAAGTTTTACGCATCGGTTATTCAGTAAACCGATGTGTAATACTTTGGATTTAATTTCAAAAATGTCACCGCCTCGTTTTACACATCGGTTTCTAATAAATCGATGTGTAAATTCCGATGTAGAATCACTTTTCTGCACTAGTGAACCTTGGTCTCTGAACATGTTTGCAATTGCATCCACGTTGCACTTGACTTGAGCCATCCACTAGCAGGTTTCGTCCAAGTCATAGCACTATGAGGAGATTGATCGACGACATTATTATCATGCACTTTGCCCCAAACTTTGCTCCCACTCATACAACATGTCACGGGCTGTTGCTATGAAAAATTGATGGCTTTTTCAACCCTTCCCCAGATTTTCTCATTTCTTCTTCTCCATGTTGGATAATATTGATAAAATAAATAACAATGTTGAGTACAAGAAATAGCCTGAGCCGTGTCTAGGGACTGTCATTAAGGATTATTCCGCCTACCAAATAAATAATAAAATACGAAACTCAATAAATTATAAAATGCGAAACTCCTCCAGATATAACAGGCTCTTCTGGCACAAGCATATGGACCACAACAACATGATCAAATACCACTCAGAATTTTGAACCACGCTCAGAATTCTATCTTTTTTGCATGCGTACTAAAAAACTTCTATAGTACAAATACAAACATATATTAAACACTGCAGCTTGAATTCTTTTTTGCCGTTAATCTCCAGCAGAGAAAACCGTCCAACAGATCATGGGAGTAAAGGCAAATTAATTTTCCATTCAAAGCATAATTGTGGCACGTTCCAAAATCAAGTTCCAACAGACAAATACATAATAACCATCAATAAATACTCATTAGAATTGCACATCCAATTGTCCAAATAGTGCTATAACATAAAAAGGCTTTATTTGCCTTTCAAATGGAAAGAGTCACGTTGCCAAATCCCAATTCCTTTCATCAATCATATTTAATATTTGTTTTCAAAATCAAATTGATAAAAGTAAATTAATGCATCAGTTTTATATTAGGGGTGAGCATCGGGCGGTTCGGGTGGGGTTTGTCAGGTTCGGGCGGGTTCGATGTAAGAAAAATGAAATCCGAACCCGTCCATCTATACATTGGGTTGGCCGGATGCTGGTTTCGGGCGGGTTGAAGCAGATTTAGGATTTTTAATTATTTAATTTTATTTCAAAAAATTAAAAAAAAAACCCAACGAGCCTAAACCGATTTTTCACCCGCTAAACCGATTCAACCCGACCGTTGCACAAAAATTAATAACGGGTCGGACGGTTTCGGGCGGGTCATATATTTTTGCTCACCCCTATTTTATATTGCACATGGGGAATTTGAAATGCAATCTGATACAATTAAATACCAGGTGAAAACAATCAAAGGAAATTAAAAATTATTAATGATACAGTTTCAAAATTAAAAGATAATAAAATTTAAAAATACTTTTAAATTCAAAATTAAAATTAAATTTTTGAAATAAATTGAATATACAACAATCTCCCACATATTTCAAAAATTTCAAGATAGATACAGATTATGAGTTAGAAAACAACATGAGTGTAAATGCTTCGAATTTGATGTCAGTTGGACTATGAACCAGACCTAGACTGATAGGCCGATTACCTACAATGTATTGGTGAAGTTTTAAATTTCTATGAACCAATACACTTTATGTAAGTAAGAATTCTACCAATTACTTTACACCCCACAGATCTTGTTGTTACGCTGTTTGGCGCCTTTCGGCCATGCGCATGCCTGGTTACTCATAAGTGCTCTAGAAATTACGCCAAAATTTCATAAGAGTGGCCCCACTCCACACTCATATAGGTGATTTCATCAAGTGTATACTGCACTTTATACACCACCCAAAGAGTTAAAAAAGTCATTAAAAGCTTTCAGCTTAACCTCCAAAAATGCAGTCTAGCACTTTCTACACCATAGGAAGAGACAAGATTAAGGGTGCCACCAGAACTAACAAGTGATTATTACCCATATGAACCTTCTTTGTGACACCCTAACTTGGGTCATCACATGATTACCCGTTTGCGGAAAATAAAATCATAAATTCGTTGGTTGCTTTCGCAAAATAATGTTTTCTCAACGTTTGTCTTCAACAAAATGGGGGATAAAATTTTTTCTTTTCAACATCGTCACAACAATGTTCACATAATCCCACTTAGATATATCGATATATATATATATATATATATATAAGTCATACAGCTATACTACCTCGTATGTTTCACACTTAGACATTTATAATGAAAAGATTATTTCCAAAACATAACTTAACGTAAACCTAAGCTGGTCAAACACTACGACAAAAAGGAGCAGCATCAGCATGTCCCAAACTAAACATTCTTCTTCTTGTAGACGCCATAGTCTTTAAGAGGTTCATCTGATTTTCACCACGTAGAACCCAGAAGAGAAACCACAAATAAAACATGCAAGAGTGAGAAACCGACAAATGGATCATAACGCGAGAACCATATGTACGACACAATAAAACATGTACAAACCCATATCAGTTAATTTCTCATAATTAAATTAGCATACAGCACAATATATCAAAGGGTCTCACACCCGAACATCGTGGTTTTAAAATATGAATGCATGAACACTTCAATATTCAGACTCTAAAATTTCGTACTTAATCTCATGAGATATCCCAACCTCATGATGAGTTGATCAGACTCGATTGCCACACCAGGTAAAAAGGCACATAGCCAAAACCCATCGCACACTGTCCAACATCGTGGCACAGTGATAACATCGTGAATGGGGTCTCATTGTCCTCCCGGCACAATGAAAAACATCCTAGCATGATCTACCTGACGCATCAAGGTGAGACTCAGAACCACAACACGTCTGCCAAATGCATGCAAGAAAACACTTTATTCTCGATACTTTTCTTTGTGTTATATCTTTCTTTGTCAAAGCTCTCAAAAGCATTCGACCAAACATAATTTCAAACATCTTTAAAATTTTCGTTAAAACACAGGACCTCAAAGTCCGAGTGCTCAATCACGAAACCCAGGACTGATGCATCAGACTTAGGTTCATGGTAATAGAAAATATCTCAAAATGTTTTAACTTCTTTAAGTAGATACTCAGTCTACAACACAATGAACCTTAATACCCCGACGTCTCGGCTATTAAGTTCAAACCTCTTTAAAACAATTTCAACTCAAAACTTGATTTTGGAAAATTTGTTAAGTAGGAAGATTTCTGTCATAAAACATCGGTTACCGAAAAACATCATTTTCAGAAAAGAGGGTCACGGAGATTTGAAGTTCATCAAAAATATACGTTGCCATTTCTAAAATACTTGTCATCGTCGGTTTTCCAAATTGTCGTCATTAAGTCATTTTAAAGTATTTCAAGGTAAAGCTTAGCTTTTTCCGCTTAAACAATTTTATAAATTCACAGTTAAGTTATTTTCGCAGATTAACTTCACAAAATAACTTTTTATAATATTGCAGAATATCTTATCTAAAAATTAGCAGTAGTAAAATATTTTCACGGTTACCCCTCTCTGTGACACATAGTTCACCTTTTTTCAAATATAAATCATTAAAATAATAATATTTCTCAAATACTTGTTATTTTTCCAAACAATATTTTTCATAAAAATTATATTCCAACATTTCCTATAAAACATTGAATATAATTTTATGCAGTTTATTAAAGCTTTTATCTGATTAATCGGTTGTGCACTGACCACTGTCAGGCTTCACAAACAACATCCAACATCATCATCAGAACTATATTACCAGACAATTCATACATCATAGCAATATAATATATATATATATATATATATATCTGCGGATAATTAAATAAATTAAAAGCAGATAAATAATCGAAACACATATAAACAACTAGAAACACATAGCCAAATAAAATAAACCAGAAACACCACAACCACATAAACAAATATATACAGACCACAAACATGGACATATGGCCATCCGAATAACCCGTCAGGTAACCCCTCTTACCTCTCGAAGATTCACAGCAAGTTGAATTTAATTCGTCAGAAGCCGGAAACTCACGTACACCGCTTTATACTTAACCTTCAACAATACAACCAGACAACCACATAAATAAACAATCACAAAACATCAAAATCCTCCTATGTTGGTCACGACCTCATAGTTTTTAAGGACTAAACAAACACCAAAGTTGTTTAAATTATGGATTAATGAATCTAATATACTTAAGGAAATGGATTAGGGCTAAACAACAAAGTTAAGAATCAAAACCATCCTAACCCTCTAAATGGTAGATTCGGCCAAGACATGAAATTATGGCTAGGAATCTTAGTTTGACATAAGAACCTAGATTCATCACTAATACATGTTCAATAGATGATTAACATGATCACTTCCATGACAAGAAATCAAATTTCTACACCCATTTTTTTGTATGATTCGGCCTAGGCTAGAAATAGGGGAAGGAAATTTTTCTTTGCAACAATCTCTTAGATCACAATAGTAGAGATAATAATAAGAACATAGAAAGTGGTTTCACATTTTTAGGATTTTTCTATGATTTACTATGATTTTTCAAAGTTATGAACATAAACTTGAATCTAGTTTGAACATGGTGATTTAAGACTTCAAAACATGAAAACTTATGAAGGACATGACATTAAATGAAGGTAGAGAGTAAGAATCACCACTTGAAGAACAAGAAATGAGCAAGAAATGGCAACTTTCTTCACAAACTCAAGCTTTTTGGTTAAGAAGAAAATGGAGAAAATGCTAAGTGGAGAAGATGAAGACACTTGTAGAAAGTGGTGGAATGATGTAGAAGCTTGCCCCTTGGAGCTTATGGGCAGCCAAGCCTCCATGGGCCTTGGGCCTTGTGCAATTTGATTGTGGAAGTCCAAGCCCATTACCAATTTTCCAACATAAAACATGTTTAAGTCTTTAATTAAAGATAAAGGAAATTGAATGATAAGAAATTGGTTTAGGGAAATTGAAATATTAAACATGATATTGACATTAGGGTAGCATCCCCACATGAGTTTTGATTGACCAAAATTGATCCAATTCACTTGGAAGATTCTAGAAACTAGTTTAGGGACCAAAATGCAATAAAGAATAAGTTTAATGACCAAAATGCAATTTCCATAGAAATTGTCATCATGAGGCCATGTGCACCATTAATGTGTTCACATGGGTGACTCACCATATGTGACTCATTGGTATCATCCGTTAGCAGCTCCCGAAAATCTCGTAATCTGCTCCGTTGCTTCCCTGATTCAATATGACATCCGGATAAAATATAATATTTCACTTTTTAGTGAAATATTTCAAAATAACCAAAATCGTAGGAAATTAAATAAAAACCTTAAGTTTCGTTCACGAGTAAAAATTAGGTCTTCTGGTCAGTATAAATATACTGTCAGTGAAAATAGCGGACCGGGATTCGCCCGTCGTTTCAACCTAAATTTTAATCGTAAGCTTCTACGTTCAAGTAGAATTGAATGGTAACCTCCATTTATTTAAAATAATTTTCTAATACTCATATGAGTATATAAACAGTAGCACATTCATTATCAAAAAAGAAAACAGCGGAAAATCGGGGTGTTACATTCTTCATGGGATCTCCAATCACAAAGGTTGGGTTACCGTCATCGTTAATTTAACATTGGCTTAAGTCCCATTCCCCTTGATGTTTCATTTATTAATTTCTTTCCCAAACGGCTTTGTCAGAGGATCGGCCAAATTCACTTCTGACTTCACATAATTAATGGACATAATTCCATCTTTTAGTAGCTGCTTAACAACATCATGTCTCAATCGAATATGTTTATTCTTACCATTGTAAGCCTTATTCTTTGCAATGACTATTGCCGCTTGGTTATCACAATACATAGACACAGGAGGAGTTGGTTTAACTCCTAATGGAATATTTGCTATGAGATTTTTCAACCACTCAGCCTGATTACCAGCTAACTTCAGAGCAATAAACTCTGATTCCATGGTAGATTTAGCAATAATAGTTTGTTTGGATGATTTCCAAGTAATTGCACCACCACCAAGGGTGAATAGATAACCACTAGTGGATTTTGTCTCATCTGAATCTGAGATCCAATTAGCATCACTGTATTCTTCCAATACAGCAGGAAATCCACTATATAGAATACCATAACTCATGGTACCTCTCAAATATTTCATTAGTCTGACTAATGCATCCCAATGTTCATCATTGGGGTTATGTGTGTATCTGCTCAATCTGCCCATAGCATATGCTATGTCAGGTCTAATAAAATTTGTAACGCCCTTTGTTACATTAGTAATCTCAAGGTAAAATCAATAAAAATCCTTTTTAACATTTAATTAAAACATACATCTCATAAAGAAAAATTTAAAAATATATATAAAGTCTGAAAATACCTCATAATAAATAACGTGGTAATAAAATATCCATGTAGTGAATATAAATATAAATAAAAATCAAAAGTCTCAATACTGGGCGTCAACTAACAAACCCAACGATAAACAAATAAATGTGTCTAGCCACATACAACTCCCTATTTAAGAAAATACTAACCAAACTAGAAAGAATAACTAATAGAATCCATTAAGTCTTCACGCCTCTTCAGTTTCAATGATATCCTCCTCGTGCTCTGAAAACAATACTTAATAATGAGATATAAAATCCCAGTGATCAACAATACAGTTTTATAAAAATATTTTTGAAAATAGCATTGTTCTCAAATACCGCAGAAACCTAAAAACTGTCCATGGCACCCGCTAATTTTCCAAAATAATATATATAAAAGAAAATACTTTTAATATTAATAATAATCTCATCTCAATACATCACATTCCATATACCAGATAAATTCTAGTTTAATCCAAGCGGTCCGAAGACTTCCTAATTAAATTGGCCTCTTGCCGGCATGCCATATAATCACACATCACACGACAATGGCGTCCCATTGCCCACCCCTACTCACAAGGAGTGTTTCGATGTCACCCTCCTGTCGGGGACATTTCCATTTCGATACCTCCCATGTGCACATAGTGGTATTTCTCCTTTTTCGACACCCCAACCTATGGCGGTGTTACTTTCGATACTCCTTTTTAGGTAGTATTACTTATTTTCGACATCCCAATTATATGGGGATGTTACTTTCGATACCCCATTACGGTGGTATTACTTTTCGATACCCCTATCATAGGTGGTATTACAGCAAACATCATACAATTCATCTTAAGCCACAATTTCATGTCTCATACGTGTAACAATTCATTTACCAAAAATTAAATATTTGATCTTATCATGCATGTCAAATAAACTCACAAGGCATAACATACACCAATAAGCACGTCATTCAACTAATTCAAATACCAATCATGTATTTCATGCCATCAGTAACAAGAATAAATACCCAATTTAATAATCCTTTTTATTTTAATTCAAAACCCCTAAAAAAATTAGTTTATTAATAACATGCATCATTCAATTAAAATCTCTCAAAATCATAGGTAAGTCGCTCAACACAATAAACACATGTACCATGGAAAGGGTTATTAAAAGGTATTGTTGCTCACCTCTCGAAGACCTCCAATGTGCTCTAAAATTTATTTATGATAAGAATTTGCGCTTCCCTAAAAATTCTTCTCCCGTTTGGTGGCTTTTTTGGATCTGTGTTGTTACGATTGCACTGGCAAGAATGAACGGAACTGACGAAAATGCCAAACCCCTCTGCGACGCTCCTGATCCACGCTCCTTTTCTTTTTGGTTACTATTCCTTTATATATATATATATATATATATATATATATATATATATATATATATAGTGTCAGCGTAGGTTTGTCCCTTTTTCTTCTTTTTTTTGGCAAAATCCGGAAGTGGGCGCAAGGCCATGCACGCCACTATTTCTTGTGCCTGTGCGCCACTATCGTATATACACACACACACACACACACACACACATATATATAATTATATATATATATATATGTGTGTGTGTGTGTGTGTGTGTGTGTGTGTGTGTGTGTGTGTGTATATATTATATTCTTTTAAAATAATTAAGTAATTTCAATAAATCCTTGTACTATCAAATTCTTCACACAACCTCTTAATTATATTTTATTTATACTATACATTTTAATAACCAATATATATATATATATATATATATATATATATATCAACTCAATTATAATAAATTTTTAGGATGTTACATTTTCTCCCCTCCTTAGAGAATTTCGCCCCCGAAATTTGCCTCATACTCACGCACTTATCTTAACATATGACACGTTCAAACGTAAAGGTTACCATATCTTAGATAATAAAATATGGGTATTGACGCACGATGTCCTCCTCCATCTCCCAAGTGGCTTCCTCAGGAGTCAATCCGTCTCATAACACTTTCACCAATGGAATTGCCTTGTTCCTTAGAGTCTTAGTGCTCTTATCCAAGATTTGACTAGGCTTTGGCTTATAGATCAAATTATCCTTCAATTGTACAGACTCAGGAGCTATCACATGAGATTCATCAAGCACATATTTTCTGAGTTGTGACACATGGAAAACATCATGAAGGTTTGCCAACTGTGGCGGAAGAGCCAATTGATAAGCAACAGGCCCGACTCTTTTAAGGATTTGGAAAGTTCCCATGAAATGAGGATTTAGCTTGCGAACTTTCATCGACCTCTCTACCCCCGTCTTAGGAGTGACTCTCAAAATTACATGCTCACTTTCCTGGAATTCTAGAGGCTTTCTCCTTTTATCGGCGTAGCTCTTTTGTCTACTTTGCACCATGTGCATCCTCTCCCTAATCATTTTGATTCTCTCAGAGGTTTCCTGGACCAATTCAGGTCCTATCAAGGTTTTCTCACCTACCTCACACCAACATAAAGGGGACCTACACTTCCTCCCATATAAGGACTTATAGGGTCCCATGCCAATACTAGCGTGATAACTATTGTTATACGCAAACTCAATGAGAGGTAGGGATCTATCCCAACTCCCTCCTTCATCCAAGACACACACCCTAAGCATGTCCTCAAGGGTCTGAATGGTCCGCTCTGACTGACCATCCGTTTGGGGATGATAGGCCGTGCTAAGGTTCAACTTAGTCCCAAAGGCTTGTTGAAAAGCTCTCCAAAATCTAGGGGTAAACCTCGGGTCTCTATCCGACACTATAGATGTGGGTATCCCATGAAGCTTGACTATTTCCTTGATATAGAGGTATGCCAACTTGTCTAAGCTATAGGTTGCCTTAATTGGCAAGAAGTGGACAGACTTGGTCAACCTATCCACTATCACCCAAATGGCGTCTAAGCCCAAACGTGTCTTAGGTAACCCCATCACAAAGTCCATAGAAATTCTCTCCCACTTCCATTCTGGAATCTCCAAGGACTGCAACAACCCCGAAGGCTTCTGATGTTCTATCTTAACCTTTTAGCACACTAAACACCTAGTTACGAAGCTAGCCACATCCTTTTTCATTCCTGGCCACCAATACATCCTCTTAAGGTCTTGGTACATCTTAGTTATTCCAGGATGTATGGTAAACTTCCCCTTATGAGCTTCCTCTAATATCTTCTCTCTAAGGCTCCCCTCCTTAGGAACAACGATCCTATTCTTAAACTTCACTAGCCCATCAACAGACAACTCATAACCCTCTTGTCCTAACCGAGACTGTAACTCCTGGTCTAAAAGTTGTTCCCGCCTAACCGCATCTCTAAGGTCACTATTAATTTCCAACCTATTCAACTTCAAACTCAAGACATTTAAGGACACATCCAACACTTCTAGATTCATGTCCCTAAACTCTTCCATGAGGTTCAGCTCTTGCACCATCAAGCTTGACACGTGTAGGGACTTCCTACTCAAAGCATCCGCCACCACATTGGCTTTTCCCATATGGTACTTCAACTCGAAGTCATAGTCCTTAAGGAACTCCATCCACCTCCGTTGTCTCATGTTCAACTCCTTCTGGTCGAACAGATATTTTAGGCTTTTATGGTCACTAAAAACTTCAAACTTTGCCCCATAAAGGTAATGCCTCCAAATCTTAAGGGCAAAAACCACGGCTGCTAGCTCTAAGTCATGGGTAGGGTAATTCCCTTCATGTGGCCTAAGCTGCCTAGAGGCATATGCTACCACCTTGCCCTCCTGCATTAAGACACATCCCAAGCCATTCTTAGATGTGTCGCAGTATACCACAAAACTCACTAAGGGATCTGGTATAGTTAAGACTGGTGATGACACCAACCTCCTCTTAAGTTCTTGGAACCCGTCCTCGCACTCCTGGTCCCACACAAAAGGTTTCTCTTTCCTAGTCAACTGGGTCAAAGGTAAAGCTAATCTAGAGAACCCCTCTATGAACTTCCTATAGTAACCAGCTAAGTCTAAGAAACTTCTCACTTCGGTTACTGTCTTAGGTTGTTCCCACCCCAACACCGCATCGACTTTAGAGGAATCAACCGTTACACCATCCTTTGAGATTGCGTGTCCTAAAAACTTTACCTCTTTTAGCCAAAACTCACACTTCTCTGGTTTGGCATAAAGACGCTTGTCCCTCAAGGTCTGCAACACCAACCTTAAGTGTTCTCCATGTTCTTCTGGTGTCTTAGAGTATATCAAAATATCATATATGAACACCACCACAAACATGTCCAAAAAGGTCCTAAAGATCCGATTCATGTAGTCCATGAAAACGGCTGGGGCGTTGGCCACACCAAAGGGCATCACTACATACTCATAGTGCTCATACCTTGTCCTGAAGGCTGTCTTAGAGATGTCCACGCTTCTAACTCTAATTTGATGGTATCCCGATCTTAGATCTATTTTGGAAAACATTGACGCTCCCCTTAACTGATCTAAGAGATCATCTATCCTAGGCAAGGGGTAATTGTTCTTGATGGTTACCTTATTCAGTTGCCTATAATCAACACACAACCTCATACTCCCATCCGTTTTTCACTAGAAGCACTGGTGCTCCCCAAGGTGACACATTAGGCCTAATAAACCCCTTTTGTAACGTATCCTCTATCTGTTTCTTGAGCTCGCTCAACTCTAAAGGTGTCATCCTATAGGGTGATACTGATACAGGTCCACTCCCAGGTACTAAATCTATGGTAAACTCAATCTCTCTATCTGGAGGTAAACTAGAGACATCCTTAGGAAACACATCTGGGAACTCACACACAATAGGCAACGCCGCTATATCACTTTTAGCCTCTATCTTAGCAGAAAAGAGAAGTATATATCCCTGAGCTCCCTCAACTAAGCACTTATGACATGAGGCAGCAGAGATAAGGTGTTCCGTCCTAGGAGAGTCAACAGACATGGACTGTGGAATGAAATAAATAGTTCGACTAGCACAATCAATAATAGAATTATTACGAGACAACCAGTCTATGCCCAAAATAATATCTAGACCAGATATAGGTAAACATATCAAATCAACAATATAAGTCAGGTCTTGAAACAATAAGGGACATTGCAGGCAGACAGAAGAAGTAATCAATCTATCTTTAGCAGGAGTAGAAACACACAAATCATATGACAGTTTAGTAACAGGTAACTCTAAGAATTGAGCACATTTAAATGAAATGAATGAATGTATTGCTCTCGAATCGAACAATATGATAACATCATGACCTTTAATAAAGCCCTTACCTTGAATCAAACCGTCGGACTCCTTCACCTCCTCTCCTTGGATGATAAAGACCCTTCCGTGGTTCAATGATTCAGTTTGTGATTGTCCTCCTGACTTGCACATCCTAGCAAAGTGTCCCATCTTCCCGCATTGGTGGCAAGTGGTTTGTGCCGCGGGGCACACACGATCTCCATACTGCCACCCACACTTGTAACATCCAGTCCCCCTTTCACCTTGAGCACCTTGAACCTGCTTACCCTTCGTGATTGTAGGCACAGGTCGTAGGCTATTTTGGAAATTACCCCCTTTCCCATGGAACCTCTTGCTGTCACTGAAGCTCTTCTTTTTCAACCTCTCAGCCAGCACCGCTTGCATATTCTGCTCCGCCACCCTACACTTGTTCACTAAAGTGGGGTAGTCTCGAATCTCTAGGAGCCCAATAAGGCTCTTTATCTCTGGCTTCAAACCCTGCTCGAACTTAATTGCTTTCCACGGACCATCAGGATTATCCCTCACCTATGTGGAGAACCTTGCAAGCCTCTCAAACTGGGCCACATATTCTGCTACCGTCATACTCCCCTGACGAAGATGTAGAAACTCCATCTCTTTTTGTATCCGGACGCTGTGCGGAAAGTACTTCTCCAGAAATACCTCCTTGAATCTGTCCCACATGATAGGGGCGCCCGAAGCAAGCAACCTGCCCCTGGCACAGTTCCACCAGTGCTCTGCATCCGACTCTAACATATAGGTGGCAAAATCCACCTTCTGAGCATTAGAGCACCCCATGACCCGGAAAATCTTCTCTAATTTCAGTAACCATTCCTCAGCCTCAATAGGATCGGTGGTCCCTCGAAAAGCTGGTGGATTTTTATTCCTGAACTCTGACAGACCCCTGTACTGTGGATCTGGAGCTGCAACCGGTACCATGTTAAGCACATCCCCCTTATCCCTCATCTGACGGAGAGTCTCCGTCTGCTCCTGCATAACTCTGGCCATTCGAGCCAAAGTCGCTGCAAGCACATCATTTCTCCCTCGCCTGTTCGCTGCCATAATCTGCATACCACCAATCAAACAGTGGGTTGATCAAGTCCAATATCCAAAAGGGTAGAATGCAGAATTATAACTCTAACAAGCATCCAATGTGACCAAGTTTTGTTTTTGAAAAAGCCCCACTGCCACAGTCCGATTTAGAATCGAACTGCTCTGATACCATTTGTAACATCCCTGACTGCTCTATGGATTGACGACTGACCCCACAGACCAACACGGGTCTTTTCAGCGTGCTTTGTCCTCACTCACACGCTTCCTGAGAAAACTTCCCAGGAGACACCCATCCCAAAATTGCTCCAAGTCAAGCACGCTTAACTGTGGAGTTCTTAAGTGATGGGCTGCCGAAAAGAAGATGTATCTTATTGGTATAGGTAGTACTAATCAATTCATATAAGCCTTCCTCAACTGTATAGTCCCATACCTACACAGTCTCAGGATCCCTCTCATTTGGGTGTGTAATCGGTTCATTTATGTGTCCCTCCACCTAGAAGCCTTCCAGGAGCCGCTCCTTGTCCGTGCCTTCTTGCACCGGTGACCACTCCCCGCCCTCGTCGGCAACCGGGTGTTACATGCCCACCAGCTTCCGCTTGGTTCGTCCCCGAACCACACCGTACTGGGAGAAGTGCCTCTCTGATACCATAAATGTAACGTCATTTGTTACATTAGTAATCCCAAGGTAAAATCAATAAAAATCCTTTTTAACATTTAATTAAAACATACATCTCATAAAGAAAAATCAAAAAATATATTTAAAGTCTGAAAATACCTCATAATAAATAACGTAGTAATAAAATATCCGTGTAGTGAATATAAATATAAATAAAAATCAAAAACCTCAATATCGGGCGTCTACTAACAAACCCAACGATAAACAAATAAATGTGTCTAGCCACATACAGCTCCCTATTTAAGAAAATACTAACCAAACTAGAAAGAATAACTAATAGAATCCACTAAGTCTTCACGCCTCTTCAGTTTCAATGATGTCCTCCTCGTGCTCTGAAAACAATACTTAATAATGAGATATAAAATCCCAGTGATCAACAATACAGTTTTATAAAAATATTTTCGAAAATAGCATTGTTCTCAGCCGGCGCGGTAACCGGAAAAACTATCCATGGCACCCGCTAATTTTCCAAAATAATATATATAAAAGAAAATACTTTTAATATTAATAATAATCTCATCTCAATACATCACATTCCATATACCAGATAAATTCTAGTTTAATCCAAGCGGTCCGAAGACCTCCTAATTAAATTGACCTCTTGCCGGCATTCCATGTATTCACACATCACACGACAATGGTATCACATTGCCCACCCCTACTCACGAGGAGTGTTTCGATGTCACCCTCCTGTCGGGGACATTTCCATTTCGATACCTCCCATGTGCACATGGTGGTATTTCTCCTTTTTCGACACCCCAACCTGTGGCGGTGTTACTTTCGATACTCCTTTTTAGGTAGTATTACTTATTTTCGACATCTCAATTATATGGGGATGTTACTTTCGATACCCCATTACGGTAGTATTACTTTTCGATACCTCTATCATAGGTGGTATTACGGCAAACATCATACAATTCATCATAAGGCACAATTTCATGTCTCATACGTGTAACAATTCATTTACCAAAAATTAAAGATTTGATCTTATCATGCATGTCAAATAAACTCACAAGGCATAGCATACACCAATAAGCACGTCATTCAACTAATTCAAATACCAATCATGTATTTCATGCCATCAGTAACAAGAATAAACACCCAATTTAATAATCCTTTTTATTTTAATTCAAAACCCCTAAAAAAATTAGTTTATTAATAACATGCATCATTCAATTAAAATCTTTCAAAATCATAGGTAAGTCGCTCAACACAACAAACACATGTACCATGGAAAGGGTTATTAAAAGGTATTGTTGCTCACCTCTCGAAGACCTCCAATGTGCTCTAAAATTTATTTATGATAAGGATTTGCGCTTCCCTAAAAATTCGTCTCCCGTTTGGTGGCGTTCTTGGATCTATGTTGTTACAGTTGCACTGGCAAGAAAGAACGGAACTGACGAAAATGTTAAACCCCTCTGCGGCGCTCCTGATCCACGCTCCCTTCCTTTTTGGTTACTGTTCCTTTATATATATATATATATATATAGTGTCAGCGTAGGTTTGCCCCTTTTTTTTTTGGCAAAATCCGAAAGTGGGCGCAAGGCCCTGCACGCCACTATTTCTTGTGCCTGCGCGCCACTATCATATATATATATATATTATATTTTTTAAAATAATTAAGTAATTTTAATAAATCATTATACTATCAAATTCTTCACACTAAACCTCTTAATTATATTTTATTTATACTATACATTTTAATAACCAATATATATATATATATATTTATCAACTTAATTATAATAAATTTCTAGGATGTTACAAAATTCATTAAATGCAACAGACTCCCAATAATCTGTGCATACTCAGATTGAGCAACAGGGTTTCCTCTATTTTTCTTCAGTTGGGTGTTAGGATCATAAGGGGTGTTTATTGGTTTAACTTCAAAGTACCCAAACTTCTTTAGAAGTTTCTCAACATAGTGTTCTTAGGATAGCATTATACTATCACCCTTCCTTATAATTTTAACACCCAATATTACATTTGCTTCACCCATGCCTTTCATATCAAACTTTGAAGCAAGAAATTCTTTAGTTTTATTTACTATATCATGACAAGTACTAAAAATAAGCATGTCATCCACATATACAACATCAACAACCAAGTCTTATCCCACTAGGTGGGGTCGGCTACATGGATCATACGACGCCATAATGTTCTATCATGAATCATGTTAATAGTTAAATCATTGGCCTCCAAATCTTTCTTAATAGTTTCTCCTATAGTTTTTCTTGGCCTACCTCTGCCTCTAGCTATTGGATTGCCTTCCACTTGGTCCACTCTCCTTACTACAGAATCTAAATGTCTCCTCCATACATGCCCAAACCACCTAAGTCGAGATTCAACCATCTTTTCTACAATAGGTGCTACCCCAACTCTCTCTCTAATGCTATCATTCCTAATCCTATCACGTCTAGTTTTTCCGCTCATCCAGCGCAACATTATCATCTCTGCTACATTGATTTTACTCTCGTGTTGATTTTTTACCGCCCAACACTCCGTCCCATACAACATCGCCGGTCTAATAGCTGTACGGTAAAATTTTCCCTTTAGCTTAAGAGGTACCTTTTTATCATACAAAAAACCCGAAGCCTTCCTCCATTTCGACCACCCTGATTGAATCCGATGGTTTACATCTCCCTCAATTTCTCCGTCATTTTGTATAATAGACCCAAGATATTTAAACCGTGTGACTTGTGGTATGTTGTGGTCTCCAACTTTCACCTCTAAGCTAGAGGTGTTTCGTCTTTTTCTAAACTTACATTCCATATACTCTGTCCTGCTTCTACTCAAGCAGAAGCCATGTGATTCTAAAGCTTGTCTCCAAGTCTCCAACATTCCATTTATATCATCTCTCGACTCTCCAACTAGGACTATATCGTCAGCGAAAAGCATGCATCGCGGTGCTGGCTCTTGAATGTGCTCCGTAAGTACATCCAAGACCAAGGTAAAAAGATAGGGGCTTAAAGTTGACCCCTGGTGCAGGCCTATGGTTATTGGGAAATCTTCTGTGGCTCCACCCTGCGTTCTCACACTAGTCGTGGCCCCCTCACACATATCCTTGATAGCTCGAATATAGGCAATCCGAACACCTTTCTTTTCTAGGGCTTTCCACAAAACCTCTCTTGGCACCCTATCATACGCTTTCTCCAAATCAATGAAGGCCATGTGTAAATCTTTTTGATCCCTTCGATATTGTTCCATCACTCGTCGTAGCAAGTAAATTGCTTCCATGGTCGACCTCCCGGGCATAAAACCAAATTGGTTGTCGGTGATTTTGGTTTCTTTTCTTAGTCTCCATTCAAGCACCCTTTCCCATAGCTTCATAGTATGACTCATAAGCTTAATCCCCCTATAATTTGCACAATTTTGTATGTCTCCCTTGTTCTTGTAAATCGGAACTAAAGTGCTTCTCCTCCATTCGTCCGACATTTTCTTTGACCTCATAATCTCGTTAAAAAACTTCGTGAGCCAACTAATGCCTCTATTTCCTAGACTCTTCCATACCTCCACAGGTATATAGTCTGGTCCAATTGCCTTGCCATTATCCATCCTTCTCAAAGCTTCTTTTACCTCGTGCTCTTGGATTCTACGATAAAAAGTGTAATTTTGGTCCTCCTCTCTGATGTCAAGCACCTATGAGCATGATAAAACTTCAAATCCTTCATTAAATAACTTGTGGAAATAATTCTTCCATCTATCTTTAATATCTTGTTCCTTAACCAAAACTTTACCTTCTTTATCCTTAATACACTTCACTTGGTCCAAGTCTCTTGTCTTTCTTTCCCTATTTTTAGCAAGCCTATAAATAGATTTCTCACCATCTTTGGTGCCTAAGGATTGGTACAACCCGTCAAAAGCTTTAGTTCTAGCTTCGCTCACTACCTTCTTGGTCTCTTTTTTGGCCACCTTATAATTTTCCCAATTTTCAGCATTTCTACATAAAGACCAAACTTTAAAACATTCCCTTTTAACCCGAACCTTAGCTTGCACACTTTCATCCCACCACCAGGATTCTTTACCCTTAGGTCCGAATCCTCTTGATTCACCAAGCGTCTCTATAGCTACCTTCCTAATCCCCTTGGCCATCTTGTCCCACATAACATTTTCACTTCCGTTTGCCTCCCAAAACCCTCCCTCCAAAACCTTGTGTTGGAAGATCCTTTGTTTTTCACCCTTCAGTTGTCACCACTTGATCCTTGAAACCTTTTCGTGGCCTCTTCTCTTCACACTCCTTTTAACTCTTACATCCATGACCAAGACTCTATGTTAGGTAGTCAAGCTCTCTCCAGGTATGACTTTACAGTCCAAGCAAATCTTTCTATCCGATTTCCTAATAAGAAAGAAATCTATTTGAGAGCTTGTCACCCCACTTTTGTACGTGATAAGATGCTCCTCACGTTTCCTAAAACACGTATTGACTATAGTAAGATCGAAGGCAGATGAAAAGTCCAAAATAGACTTGCCCTCACCATTTACCTCCCCTAGGCCATATCCCCCATGCAAACTGTCGTAACCTCTAGGTGCCCTCCCTACATGCCCATTTAGATCACCTCCTAAGAAAATCTTTTCACCTAGCGGTATTTCCTGAATTAGGCCTTCTAAATCCTCCCAAAATTTTACCTTGAAGTGTTCTTCTAACCCTACCTGAGGTGCGTAAGCACTAATCACATTAAAGGTGTCTTGTTCCACTACAAATTTTACGGCAATGATCCTATCTCCAACCCTTTTTACATCCACAATATCATTCTTCCAATATTTATCCACAATTATGCCCACCCCATTTCTCGATTTTACTTTGCCAGTGTACCAAAGCTTAAAACCCGAAGAGTCTAATTCCTTTGCCTTTTCTCCTACCCACTTAGTTTCTTGTAGGCACATGAAATTGATCCTCCTCCTAATCATAGTGTCAACTATTTCCATTGATTTACCTGTAAGTGTGCCTATATTCCAAGTTCCAAAGTGAATCCTACTCTCGTGAGCTAGCTTCTTTACCCACACTCGTTCACAAAAATGTGGGAACCCTTGCTTATTTTTCACTACATCCAGGCGGCGATGCAGCGGCCCTAAGCATGTCATCCACATATAAGCAAATAATTACACATTCACCATTTACTATTTTTGTATACACACACTTGTCTACTTCAAGAGATAAAAATCCATCACTAATCAAAACTTGATCAAACTTCTCACGCCATTGTTTTGGTGATTGTTTCAAACCATACAAAGATTTGAGAAGTTTGCAAACTTTATTTTCTTGTCCAGAAACAACACAACCCTCAGGTTGCGTCATATAAATTTCTTCTTCCAAATATCCATTTAGAAAAGTTGTTTTAACATCCATTTGATGAATAACAGGTTTATAAATTGATGCTAAAGCAATTAAAACTCGAATAGATGAAATTCTAGTCACAGGAGCAAAGGTATCAAAAGAATCAACATTTTCTTTTTGGGTAAAACCTTTTGCAACAAATCTAGCTTTACACTTATCAATAGAACCATCAGGATTATATTTCCTTTTAAAAATCCATTTGCACCCAATAGGTTTAGCTCCTGGTGGTAAATCTACTAAAATCCATGTATTACAATTTGTAATAGAATCAATTTCATATTTAATACTTCTTTCCAAAGATGTGCATCAGAAGAATTAATTGCATCATAAAAATTCAAAGGGTCATTTTCCACAAGATATGTATAAAAATCATTTCCAAAAGATGTCTCTTTCCTTTCCCTTTTACTTCTTCTCAAATCCTCATGTGTGTTTTCAAAATTATTTTGTAAAGATTCATTTGAAACACCAATATTTTGAGAAGATGAAGGAGGTAACCTTTCAAATTTTAAAGGAAAAACATGTTCTAAAAATTCAGTATTTTTAGTTTCTAAAATAGTATTGCAATCAAGCACATCACTTTTCAAAACAAGAAATCTATAGGCAACACTATGTTCTGCATATCCAATAAACATACGATCAGAAGTTTTAGAACCAATTTTCCTTTTCTTAGGATTAGGTAGCATTACCTTAGCAAGACACCCCCACACTTTTACATATTTAAGGTTAGGCTTATAATCTTTCCATAACTCATAAGGTGTCCTACCAGTTTTCTTATAAGGAATTCTATTTTGTAAATGACATGCAATTAATAATGCTTCACGCCAAAGATTATCAGGTTCAGAAGAACTAACAAGTAAAGCATTCATCATTTCTTTTAAAGTCCTGTTTTCCCTTTTTGCAACTCCATTAGATTCAGGAGAATAAGGGGGAGTAGTTTCATGAATTATACCTTCCTTTTCACAAAAATCATTAAACAAAATATATTCTCCACCCCTATATGATCTAACTCTTTTAATCCTTTTATTTAATTTATTTTCTACTTCTGCTTTATAAATAAGAAACGTATCAAAGGCCTCATCCCTGGTTTTAAGTAAATATACCTTAGTGAAACGTGAAAAATCATCTACAAAAGTAACATAATATTTTTTACCACCTCTAGTCATTGTTTGCTTTAAATAACCAAGATCAGTATGAATTAAATTAAGTAATTCAGTTTCTCTTGGAATAGAATGACAAGGTTTTTTAGTTAATTTAGATTCCATACAAATCTCACATTTATTCATACATGTATTACTAAAACCAGAAATCAAACCAAGATCATGCATCTTTTTAATATAAGAAATGCTAATGTGTCCTAATCTAGCATGTCACATATCAAATGAATCAATCAAGTAAGCAGAAGAAGATGCATTTTCATTGATAATTTCCTCAACATTGAGTACAAAGAGTCCCTGATCGCAGTATCCTTTACCCACAAACATATTATTTTTTGTCATTACAATCTTATCAGATTCAAATGACACTTTCACCCCAACTTTACTCAAAAGTCTTACAGAAATCAAATTTGCCCTAATACTAGGTACATGAAGCATTTCATTCAAGGCCAAGGTCTTGCCAGATGTGAGCTTTAGAAGAACTTTCCCCTTCCCAAGAACTGCAGCAGTTCGGGAATCTCCAAGGCACACAAGTTCTTCTCCATCCCCTACAGAAGTGTATGAGGCAAACATATTTTTATTAGCTCAAATGTGCCCGATAGCTCCAGAGTCTACCACCCATTGCTTCACATTGGCCACTAGATAGGCTTGAGAAATGACCGCAGCAATTATATCATCTCCTTCAACCAAATTTGCTTTTGGCTTAGGAGGATTGCCATTTCTCTTCCTAAATCTGCAGTGATTATCAAAATGACCTGGCTTTCCACAAATAAAACATGATCAGATTATTTATTTTCATACCTCTTTTTTTTTGTATAAGATTTGCCCTTGAGGCCGTGCTTTTGCCCTTGCTTCCTTGAGTTCATTCCTGTTGGTATCTTCAATAATTATATGTGTGATCAATTCTGCAAGTGACAACTGCTTATGCTTGTGCTTTAATTGTTGTTTGTCATCCTTCCACGATTCTGACAGCTTCTCAATTAACAAACCTGCAATGAACTCATCCTGCAAAGTGATGTTTTCAGCATTAAGGTCTTCAAGTAGCTTGTGGTCACTACTAGAAATCCATCTTTTTCGGACACATTTACAGACGGATTTCGGACAAAAATTGGACAAATTTCAGACGGATAATTCATTTCGGACGGATTTCGGACGGAACGGCACCCGTCTGAAAAAAGCCTCGTTGGAAATTATAAAATCCATCCCAAATTCTGTCCGAAAATATTTACAGACGGATTGCGGGCGGAATATGGACAACGTGCAAATCCGGATTTTGGTTATTGTTCGGACGAATTTCGGACAGATTTATTTTTGTTTTCCAACGGATTTGGGACGGATGTTGTGATTTTATTGGTTATTGTTCGGATGAATTTCGGACAGATTTATTTTTGTTTTCCAACGGATTTGGGACGGATGTTGTGATTTTATTGGTTATTGTTTGGACGAATTTCGGACAGACCATTTAGTGAAGCGTTCAAGGCAGAAGCTGTCATGGCCGTGACATGTCAACTGAGCCAGACCCCTTCTAGGCAGAATCTGTCATGGCCAGGCCGTGATACCCATCACGGTCGTGACAGACCATTTAGTGAAGCAACATTCAAGGCAGAAGCTACATGCCGTGACAACTTAGTGATGCCCATCACGGCCGTGACAGATCACTTCACTTACATTACAGTTTCACTATCTATGCGAATTATATGGCACCGATCACTAACATTTGCAGTTTCACATTCAATCACAAAATCATGAATTTGACCATTGTTACAAAATACAGCCTTGGTACCATACAACTTCTAAAAATCAAATACCAATTGCTACATGCAATCCAAAAGTCATGACTTAAAAACTATCAGAAGATCAAGCCACTGTGAACTGTGAAGGTCATGTAATGAACCAAACAAAATAAATAAATAAAGTTGTTGTGACCCACTTGAGTACTGCCTTGTCATGTTCTCTAGGTTTGAAAGTTCAACAGCTGCTCTTACAGCCATGCTTGCAAGTTCTGCAGATTCTGCAGCAGCCTCTGCAGCAGAGGCAACATCTTTGAATTCCATGTTCCTATTCTGCTTACCCATAGGAAAGGCACTCCTATTTTCAGAACTCAAATCTCTAAAATCCATTTCTTGTCTTCCAGTTCCTGTAAGAAAGAATCCCAAATATTCAGGCAATAAAAAGAACAAAAGCCCCAAATTCATTTGCAATTACTGTCTTCAAAAATTTACCTGAAGGTCTAGTTTCTGGATTAGACACCCCTGATGCCGTTGACTGATTGCCACCGGCCTTTCTAGAGGCACCACTTGCATTCTGCTCATATGAATATGTAGATACATCATCCATCGGTCTAAGTTGTGAGGAAGCACCTATGTTGGGAGGAGTCTTTTCATCATGAACAGATGGAACATGGCCTTGAGAAGATTCTGGATAAGTAGCCTTCTCAATAGTATTTGGCCCAACCTTAACATATAAATAAAAATAATGTCAAAATAATATAACACAGCAAACTTACATTTTATATTAAATAAGCTAAAGATAATAATCCAAAATGAACAAAGTCTAGTAGCCCACCAACAGGTCTTGCGAATACTTTCCATCATTATCTCCAAAAGACTTGGGTTCCCATTTGATATTATGCTCCTCAGCAATAGCAAACAGTATTTTTATCTTGGTGGGACCATCCGGTGCTTTGACAGACAATTTCTCAACCAACTAAAATGACAACATTAAATTAGAATAAATCTGAAAAGAAATGAGCTTTAACATGATCCTATCCAACTTCAAGAAGCTAGAGAAACTTGCCAAGCGATTTACACCACAGTCAGGACGTAATTCAACAGCTGCTGAGACAAATTCTTTTCCATACTTATTTGTAATATGCTTCCGCACATCCATGAGCTCAGGTATGTTTGAACATCTTGGAGAAGCAAATACTACACTTGAAATTGCTTCCTTCAAATCGATGGGGCAGTTTCTAAAATAGGGGGGCAAGAAAGAAAAGATAACATGGTCAATTCAATGAGAATGCACAATCATAATGAACAAACGTGTATACTGCAAATCAATAGTTCCAGAAAGAAAAACCCTCATGCAGAAATTGCTTCAGACACAGTGACACAAAAGTAAAGTCAAATCATGTGATAAAATATAGAGACAAGCATGTGCATCCAGCATATTTACATAAATGACATACATAGAATACCAATTTAGACATGATGTCAACAATAAAACAGATACAATTCTGCAAGTCAGTACCTAAAATCATTAGGAATGCAAGGTGCCACTAGCAAGCTACATGATCAGTTGAGGTTCTTAATGAGGGTCTTTCTAGTGTATCAAGTGCACTGTTCAAAATTGCGAAAAATAAAGAACCTTTTGCAATAGCATAAAATATAAAAAAAATCATTGATCAATGCTATATCCTAGATATAAAGCCTATTGTTTTCATATGAGAACAGAATTACCAAGACTGAGATAGTGACAAGTTATTTTGGCCCAAGGGTCTTTATATTACACTGGGATGCCATATCCCCTTTTTTAGTTACTTTCACTTGCTACATCTCTAGTCAAGCCCTAGTGTGACAAGAACCACCTTAGTTATACAGTAATCTTTTACTCTTTATAGTGTAAATAGAATTAGATTCTCCTAAAGTGATAACACATTTCCTTGATAAAGCCTAACAAAATCATGACAAAGGCAAATTCAGTGATATTTCCCAAATTGCAGAATAACTGAATAAATATAAACTTCCAGGCAGATCAATCTAAAAAGTGAAAAATCAAAAGATGACACTCCCTCTAAAATAGACAAGAATACATTTGTAAACACATTTTGAAACAATAAAGACATGTTTAGTGGGGTAAACTTCACAGTATAGATAAGATAGAATGTACTAAAAATCATCTCAGCAAGTTTCAAATACTTTTGTGACTCCATCATTGATAAGCGTGCTGTAATGAGTTCACAGTATATCTCAACAAGTTCATATGCTGCCATCGTCTTCTCTTCCCTGACAACATGTTCAACCTGAATACAAAAAAATAATAAAATTCAAAGAAAAATAAAAGATCCAAAGGTTAAGTAGCCTTAAACTATCATTCATCATTTCTTTTTTATTAGCAATTTCCCCCCAGTGAACAGTTTTATTGATGGATTACTTCAAACAGCTGTAAGTATCAAATATCATCAACAAAAAGGACAACATTTCAAATATCATTTTAACTAAAGAATGATAAAATTGGTTTAGGGAAACACCAATTCACAACCCCAATTGCATAAAAACAAGTTTTAATTTCAAATCACAGTATGAAATCAAAGAGTTGGGGTTAGGGTTTGCAAACTGATTTAAGGATTTTTGAAACTAGAAGAAATTAGGGGTAGACACTTACCCAAGGAAGAAGAGGAAGATGGCATGGTGGCTGACGGAGTCGACCGGCGCGACGGCAGTGATGGAGGCGCGATGGAGCAACGGCGGAGCTTCGTTATAGCGCGCCTCTAGCACGGTTCCACGAGTTCTACAGCGCGATCGTCCTCTCCCATGTCAGGCGCAGTTGAACGGCCATCGAACGACGATTTAGCGACGACCGGAAAGCTCCCTGCAATGGTCACAAAACCAAACGATCCTACGCGTGCAGAGCAGCGGTGACCGAACCCGCTACATGGTGGTCGCGTCTTCGTGTTCGTGTGTGGCGTGACGACTGGTCATGGTGGAGGGGCTGGTCCGGTTTTGGAGCAAGAGGGGAGATGGAAGTTTAAGGAGGGAAGAAGAAGAAGAGAGAAGGAAGGAGAAAGAAGAAGAAAAGACAGAAAGAAATAAAGAAAACAGAGGGGAGTTACGGGTTACGGGTTACATAGAGAGAGAGAGGAGAGAGAATTTCTTATTTTTGTATTAGTGGGTATAAAATGAGTGATAAATATTAAGCCTAACATAAACATGTTTTTAATTTTTGGAATCTAAAAATAAATATTGATAAATATATGTTTTCGAAATTCAAATTAGAGTAAAGATAAATAGTTGAACTGATCAACTAAGAAAATACTCGGTCCAAAATTTAATCTCCGATTAATGTCAAACCAGTTTATTTTCAAATATAAAATTAAATAGAATGAAAATATGGAAATGTTTTTCTGTTAATCATATTATTTAAAATATTTTTCTGTACTGGTAATAACAGTGACAATAACGTAAATTATTGTCTAGTAAGCGTGCATTCACTGAAATAAGTCAGTGCTAACGCACCCAATAAAATAATTTGAAGAGAGTAATTTAATTACTCAAACTAAACCGCTTTAATAGGGACTGATTTCATTTTATTAGTTTAAATATGTTTTTTAATTTTTTTTCATAAATCTTGTTTGCTTTTAAATTTATCAAGATCAACTATTTTAATCATATTTCCGTGTGAAATCCATCCGAAATTTTCGGATGGATTTCAGACAGATGTAAGATAAATCAAGGAAAATATAAAAAGTAACACAATCCATGTGAAATCCGTCCGAAATTTTCAGACGGATTTCAGACGGATGTAAGATAAATCAAGGAAAATATAAAAAGTAACACAATCCCTGTGAAATCCGTCCGAAATTTTCGGACGGATTTCAAATGGATGTAAGATAAATCAAGGAAAATATTAAAAGTAACAATCCATGTGAAATCCGTCCGAAATTTTCGGACGGATTTCAGACGGATGTAAGATAAATCAAGGAAAATATAAAAAGCAACACAATCCGTGTGAAATCCGTCAGAAATTTTCGGTCGGATTTTAGACGGATGTAAGATAAACCAAGGAAAATATAAAAGGTAACAAATCCGTATGAAATCCGTCCGAAATTTCCGGAAAATTTCAGACGGAAACATTTCCGTCCGAAAATTCCGTCTGAAAATTCAAGTTTTCTAGTAGTGGGTACTCGTTGATCTGCGATTTGATGTCCTTCTCATCATTCATCTCCCATTTGTAATAGTTTCCAATGACGAATTTCTATTTCCCGACGTCCTCAGCAGTGTACTTTAAATTCATGGAGTCCCAAATCTCCTTGGCTTCCTTGTAAGAACAATAGACATCGAACAGATCATTAGTTAATGTACTAATAATCGTGTGCATACATACCTTATTAGCATATGTCCAAGTTTCAATTTCTTTGGTGTCAACAGCTGGTGGAGGTTTAGGATCCGTCAGTACAGCAGCAACACCGTGCATATCAAGGATAGAGAAAATGCGCTCTTGCCATCTTCTATAGTTTTGGCCTCCAAACATCTCAATTTTTGAGATATTTGGAAACGTTTTGGCGTAGGCGACAGCGATAGCAACTGGTTGAGGGACAGCGTTGACGACAGCAGGAGAGACATTGGAATTGTCAGCATTCACAACATTGTTTGCGGTGTTAGAGTTGATCTCCATTATAATCCTTAAGATTGTTGGATAATATTGATAAAATAAATAACAATGTTGAGTACAAGAAATAGCCTGAGACGTGTCTAGGGACAATGTCCTTAAGGATTATTTCGCCTACGAAATAAATTACAAAATGCAAAACTCTTCTGGTGGCACAAGGACCAGGACCAGAACAACAAGATCAAATATCACTCATAATTTTGAACCACACTCAGAATTCTATCCTTTTTGCATACGTACTAAAAAACTTCTATAATAAAAATACAAATATATATTAAACACTGCAGCTTGAATTCTTTTTGCCGTTAATCTTGTTGAAATGGCATAAAAGAAAGAAGGTGCAAAGCTGATATGAGAAGAAACAAGGTTCTTCATTTTCTCAAATCAGAAAAATTATTGAAGTGCTGAAATACAACTGAATATATACTACTGAAAGCTAACAAAGAAGCTACTAGAAGTTAACTTAGAGGACAAGCTAACAAACTAACAAACTAACTAACAAACTTAACTAACAAACCAACTAACTTAACCACCAGCTGGAATATTTGGAAAATGTGCTACAACATCCCCCCTCAAGCTGGAATATGTATGTCTAACATACCCAGCTTGGAGTGTAGCAGTTGGAAAGGTCCTCTTGCCAATGGCTTAGTGAGGATGTCAGCAACCTGTGAATGAGTGGAAATGGGAAGAAGATGTAAGACACCACTCTGTATCTTGTCCCTGACTATGTGACAGTCAATTTCTATGTGTTTCGTGCGTTCATGAAATACAGGGTTTGCAGCAATGTGCAAAGCTGATTGATTATCACAATACACTACAGCTAGTTCAGTGTCGGGCATGCCAAGATCCTGCAGTAGGTAAATAAGCCACTGAGCTTCACATGTTGCTTGAGCAAGTGCTCTATATTCTGCCTCAGATGAAGACCTAGACACAGTGGATTGCTTTTTGCTTTTCCAAGAAATCAATGAAGCGCCAAGGAAGAAGCAATAGCCTGTTATAGATCTTCTTGTGTCAGGACAAGTTCCCCAGTCAGAATCATTGAATCCTTTCAACTGAATTTCTGAGTTTGATGGAAAGAAGAGACCTTGACCTGGTGAACCTTTGATATACCTTAAAATTCTAAGGGCTGCTTGATGATGTTCTACAGTTGGGGCATCAAGAAATTGACTTAAGTTGCTGACAGCATATGAGATGTCGGGCCTTGTATGTGTCAGATACAAAAGCCTTCCAATAAGTCTTCTGTAACCAGTAATGTCAGTGTGAGCATCTCCAGAATTTTTGTGAAGTTTGGACTTGCAATCCATTGGAGTAGAACTTGGTTTTGCTGCCAACAAACCCATGTCTTGAAGTAAGTCCAGAGCATACTTTCTCTGTGATAAGCTGATCCCTCTTTGTGATCTTGCAACTTCCAGTCCCAAAAAATACTTAAGGGCACCGAGGTCTTTGATGCTAAATCTGCTATCTAATAATTGTTTCATAGATTCAATTTCAGTCAAATCTGTACCAGTTAAGACTAGATCATCCACATAAACCAAAATTGTTGTAAAGCCAGTATTGACAGTTTTTGTGAACAACGAGTAATCTGATTTTGACTGAACATAACCTGAGCTGAGTAAAACTTCTGTTAACTTGGCATTCCATTGGCGGCTGGCTTGTTTAAGCCCGTAGATAGACTTATCAAGTCTGCAGACTAGTGAGGGATCTGTGATCTTCAAGCCTGGAGGGGGGGATATGTAAACTTCTTCTTTCAGATCACCATGAAGAAATGCTGTGTTAACATCCAACTGGTGCAAATGCCAGCTTTTAATGGCTGCAAGAGACAATAAAACTCTAATGGTTGTCATCTTTGCTACTGGACTGAAGGTTTCAAGAAAATCAATGCCTTCAGTTTGACTGTATCCTTTTGCCACTAGCCTGGCTTTATGTCTTTCCACTGAACCATCAGCTTTGTGCTTTACCTTGAAATCCCACTTACAACCAACTGGTTGTTTCCCAGCATGTAAGGGTGTGAGTGTCCAAGTTTGGTTTCTTTCCAATGCCAAAAGTTCAGCATTAATAGAATTCTTCCAACAATCATGTATCACAGCTTCCGCATAGGTGTTAGGCTCAATGCTGGAGGCAATAGTTAAGGCAAAATGTTTATAGGATGGAGACAGTTTACTGTAAGAGAGAAAGTTGGAAATAGGATACCTGATCTTTGAGGAAATAGGTGCACAAGAAGAGCTGGTCAGTGAGCAATGATAATCTCTCAAGTATGAGGGTCTTCTTCTGTTCCTACTGGATTGTCTGATAGGAGGCTGATGCACTATTTGATTTGTCTCGGGAATGTTTGGGTTGGCTTGATGCATATCAGTAGGTGCATTTGATAAGGGTGCAGAGTTATTGAGGTGATCATTTGAGACAATTTAAGGTGATGATGCATGGATATTTGTAGGATTGTGAACCTGATTTTGGAACTGTGGTGGTTCAAAAGGAAAGTCTAGAAATGTGTCCTTGATGTGAGTAGGCAGTACAGGTTCACGAGTCTGATTATTTGGCATGTTTTCATGAGAAGAAGGTGCATATGGAAAATTTTCTTCATAGAAATGTACATTCCTCGAAATCAAAGTCTCTCTACTTTTAAGATCAAATAGTACAAAGCCTTTAGTTCCTTGCTTGAAACCTTAGAAAATACACTTTCTAGCTCTAGGGTCTAACTTTTTTCTGTGACCTTGTAAGGTGCTAGCATAACTTAGGCAACCAAAAACCTTCAATGAAGAAAGATCAGGGTGTTTGTTGTGCAATGTGTGATATGGTGAATGGTTTTTCAAAGAGGCCGAGGGTTGCCTATTTATCATATATGTGGCATGTGAGACAGCAAAGTTCCAAAAGCATTTAGGTAATGATGCTTGAAATAAGAGAGCTCTAGCCACCTCTAAAATATGTTGGTGCTTCCTCTCCACTACCCCATTTTGTTGAGGGGTTTCAACACAAGTGGTTTGATGCTTAATCCCTTTGGATTGATAGAAATTAGAGAGCAAGAATTCTTTGCCATTATCTGATCTAATACATCTAACTTTTGTGTTGAACTGTGTTTCTGTCATGCTTATGAAATTTTTTAAGTGCACTGATGTTTCTGCTTTTGTTTTCATTAAGACAAGCCAAGTATATCTAGAAAAATCATCAACTATTGTAAGAAAATATTTGTGGCCAAACATAGAGGGAATTGAAATGGGACCCCATATATCTACATGTATTATTTCAAAGGAAGAATCAGTCTTGCTAATTCTATTACAAAAGGGTAAATGTTTTTGTTTTGCCAAATGGCAAACTTCACAATGTTTATGGTTCTGTGCAAAACTAATAGAAGGGTGTGTTTTTCTCATATGTACTAACTTCTCATGTGATGGATGCCCAAGCCTTTGGTGCCAAAGAGGAATATCAGAGGCTGCAGTTTTGACAGCATTCACAATAGGACAGGCAGAAACCGACACACTTGAAGGAGTCATTGCATACAGTCCCTGCTGAATCCTAGCTACACCAATCGTCCTCAAGGAACAGTTGTTCTTGATCTGGCACATCGAATCAGAAAACATCAGTTTACAGGATAAGGCAACTATGAGTTTGGACACCGATATAAGATTGAAGTTAAAAGATGGAATGTATAAGACATTAGAAAGATAAAAGTCACTGGAAAAGAAAACTGTGCCAGAAATGGCTGCTATAACCTGATTACCATCTGGTAATCTAACAGGAATTAGTTTTATTTTCTTGAAAGTTTGGAATTCTGACAAGGAGTAACACACATGATCAGTTGCCCCTGTGTCAAGAATCCAGTATTTTGGTTTTGAAAAATTATTCAAGGCACATATGGTACCTGATGGTCTATGAATGGAATGATTTGGTTTAGAGGTTATCTGATTGGTTGCATGAAACTGTGATTGAGATGATTGTTCCAACAAAGCCATTAAAGCCTTGTGTTGGTCAAAGGTTAAGGTCAAGCCTGAACCCTCACTCCTTTCCTTTTGAGAATGATGAGTGTGGTGAGAAACTATGCTTCTGTCATCATCTTCAGAAGCCACATCTTCATCAACAATGTAATTGTTTATAGCACTGTTCTTGAAATAGTTTGGAGGATATCCATGCTTTTTGTAGCATGTATCCACTGTATGACCAGAGTTATGACAAAAAGTGCACATCTTTGTGCCACCTCTGCCTCCATTGGTTTTGCCAGAATAATGTCTGCCACCTCTTCCTCTAGACTTTCCTCTCCCCATCTGACTTTGATCCCTAGTAATGTCCAGGACCTTATGATCATCAAGAATGCTTCCATTCATCTATCTTTCTTGCTGAATTAGCATTGAAAAGACCTCATCAACATCAGGGAGAGGCTTCATAAGCATTATTTGTGACTTTACTGCAGCATACTGCTCATTTAAACCTTTGAGGAATCGAATCACATAATATGTGTCTCTATAGGATTCTAGGGTAGAAAGAAGATTACAAGTACAAACTGCTCCACGTATACAAGAGGGAATTGGTCTATAATTGTGCATTTCTTGCCATAGACCCTTTAGTTGAGTAAAGTAAGATGTAATTGTTCTATCACCTTGTTTACACATGTATATTTCTTCTTGTAAGTCAGAAATTCTAAAGATGTCTCCTTGATAATACCCTTTCTTTAATGCATTCCACACTTCATAAGTTGTGTCAATCCATAGAACAGTGTTAATTATTACAGGATCAATCGAATTGTGGAGCCAGGAAAGCACCATCGTGTTGCATTTATCCCATGGCACAAACATCACATCATTTGGCTCAGGCTTCAAAATCGTTTCATTGACGAAATCCAACTTGTTCTTTGATTTGAGGGCAATTGTCATTGATCGTGACCAGGTATGGAAATTGATTCCACTTTCTTGGAGGCGAGTCGAAACAAGAGAACTTCCTGTGTTTTCATTCGGATTCACATAGTGCACATTGAAAGGATCCATGACTGTGGTCGCAGAATTGCAGAATCAGGGCCTAGGAATCTTTACAATATCAAGAAGCCAGAAGAATCAAGCGATAGAGATGAAGAAAAAAAAGAGAGCTCGATTAACTAAGAGTTGAGGAAGAAGAATCAATGAAGACAGATCAGAGTTCGCAGCAGAGCTCAATCAACTGATACCATGTTGAAATGACATAAAAGAAAGAAGGTGCAAAGCTGATATGAGAAGAAACAAGGTTCTTCATTTTCTCAAATCAGAAAAATTACTGAAGTGCTGAAATACAACTGAATATATACTACTGAAAGCTAACAAAGAAGCTACTAGAAGTTAACTTAGAGAACAAGCTAACAAACTAACTAACAAACTTAACTAACAAACCAACTAACTTAACCACTAGCTGGAATATTTGGAAAATGTGCTGCAGCAAATCTCCGGCAGATAAAACCGTCCAACAAATAATGGGAGTAAAGGCAAATTAATTTTCCATCCAAAACATAATTGTGGCACGTTACAAAATCAAGTTCCATTAGACAAATACATAATAACCATCAATAAATACTCATTAGAATTGCACATCCAATTCTCCAAATAGTGCTATAACATAAAAAGGCTTTATTTGCCTTCCAAAAGGAAAAAGTCACGTTGCCAAATCCCAAATCCTTTCATCAATCATATTTAATATTTGTTTTCAAAATCCAATTGATAAAAGTAAATTAATGCATCAGTTTTATATTGCACATGGGGAATTTGAAATGCAATCTGATACAATTAAAAACCAATCAAAGGAAATTAAAAATTATTAATGATACAGTTTCAAAATTAAAAGATAATAAAATTTAAAAAAAAAATTAAATTCAAAATTAAAATTAAATTTTTGAAATAAATTGAATATACAACACTCCACAACACCCAAAACATCATGGCCACGTCTTTCTTCAGATGAGTAGGGAGATTTGATAAAAGTTAAAAGATAAGCTCCATCGCCCCCTCTGCTTCATTAACCATACACGAGATATGTCTCCATAAACCCACCTCGGACCAGTAACTTACCGCATGTGCACAACCAAAGAATAAGTGCCACTCATTTTTCATGTTTGTTTCACAAAAAGGGCACCAACAAGGACACCTTACCTCTTTGATTTGAAGTCTGGCACGAGTTGGTAAGCAGCTTCTAGCCAATCTCCACAATAATAACTTCACCTTTAACATAATATAATAGAAGTTAAACATGATTCATTCATTTAATAAACTGAGGATAAGTCCTTTATTCAATATACAAATATACCCATGTATGAATTTGGTCCAACTACCTAAGCAGTTGATAATATTTTACTACGCTAACAAAAAAAGTAACAACGTTTCTTTGTGAAAAAGATGCAATACTAATCAATTTTACTCTAGTAAGATGCAAGCAATTTTATATTTTCAAAACACAAATCGAGTCTCACGATTAAGAAAACAAAGTTTCATATTAAACAAAAAATTAACATTTTTAATGACGTTGTTTGTGAAAAAAGAAAAATGCGAATAGAGAAAATCTGAATAAGAAAATAATATCATGGGTAAAGAACGTAATTAGTTTTTTTGAATAAAGGTAAAGAACATAAATAATAAATCAAAACAGGGATATATAACATATTGAAATAAACTCTCATGTAAGTGAAGAATATTTCATACAAATTACATTGACAACAATCCCAACAATCCAACAACTGTAGCGAGAAGGATTTTTACTATCAATTCATCTCAAAATACATATTACGACAAATTAATTGATGAATTAACCTCCAAAGGGTGAGTCAAATAAAAAATTAATTCAAGTGACACGGCACCCAAAATTATATTTATTTACAGATAACTCTATTAATTTTGTAAATTATCCACTATGGTGGTAGGCACATACTCAATTTACAGAGCCCCAATAGGGATAAACATAATTGCCCAAAAAAACCTTTTTTTACATTCATTTCCAAATTCCAATCTTTCAACACATCGAGAGTACATCAAGAAGAATTAACCACCATCAACAAGTATAATTTTATAACATGTTTCTAATAAACAAGGTCAAATAATAATTCCAATAAATCACTAATTAATTTTTTTTCTCATTTTATTTTAATTGAAAGGGAACTAGAAGAACAAGTTGCATGTAACCCAACAAGAAACCCAAATCCAAAAACAAAGACCCATATTTTTTTTATATTGTGAATGTGCGCTGTTGTTGCATTGTGCAAACATCAAACTCGGGATCTGGATTCCTTGTATTCAAAGAATCACATATTCGTGCATTCATATGTTAATACATCATTGAATCAATCCTAAACTTTCTCAAAGTCAGTCAGTTTTTATTACAAAGGACAATTTCATTCTTTGTTTGACTTCAATTTTCAAAACCAACATTTCACATGCCCCAATTTTTTGAAAGGAAGTTTTTTTTTTTTACAAATTAAAAAATTGCAAATTTGAAGCTGGGAACTTTAAACAATTTGGATAAATATCTGGAATAAAATTAAGAATTTTAATCCTAATATAACCTATTTTGATATTATATGTAAAATTTTAATCCTAAGATAACCTAATTTAAATTATGTACCTCTTAAAGACATTAATAGAAGTGATCTCATCAATTCTTTATGTGAAAAAACGTGACCAAGACCTATATACGCTAGGAGCAAAGTCTTCTTCCACTTTGTACCGAAAAACAAAAGTCTTCTTCCACTTAAACTACTTTTAATTCCAGCTGTCACGTCAATGACACAGATTGAGAGAGTTGGGAGTATGGGTAGAATAGGCTAGGTCGAGCCAGATGAGAGTCTAACATGTATTTCAATCTCGAGATCTGAGTCCGATCTATTAATCTGATATAGGTCAAGTTTAAGGCCCAGGCCTGACTTACTTCAAAGTCTGGCATGACTTAAAAGCCTACTTATCAACAATACTTTTAAATATGTCTCCATCTATAAATAGGTCATAGGTCTTCACTTATAAATAGGTTCTAGGCCTCTAATGATAAATAAGTCAATAGATCTATATTGATAAATAGGTCACTGGGTCTTCATAAAAAGATAGGCAAGTAAGTCACTACATTTAAATGGGTCGATATCCTTTTACTTTCAAATATTATAAATATTATAATAATATTATATATATATATATATATTAATACATTGAATAACAGTGCCTCCATTTTTACTGTTGATTAACACATGTCGGTTCGTTATTCAACTTGGACCATGTTGAATACGAATCTAGGCAAGTATACCTAGTCGTACAAGTAATACGTGGTGAGACCGGTTATTGTATCCACAGGGATCGGTTGCCAATTACCAATTCACAACTTCGACAACTATCTAGACTAAAATATGACATGAAGAAAAATCAAAGTAGGCAGAATAAAACAAACAAAATCTTTTTGTATTTTTGTCGAGTGCTTGGAATGCGAAAAGGGAATTCTTGTTGGGACTAGACTTCACTAAACCTTAGCCTCATGCAATATCAAACCCACCAATCCAATTTATGCTCCAACTATTAAAATCAACCCACGAGATTACTCAAGCCCTGATTCCTCAGATGACAAGAGCCTAAATCTACTAATAGACCCTAATTCCTTACTTATTTTCTTCTAAAAAAAATGCCTTCTTCATCAAATACTCCTTTGTAGCTACTACCAATTTTTTTTTTAAACAAAAAATCATCATCTATATATAAAAACAAGAAAAATAATAAGAACATATACTTTTTATCACACACCTCTTTAACACACTCTTTATTATTAGATAGATTTCATAAATTTGTCTAATAATAGAGAATGTACTAAGAGATGTATTATAAAAAGTGTGATGCTAACATCATCAATATCAACCAATCAATACACATGTACAATTGTGAAGTTTCCGATTAATGTAACAGTACCGGACACGTGTCAGAGCCAGAATTTTTGCCTTATTTATTTATTTATTTATTTATTTACTTTTTTTAAAAAAATTTAATAATATTTTTTATAACATTTTTTACGTTTTACTTTTTTTAATACTTTTTTTTATAAATTTGTTTACGTTTTCCTTTTTTTTAAATAAATTTTTTTTACGTTTTCCTTTTTTTTAATAAATTTTTTTATAATTTTTTTTTCGTTTTCCTTAAAATATTTTAATAACACTTTTTTATAAATTTTTTTCCTAATAACATTTTTCCTTACACTTTGCTAATTCCATGTTGTTCGAAAAAGTTTATGGTTACAAGACTCGAACCAATAATTCGATGAATTTGAAAATCCGAACTAACCAATTAAATTGGTTCTTTTTTTTTTTGTGTTCGGCTCCGAATTGAACCAAACCTAAGAGTCATTAGTTTGGTTATTTTGGACCCGAACCAATTAATATATTTATATATATTTTAATATTCAATATCTATATCACTTTATCAATTGGCAACTTTTCTTCTACTGTTCCTGTAACATTAGAAGGAGTTGCCAACCGAACCGAACCAATTTTGATTGGTTCGGATTTTTTATAATATTTTATTAATAATTTTTAAAAGTTTACACTTTTTTATTTGTAAATATTTTTAGACAGGAAATATACCAAACCCAATGGTCATCGGTTCGTTTATCAGGTTCAAGAATTTTGGAATCGAACTAATACTATATTTTAGTGTATATATATATATATACTTAATATTTATTATATTTAATAATTTTATATTTTAATGCATATTTTAATTATATATATATTTTTTAATATTTTCGGGCTCAAACCAAACCCAACCGAACCGAACCAACTTTGATTGGTTCGGATTTTTTATATTATTTTATTATTAATTTTTTAAAGTGTAGAAATTTTTTGTTTTTAAATATTTTTAGCCAGGAAAGGTAGTAAACTACTATGTTCTTTGGAAAGTTTAGCGACGTAAACCCGAACGAATCATTCGATGAATAGATCCAATTAAATTGGTTTATACATTTATATATATATATATATATATATTTTAATATTCAATATCTATATCACTTTATCAATTGACAACTTTTCTTCTACTGTTCCTGTAATAGTAGGAGGAGTTGCTAACCGAACCAATTTTGATTGGTTCGGATTTTTTATATTATTTTATTAGTAATTTTTTTGAAGTTTTTAATTTTTTGTTTTTAAATGTTTTTAGCCAGGAAATGTACCAAACCCAATGGTCATCGATTCAATTATCAGGTTCTAGAATTTTGGAACCGAACTAATTACTACATTTTAGTGTATATATATATATATATATATATATTAATAATTGATATTTATTATATTTAATAATTTTATATTTTAATACATATTTTAATTATATATATATTTTCTAATATTTTATGACCCAAACCAAACCGAACCGAACAAATTTTGATTGGTTCGGATTTTTTATATTATTTTATTGTTAATTTTTAAAAGTTTACAATTTTTTTGTTTTTAAATGTTTTTAGCTAGGAAAGGTAGCAAACTACCGTGTTCTTCGAAAAGTTTAGTGGCCTAAACCCGAACGAATAATTCGATGAATCGATCCAATTAAATTGGTTTTCATATTTATAGATATTTTAATATTTAATATCTATATCACTTTATCAATTGCCAACTTTTCTTCTATTTTTCCTTTAACAGTAGGAGGAGTTGCCAACCGAACCGAACCAATTTTGATTGGTTATGATTTTTTATATTATTTTATTAATAATTTTTTAAAGTTTACAATTTTTTATTTTTAAATGTTTTTAGCCAGGAAATGTACCAAACTCAATGATCATTGATTCGGTTGTCAGGTTCAAGAATTTTGGAACCGAACTAATTACTATATTTTAGTGTATATATATATATATATATATATATATATATATATATATATATATATTAATACTGAATATTTATTATGTTTAATAATTTTATATTTTAATATATATTTTAGTTATATATATATTTTTTAATATTTCCGGGCCCAAACCAAACCCAACCGAACCGAACCAATTTTGATTGGTTTGGATTTTTTATTATTTTATTATTAATTTTTTAAAGTGTACAAATTTTTTGTTTTTAAATGTTTTTAGCCCGGAATGGTAGCAAACCACTGTGTTTTTCGAAAAGTTTAGCGGCGTAAACCAGAACGAATAATTCGAAGAACCGATCCAATTAAATTTGTTTGTTTATTTATATATATTTTAATATTCAATATCTAGATCACTTTATCAATTGACAACTTTTTTTTTACTGTTCCTGAAACAGTAGGAGTTGTCAACTGAACATAACCAATTTTGATTGATTCAGATTTTTTATATTATTTTATTGTTAATTTTTTAAAGTTTCCAAATTTTGTTTTTAAATATTTTTATCCAGGAAAGGTACCAAACCCAATGGTCATCGGTTCGTTTATCAGGTTCAAGAATTTGGAACCGAATTACTATATTTTAGTGTATATATATATATATATTAATACTTAATATTTATTGTATTTAATAATTTTATATTTTAATATATATTTTAATATTTTCGAATCCAAACCAAACCCAACCGAACCGAACCGAACAAATTTTGATTGGTTCGGATTTTTATATTATTTTATTATTAATTTTTTAAAGTGTAACGTTTCTAGCCAAGAAAGGTAGCAAACTATTGTGTTCTTAGGAAAGTTTAGCGGCGTAAACCTGAACGAATAATTCGATGAACCGATCCAATTAAATTGGTTTGCATTTTTTTTTTGTGTCCGGTCTAAACCAAACCCAACGGTCATTGGTTCGGTTATCAGGTTCAACAATTTTGGAACCGAATTAATTACTATATTTTAGTATTTATATATATATATATTAATACTTAATATTTATTATATTTAAATATTTATATTTAAATATAAATATTAATTATATATTGACATGATCCATGACCTCTTGATCCTTGTGCTAACGGTTGATATGTAAATTATAATCATCATTGAGAATTGATTTTGAAATTATATGATAGATAAAAGAGTAAAAGATTCTCATAAATATAATATGACTTATATTTCAGCTCATATTTCAATAAATCATATTTCAAAAAAAATGTCATAGGCACCGTGTATTATTACGCTTTGTGGGAAAAAATGTCTATAGGCATATATATATATATATATATATATATATATATATACTGGTTATTACACTAGTGTGTGTGTGTGTATATATATATAGTGTAATATATATATATATATATATATATATATATATATATATATATATATATATATATGCGCGCCTCTGTGTTGTGTGTTAAATAGGTCGGCCTGATAGGTCTAATTGGCTTTTTTTAAAAGTCATATGCCTAACCTCTTTAGCTATATAGACTTTTTAAAAAACTTTCACCAGATATTTTTACTAAATAGGCTAAATCGAGCTAGATCTCAAATATGATAGATCATAAACTCCCGACAAATGACCTAACCTATTCTCACCCTAGTTAGTGGTCACGCGGGATCATGTCCCAAGAGCATAATGGAGATTAAGGGTGCGTTTGGGTAAACAACTCAATTAAGAGCTTATCACATAAGACCTTATCGCATGAGAACTTATACCATAAGCACTTAAAGAAAGAAAAAGAAAGAAATGGGCATGAGAGGATTCGATTAGTGAAAAATACGGAGATGATGTTTAGTGCATAAGCTCTTATGATAATTCCATAAGCTTCTCCCAGTGACTTATGAAAATAAGTCAAAATCTCCTTATGGGATGATATAAGTTATTTTTATAAGCCCTGCCAAACACACTGCATAAGAGCTTATGTTATCAGATAAGTCAAAATGAGCTTAAATAAGCTCTTCCAAACGCCACCTAAGTTCTTGTACGGACAACCATACAAATCATTTGAGCGCATATGCGTCAGAATTTACAACCTATAGATTGTGATTTTGAATTCTTGATCATGTTAGAACTTAGAACCGAAAAAACAAAAATGTATTGTAAGACCAGGAGCCTTGAGCGTATATCCACTTATGTAAGAGGACCCTCTAAGTGTGTGTTTGATTCAAAAGAGGCGAGATGAGATGAGATGAGGTGAGGGGAGAGATTTTAAAGGAGGGGAGGGGAGCGCCGGAGGATTTTAATTAGACATTGTGTTTGGTTGAAATGAGGGGAGGAGAGAGGGGAAATAACACTTTCATGTTTGGTTCAGGAGGGAAGAGATTTTAAAACAAATTTACTTTTACACCATTATAATGATTTATTTAAAATAAACAAGTAACGATGTTTTGGCCATTGTACGCAAAAAAAATTAAAGTCCCTCCCCTTCAAATCCCCTAATATTGGAGGGGAGCCAAAATTAAGTGAGGAATGATTTTGCTCCCCTCCCCTCCATTTAAAAATATTGAACCAAACATGCTAAATTTAAAATAATCCCTCCCTTTTCCTCCATTCCCCTCTAACCAAACAATACCTAAGAGTATTTTATAAAAATAAAAAAGACGACCCTTTAAGAATTTAAAAGACTAATGAGAAGATTGGATAGAAAAAATTATAATTATTCACTTTCTTTCTTAACATGTGTCATTAGAATTTAGAACACTCCTTAAAAAAAACCCTAGTAACAGACTAATAGGTGTTCAAATCAATGTTTTAAAAATTGGATTGAACCAGACGGTTCCACCGGTTCCACTGTGAACCGGCCAGTTCGGTGGTTCGGTTCAATCCTTTTGAACCGTGGGCTGGTTGAATCATCCGAAAACCGGTTGAACCGGATTGAACCCAGGCCGAACCGCTTTGAACAGTCAATTGAACCGAATTGAACCGTTCGAAATATTTTTTTATTTATTTTTTTACCTTTTCCACCTAATTTAGTATTTTTTATTTATTTATTAATCATCCGGTTCAATCACGTGTTAAACCGATTGAACTGATTAAATCATAACCCAAATATCTCTTCGATTCGAAGGGTTTTTAAAACATTAGTTTAGATAGATAGTAAAAGTAATTATAGGTGCTGGGTGGCACAGTCGTACGTGCGCGGGAATCGACCTGGAAACTGATGGTTTTTAGTTTGCATTAGTGGGAGCACATTCTTTCATTAATTAGATATTGTAGGCTGCATTCATTGGGTGCACACTCTCTCCTTAGTTACTTTGATTTCACATACAGTCACGAGTCTTTGAATAATCCTGAGACCCATAAGAAGGAAGCCGCATAGGGCCTTGGCCTTCTTTCTCGGGAAATATTATATAGCATCACTCTCAGCAATATTGTCCAAATGGTAAGGTGAAAACTGTTTTACAGAATCACAGACACACTCTCTCTCTCAATTTGGAAGTAATCAGACTACATATCAAATTTTAAAAATATTTTAGCAGATTTTTTTTTTACAGATAAATGTTAGTATGTTAGTTATTAAATTGTTTCTCATTTACCAAGGTTTGAATCTTAGACCTCCAACACCTTAAACCTCATCTCTTACCATCTTAAAAATATTTTAGCAAAATGTTAATAATTAATAAATCTTTTTCATTTGGAATAAGATACTAGGATACCTAATTCAATTAAGAGTTTGATTGAGGAATTTGTAGTTTATAATTATTCTTAAGATTCTTCTTTCAATTTCTTCTTCTTTTGACTTACACCAAATCTGGACCGTTGATAATATTTAATCTTATGATTGAAAATAATTCATGCAATAAATTTATATAAACTAAAAATTGAATCACGTGGCCCAGCCAATGGATTTGATTTTTCTTATTCCTCACCTTCTTTCTTCTATCCAACTTCATTCCAGGCCCCCATCTTCCTCTCTTTCTCCCCCCCCCCCCCCCCCCTAAATTGAAAACTCTATTCAAGGACCAAATTTGTGCCTTTTTGCTTCCACCTTACAAACATGATTCAGTTTTCAGTTAAAAAATGTTGATACATCGTTACCATGAGGCCTACCGCCACGACGACGCCATCGACGACGCCATCGACGCCTCTGTTAAGTCTCTAAAATGTCTTATGTGCATTTCCCTAAGTTTTGATGAAAACTAAACATTGGTTAATGATTTAATTAACCTTCATATTGGTTGCTAACCTATCTATTGAGTGTGCAGATTAAATAATAGAATCATCCGTCCAACACTGTAGTGATTGAAGCTCACGTCCATCGCAAATGTTTGAAGCGCATGTCCAAATCGCAAGAGATCTTAACTTGCGTCCACTAAAGTGACGAAAGCCAGCGTCTACTAACGTGGCACTTGGAGCGCGTCCATCAAAGTATCAGAAAAGCCCGTCCAGTGAGGTATCAGAATTATCCGTCCAATGACGTGGCACTTGGAGCCCGTCCATCAAAGTATCAGAAAAGTCCGTCCAGTGAGGTATCAGAATTATCCGTCCAATGACGTGGCACTTGGAGCTCGTCCATTAAAGTATCAGAATAGCACGTCCACTAAGGTATCATAATAGCTCGTCCAATGACGTGGCAAAAGACTCTCGTCCACTAGAGTAACTGAGACTCTCGTCCACCAGAGTAACTGAGACTCTCGTCCACCAGAGTAACCGAGACTCTCGTCCACCAGACTAACTGAGACTCTCATCCAGTAAAGTAACAGAGGCTCTCGTCCACTAAAGTAACAAAGGCTCTCGTCCACTAAAGGTGACAAAAGCGCCCGTCCACTAGTCTTTGGACTTGCCGAGTCCTTAATATGGAGCTCGTCTACTAGCCCGAATGAAAACTCAAATGGCTAGATAGACGTGGATATTTTCAAGATGGAAGCACTTATCTTATAAACGCGAATTCTATAAGGATTATCAGAATCGTATTTCAAGAACTAGAAAGAGACTTGAAGCCTTCTCTCCTACTCAGTTTCACGCTTATCAAGAAACGTCAGAAGTTACCCTCTCAAGTAACCTTGGATAATCAGAACCAAAGACCAGTTAAAGAATGCTTCCAACATGTTTTATTCCCTAGTACCTCTGGTCCTTACACGAAAAGGGAAGTGTACTCAGCAAAGTACAAAAAGCTCTCTGCATAACTCTGATGTGGCTGTATCACGATGCATAAAGCCATGATCCTTCATGTTAGAGCACAACCAACGACTCTATTGCATTAATGACTACCCAGAACGACTCTATTGCATTAATGGCTGCCCAGAACGACTCTATTGCATTTAATGAAGTTCTGCTTGAAGCCAACATCTGAGGGGATGTCTCTAACGGATCCTAAATGCTTGAATACCATAAATACAGAAGTCATTTAAGATGAAGAAAAAGAGAATACACATTGCATTAAAAACGCGATTACTCTGCATTAATTTCTTCATTCTTTTATTCTGTATTCTTCAATCATTTTGAAGTTATTACGCAGACTTTCCTAAGCCTTACATTTAAACCACTCTCTGAGTGTTAGTAAAAGATCTGCCTGTGAAAAATTGTATTTATTACAAACCCAATCTCTCAAACAAACCAGAGTGAGCATGAAGAGGCTAGGTGTGAAAATAATACTTGTCTTGAGCCTAAAGAGGCTAGGTGTACTTGTCTTGAGCCTGAAGAGACTAGGTGTGCAAATAATACTTGAGTCTGTAACCTTATCAGTTATAGTGGATAAATCTTGGTGCTGCCAAGGACTGGACGTAGCTCTTTGTTTTGAAGAGTGAACCAGGATAAATAACCGTGTCAATCTCTCTTCCCTTAAACTCTTTAATTGCCTTAGTTTTCTTACGTCTATCAAGTGGTGTGCTTGCAAAAGTCACCCGTCCATCCTGTATTCTTCCACTGGTCCAAATCTAGTTTTTTTTTGTTTGCGAAAAGATTTCTACTTTGCTTAAATTCTGATAAACACAATTCAACCTCCTTTCTTGTGTTTATACTTGTCTATTTCAGTTGGTATCAGAGCTCAGCCTCTGGGTTGAGCATCTAACAATGTAGAGGTAAAAGGTCCTGAAGAATAGACATGACGGCTGGAGCTAGTACAAGTGGAAGTCATCAGACTGAAGGAGCCTCCCTAACCAGACCTCCTTACTTCAATGGAGAAAATTACAACTACTGGAAAGATAGATTTCAGTGGTTTATTCTATCCACAAACTCTGATCTTTGGGATGTCATCACAAATGGTCCATTAATTCCCAAAAATGATGATAACACTGACAAACCAAAAGCTCAGTGGACTGGTGCTGAAAAGACAAAAATGGGAGTTTAACCACAAAGCCAGATATAACATCATCTGTGCTCTCAGTCCGGAGGAGTTTGAGAAGGTTTGTGCTTGTGACTCTGCGAAGGAAATATGGGACACTTTGGCTGTCACTCATGAAGGAACAACAAAATTCAAAGAATCAAAGATTGCCATACTTGTCAAAAAGTATGAACTGTTCATTATGGAGGAACGTGAGTCTGTTGCTCAGATGATAGGAAGATTCCAAACTATAATCAACAGTCTGAAATCTCTTGGCAAAGTCTATACCAATGCTGAGCAGGTTGGAAAGATTCTGAGAAGTCTACCTAAACAGTGGAGACCTTTGGTCACTGCTATCTCCCAAGCCAAGGATCTCACTACCTTGACTATGGATGAACTTCTTGGAACACTCACTGTTCATGAGCAAGAACTTGGAGATGAAGTTGCACCAAAGAAGGGCAAGTCAATTGCTCTGAAAGCTGATCAAAAGTCAGCAAAAGATTCCAAGGCTTTGAAGGCAGATGAGTCATCCAGTGATGCTGACCTATCAGAACTCGAGGATTCTGAGAGTGATGAAGAGTTGTCTCTCCTGACTAGGAAGATAAAACTTCTCCTAAAGAAAAAGAAGTTCAAGAGGGATAGGCCATTCAGAAGGTTCAACAAGGACAAGAACTTAAAAGAATCCACCTCAACAGACAAAAGTCCAATTGTTTGCTATGAGTGCAAGAAGCCCGGTCACTTTAAGGCTGAATGTCCTCAACTCAAGACAACCCCTTTTAAGAAATTCTTCAAGAAGAAGAAGAAAGGAATGATGGATACTTGGGAGGATCTGAAGTCAACATCTTCTGATGAAGAAACTGAGGAAGAAGCCAATCTCTGTTTGATGGCCAACACCGACTCATCCTATGATGATAAGGTACATCCTGACTATGAGGAATTACTTGATGCCTATGAGGAATTGTTTGAGGAATCCAACTGCTTATCTAAAGCCTTCAAATCCCTCAAGAAAGAGTATGTAAAGATCACCAGTGAGCATAAACAGAAATCTCAAGAGTGCAAGAAGCTGGCTAAAGAGAACAGTGAGCTGAAGACTGAAAAGTCTAATGAAGCTAAGATCTCAAGTGAAACATCACCATCTGAAGAAGTTGAAAAACTTCAACAGAAAGTGGAAGAGCTCACTTCTGATCTTGCCAAATTTGTTAATGGTAGAGACAATCTGACTAAGCTTCTTGGCATTCAGAAGCACTCTCTTAACAAATAAGGTATTGGATATGTCCATCAGACACATCATAAAGTATCAACTAAAGTTCCTACAGTATCTGTTAAGTCAACTGTAACCAAATCAACACCTATTTGTAACTTCTGTGGAAAAACTGGGCATGTTATGTCTAAGTGTATCCATAAGAAGAGAAGGAAGTCTTTACAGACTCTTAGAACTAACAAAAAAGGACCCAGAAAAATATGGGTACCTGAAGATCAAATAATTTTTGTTACAGATGTCCTCAACAGGACAAAGAAAACACCACTGCTGGTACCTGGACAGTGGCTGCTCGCATCATATGACAGGAGAAAGGTCTATGTTCCTAGACCTCCAACTTAAGAAAGGAGGACACGTTGCCTTCGGAGAAAATCAGAAAGGGAAAGTTATAGGAATTGGTACTATTGGTGGTAAACCCCCTCTTCCCTCTATATCTAATGTTCTTATGGTTAAAGGATTAAGACACAATTTGCTTAGCATAAGTCAATTATGTAATAGTGGTTTTGGTGTTTCCTTTACCAAGGATGTATGCATAGTTAAAGATTGTAATGGCAAAATCTTCTTTTCAGCTAAAAGGCAACAAAATCTTTATAAGATTGAACCATATGATCTCTCAGATCAAAATGTAACCTGACTGATGTCTAAAGAGGATGAGAGATGGTTATGGCATAAGAAACTAGGGCATGCTAGTATGAAACTAATTTCTGAATTAAAAAGAATAATCTCGTGAGAGGATTGCCTGATATTAGCTTTAAGAAAGATGTCTTGTGTGATGCATGTCAGAGAGGTAAACAGATAAAATCAAGTTTCAAATCTAAAAACCAATTATCAACCTCTAGACCTCTTCAGTTGTTACACATGGATCTGTTTGGACTAGTTAGTGTTGCCAGCCTGGCTGGAAGAGAATATGGATTTGTCATAGTTGATGACTATTCTAGATACACATGGGTACTCTTCCTAACACACAAGGATGAGTCTTTTAGGGCTTTCTCAGTATTCTGCAAAAGAGTACAAAATGAGCAGGGTTTCTGTATTTCTACCCTTAGAAGTGATCATAGGGGAGAATTTGGAAATGTGCAGTTTAGACAGTTCTGTGAGGAGAATGGAATCTCTCACAATTTCTCTGCACTTAGAACTCCACAGCAAAATGGAGTGGTTAAGAGAAAGAGCAGATCTCTGCAAGAGATGGCTAGATCTATGCTCAATGAAAATAATCTCCCTAAGTACTTCTGGGCAGAAGCTGTAAACACTGCTTGTTATGTACAAAACAGAATACTTATTAGGCTCTTTCTAAAAAGGACTCCTTATGAATTGTGGAAAGGAAAAAGCCCCAACATATCTTATTTTCATGCTTTTGGATGTGAATGCTTTATTCTGAATACCAGAGATAATCTTGGAAAGTTTGATTCTAAGGTAGATAAAGGTATTTTCGTAGGATATTCTGAAAAGTCTAAGGCTTTTAGAGTATACAATTCAAGAACTTGTATTATTGAAGAATCTGTTCATGTTAAATTCAATGATGGATTAAAGACTGATAAAAAACTATCAGATCTAGAAAATGATCTTGCAGGTCTTGATATAAACAAGCCAGAAAGTCAACAACCCGATCTAACCAAAACAGAACCTGTGCCTGAGGCTGAAAGGCAAGTGGAACAGACGAGTCAGCAGACAAGTCAAGATCTTCTTGATGATCTCAAAAAGGACTGGAAGTTCAACACTCATCATCCTAAGGATCTTATTATTGGAAATCCTTCTGAGGGAGTAAGAACCAGATCCACATTAAGAGAATCAAGCAATGTGACCTTTATTTCAGATTTGGAGCCTAAACGTATTGAAGAAGCTCTTGAGGATGAAAGCTGGATTCTTGCTATGCAAGAAAAACTTAACCAGTTCACAAGAAATGATGTCTGGACTCTTGTCTCTAAGCCTAAAAACAAGTCGGTTATTGGAACAAGATGGGTCTTCATAAACAAATTAGATGAAGATGGTAAAGTTGTCAAAAATAAATCAAGGTTAGTAGCTCAAGGCTATAACCAACAAGAAGGTATTGATTATACTGAAACCTTTGCACCTATAGCTAGAATAGAAGCCATACGCATTTTAATGTCATATGCTACACAACACCAAATTACCCTGTTTCAAATGGATGTAAAAAGTGCTTTTCTAAATGGTATAATTGAAGAAGAAGTGTATGTTAAACAACCCCCTGGTTTTGAGGATACTTATAAACCAGATCACGTTTTCAAACTTAAAAAGGCATTATATGGTTTGAAACAAGCACCTAGAGCATGGTATGATAGACTCAGTTCTTTTCTCATGCATAATGGTTTTACTAGAGGACAAGTAGACACTACTCTGTTCAAAAAATGCTCTAAAGAGAACTTTATTATAGTTCAAATATATGTTGATGATATTATTTTTGGAGCAACTAATGAAAAATTGTGCAAGGAATTTTCAAATATAATGCAAGCTGAATTTAAGATGAGCATGATGGGAGAATTGAAGTTCTTCCTTGGATTACAAATCAAGCAGACAAGTGATGGAATTTACATTCATCAACAAAAATATACCAAGGAGATACTCAAGAAATACAAAATGGAAAATGCAAAGCTCATGAAAACCCCTATGCAACCCAATGCAAAACTAAGCAAAGATGGTGAAGGTAAAAAGGTAGATCAAACTGTCTACAGAGATATGATTGGCTCTCTACTGTACTTAACTTCAAGCAGACCTGACATTCAATTTAGTGTCTGTATGTGTGCTAGATTCCAATCTGATCCTAGAGAATCTCATCTTAAGGCTGTTAAAAGAATATTTAGATATCTGTTTGGAACTACTAATCTTGGTTTGTTGTATTTAAGATCAAAAGAATATGATTAGTGGGATATTGTGATGCTGATTTTGCTGGAGACATAATAGAAAGAAAAAGACCAGTGGAGGATGTCACTTCATTGGAGCAAGTTTAGTCTCATGGTCAAGCAAGAGGCAGACAACCATTGCCTTGTCTACTGCTGAAGCGGAATACATCTCTGCTGCTAGTTGCTGCTCTCAACTCTTATGGGTAAAACATCAACTTGAGGATTACTCTATTTATGAACATAACATATCTGTATGGTATGATAATTCGAGTGCTATATGCTTAACTAAAAATCCAATTCAGCATTTTAAGGCTAAACATGTTGAAATCAAACATCATTTCATTAGGGATTATGTTCAAAAAAGCATCTTTGATATTAAGTTTGTTAAAACTGAAAATCAATGGGCTGATATTTTCACTAAACCCCTCACAGAAGAAAGGTTTTCATTTATTAGAGATAATCTAAACATGCATTGCATTGTTGAATGACATGTATGAATGTTAACGAGCCTATGCTAAATCTGTTATTACTCCTATATACATGTTCTTTTAACTAAGCATTAGTTCAGGAGGAGTAATGATACAATAGTTTAAGTGGAGTATGTCTACTATGCTTGTTGCATCACTATGATTTTCTTAACATGTTATCTTGCCATTAACATATCACATAAATAAAACTTGATAACTCTTTTTGATGTTGACAAAAGGGGGAGAATAGGAGAAATTGAGATTTGTGATAGAAATATGTTATAGGAGAATGGGAGAATGAATATGATATGACCTGTTCGCTTAAGAAAAATTTCAACCTGTCTATATATGCTATTTTCTTTGTTGATATTTTGAGGTTCATTAAATCATCTCAATGTTTGTCATCATCAAAAAAGGGGAGATTGTTAAGTCTCTAAAATGTCTGATGTGCATTTTCCTAAGTTTTGATGAAAACTAAACATTGGTTAATGATTTAATTAACATTCATATTGGTTGCTAACCTATCTATCGAGTGTGCAGATTAAATAATAGAATCATCCGTCCAACACTGTAGCGATTGAAGCTCACGTCCATCGCAAATGTTTGAAGCGCACGTCCAAAATGCAAGAGATCTTAACTTGCGTCCACTAAAGTGATAAAAGCCAGCATCTACTAACGTGGCACTTGGAGCGTGTCCATCAAAGTATCAGAAAAGCCCATCCAGTGAGGTATCAGAATTATCCGTCCAATGACGTGGCACTTGGAGCGCGTCCATCAAAGTATCAGAAAAGCCCGTCCAGTGAGGTATCGAAATTATCCGTCCAATGACGTGGCACTTGGAGCTCGTCCATTAAAGTATCAGTATAGCACGTCCACTAAGGTATCAGAATGGCTCGTCCAATGACGTGGCAAAAGACTATCGTCCACTAGAGTAACTGAGACTCTCGTCCACCAGAGTAACTGAGACTCTCGTCCACCAGAGTAACTGAGACTCTCGTCCACTGCAGTTAACCGAGACTCTCGTCCCAAAGAAAGTAACAGAGGCTCTCGTCCACTAAAGTAACAAAGGCTCTTGTCCACTAAAGGTGACAGAAGCGCTCGTCCACTAGTCTTTGGACTTGCTGAGTCCTTAATATGGAGCTCGTCTACTAGCCCGAATGAAAACTCAAATGGCTAGATAGACGTGGATATTTTCAAGATGGAAGCACTTATCTTATAAACGCGAATTCTATAAGGATTATCAGAATCATATTTCAAGAACCAGAAAGAGACTTGAAGCCTTCTCTCCTACTCAGTTTCACGCTTATCAAGAAAAGTCAGAAGTTACTCTCTCAAGCAACCTTGGATAATCAGAACCAAAGACCAGTTAAAGAATGCTTCCAACATGCTTTATTCCCTAGTACCTCTGGTCCTTACACGAAAAGGGAAGTGTACTCAGCAAAGTACAAAAAGCTATCTGCATAACTCTGATATGGCCGTATCACGATGCATAAAGCCATGATCCTTCATGTTAGAGCACAACCAACGACTCTATTGCATTAATGACTACCCAGAACGACTCTATTGCATTAATGGCTGCCCAGAACGACTCTATTGCATTTAATGAAGTTCTGCTTGAAGCCAACATCTGAGGGGATGTCTCTAACGGATCCTAAATGCTTGAAGACCATAAATATAGAAGTCATTGAAGATGAAGAAAAAGAGAATACACATTGCATTAAAAACGCCATTACTCTGCATTAATTTCTTCATTCTTTTATTCTGTATTCTTCAATCATTTTGAAGTTATTACGCAAACTTTCCTAAGCCTTACATTTAAACCACTCTCTGAGTGTTAGTAAAAGATCTGCCTGTGAGAAATTGTATTTATTACAAACCCAATCTCTCAAACAAACCAGAGTGAGCCTGAAGAGGCTAGGTGTGAAAATAATACTTGTCTTGAGCCTGAAGAGGCTAGGTGTACTTGTCTTGAGCCTGAAGAGGCTAGGTGTGCAAACAATACTTGAGTCTGTAACCTTATCAGTTATAGTGGATAAATCTTGGTGTTGCCAAGGACTGGACGTAGCTCTTTGTTTGGAAGAGTGAACCAGGATAAATAACCGTGTCAATCTCTCTTCCCTTAAACTTTTTAATTGCTTAGTTTTCTTACGTTTATCAAGTGGTGTGCTTGCAAAAGTCACCCGTCCATCCTGTATTCTTCCAATCGTCCAAATCTAGTTTTTTTGTTTGCGAAAAGATTTCAACTTTGCTTAAATTCTGATAAACACAATTCAACCCCCCTTCTTGTGTTTATAGTTGTCTATTTCAGCCTCCATTTACTTCATCCTTTTAGACGCGTGGCTCCACTCAATCCCCAACGAATACGGTCCATTCAACAAGAAATCATGACCGCGAAATCGATCCTCTGAATTATTTTTTGATCTTCCAGGCAGGGCGTAATCTCTGACACCGTCGACATGGAACTTCCACCAGAGGGTCCATGCTTATTCTATGCAACATCCTCTTCCACCAGTGGCGGATCTAGGACCCGGGGGCAGTGGGGGCAACATATTTTTAAAATAATTAATAATAAATATCGTCATATATATAAAGATAGAAACATGAATGTTAATATCACAAAATTTAATATATTTAATAAAATAAATTACATACCTCATAAATGCCCTCTACATGAAAAGGGAATTCACTCTTGTACAGGGCTAAAGATAGTCAAACTATATGTTGAACCCTTACAATTCATACGTTACTTGAGGATGAAAAATCATACATCAACGATGTAAACTGTTGCATGAACTCGAAAATTTTATTCTTACTTGAAGAAAAAGTTTTTTTTTATTTTTATAAAAGAAATTATTTTATTTGAAGATGCATTTTTATTAATGAGACAAGAACACAAATTTGACCCAATTCTAAAAAGCCCATGATCAGAAAAGTCATTTTTTATCTTATAAAAAAATTGACTAAAATAACACAACCCACATATTATGAGCCCAACAACAGAAGCCCAAACTCAAATGATAAAACAAAACAAAAAAAAAAAACAAAAAAAAGTAAAAAGAGCAATCAGAAGAAAAGAAGAAGCTAGAAGCCTCTTCATCGTTACCAACAAGCAAGAGGCAGAGGAGGAAAGGGCTAAATGAGCACTTGTACAATTCACTTGTACAATTAACCCTAACATTTTAATTGAACAATTAAATGAGCAACCATCTGCCAGGTGGGCTAAATTAAACAAGTCAAAAAACACTTGAATGAGGGGAAAAAGCAAATTCCTCAAATTCCTCAAGACTCACAATCTGACCTCACGAGGGACAAAGGAGGAGGCTTGGAGGCGCAGTGGCGGAGGGATAAAAGAGGAGACGGACTCACGATCTCTTGCCTCGCCGTTGAGAGGCGCCGCCGGCGGTGGTCAAAGGAGGCTCTGTTATGTTTGCGCCGCTGCCCGTTGTGTTGTTCTGTTCGCGTCGTTGTGCTTTGCTGTTCTGAACGATGTGCACTATTCGATTGTTCTGTTTGCGGTGGTTAAAGGAGGCTCTGTTTCGGAAGGCGGAGGGTCGGCAGCGGAGGCCAGTGGAGACTGCGAAGGCTCTATGTAGAAGAAGAATGGAGTGGTGTTGTGGTGGTGGGGTCAGATGGAAGGCAAGTGTCGTGGGTGTGGGTCGAAGTGGTCAAATGTGTGCAACTGATACCCTAGTGGCATGGGTGCAAATATTTACAACTAATGGGGTCCAAAAAAAAGTATAAGGTTATTATAAAAATAAATAAATAAATTTGAGAGGGTGCATCTGCGCACCCTCACTATTGAATAGATCCGCCCCTAATGGGAGGGAATCAACTTACTCCGAGAGTAAGTTTAAGATATTACCCCCATCTTCACCCTCCATTTTATATTAATCTAACGTTCTAGATTATTTCACTAACACACGTCCACTTGACTTGGTTAGTTCATTTCAATTTGACTTCTTATTATTATTTTTTATCGACGCTCCTTCTTATTATTATTTTCTACTACCTCTGGTACAATCTTCCTTTTCTTCTTTAATCCACACACTTATTGAAGAGAATCAATCGACATTGCTACGCTGCCCAGTCCATGTCATACTGCTATCGCTCCCTTCGAACCACCGTACCCTGTCTAGTCCACACCGTTGTGCCCTTCTTCGTAGTCGTCCCCAGTCCACGCCGTCGTGCCCCTTCGCGTCAACGTACCCACTCCGAGATGAAAGAAATCACCATCACGTTCCTTTTCAGCTTCTCTCCTCCGCCATCCCTTTTCTTTCTCAATACGTTTCATTTCTTCATCTGCTTCGTCCCTATTGAATTTCTGCTACATTGATTTGTTGTTTTTTGAGATAAATGTGAATTGAATTCTTGCATATCAACTATTTGACTGAAGTTTTGATTCTCTTTATCATGATAAATCTACAACTTGAATTGTTTGCTAGTATGTCGAGTTCCATTAATTTTGTAACTCTAGATCAGACATATATAGTAGAACTAATATCCATGTAAAGTTTATGCATTGGTTTAGGGGGTATTGTTTGTGTTTCAGGTTACGAATATGTGTTAGAGGGCATTATAGTGGTTGCTGCTAAAGTTAATGATTGATTACAATTGAATTGTTCGTGTTGTCCAGCTCCTGCCTCTGTCAGTTTTGTGTTGCATAGAGTTGGTCTTCCTTAAATTAATGGGTATATGCGCTCGACTTAGTAATAGATAGGGGAATTTTAATATGGGCAACGATGCCTCGTAGTGGCGATTTGTGGCGTCACATAGTGGAGGGGGACGACGGCTTAGAGTGGGGGGCAACGGTGGCGCGAAACGAAGGTCGACTGCGACGGGACATTGTAGCTCTCTGTTTTAACATGTTGCAACAAGGAAGAAAACCCAATAAATAAAGGAGGCTGAGTCAAAAATAAAAAATAAAAATAGAAGAAGTAAGATTGAATTAAGGTTTAATGAATATTTTGGTCTCGTGAAGTAGGAGTGTTTTGAAATTAGTCCCTGTAAAAAATTTTGTTGGGTTTTGATACTTGTATTTCGAAAATATTTACTTTTAGTCCCCACCGTTAGTATGTTTCGTTAACTTGCTGATATGGCTGACGGCGTGCCACATCAGCCTTATCACTTGGATGAAATTGAACACGTGTCACCCACGTAGATGCCATGTTAGCAATTTTTTTTAAAAAAATATTAATTCAAAAAAAATTTAAAAAACATTGTTATCCAAAAAAAAAAATTTAAAAACTCAATATTTTACCCCAAAAAAACAAACAAATATTTTTTGAAGGAAAAAATTACTGTTCATAGGTTGTGAATCGTCTTCTTCGATCAAGCCGTCGTCTCGAGCCAGCTCCGATCGGCCGCGCATCATCTCTTCCATCCAACCATGGCCTCTCTTTTCTATCCCGGATGCCGACCTTCACTCTCTGCTCGATCCCTGCCGCCACTCACCTTCATGGATCTGAAAGGGTTTTGCAAATCCGGAGCGTGACTGTTGAAGGTCGGATTAGTGGAGCAAGTGGCGTGCTTGCAGGCCGAGCGGCTCACTGTGTAGGGGATGGGAGGCGAGGATCTGTGTGGGAGGGGTGAAGGCCGCGGCGTCGGAGGAGACGATAACTTGACCGGAGACGTGTATCTGTGAAGAGTTCGAGCTTCTTGTGGTGGAGCTGATGCCGGGCTTCGTCGGGGAGGGGTGGTTGGCGTTGTGGCGGCTCACGTCTCTGGAAGTTCCAGAACAAGGTCGTGGTGCTTCTTAGGGGAGGGATGGATCCGAACGAGCTGGGGGTGGTCAAAGGTAGAAGATGAACAGTAAATTTTTCTTTAAAATATAATTTTGTTTTTTTAAAAATAATGAGTTTTTAATGTATTTTTGGATAAAAATATTTTTTTATTTTTTTCCAAAATAATATATTTTTTAAAAAAAAGATTGCTGACATGACATCTGACGTGGCTGACATGATATACAATTTCATCCAAGTGGCAAGGCTGGCGTGGCGTGCCATTAGCAAGTTAACGGCACATACTAACGGCGGGGACCAAAAGCAAATATTTTTAAAATATAGGTATCAAAACCCAACAAAAAATTTTACAGGATCTAGTTTCAAAATACCCATATTTTATAGGGACCAAAAAGTTCATTAAACCTTGAATTAATAAGTCATGTGGGTGTGTTAGTGAAAAATGTGAAATAATTTAGAATGTTAGATTAATATAAAATAGAGGATTAAGATGGGAGTAACGTCATAAATTTACTCCTGAGGAATGTGGATCCTTCCTCCACACACACATACATATATATATATATATATATATATATATATATATATATATATATATATATATATATATATATAACACATTCGTTTTATTTACACAGTTTGGGTCCCATTAATGATGAATTTGTTACCTTCCGCTATGGCCACATAGGTAGGGAACATAGTTTTTGGTCGTTACTGGATTCAGCTCAAATTCAAACAAGTTTTGTCATTTTATTATTCTATACCATGGCGGATTGTGTCTTAATCCCAGCCATTGATTGGAAAGACAGCAAATCCGTGTCTGGTCTCACATGGGGGCATGTGCTTTCTTTCACGCACGCCAGTGTTAGTGTTACAAGTACAACACCAATGCGATTTGCTTTAAGTCAACAAACGGTTTTCAGGGGTGGTGTCCTAACTCCTAAGATGCTGATATATTTACTTATTTAAAGAAACAAACAAATACTTGAAATAAATCAAGCGGATAGTTTTTTTTTTGTTTTTTAAGGAATCGACCGTAATTAGGTCTTTGATTCCACATTAAGTTTATGAAGTATTCCATAAGTTTAGATTTTCTGGACTCGCTATAAGATTAATCTCTATTCAGGTATTTAGTTATAGTTAATGTTTTTCGCCCCTCCCAAAAGATGCATTCTACGAGTTTCGAACACATGTCCTTCCCCACAAATTTAGTCTGCTGCACAATCAATTGAGCTATGTCCATTGGGTAACCAAGCGTATAGTTTGCCTTAAAATAAATATAATAAGATTTGTGATTTTAAAAATGACTTAAATTTTAACTTTAATTGCATCCGGAAAAAACTTTAATTTATGTCTATTCAATCATATATTATCATAAAATTAAAATAATCTAATTATAACAATAATTTAATTTAATAATCTTTCTAAAAAAAATTACCAAAAAACTATATATACAAATATTTTAACCCATTAATTTCTTCCCTCTTTATGTTGGTTTCTTAATAAAACCCTTAAATCAATTCGTCCATCTATTACTGCTCCTAATTTTTTTTTCTTTGGTCAAACTTACTATGTAAAAGGTGTTGATGATAATATAATCATTGAACAGTTTGCTCAAGTGCTTCTTTTGGGTTCTCGTTGGTGTCTTTCCCTTCTATTTGCAAGGATTGTTTGGCTGTACCCATTATCTGGTACGTGAGGTTGTTTCCTTTCCATTCAAATCATTGTACACAACTACACATATTACAATATCAAATTCATAATTCTATCTTTTGGCTCATTCAAAAGTAATTCCATTTGAAACTTTTGAGGGATAGTTTGACTAACCTCCCAGAATTAGATAACATTGACATAAATGTTTTTTCTCGATTTGTGCTAGTCATTTTTTTATTAGGATTATATCAATCCAAATTTTAAGGATATTGATTCAAAATAAAAAAGTAATAAATTCTTATTGAAAAATAAAGGTTATTACTTTTTAAAATATCAAATACATTTTGTTCTATTTTTCTAGTGAAATGAATTGATTTGGCTTCTTTCAACAAAAAAAAAAAAAATCAAATACATCTATTTTCAATGATTTTTTTTAATACTTTAGGTACTAGTTAGTCTTTTAAAGATATCGTATCTATAAACCAAGTGATTGGATGCAAGTGGTTAACGCACTGCTACTTAAGGACGAATCGTTCGGACTATGTCCGAGTTCGATCCTTGGACACGCAACAATCCTTGGCCAGGCTTTACTAACCGTGCGCCCCAACTCGGAGATTAATCTCATAGCGGGTCCAAATGATCTAAGTCGTGGGATACTTCGAGGACTCACTCGATCCCAATGACTAATTAGGATGGGTACCAAACCAAAAATATATCATATATGTAAGGAATAGTTAGTTCTTCTTTAATATCTTTTTGCTTATAAAAAAAAGGTATAAGTTAGTTAATTAGTTTTCTAAAACTTATAACTTACTTGGCCGTTGAAATGAAATAATCTTTCATCCTTTACAACTTTTTACTATATAAAAGAATCCATCATATAATTAGTTTTCGCATTTCAAGCCTCTTAAGTCTAATGCCTAAAGAACGATCATATTTCCTTCTTTTGACATGAAGATTGAACTACCAAAGTCAATCTTGTATGATATCTTTCTTATTCGATCGAGGCCTTAAATGGCAGTTGAGTACATTTTCAAGTAACAACATTATTAACAAACAAAAATACTTTGAGAAAAAGTTGGTAAAAATGTGGAGGGAATGAGAAACCCCACTAAAACTGGACAATCATATTCTCGTACTACGATTAGTTATTGTCGAGCCGATGGATAATGATGTGTTTGTTTTAAATTTTGATAGAATTGATTTTGATAGAATTGATTCTGAAATAATTGATTTTGAAAAAAACGAGGTTAAAAAAATTGATTTGTGTTTGGAAATAATATTTTAAATGTGAGTTTAGAAGAATTGATTTTATTTGGATGATAAAGTAAAATTGCTTTTGAGGTATAAATATATAGAATTTTATGGGTCCTACATTTAGAATCAATTATTTTCAAAGGTAAAGCAATAAATTCTTACTTCCACTAAAATCAATTCTACCCACACAAAAATCAATTATTTTGAACTCAATTCTGCTCCAAACACTATAGTTACTGAAGCAACCGAAGTTTGAAAGGGCAAACGGAGTTTTGAGGTGTAACCAACCCCTGCTATTTTACTTGCAATTTACCGAACCATTTCTTCCTTGCTAAATAGAGGTTTGAGAAGAGAAGTACATCAGCAGAAGAAGAAAAACAAATCATATAAGGGTAAAGGGTGGCTGTAATGGTATAAGGACTATACCAAACAGATAATTGGTAAAACAGTAAAGAAAACAAAAACACTCTTATATGAGAAGAGCAACCTCCTTAAAGCAAAATGATTTTCTTCATAATTTTCTTCAAGTCATTCATTGCATTAGATTTGTACATATATAGTAGTGTTTGAGCAATGAAAATAAAATTACAAAAAAGGATAAAAAGGGATTACAAACCAGTGACTCACCATGATATAAGATTCTAGATCATTCTAGTATATGTTGTCACACTTGAAGGGGCCTAAAACTACTTGGGCTTAATATTGGGGGATATTGGGTCTACTTGCCATATTTTGGGTCATTGCATCCCACCGGTCCTACAAACACACCTTGTCCTCAAGGTGTATTGAAGTCCATAACTTAATCCCAAAAAAAAAAAAAAAATACTAATCCAACTAGAAAAAAAAGGGCCAAAAATAAAATAAAAAATACTAACCAAATATGCTGATAGCAAGGCCCAAGACAAAATAATAGAAGCAGCCCAAAAAACACTTCAGGCCCAAACCACAGTGTTCCTCTCTATTGCAAAGCTGAAGCCCAGGAACAGCTTCATGAGAGGCTCAACCCTAATGAGCTTGACCAGTTTCCATGGCACCCATGGCCAACCAGACGCGGACCCGAGGGCGGCGTCGTCGCGAGAAGGGAAGTCACCGGCGGGGACGAGGGTGTTCGAGTCGAAGAGGATGGACCGGAGTTGACTGAACCAAAGAGGATGAAAACATTGTTGGCGGAGATGGCGACGCAAGGCGGGGTTGAAGCCGTCGGGATCGAAAACCAAGACGGCGTGTGGTGACGGTGTGGCGGAGGCGGCGTTCAGAGCCATCGTTTCCAGCGATGGAATGGGGTTGGCCGACGCGAATGTCTCGAACCCGAATCGAGCAAGGCAATCCAGATTTGGTGCGATGAAAAAGAAGACGAAGCAGAGCTTCAAACCAAAGAATCGGGTGGTGGAGACGATGTCCATGTGTGGCGACTCAAAGTCGGTGCCGCCAGAGAATGAACGAACCGGGACTAGAGTTGACGAAACCAAATCCTTGAAGATCACGGTGGTTATGGAGGCACCGTCACCGTGTGAATATGCCGTGGCATCCGAATCAGAGGTAAGTGGATTTTTGGCTGAGACTTTGGTTTGAAATGGATTGGAAAAATTGGTTGTGATAGATGAGTGATTCTCTGCTGTCAAATCCTGGGATTCTACCATGGCTACGTCCACTACAAAAAAAAGGTTGTTTAGCGACCGAAAATAGTGACCGAATTTTTCGGTTGCTTTTTGCGACCGAAATGGCGACCGATTGTAGGATCTACATGAAAGACTGATTAAAGATAATATCACAAATAGCGACCAAATAGAGTGTAAATAAAAAAGAAGAAAAAAAGGGATGACCCCTCGGTTGGTCTACTCTAAATAAAGAAACTTAAAAGTTAGAAATTTTATGTCTTCTTAGCGACCGAATTTAATGCAACGGTTAAAAGTCAGAAATTTTATGTATTCTTAGCGACCGAAATAGCGACCGAATTAAATGCAACGGTTAAATTTTATTTACATTTGCGACCGATATTAATTCGGTCGCTAAACGGCGCGTAAAAAAATTAAAATCGCACGTGTTAGCGACCGATTTAAAACTCCGTCGCTAAATTTATGAATTCAAATTTCAAATTAACTCATCCAGCGACCGAATTTAGCGACCAATTATTTCGGTCGCCAAATTATAAATCCCTAAAATCGTGAAATCTTTCCCTTCTTCCTCATTTCTGCCATCTCTTCCTTCCTCACGCCTTTTCTCTCCCTCGCGTTCAGGCCGCCAGTCACCGTCGCCACCACTGTCGTCTCCGGTAAGCCTCCATCCTCCTCCTCCTTTTCTTCCATCTCTTCCCTCTTCCTCTCCTCACTTCCTTTCCCCTCTTCCTGCTCTGTTTTTAATTCCCCCCCCCCTCCGTTTCAGGCCGCCAACCAATACTCCGGCTACCAACACGCAGCTCTCCGGTCACCACGTACGCGTAGAGCTCCTCCTACCCTCTTCTCTCCTCATTTTGTGCATTCCCTGCTCTGCCTTGAGGTAACCATGCATGGACTCTCTATGTATCATTTTTTATTTTACTTCATTGTTTCATTTCAAAAATTTTGTGGATTGTATGTATTTCATTGCTTGCTTTATTGCTTACTACTGAGAAGAGCTACTTGTGTATTTCATGTGAGTTGTGAGTTGTGATGATCATTTGTTTTCATGTGTCATTATTTAATCACTCCTATTAGGATTAGGAAGCTCTCATTGAGAAAGCACGAGAAATCTGTTTTTGTAACTTTTTTTTGAATGCATTGAAATATCAAAAGTCAAGACTATGAGATTAGAATTGATGTTTACTTGAGCCACAGAATGCCATTGCTTTATGTGGGACTGCGAAACATAAACAGGTTTTGGTTTTTTGTTGATTATTGACGTACCAATTTAACGAGAAAATTTAATCTGAGAACCCTTCTGGTTTGCTTCTTGTTGAATTAGCTGTGAAATTACCTTCCATTTCAGCATCTTAGTCATTGATTTAGATTCAGTTTTGCTTTGTGAAATGCATCTAAATTGGTTAGTGAGGATGTATGCTATGGATTTTCAATTTGTTTTGTGCTAGGTGTCTACAATTTCAAACATGGATAGTTCATGGCTATAGTTCAAACAAATGACCAATACTGAGGCAGTTGTTTGAAGACCATTCTAGTTTAACATGTCCAGTAACAAGATTGTTCCTGTGTTAATGATGTGTTTTCTATTAAATATGGAACTTGTAATTTCTAGTCTGTTTATCTTTCCATATCTTGGCTGAATTTATGTCTTTGAAGGCTGTTCATTGTTCTGTTATATTGCCTGAGGGAATATCTCACAATAGTATGATCTATAGCCTCTGTGATGCAGCTGTTTACTTGCTGTGAATAATTTCATATTGTATTGTACGTGTATGCATTCTGATTGTATTGTATTTTGATTCGTTTGGAATCTATGAATTTGTTGGTTCTTGTCTGAATCTGTTTCAAAAATTTCAAAAGAGGGTTTTAGGGATTTCAAATTCTTGTTCACTTCTTTGTAAACAAAAAAATATTCTTTGTTGGAGTATGAAATGATCTAAAAACATTATTGTAGCCTGTAATTCCAAGAGAGTTTTTCGCTCATTTTGAATCGGATTCATTTGGTAATTCTACTTAACTCTTTTCTGTTTGATGATGTAAATTTATTGAAGGCTGGTACTTATATCTGAGCATGTTCATACATTTGGATTGCTATGAAGAATAGTTTATTCTCTTTAAAATAAAATTCTTTCAATAACAATGAATCAATGTAATTAGAATAATTTGATATGTATTTATTGATAACTTGTTCGAAAATGATTATGGAATCATATTTGTATATATTTACATTATAAGCATTGGAATGAATTGATAAAGTGTTATTAGTTCGTAAATGGCATGACTTTGTTGTTGTTAATATTCATTTACTAATTTAAAGTCCATGAGCTTAAGAAAGTCTCTTCTTGAAGCCAACAAAAGCGAGTCTCTTAGATAATGAAGGATTAAGTATAGGGTTAGATAAAATGAAGGGCTAGGCACAGTTTGCCAGGCACATGCATGACGTGCCGTCATCATTAAAACATTATTCACATTAGAAAGCAGCTTTGTACACAATATTATGAAAACAACTCTGGTTTTTTACTCATTTGTTTCACTAGGAAATGGAGCTTTCCAGAAATAGTTGTTGATGACCATCCTTACTAGGTTATCTAGGCACTTCCGGTAGGAAAAGTCCTCTCTATGACCATCCTTCAAAACGACGTAAAAGCATCTCGCTTTCCGAAAACTACTATGTTTGCTAATGCAGTAAAGTTGCATGTGAAGTTGCATTTCTTTGTTCTATTTTAACATGCTAGTATGCTACATGGATCTTTCCATCTTTTCTTATTATCACTTGATGAAGTTTAGACATATGACTTGTTTTCCTTATCGTTTTATCGGAAAATGGATCCGACTAAATGTTTTGAGACAGCCATCCATATAGACCAGTGCATGATCTCATCAACTTAAGAATAACGATCGGATTCACGTAATGATAGTTAAGGCATAAACTAATCATTTACTAAATTGTTCTTGTGTATTTGCAGGATTTGATTTCAATCCCGCGATCATTCTACCGTCGTTGGGGACAACAAATACCACGTGTTGTGACTATTGTAGACAGTGGTGAAATCTGTTCAATGGGAATATAGTAATCCATGAGGATCGCCCATATTTTGCAACAGATACAAATGGTATCAGGGAGTTGTATTTGTTGTCCACTGGTGCATTGACAAAGTTTAAGTACCTTGGGGGTTCTCGCTTCTACATGTTCATCCCTTTGGAAGATTGATAAGTTTTGATATATTGATTAGTACTTATTGACTGTGGTGTATTTTTATGTTTTGATCGTTAATTAGTACTTATTAAACTTTTTTTTATAAACCATTATTAAACTTGCGTTAATTAATGTATATGTTTTCTTGATCATATTGACTGTGGTGTTTTGGATCGTTAGTACATCATATTTACGTTTTCTATTTATTTAAAAAAAATATTGGTGTATTTTGTTTATATCAGAAATTAAAAATCAATGGGGTAATAGTTGAAAAACAATATTTGGTCGGCAGGATTAAGTTACAGGAAAATTAAAAAAAAAAGAAAATCAAAATTTGCGACCGAAATAGTGACCGAATATCGATCACCAAATTAGGCGAGATGGGCATGCGACCAACTATACGGCGACCGAAATATATAATTTTGCGACAGAAATATCGGTCGCAGATCCGCAACCGAAATATAAGTTCGGTCGCTAAACAGGTTTTCTTTTGTTGTGGTCACCCTCCGCTGTTGGCTTGAGGAACATGGACGTTGCTGGGAGCTCAAATGTTGGCATGATTTCTCCTGCAGATTCAAGGTTGAGGGAAAAGAGTGTTGGTTGAGGATTTGATGAAGGTGCTGAATGAGGTTCTACCTTTGGGTCAGGTGGGTTGTGACGGGTGTTGGACTTGGATTGTATTTGTTGGATGGCTTGAAGGAGGAATTCATTGAAACGATCAAATGGAGTTTTGAATTTGTTGAAGGATTCCTCCACGTGAAGGAAATCAGAACGAAATTGTGTCCAAGTGTACCAGGCAGTAGGTGTGAGCGCTGGTGGGTGGTAGCCATAGCTGAAGCAAGGTGTGGGTGAAGGTGTGGTAATGGTGGTGAAGTTGGAAGTGATGGTGGGGGGAAATGGAGGAGGCGAGGCCATGACAATGAAAGCACAATGTAATGGTACAAGGATTATACCAAATAGAGAATTGCTAAAACAGTAAAGAAAATAAAAACACTCCTATGTGGGGGCTTCCTTCTGTATATTAATTAGATTGATAATATATAGTGGAAAATGAAGAATTATAAAAAAGGATAAAAGAGATTACAAACTAGTAACTCACCATTGGGGAAATGATCCATCTCATCCATCCAATCCATCCATGAAAAATCCATTCAATCCATCCATTTATAAAAATAATTAATGGTGTGGATTGTTATTTTTTAGTGGATGGTTTATGATCCATCCAATATTTTTAAAATCATTGGCAACAATAAAAATGTATGGATCAACTTGTCCATTCCAAAACCAATTTTTTTTTCATATTTTTTCCACCAAATAAAAAACCTCCATTTGTAACTAAATTTTCTCTTCTTCCCTATTATTTTTCTTAACTTTTTTTTTTTTTTTCTGTTTTCTTTTTGTTACAAAGTATTACTAATTAATTGTTCTCCCGAGCCGTTATCACGCGTCTTTTGTTGCTTTTTTTCCTAAGAACTTAAGTATTAACTAATTGAAAGAGTTGTAAACCTAATGTCATGGAATGTTGTGGCAAAACAACCTATGTAGATACAATAATCAATAACTCCTAATAAAAATAGCAAATAAAATAGTTCCTTCATGAGCAGCAGTAGAGGAAGAAAGAGGGAGGCATTGAGATATGATAATATTTTAATTTTTTTACAAATTATTTTATTTTTAAAAATATTTTATGGATGAATAAAAGAAATAAAATTATTTAATTTCTTAAAATAAATTTTATAAAAAAGAATGGATTGATGGATTTTATTTAGTGGATCAAGGATTGAATTTTTTAGAATTTTATGATAATGGTTGTTTTTAACTCAGATCCGAATAAAAATTTAGCTGATTCATCCATTTGCCATCCTTACTCACCATAATAAAAGATTCTATATCATTCGAGTATATATTGTCACAATTAAAGGGCCTAAAATTACTTGAGGTTAATATCGAGGGACATTGGATCTAGTCGTTATATTTTGGGTCATTACAGTGGCAGTGCAGAGGAAGGATTCCATAGAAATTAGAACCTCGAAAACGTCAGTGACACACACTCACATCATCATATAAATAAATAAATATAAATTATAAATAAATATAACATAGAAAGTACAAAACAGCACGTTTTGGTTTGGACTATCTTAATCAATCAAAGGTTACCCACGGATAAAAAAGCCAAGTATGAATGTGAAATGAATGAATACAATAGAAATGAGGAAGGCAAATCATAGTGCATCAATCATATTCATATCTGCAAAATTAACAGTGGTTTAAATAAATGGGTGTGGAGCCTACTCCCACACCCTAGTCAGATCCCTTCCCTGGCCCCATTGCCTTCTTCCCACCCTGCTCCTTCCCCTTCAGACCAATTCTTCACTCTTCCACACATATTATCAAATCAAAATACACCTCTGCCCAAACAACACATATCACATAGAGAGTGAACAAATATATTATTATATAAAGGTAGCAAATATACACCTCACAACTCCGAAGAGAGTCACACTCACAGTCACATAAATAATAGTTAGATACATAGAATATAGATTCATTGATTGATGGAATGGGAGTGTGAAAGGGTTAATAATAAGTTAAGAACCATAGAAAGAGAAGGGTCAGACATAGGTTTTATTATTATTAGTTATTAGCTATATATACTTACAAAATAGCGAGCTTTTCAAAAAACAGCTAGAGTTTCTGAACCCTCAAGACTTGTTCTCTCCCCTTCTGAAAAAAGGTACCGGCTTTTACATTCATTTTCAACAAGTTGATCTTTTTTCCTTCTTTTCTAAAATGGGTGTCTCCAAAACCACAATTTCTCACTCCATTGAAATGTCTCACTAGTTTCTCCAATTTTGGCCTTTCACTCAATAGTTGCGAATGTGACCCATTTGATGCCTTATTGCCTTGTATATTGTATAGTATATACTATATACTATATAAATATATTTAGAAGTGATTCTATTTTTCTAGTAATCATGTGTTCCTTAATTTTTGTAAATGGGTTGTTTGAGTTGGTTATTGTCAGTGTTACAGTACTTATAAATTTGAGTCCTTGAGTCCTTCCAAGTCTTAATCGTTATGACCTTCCTCATTGGTTCAGAGAAACGAGATTGATTGGTTGGCGGCAAAATAGTGAATCTACGAATCTGTGTTTCAGTTTGGCATTCCTGTAAGTATTTAGATCTGAATCACAATGCTGTTTTATGATTTTATCAATTCTCTTTTCTTTTTTTTCTATTTTAATCCGAGATGGTGTTTTTATTTTCTTCTCTGTGATGAATTGATGATGCCTTATTTTGTTTTAAAATTGGTTAGTGAATTACTTGGCAACGATTTCTGTGTGTGCAAGAGTTTGTATTGTTTTTTGAGTCAATTGCATATGCGGTATGTCCAGCAACCGTATATGTCCCAAAAAGATACTATTTTTCCTTGTGTGCTCACTGTTCAACATCAAAGTCTTTCTGTAAAGTAAGTATTCAATATAAGTTGATTCACTTGCTACCTATTACTGTTTTTTGCTTTGTGTATGTTGAGGAATATATTTTTTCTTCATTTTTTGTTCGTGTAAATTTTGAGATCTGTAGCTTAGATGGTGATGCCACCATTAACATCTTCATTTTTATATTATTTATTTTAACTACCATCAACATTACAATGTAGAACATTCATTTTTTTGCTTATTTTCTTTTTCCATATTAGTTATTGGATCATTCGAATACATGCTATGACTGACAAGGACATTATCACAATTTCAGAGGTTGTTTCTTATAAATGGTGTGCGTGTATGGGATTCAATATCTTCCATAATTGGGAATCATATCACTACAAGCATGGATATTCAAGAAGAGAGGTCCATGTTTGGGTCCTTGACAGCCGTGACTTCAAGGAATATGTCATCGTCATCTTCGGCATTCTTTTCAGCAAACCAGTCACCCTTCTTCTCTCCAAGATTGCCGCCGTTCCATTTATCACAGTCAAGTAGACCTGATGTTCCAAGTGACAGAATTCACTTAGATGATGCTACCCCGAGCACTATTTCAGGGATTCCAGAACCAAAGTCTGTAGTAAATGTTAGGAGTACCTTTTCAGATTTATCTGCATCTCCAGCTGGCTGCAATCCAGGTGATTTGCAGAAACTCGACCGTATATCTTCCTCAGTTAGTAGCAGCATATCTAGTTACTGTCATCGCCATGATGATGGTTATTGTGGACAGAAAGAGAAGCAAAGTAAGAGAGACAGAAACCATAGAACATCATCAACACCAGGTTCCACATATAGACTGATGAATTGTGATGTTTTCATAGGGTTACATGGCTGGAAACCCCCTTTACTACAATTTGCTTACTGGCTCCGTGCTGAATTAGAAATTCAAGGCATCAGTTGCTTTGTATCGGACAGGGCTCGATGTAGGAACAGGCGCAAGCTTGAGATTGTGGAGAGAGCTATGGATGCTGCTTCTTTTGGGATAGTAATTATTACAAGGAAGTGTTTCAAGAATCCATACACCATTGAGGAGCTACGGTTTTTTTCTAGCAAGAAAAATTTGGTCCCAATATACTTTGATTTGTGTCCTGGTGATTGTGTTGTGAGGGATATAATTGAAAAGAGGGGTGAGGTGTGGGAAAAACATGGAGGGGAACTTTGGCTTTTGTATGAAGGGTTGGAACAGGAGTGGAAAGATGCAGTGCATGGTCTCTCTCGGGTTGATGAAAGGAAATTGGAAGCTCAGGATGGAAACTGGAGAGATTGCATATTGAGTGCTGTGACATCATTAGCAATGAGGTTAGGCAGGAGAAGTGTTGCTGAGTGTTTGACAAAATGGAGAGAGAAAGTTGAAAAGGAGGAGTTTCCTTTCAGTCGAAATGAGAATTTTATTGGTAGAAAGAAAGAGCTTTCACAACTGGAATTTATACTGTTTGGTAATGTCACAGGAGATGCAGAGCAAGACTATATTGAACTTAAGGCCAGGCCCAGGCGAAAGAATTTGACACTTGGTTGGGCCAAGAGTAATATGGTAGATGAAAGATGGAAGGAATGGCATATGGGAAATGGCAACAGGAAGGAGAAAGAACCAGTTTTATGGAAGGAGTCGGAAAAAGAGATTGAGATGCAAGGTATTGAGTTTTCTCAGAGGCTCTACCATTCAAGGCTCAAACGTGGAAAGTATGGTAGAAGAAAGAGAGGAACGAAGATTTTGTATGGGAAAGGGATTGCCTGTGTTTCAGGGGATTCAGGAATTGGCAAAACAGAACTAATTCTTGAATTTGCTTACAGATTTCACCAGAGATACAGGATGGTTTTATGGATTGGAGGGGAGAGCAGATATATAAGGCAAAACTATCTGAACCTCAGGTCATTTTTAGATGTTGATGTGGGAGTTGAGAATATTTTGGAGAAAATAAAAGGCTTTGAAGAGCACGAGGCTGCAGCAATTTCTAGAGTTCGCAAAGAGCTTATGAGAAACATTCCATATCTTGTGGTCATCGATAACTTGGAAAGTGAAAAGGATTGGTGGGATCACAAACTTGTGATGGATCTTCTCCCTCGTTTTGGTGGGGAGACCCATATAATTATATCAACGCGCCTTCCTCGCATCATGAACTTGGAACCTTTGAAACTGTCATACTTATCTGGAGTTGAAGCAATGTCTTTGATGGTAGGGAGTGGCAAGGACTATCCAGTTGCAGAGGTTGATGCACTGAGAATTATTGAGGAGAAAGTTGGAAGGTTAACTTTGGGCCTTGCCATTGTCAGTGCAATTTTGTCTGAATTACCCATTACTCCAAGCAGGCTCCTAGAGACCATAAATAGAATGCCCTTGAAAGACATGTCGTGGAGTGGTAAAGAATCTCACTTGTTAAGGAAGAACACTTTCCTTGTGCAACTTTTTGAGGTTTGTTTCTCCATATTTGATCATGCAGATGGCCCAAGAAGCTTGGCAACTAGAATGGTCCTGGTAAGTGGGTGGTTTGCACCTGGTGCAATTCCAGTTTCCTTATTGGCACTTGCTGCTTACAAGATACCAGAAAAGTGTCATGGAAACTGTTTGTGGAGAAAAATAGTGCAATCCTTAACATGTGGGTACACATCCTCATACACCCAAAAAACAGAATTAGAAGCATCTTCTTTGCTGCTAAGATTTAATATTGCAAGACACAATGGTAAGCAAGGATATATGCATTTCAATGAGCTCATCAAACAATATGCTCGAAAAAGACAAGTTACTGGAGCTGCACAAGCAATGATTGAAGCTGTTATCAGTCAAGGGTCAATATCTCAAAATGTGGAGCATTTATGGGCTGCATGTTTTCTGTTATTTGGATTTGGTCATGATCCTGTAGTTGTTGAGCTCAAGGTGTGTGAGCTTTTATATCTTGTCAAAAGACTAGTTCTGCCTCTTGCAATTCACACATTCATTACATACTCTCGGTGCACCGCTGCCCTTGAACTTCTGCGCCTGTGCACCAATGCCTTGGAAGCTGCTGACCAAGCATTTATCACCCCAGTTGACAAGTGGTTGGACAAATCACTTTGCTGGAGGTCCATCCAGACTAATGCTCAGTTGAATCCTTGCCTTTGGCAGGAGATGGCTTTATGTAGGGCCACTGTACTTGAGACTAGGGCGAAGCTAATGCTAAGAGGTGCACAATTTGAGATAGGGGGTGATCTAATCAGGAAGGCTGTTTTTATTAGGACTTCCATTTGTGGTGAAGATCATCCAGATACCATATCTGCTCGTGAAACATTAAGCAAACTCACCAGGCTTATTGCAAATCTCCAAACTCATGCTTCAACTTAGATTATTATTATTTTTTGTAAGGAAACTCATAGAGTTATACAAAAGGTTTCTAATAAAACTTCTGCATACTGTTTCATTCAACTTTCTACACCATTTTTAACAAGTCTGATATGAGATGGCTTCCATTTGGTTATCTTTATATGATTGCTACGTATCCTCGTTATTAATTTCTGTGTGTGTGTGTGAGGCCACTTGTTCTGCGGTAATAAAATGTTTCAATTAGAGGGTGAGGCTTGGCACGACAATAATGTTGTTAAAGGTTTTAGTCATGGAAATAACCTCTTAATTCATGGGGGAAAGGCCTAGTACATCCGATCCTCTTCAAACTCTGGAATGGTGGGAGTCTCTTGCATTGGACGGTATGTCATTTTAATTGTTTAGTGATTAATTACAGATAATCTGAGAAAAATTAAAAGCAGAATATTGACTAAATATTGCTCGTGAATAAAATTGGCTTTAGTAGTTGGTTGTGAATTGTTAGTGTGACCATACACTAACATTTCACAGCAATTATATAAGGCCCTTGTTCTGTTGTCCATTTTGGCTACACATTATAGTGTTGTATTGATAGCTTATGCATCTAGTGACTAACCATATGTCATATGATGCACTTAGCTTTGGAAGTATATATTTTCTAATAAGTGATATCGGTCTCGATTTTTATATGATAGGTCCTATATCTATACCACAGGCCCAATTGACAAGGCCCCATTGATTCTGTTAGGGCGATAGAGACGGTTGTTTCAGTTGTTATGGATATAGGAAGCTTTGTGACAGTAGAAATACTCTTCTCTGTAATTCTCTCATTTCAGTAAATAATACATATGTCAGTTCTTCCCTTTTATTCAATTATTCTTCTATTTCTGGTTGTGTGATTGTGGTCCGAGGTGTTCGGAAATGGAGGATGTGTGGGCCAAAATGGTGCAGCTGCCGGAGTTTTCAGGGATAGACCCCGTTGGGTGGATCTCTAGAGCAGAAAAGTTCTTTGAGGAGCAAGATTCATGAGCATGAAAGGTGTAGCCATGCTTTTGTTCTACTGTTGGAGCCAAGAGGACCCAGATCAAAGTTGGGAAGCATTTTCCAAGGCTTTGATCAGAATGTTTGAAGCACAGATGAAGTAAGTGAGGGAGAAGTTGATGCTGCAAAATCAAGAAATTGAGGTGACTATGGGTGATGGGGAAGAGGCTCACCACAGCAAATTAGAACCAAAGACCAAAGAGGTCATTGATGCAGAGGTAGGAAGAAGATCAAGAGAAACAGGGAACAAGGAAATGAGTATGGAGGAAGGAGTTGTGGTCGACCCACCGCCTCCGCCGGAGCCACCGGACGCCGATCTGCTTGTGGTAGCCAAGGCACTCCACATCGCTTAAAGTCCAATCCACGTGTGGAGGTCGGATGCCAATCCACGTGTGGCGGTCGGAGAGGTCCGAATAACAGAGATTCTGGTTGGTGGAAAGATAGGCGGTGGCGGCGGTGGACGTTGTGAGGGTGGTGGTCGAGACAGTGAGGTAGCGATATGGTCGGTGGTGAGCGGGTACCGCCACTGGAACCTCCGGATCTGAACGCTTATGTGGAGGAGGAGTGGTCAATGGCGACGGCGGAGGGGGAATCCTCACCTAGCTTGATCAAGTTGTCGTCGTCAGAGCCGCCGGACCCATATCCTCGTGCGGCGGTCCTTGGGACACTTGCAGTTCACGAGCTTGAGGAGGGGGCTGCTGCAACCAAAAGTATCATGAGTGGGAAGCATAAGGAAGGAGGGGTTGGAAGGGAATTACAGAAATTAGGTCCATATTTTGACCTATTGGGCCTGGCCCAAATTGGCTATTTTAATGGGGATTGTGATGATGGGAGACTAAGGTCTCTCTTGAGGATGAAAACTGACGCATTGGACCAAGCCCAATTCAATAGAGAGCAAGAGTTGAACTGTTACAAGGGATATTATTTTTTAGACTTGTTGGGTCAAACCCAATTCAGCATCAACACAAAATGGGTTTCACCAACTTGGGAAGCTCATAAGCATTTGGACAGGACACGTGAAAAATTTGTACCAATGGGAAAGGGTACATGTTGATGAGTATCAACAATGAAAATAGAGAAATGAGTACGAGTTTGTAATATTAATCCACTATCAGCTAGTATCAAGGTGATATCTAGTCTGGGAAAGCAGAAATCAAAGAGAGGCTACAAAAGAACTCTAGACAATTCGAGAAGTCTAGTGGTCTCCTAGGGTTCTAGTCCAATTCCAGCCTGCCCTATCTCTGCATCATTCCTTCCTATATTAACCCCTACTCTCTAACAGAATTCACTCCCTACCCTCCCCCACGCACGACTACTGTCTAGATGGAAGTAGTTAGTTACAATATTCTCTCTTAGGAATGATTCAGTGCTTCATGCACTTTTTAGCCACTTGGTAGACCTTCATTTCCCTCTCCCATACACCATATTTTCTGTGGGCCTAATGTCTGCATCAATACCTTCCCCTTCAAGATTCACCTTGTCCTCGAGGTGAAATTCTGGAAACAGATCTTGTATGCTTGTTACTTTTTCCCATGAGTTCTCATAACTGGACAAACCTTTCCACTTCAGTAGGACTTCCATATCTGCAGTCTTGGTTCCCCTAATTGCTAACACTTCTTCTGGTTGAGCTTGTAGTTCCCATTCTTCGGATATAAAAGGTGGAAGTGGTTGCACAACCACATTAGCAGAAACTGATTTCTTCAATAAAGAGGAGTGGAAAACTGGGTGCACTCTACTTCCCTCGGGTAGTTGGAGCTTGCATGCGACTGCCCCAATTTTTTCAGTGATGGGATAAGGGCCATAATATCGAGGACTTAACTTCTGGTTCACTCTTTTTGCTAGGTTCTTCAATTTGTAAGGCTGGATCTTCAAATAAACCCTGTCCCCCACTTGATGCTCAACCTCTCTTCTATGTTTGTTGGCCTGTTGCTTCATTCGGTTATGTGTCTGGGACAATTGCTTCTTCAATTCTTCTAACAACTCATTTCTTTCTAAGGTTAATCTATCCACATCCTCCAATGCGGTTCCTCCAATATCACCCCTGATTACAACAGGAGGGTCCCTTCCATACAGAGCCTTGAAAGGGGTCATCTTGGTTGATGAATGGGAGTTGGTGTTGTACCAGAATTCAGCCCAACTAAGCCATTTGTGCCACTGCTTTGGCCTCATGCCAGTCATGCATCTTAAATAAGTCTCCAAGCAACGATTAACCACTTCTGTTTGCCCATTGGTTTCGGGATGGTAAGCTGAGCTGAATTTCAATTTGGTTCTAGCTAGCTTGAAGAGTTCAGTCCAAAATGAACTAATGAATATGCGATCCCTGTCTGATACTATTGAAGTGGGAAATCCATGAAGCCGAACCACTTCCTTGAGGAAAACTTCAGCTACTTCCTTTGCAGTGTATGGATTAGCTAAAGCCATGAAATGCGCATATTTTGTGAGCCTATCCACCACTACAAAGATGGTATCCATTCCACTAGACATTGGGAGCCCTCCAATGAAATCCATAGAAACATCTGACCACTGTTGAGAAGGAATTGGAAGTAGTTGTAGCAGTCCGGAAGGGTTCAATGCCTCATACTTATTCCTCTGACAAGTTTCACAAGCCTGCACATATATAGTCTTGAATTTCTCTCCTCATTCCTTCCCAGAAAAACAGCTCGGCAACTCTTTTAAAAGTTCAGAAATACCCTGAATGTCCTCCTATAGTCGAATCATGGAATTCCTTAAAAATCAAAGGAATTTTTGGAGAATCTTTGGGAATGACCAACCTGCTCTTGTAATATAATCTGCCTTTGATGAGGGAATACCCTTTGTGAGAGTTGCTGTCCAGCAGAAGGTCCTGCACTATTTTCTTCAATTTCTCATCTTTTGATACTTCCTTCTCTAAATCATCCCACTCCACAAATTGCGCTGTAGATAGAGCTGCAAATTGAAGCTTCATGGATAGAGCATCAGCTGCTTTATTTTCTGTTCCTGGTTTGTATTTGATCTCAAAATCAAATCCTGACAGTTTGGAAACCCATCTCTGCTGTTCCTCTCCCATCAACCTCTGTTCGCCTAAGAATCTCAAGCTTTTCTGGTCAGTATGCACCACAAAATGCCTACCTAATGAATCTTGCCTCCATTTTTGGATTGCTAGCACCACTGCCATTAACTCCTTCTCATACACTGACTAGCTTTGGGCTCGGTCTGAGATGGTCTGGCTCATGTAAGCCACTGGCCTTCCTTCTTGCATCAAAACAGCCCCTATTCCTTTCCATGAAGCGACAGTCTCCACCACAAAAGTCTTTTCAAACTCCGGGACAGCAAGCACCGGAATGGAAGTCATGGCTCTTTTCAATTCTTCAAAAGCAACTTGAGCTTCTGCACCCCAATTGAATTGATCTTTTTTGAGTTGTTGAGTTAGGGGCCAAGCTATCTTCCCATAATTCTTCACAAACTTTCTATAATATCCAATAAGTCCAAGGAACCCTCTCAATCCTTTCACATCTTTAGGAATTGGCCAATCTAGCATATCTTTGATCTTGTTGGGGTCTGCAGCCACCCCTTGACCTGAAACAATGTGCCCCAAGTACTCCAATTGCTTCTCGCCGAAGGAACATTTCTTCTTATTGACCACTAATCCATTTTGTCTCAGCACCTGCATCATCTTTCCCAATTGCTCTTTATGACTCTCTTCACTTCTAATATAGACAAGAATGTCCTCAAACAACACCAATGCAAATTTCCTGAGAAAAGGCTTTAGAATCTGATTCATAAGAGCTTGGAAGGTAGAGGGAGCATTAGACAACCCAAAGGGCATGACCAGGAACCCACAGTGTCCCTCATGGGTTCTAAATGCAATTTTGGGAATGTCTACCTCCTTCATCCTTATTTGGTGATAACCAGACTTTAGATCCAATTTAGAAAAGACTCTAGCTCCACCCAACTCATCCAACAATTCATCAATGATGGGAATGGGGAATTTATCTGGAGTAGTGAGTTTGTTTAAGGCCCTGTAATCAACACAGAACCTCCACCCTCCATCCTTCTTCTTCACTAAAATTACTGGACTGCTAAAAGGACTAGTGCTCGGACTAATAATTCCAGCTAACAACATCTCTTTTACTGTTCTCTCTATTTCATTTTTTTGATAATAGGGGTACCTGTAGGGTCTGCTGTTTGGAATTGATGCTCCTTCTTTCAAAGTGATGGCATGATCATGATCTCTGTGAGGTTGTAGGTCTTTTGTCTCTTGAAACACATCTTCAAATTTCTTTAGGACTTCTTCTAGACCATCAGGAATAGCAGTCAACTCATCCCTCTCCCCATTCGTTTCTTCTTGATAAGCCACATAGTATCCTTCTCCTTCATCTTGAAGAGCCTTGAGCATTGGTCTCCAAGAAACCCGTGACTTGCAAAGGGAAGGATCTCCCCTCAACTCCTTCTTCTCACCCTTCTTTCCCCACTTCAATATCAAATTGTTGAAGTTAGCTTCTATGTTTCCCAAGCTTGCAAGCCAATCCATTCCCAACACCACCTCTGTACCTCCTAACTCCATTAAAAAGAAACGTTGTTGTATTGGGACTCCTTGCACTATCACACTCAGATTCTTACAAATTCCCCTGTTCCTCATCTTGTCTCCATTGCCAATTTCAACCACAAATTCAGGTGTGTCACTCACTGCCAGTTCCAGCTCTTCTACTATTTTTTTTGAAATGAATTACTAGTGGCCCCACAATCCACTAGCACCAGCACCTTTTTGTCTCCAATTTGTCCCCAAGTTTTGAAGGACCTATTTGAAGTAAGTCCCTCTTTACTGTTCAAGGACAACTACAGTGTTTTGACCTCCAACATAGGTTCCTCTTTATTTGGAGACTGCTCCTCTTCATCTTCTTCTGAATCTTCTACCAGCACAAATTGATAGTGTTTTAGTTTATAGAGATATTCAGGTCCCCATTTCTCCCCACATTTGAAACACAATCATTTTCTACTTCTCTCCCTCAACTCATTTTGGCTCAACCTATTTCCTCCCAACATTTTCTTTTCAAAATTTCCTCCGTCCAAAGACCTATCATCCCCTGCCTCCTTCCCGTTGGGTTCGGCCTTACGAACTATGGCTTTAATCCTATAAAAATCTTTCTGGTCTTTCCCCATGAGTCCCTCCTTGTCTCTCCGTCCCTTCTTCTCCTCTGCGATCATCCCTCCTTTTCGAAGAGCGGGGTTCTTCTCCTCTAGTAACAGAGCCCGATCCATTAGTTCATCAAGGGACTCCGACGCATGGAGTTTCAACTCAGCTTGTATCTCTTCCTTGAGACCATTGAGGAAGATCCCCTTCAGCATTACTCTTTCCGACCCTTTCATCGGAGCCGAAACAAGTTCAAATCTGTCTCGGAACTCCATGACTGACCCGGTTTACTTAATACTCAGTAACGGACCAAACGGGTTCTGGGCTAACCCGGGTTGAAACCGCCTCAGCACCGCCTCCTTAAATTCCTCCCAGCTCGACGATGGTGTCTCTTCCTCCCACCATTGGTACCAGTTCAGAGCTAGGTCTTCCATAGCTATCACTACAGCGCTGAGCTTATTTTCACCTCTCACAGCGTTGATAAGCCTCTGGCTCATCTAGTTTTATAACTAGAAAAACCATGGTTTTGTGCTAATTATATCTCGTTTTCGCCCAAATTGGATTTAATTGTCCTCAAGCAACACTTTGAGTCTCTTAAGTAGTTTTTAGGATATTTTAGCTAATTTTGAGTCAAATAAAGCATCTAATGATATCTTATAATTTCAGGTTAAAAAGGGAATGAAGAGCAAAGGGAAGGACAATAAAGCAGAAGCCATCACGGCCGTGATCAACATAATGGGAAGATCAGAAGTCATCACGGCCCAGCCGTGATGTCCATCACAAGTGTGATGAGAAGGACCCTGAAGAACAGAGAGCATCACGGCCTAGCCGTGATGAGTATCACGGTCGTGACAGACCAGAATTTGAATATGTGCCCTTGGCAGAACCCGTCACGGCCTGGCCGTGATGGCCATCACGGCCGTGACGCGCACTTTTTAGGTCCAGACTTCTCTCATCTATAAATAGAGCATCAAACGTTTGCAAAGGGAGATCTGCACTGGGAGGCCAGACGGCTGGAAGAGGGTTCCAACCCTAAAAAGGGATGTTTTCCTTGCTCTTGGACTGGAAGAAGATTGGAGGATTCTTCTATGAGTTTTCTTCATCTCTTCTCTCCTTCTCTTTTGTATTGTCAATTATCATGAGTAGTTAAATCCCCTTGTTGTTGGGGCTAGATGTAGCTTTTCTGAACTTGGTTGTATTTGATTTGGTTTCAATGCAAGTTTCTATTTCTTTATGAGTGTTTGATTCTATGCTTAATGCTTTTCTTGGTTTGATCACCCATGGAATGATATGTTGCTTTGATAGACAATTGACAGATTGATATTAAGGCATGCTCATGAATCAAATGCCAAGTAGTTCATGAGCCTAGACATAGGTCTTGGGGTGCTTGCAATCTTACAAGTCTTGGTTCTTTATGCAAATTCTCAGATTAATCCTCCTAAGACATTAGGGTTTAATTTGGGATTTTAGGCTCATTCCACCTAAGACATTAGGGTTTGAGTATTTAAAAATGCTTGATTGTCATAATTGTATTAGGACTTGTGCAGTAACCATTTCATTGCAATTAAGGGAGGATTAGTGTAGTCTAACCCTGACAATCTTAACCACATTTCTGTTGCCTTCCAAGTGTTTGATTAAATAATCAAAAGACAAAAAATATTTTATTGCTTTTCTTTATTTTATGTTTTGATCTTACTTCATACCATAGTTTAGTCTAGATAGTTGTTGAGTTTGTTAATTGGTAATTGGCAACCGATCCCTGAGGACGATATCCGGTCTTACCACTGTATTACTTGTACGACTAGGTACACTTGCCTATAGAAAAGTCGTGTCAAGTTTTTGGCGTCGTTACTGGGGATTAGTTTTGCCAATATCATTAGTAACAAGGGAGACAACTAATTTAGACACTTTTATTTTATTTTTCTGTATATGTTTGATCTCTTTCTTTTGTTAGTTTTGTATATATTTGAATTTGTGTTTCTTTAATCTTGGGCCTTATTTGTCTGTGAGGTTGACTTGGAATTGACAGGATCATGGACTACAAGTATTATCATCCATCTGATGAAGAAATTGAGATATCTGAGCTGCAGTTGCAGGTAGATATGCTACAATTGGCCATGGACATCCAACAAGTGAACAATATGTTGTCAAGGGCCACAGTCTCTCTTCCACCAGTGGTAGGCTATTCTGAATGGGGAAATCAATATCCCAACACTTCCACTCCATGGTGTGGGAATCCTCCAAACAATGCGTGGATTGATCAAGAGGAACATTGGGAATCTTCCACACCTTCATATCAACCACAACCATCTCAATGGTATGATAAGCCATCACCATTGGAAGTTGCTTGGGAGAACTTCAAATCCGAAATCACAGTCAATTTTGAGAAACCTATTCCGGATAGTCGGTCTCACTTAGAGGATATTTTGGAGAACTTCATGGCAACAACAATGGAAAGTTTGAAAAATCAAGAAGATACCATTCGAAGTCTCGGGGTACGTATTGAGAAACTCTCTAACCAACTATCCGGAATGCCAATTGGGAACTTGATGGATGATGATGAAGATGATCCAATGATGGACGATGATGAACATGATGCAATAATGGCTGAAAAGGAAGATGAAGAAGTGGGAGCAACCGAATTAAGAAGTGAAGACCCTGTTTGTGAGAACATAGTTGCACCATCTCCCACTGAACCCTTGACTAAAGAGATTGAGATGAAGGGGCATTTGGAGGACATCTATTTCGCCATGCTAGAGGATGATGAAGAAAGTTTGAAATTAGATGATTCTATTGATTCCTAGGCATGTGTTGATTGTGATGGGAAAAATACTTGTGTGGTGTGTACTGAGATTACTGCATGTATATAAGGTGATGGATTTGGTAATGCACTGAGTGAAAATTGTGCAGAAGTCGAAGCAGCACCAGTGATCCTCTCCACTTGTTTGCCACCTCCCACTGTGAAGCAACCAACGATGGAGTTCAAGCCTCTGCCTGAGAAACTGGATTTTGCATTTTTAAATATTAAGGCACTATGGCCAGTACAAGAGGTTGAACCCCATTTTTATTGGGAAGACTTTGTTGATAAAGAATTCATCTTTGACCCGGAAGATATTGAAAAGTCCTTCACACTTGAAGGAGTCACCATGATTGTCAAGCGCTCACTGTCGTATTCATGCTGCATGCCATGGGATCCGGGAGGATTGTATTACAATTTGAGCATTCCTTGGCCGTTGTATCACAGGCAGTGGGATCCCGGTGGAACTGCCTTCATGAGTTTTTCTAAACCTTTTTCTTTTTAATTATCTTTGCTTTGCTTTGCTTCGAGTCTTATGTGTGGTGACTGTTGTGTCGGTGAGCTTGATGGATTTTAATTAAATTTAGCATAGATTGATTGCATGATATTTGTTGACTGTTGATGATTTCCCCTAGGTTTTGAAAATTGAAAATCGATCCCCATGTGAAAAATTGAAAATTGAACTTTGAGATATTCTATTGTGATTGCATAAATTATGATAAGTTTGGGGTGAAAGGATGCACACACTAGGGATTGAATCTTGGCCAAACAATTTGCAAAAAATGTCCAGGTGAGGAATTTAAGCCTCCAACACGTTTTTAATTGTGTGAATCACTTTTAAGTTGCACTTTCCCGGATTTGCTTGAATCTCTTCATGGTTTGCATGTTTATGTGTTGCATCAAATGATTTAGGCAATTTTCTTTGAAATAACTACTTGGCCTAAATTGAACCAATCCCTAATACATGTTCCCTAGTTGGGCCTAATAAACCTATTGTTTCTTGATGACCTTTTGTATAAGCCAAAAATCCGAATAAACCATGTTAACCCAATCTTAGGATTAGGAGAGCATGGATGCTTAGCAAGACAAGGGTTGAAAGAAACTAAGTTTGGGGTGGCTACAAGGGTTTGATATGTTATTTTGGGTTGAGAAAAAGAAAAAAATAAAGGTTGTGGCCAAAGGCAAAAAGAGAAAAAGAAGAAAAATGAAGAAAAATGCCAAAAGAAAAGGGACAAAATAAAAGGGTGTCAAAGGAAAAAGGCTGTAGCCACCCAAAGCGTCAAAAAGAAAAATGGAAAAAGGAATTAGAGTGAGAATAATGGTGTACAAAACTTCATGCTCTCTTAATTCCTAGGGATGTAAAGCCTAGTACCCTTGAATATCCCACCTTTAGCCAGGCCCCATTACAACCTTTAAAAGACCTTTTGATGTTGCATGCATGTTTTCGTGGGAACCATTTTTGAGATGAAAATCAAATTCGTGGGAAGTGCTCTTGAAATTGAAATTGAGTGAAAGTTGATAACCTAGACAATTGAGTGAATGAGTGAACTATTAAATGCCCTTGTGAGGAAGGCAAATGTTTGAAAATGGTGATCTCCCTTTTGTGTGTAACTTGGATCCTTTGCTTAGATTGATTATTGCATGAATGATGGAATTCTCTTGGTTTAAAGTAAATGAATGTGGGGGATTACATTGATGTAAAAAGGGGAAACCATTGAAGAAAATTGTATTGATAGAATTGCATGAAATTTGTGTGAAATTGATTGAATCCTTTAAGCTTGCCAAGTTTGAGTCTTTTTGAGTTTTAGTTTGCTTGGGGACAAGCAAAGTTTAATTTTGGGGTATTTTGATAAGCCTCTGGCTCATCTAGTTTTATAACTAGAAAAACCATGATTTTGTGCTAATTATATCTCGTTTTCGCCCAAATTGGATTTAATTGTCCTCAAGCAACACTTTGAGTCTCTTAAGTAGTTTTTAGGATATTTTAGCTAATTTTGAGTCAAATAAAGCATCTAATGCTATCTTATAATTTCAGGTTAAAAAGGGAAGGAAGAGCAAAGGGAAGGACAATAAAGCAGAATCCATCACGCCCTAGCCGTGACCATGATCACGGCCGTGATCAGCATAATGGGAAGATCAGAAGTCATCACGGCCCAGCCGTGATGTCCATCACGGGCGTGATGAGAAGGACCCTGAAGAACAGAGAGCATCACGGCCTAGCCGTGATGGAGTTCACAGCCGTGACAGGTCAGCACCCATGGACATAATTGATCACGGCCTAGCCGTGATGAGTATCACGACCGTGACAGACCATAATTTGAATACGCGCCCTTGGCAGAACCCGTCACGACCTGGCCGTGATGGTCATCACGGCCGTGACGCGCACTTTTTAGGTCCAGACTTCTCTCATCTATAAATAGAGCATCAAACTTTTGCAAAGGGAGATCTGCACTGGGAGGCCAGACGGCTGGAAGAGGGTTCCAACCCTAAAAAGGGATGTTTTCCTTGCTCTGGGACTGGAAGAAGATCGGAGGATTCTTCTATGAATTTTCTTCATCTCTTCTCTCCTTCTCTTTTGTATTGTCAATTATCATGAGTAGTTAAATCCCCTTGTTGTTGGGGCTAGATGTAGCTTTTCTGAACTTGGTTGTATTTGATTTGGTTTCAATGCAAGTTTCTATTTCTTTATGAGTGTTTGATTCTATGCTTAATGCTTTTCTTGGTTTGATCACCCATGGAATGATATGTTGCTTTGATAGACAATTGACAGATTGATATTAAGGCATGCTCATGAATCAAATGCCAAGTAGTTCATGAGGACATAGGTCTTGGGGTGCTTGCAATCTTACAACTCTTGGTTCTTTATGCAAATTCTCAGATTAATCCACCTAAGACATTAGGGTTTAATTTGGGATTTTAGGCTCATTCCACCTAAGACATTAGGGTTTGAGTATTTAAAAAGGTTTGATTGTCATAATTGAATTAGGACTTGTGTAGTAACCATTTCATTGCAATTAAGGGAGGATTAGTGTAGTCTAACCCTGACAATCTTAACCACATTTCTGTTGCCTTCCAAGTGTTTGATTAAATAACCAAAAGACAAAAAATATTTTATTGCTTTTCTTTATTTTATGTTTTTATCTTACTTCATACCATAGTTTAGTCTAGATAGTTGTTGAATTTGTGAATTGGTAATTGGCAACCGATCCCTGAGGACGATATCCGGTCTTACCACCGTATTACTTGTACGACTAGGTACACTTGCCTATAGAAAAGTCATGTCAAGCGTTCATTTTGAAATAACGCTCAATCTTCATAATCCACCCATATGCTTCGTCTCCATTGAACACGGGAATCTCCAGCTTCCTTCCGCTAGCGGTGTTCGCGGATTGGATTGGATCGGTTTTGAGCTAAAAAGTCATCCGATCCAATAAAGAAAACATCGTGCGGTTTGGATTGGATCGATTTGCTTCCTTAAAAATCCGATCCGATCCAATCCAATCAAATGCGGTTTGGATTGGATTGGATAATTCGGTTTTTGTCATACTTTATTTTTTTTCTAATGTCAAGTGTCCTATCTACTTATTTAATAGTGGTAAAAGATAATTTTCGTTTTAATTTGGGAGTTTGAGAAGAAAAAAATTATTGATATTTTTTAACATGTTCTTTTATATTAATTCTCTATATCTACTCCCACTTATCATTTTTTTTCCTTGAATCAGCTATAAATAAATTGTAGCCAATTATTTTTCAAATTTACTTAATTGTTTTCCTATTTTTCATGATTAGTAAATCAAATATATATATATATATATGTTATGCATCAAAACTTTTAGTAAAATATAATTTCAAGACATTAATATTTATTCTAAATAGTCTTATATATGTCATTCCAACAAAATATTAAAGAAAATGAGGGATATAAAAGTGTGAAGAATAATGTTTAAGTATGAGTAATACTATAATTTCAAAAAGAATGATATATATATATATAAAAGATCGATTTAGATTGGATTGGATTTCACTATAGGATCCAAAATCTGATCCAATCTAATAAAAAATTGCGGTTTTTTCGAATTTCGATTTTTTCGATTTTCGGTTTTTCGATTCGGTTTTTGCGGTTTGGATCGGTTGATGAACACCCCTACCTTCCACCGTGATCGGATGTTGGAGCTTGATGCGTATTTTTAAAACAGGCAAGTGCACCTTGTCGCAAACAAGTAATACGGTGGCGAGACTGGATATCGTCCTCAGGGATCGGTTGCCAATTACCAATTCACAAACTCAACAACTATCTAGACTAAATTATGGTATGAAGGGAGATCAAAACATAAAATAAAATAAAGCAATAAAATATTTTTGGTCTTTTGGGTATTTTATCAAACACTTGGAGGGCAACAGAAATGCGGTTAAAATTGTCAAGGTTAGACAACACTAATCCTCTCTTAATTGCAATGAAATGATTAGAAACACAAGTCCTAATTCAATTATAACAATGAAGCCTTTTTAAATACTCAAACCCTAATGTCTTAGGTGGAATGAGCCTAAAATCCCAAATTAAGCCCTAATGTCTTAGGTGGAATAACCTGAGATTTTGCATTAAGAGTCAAGACTTATAAGATCGCAAGCACCCGAAGACCTATGTCTAGGTTCATGAACTACTTGGCATTTGATTCATGAGCATGCCCTAACATCAATATTTCAATTGTCTATCAAAGCAACAAATCATTCCATGGGTAGCTAAGCCAAGAAAAGCATTAATCATAGAATCAAACACTCATAAAGAAATAGAAACTTGCATTGAAACCAAATCAAATACAAACAAGTTCAGAAAAGCTACATCTAACCCCAACAACAAGGGGATTTAACTACTCATGATAAATGTTGAGTCACCGGCAAGTGTACCGGGTCGTCGCAAGTAATAAAAACACGGTAAGAATTTACCGAGATCGAACACAAGGATTGGGCTACCAATTCAACTAATTCGCGAGAAATTCGATAAGTTGGTTAAGTAACAGAAAGTGGTTGAAATATTGGAGAGAAAATAGGATCGAAATTCAATTAACAAATCTAATAAAACTAAGCTATTAAAGTCTGAAATTAAAATATCTAAGGTGTCAAATCCACCTACCCAATCATGCGTAGTACCCAAGTGATGATGATTCTTTCCTAAGTTCAATAACAATGTCAACCAGGACCCCTAAATTCTCCTATATCCACTGTCATGCTCAATAGGACGTATTCGATGATTGGATTAATTACTTACTAGGTCTCATAATCCTAATCATCAAACTCTAGTAATTCTTGTTCCCTATAAGGTTGCACCGATCTCCTACTCACTCTCGTGCAATAGTCGATCGATGATCCCAATTCAAGTTCTAAAACGCGAATTGCCTCCTAAGCCTCATCACGTTTAACTAGTTAATCACGCATGCATATGATCAACACAATCAAATCAGAATTGGAAAACATTAATTGAAAGAAGGGAGAAAAACATACATCACATCGAATCCTACACCGCCATGGGTGGCTTCATTGATCCCCCAGACGAGGGGATTAGTTCCTCATGCCCGTAAAGACAGACAAGCAATCGGACCTAACGACCATACTAAAATAAGAAAAGAAAAAGGGAGACGCAGCTCCAAAGAGACAAGAATTCGGCCCTAAACGCTACAAATTGTGGAGTATCAAAAAGCTCCCTTCTTCTGATATGAAACAACCTATAAATAGCAATTCTGGTTCTCGCCCGATCGCGAGGCGAGTGGGTTATCGCGAGGCGAGTATTAAAATTGGCGCGCATTCAAAATGGACTCTCGCGAGGCGAGCCGCCTATCGCGGGGTGAATTTCAGTTTTTGCTCCATCCCGAGTTTGAATGCTCGCGAGGCGAACTGTGATTAGCGAGGCGAGACCGAAAAGATGACTTCTCTGGCACAGTCAGGCCTTCGGGATCGCGAGGCGAGCTTGTGACTCGCGGGGCGAGACAGAAAAGGTGACTGTTGCTCTTTAGGCTGGTCTTCGGGTTCGCGTGGCGAGAGCCGGTTTCGCGTGGCAAAACTTCCAGGTTTGCTTTTCCACTGTTTTCTTCATCTTCCTTGACTCTCGTAGCTTCACTTCTAACCTGAAACAATAAAAAGAAACAAAAAGCGTAATTCTATTCAAAATAGACTAAAAACTACTAAAATTGCCTAGAACGAGTCAAAGTCTAACTTAGGAACAAAACAAGGCCAAATTTGGGTGAAAACGAGATTGAACTCGAATAATTAGCACAGAAACCACAGTCCATCTAGTTATAAAACTAGATAAGCCAGAGGCTTATCAATAAATGACAATACAAAAGAGAAGGGGAGAAGAGATGAAGAACTCTATGAAGAATCCCCAATCTTCTTCCATTCCCAGAGCAAGGAAAACCTCCATTTTTAGGGTTGGAACCCTAGTCCAGCCGCAGCCTCCAAGTACCTCCAAGTGCCCAACTTCCCCTCTTCACTTTCTGCCCTAAAATAGCTTACAACAGGGGTTCTGAGTTTCGCTCTCTCAAGGGGCGAGACCTAGCTCGCGAGGCGAATCGTAAAAATATGATCTTCAAAGATTGGTTCTTTCGCGAGGCGAGAAGGAAACTCGCGAGGCGAGACAGAAAGGATGACGTCTCTGGCACATTCAGGCCCTCAGGCTCGCGAGGCGAATGGTAATTCGCGAGGCAAGACAGAAAGGGTGACTGTTGCTGTGCAGGTTGGTCTTCGGTCTCGCGAGGCGAGTTCCAGTCTCACGAGGCGAAATGGCTTCCGCTTTCTTCCATTTTTTATTTTCCTTAACCTGAAAATATAAAATAGCATTAAGTTCTTTATTTGGCTCAACTTAATTAAAATATCCTAAGAATTACTTAAAAGACTCAAAATGTTGCTTGAGGACAGTTAAATCCAAATTTGGGTGAAAACGTGATATAAACAGCACAAAACCAAGGTTTTTCTAGTCATAAAACTAGATAGGCCAGTGATGCGTATTTTTAAGAATAAAGGCAAGTGCACCTCGTCGCAAACAAGTAATACGGTGGTAAGACCGGTTATCGTATCCACATGGATCGGTTGTCAATTACCAATTCACAAACTCAACAACTATCTAGACTAAACTAAAGTATGAGAGATTAAAACAGAAAACAAAGCAATACAATATTTTTGGTCCTTTTGGACTTTTATCAAACACTTGGAGTGCAGAATTTACAAATGGATGAGATTGTCAAGTTTAGACTACACTAATCCTCCCTTGATTACAATGAAATGATTATCAACACAAGTCCTAATTCAATAATGACAATCAAGCCTTTTCTAAAATACTCAAGCCTAATGTCTTAGGTGCATTGAGCCTAAAACCCCAATTTAAACCCTAATGTCTTAGGTGGAATAACCTGGGATTTTGCATTAAGTTAAGACTTATAAGATTGCAAGCAGCCAACACCTATGTCTAGATTCTTGAACTACTTGGCATATGATTCATGAGCATGCCTTAACATCAATCTGTCAATTGTCTATTAAAGCAACATATCATTCCTATGGGTAGCTAAGCCAAGGAAAGCATTAAGCACAGAATCACATACTCATAAAGAAATAGAATCTTGTATTGGAACCAAATCAATTAACAATCAAGTTCAGAAAAGCTACATATAAACCCAACAATGGGGGAATTAGCTACACATGATAATGTCTACAAAAGAGAAAGAGAGAAGAGAGGAAGAAAACTCCATGACGAATCCTTCAATCTTCTTCCCATCCAAGAGCAGAGAAGATGTCATCTTTAAGGTCCCAGCCTTCCCCCAGCCATCAGCCCTCTTTAGGGTTTCCAAGCCTCTGCAAAAAGTCCCTTTGTTCTGTCTGCTGTGCTCTTATTTATAGATCAGTCGCGCGTCACGACCGTGATGGATTCTGTTTCTGGAACTTTTGGCGATTTTTTGGCTCTCGCGTGGCGATCCCCTTCTCGCGTCGCGAGCCCTCTGTTCATGACCGTGATCTCCATCACGGCCAAGCCGTGATGGATTCTGACTTGTGATGGTTTTGGGTCACGGCCGTGATGGCCATCACGGCCAGGCCATGACAGACTCTGACTTCAGCCTTTCTGCCTTTTCAGTTTTGCTCGATCATGGCCGTGATGGCTCTGTTTGGCTCATTTTCTTCACTTTTAAGGCTCTAAATCATCCAAGCTTCATCATGGCCAAACCTTGGGCATTTAATCATGAATTCCTGCAAAACAACACCACAACACCGCCTAACCCGTTCCAAGGTAAAAACTACTAAAATAAAACTAAAAATACCTAAACTATATGCAAATGCATGCAGAAATGTACATGAAAAATGAGGTGAAATCACACTCATCAAATCACCCCAAGCTTAAGACTTTGCTTGTCCTCAAGCAAAAACCAAGGCCAGAAGAAGAACAGAACATGGATAGTGAACCAAGAACCCGAGTTCATGATCCAAGCAATAGGCAATTCAAACAATTTAGCAAGAGACAATCAATTCAAGTCCAATTAGAGGCTTAGGTTCCTTAGACTCATATTCTCAATGACTTGGGCACTCTTTCTCACCTGAAGCTCACCCCAAGCTTGTTCATTTGCTTGGCTCTCTTTTTAGCCTCACTCAAGTGTTAAGGGAATATAACATTTCGCTCAATTTTTCTCAAGGAATGAATTCTACCATAGGCTTGACTATCAACCAAATCTCTACTTTATTAATGAAAACAATTAAGAATCAAGAGGTCTTTTAACTTTGGTTGTAACGTGGCCATGGGATTAATCGTTAGGTGGGGAAATCAATAAAAGGATATTTCAAAAGCTATACAAAATCAAGCTTTGCAAAACATGACCTTCTAAAATACCTTCTTGGGTTTTCGATTTATTTTTCCACTTTTCTTTTCTTTCTTTTTCTTTTTATTTCTCATTTTTCTTTTTGTCATCCCCTTCTCCATTTTATTTTTCTTTTTCTTTTCTTTTTCTTTTATTTGGAGAAGGGGAGATTTTTCAACTTAGGAGAAATATTGATTCTTTTCATCCCAAACTTTTTCAACTACCTTTTTACCCTTTTGTAATACTTTAGAAGGTCTCTCATAAGCATCATTCATCAAAAAATTTCAAGGGACCAAGAAAAGTATTTTGTTCTTTCAGGCTCGAAATTGGGCAACTAAGGGGTAGCATTTCATCAATCAAAGCTCAGAAGGCCAGAAAAATACCTATTGCCTCAATCATTTTCAAAAATGTTTTCAAAAATTTTTTTAAGCTTCGAAATGGTTTCAAGTCAAGTTCTAGAGAAAAACAATCCAAGAGGAATAACACTCTAACACAAAGAACGGGGGCAGATTTAGTGATTACCCCCTAATGGCTCAAAAGCTCACATTTATCAGTTCAAAAATCAGTGAGGAACACAAGTCCATAGAAGCACATGCTAATCATCAACTATCCAAGACCATCTCAAGAATATTTATTTGAAGCCATATCACAAGAATAGAAAAATCAGGGTTCAAAAATTCACTATCACAGATAAATTGGCACTTAGTTCTCACAATCGGATGCAAAAATCTAAACAAGGGCAATCTAATTGTGTGATCATGCAAACCTATCATGCAAAACTATATGAATGCAACATGAAAAAAAAATGCAAATGCAAAATACCCCTACCCCAAGCTTAAGAATTTACATTGTCCCCAATGTAAACAATCAAGATGGAGAGGGAAGAAAAGAAAAATTGGAACGACTTACCGAGGCGGTAACGGGTGCTGACTTTGCTTTTCTGGCTTTGTTTCTCCCTGCCCTTGCTTCTCCTTCCTTATTAGCCTGAAAACACTTAACAAATTTATTAATAGAAGAAAACTCTTGATCTTCTCAAATTATTCAAGAGTTTAAAAGTCAAAAACAAAAGGAAAAAGGAAAAGAAAAATTGGGTTGCCTCCCAATAAGCGCTTCTTTAATGTCACTAGCTTGACTCATTAAGAAGCATCCACCTGGGTCCCATAACCTGTGGTATAAGGACCAAGGGATGCTAACCATGTGAGATCCTTCAATCGGATCCCACGGTTTGCAGCATAAATATGGGAGTGAGCGCTTGAAAATCATGGTGACTTCACCAAATGTGGTGAATTTCTCACTCCCTCTTGGGTCAAAATTGACCCCTTCATCAACAAAATCTTCCCAATAAAAATGGGGTTCAACCTCTTGGACTGGCCATAGTGCCTTTATATTTAAATATCCAAAATCCAATTTCTCAGGCAGAGGCTTGAACTCCATCGTGGGTTGCTTCACAGTGTGAGGTGGCAAACAAGTCGAGAGGATCATTGGTGCTGTTTTGGCTTCTGTACAATCTTCACTCTCAGCATTGCCAAATCCATCACCTTCCAAATATGCAGAAATCTCGGCACAAACCACACAAGTGTTTCTCCCATCACAATCAACACATGCATAGGAACTAATAGAATCATCTAATTCCAACAGTTCTTCATCATCCCCAAGCATGGTGAAATAGATGTCCTCCAAATGCTTCTTCATTTCAATCTCTTTAGTCAAGGGTTCAATGGGGGATGGTGCAACTATGTTCTCCAAAATAGGGTCTTCATTTCTTAATTCAGTTGCTCCCACTTCTTCATCTTCCTCATCATCCATTATTGCATCATCTTCATCATCATCCATCAATGCATCATCTTCATCATCATCCATCAAGTTCCCATTTGGCATTTCGGATAGTTGGTTAGAGAGTTCCTCAATACGTACCCCGAGACTTCGAATGGTATCTTCTTGGTTTTCTAAACTTTCCATTGTTGTTACCATGAAGCTCTCCAAAATATCCTCTAGGTGAGACCGACTATCCGGAATAGGTTGCTCAGAATTGACTGCGAATTCGGATTTGAAGTTCTCCCAAGCAACTTCCAATGGTGATGGCTCATCATACCATTGAGATGGTTGTGGTTGATATGAAGATGTGGAAGGTTCCCAATGTTCCTCTTGATCAATCCAAGTATTGTTTGGAGGGTTCCCCCACCATGGAGTGGAAGTGTTGTGAAATTGATTTCCCCATTCAGAATAGCCTACCACTGGTGGAGGAGAGACAGTTGCCCTCGACAACTCATTACTCACTTGTTGGATGTTTATGGCTAATTGAAGCATATCTGCCCGCAGCTGCAGCTCAGATATTTCCATTTCTGCATCAGATGGCTGATAATAATTGTAGTCCATGATCCTGTCAAATCAATTTCCACCTCACAGACAATTAAGCCCAAGATCAAAGAAACAAAAATTCAAATATATACAAAACTAACAAAAGAAAGATATCAAATATATACAGAAAAATAAAATAAAAATGTCTAAACTAGTTGTCTCATTTGTTACTACTGATATTGGCAAAGCCAATCCCCAGCAACGGCGCCAAAAACTTGATGCGTATTTTTAAGAATAAAGGCAAGTGCACCTCGTCGCAAACAAGTAATACGGTGGTAAGACCGGTTATCGTATCCACAGGGATCGGTTGTCAATTACCAATTCACAAACTCAACAACTATCTAGACTAAACTAAAGTATGAGAGATTAAAACAGAAAACAAAGCAATACAATATTTTTGGTCTTTTTGGACTTTTATCAAACACTTGGAGTGCAAAATTTACAAATGGATGAGATTGTCAAGTTTAGACTACACTAATCCTCCCTTGATTACAATGAAATGATTATCAACACAAGTCCTAATTCAATAATGATAATCAAGCCTTTTCTAAAATACTCAAGCCTAATGTCTTAGGTGCATTGAGCCTAAAACCCCAATTTAAACCCGAATGTCTTAGGTGGAATAACCTGGGATTTTGCATTAAGTTAAGACTTATAAGATTGCAAGCAGCCAACACCTATGTCTAGATTCTTGAACTACTTGGCATATGATTCATGAGCATGCCTTAACATCAATCTGTCAATTGTCTATCAAAGCAACATATCATTCCTATGGGTAGCTAAGCCAAGGAAATCATTAAGCACATAATCACATACTCATAAAGAAATAGAATCTTGTATTGAAACCAAATCAATTAACAATCAAGTTCAGAAAAGCTACATCTAAACCCAACAATGGGGGAGTTAGCTACACATGATAATGTCTACAAAAGAGAAAGAGAGAAGAGAGGAAGAAAACTCCATGACGAATCCTTCAATCTTCTTCCCATCCAAGAGCAGAGAAGATGTCATCTTTAAGGTCCCACAGCCTTCCCCCAGCCATCAGCCCTCTTTAGGGTTTCCAAGCCTCTGCAAAAAGTCCCTTTGTTCTGTCTGTTGTGCTCTTATTTATAGATCAGTTGCGCGTCACGGCCGTGATGGCCATCACGGCCAGGCCGTGACGGATTCTGTTTCTGGAACTTCTGGCGATTTTTTGGCTCTCGCGTCGCGAGCCCTCTGTTCATGGCCGTGATCTCCATCACGGCCAAGCCGTGATGGATTCTGACTTGTGATGGTTTTGGGTCACGGCCGTGATGGCCATCACGGCCAGGTCGTGACAGACTCTGACTTCAGCCTTTCTGCCTTTTCAGTTTTGCTCGATCATGGTCGTGATGGCTCTGTTTGGCTCATTTTCTTCACTTTTAAGGCTCTAAATCATCCAAGCTTCATCATGGCCAAACCTTGGGCATTTAATCATGAATTCCTGCAAAACAACACCACAACACCGCCTAACCCGTTCCAAGGTAAAAACTACTAAAATCAAACTAAAAATGCCTAAACTATATGCAAATGCATGCAGAAATGTACATGGAAAATGAGGTGAAATCACACTCATCAGCCAGAGGCTTATCAAAATACCCCAAACTTAAACTTTGCTTGTCCCCAATCAAACCAAAACTCAAACAGACTCAAACATGGTAAGCTTAACAGATTCAATTAATTTCGCACAAATCTCATGCCATTAGCAGAACAATTTTTTTTCAATGTTTTCCCCCTTTTCAACAATGTGATCCCACACAGTCATTTACTTTAAGCCAAGATAATTCCATTATTCATGCAATAATCAATCTAAGCGAAGGATCCAAGTTACACACAAAAGGGAGATCACCATTTTCAAACAATTGCCTTCCTCACAAGGGCATTTAGTAATTCACTCATTCGCTCAATTTGTCTAGGTCATCAACTTTCACTCAATTTCAATTTCAAGAGCACTTCCCATGAATTTGATTTTCATCTCAAAAATGGTTCCCACGAAAACATGCATGCAACATCAAAAGGTCTTTTAAAGGTTGTAATGGGGCCTGGCTAAAGGTAGGGTATTCAAAGGTACTAGGCTTAAGTCCCTAGGAAATAAGAGAGCATGAAACTTTTTACACTTCTCTCTTTTTTTTTCACTCCAATTCCTTTTTCCATTTTTCTTTTTGCTTTGGGTGACTACAACCTCTTTCTTTTAATACCCTTTTTTTGACATTTTTTGTTCTTTTCTTATTTTTCTTTTTGCCTTTGGCTCCAACCTCTATTTTTCTTTTTCTCAATCCAAAACAACATATCATATCCTTGTAGCCATCCCAAACTTAGTTTCCTTCAACCTTTGTCTTGCTAAGCATCCATGCTCTCCCAATCCTAAGATTGGGTTAACAAGGTTTTTCCGGATTTTTGGCTTAAAGCATAAGGTCATCAAGAAACAATAGGCTCATCAGGCTCAATGTGGCTAACTAGGGAACATGCATTAGGGATTGGTTCAATTTAGGCCAAGTAGCTATTTCAAATAAAATTGCCTAAATCATTTGATGCAACCACATAAGCATGCAAACCATGAAGAGATTCAAGCAAATCCGGGAAAGTGCAACTTAAAAGTGATTCACACAGTTAAAAACAAAGTTGGAGGCTCAAATTCCTCACCTGGACATTTTTCGGAAATTGTTTGACCGATAACCCCTAGTGTGTGCAACCCTTCACCCCAAACTTATCATAAATCATGCAGTCACAACAAAATATCTCAAAGTTTAATTTTCAATTTTTCACATGGGGATCAATTCTCAATTTCCAAAACCTAGGGGGAAATCATCAACAGTCAACAAATATCATGCAGTCAATCTATGCTAGATTTAATTAGCGTCCATCAAGCTCACTGACACAACAGTCAACACAAATAAGACTCGAAGCAAAGAAAAACAAAGTAAAGATAATTAAAAAGAAAAAAGTTTAGAAAAACTCATAAAGGCGGTTCCACCGGGATCCCACTGCCTGTGATACCGCGGCCATGGAATGCTCAAAGTGTAATATGATCCTGCCGAATCCCATGGCCTGCAGCATAAGTATGGAAGTGAGCGTTTGATAATCATGGTGACCACGCCAAGTGTGGCGAACTTCTCCCTCCCTCTTGGTTCAAAATTGACCTCTTTGTCAATAAAGTCTTCCCAATAAAAATGGGGTTCAACCTCTTGGACTGGCCATAGTGCCTTCATATTTAAATATTCAACATCCGGTTTCTCAGGCAGAGGCTTGAACTCCATCGTTGGTTGCTTCATAGTGTGAGGTGGCAAGCAAGTAGAGAGGATCACTGGTGTTGCTTTGGCTTCTACACAATCTTCATTCACCAAATCACCAAATCCATCACCTTCCATATATGCAGAAATTTCAGCACAAACCACACAAGTGTTTCTCCCATCACAATCAACACATGCATAGGAACCAATAGAATCATCTAAGTCCAACAGTTCTTCATCTTCCTCTAGCATGGTGAAATAGATGTCCTCCAAATGCCTCTTCCTTTCAATCTTTTCAGTCAAGGGTTCAATGGGAGATGGTGCAACTATGTCCTCACAAACAGGTTCTTCTCTTCTTGACTCGGTTGCTCCCACCTCTTCATCTTCCTCATCATCCATTATTGCATCATCTTCATCATCATCCATCAAGTTCCCATTTGGCATTTCAGATAGTTGGGTAGAGAGTTCCTCAATACGTACCCGAGACTTCGAATGGTATCTTCTTGATTTTTTAAACTTTCCATTGTTGTTACCATGAAGTTCTCCAAAATACCCTCTAATTGAGACCGACTATCCAGAATAGGTTGCTCAGAATTGACTGCGAATTCGGATTTGAAGTTCTCCCAAGCAACTTCCAATGGTGATGGCTCATCATACCATTGAGATGGTTGATGTTGATATGAAGGTGTGGACGATTCCCAATGTTCCTCTTGATCAATCCAAGTATTGTTTGGAGGATTCCCCCACCATGGAGTGGAAGTGTTGGGAAATTGATTTCCCCATTCAGAATAGCCTACCAATGGTGGAGGAGAGACTGTGGCCTTTGATAGCATATTGCTCACTTGTTGGATGTTTATGGACAATTCTAGCATATCTGCCCGCAGCTGCAGCTCAGATATCTCAATTTCTGCATCAAATGACTGATAATAATTGTAGTCCATGATCCTGTCAAATCAAAGTCCACCTCACAGACAAATAAGGCCTAAGATTAAAGAAACATAAATTCAAATATATACAAAACTAACAAAAGAAAGACATCAAAAATATACAGAAAAATAAGATAAAAATGTCTAAATTAGTTGTCTCCTTGGTTACTACTGATATTGGCAAAGCCAATCCCCGGCAACGGCGCCAAAAACTTGATGCGTATTTTTAAAACAGGCAATTGCACCTTGTCGCAAACAAGTAATACGGTGGTGAGACCGGATATCGTCCTCAGGGATCAGTTGCCAATTACCAATTCACAAACTCAACAACTATCTAGACTAAACCATGGTATGAAGGGAGATCAAAACATAAAATAAAATAAAGCAATTAAATATTTTTGGTCTTTTGGATATTTTATCAAACACTTGGAGGGCAACAAAAATGCGGTTAAAATTGTCAAGGTTAGACTACACTAATCCTCCCTTAATTGCAATGAAATGATTAGCAACACAAGTCCTAATTCAATTATGACAATCAAGCCTTTTTAAATACTCAAACCCTAATGTCTTAGGTGGAATGAGCCTAAAATCCCAAATTAAGCCCTAATGTCTTAGGTGGAATAACCTGAGATTTTGCATTAAGAGTCAAGACTTATAAGATTGCAAGCACCCCAAGACCTATGTCTAGGTTCATGAACTACTTGGCATTTGATTCATGAGCATGCCCTAACATCAATCTTTCAATTGTCTATCAAAGCAACAAATCATTCCATGGGTAGCTAATCCAAGAAAAGCATTAATCATAGAATCAAACACTCATAAAGAAATAGAAACTTGCATTGAAACCAAATCAAATACAAACAAGTTCAGAAAAACTACATCTAACCCCAACAACAAGGGGATTTAACTACTCATGATAAATGACAGAGAGGGGGAGAAGAGATGAAAAACTCTATGAAGAATCCCCAATCTTCTTCCATTCCCAGAGCAAGGAAAACCTCCATTTTCAGGGTTGGAACCCTAGTCCAGCCGCAGCCTCCAAGTACCTCCAAGTGCCCAACTTCCCCTCTTCACTTTCTGCCCTAAAACAACTTATAACAGGGGTTGAGTTTCATTCTCTCGCGGGGCGAGACCTGGCTCGCGAGGCGAATCGTAAAAATCTGATCTTCAAAGATTGGTTCTTTCGCGAGGCGAGAAGGAAACTCGCGAAGCGAGACAGAAAGGATGACGTCTCTGGCACAGTCAGGCCCTCAGACTTGCGAGGCGAATGGTAATTCGCGAGGCAAGACAGAAAGGGTGACTGTTGCTGTGCAGGTTGGTCTTCGGTCTCGCGAGGCGAGTTCTAGTCTCGCGAGGCGAGTTCTAGTCTCGTGAGGTGAAATGGCTTCTGCTTTCTTCCATTTTTTATTTTCCTTAACCTGAAAATATAAAATAGCATTAAGTGCTTTATTTGGCTCAACTTAATTAAAATATCCTAAGAATTACTTAAAAGACTCAAAATGTTGCTTGAGGACAGTTAAATCCAAATTTGGGCGAAAACGTGATATAAACAACACAAAACCAAGGTTTTTCTAGTCATAAAACTAGATAGGCCAGAGGCTTATCAGAGCTCGACTCTCGTCTCTGATGTGGGAGCGAGATCGCGAGTCAGAACTCTGACTTCCACCGCCTCCTCCATCATCATCCTCAACACACTCCGGTGTCCTCCGGTGTCGGGTCCGCCCTCGACGACGCCGATTCTTCTTCAGCAGGAGCTGATGCATCTCTTCCATGCCTCGCGTCAGCTCACCCATCCCCTGCTGCAAATTCTCGACTCCTCGCTCCACGTTATCCACTCGTGCATCCATTCCAAAACGTGTGCTAACCATAAGCTCCAGGAAAGTGAGCTTTGATACCACTTGATGAGTATCAACAAAGAAAATAGAGAAATGAGTACGAGTTTGTAATATTAATCCACTATCAGCTAGTATCAAGGTGATATCTAGTCTGGGAAAGCAGAAATCAAAGAGAGGCTACAAAAGAACTCTAGACAATTCGAGAAGTCTAGTGGTCTCCTAGGGTTCTAGTTCAATTCCAGCCTGCCCTATCTCTGCATCATTCCCTCATATATTAACCCCCACTCTCTAACAGAATTCACTCCCTTCCCTCCCCCACGCACGACTACTGCCTAGATGGGAGTAGTTAGTTACAATATTCTCTCTCTTAGGAATGATTCAGTGCTTCATGTACTTTTTAGCCACTTGGTAGGCCTCCATTTCCCTCTCTCATACACCCTATTTTTCGTGGGCCTAATGTCTGCATCACATATTTATTACTTTTGCTATTGAAGTCACAGATGGTCTCTGACTTATTCCTTTGTTAACAAGGCAGCAAAGATATTATGTTTTTGGACACAAAAAACAGAGCATTTAGTATTTGGATTCATGGCTTAATTTCTTTGGGGCCGATCCAGAACCCATTATATTTAGAGACTTGTGAATTTTCATTATACTCTTTATGGTTCAAGTGTGTAATCATGCAGCTCTCATAGTTATCGGGGAAGAAGTTCAAAGGCTTCCAAACACTGAAATGTTACTGGAAGGTGAGGCTCTTTTTATGTTCATTCACAAGGAAAGTATGGTTAGAAGGAACTCTTACCAAATAATTCTTGCACAGGAAAATGGAGGAATTCAAGTTGTTGAAAGTTATTTAGATTGGGTTGTGGATATTATGTTTGGCTTGGCTTGTTATGGTACTGAAAACCTGGGATGAAAGGAACTCTAACGAATGAGGCATCTTCATGTATTAACACTTCAACAAATGTTCTTACATTGCCTTGTTTTTACTTCAGTGGTTGCTTTATGGTCTTTGAGGGAGAATTTAACATTCTTTCAACTGTTATGGAGTCGTCGGAGGTACTTTATGCAGCAACAACAAGCCTGGGAATTTTGCAGATCTTCTTCTCTTACTCCCCCGAGTTGGCAAATGAAGTGATAAGCTGCATTAAGTGTACTACCATATTGATAAAGGGTCTGCATCCTAAAATGCCTGACTTGATAACTCTAATAGAGTCATTCTTTGCACTCACTTCATGCGCCCTGGCTAATAAGTTTCCTATGTGGTCACATGAACAAAGGATACATGTTTTTGAAAAATATCATGTACCGGAAGGAGGTCTGTCTCTACTCAGTGTTTGCGGAAATATGGGGATATCCAAGTAGAAGATGAGTGGGTGAAGAAGCACAAAAAAGAGGCTGTAGCTATAATGGATGAATATTTTCTCTCTTATGACATACTTTAGCTCATTCGAAGACTTGAAGACCTTGGTGCACCTAAGTATACTCCTCTATTTTTGAAGAAGCTCATAACTCTTGCTATGAATGGAAGGAATAGGGAAAAGGATATGGTATCAGCATTGTTATTTGTTCTTCAAATAGAGATCTCTTCAATGGAGTATATAGTAAATGGTTTGGTCATGCTTTTGGAAATTGCACAAGATGTGGCACTAGATATATGGAATGCTTCAAGTAAGCTTGCTTTTTTTCTAGCTCGAGCTGTGAGTGATGATGTATTGGCTTCTCTGAATTTGGAAGAGAGTTACTGCAGGTTGACACCCAAATGCATCGAGAGTGAAGCTGTGCAGCAGGCTCGATCGTTCGATATTGGCTCGTTAAGCTTCTAATAGTGGGACCCTGGGGGCAAAGACTTGACTTTCAACGACTCTTGCATAAGGAGAGCTTTTGGAAGGTGTCCTTTTCCTGCCTTGAGGACAAGGCAGAATTTAAAGGAGGTGGTATTGATAGGTCCCTTATCTATACCATAGGCCCAATTGGCAAGGGCCCATTGATTCTATTAGGGTGAGAGAGAGAAAGTTGTTTCTGTTATACAGTGAAGAGGAGAGAACAATGGAGTATCGTTAGAAAATCAGAGTGTTTGTTATGGATAGAGAGCATTAGCTCTCTATAGGAGCCTAGCTTTGTGACAGTAGGAATACTCTTTCTCTGTAATTCCCTCATTTCAGTAAATAATACATACATCAGTTCCTCCCTTTTATTCAATTATTCTTCTATATTTCTGGTTGTGTGATTCTGGTACATATCATTATACTAATTAATTGTTGCTATAATGCTATTTCATGCCAAGCTATATCAAGAATTTTGTCAAAATTCCTTTCCTCCTATTTATTTTGCTGAACTTATGGAACTGCCTTTGTTTTGGTGCATTAGGTTTGGTTTCCTTAAATTTACTGAATGTATCTAGGACTGTCAAAATTTTGACATGGCTTCACTTATGTTTTGATAACTGATTTATGTTGGTGAAGAAATAACCAGAATAGAGACAGGCTTGTATCATGATGCATCCTTATCTCTGTTTAGTAGATATACAACATCTTTGTTCTTTGAATTATTTGTTGTTTGACAAGTATTGCTCTTGATATATATGGTTCAAGTGCAGAAGAGAAGAACTTTGATGAAGCCTCTTGACAAGTGGTGGTTATGGAGAAGACATGCTTTGCAATATGGAACTGAATGGCAATAAACTATCATTTTTGTGGGTTCTTGAATTTTAAGAATCTTGATTGTGACTTTGACCTTCTGGTCTATCAGCGGAAATGAACGATAGGAGAATGGAAGAAAGAGTAGGAGTACTGATTATTGCTTCAAAACCTAGTCAATATGTCTAGGACCTAAGATAATTAACCCAGCACACCTTAAGAATAGGACCCTATAGCTGAGTTTTATTTTCTTTGGGGTTAACCCAATTTATTTCTGTTCTATGATGATATTTGCGTTATCAATCTAATCAGGGGATGCTTAAGGCATTAAAATAACAGAATTATGAAAGGCTTAAATACTATCTAGGATAAATAAATAAATAAATAAATAAATAAATAAATAAATAAATAAATAAATAAATAAATAAAAAGCTATAAATAAATTCTAGGTTAAAGTAATATTTTGGTCCCTATACGTGATACGAATTCTCGATTTGGTCCCTATACATAAAAAATTATTAAAATGGTCCCTATACATACAGAAAGTCTCCATTTGATCCCTACCGTACAAAATTTGAGGGACTGATTTGATAATTTTTTGCTCGTATAGGGACCAAACGGTTAACGTATAGGGATCAAATAGAGACTTTCTGTATGTATAAGAATCATTTTAATGATTTTTTATATATAAATACCAAATCAAAAATCCATATCAAGTTTGGGAATCAAAATATTACTTTAACTCTGTTGAACAAGTTCATTGCCTTGTATTCAATAATATTAACCAATGAGTTCCATTCACCTGCTCATGAACGTCTTCACTATTATCACTATTAATAATAGTCTATTATTATATTATGAAAACTTAACTCTGATTATTTACTGTGGAGACAGTAGTGGCAGTACCAAGCATCTATACTGGGTTTCGTGGCGCTACCTGAGTGCCACTCTGGACTCTGGAGTTTCTTCCAGCCCAGTTGGATGGTGAATGATTCTTAGAATTGATTTCTCTAGTGTCTCTAAATTTCGAAAGATATTGTGTCTTTTTTAGTTGGCTCAATCAGAGTGAAATAAAAATGCACAAAATATTAAATTTATCATCTAACATAAAAAGAACCTCCTACTAGCAAGACGAGAAAATGGTCGAGGGTTGTGAGAGTAGACAACCTAAAGCATATCCCTTGCAACCAGAATATCAAATTTTATACCAGAAAAAAAAGTTGAAGTTTCCTTGTGCAACAACCTAGAGTAAAATTAAAGTCATCTACAAACTTAACATATGCAAGGATAATGAAAATGGACTTCATTTGTTAAAAAAAATAATAATAATTACACATTCATACATTATACCGTTTTATCAATTTTGGGTTTCTTTAAATACTTTCAGTAATTGATCCAACTACATATTAATCATAAATGAGTGATTTTTTTTGAAGGGGATATAAATCTAAGAATAATGCTAGCAATATACTTTTTTACATAATCTCTTCAACATATTTTTTATTATTAATTAAAATTCAGGTAGGATCCATTACATATTTTAATATGATGCACCCATCCACCCTCCAAAGAGTCTCCAACAAATTCCCCGTCTTTAATCTAAATATGTCCAAAACTTAAGCTTTGGTGATTCTTCACATTAAATTGTTATTATTTTTTATAATTAATTGTTTTAACTTTTATAGTTCTAAACAAACTTCTAAGGTTATTCACCAAAAAAAAACTTTATTCAACAAAAAAAAACTTCTAAGGCTAACTGTGTGATCTGACGAATTGTCCTTTCCTTTTGATTGAAAATACCCCCTTTTTTTTTTAAAGTAACATCATTTTAAAAATTATTTATCAAAATAATCTAGTTTTGAAACAATTTATCAAAATATAATCAATTTTTTATCAGGTGGAAATATTTTGTTATTTTTTCTGCTAACTAATGGCGCCAGTCAAACTGATGCTGTGAATTTATAATTTATTATAAGCATTTTCTTAACCTTACTATAAAAAATATGTGCAGGGGAACACAATTGGTTGGATGTGATAGTCAGTACAAGCTCAAAGAAAAGAGGGGTGGGGGTGATATTGTGGATGGCAGCCAAAAGGTGCATGGAAGAAAGGAAAATGCACATATGACCAAGGCCGAAGCTAAAGGCATCCATGTTGAGTGTTGATCTGTTAGAGAAGTTTCCTATATGCATTCTGCAGAAGTTGAGGTTTTGGAATTGTGAAAGTGAAAGGAACCTTGTATGAGAAGGGCAGCAGGCAAGCCCAAGGAAGCAAAGGGTGCAGATGAGTCAAGGCACAAGTTTATGATAGTATATGATTTTGTAAGCTCAGTTTGAGCATTTGGTTTGACATTTGTAAGCTCTAAAGAGCACATTTTGGAACTAGTTAGTCTGTCATATATATTGGAACAAGGTTGGTAATTTTTTTTGTACATTATGGGAATTTTTGTAAGCTCTGATGAGTATGTTAGTTTGAGCATTTGTGTAATGAACAAGTACAATTTTAGCAGAATAATACTAATTGTATTGTGGTGGCTAAATATACCGGATCAATGTATAGGGGAAATGGAGTCTCCCCCTTCAGGAAAACGGTATAGGGGAATAAAAGGGCTACACTTCACTACTATCTCTCTCAAATAGCTATGTTATGGTAAAATGGAAGAACTGGAGGTGAATGAAGGGGTATCATTCTTAGGAATATTATTCTAGGTAGCTAGTGATACGTTTCTAATTACATCATTGCCCAATTGACCTCATTGCTTCCACACAGTACAACTCCTATATAACTTCACAGCATTAATGGAACTTGCATGATAGATTGTCACTTCCATTCCATCCATTGAAAAGTTCCCCTACCCAGCTAGCTCTTCCATATACAAGCAATCAAAGACCAAAATGGATGAGAAATCTTAAGACTTAAAAATGAAATTATGAGAGACACATAATCCCGTTATTGTTCTGCAAGCCTATATAAACTCACTCAGTCCGTAAAACAATATTGCAAATACAAATTCAATATTTCACAAAAAAAATCAAAGATTCATCGAGTCTAAATTATCTGAGTTGATATGGAGAACATGGCACTGGTAATGCAATAAGAAAACTGTTGTCGTGGTCCCTGTTCTTTGGTTTAGACACCATTTTGCATGAAATGGGAAAGCTATCAGAGCAGAACTCCAGTACAAGTGGTCGAACGCTGCTCGTCGTGAAGAATGATAGCTTTTGCGGTGCTACCTACGGCGCGACGTCGTGCTGCTGTGTAAGAACCTAGACGAAGCTCGAATGTGGGTGCTGCTAGGGTATGAACCTACAGGAAACTCGAACGGGGTGTTGTTTGATTCGGAAAGGAGTTTACAATTGATTTTGCTGATTGGGGACTGTGGATCTAAAAATAAAATTGAAAAGAATGAGGGGGCTTGCAACTTTTATTTTTGCGGAAAGGTCCCTCTGGGCCAGAATATAAAATGAAAAATAGGGAGGAGTTCCCGGCTAAAATATGAGTGTGTCCTGTGTGGGAGTAATTTGGCTTCATTAAGTGAGTTGGTGTAATCTGATAGGTCCAACTAGAAGGTGTAACTTTTATCCAAAATTTATCCATGAACCAGAGAATTCACTTTTTTTTATCTTGGCGCAACGTGTCGCTTTCTGGTACCACTCACCATAACGCACCCCCTCCACCCATATTTTTCCTACACTCTTTTTTTAAAAAAATTTAAATAATTACTATAAAAAATTAAAATAATACTTAAATAATATTAAAAAATAATAGTAACATCAAAAAAGAATATTAAAAAAATAATTATAGCATAACATGAATAATTAAAGAATATTATTAAAATTTATGATTAATAGGAACTAATAGTAATTTAAGAGGATAATTAATCATAATTTTTATAATTAATGAATATTGTTATATAAGAGAGTAATTATAATTTGTATAGTTAATGATTATTGTTATATAAGAGAGTAATTAATAGTAATTTGTATGTTTAATGATTATTGTTATATTATAATTAATAATAGTTTTAATTAATAATAGTAATTTGTAGTTTTAAGAGAGTAATTAATAATAATTTTAATTTTAATGATTAATGCTATATAAGGGAGTACTCCCTCCGGTCACTATTATAAGTAAAAATCGAATAAAACATACATATTAAGGTAGTTAATTGATCTCATTTAAAAGAGCTATTGAGAATAAAAAATTAAGTTTGTTATCTAAATTACCCTTCCTCTTATTTATTAAGCTTGTGTTGTTGAGAATAAAAAGAGCCATTGGAAAACAAAATTTGTATTAGATGAAGGGTATTTTGAGAATAACTTCATTAAATAAGATGAAAGAAGTTAAAATTTGCTTATATTTTGGACCAAAAAATTTGGAAATTTTTTATTACATTGTTGACCGGAGGGTGTAATTTTTAATATTAGATTATAAATTTGTATTTTTAATTTTTTATTAATAGTTATTAATAATAGTAATTAATTAATAGTTGAATAAATTTTTTTTTTACTCAAGTTGAATAAAAGTTTAAGAGAGTAATTAATATTGATTTGTAGTTTTAATGATTAATTTTATATCATAACTAATATTATTTTTTTTATAGGTAAATGTTAGTAGTTAGTTGTTATGTTAATTTTTCCCTTTGCCAAGATTTGAACCTTGGACCTCCTACTTTTCCAACTCCTTTTTATCCTTAGCTCAAACAAATTTTTAATTAATAATTATTGTTATATTATTTTAAAAATAATAACCAAATTATGATTAATTACTCTTTTATAATCTATTAGTTACTATTAATCATAAGTTTTAACAATATTCTTTAAATATTCATGATAATTTTTATTTTTTATATTTTTATATTAGTATTATTTTTTAATATTATGTAAGTATTATTTTAATTTTTTTAGTGTTATTATTTTATTTTATTTTATTTTAAAAAAGAGTGTAGGGAAAATGCGGGTGGAGGGGTCGCGCCACATAGCATGTTGTGGTGAGTGACACTAGTTGAAATGATGCCGCTTACCAAACCACGACACGTGTCGGCATGCAAATTTTTTTTAAAAAATTCATCAAAAGTTTTTTTTTCCTAAAATAAATGACCAATTAATGACTATCAATTGGCAAATCAATGGCACCAGTTTGACTGACACCACTAGTCAACAGAAAAAAAAAATTCAACCCGGCAAAAACAAGGTTAGTTGATAAATAGTTTCTAAAAATAGGTTTTTTTTTATTATCAAAAAGCAGAAAATATCGCTTACATCTGTACTGCACTCGTAGCCACTTACCAGAACACGATACATGACGCCATGTAAAATTTTAAAATAAAATTACTTGATTTTTTTTTCTACAAAAAAAAACTGACCGATCAATGACAATCACGTGACAAGTCAACGGTGCCAGTCAATCAACAGGAAAAAAAAAAGTCAAGCATGGCAAAAATAAGGTTATTTTGATAAATTATTTTAAAACTAGGTTATTTTTATAAATAGTTTTTAAAAATATGTTACTTTCGGTATAAAAAAAACCGGAAATATCTCACTCGTTGCCACATCATCATTGACAAATGAAAAAAAATAAAAAAAATGCCCTCACGCAGGATCGAACTGCGGACCTTCAGTTTACAAGACTGACGCTCTACCACTGAGCTATAAGGGCTTCTTGATGATTCCTGACTCAAACTTTTATTTATTGTAAAAGTTCTCTAATAACGCTGGTACAAAAGCCAAATCAATCTTATAAGTTATAATGCTTAAATTTAAATATTAATATTCTCAAGCAATAATAATTGGATAATATCAAAGAAGAGAAGGGATAACTCGTCCACTTCTCTCTTTCTTTCATTTCATTTCATTTTAATCATTTTCATTTTTTTTTATCTCTTTTCCACTTGTGATATTAAACAAATCCTTTATAATAAGATAATGACAAAATATCAATTTTTTTTTTTTTACACAGATTGTATCTTCTTTACAATTTGACTTGCTCTTTATCCTTGATTTGTCATGTACATATTTTTGGTGTGATTGATTGTTTATATATTATATTGAACAAGAAGATAATCAGAGGCATAAACAAATCAACTCAAGTCGATTACTTAAACTCAAATTTGCCTTTTGTTCAACAAAAAAAAATGGTCAAATTTTCCTTAAGAAAAAAAAAACCTAATCAAGTTTAGATAATTTAGGGTACGTTTAGGTAAACAACTTAATTAAGAGCTTATCACATTATACCTTATCGCATGAGAGCTTATGCCATAAGCGCTTAAAGAAAGAAAGGGACATGAGAGGATTCAAATAGTGAAAAATACGGAGAGGGTGTTTAGTGCATAAGCTCTTATGATAATTCCATAAGCTTCTCCCAGTGACTTATGAAAATAAGTCAAAAACTCCTTATGGGATGACATAAGTTATTTTTATAAGCCCTGCCAAACACACTGTATAAGAATTTATGCCATCAGATAAGTCAAAAGGAGCTTAAATAAGCTCTTCCAAACGCCACCTTATTTAAATTAGTCTAATTTAAAACTTGAGATTGACTTGTTTAAGTGTCATGCTTCACTTATTTAACTTCTTTATAGCTTGGTTATTTTTTTTTCTTCAAATTTCGCTCTGAGAGACACAAGTTCATTAATCTAATATTCAATAAACATTTTTATGCTAAAAGATATAATAAAAAAAAACTTTTTATTCATAATCCATTTTGTAAAATGTCCATGCTATTATTATAAAAGCTTTTATTTAATGATAATGATAAATAAATTATTATTATCTATATTTTTTTGTTATTTAAAATTATAAATTGTTGTAATTTAATCTTTACCATTTGTACAAAATGAATAAGTAATATATATATATATATATATATAAGTTATTAGGGGGGAATTGATCAAAAAATATATATGTAAGCAACCAAATTCAAACTAATACAGAAATCCAAACTCATTCAATTCACTGGAAATAATGGAAGGAATATAGAAAGGAACGTAATGATAGAAATGGGGGCTAGGACTAGATAGGGCTTCCCTAGCCAGAGAATGAACAATCATATTTACTTGCCTCCTAATAAACTTCACTCGGATAAATCACCTTACAAAATATAGAACGCTCCTTAACAATGATCCCAACCTCAGATAAATCAGCTTTTGAGAAGTAAAGTCTATCTATGACACCTTTGCAGTCAAGCTCGAATTGCACTTTCAGGAAACCAAGCTGGCGAACCCAGTTAATAGCCAACCACAAGCCATGAGCTTCACCTTCAAGGACAGGGCAGCAAGGCTCCGATCAAATGGTAAAAACGAAGTTGATCGATTATTCAACAAGTTGGGTTTAAATAAGACTTCCAAGTTCCAAATGTGATGATACTCGAGACATTCTCATACAATGCCTGTAAAAATAGAAAACTAGAAAACTATACTGATTGACGAGAGATAATCTCCATTAACCATTGTTGGTAGGATCAATAGTTTAAAATTGTTGGATTATGTGAAAAGTGAGAAAGTGAAATTCAGGGAATTGTTACCAAACTCATGGTCAATGAAAAAAAAAGAGATTTTTTTATTTTTTGCGATCTCCTTATCTGTGTTATATCATGAAGGCGCAAGATAATCTTGATTCACATATGCTACATTTCTATTTTTTCACCTTCCTGTCTAGGCTTCATTTTGGTAGTTGGATGGATAGAAAGCATGGATTCGGTTTCCAACATAGGAATAAAAGGATTAAATCAAAGACCCTATGCCAACAAAAACACAACTCGTGATGGAACAACTAAAGCACTCATCATAAACTGGATACAAAGAATTTGTAAAATCAAGTGTCATGCACTTTTATAAAGAAAATGTAACTACAATTCGCCCCCAAGCTTTCCTATGTGGTAGTATAAATCCAGTCAAAAAAACCAGACCTGGTATTTCACAGTGTTGATAGTCCGGCATTCAAGCAGCACTATATTAAACTGCTCTCCATCCAACAAGTAACCGTCACCAACAAAATTAATAGCCGCTTCTGCAAGTTCTGCTCTCTTTGGCAGTCAAGAGTCCATAGCAAATCCATTGCTTCTTTCACCACATTGGCCAGTCATTCCCCTTCTCATCTAATTGTTATGCCATGATTTCCAAGTGTAGTGAGTGTCATCACCTCTGATCTTTGGAGGATAAGAGTTTTAATTAAAGTTAGAGCCAGAAAAATATTTTTTCAATGTCAAACTGGTTCAAACCCACTGATCAAAATTTTAATCCAATTTTGTCTTACCCCAAATCAGTGAACTGGTTGTTCTGAGAACACTCCAAGAAATTAGTACCTTGACCCTTGACAGGTTCCATCCCAAAAACATCACTTGAAGATCCAAATTCTAGTTAATCGTCGTCCTCACTATTATCACTCTTTGGAGTCACAAGTTCTGGTAACTTCACTGTTCAATAAGAAATACATTGAAGTAATAGCTTAACAAGTTTCTCCAAAACGAATCCCAAACCTCTCTATAACCATGGGAAGGCAAAAACATGAGTGTGAGAAGGAAATCACTACTCACCACACACAGCCTTTTGGGAAGGAAAAATCATGGATGTAGATAAAAATATGAATGAATATCGATGCACAGTTGTCCCAACTGCGCTCCTTAACACCACCCCTGTTTTACATAAACAATACATGAAGTGATTCCTAAAAGCATGATGTGTAAGGAAATCAACTAATTTGAGCAAAGTTTAAATCGATTTTAAGAAATCTCATTTAATTAGTTTATCTTCAGCATCCACTTGTGTCACTGTGTAAAGAAATTCCAACACCTGGTCACCCAAGGTTTGCAATATTTACTCGCCTTTTTTGGAATTGAATGTCGTGGTCTTAAACTAGAAGCCGAGGCTTCGAAGCTCGATGTATGACCCATACAAGACTCCACACCTTGAGCACCGGGTTACATTGTAAACCCATAAACCATATATAGTCGAAAACATTTTAGCAGTTGACTCTACTACATTAACACACAACGGAATCACATAAGTAACCTTCAAGCTACGTGTTTCGTTTGAAAATTAAAAGCAAGTCAGGTTGAGGGAGGGTAAGATGCAATCATAATAGGAAAAACCCATAAACGAATGATTTGAATATTAGTTGTCTTCTGCCGATCCACAAGAAAATCATTCCATTTGATCATATTACATCCAGTAAACACCAGCAAAACCACATAATTCAAATATAACAGATGAAAGCAATATAATGAATGCGAAAGGATCCAATCTGCTAGTAAATGTCTAATAGTGACACAACACACCAAGAGAAGACTGAAAATAACATATTGACCGCTCTGTTCTGTAAGACTGTAACTAACATTTCTCCAAGGGATATCTGTGGAAGTCATCACAAATTCTATTTACACCAGTTCATATAGTATCCTCACATCACTTCAACTGTCTAATTAAAGAACTATAAAATCAAATGAAACTTGCTTTGGAATCCAGTTTTCACCATGGTTTATTCTACTTCTCTTTAGTTTCCCAGTATTTAACACAAGGGACAGGACATAAAAAAATGGAATTAAACCCTCAGGAAACAAAGAAAACTAAACAAACAAAATACAACCATATACTTGGATTGCCAGAACAGAAAACTCTTGATTTTGTAACCACGGCTCTGAAATATTATATGACAGTGTATTAGAACTAGTTGTTGATATTGTTTAATCGATGGGAGGGTCTAAAACCATATCCTGCATCATAAGATAAACATAGATATTCATATGGGTGTATTTTCAAAAATCTAAATATAGGTGGAATGACAGAGACAAACCTGATCACACACAGGACAAGTTTCACTTCTTTCCATCCATTCCAGAATGCAAGCAAGGTGAAAATGATGGTCACATTTTGTGGTGAGTTTTGGATTCTCTGTGTCATACTCTGCTAGGATAAAACGATAGAAATACATCAACTCTCAATTCCAACCAAAACATGATAAATGCCACATAATAAAGCTTAATTAATGTTGAAAGCTAAAGAAGCTGAATAAAGATGTGACAACATCACCTTCTAAACAAATTGGGCATGTATCCTCCTCTTCCACTAAAATGATAGGTTCTGCCAACTTTGGAAGTTCAACTTCAGAATCCTTTTCTTTGTCAAGTTCTAAAGGATCCTGAACTTTGCACTCTAATTCCTTCTGCTCTTCAGACTTAGCTGAGGCCTCATGATTGTCCCCAACAACTGTTTCTTGAATTGAATCAGAATTTGCATTATGCAGGGATGCATCAGTCTTGTCACTGCAAATTTCTTGACCCACAGGGGGAGTTTGAGTGACACCTAATGTAACGTTGAAAGGGATAGGAGCAGGAGGTGGTCTATAAGTATCAAGACTTGAAGTGTCTAGATTAGTATCAACTAAGAGCCCTCCGGAAAAAGCAGAGGCATCACGGTGGTGAGATGATAGTGGGACATGCTCCTCTGACAATCTTGGGTACTGCACAGAGAATGTGGCAAACGAAGCAATGTTATATCAGTGATTGATTGCATAACCATGAGAGACTAAGAAACTGGTGCCAGTTATGAAATTATAGTTACAAGTGGACTTCAAAGAGCTATTTCAACCAAAGAAAAAGGTAAACGCTATATGTCCCAGTGTTAAAGATTATGCAACCAGTCGAAGGGAGTTATCAAAGCTTCTGAAACTCAATTCAAAGGTGAAGCCGATGAAGCAACAATATCCATGCTTAACATGCCAATCTTATACTGTTAGCAAAGCTTTAGGGATAATTTTTATCCTTAAATTGGAAAAAGGAAGTAGAAGGGAAAACGAAGAGAGAGAAAACAACTGATGTTCAAAACTTAGAATTTGACAAATTCCAGCCTAAAGTTGATGAAAATTATTGTATGGATTTGATGCAAAAATGTCGAAACCGGAATACTATGTAGTCATTCATATCGCGGGAAAGTTGGTTCATACTCAGTCCAATGAACCCTCAATTCCCACTGCATGGGCTAGATGAAGGCTTTTTGCCCATTCACACTCCAATAGAAGGCAACAAACTTAATTACCTCGAAGATCAATACCCTTCCTCACGTGGGCAGACTTCATTGAAAAAACACTCACAAATCTTCCATTAATAGGTAGAAAACTGAATTATTCTGGGAAAAGGCACAACTAAACATCTTCTAATTCTTAAGGTCATATATATTACATTATACACGAGCTAAATAATTTAAGCTTCGTAACTTAAATGAGATTCAATAAGCAGTAAAGGTGATGCATGTGGTGCAACAAGAAAAAAAGAGTGTGGAAGAGTGAAGTGAGAGGAGCAGAAAATAAAGACATGATGAAATACTGACATAGTAGTATGGAGGACGAGGATGAGAACGCGGTGGAGCGTTCAATTCAGTCTCCTTGGAAGAACAACAACAGCATCCGCCCATTTCACCTTATCTATCTCCAACACCAATAACCAAAACTAACTATTACCACTGCCACCATCGTTTCACCTTTCCAATCAGAAAATACAAATTCAATTCAGAACAGCGTTCGTTTAGATAAATAATTAAATATTCGAGAAATTTATGATCGAAATTAGTGCACAAAACAAAAGAAGTATTATTGGAGTGAGAGCAATCCTTCAATTGAGAATAGAAAGGGCAATTAAATGATAGAGAAGCCAAACATATAAACCTGATACAGAATTCCAATGCAACGAAATCAGAAACGATGATCCAGAAGAAAGAGAAAACAAAAGCGATGATGAATTGAAAAGATGAGAGAGAGAGATAGGGTTTGTTTGGGGATAGTTGAGCAGCTAAAAGAAGCGAAGAAGGTAAGTGAGGTTTGTTTGATTGCACCCTTGAGATTGAGAAGTGAGTGTACCTGAGATTGAAAACCGATTATCAGCAACAGTTTAGGAAGACCGAACGGAAGACTAGGATGACATCTTGTATCTGCTAATTGAAATGGATAAGATAATTACCCACACAAACAAGTAAGAGTCGGTAATTATTAGTAAATTTAAAGAATATCGATACAGGAATGAGTACCTTGGTCCCATCCTGTCCCATATCTCCGCACGTATATATATATATATATAAACCAAAAATTAATCTAAAGTTTTTTAAATTTCAAAACCTTGTTATATCTATAATTTATTTTTTGATGTTTTTGTTTACTTAAATATTTTGATTTGTAATGTTATATGAGTATATTTAAAAAGATTTTTGAATCGTTTTTTAATTTTATAACTTTCTTTTGTTATTTATTATTTTTTCATTGTTAAAGTGCGGCTAATGAGTGCGGATACGGATATTTAGGTACCTAAAGAATACGGATAAGATACTAAATTTGGTACCCATAAGAATACGGATCAGGATAAGGGTAATTTTTTTAAACACGTGACCATGACTGATATTATAATTTTTTTAAACAGGATAAGAGTATAAAAATGGATATTATAATACTCTAACCAAACCATACCCATTACCATCCCAATCCGTGACCATGACTGATATAAAAGAGAGAGACTGTTTCACTACTTCCCGCGGCGGTATTTTAATTGTAGGTAAATTTTTAATTATTTAATTTTATTCAAAAATTAAAAACATTCTATTTATTAAGGATATTTTGGTTTATATATATTAAAAAAAATTAGATCTGCATTTATTTTTTTTTTTAGGGCGGGGGGTGAGAACCCGCGCTATCCATCGCCGCTCACCGCACCGACCGCACCGCGCAATGGGCGGGGGTGGGAAACATTTGCTCACCCAACCATGACCATATGGAACTTCTGGTTTTAATTGTAGGTAAATTATAATTAATCTCTTTAATACAGATACATTCTATTTATTAATGGATATTTTGGTTTCCTTGATTTTCCATAATATCGTGACACCCGATTGATAAGAGACTAGTCTCTCGGAGTATTATAAGGTGTCTAAACGGACGATCCCTTTCAAGGATATTTTTTCCATACATATGAAAAGTAGACATAAATCGTAAAGTACCAAATATGACTTAACCAACATCACATTGGTATTTTTTTATTTTATAAATAGATTTAATTTAGAGAAATTGATTCTTGGACGTCAAAATAGGATATTATACAGTATTTCTTTTGTTTTTTTATATATTGTCAAAATACATACATATATATATATATATATATAAATTTAAAAAATAGGTAAAAGATAGACATAAATACGTAAAGTACCAAATATGATGTCCAAAATCTGATTTTTAAATAACTGAACTCTTTAATTTATATGTATTCTTAGTTAGAGATTTTTTTATAGTATTAACAAATCATAAATTGATACATCCCTAAAATATTAATCACGCATAAGATGATTTATGATTGATTGACACTATACAAATTAATTAATCATAAATTGTCACATCAATAAAAATATTTAACTCCCATCATCACTGTCATAAAAGTCACACATAAGATGATTTGTGGTTAGTTAATAATGTAAAATTTTATACCGACGGTGCATTATTTTTTTAATAAAATGTTCATATTTTTAACGATTAATTTGTATTTAAATACTTTTTAATAAAATATTTTCTAATTAAATTTCTAATACTTGTAGCAGAAAGAATCTATTTAAAAGTTTTTCAAAATATGAAAATTTAATTAAGAGTATTTTTGGTACAGAAGAAATAAACAACAGAAAAGTCAAACGAGAAATGCACTGGGCAAGAACAGGAAGCCACAACACGTCCTTCAGCAAGAGAGCAACCAATTTAATTAAGAATTTAAATCATAAAAATATATAGAAAATTATGCGGATAACGAATTAATCTATTTTTTATTTTATATGATAACAATGTACCAACGTTTACAAAATTGGACTGACCATCGAACCGGTGAAGGCAGCGGTTCGAGGTTTAATGGTCCAACCGAGGTTGAACCATGGTTGAATCGGTTATAATTAAATAATATTATTTTAATTTTTAATATAATATTTATAACAATATTAAACAAAAAAACAACATAACAACTAAAATTATTAAGCATAATTTTTTTTATTTTGAAATTAAACTAAATAAATATAAAGATATATGTTAAAATCATCTTCATAGGAAAAACCAATCCAAAATCTACAACCAGCCCACATATGTTAGAAAACAAAAGAATTGGATTTTGGCTAGGATAACCCAAATCCTTTTATACTAATTTTTTTTAGGAAACCGGTTCAGGTTGGTCCACAACCGGTTATGACCGGTTTTGAACCGGTTCGACGGTTCTGAGATCGATTTTAAGTAAGACCGGTTCCGAGGGCCAACCGAATCGGCCTAGGTCCCGAGTCCCAGTTAAACCGGTCGGACCGACCGGTCCGGTTTTGTAAACCCTGCAATGTACATATTATGAGTATATGATGGGTGTGTTTGTTCTGTAGTGCAGGTTACGTGTACCACCATAATCGAGAATCGCAAAATTTCTGCACAGCTTTGTGCGGGACTACTACTTACACCCCCACATATGGAGATCCATCCCATACAACATTTTAAAACTTTTTAATTACTAAATTATCATTAATAAACTTATTTACTCTAATTATTTGCTAAAAATCACCACCCACCTCTCTTCTCTCTCATCTCCCTCCGCCCTCTCTTCTCTCTCATCTACATCCCATATTGTCTCTCATCTCCCTCCGTAAATTGATAAACTAAAGATACTGTGTGAATTCTCCATAATCTTCGTCGTTTTGCATATTTGCGTGTTTGAAATATGATCACATTGTTCAATGGCTTTTCTCAAATGAAGCATTTATCTCTGTGTGTTGCAATATGATCAGATTGTTCATGGCACTCCAACAAGTATGCAAGTCCACCGTGCTATCCTGAAGTAACCTTTTGAACCTCCAATGTGCAGACTCAACCCTATTAGCAACAATAGAAATATAAAGTCAACATCAATACCAACACATTCTTTCATTACTAATTAAAACATGAGTTTGAGTATACCTATTAGTTGTTGTATTCACCATGTGCATCAATCGATCAACTCATGCCGTGACAAACTTTTCCTTGCGAGGATTCAACCACGTATATTTCACATACTCACTAAAATCAGGAAAACCTAAGCATATATTTTCAAAAATAGTAAGTCGCTTCAAAAAAAGACCCTCGTTAAGAGAATTGACAACACTGTCCCATGCATCCATTATGGGTTCACAAAGCTCCTTCGGACTCACTAACAACTTGCGTCTAGCATTCACATTCTTAACAATATGAAAATGACACAATAGATTATATGAAGTAGGGAAAACAACTTGCACTGCATTCATCAAGGCAATATCTCTGTCAATCACTATCACCTGAGGGGTAGCATCTATTTGTTGAAGTAGCCCTCTTAACTGCTCAAGTGCTCAAGCTACATTATCAACTCGCTCAGACTCCAAATAAGCAAATGCCAAAGAAAATGTCAACTCTGTTGAAGTAACGACAAGAATCTCAAGTAACGGCAACCGACATTTGTTGGTTTTGTATGTGCTATAAATTAGCAACACGATGTGAACAGAGTTATGGCATCTGAATGCATCCATAATATATCCCTCATAGCATCGGAATCGTCGACCTTTCTATAATAGTATGTAACAGCCTGATTTTAATTATGCTGTTCAACCGGTTAAAATATAATAAATTATATTTAAAATTCGAGAGTTAGAAAGTGTTTTTGATTAAAATAAAATCATATTCATAGTCTACTTTATGGTAGAGTGTTATGGTAAAATTTTCGGTTGAAAATTCAGATGAAAGCCGGCCTGCGTTTTCACTATCGGTACAAGTTTACTGTGCAGAAAACATAATTTTGACCCGTGAACGAGATAGTTAGTGTTTTTATTATGTTTTCTTCAACTTTGGTTATTTTGAAAATTTTCGTTCAAAAATAAAATAAAATATTTTATTCGGGCGAAAACGTCGGAAGAATTACGATCGGAAATGCAACCGGGTACGAAATGGAGCAGAATAAGAGACATAAAAGACTTGAGGTGAGATGAGGGAGTGAGGTGACTCACTAGAGGTATGACCTAAACTACCTCCTAAAAAGTGGTCATGATGGACTTTTTGAAATATATCATATTATATTCTAAAAACATATTTTTCTTTTTCCTTTTCAACCAAACAAGGCACAAGGTCAAAACTTGCTCTCCAAGCTCATTCCTCTCTCCTCAATTTCGTGCCACTCTCTCCCCTCTCTGTATATACCCCTTTCATTTTCACTTCATCATCTTCCTCCTTCAACCTCCATTAAACCTTCATCTTCTTCTTTCTTCTAAAAGTTCAAGCTCTTAAAGCTTTAGTTTTTTTTTCATCTTTTCTACTTAAGTTCTTCATTAAAGTTCTTCCTTGTACTAAGGATAATGCTCTCATATGAATCTTTTTGCAAGTTTCATATTTTATTTCTTAGTTTACTTTATGTGTTCTTTATATGCTTTAAACTTCTAAAATCTTTCTAAAATAGTAGAAAACTCCTTTTGAGTTGAAACCACTTTCTATAGTATTGTATTAACTTATATTTTCACATACTAAGAGGTTATGTAAAACATAAATCTCTACCTATCTCTTCCAATGAAGGCCGAATGCTTGCATTTGTGACCTAGGAAGTTTTTGTTTCAACTTTTGGAATATGATCACATGATTGAGTTTCTAACTATCCATTGATCTTAAGTCTATAAATCTTGGAAGTTTTGATAGCTTGTTCCTATGATGGCTGAAAATATGAATAAGTAAGCCTAGGATACTATGTTTCAACTTTCCAAGTATGATCATGGATTTAGAACTCTTAATACCCTGTGATTCTAAACCTAAGAGTTATTGTTAAACAAAGAATATGTTTCCTCATCAGCCTCTGATGGTCGAAACTAGATGTTTAGGTACTAGGATGTTTGAGTTTTTATTTTTCCAAAATGATCGTGGACTTAAGCTCCATAAGATATTTGGATGCTAAGTCTAAGAGATTAGAAAGTTTAAGGATTTCTAACTTGTTTATTCTATGTTATTAAAGCTAGGATGTATTACTTTCATTTTTCCAAGATGATCATGGACTTGAGCTCCATAAGATATTTGGATGTTAAGTCTAAGAGACTGGAATGTTTAAGTTTCCATTGTTTTCCAAAATGATCATGGACTTGAGCTCCATAAGATATTGGGATGCTAAGTCTAAGAAATTGGGAAGTTTAAGGATTTCTAACTTGTTTATTCTATGTTATTAAAGCTAGGATGTATTATTTTCATTTTTTCCAAGATGATCATGGACTTGAGCTCAGTAAGATATTTGGATGCTGGGTCTAAGAGATTGGAATGTTTAAATTTCCATTGTTTTCCAAAATGATCATGGACTTGAGCTCCATAAGATATTTGGATGCTAAGTCTAAGAGATTGGAAAATTTAAAGATTTCTAACATATAAATCCTATGAAGGCTGAACCTAGAAGGTTATGGACCTAGGATACTTTGTTCTTATTTTTCCAAAATGATCATGGTTTTGAGCTCCTTAATACATATGGATGTTAAACCTAAGAGATTGGAAAGTTTAGTGAATGCTAGCCTATTTTACTAGCCTTGGCCGAATACCCTAAATTTATAACTTAGTGGGATTTTAATTCAACTTTGTTAAGTGATCATTGTTTATGAGCTCCTAACACTTAAGGATCATAAATCCATGAGTTGTATAATTTTCGGGAATCTCTAACCCTAAGAACTAGTCTTGACCGAACATATACCTTGTGGTTTAGTGTTCTTGGTTGATTTTAACTTGTGATTTTGTGTTCATAACCTTAAACTTCCATCGCGGAGGTAACGAGGATGTTCGTGGTATACCTCTTCGAGCATCTAATCTCCTTACCTTCACAGAATGTGGAGTTAGTACTTTGTGGTGTGACAACGAGGAGCTTCGAGTTCGGGAGTTACGTGATAACCCAGGTGGGGGAAAGAACCAACCTATCGTCAGAATGGATAAGTAGTAGATTATATAATAATTGTGTAGGGCGACCTAAACCCTACCCTACTAATATTCGAGTAATCGACAAGACCAAAATCACATTGGAAACATTTTTCTGAAAAACCAATGGCGATTCGGGGATTGTAGGTTTATCGATATTAGGTTGATTTTATATTGTTGATGGTTGATTTGATTTTATTACCTTTATTGAATGGATTTTGTGCTATGATTGGTGATATGGGAATATTTTGATTGATATTGTGTTATGCATGATCTGTCTGGTTTGTATTATTATGCTTAGTGGTTTTTAAGCAAAGATATATTTGTTGTCTAAGAGATGATTGTTTTGGGTGTGAGGATAATAATGATTTAGAAGTGCCTAACCTAGATGATGTATGTTAAAGAGGTGTTATGGCATAGAATATGTATCAAGTTCTAATGGAAGGTTAAGACACTATGATGTTGTTAAAACGGGTTGGTGAGATTCAAGTATAGGTGTTGTTGTCCACAATCGTGTAATGGTAATATAATACCCAAGGACAAAAGTGTATTGGTAATACAATACACAAAGACGGAAGTGTATTGGTAATATAATACACAATGACATCCGTGTATTGATAATATAATACACCGTGTGTTGGTAATATAATATACGTAAAACCACGCCTGTGTATTGGTAATACAATACACCGTGTATTGGTAATATAATACACGTAAAACACTTCTGTGTATTGGTAATATAATACACTGTGTATTGGTAATATAATACATGTAAAATCAAGAGTTCTCGCGAGACCGCTTCCACCTTAGGAAATAGGTGTGCCACTATGATGTCTTTGAGTAACATGAGATTGGGGATAGAGGATGATATATTAACTTGAGGGTGATCTGTTAGTTATGTGCGTTGTTTGTCTGTGGCAATTACTGTATGATTTACTATGACTCTTTTCAGCTTTTTGATGATAGAACTGTTTTCTTATCCTCTATATTTCTATATTCTTATGGGTTACTTTACTTACATTAGAAGACCCGATGGATGATTATGTTGTTGAGGAGCTGGACCGAGCTCTGTATGAAACAGAGGTTGCTGAGGAATTGGATGGAACTCCTTACGAACCAGACGCTGGAGGTCGAGCTGTGATCCATGGCGAGTAGAGTATGGATAGTATGGCCAATGTGTCTAAGAAGGAGTATTTTTATATGTTTCCGCTAAGTATGACTTTTATTTTAAGTTTATGCCCGTGAGGGATACTACTGAGAGGATTCCCTCAACAGTGTTTTGGTAATGTAATGAATAAATAGGTGTGTATTTATATATATTACAACCTTGATGTGTTTTATTTACAGAAGTTATATGATTGTTTAAATAAAGTTTTAATTTTTACGTACTTTTCACGCTAAGCGCGCGATTAAGTAATTAATTAATAAGGTTTTAAGCTAATAAAACATCGGGGCACAATGGGGTGTCTCGTGGTACACATACTGATCACGTACCATTAATTGCATGAGATGTTGATTTTTTGTTCTTGAACCTCTTTGAGACCTACGATATTGTTGTCTCGCATAATAAACCTCCTTGATAGTGGTGTGATTTACTTTTTATGATCGATCAAAGTCGGTAATATGGTTCGCGTCTTGACCATATTTTTTGTCATTTCACCAACCAAATCCTTCTCTTCACCACTTAGCCTACCAATATATGGATGACCCACTAATGTTAGGGCTAAGTCGTGGTTGTGCAATCCACACACCACTTTCAGGAACCATCCTTCACCTTTTGTCAAAGGTCGTGCTCTAAGTCTGAAGGGACAGTCACATTTTCGAGTATCAGTTGACTTGGTAGGTAACGAATACTGGTGTGATTTATACTTTCCACTCCTTTCCCAACGAAGAATTATAACTGTCTTCCTTCGTCCACGACTTGTAGTGGTATCTGACCTCATAATGACAACAACCATTCCTTTATATATCCCAACATCTCGAGCCCAATTTATGCAATCATCTTGAGTAGGAAATACTTGAAAACGTGAATAAAATTTTTGGTTATAATAGGCACGCATAACTTTGTATTATTAATTTACCAATGAAACGTATCACATCAGTGGTGAATGCATCAGTACAATCCACTTTTTTTTTTGTACTCGATATGTCCAGTTTGTCAGATGTAATCGTAAGATCGTCCATGATCTAAATACACAAAAACAGACTTTTAGTTTAGCAAAATATAGAATCCGGTAATTAATTGCCGGAAATACACAAAACTATGTTTTCGACAATTAATTGCTAGAGACACATTTTTTCTACTTCTGACAACTAGTTGTCGGATGCCAGTTTTCAAATAAAAATGCTCCCGACAAATAATTGTTGGATACACAACCTTTTGTACTTCTGACAACAAATTGTAGGAACTTTGTTTTTCAAATTAAAAAGTTTACCAGCAATTAAATCCCGACCACTTAATTATTGAATCCAACAATTAAATGTCAGAAGATATAGAAAAAACGAGGAAAAAAATTTAGAACACGCACAAATACGCAGAACGACGGAGATTATGGATAATTCACATAGAGTACCTTTAGTTTATCAATTTACCGGGGGAGATAAGAGAGAAGATGGGGGTGTAGGGAGATGAGAGAGAAGAGTGGGTGGAGGGAGATGAGAGAGAACAGGGGTGGGTGGTGATTTTTAGGAAGTAATTAGAGTAAATAGATTTATTGAGTTTAGTTTATTAATAAAAAAAGTTTTAAAATAATGTGTGGGGTGGATGTTCACGTGTGGGGTGTAGGTAGAGTGTTCATATCTAAACCGATCCAGAAGAAAATCGATAGCAGATCCAAAAAAAACCGAAATCCGAATAAAACCGATGTCTATTGGATTTTTTTTTTATGAAAACCGATCGGATCGGATTTTGGATTCCTTTTCTTAAACCGAATCAATCCAAACCAAATCGCTTATATAAAATTTAATATATATTTATTCTACTTTTTGCATTATATTTTTTTATTTGTTTTTTTTTTCATAATAATACTTACTAGTTTGATTTGACAATTTTTTTTACTATTTTTAAGTTCCAAACATAAAAAAAGATGTTATGGAACTAATTGATGATGATATCTATTTATCTTGTACATATTTTATGAAATTATTACATGAATATATAAAGAAGTACGTGAATGTTTAAGAATTTGTTCAATTTAGCTTGTAATCTTGATTCTTTGGTGTAATATAAATATGTAATGATGTGTTGGTAAAAAACGAATTAACCGAACCGATCCAAACCACACTTAATCAGATCGGGTCAGATTGGATTCTTTTAAGGAAGTCATCCAAACCGAATCGTATGCTCTTTTTATCTTTGGATTAGATGATTTTTTATTTCAAAATCGATCCAAATCGAATCACGAACACCCCTCGATGTACGTAGCAGCACCCAGCCCTAAAATAAACTTGTGGATTGTGTTAAAAAAAAGGATAAACTTGTGGATTATTAGACCACTTTTTCCGGCACAAATTAATATGAAGAGCTTGTGGAGGGTTATTTGCAAAATAAGATAAACTTCGTCCCACGTAGGTTAAGTCAACCGATGCATTGATGCAATACCTAGAGAGGTTGGTTCTAGTGGAGTATGGTACAAGATGATATCTGATAGGTTATAGATTCGAATTATTTCTAATCTATTTGAGAGATAAATATAAATATATTTATAAATGTTCGTGAGGTCGAAGATTTCCTTTGTCTTGAACCGGAAAACAATCCTCTCATCCTAATTTTTGTTTTGTTAATAAAATAAAAAAACTGGTTCGTTGATGCAAGTTGTTTTTTGTTTTTTTTTATATGCTGTAGCTTAGAAGCCACCCTTAACTTACTTATCATCCGTCTCTACTCACATTATTATCTGTTACTGTAGGAATAGGAATTGGTGGTCTTGTGTCGTATGTTATACAAAAAAATACAACCGAGAATCGGGGATTGCTATTGTTAGGGTTTTGATCTGGTGGTGGAGTGGAGCGGAGATGGCGTCGCAGCAGAACCTGGAGAAGATGCAGGTCCGCCAGAATTACCGCAATCTCTGGCACACCGATCTCTTGAGAACCATTCAGGCTGACACTCCTTGTATGTAATCTATCTATCAACCCACTCTCTATCTCAATCTCAATCTCTTTCAATTTTGATTTTCCATTATATAATATCTTATACACACTACTGACATGACATTATTTGCGCCTTTAATTTGAACCATCTTCAGATTGTTGCTTCGCTCTGTGGTGGTAAGTCTTCTCCACCTTTGCAATGTTTCCATCTTGGATCAACTTTGTTGACTTGCATTGACGTATTATGACTATGCAATTTCCGCACTCTCTTTCAATTCTATGTGGTTCTTCTATTTGATATTTTGTGGTAACCAGTTATGGTTCACTTCCAACCACTTTTAGGAAATCAATACCTGAACTTCTATCACTGAGGCCAATCTACCCCCAAAAGGGGAAAATAAGTCAGGTTTTTTTTTTTTTTTGCTGAATTATTTCAGTTGGATTGAATGTTGAATCTTAATATGTTTTCTGTGAATACCTTGAGCATAGAAGCTATCTCCTGCATACTAGTGATTATCTCTGGGAAACAATAAAAAAAAATAAAATTAATACACCCACAGTGTTGACTGTTGATCTTCACTATTCAGGCTTGATTAGAGAGAAGTTCGTGTAGGTGTGCCATGTAACCCATGCCTTGAGCAGCCGTCAATTCTTATATAATTTACAGCTGAAATAGGCCTAGATAAGTTTCCAACCCACTAGGTGAAGTTTAGGTTTTCACACAGTGGTTTCAATTTCCAAGTGTAACTGCACGAGGTCGTTCTTTCTTACAAAGTTTCTTGATGATCTGCTTGTATCACCCATTTCAGTATTTAATCTCATTTGCGTGTTTGTCAATTCAACAACCTTACAATTTATTGTCCTTGTTAGTTGGATTGAAATTATAATAGACTTGCATTGGATGGATAAACGTAAATTTTTCATGTATTTTTCAACTATGATCTAAGATTCTATTATCTCATTACAGTGCGCCATGTGTATCATACCTGCTCCGCAAACGAGCTCTTTACAATGATATGTCAAGGTAAGTGATTTGATACTGTTTGAGTTATCTCAAGCTTCCAAAATGAATTATATGGCCTGTTGGTGTGATACGGTTGTCTTGCTTGCTCCAGATACACATGTTGTGGTGGATATATGCCCTGTAGTGGCCGGTGTGGAGAAAGTAAATGTCCTGAATTCTGTCTTTGTACAGAGGTATAGCCATGTTTAGTTTTTTACATTTTCTGCTTCCTTTTTTAAAATGAATATCCGAAAATGCCTCCCTATGAATGAGGTTTGGGCTGTGATGTGATGCCTTAACCTTGGCATGGTGTTACTGTTATCCCAAGTGTTAATAGTATGGAATCGAAAATTTTGATATTCCCTGTTATTGCAAATTTGAACTTAGCTCTGAACTTTTAGCATTGCTATCCTTTGATCTGGCATTTTGTTTCTTCATGAAAAAATTGCTTGGAAATCATGCCCTCCTTAGTAGTTTGATACTCCTTTAAAGTTCAAATTATTTGAGTTTCTCGAACAGGAACTCTAGTTCATATTTAGAAGCCAAATTCACATGGCATTTTCCCAAAGTAGGTATAGATAAAAAGCACAGGGTCGGTACTATAGGATCGAGGGAATTTTTTCTGATCACAAAATTGATTGGTGAATCAATATTATGCCTTGCCATATTTGCCTTCTTTTTTTATTGCTATGCAAATTAAGGTCATTCTCCTGTTTGTTTTCAAATACAATTCATCGTCACACTGGTGCTAATTGATCATTAATTTGCATTTAAAGTTTACCTTTATATGGTTAAAAAGTTGACATACAGCATACTAACCCTTTATTTATATCTATTTATCTATTAAAAAGTTATTTATTTCCATCCAAGTCCTAATTTATCTTCTTTTCTATTGTAATTTCAATGATGATTTTGTGTGTGTAACCTATAATGAGTATATTTTATTTAACATGCCATAATTAGTCTATATTTAACTTGTAAAAAGGTTGTTTGGGTTATTATGTGTTTAAAATTTAAACTTGTGGAAGAATTTGAATAATTAGTGTTGAGAGTCCCACATCGACTAGAGATATGACCTAAGTAGTGCTTATAAGGCTTGGGTAGTCCTCACCTTACAAGCCGGTTTTGTGGGGTTGAGTTAGGCCCAAAGCCCGAATTTAAGATGGTATCAGAGCCTATCCTAGATTTGTTATTGGGCCAAGATCTCTATTATTCCACCCACATTTGTCCACGCTCCAGATGTCCAGACCTGGGCGTGCCGTGAGGGGGTGTGTTGAGATCCATGTTATTCCACCCGCATTAGTCCATGCTTCAGATGTCCAGTCCTGAGCGTGAGGGGGTGTGTTGAGAGTCCCACATCGACTAGAGATATGGCCTAAGTAGAGCTTATAAGGCTTGGGTAGTCCTCACCTTACAAGCCGGTTTTGTGGGGTTGAGTTAGGCCCAAATCCCGAATTTAAGAGTGTTGAATTCTGATCTCAATCCTTAAATTTTAGGGATCTGTTTTGGGAGCTGTTTTCAGCATTTATTTGCAGTTTCCTTTTTTCCTCTCTTGTTTGGTCAATGTTTAATAAAGAGATTAGGAAGGATGTTTCCTGAAATCTCTATTCTGATTTGCTTTCTTAATTAGGAGATTTATTGCCATAATTAAGGAGATTCAATGGCAGATCTGTTGCCATGTTTTCTCCTTTATATGTATCAGTTTTTCAGTCAGAATAATAAGAATAATTATGTGTTCTTTCTGCAACACAAACAACATGGTATCAAGAGCCATCTCTACCATATGACCAAATACGGCCCAACCACCGGAATGGCTACCGAAAAACCAACACTTTCCCCTGCAGTCACCACTCCTAATAGTCATGGAGCGTTAGACAACTCTCACCCTCCCATTACAGGTCACAAACTGAATGGGCAGAATTATCTCCAATGGTCTCAATCCGTCATGATGTTCATATGCGGCAAAAGCAAGGAGGACTACCTCAACAGTGATGCAGCAGCCCCGGCAAAAACGAGTTCCACCTACAAAGGATGGAAGGCCGAAAACAATATGGTCATGTCATGGCTGATCAACTCCATGAACAATGACATGGGAGAATTTTCTCCTCTATGAAACTGCAAAAGAAATCTGGGATGCAGCAAAGGAGGCGTACTTAGCTAATGAAAATACAGCTGAACTTTTCGAGATCAAAAGTATCCTCTATGATTTACGTCAAGGTGATCTCACAGTCACTCAATACTTTAATATTCTCACTCAATATTGGCAGCAATTGGATATGTATGAGACACATAACTGGGATTGTCCCACTGATGGTACCAAATACAAAAGATTGTTGAGAAGAAGAGGATCTACAAATTCCTACTTGGTCTAAACAAGACTCTTGATGAGGTCCGGGGTAGAATTATGGGAACCAAACCTCTTCCGTCACTCCGAGAAGTTTTCTCTGAAGTACGTCGTGAGGAGAGTAGAAAGAAGCTGATGATGGGGTCTCCAAATCTCCAACCTGATGTTGAAACCTCCGCCTTTGTTGCACGATGTCCACAATACCAAGACAATCGGCAAAAGAAACAAGGGAGACCTTATTGTGAAGTGTGTCGCAAACCTGGACACACCAAAGATACTTGTTGGAAGATACATGGCAAACTAACAAACTGGAAGCCTAGACAGCCATCAGAAAGCAAAGGCTACATGACCACAAGTGAAGAAAAAACTTCATCTGAAACCACACTCTTCAACACGGAACAAATGGAGTTTCTTCAAAAAATGTTCAGCCATCACACAGTATCTCCTGTTTCTGCTGAGCATGTCCTTGGAACTGGGTCTGTTGCTCAAACAGGTAATTTCCCCATGGCTATGAACACTCAAGTGCAAAACCACAACTCCTGGATAGTTGACCCCGGTGTATCAGACCATATGACTGGTAATGCTAAATTGTTTACTACTTACAAGACAAGTTCTGAAAATCTCATGGTTAGAATTGTTGATGGGTCATTATCTAAATTTGCAGGGATAGGATCAATAAATATAGCTGAGAATTTGACATTAAATTCTGTTCTCTTAGTACCCAATTTGACCTGTAATTTGCCGTCCATTAGCAAACTTTCCAAAGATATGAATTGTGTCACTAAATTCTTCTCAAATCATTGTGAATTTCAGGATTTGGAATCGGGGAGGATGATTGGTAATGCTAAAGAATGTGCAAGGCTCTATATCCTTAATGGTTCTCACAATCTTGAAGAACAAGCTCAGGCTGCAAGTTATGTGTCATGTCTAGTTTCATGTAATAATGATAGTGCTGTCCTTTTGTGGCACTATAGATTAGGTCATCCAAATTTCCAATACCTTAAACAAATGTTTCCTTTATTATTCAATAAAATCAGCCTGAGGTTTTCCAATGTGAAGTGTGTCAACTATCCAAACATTCAAGACACAGTTTTCCCTCACAAAAATACAAACCCTCACACCCTTTTGCAATGATACATAGTGATATATGGGGACCATGTAGAATCAACAATATCTCCGGAGCTAGGTGGTTTATTTTAGTTTGAAAGAAAAATCAGAGGCAAGCGCTATCTTTAGGAACTTCAACACAATGATCCAAACACAATTTCAAACTAAAATAAAGGTATTTAGATCAGATAACGCCAAGGATTATTTCAATTCCATACTTGGTGAATATCTAATGAGTCAAGGTATTGTGCATCAAAGTTCATGTGTTGACACTCCTCAACAAAACGGAGTGGCGGAGAGGAAAAATAGACACCTCCTAGAAGTGGCTAGATCCCTAATGTTCACTACCCATGTTCCCAAACATTTTTAGGGCGAGGCAATCCTCACTGCAACATATCTTATCAATCGAATGCCATCAAGAGTCCTAATTTCCAAACACCTTGCAAATCTCTCCTTCAATCCTATCCAAATACTCGCATCATATCAACCTTACCTTTAAAAGTATTTGGGTGTACCGTATTTGTTCATATTCACCAGCAGCACCACAACAAACTTGACCCAAAAGCTATCAAATGTCTCTTTCTTGGGTACTCTCCTACTCAAAAAGGGTACAAGTGTTACTCTCCAATCACTAAAAAGTTTTACACTTCTATGGACGTCACCTTTTTTTAAAAACAGTCCTATTACCCAAAAACATCCATTCAGGGGGAGAACTCAAACATACCCGAATGCAGTTTTTGGCTTGCTTCACCAGGAAATGTGTATATGCCCAATATAGAAACAGAAACTGACTCACCCATTCCTCAAACACCTCTTGAAATTGAGCCAAACACTGAAACTGTTCCAAAAACCCCTATTCCTCACAGTACACAAGCTGCAGGTGAAAAGGAGCTGCGTGTTTACACAAGGAAGAAAAGAACTAACAAGGATATAGAGGATTGCATCATTCCAGAGCAAAACCATGAATCTGAACCCAATCCAAGTGCTGAAATTCCAGGTAACACTTTTCAGACTGACATTGGTGTAAATGATGAGTTGAGTATTCCTATTGCCTTGAGGAAAGGTGTGAGGTCCTGCACCAAGCATCCAATATATAATTTTGTCTCTTATGATCATTTATCTCCTAGATATCAAGCATTTGTCACTGATCTGTCCAACATAGAAATCCCAGATAATATTTATGAAGCTCTCAAGAAGCCAGAATGGACAGTTGCAATTCAAGAGGAGATGGATGCTCTATAAAAAGGAATGGCACTTGGGAACTATCAGATTTGCCAGAAGGAAAGCGAACAGTAAGTTGTAAATGGATTTTTACGATTAAACAGAATCCAGACGGAAGCATTGGTCGGTACAAAACTCGACTTGTAGCTAAAGGTCTTACTCAAACCTACGGCATTGACTACCAAGAAACTTTTGCCCCTGTAGCCAAGCTCAATACTGTTCGGGTTCTACTATCTTTAGCAGCAAATCAGAAGTGGCCCCTTCATCAATTAGATGTGAAAAATGCATTTCTTAATGGTGACTTGGAAGAAGAAGTGTACATGGACATTCCTCCTGGCTTTGAGACAAAATGCAATATAAACAAGGTCTGCAAGCTTCGAAAATCCCTATATGGTCTAAAGCAATCTCCTAAGGCATGGTTTGATAGGTTCACCAAGGCAATTAAGAAGCATGGGTATCTACAAGGACAAGCTGATCATACCTTGTTCACAAAATTCTCTCCAAAAGGGCAGATTGTTATTCTTATAGTTTATGTTGATGACATTATTGTGACAAGGGATTATGTTGATGACATTATTGTGACGGGGGATTATTTTCATAAATATTTCCTTGGTATGGAGGTAGCCCGTTCAAAGAAAGGTATTGTAGTTTCTCAACACAAGTACATCTTAGATTTGTTGAAAGAGACTGGAATGTTGGGATGCAAACCTGTAGATACTCCAATGGAACCAAATTACAAAATTGGTTCCAAAGAAGATAGCCCACCTGTTGACACTGGAAGGTATCAAAGGCTTGTCGGAAAACTTATTTATTTGTCACACACTAGGCCGGACATAGCATTTCCAGTTAGTGTTGTGAGCCATTTCATGAACAAGCCAAATGAAGAGCATCTTGATGCTGCTTATAGAATCCTTAGATACTTGAAGATGACATCGGGTAAAGGGATATTCTTTCAGAAGGGTGAAACTAAAGGGATTGAAATCTACTCAGATGCTGATCGGGCAGGATGTATTTCAGATCGCACTACTGGGTACTGCACTTATGTATGGGGAAACTTGGTAACATGGTGTAGTAAAAAGCAATCAGTTGTCGCTAGAAGTAGCGCCAAGGCAGAGTACAGAGCCTTGGCTCAAGGTATATGTGAAGGATTATGGCTAAAAAGGTTACTTGAAGAATTAAGGATTTCAACCAGTGAACCAATAAAAATGTTGTGACAACTTGGCTGCAACAAGTATTGCAAAAAATCCTGTCCATCATGATAGAACTAAGCACGTGGAGCTAGATCGCCATTTTATCAAGGAAAAAGTGGATTTAAGAATTGTGAACCTGATCCACACACCTACTCATCTCCAAGTGGCAGATATTCTAACCAAAGCTCTTCCTAGAGTGAAGTTTGAAGATTTGAAGTCTAAGCTGGGAATGATCAACATCTATTCACCAGCTTGAGGGGGAGTGTTGAATTCTAATCTCAATCCCTAAATTTTAGGGATCTGTTTTAATTCTGATATCAATCCTTAAACTGTAGGGAGCTGTTTTCAGCATTTATTTGCAGTTTCCTTTTTTCCTCTCTTGTTAGGTCAATGTTTAATAGAGAGATTAGGAAGGATGTTTCCTGAAATCTCTATTCTGATTTGCTTTCTTAATTAGGAGATTTATTGCCATAATTAAGGAGATTCAATGGTAGATCTGTTGCCATGTTTTCTCCTATATATGTATCAGTTTTTCAGTCAAAATAATAAGAATAATAATGTGTTTTTTCTGCAACACAAACAACAATTAGAAAAGCCGCATTTTAGTTGTTATTTTCAAGTTAGTGTCCACTCTTAAAATAAAGACCACACAAGGTTCCTTTGAAGTTGGTTTTTGTGTCACTTCACATGTATTTTTTGTAGCTATTTTGCCTAGCATTTTTCTCCTGCTGTTAATTTTGATATAATTAATGCATTCGTTTTTCAGGTTTTGCTCTGCTTTGGAAATTCAGTGGCCTCAACTCGTTTTATGTTGCAAGATGAATTTAATATTCAAACTACGCAATGTGATAACTGCATTATTGTACTCTCTCTCTCCCCCCCTCTGCCTCACTCTCACCCACACACACACACAACAGTAATTTCTTTATGATTTTCTGTTAACCTATTTTGTAATTTTTTATGTTTAGGGTTTCATGTTTTGCCTTCAACAACTTGCATGCATATTTTCTATTGTTGCCTTAATTGTGGGAAGTGATGAAATTTCAGAGGCTTCTCAGTTGCTATCTTGTTTAGCAGACTTTGTGTACTGCACGTAAGGCTTCCTCATTTCTCTCTTTAATTGTGCACTTTATACTTTATACTTTATAGTGGGAGGCATATACTAAATTTATGTTTCTTTTTATTTGTAGCGTCTGTGCTTGCATGCAGGTAAACTTGTTACTTATTACTCACCGATGGTTAGTCATTGTGTTATATGTTTTCACAATTACAATCCCAAACGGCAAATGAATTTTTTGCAGACTCAGCACAAGATTGAAATGGACAAGCGTGATGGCAAGTTTGGACCACAACCAGTAATGGCTATTCCCCCTGCTCAGCAGATGTCACGCATTGATCAGCCAGTTCCTCCTTCAGTTGGATATGCACCACAGCCAGCAGCATATGGACAGCCCTATGGTTATCCACCTGCCCCACAACCTCCTTCTCATGGCTATCCAGCTACTGGTTACCCCGCAAAGGCCTATCCTCCACCAGGATATCCTCCTTCAGGCCACTCTGGGTGATGTTTTCAGTCATGCTTTGTGTTGGTGAGTTGGTTTGAAGCGGCACTTGATTGGGTTACATTTCCATTCTTTCAAATTCTCTTTGAAGCCAAACCGACATACATGTGCAGGATTGTGGTGTCAAATAATTATAGCCACGTTGATTATTAGATGCTTTTCCCCTACTTGTATTGATTAAAGTTCTGTTACCAGACAAGCGTATTGTTCATAATGTGTTGTAATATGTGGTGTAATGTCCTATCGCAATTCCCAATATGTGGGTTAATAGAAAAAGAGATTAAAAGAAAGTAACTAAACTGAATGATTGAGATTTTCATTTCTTGATTTTCGCATTACACAGTTCCGTATATATAGGGTAGTTGCAAGAGGCAATGTCAGTTACAGCATAACTGACTTAACAGAATGACAGCTAAGCTATATTGAGCTATACATTTATACATTGAGCTATACACTTCCTATATATTTGGTATACACTTATAGCCCCCGTCAAAATCAAGGGGGTTGAGGCAAGGCAAACACCTTGAGTTTGCTCCTCAGTTCCTCAAATCGGGTGGTTGACGGTGGCTTGGTGAATGAGTCAGCAAGTTGAGCTAATCCAGGCACATGCTGCACAAGGAGAGCCTTAGAGACAACTTTTTCTCGCAAAGTGTATGTCTAACTCCATGTGTTTGGTTTTTGCATCCAAGACAGGGTTGTGGGAAAGCAGGACAACACTCAAATTGTCACACAACAGCATGGGAGTAAGGATAGGCACACGCAGCTCATGAAGAAGGGATTGAATCCATAGCACTTCACTGGTAGTATGGGCCATGCTTTGGTATTCGGCCTCTGCACTAGACCGAGCAACCAGAGATTATTTTTTAGAGCTCTAATAAATTAGATTTGGTCCAAAAAAGATTATTGAACCTGAGGTTGACCTCCTATCATCCGTGTCATTAGCCCAATCATAGTCGCAGTAAGCTCTTAGTGAGGAGATAGCATCCGGTTAAGAGGGTTGGAGTAAAAGGCCATAGTGTGAAGTACCTTTCAAATATCTGAGGATTCTTTTCACCACACGCCAGTGAGAGTCAAGCGGATTTGACATAAACTGGCATACCTTATTTACACAAATAAATTTATAGACGAGTCAAAGTAACATATTGGAGGGCACCTACTATTGACCTATATAGATAGGGATCAGAAAGTGTGTCAGTGCCATGCTTGCTGAGTTTGCAATGCTGATTATTGGAGATGAGATGCCTTTGGAGTCTGTCATGTGTGCCTTGCTGAGGAGATCTCTAATGTACTTTGATTGTGTGAGCAGCATAATGCCATTTGACAAGTGTTTAACTTATATACCAAGAAAGTAATCCGGTTTTCCCATGTGTTTTAGTGCAAATTTCATGTTCAGTTTGCTGATCAGGTATTGGATTAGTGCAGGGGAAGACCCTGTTATGAGGATGTCGTCCACATACACAAGAACATATAGTTGTGTGCTCTGCCGAATGTAGGTAAACAATGAAGGATCACGCTTGCTCGCAGCAAAGCCAAAGTCCAATAGTGCACCAGTAAGTCTCTCATACCAAGCACGAGGTGCTTGTTTAAGACCATACAATGCTTTATTCAGTTTGCATACTAGAGCTATGTCAGCAACTTCAAAGCCAGGAGGCTGGACCATAAACACCTCCTCATGTAGGATGCCATTAAGAAAGGCATTATTGATGTCTATTTGTTGGATTTCCCATTTGAATGTTAAGGCAAGAGTTAGGATGATGCGGATAGTCACTGGTTTAACCACTAGTGAGAAGGTCTCACTGTAATCGAACCCGGGTTGTTGGTTGAAACCTTTAGCCACTAACCTGGCCTTGAACTTGTTCACAGTTCCATCAGGATTCTCCTTAGTTCTAAACACCCATTTGCAACCAATTGGCTTGCGATGGGGTGGCAGGGACACTAGTTTCCAAGTGTTGTTGGCTATTAGAGCATTGTATTCAATTTTTATGGCTTCATGCCAGTGAGGAATAGCAATGGCTTGCTTGGTAGTGTTCGGTTCAGTATGTGCAAGGAATACCTTGGGCGTTAAATTTCCTGTTTTAGTTCTAGTGACCATAGGGTGAATATTTTGTGAGCTAACTGAAGAAGTTGAGTTAGGGATTGGAACTGTAGAGGAGGGTGCATGTTCTGTGGGAGAGGGTGCAGGTGCAAGGAGCACATTAGCAGGTTGCTAAGATGCATATGGAGGATCAATGGAGCTTACTGGTGGTGAGGTTGTGATGAGTGTGATTTTATCTTATATTTCATGTACATATCTGCATGCATTTTCATATAGTTTAAGCATAATTAGTTTTATTTTTGTTAGTTTTCCCCTTGGAACGGGTAAGGTGGTGAGCCGCCGAACTCACTCAAATTACAGAACAAATCCCTAGTAGTATAAGGAATGACTCAGATCGTCTCTCAAAAGACCATGAGTGCTATTCAATCATATCAAGACTCGACACATAAATTGGAGGGGGGGGGGGGGGGGGGGGGTTGTGGTTTTAGATTGCAAAAGATAAATTTAGACTAAGAGAAATCAAGTGAGAAATCAACCAATCCAAGACACTTAACCAGAATTCCAATTTTGGCTATCATCGACCACGGAATACTCAAACTGAATCCAAGTAATGGTTAATTCAATTTCAACCGAGATCTCTGCATCGGAATTGAGGTTCACTACTAGATAATCATCTAGGATTTAACTGACAAACGATTTTACAAATCTATAAAATCAGTGCAAGTTTAAATACAAGAACCAATTAACCTTAAACCACAAATCTGTAGTTTAATTTACTTCAACTCAGATAATGAGATATTGAATTATCAATCAATATCACATTCCTAATTCATAATTTCGAATACACAAACAGTAATCACCATTCATGCATCACGAATTCTGATTAGTAAGGAGAAGAGAAGATAAAAACTACTTGAATTCAAAATGAAAGTTGAAGTACAAAAGTCTCAAGCCAAACGAAATTCCTTCAAGCACCTTGGATTGATTTCAGAATTAGCCTTCCATGGCTACAATCCAAGGAGGCTTGAGGAATAGAAAAGAAAAATACGAAAACAATAACAAACAACTTAATTAAGCAGCAGAAAACTAAAGGAACCACCAGTCTCCTATTCTGGCTCCTATTTATACAAATTCTCTCAAGACCTCCTCTCAATATCTGAATGCTCCTTCAATTAACTTCAACCTCTGCCTCTTAGCTTTCCAAAGCCACTTAATTTGCTTAATTACGAATTAAGATGAGAGAGTTATGTCCACATTCAACTCATAGGGTAGCTGAAACGACCTCTGACTTCACATGGATTGCAGTCCCTTAAAACGACTCTGTTTGGAACAATGGTCTTCATGAGAGTTAAAGCTCTGTGTTTGATCTTTCATTTTCCACCGGTTTCAGTTCCAAACGACATCTACAGCCCAAGTTATGTCCCAATCTTCATGACCAGTTCAGGTTCCAGCGACAGCAATTATGTTCTGACTTCAAGGCCCAATGTGACCCACTATACATCCAATTGAGCATCTGAGTTCTTCATGAAAGTTGTTGTGATTCCTTTTAGATTTCCTAGAATATAAAGTTCATAATTTTTAGATGCCCGGAACTCAAGATATGGCTAAAATACAGAGTCAACGTCTATAATCATGAATTAGTAAAAATTTGCAATAAAGCCCAAAGAGGCCCAAACTCATAAATCATTGCTAGACTAAATCAATTATGCACATTTAGCTTGTAAAAAGTACTAAAAATGAGGGATCTTCAATGCATGCAAATAATGTTTATCACATTCTCCCACACTTAGCTCTTGCACGTCCCGGGCAAACTTGAAATTGAAACACAACACCAAGAACAAAACACAAAACCTAAAAACTCTACAAGACTCAATTTCCAAAGATATTCAAGAAGGCAAAAGTCCATGAGCAATGTAACCATCAAAGCCAAGAGATCACAACATCAATGAAATTACATTTCCTTTCATCTCAAATCAACAAGGTAACTTTAATTGGAAAGCATAGATCAAGAATGGTAGATCCTCACACAAGATACACTCTCAATCCCTCAAGTGTTTAGAAGGTAAAGATTTCACTCAAATCAACTCGTGAAAATTGCACTACCATAAGCTTGCTCATATTCTACTTCTCCACTATTAAAAACACATGCACACACAAATCAAGAGGACTTTATCAAGGTTTCAATGAGGTCAAAAGCAAAGGAAATGATATGGCAAGTTAAGAACCAAAAAAAGTAAAAGAGCATTGGAAAAGGACTCAATTAGCAAAAGGTAAAAATTTACCCAAAAAATTCACAAAAATGCGCAATCTTTCACATTTTCCTTTATTGATCTTCACAACCGTGTGATTGTATTCTTGTTTGTTTCTTTTTCTTCTCTTTTTTTTTCTAAATGCGCAATATTTTTTTTAAATGCGCAATATTTTTATTTTTATTAGTACCCAATTTTCACCAAATACCAGCATTTCACCCCCCCCCACACTTGGACCATTGCTTGTCCGCAAGAAATAAGAATGCCTCCAAAGAAACAATGCTCTCTCACTCGCTTAGGTTGGGTCAAAACATGGTTTTTCACTTAAGGCAAGAAATGAGCTAAAAACAATGAGTAGACAATTAGGCTCAAGGGGGTTAATCAAGGGGAAAATGATGCAAGGTAGGCTTATTTGGCCAAAGTAGCTAAGCAAGAAGAATGCCTCAATCATGTCCATGTATGCAAGCAGAGATATAGCTTCAAAAAGAAATAAAGCAAGTTCTAGAGTAACAAAAATCATGAGTGACAACCACACAGGAAAGGAACAAAATGGTACAAACGCATAAACCATTCAACAATAGGCTCAAAATCTCACAAGGCATGGATGAATCTACCAAACTCAAACTAGTAAAACAAAAACCATAACGAAACCTGTGATTATGATGAAAGACAATAAATTCCACACATGCTATGACACTTAACTTTAAAATGAAACCAAACTCACAACTTTCACACATCTTACACATCAATGGAAACAACTTTAAAAGACAATAACAGAAAAAATGCAAAAACACAAAATAAAATGCAGAAACAGTAAAAACAAAAAACGGTAAAAAGGAAAAGAGTGGAAAGAGGCGCCCTCATGGTGGATATATAGCATCTAGCAAGGTCACCTCCTCCATGGTGGACTCTGGCATGTTCTCATAAAAGTGCTTGAGCCGATGCCCATTAACCTTGAAAATCCGCTTTGTTGTCACATCCTGAAGTTCAACTGCACCATAAGGAAAAACATTAATAACAACAAAGGGACCTTCCCACCTAGACCTCAATTTACCAGGCATCAACTTAAGTCGGGAATTAAACAACAAGACTTTCTGGCCGACCACAAATTCTTTTCGCGTAAGCATCCTATCATGGAAAACTTTGGTCTTCTCCTTGTACAGGCGAGAGCTCTCATAGGCCTCCAATCGGATCTCTTCCAATTCCTGTAAGTGGAGCTTCCTTTCCACACCTGCCTGGTGTAAGTCCATATTGCACTGCTTAACCGCCCAAAATGCTCTATGCTCAATCTCCACCGGTAGGTGGCATGCCTTCCCAAACACAATCCGATATGGGGACATCCCAATCAGAGTCTTGTAAGCGGTCCTGTAAGCCCATAAAGCATCTAATTCAAGCCTCAAACTCCAATCCTTCCTGTTAGGTTGGACTGTCTTCTCAAGGATATGCTTGATCTCGCGGTTGGAAACCTCGGCTTGTCCATTGGTCTGAGGGTGGTAAGGTGTAGACACCTTGTGCAACACTCCAAACTTCCTCATCAAAGTCTCCATGCTCCGGTTGCAGAAGTGTGAACCCTGATCACTGATGACGACCCTCGGGATTCCAAACCTGCATAGAATATGTGATCTAACAAAATCCACAACAACTTTGGAATCATCAGTCCGAGTGGCTTTTGCCTCCAGCCATTTAGATACATAATCAACAGCCAGCAATATGTAAACAAAACCAAAAGAAACAGGAAAAGGCCCCATGAAATCAATACCCTATATGTCGAATATCTCACAAAACAGCAAAGGCTGCTGGGGCATCTCATTCCTGCGAGAAATGTTTCCTGTTCTCTAACACTGTTCACAAGACTTACAAAACAGATATGCATCATGAAATAAGGTGGGCCAATATAATCCAGAATCTAACACCTTCCTAGCTGTACGTTGGGGACCAAAATGCCCACCACATGCTAATGAATGACAAAAACTAAGAACAGAATGAAACTCATGATTAGGCACACATCTCCTAATAACCTAATCACTACAAAATCTCCACAGATAAGGATCATCCCACACATAATACTTAGACTCACTTTTCAGCTTATCAGACTGGGCCCTAGTGGAATATGCAGGTAACACTCTAGCAACCAGGAAATTAACTAAGTCAGCAAACCAAGGAGAGGGGACCTTGCCCTATAGCTGCAAAAGCTGCTCATCTGGGAAAGAATCCTGAATCGGCATGGGATCTGAGGCCCTCTCAATCCTACTCAAGTGATCCGCCACTAGGTTCTCTGCTCCACTCCTATCTCGGATCTCCAGATGAAACTCCTGAAGCAGTAGCATCCATCTAATTAGTCGTGGCTTGGCGTCTGGCTTCTTTAAAAGGAACTTTAGAACTGGATGATCAGAAAATACAACAACTTTAGAGCCAAGCAAATACGATCTAAACTTATCTAAAGCAAAAACAATTGCTAAAAGCTCTTTCTCAGTGGTTGTGTAATTGACTTGAGCAGCGTCCAAAGTCCTGGAAGCATAATAAACATGAGATGCTCTCCCCACTCTTTGTGCTAAAACTTCTCCCACAGCATAATTAGAAGCGTCACACATCAGCTCAAATGGAAGGGTCCAATCCGGTGACTGAATAATGGGTGTGCTGGTCAAAGTTTGCTTCAGTTGGTCGAATGATGCCTTCCATTTCTCATCAAAAACAAAATCCACATCTTTTTTGCAGCAAGTGGGATAGAGGAAGGGCTATTTTGCTAAAATTTGCAATGAAACGCCTGTAGAAACCTGCATGACCAAGAAATGAACGCACCTCCTGCACGCATGTAGGGTAAGATAAACAGGTAATAACATCTATCTTAGCAGGATCTACTTCAATACCCTTACTAGATACTACATGGCCTAATACTGTACCCTGTTCCACCATGAAATGACATTTCTTAAAATTAAGAACAAGGTTAGTCTCAATGCACCTACGCAGCACCCTAGACAAGTTATGCAAACATGAATCAAAAGAAGAACCATACACAGTAAAGTCATCCATAAATACCTCCATGCACTCCTCTAAGAAATCAGAAAATATGCTCACCATGCACCGCTGGAAGGTACCAGGGGCATTGCAGAGGCCGAAAGGCATGCGTCTGTAGGCAAAGGTGTCGAAGGGACAGGTAAATGTGGTCTTCTCTTGATCTTCTGGGGCAATGTAAATCTGGAAGTAGCCAGTGTAGCCATCCAAAAAGCAATAATGGGACTTACCAGCCAGCCGCTCCAACATCTGATCAATGAATAGAAGGGGGTAATGGTCCTTCCGAGTGGCTTGGTTGAGGCGTCTGTAGTCAATGCAAACTCTCCAGCTATTCTGCACTCGGGTCGGAATAAGCTCATTCTTCTGGTTTGTCACTACTGTCACTCCAGATTTCTTGGGAACTACTTGCACTGGGCTCACCCACTTGCTGTCAGATATAGGGTAGATGATACCAGCCTGCAGTAGCTTGGTCACCTCTTTCTTCACCACATATAGAATAAGAGGATTTAGCCTCCTCTGAGGTTGCATCACTGGTTTAGCTTCATCTTCAAGTAGTATCCGATGCATGCAGGTGGAAGGGCTTATACCAGGAATGTCTGCAAGTGTCCATCCTATTGCTCTCTGATTCTCCCTCAGAATCCCCAACAGCTTCTTCTCCTGTTCAGCAAGGAGGTTCTTGGCCACAATCATCGGAAGCTGCTCATGATCTGCTAAGTAGGCATACTTCAGATGTGCAGGCAGTGGTTTTAGCTCCAATTTCGGTGGTTGCACTGTAGAGGGAAGTAATCTGGTGGGCTGCACATCTTTTGCAGATTTAAGCTGTGCAAAATCAGAATTTCCTGCATAATCTGCACTAGTTTTATCAGTTATGAAAACATAATCATCAACACTTAAGAATGTAGCAATTTCATTACATGCATCACATAAAACAGTTCCATCACAACCGGTGCAGCATACAGAATCAGATAAATCAGTAAAACCATCAAAATCAGTAAAATCCACAGCACATAGTTCATCATACGCAGCATCAATTAATTCGGTAAGGACATCAATATGAAAAACAGAATGCTCTTCCATGGGATGCTTCATAGCATCAAAAATGTTAAATTGCACAATTGAGTCTCCAAACTCCATGGAAAGAGTTCCTGCATGCACATCAATCATGGTTCGAGCCGTCTTAAGGAAAGGTCTTCCTAGAATGAGTGGGGCCTTGCTGGTTAGGGACTCGCCCTCCATCTCCAAGATGTAGAAGTCTGCAGGAAAGATCAGCTCATCCACTCGTACTAACACATCCTCAATCAGTCCAGCTGGATATGCATTGCTCCTGTTTGCCAATTGAATCACCACACCTGTAGAATGCAAAGGTCCAAGTCCAAGAGAATTAAAAACAGACATAGGCATTACATTAATTGAAGCACCTAAGTCTAGCATGGCATTCTCAAATCTAGAATTTCCTATTATGCATGGAATTGTAAAAGTCCCTGGATCTTTGCATTTCTGAGGCATAGGTTGAATGAGAGCCGAAATGTTGTGACTCATGCTAATTCGTTCATTTCCTTTCAGCCTCCTCTTGTGGGTGCAGAGTTCCTTCAGAAACTTGGCATATTTAGGAATTTTTTTGATTGCATCCAACAATGGAATGTTGACTTCCACCTTCCTAAAGGTCTCTAAAAGTTCCTTATCTTTCTCAACTTCATCTGCCTTCTTGGATACGACTGCTCGATGTGGGAATGGGAGTGGAATTGCACAATCTGACTTCTGCTACATTGTGACATGATCTGCAGATTTGGAATTTTATGCTGCAGAGTTAGATTGATGATTTTCTGCAGAATCTTGTGCTACTTCTTTGAAGTCTGCAGAATTCGAATTTGCTACTCCTTCATCTGAATTTTCTGCAGAATTCTGCTTCCTTGACTTGCATGGCGGTTGGGGGTCAGTTGCCACAATCTTTCCAGTTCTCAGCATAATGGCACTTACATTACCTTTTGGATTAGGAATGGTCTGTGCAGGAAGTTGGCCACTGCCTTGGATTTGTAGCTGATTCATGGAGGAAGCTAGTTGCCCAATTTGAGTCTCCAAATTCTAAATTGTAGCTTCTGTTCTCTGCTGGAATTGGAGATTGTTGGTGGCCATTTGCTTCACTAGATCTTCAAGTGAAAGGTCAGATTTTGGTGCTGTAGTAGCTTGATTCTGCATTGGCTGCTGTTGGAATGGCCTACTTGGTCCAGCTTGAGTTTGAAACTGGTTTTGCCTTATTGGTTGCTGCTGGAATGGTTGCCTATACTGCTGTTGTTGAGGTTGCTGTTGTGCATTACCATATCTCAAGTTGGGGTGGTCTCTCCAGCCAGGATCATAGGTGTTGGAAAAGGGATCATACCTTTGTTGCTGCTAAAACTGAGGCTTACCAGGAAACACACCTGCTGCAGCTACAAACTGGTCTTGGAGTGCAACATTGTCTTCTTTGCAAGTGGGACACAAATTAGTGAAATGAGATCGATTGGAGCATATGCTGCAGACTCTTGCATTGGTCTGCATAGATGTAGGTTGTTGTCCCATAGCCATTTGCCTCACCAAGGAAGTCAACTCATCAAGTCTATGCTCCATTCTTTGTTGATCAGCAGTTGAAACTTGGACCTCATTGACTCCTCTGGTGGAACTCATCATTATGGTGCCAAACTGTTGAGAGTTGGAAGCCATGTTGGCAATTAAATCTCTTGCAGCAGATGGGGTTTTATCAACTAAAGCACCACCACTAGCAGCATCAACCATACTCCTCTCCATAGACATCAACCCCTCATAAAAATATTGGATCAGCAGCTGGTCACTAATCTGGTGATGAGGGCAGCTTGCACACAATTTCTTGAACCTCTCCCAATACTCATGCAAAGTTTCATCACCATTCTGCCTAATCCCACAAATGTCTTTTCGGATTGCAGCAGCTCTAGATGCAGGGAAGAACTTCTCCAGAAACAGCCTTTTCATGTCATTCCAGCATGCTATGGAGGCTGGTTGAAGGTAGTAAAGCCAATCCTTGGCTGCACCATCCAATGAGAAAGGAAATGCCCTAAGCTTGATGTGATCTTCAGGAACAACATGTGGTCTCATGGTGGACCAAACCACATGAAACTATTTTAAATGCTTATGTGGGTCTTCACCTGCTAAACCATGATACTTAGGCAAAAGGTGTATTAATCCAGATTTTAATTCAAAATCAACCTCAAGAGTAGGATATTGGATACATAATGGTTGGTAGTTCACATCAGGTGCAGCAAGTTCTTTCATAGTTCTATTGTTAGCCATGTTAGCACAATTATCAGTTAAATCAGAATAAAAAACAACAGAATCAGAAACAACAGAATTATCAAATTGATCAAGTAATCTCTTGAGTCCTATTCAACTGATGCAAACAAGGTCCTTTCAATCCCAGGGTCGTATGAAACTAAATCACCAGGTTGGGACCTAGTCATACACACATATAGGCTAGGAGAGCAAGAACCATCTCAAAACACTACAAGTACATATGCTAAAAAGATACAAAAATTGGAAAATCGTACCAAATAAATTTTAAAAAATATAAGATCACCACAGAAAAACTCTAAAAAGTCATCAAAGCCAATACAATTTTTTTTTTGGAATTTTTAAAAATGGTAAAATACTTTAAAAAAATTAGAAAAGTGGCCTAAACGATGGAATTTTGGCTCCGGAGGCCCTATGTCCCGAAGTACTCCATACTATTGGGAGTTCTATTTCCTGATTTTTTTCGGATTTTCTGGGAAAATTTGAGAGCAATCGGAGCACAAAAATTATGACAGCAAAATATTACCAAAATGCCACTGGTTTCACTACAAACAGCAATTCAGTGGATAAACAGGTTAGAAATTAATATAAACATTGTCTAATATGATTGAATACTCAAAATAGTCCCCGACAACGGCGCCAAAATTTGGTGAGCCGCTGAACTCACTCAAACTACAAAACAAATCCCTACTAGCTTGTAGTATAAGGAATGACTCAGATCGTCTCTCAAAAGACCATGAGTGCTATTCAATCATATCAAGACTCGACACAAAAGGGGGGGGGGGGGGGGGTGATTTTAGATTGCAAAAGATAAATTTAGACTAAGAGAAATCAAGTGAGAAATCAACCAATCCAAGACACTTAACCAGAATTCCAATTTTGGCTATCATAGACCACGGAATACTCAAACTGAATCCAAGTAATGGTTAATTCAATTTCAACCGAGATCTCTGCATTGGAATTGAGGTTCACTACTAGATAATCATCTAGGATTTAACTGACAAACGATTTTACAAATCTATAAAATCAGTGCAAGTTTAAATACAAGAACCAATTAACCTTAAACCACAAATCTGTAGTTTAATTTACTTCAACTCAGATAATGAGATATTGAATTATCAATCAATATCACATTCCTAATTCATAATTTCGAATACACAAACAGTAATCACCATTCATGCATCACGAATTCTGATTAGTAAGGAGAAGAGAAGATAAAAACTACTTGAATTCAAAATGAAAGTTGAAGTACAAAAGTCTCAAGCCAAACGAAATTCCTTCAAGCACCTTGGATTGATTTCAGAATTAGCCTTCCATGGCTACAATCCAAGGAGGCTTGAGGAATAGAAAAGAAAAATATGAAAACAATAACAAACAACTTAATTAAGCAGCAGAAAACTAAAGGAACCACCAGTTTCCCATTCTGGCTCCTATTTATACAAATTCTCTCAAGACCTCCTCTCAATATCTGAATGCTCCTTCAATTAACTTCAACCTCTTAGCTTTACAAAGCCACTTAATTTGCTTAATTACGAATTAAGATGAGAGAATTATGTCCACATTCAACTCATAGGGCAGCTGAAACGACCTCTGACTTCACATGGATTGCAGTCCCTTAAAACGACTCTATTTGGAACAATGGTCTTCATGAGAGTTAAAGCTCTGTGTTTGATCTTTCATTTTACACCGGTTTCAGTTCCAAACGACATCTACAGCCCAAGTTATGTCCCAATCTTCATGACCAGTTCAGGTTCCAGCGACAGCAATTATGTTCTAACTTAAAGGCCCAATGTGACCCACTATACATCCAATTCAGCATCTGAGTCCTTCATGAAAGTTGTTGGGATTCCTTTTATCTTTCCTACAATATAAAGTTCATAATTTTTAGATGCCCGGAACTCAAGATATGGCTAAAATACAGAGTCAACGTCTATAATCATGAATTAGTGAAAATTTGCAATAAAGCCCAATGAGGTCCAAACTCATAAATCATTGCTAGACTAAATCAATTATGCACATTTAGCTTGTAAAAAGTACTAAAAATGAAGGATCTTCAATGCATGCAAATAATGTTTATCATAAGGCGGTCTTGTGGTGTTGTTTTGTAGAAAATAAGGAGAAAATGCTTAGAATTTGCCTTGATGGAGCTTGGTTGAAGATAGAGCTTGAAAAGTGAAGAAATGAGCTAAACAGATCCCATCAAGGCCTGGCCGTGATGACCATCACAGCCGTGATCAAGCAGAGCCGAAAAGACAGAAGGCAAAAGTCAGAAGCTGTCACGGCCTGGCCGTGATGCCCATCACGGCCGTGACAGACCAAAAAAGTAAAGACGCGCCAAGGGCAGAAGCCGTCACGACCGTGACGCGCGACTGATCTATAAAAAGAGCCACACTGAACAGAATGAGTGGACTTTTGCAGAGGCTTGGAACCCTAGGACTGGAGCCTGGGACTGAGAGTTGGATGGTTACAAAAGGGGGTTCCAACCCTAGAAGGGAGCGGCTGAGAGGGGCTGCAGTGACGGTTGTGGAAAGCTCCCATGGAGTTCTTCTATCCTCTTCTCCTATATATCTGGTTTTGTTTTTCTCTGTGATTATGAGTAGATAAATCCCCTTCTTGTTGGGGTTAGATGTAGCTTTTCTGAACTTGATTGTTATTTGATTTGGTTTCAATACAAGTTTCTATTTCCTTATGAGTGTTTGATTCTATGCTTAATGCTTTTCTTGGCTTAGCTACCCATGGAATGATTTGTTTCTTTGATAGACAATTGAAAGATTGATGTTAGGTCATGCTCATGAATCAAATTCCAAGTAGTTCATGAACCTAGACATAGGTCTTGGGATGCTTGCAATCTTATAAGTCTTGACTCTTAATGCAAAATCTCAGGTTATTCCACCTAAGACATTAGGGCTTAATTTGGGATTTTAGTCTCATTCCACCTAAGACATTAGGGTTTGAGTATTTAAAATGGCTTGATTGTCATAATTGAATTAGGACTTGTGTTGCTAACCATTTCATTGCAATTAAGGGAGGATTAGTGTAGTCTAGCCCTGACAACTTTAACCACAATTCTTTTGCCTTCCAAGTGTTTGTTAAAAGTCCAAAAAGACCAAAAATATTGTATTGCTTTGTTTCTTTATTTTATGTTTTGATCTCTTCATACCATAGTTTAGTCTAGATAGTTGTTGAGTTTGTGAATTGGTAATTGGCAACCGATCCCTGAGGACGATATCTGGTCTCACCACCGTATTACTTGAACGACTAGGTGCACTTGCCTATATATTTAGAAAAGTCTTGTCAGGTTGGTGTAGCTGAGCTGGTTTGGTTGGATGAGTGAGTAGAAGGGTTTTGGGATGATGAATGTGGATTTTGGGTAGGTGAGGGCAACAGATCAGTAGGGTTAGGAGATGGTGTGGTAGCTGATATGAGAGGAATAAAGGAAGGAAAAGGTGAGGGAGTTGTAGTATGAGTGGAGACAGAATTGAACAACTTTGGGTATGGGAAAGTAATTTCATTAAAAAGAACATCTTTGGACACATAGACTCTACCATTAGGGGACAAACATTTGTAGCCCTTATGTTGAGGTGAGGGCCCTAAGTATACACATTCAAGAGACCTAAACTGGAGCTTGTGTTGATTATAGGGTCTAATGAAAGGGAAACAAGCACAACCAAAAATCTTTAAGGACATATAATCAAGGACTTTGTGATGTAAAGCATAGTAAGGAGAGACAAATTTTGGTAAAACAGAAGTCGGAAGTTTATTTATCAAATGTACACGGTAGTAAAACTGTGATCCCAAAAATTCAAGGGAATTGAGGCATGGGATAGTAAAGTCAGTACCATTGCAACCACTTGCCCGTGTTTTCTTTCCATCGTGCCATTTTGATGTGATGTGTGTGGACGTGTGAGTCTATGAATGATCCCCAGAGATGAAAGATATTTAGTGAAAGGTCGAAACTCCCCACCCCAATCTGATTGCACAACCTTTATATTAGTGGAAAACTGAGTTTGGACAAGTTTGTAAAACTGTTGGAAAGCTTGTAGTGCACCAGATTTTTGTGTTAGAAAATAGATCCAGGTGAATTTTGTGCAAGCATCCACAAATGTGATATATTAATGATATTCACCATGCGAGTTGAAAGGTGCAGGGCCCCATAAGTCAGTGTGAATCAAGTCAAAAGGATGCTTATGACTGTTAGGGGAAGGTGGTGCATGAAGTCTATGTGTTTCCTTGACAGCAAGCAACACAAAATTTAATTCCTGATTTATTAGAGAGTGGAACAATACACAATGAGAGAACATTTCTTACAACTAGTATGTGTGCATGACCTAGTCTACAACGCCAAGTTGACAGAGTAGAGACATCATTTTGGCTATTGTTATTTGCAGAAGACTGAAATTGCTAGTATGTACAAGAGATTGAGTAGGATAAGTGGAACCAATGTGCTTGGAACCTGAACCTGGATCAAGAGAGCACTTGAGGAGTTGGAAATGCTTGAAGCAGTACAACCCATCCTCACCAAGAGCTCCTTCAAGCAATACCTGCTTAGACACCTGAGATTTGACAAAACAAGTAGATGGATGAAATTCAAAGAAAACAACATTGTCTTTAGCAAATTTGGACACTGAAATAAGGTTCTTTGTAATTGAAGAAACATGCAGTAAGTTATGTAAAGCAAGAGCAATTGAGGGATTAAATTGAGATGAGAGTTTAGTGGAACCAATTGAATGGATTGTAAGACCTTGACCATTTCCCATGTGGACTTGGTCTGAGCCAGAATATGCTGCACTATGAGCTAAGTTTTGTTGATCAGGAATGATCCGATGGGAAGCACCCGAGTCAGGGTACCGAATTTGAGAGTCAAATTGGTTAGAAGCAGGAAATTCTTGAGTGGTTGGAGTATGTTGAGTAGCCATATAGGCACTAGGTTGGAAGGTGTTAGTGTTGGTATTGTGACAGGTATTGTGGAAAGTAGGCCTAGGATGTTGCTGTGGAGGAAGATGTGGGAACTGAGTACTTCCCTAAGATTGAAAATGAGGTTGAAACTGATTGTGATGAGCACTGTATTGGTTTAGATCAAGTGCAAACTGATGCTGAGGCTGAGAGGGAACAAAGTCCTGCTCAAATCGATGCCAACAATTATAGGCCTCATGTCCATATTTGTGGCAAAGTTGACAAGTTGGACGATTGCCACCACCTCCACAGCCTCTTCCTCAGCCGCCACGACCACGGCCACCACGAGAGGCATAGGCATAGTTATTCTGAGAAATATCACCATTGTTAAGATTGAATTCTTGAGGGTTATTCTGAGAGTTGTTACTGATGAGTGTGATTTCACCGCATATTTCATTTGCATTTTGTATGAATTTTCATATAGTTTAGGCAATTTTAATTTGATTTTTGTTAGTTTTTACCCTGGAACGGGTAAGGTGGTGCTGTGGTGTTGTTTTGCAGAAATTTAGGGATTAAATGCTCAAGATCAACCATGGTGGAGCTTGGATGAAGATAGAGCTTGAAAAGTGAAGAAAATGAGCCAAGCAGAGCCCATCACGGCCATGATCAAGCAAAACTGGAAAGAAAAGAAGGCAAAAGTCAGAAGCCGTCACGGCCTAGTCGTGATGCCCATCACGGCCGTGACAGGTCAGCTGAACCAGACCCCTTCTAGGCAGAATCTGTCACGGCCAGACCGTGATGCCTATCACGGCCGTGACAGACCATTTGGTGAAGCAACGTTCAAGGCAGAACTGATCACGGCCTAGCCGTGATGAGTGTCACTGCCGTGACAAACTAAAATTTGAAGAGGCGCGCATGGCAAAACCCGTCACATCCTGGTCGTGATGGCCATCACGGTCGTGACGCGCGCCTAATCTATAAATAGGCATCTGGGCAGAACAGAAAAAAGAGAACTTTTGACCTAGGAGGCAACTTGGAACCCTAAAAACACATTCTCTCTGAACCAGGGGCTGCTGTGGCTGCTGTGGAAAGCCTCCATGGAGTTCCTTCTCTCCTTTATCTCTATTTCTTTTATTTTGGCTTTCTCTGTCACTATGAGTAGCTAAATCCCTTCTTGTTGGGATTAGATGTAACTAAACTGAACCTCATGTATTTGCTTTGATTGATTAATCTATGTTTATGCTTTTGTATTAGTGTTTGATTTCTTTGCTTAATGCTTTTGTGGTTTGATCACCCATGAAATGATTTTGAGATTTGATTTGCAATGGGGACGTTCTTATCAATTCTTGATCTGGAATTAATCACCTAGTAAACCTTGCATCTAGGAATGGATTTTGGTTTATTAGTAATCGTGTAATCCCTACTCTTAATGCAAATTCACTAATTAGGCCACCTAAGGAATTAGGGTTTAATTAGGGGATTTAGGCTCTTGTCATCTAAGGAATTAGGACTTGAGCAATCTAGTGGGTTGATTTTAATATTTGAAGCATAAACTGGATTGGTGGTCTTGGTATTGCATGAGGCTAAGGTTTAGTGAAGTTTAATCCCAACATCTTTCATATTTGATGAATCTATTTTTCTGCATTCCAAGTGTTTGACAAAAATCCGAAAAGAACCTTTTCCTTTTATTTTACTTATTTTAACTCTTGATTGGGCTTGGTATTCTATATTGAGCTCCCTTCCATCCAAACGATTGTCTAGATAGTAGTCCAATTTGCGAAGTGGTACTTGTCAGTGATCCCTGAGAACGATATCTGGTCTCACTACCGTATTACTTGTACGACTAGGTATACTTGCCTAGATTTCGTCTCAACAAGTTTTTGGCACCGTTACCGGGGATCGGTGTGCCAATATCACGAGTACCAAAGGGGACTCCTAATTTAGGCACTTTTTCTTTGCTTTCCTACTGTTGTCTTCTGTTCTTTCCTGTTTAGGCACTTTTTTTTCCTTGTAGTTGCATAATTGTCCACTTGAAGCTTGACTTGTACTTTCTATATTTGTTGTTGTTCTGCTCTGTTTGTTTCCTTGTATGCGAGGTACAATTGACCCAGGTGAACTTCAATTCAACCCTGAAATCGAGAAGCTTTGTAGAAAGAATAGAAAGGAAGCCAAAGCAAGAAAGAATAGAGGAGGAGCATCTTCTAGAGTACAAGAACCACAAGTTGAGTTACCAAGTGTGCAAGAATCGCAAGTTGAAGTATCAATTGTCACCATGGCTGACGACAATGCACAAAGGAGGACAATGGGGGACTATACTTCCCCTAAAGTCGATAGATGTGGAACTCCAATTGTTAGACCTGCAGTGGCTTGTAACAAATTTGAGATAAAGGCATCACTTCTCAATCTTGTGCAACAAAATCAATTTGGAGGTTTAGAGAGTGAAGACCCTCATTCTCACATCGGCACATTTATCGAGTTATGTGATACTATCAAGCTGAATGGAGCTTCCGAAGAGGCTATTCGTTTGAGGCTCTTCCCTTTCTCTCTGAGGGATAGGGCTAAGTCATGGCTTCAATCCCATCCTCATGGTAGCATTATTACTTGGAATGATTTGGTGAGCAAGTTCTTATCTCGTTTCTTCCCTCCATCAAGAATGATCAAGTTGCGATCGAAGATCAATGCTTTTGCACAAAAGGATGGTGAATCACTTTATGAAGCATGGGAGAGGTTCAAATCTTTGCTTACCGCTTGTCCAAATCATGAGTTAGAAACATGGCAACAAGTTGCAACCTTTGTCAATGGTCTCAACCGAAATTCTTGAAGTATGATTGAAGCGGCTGCAGGTGGAACATTGAGTCAAAAGACACCCGAAGAAGCAAAGGCTTTGATTGAAACTATGGCTAATAATGATTATCAAATGCCTAGTTCTCGATCATTGGCCAAGAGAGGTGTTTTGGAGCTTGTTGAATATAGTGCTCTTAAGGCGCAAATGGCCGCTCTTACCAAGCAATTGGGGTCCATCCAACTACAAAATTCTCAATTACAAGCGGTCCAAGTTCAAGCCGTCTCAGTGTGTGACTTTTGTGGAGGTAACCATGCCAATGGCAATTGTGAAATTAGTGTTGTTAGAGGTTCGGGGCAAGAAGAAGTGAACTACATGGGAAACCAAGGGCCCAAGCATGATCCTTTCTCTAACACCTATAATCCGGGGTGGCGTAGCCATCCTAACTTTGGTTGGAGACAAGGGCAAGGCTCAAGTTCTCAAGCAAAGCCTTCTCAAGAGAATTCAAGCAATTTGGAGAATATTCTAGCCCAATTCATGCTAACAACTCAAGCTAATTTGAAGGGTCAAGAAGCAATGATGAAGAATCAAGATGCCTCCATCAAGAATCTAGAGCACCAAATAGGCCAATTGGCAAAGCAAATGACAGAGAGAGATCAAGGAAAATTGTCGGGAGATACCGAGAAGAATCCAAGGGAGGATTGCAAGGCAATTACTACAATAAGAAGTAAGGTGGTAGTTCCACAAGAAAAAGAGAGAGAAGAAAAGAGATTTGGTGAGGGAGTTAATGAGGTGATCATTGAAGATGCAACCAATGAAGAACTAGAGACTTCCCAAGCCACTACCTCTAGTCCTATTATTGTTGAAGTTGAAGAACCAAAGAGAGAAAAATTGGTGGATGAAGAGTTTGCAAGAAAGAAGACTAAAAAGCAAATTCTTGAAGAAGTTGACAATCCTAAGGAGTTGCCACCATATTTCAAGATACCCTATCCTCAAAGGTTGAAGAAGGAGGTAAAGGATCAACAATTCTCTAAGTTCTTGGATGTGTTCAAAAAGTTGCAAATTAACATCCCTTTTGCCGAAGCTCTTCAACAAATGCCTTCCTATGCCAAGTTTATGAAGGAGATTCTTTCTAACAAGAGGAAGTGGAAGGAGGAGACGGTCATGCTCACGGAAGAATGTAGTGCCATACTCCAAAGGAATTTACCGGTGAAGATGAAGGATCCGAGTAGCTTTACTATTCCATGTGCTATTGGTCATTTGAACATTGGAAGATCCTTGTGTGATCTTGGTGCAAGTATCAATCTTATGCCTCTCTCCATCTTCAAGAAATTGGGAATTGGCGAAGTCAAGCCAACCGGGATTTCTCTCCAATTGGCGGATCGTTCCATTACGTATCCTTATGGTGTAGTGGAGGATTTGTTGGTAAAAGTAGACAAATTCATCTTTCCGGTAGACTTTGTGGTGTTGGATATTGCAGAAGATAGTGAGACTCCATTGATTCTTGGAAGGCCATTCCTAGCCACGGGTAGGGCTTTGAAAGATGTAAATCAAGGGAAGTTGGTGCTTAGAGTCCAAGATGAAAAGGTCACCTTCAATGTTTTTGAAGCAATGGGGCATCCAAGTGACAAAGATACATGTATGAGTGTGGACCTTGTTGAATCATTGACTAACAAGAGTGTTCAACAAACTTTTGAAGATTCATTGGAAGCGGCTCTTATGGTTGAGAATATAGAAGAAGAGATATGTGAGGAAGAAGTTTAGGTCATGGTTAAATCCCTTGAGGCTTGTCCAGTTTTGAATAACGACGGAGACAAAGTTATGGAGGATGTGCGGATTGAAGACAAGGGTGAAACACCTATGCTAGAGTTGAAGGAACTTCCATCCCATCTCCGTTATGCTTTCCTTGGGGTGAATTCTTCATTCCCGGTGATCATTAGTAGCGTATTGAACTCTTTGGAAGAAGAGAAGTTGTTGAGAGTGCTTAGAGAGCACAAATCCACAATTGGGTGGTCTATGTCCGACTTGAAAGGAATAAGTCCCTCATTTTGTATGCACAATATCCTTTTGGAGGAAAACTTCAAGCCGATCAGACAACCCCAAAGAAGACTTAACCCAAACATGAAAGAAGTTGTAAGGAAGGAGATTTTGAAGCTTTTGGATGCGGGTATAATCTATCCAATCTCCGATAGTCCATGGGTGAGTCCGGTCCAAGTTGTTCCTAAGAAAGGGGGGATGACGGTTGTTGCAAATGATAAAAATGAACTCATTCCCTCAAGGACCATTTTCGGATGGAGGGTGTGTATTGATTATAGAAGATTAAATAAGGCTACAAGAAAAGATCATTTTCCCTTGCCTTTCATTGATCAAATGTTAGAGAGATTGGCGGGCCATGCCTTTTATTGCTTCCTTGATGGATACTCAGGGTATAACCAAATTGTGGTTGACCCAAAGGACCAAGAGAATACCGCTTTTACTTGTCCCTATGGCGTCTATGCATATCGGAGGATGCCATTCGGGTTGTGTAATGCACCCGCCACTTTTCAAAGGTGCATGCTTTCCATATTCTCTGATATAACTGAAAAATTTATTGAGGTATTTATGGATGATTTTTCCATATTTGGTAATTCTTTTGATGATTGTCTGAAAAATCTTGCATGTGTTTTGAAAAGATGCCAAGAAACTAACCTTGTTCTAAATTGGGAAAAATGTCATTTCATGGTTAGGGAGGGTATAGTTCTTGGTCATAAGATTTTATCATGGGGGATAGAAGTTGATAAGGCAAAAATTGAAGTAATCGAAAAACTTCCCCCTCCCATAAATGTGAAAGGTGTTAGAAGCTTCTTAGGGCATGCAGGTTTCTATAGGAGATTTATAAAAGAATTTTCAAAGATTGTAAAACCCTTGTGCAAACTTTTGGCAGTTGATACTCCTTTTGTGTTTGACGATGATTGCATACATGCTTTCCAACTTTTAAAGGAAAAACTCACCACCGCACCGGTCATTGCACCTCCATATTGGAGTTTGCCATTTGAGTTAATGTGTGATGCAAGCGACTATGCGGTGGGAGCCATTTTGGGTCAACGAAAAAATAAGATGTTGCATGTTATTTACTATGCTAGTCGTGTGCTGAATGATGCTCAATTGAACTATACCACAACTGAAAAAGAATTGCTTGCTGTCGTTTTTGTATTTGATAAGTTTAGATCTTACTTGATTGGCTCTAATACTATTGTGTATACTGATCATTCCGCTTTGAAGTATCTCATGACTAAACAGGATGCCAAGCCAAGGCTCATTAGGTGGGTACCATTGCCCCAAGAATTTGATTTAGATATAAAGAACAAGAAAGGAGTGGAGAATGTGGTAGCCGACCATTTGTCTAGGCTTCCACAAGCAGATATTCAAGCAAAAGATGAGTTGCCAATTCAAGAAGAATTCCCGGATGAGAGGTTGTTTAGGGTGAAAGTGGCACCTTGGTTTGCGGACATTGCAAATTACAAGGCCGCCAACAAGATTCTGAAGGACTTCAATGCTCAACAAAGGAAGAAGCTCATCCATGATGCTAAGTACTATGTATGGGATGAACCTTACCTTTTCAAAAGAGGTTCGGATGGAATTCTTAGAATATGTATTCCAGAAGAAGAGATTAATAGGGTTTTGACTCATTGCCACAACTCACCTTATGGAGGACACTTTGGTGGTGAGAGAACCGCCATGAAAGTCTTGCAAAGTGGTTTATTTTGGCCTACCATTTTTAAAGACTCTAGAGCTTGGGTAATGAAGTGTGACAAGTGTCAAAGAACCGGAAGTATATCCAAGAGAAATGAGATGCCTTTGAAGGGTGTTTTAGAGGTGGAGCTCTTTGATGTGTGGGGGATCGACTTCATGGGTCCTTTTCCATCATCCTACAACAACAAGTATATTTTGGTTGCGGTTGACTATGTGAGTAAATGGGTAGAAGTTGTCCCAACTATGAAAGATGATGCAAAAGCGGTGGTTAGTTTTGTGAGGAAGAACATTTTTACCCGATTTGGAACCCCTAGAGCCATTATTAGTGATGGGGGTACTCATTTTTGCAACAAAGAGTTCAATGCGGTGCTTGCCAAGTTTGGAGTCAATCATAAAGTTGTCACACCATACCACCCACAAACTAGTGGGCAAGCGGAGTTGTCTAATCGAGAATTAAAGAGGATCTTGGAGAAAACAGTGAATAATGCGAGAAAAGATTGGGCAAAGAAGCTGGATGATGCACTTTGGGCCTATCAGACTGCATATAAAACACCTATTGGTATGTCACCCTACCAATTAGTGTTTGGAAAATCATGTCACCTTCCGGTAGAGCTCCAACATCGTGCTTTTGGGGCAGTGAAAGCCTTGAACTTTGATACGAAGCTGGCTATGGACAAGAGACTGTTGCAATTGAATGAGTTGGATGAATTCCGACTCTTGGCATATGAGATTGCAAGAATCTATAAGGAAAGAACAAAGTTTTGGCATGATAAGTACATTCTTCCCAAGCATTTTGAAGAAGGCCAATCAGTTTTGCTCTTTAACTCATGTCTCAAGTTATTTTCGGGCAAGTTGAGATCAAGGTGGTCGGGTCCATTCCATGTCAAGTCAGTTTCTCCATTTGGTGCAGTTGAATTGGAAGATCCATCGTCCGGAAGAACTTTCACTGTTAATGGGCAAAGGCTCAAGCACTACCTTGGAGGAGACTTTGATCGTCAAATAGTCTCCATCCCTCTTAAAACACCCTCATAGAGATCACCGACCCGTCAAGCTAGTGACGTTAAAGAAGCGCTTATTGGGAGGCAACCCAAGTTTTCTTTTCCTTTTCCATTTGTTTTTGAATTTAACTCTTGAATAATTTGAGAAGATCAAGAGGAAAAAGATCATAAATTAATAGGTTTGTTAAGTGTTTTCAGGGTAAGAAGGAAGGAGAAGCAAAAAGGGCAAGGACAAGCAAAGTCAGCAACCATCACGCCCAGGCCGTGACAGAGGTCACGGCCGTGATGAGCCAGCCATGAAGATCAGAAAGGATCACGGCCCAGCCGTGATACCCATCACGGGCGTGATGAGAGGACCATGAAGATCAGAGAGCATCACGGCCTAGCCGTGATGGAGGTCATGACCGTGACAGGCCAGCTCTTATGGACCAGAATTGATCACGGCCGTGACACATTTTTCAGCCTCCCTTTGCCTAGGCAAGTGAGCCAACACCTGCTACCACCTCGATAAGTCGTTCCATTTTTCTCCTCTCTCTGACTTGATTATTTACATTGGGGATAATGTAAGTTTTTAAGCTTGGGGTAGGGGTATTTTTGCAAATTTTTTGAATTTTTGCATTTTTCATGTTGCATTCATATAGGCATAGTTTTGCATGATCACATGATTAGATTGCCCCTTACTTAGATTATGCATCCAATTGTGAGAACTTAGTGCCAAATAAATTGAGATAGTGAATTTTTGAACCCAATTTTTTTATTCTTGTGATAAGGCTACAAATAAAAATGCTTGAGATGATCTTTGATAGTTGATAATTAGCATATGGTTCCGTAGATTTCTCTTTCTCACTGATTTTTGAACTACTAAAATGTGAGATTTTGAGCCAAAAAGGGGGTACTCACTAAATCTACCCCATTCTTTGTGATAGAGTGTTTTATTCCTCTTGGATTGTATTCCCTAGAACTTGACTTAAAACCGTTTTGAAGCTTAAAAATTGTTGAAAACATTTTTGAAAATGATTGAGGCACTAGGTATTTTTCCTGACTTCCGAGCTTTGATTGACTAAATGCTACCCCTTAGTTGCCCAATTTTGAGCCTAAAAGAATAAAATACTTTTCTTGGTACCCTGAAATATTTTGATGAATGATACTTGGTATGGCACCTTTTAAAGTATTACAAAAAGGGTAAAAAAAAAAGGAAGTTGAAAAAGTATGGGATGAGAAAGTCATAAAATATTTCTCTTGATTTCTCTTGAATTAAAAATCCCCTCATATACAAAAAAAAAACAAAAAGAAAAAAAAATATGGAGAAGGGGATGACAAAAGGAAGTGAGAAATAAAATGAAAAGAAAGTAAGAAAGGTGGAAAGATGAATCAAAACCCAAAAAGGTATTTTAGAAGGTGACATGCTTTGCTATGCTTGATATTTTGTTTAGCCTTCTTGAAATTTCCTTTTCTTGATTTCCCCTACCTAACGATTAATCCCATGTCCCCGATACAACCAAAGTAAAAGACCTCTTGATTCTTACGTGTTTTCATTAATAAAGTAGAGATTTGGTTAATAGTCAAGCTTATGGTAGAATTCATTCCTTGAGGAAATTGAGCGAATTGTCATATATCCTTAAACACTTGAGTGAGGTGAGAAAGAGTGCCTGAATTAGTGAGAATATGAGTCTAGGAAACCTAAGCTTCAAATTGGACTTGAAATTGATTGTCTCTTGGTGAATTATTTGAAAATACCTGTTACTTGGATTAGTTACTCGGGTTCTTGGTTCACTATCCATGCTCTGACTATTTATATCTTCTGGCCTTAGTAATTGCTTGAGGATAAGCAAAGTCTTAGGCTTGAGGTGATTTGATGAGTGTGATTTCACTGCATATTTCATTTGCATTTTGCATGCATTTTCATATAGTTTAGGCAATTTTAATTTGATTTTTGTTAGTTTTTACCTTAGAACGGGTAAGGTGGTGCTGTGGTGTTGTTTTGCAGAAATTTAGGGATTAAATGCTCAAGATCAACCATGGTGGAGCTTGGATGAAGATAGAGCTTGAAAAGTGAAGAAAATGAGCCAAGCAGAGCCCATCACGGCCATGATCAAGCAAAACTGGAAAGAAAAGAAGGCAAAAGTCAGAAGCTGTCACGGCCTAGCCGTGATGCCCATCACGGCCGTGACAGGTCAGCTGACCCAGACCCCTTCTAGGCAGAATCTATCACAGCCAGGCCGTGATGCCTATCACGGCCGTGACAGACCATTTGGTGAAGTAACGTTCAAGGCAGAACTGATCACGACCTAGCCGTGATGAGTGTCACGACCGCGACAAACTAAAATTTGAAGAGGCGCGCAGGGCAGAACCCGTCACGGCCTGGCCGTGATGGCCATCACGGCCGTGACGCACGCCTAATCTATAAATAGGCATCTGGGCAGAACAGAAAAAAGAGAACTTTTGACCTAGGAGGCAACTTGGAACCCTAAAAACACATTCTCTCTGAACCAGGGCTTTCTGTGGCTGCTGTGGAAAGCCTCCATGGAGTTCCTTCTCTCCTTTATCTCTATTTCTTTTATTTTGGCTTTCTCTGTCACTATGAGTAGCTAAATCCCTTTTTGTTGGGATTAGATGTAACTAAACTGAACCTCATGTATTTGCTTTGATTGATTAATCTGTGTTTATGCTTTCGTATTAGTGTTTGATTCCTTTGCTTAATGCTTTTGTGGTTTGATCACCCATGAAATGATTTTGAGATTTGATTTGCAATGGGGACGTTCTTATCAATTCTTGATCTGGAATTAATCACCTAGTAAACCTTGCATCTAGGAATGGATTTTGGTTTATTAGTAATCGTGTAATCCCTACTCTTAATGCAAATTCACTAATTAGGCCACCTAAGGAATTAGGGTTTAATTAGGGGATTTAGGCTCTTGTCATCTAAGGAATTAGGACTTGAGCAATCTAGTGGGTTGATTTTAATATTTGAAGCATAAACTGGATTGGTGGTCTTGGTATTGCATGAGGCTAAGGTTTAGTGAAGTTTAATCCCAACATCTTTCATATTTGAAGAATCTATTTTTCTGCATTCCAAGTGTTTGACAAAAATCCAAAAAGAACTTTATCCTTTTATTTTGCTTATTTTAACTCTTGATTGGGCTTGGTATTCTATATTGAGCTCCCTTCCATCCAAATGATCGTCTAGATAGTAGTCCAATTTGCGAAGTGGTACTTGTCCGCGATCCCTGAGAACGATATCCGGTCTCACTACCGTATTACTTGTACGACTAGGTATACTTGCCTAGATTTCGTCTCAACAGTTACCTTGACCTGTAGTGGTTTGTGCAATATTTGCTGAGACATTGCTTACAGCAAGTTCCTGTCTAAATTTGTCTAATTGTGATTCTTGAACTAACAAAAAAGCTTCGATGTTAGAGAGTGAGGGAGAATCGGATCCGCCATAGATCATCATTACAAAAGAATTATATTCTTTTGGCAAGCCATCAAGCACAACATCAATTTGGTCCTATTCTTAAATCGAATCCCCAATTGCTAACAAGGAATCAGCTATAGACTTGATTTTAAGAAAATACTCAGAAATTGAGTGATTGACTTTCTTGATAGTTTTTAATTCGGATCTCAATTGGAGAACTTTAGCTCGAAGATGAGTTAGAAAATGTTTGCAACCAAGAACTCGAGGTAGAAACGAATCAGATAAGATAGAAAGGAGCCAAGTGAATAGCATTTGGTCTTGAACCATCCATTTGTTATATGCATAAGATACTTTATCCACTAGTACAATAAGTACTTTTTACGTCAGTTAAAATTGATTTTTTACGTCAGAATACTGACTGACGTAAATACAGCTGACGTTAATAGTTACTATTTTAACGTCAGTTGAGAACTGACGTTAAATATAACACTATTAACGTCAGTTCCTTAACAAAACCGACGTTAAAATAAAACTATTAACGTCAGTTCTTTAATACAACGGACGTTTATTTTGTTAAAACTAACGTCAGTTGTTATAAAGAACTGACGTTAAAGGTTTAATTTTAACGTCAGTTGTAATAAACAACTGACGTTAATATAGTACTGTATATTTTATAAAATACTATTAACGCCGCTTGTTTGATACAACCGACGTTAATAAGTTTTTTTTTTTTAAATTCAGTTTTAAAATATCACTCCCCTCAGCCTATCCCCGCATTCAATCCCAAAGAATACGTAATATCACACACATTATAGAATTGCAAAGGAAAATTGAACAATGGGGGACTTAAAACCAAAACCCATGTATATATATAAATAAATTTTAGTTCCAATGTCTAAAAAACAAAACTATCTAAGGATATATATATACATGTTATTAATTAGTTTCTAAAGTCTAACAAAAAAACTATTTATCTAAGTAGTGCGGAGGTATGTTGGCAATTCCTTTTTCAGCCGATACTTGAAGAAGAATTCGCGAAGCGCATCCTCAAGTCTCTTAACTCATCTTGTTCAATAGGCGATTGGTCGATAAATGCCTAGACACGTTCAAATAATAACAATAACATCAATGCAAGTCATCTTCAAAACTATAATATATAATTTAACAAGTTGTTTAAATATTACCTTCTTCCATCCTTCCGTAATAGATGCGGAGACTATGTTCAAGATATGAAGCATCACATAATAGCCGCACGACCAACCTGTCAAAGTTGAAATCGAGACTACCAACAAAATTAATTTCAACGTCAGTTGAATATACACATAAATTAGTAATTATAATAATAATTATTTGATAAATAAACTACCAAACCTTGAGGATGTTCCATACAGGATTTGCTTTAGCCTTAGAAGTCCTACTTCTCCCGTTGGCGCAACTTATGCAACTCGACTGCATCGAGCTATCATAAAAAAATAATCATGTCGATCAATTAACAAACTCATTTATCATGTGCGTAATAAACTAAAAACAACTGATATTAAAACTTAAATTTAATTTAATATTAGTTACTTACATATTTACAGCTTCCACCACCTTCGGTGGCGGATCATGGTGGAGAGAGCAGAAGAATATGACAGTATGCCTAGACGAGTGAAGTACCAACAACTGCCAATGGTCATTCATACAGTAGGGAGCCAGATATAATTCTTTCGTATTGTCTCCCAACACCTTCCCTATGTATTTACTCAATGCATCGCCAGCAAAGAACTCGGGCGGAAGGATTGACGGATCTAAGAAACCGTAACCGATGCAACGCCTTATCAAGTCAAGACGATGGAGATACCTAAGATATGAAAAGGGTGTGGATGTTAATTACATAATATATATATTGAAATTAAAATAAATTATTAAATGGAAAAATACCAAAAATAAATAAGTTATAAAATTAAAATTAACTTACGTGCACCAGAGACTGATGACATTGCTGTTCATCCAGACGTTATTTCTGCAGGCGTTCCCGAGATCGTCACCAACGAAGGAAAATATCCTCTCTTGATTTGGGCGTGCCACCCATCCATCGTGCTCCAATGGACATTCAAAAATCTCATACGAATAATCCTCACCAAGTGAGAACAAACGAGTGATAGGTGACAGCGGCACCGACGTCGACTTGGCCTTCAGTTTAGGAAAATAAAATATATAAGTTTTTGATAATTAAAAAAACACAAGTAATTATTTGACTATTTTGGACATTAATAATGAATAAATACCTTTGCTAACATTTCGAGCTCACGTCGTTTGGAGTCCAACTCAAGCTCACGCCTTTTCATTTCCAACTCATGCTCATGGCGCTGGACTTCCAACTCCCGCTCCCTAGCTGCCAACTCATCGTCCTCCACATGTGCCATACTAAAACTCTCTTTTGTGCTCACATGTGAAGCGTTGGCAAGCCTTGCGGTGTCCTGGGATGTACCGATGGAGGAAAGCTCTCTGGCAAGTGATGAGTGTGATTTCACCTCATTTTCCATGTACATTTCTGCATGCATTTGCATATAGTTAGGCCATTTTAGTGTTTATTTTGTTTAGTTTTTCCTTTGGAACAGATAAGGTGGTATTGTGTGTTGTTTTGCAGATATTCATGATTAAATGCCCAAGAATTAGAAAGTATGAAGCTTGGATGACTTAGAGCTTTGAAAGATAAGAAATTGAGCCAAGCAGAGAGTATCACGGCCTAGCCGTGATGGCCCTCACGGCCGTGAGGGAGCAGTAGCTGAAGAAAGAATTGAGCCAAAAGTCAGAAGCTGTCACGGCCTAGCCGTGACGGCCATCACGGCCGTGACGGCCATCACGGCCGTGACGTGTCAGCTGTGCCAGATCTCCAAAAGTCAGAGACGATCACGGCCTAGCCGTGATGGCTATCACGGCCGTGACCTGTTTGTTGGAAAAGTCAGAAAGGATCACGGCCTAGCCGTGAGGAGTATCACGGCCGTGATGAATCAGTAAATGAAGCGGTGCCAAGTCAGAAACCATCACGGCCTGGCCGTGATGGTCATCACGCAGTGACCGCCACGAGTAATAAAAGAACTGAAAGCGAATGTAAGAATGGAATTCGAGAAAACCCTAAAGAAAAATCCTCTGCTGCTTTGTGGTCGTGTGCATCATTCCATGGAGCTCTCCCCTTTGTTCATCTCTCGTAATTATTCCTTTTGTTTTACTTTCAATTATGTGTAGCTAAACTCCCCTTTTGTTGGGGTTAGACTATTGCTATCTGAATTTGGTTGTAAAAATGATTTGATTTTAATACGCTTTCCTTGTTCTTTATGAGTGTTTGATTCCATGCTTAATGCTTTCTTAGGCTTGATCACCCTATGAATGATTAGTTGCTTTAATAGATAACTCGGAAGGTTGGTGTTAGAGCTTGCTCATGAATCAAATGCCGGGTAATTCATGAACCTAGGAATAGGTCTTGAGGTGCTTGCAATCTTATAAGTCTTTACTTAATGCAAAATCTCAGGTTAATCCACCTAAGGAATTAGGGTTTAACTTGGGATTTTAGGCTCAATGCACCTAAGGAATTAGGCTTGGGTATCTCTGAAAAGACTTGATTGTCATATTAGAACTAGGAACTGTGTTAGTTATCATTTCATAACAACCAAGGGAGGATTAGCTTAGTTTAACCCCAGCAATTCTATCTCATTGTTATTTATCTCTCTGTTTTCACATCAACTGTTTGAGAAAAATCCAAAAAGAACAAAAAAATATTTTCTTCTTGTTTGTTTGCTAGATGTTAGAACAACCTTCAATCCAAAATTCGATCGCCTAGATAGTAGTCAAATTTGCGAAGTGGTAATTGTCCACGATCCCTGAGAACGATATCCGGTCTTACCGTTTTTATTACTTGCAACGAACCGGTACACTTGCCGAGTCCGTGTCAAGTTTTTGGCGCCGTTGCCGGGGATCGGTGTGTCAATATCACGAGTACCAAAGGGGACTCCTAATTTAGGCATTTTATTTTTTTTACTGTTTTCCTACTGTGTTTCGTTCTTAATTTCTGTATCTCTGCTGTGAATTTCTGCAAGTGCTGTTTTTCTGTTTGTTCTGTGCTACTCCGTTTGTTCAGTGTATGCGAGGTACAATCGACCCAGGTGAACTCCAATTCGAACCTGAGATCGAGAGACTCTGCAGAAGGAATAGAAAGAAATCCAAGGCAAGACAGAACAGAGAAAGAGCATCTTCTAGTAGACAAGAGCAGCAAGTTGAGTTACCCAGTGTGCAAGAACTACAAATTGAAGTAGCAGCTGTCACCATGGCAGAAGAGAATGCACCAAGGAGAACAATGGGGGACTACACTTCCCCTAGAGTTGATAGATGTGGAACTCCGATTGTGAGACCTGCAGTGGCCTGCAATAATTTCGAAATCAAGGCCTCACTTCTCCACCTTGTGCAGCAAAACCAATTTGGAGGGTTGGAGAGTGAAGATCCTCATGCTCATATTGGTACCTTCATTGAGCTGTGTGACACCATCAAGTTAAACGGAGCTTCCGATGAGGCCATTCGGTTAAGACTTTTCCCTTTCTCTTTGAGGGATAGAGCCAAGGCATGGCTTCAATCTCATCCTCATGGAAGCATCATCACCTGGAACGACTTAGTCAGCAAGTTTTTATCTCGATTCTTCCCTCCGTCAAGAATGATTAAGCTGAGGTCAGAGATCAATGCCTTTGCACAGAGGGATGGTGAGTCACTATATGAAGCCTGGGAGAGGTTCAAGTCCTTACTCACAGCTTGTCCAAATCATGAACTAGAGACATGGCAGCAGGTCGCAACTTTTGTTAATGGGCTCAACAGGAATTCAAGAAGTATGATTGAAGCGGCTGCAGGAGGTACATTGAGTCAAAAGACACCGGAAGAAGCAAAGGACTTGATTGAGAACATGGCTAACAATGACTATCAAATGCCTAGTTCTCGGTCAATGGTCAATAGAGGTGTTCTAGAGCTGGATGAAATTGGTGCCCTCAAAGCACAAATGGCTATTCTTACCAAACAACTGGGGTCGGTTCAACTGCAGAACTCTCAAGTACAAGCTGTTCAAGTTCAAGGTGCCTCAGTGTGTGATTTCTGTGGAGGCAACCATGCAAATGGAAACTGTGAGATCAACGTGGTTGGAAGCTCGGGACAAGAAGAGGTAAACTATATGGGCAACCAAGGGCCTAGAAATGATCCCTACTCCAACACCTACAATCCGGGGTGGCGCAATCATCCCAACTTTAGTTGGAGACAAGGACAAAGTTCAAATACTCAAGCAAAGCCTCCTCAAGAGAGTTCAAGCAAATTGGAGAACCTTCTCGGCCAGTTCATGCAAGTTACTCAAGAGACTATAAAGAATCAGAATGCCTCAATCAAGAACTTGGAGCATCAAATGGGCCAACTAGCAAGGCAGATGGCAGAGAGACCTCCAGGACAATTGCCTGGGGATACTGAGAAGAACCCAAGGGAAGATTGTAAGGCCATTGTTACAAGAAGTGGGAGAATGTTAAATCCACAAGAAAAAGAGAAGGAAGAGAAGACAAGTGATGCTGGAATTGATAAGGGACAATTTGAAGAGGTAAACAATGAAGAACCCGGAACTTCCCAAGGTACTACCTCTAATCCTATTGATGTAGAAGCTGAAGAACCACAGAGGGAGAAACTGGTTGATGAAGAATTTGCGAAGAAGAAGACTAGAAGACAGATTCTGGAAGAGGCTGATAATCCCAAGGAGCTGCCCCCATATTTCAGAATCCCGTACCCCCAACGGTTGAAGAAAGAGGCAAAAGATCAGCAGTTTTCTAAGTTCCTGGATGTATTCAAAAAGCTACAAATAAACATCCCGTTTGCTGAAGCTTTACAGCAGATGCCCTCCTACGCAAAATTCATGAAGGAAATCCTTACAAACAAAAGAAGGTGGAAGGAGGAGACAGTTATGCTTACTGAAGAGTGCAGCGCTATACTTCAAAGGAAGCTGCCAGTAAAAATGAAGGACCCAGGCAGTTTCGCTATTCCATGCACTATAGGTCATCTGAACATAGGGAGAGCATTGTGCGATTTAGGGGCAAGTATTAATCTGATGCCGCTCTCCATTTTCAAGAAGCTGGGGATTGGTGAAGTAAAACCAACAGGGATTTCTCTTCAACTGGCAGACCGCTCAATTACATACCCCTATGGTGTTGTGGAGGATTTGTTGGTGAAGGTAGATAAATTTATTTTTCCAGCAGATTTTGTGGTGTTGGATATGGCTGAAGATGGTGATACTCCTCTGATTCTTGGGAGACCATTCCTAGCAACAGGTATAGCCTTGATCGATGTCAATCAAGGGGAATTGGTGCTTCGGGTACAAGACGAAAAAGTCACTTTTAATGTGTTTGAAGCAATGAAACACCCAAGTGACAGGGACACATGCATGATAGTGGACCTCATTGATTCATTATCTGACAAGAGTTTGCACCAGAAGTTTGAAGATTCGTTAGAAGCCGCTCTAATGGTAGAGGATGTAGAGGAAGAAGTATGTGCAGAAGAAGTTGATCTAATGATTAAATCTCTGGAGGCTTGTCTGGTTGTGAATACTGATGAAGATAAAGTGGTGGAAGATGTGAGAATTGAAGATAAGGGTGACCCACCGGTGCTAGAGTTGAAGGAATTGCCATCCCATCTCCGTTATGCCTTCCTAGGGATGAACTCTTCATTCCCAGTTATCATCAGTAGTGGGTTGAATTCCTTGGAAGAAGAGAAGCTGTTGAGGGTGCTTAGGGAGCACAAATCTGCAATTGGATGGTCTATGTCCGATTTGAAAGGGATAAGCCCCTCCTTCTGCATGCACAAAATCCGTGTGGAGGAAAAATTCAAGCCGGTTAGGCAACCGCAAAGAAGACTCAACCCAAATATGAAGGAAGTTGTGAGGAAGGAGATTGTGAAGTTGTTGGATGCGGGCATTATCTATCCCATCTCCGATAGTCCATGGGTGAGTCCGGTCCAAGTTGTGCCGAAGAAAGGGGGGATGACAGTGGTAGCAAATGAAAGGAATGAACTTATTCCCTCCAGGACCGTGTCTGGATGGAGGGTATGCATTGACTACAGAAGACTGAATGAGGCCACTAGAAAAGACCACTTTCCATTACCCTTCATTGATCAGATGCTAGAGAGGTTGGCGGGTCATGCTTTCTATTGTTTCCTTGATGGATACTCCGGGTATAACCAGATTGTGGTTGACCCGGAGGACCAAGAGAAGACCGCTTTCACCTGCCCTTATGGAGTCTATGCATACAGGAGAATGCCTTTCGGGTTGTGCAATGCACCCGCCACTTTTCAAAGGTGCATGCTATCCATCTTTTCTGATATGAATGAGAAGTTTATTGAGGTATTTATGGACGATTTTTCTGTATTTGGTGATTCATTTGATAACTGTTTGAATAATCTTGCCTGTGTCCTAAAGAGGTGCCAAGAAACTAACCTCGTTTTAAATTGGGAAAAATGCCATTTCATGGTTAGGGAGGGTATAGTTCTTGGGCACAAAATTTCATCACGAGGGATGGAGGTTGATAGAGCAAAAATTGAAGTGATTGAAAAACTTCCTCCTCCCTTGAATGTGAAAGGTGTTAGAAGCTTCCTAGGGCATGCGGGTTTTTATAGAAGGTTCATAAAAGATTTTTCAAAAATAGTGAAACCCTTATTCAAGCTTTTGGTAGCTGATACTCCTTTTATATTTGATGATGATTGCATGCATGCCTTCAAAATTTTGAAAGAAAAACTCACCTCCGCACTTGATCATTGCTCCTCCAGATTGGAGTTTACCTTTTGAGCTAATGTGTGATGCAAGTGACTATGCGGTGGGAGCCATTTTGGGCCAATGAAAAAACAAAGTGCTGCATGTCATTTACTATGCCAGTCGTGTGCTTAATGATGCCCAATTGAATTACACTACGACTGAAAAAGAATTGCTTGCTGTGGTATTTGCTTTTGATAAATTTAGATCCTACTTGATTGGTTGTAAAACTACAGTCTACACTGATCATTCTGCTTTGAGATATCTGATGACTAAACAGGATGCTAAGCCAAGGCTTATTAGGTGGATACTGCTACTCCAAGAGTTTGATTTGGAAATAAAGGACAAGAAAGGAGTGGAGAATGTGGTAGCAGACCATTTGTCCAGGCTCCCACAAGCAGATGTCCAAGCAGAAGCAAAGTTGCCAATTCAAGAGGAATTTCCAGATGAACAGTTGTTTGTGGTGCAAGTGGCACCTTGGTTCGCGGATATTGCAAATTACAAGGCGGCCAATAAGATTCCCAAGGACTTCAATGCGCAGCAGAAGAAGCTCATTCATGATGCCAAGTTCTACATTTGGGATGAGCCGTATCTTTTCAAAAGGGGTTCAGATGGAATTCTGAGGAGGTGCATACCTGAAGAAGAAATTAATGGGGTGTTGACCCACTGCCACAACTCACCCTATGGAGGACACTTTGGTGGTGAGAGGACCGCCATGAAGATTTTGCAAAGCGGGTTGTTTTGGCCCACCATTTTCAAGGACTCCCGAGCTTGGGTGATGAATTGTGATAAATGCCAGAGGACCGGCAGTATTTCCAAGAGAAATGAGATGCCCTTAAAGGGTATATTGGAGGTAGAGCTCTTTGACGTATGGGGGATTGACTTCATGGGTCCTTTCCCGTCGTCTTACAACAACAAGTACATCCTGGTGGCAGTTGATTATGTGAGCAAGTGGGTGGAAGCCGTGCCAACTTTGAAGGATGATGCAAGAACTGTGATCGATTTTGTGAGGAAGAATATTTTTACCCTGTTTGGGACCCCTTGGGCTATCATTAGTGATGGGGTTACCCACTTTTGCAATAAGGAGTTTAATGCGGTGCTTGCCATGTTTGGGGTGAACCTCAATGTTACCACACCATACCATCCCCAAACCAGTGGGCAAGTGGAATTGTCCAACCGGGAGTTGAAAAGAATTTTGGAAAAATCGTGAACAATGCAAGGAAGGATTGGGCGAAGAAAGTTGATGATGCACTTTGGGCTTATCGGACTGCTTATAAGACGCCTATTGGCATGTCACCTTACCAATTGGTGTTCGGGAAATCATGTCATCTTCCGGTAGAGCTACAACACCGTGCTTTTTGGGCAGTGAAGGCCCTAAACTTTGATACAAGGCTGGCCATGGACAAGAGGATGCTTCAATTGAATGAGTTAGATGAGATCCGACTCTTGGCTTAAGAGAGTGCCAGGATATACAAGGAAAGAACCAAGTTCTGGCATGATAAGTACATTCTTCCCAAGCAATTTGAAGAAGGCCAGTCAGTTTTGCTGTTCAACTCAAGACTCAAGTTTTTCCCGGGCAAATTGAGATCAAGATGGTCAGGCCCATTCTATGTCAAGTCAGTTTCTCCGTTTGGTTCAGTTGAATTGGAAAATCCATCATCAGGAAATACTTTCACTGTAAATGGGCACAGGCTCAAGCACTACCTTGGAGGAGATTTTAACCGTCAGGCAGTCTCCATCCCTCTTGAGGCACCATCTTAGAAATCATCCGTCAAGCTAGTGACGTTAAAGAAGCGCTTATTGGGAGGCAACCCAATTTTTATTTTCCTCTTCTCTTTTGTTTTTGATTTCCCCTCTTGAATAATTTGAGAAGCTCAAGAGGTTTGTTAATAGTTTGTTGAGTGATTCCAGATTTTGAAGGAAGGGAGAGAAGAAGGGCGTAAGGAAACAAAACCAGGAAAAGCATGTGATTCAAAGACCACTACCACATTGTGAGTTGTTCTAGTTTTCTCCCCTCTCTAAACTTAATTATTTACATTGAGGACAATGTAAGTCTTTAAGCTTGGGGTAGGGGTAATCTTTTAGCTTGCATTGTAAATATTGCATTCATATAGGCTCTAGTCTTGCATGATCACATGAATTAATTGCCCCCTGCTTAGATTGAGCATCTGATTGTGAGAGCTAAGTGCCAATTGGGCAGTGATAGTGAATTTTTGGACCCTGATTTTATATTCTTGTGATATGGCTTCATTAAATATGCTTGAGATGTTCTTGGATAGTTGATGATTAGCATGTGTTTCTATGGATTTGTGTTCTCTCTGGTTCTTGAACTGATAAATGTGAGCTTTTGAGCCATTAGGGGGTACTCACTAAATCTGCCCCCGTTCTTTGTGTAGAGTGTTTTCCTCTTGGATTGTTTTTCTCTAGAACTTGACTTGAAACCATTTCGAAACTTGAAAATTTTTGGAAACATTTTTGAAAATGATTGAGGCAATAGGTATTTTTTCTGGCCTTCTGAGATTTGAATGTGTAAATGCTACCCTTAGTTGCCCAATTTTGAGCCTGAATGAATAACATGCTTTTCTTGGTTCCCTGAAATGTTGTGTTAAATATGCTTATGAGGGACCTTCTAAAGTACTGTGCAAAAATGGGTTGGAAAATGTAGTTGAAAGTTTGGGATGATGAAAGGAAAAAAAAAAAAAAGGGAATCTAAAAAATTTTACTTCTCCTGAATTGCAAAATCTCCCCTTCTCCAAAAAAAAAAAAAAAAAAAAAAAAAGAGAAAAGAGAAATAAAAAATGGGGAAGGGGATGACAAAAAGGAATGAGAAGTAGAAAGAAAAAAAAAATGAAAGAATGGTGGAAGAGTAAACTGAAACCCAAAGAAAGGTATTTTAGAAGGTCGTGCCTTGCAATGCTTGATTGTTTGTATAGCCTTTTGAAATTTCCTGTTTTTGAAATTCCCACCTGAAAATTGATCCCATGGCCTCATTACAACCAAAGAATAAGACCTCTTGATTCTTAGATGTTTTCATTAATAAAGTGAAGATTTGGTTGATAGTCAAGCTTATGGTAGGAATCATTCTTTGAGGAAAATGGAGTGAAATGTCATATTCCCTTAACACTTGAGTGAGTGAGGCAAGAAAGAGAGCCAAGCAAATGAACAAGCTTGGGGTGAGCTGCAAGTGAGATAGAGTGCCCGAATTAGTGAGAATGTGAGTCTAGGGATACTAAGCCCCTAATTGGACTTGAATTGATTGTCTCTTGCTGAAATAATTGACTGCCTGTTGCTTGGATCATTTTATTCGGGTTCTTAGTTCACTATCATTGTCCTGGTTGTTTTCATCTTATGGCCTTGGTTTTTGCTTGAGGACAAGCAAAGTCTTAAGCTTGGGGTGATTTGATGAGTGTGATTTCACCTTATTTTCCATGTACATTTCTGCATGCATTTGCATATAGTTAGGCCATTTTAGTGTTTATTTTGTTTAGTTTTTCCTTTGGAACAGATAAGGTGGTATTGTGTGTTGTTTTGCAGATATTCATGATTAAATGCCCAAGAATTAGCAAGTATGAAGCTTGGATGACTTAGAGCTTTGAAAGATAAGAAATTGAGCCAAGCAGAGAGTATCACGGCCTAGTGTGATGGCCCTCACTACGTGAGGGAGCGATGAGTCAAGAAAGAATTGAGCCAAAAGTCAGAAGCTGTCACGGCCTAGCCGTGATGGCCATCACGGCCGTGACGTGTCAGCTGTGCCAGATCTCCAAAAGTCAGAGACGATCACGGCCTAGCCGTGATGGCTATCACGGCCGTGACCTGTTTGTTGGAAAAGTCAGAAAGGATCACGACCTCGCCGTGAGGAGTATCACGGCCGTGATGAATCAGTAAATGAAGCGGTGCCAAGTCAGAAACCATCACGGCCTGGCCGTGATGGCTGTCACGGCCGTGACCGGCCACGAGTAATAAAAGAACTGAAAGCGAGAAAGAATGGAATTCAGAAAACCCTAAAGAAAAATCCTCTGCTGCTGTGGCTGTGTGCATCATTCCATGGAGCTCTCCCCTTTGTTCATCTCTGTAATTATTCCTTTTGTTTTACTTTCAATTATGTGTAGCTAAACTCCCCTTTTGTTGGGGTTAGACTATTGCTATCTGAATTTGGTTGTAAAAATGATTTGATTTTAATACAGTTTCCTTGTTCTTTATGAGTGTTTGATTCCATGCTTAATGCTTTCTTAGGCTTGATCACCCTATGAATGATTAGTTGCTTTAATAGATAACTGGAAGGTTGGTGTTAGAGCTTGCTCATGAATCAAATGCCGGGTAATTCATGAACCTAGGAATAGGTCTTGAGGTGCTTGCAATCTTATAAGTCTTTACTTAATGCAAAATCTCAGGTTAATCCACCTAAGGAATTAGGGTTTAACTTGGGATTTTAGGCTCAATGCACCTAAGGAATTAGGCTTGGGTATCTCTGAAAAGACTTGATTGTCATATTAGAACTAGGAACTGTGTTAGTTATCATTTCATAACAACCAAGGGAGGATTAGCTTAGTTTAACCCCAGCAATTCTATCTCATTGTTATTTATCTCTCTGTTTTCACATCAACTGTTTGAGAAAAATCCAAAAAGAACAAAAAAATATTTTCTTCTTGTTTGTTTGCTAGATGTTAGAACAACCTTCAATCCAAAATTCGATCGCCTAGATAGTAGTCAAATTTGCGAAGTGGTAATTGTCCACGATCCCTGAGAACGATATCCGGTCTTACCGTTTTTATTACTTGCAACGAACCGGTACACTTGCCGAGTCCGTGTCAGCAAGCGCCTGCTTGAATTCTGGGTTGGCTATTAAGCCTTGCATCAGATGTGATGTAATATCTGGGTTGGTCATGAGGTGCTGAGTAATGTCAGCCAAAATTGATGCTTCATTGACCACCCGCTTTCGTGAAGCAGACTTGCCATAATATTGTTTGATGGTCAAGTTCCCAGGAACACCGAGAACCCGACCAGGATGGTCTTTCTTGCCTAGAGCAGTCATCAAGACGTCCTGCCGTCCAGAAGGGACGAATGCGCCCTGGGAGGATTTTGCTTTAAGATCCATCTACAATGAAAAAAAATGAAAAAACGTGCAAGTGAAAAGTGTTGCAAGTATCTATACAAATATCAATTGAAATCAAGTTAATTATTTACTTACAATCTTATCTGCCACTTCGCGAGTGGCATCAGCTTTAAAAGATCCCACCTTTGTCATGCGGCCGGCTAACCAGACATCCTCGCGGTCGATGTCCGACGGAGGACTTGATGGTGTGCCCTCAGGCACCTCTCCTCTTTCAATCCTAGCAGAGTGCTCTTCCTGCTTCGCCCTCAGCCTATCCGCCATCATCTGCTGGATCCGAGTATGGTACCCTCCCTGAGACATGGTGTGGCGGTGGACGTTCTTCGCCTGATTCTGCCGACCCTTATTTGCCTTAGCCTATTCAAACAAAAACACATAATTAAATATAGTTAAATGATCTATAATAAGCATACAAAATTAACTTAATCAACCAACCTGAAATTCTTCATCCTGTCGACTCCTGGCAAACATATCCCAAGTATCCTGATCAATCCAGGGATAATCCGAGAACATCTTATCAAGCCGCTTCTTCCCAGATAGATAGTACCTGGTAAGATCATGCTTGAACCCATTCCAACGCTTTGATGCCATTTTCATACATTTATGACGATGATCCTCGTCATTTGGCACAGTCCAAGCTACCTACACATTAGATACATATATAACAACTGGATGGATTATAACTCGGATAATTATCTCGATAATGTAAATCAAACGAATGTAAAGGTAAAATACCGTGATAGCCTCCCAAATCTAATCCTTAACGCTTACGTGGAACGTCATTCCGATGGTTGTAGTTGATGCTTACGTGCTTTCGCCAGTAGAAACACCCACTTATTAAATTCTTTAGCACGGGGTCCCCGGGCATTTAGATTAGCATCGAAGGACACCTCAAGCTTCGTCCGCTCCGCCTGTCCTTCTCTAGTTTCTTCAATGAGGTGGCTCCTCTACCCCGTTTCCTATGAGCCTGTGATGTCTGTATGGACAAAAAAAATGATAAAATAGAGGGTTGTAACATTATAAACTTACATTAACAAGAAGGACTAAAGACAGTATATAACATGCATGTAAACTTACACTAGAATCAGCAGGCGTAGGCGTGATCGGGTCCTGCGAAACCCCAACAGTGTCCTCCCGTGCATGTGGGCTATCCGACTGATCCATATGTATGCCTGTTCAAAAACAATATATATGTATTAACATATGTTATAACTCAAAATAAATACAGAAGTATAAATAAAAATAACTAGATAGGTCCTGTAGATATACAAAACATCTATATATCCAATATAAGGACAATACGGGAGATTGAAAACTATAGTTTTTGAACATTGCCAAGCACTGCACGGCCTGGCCGTGATGTCCATCACGGCCGTAACGCGCAATCGAATCAGACCCTCATAGGCAGAACTGATCACGGCCTAGCCGCGATGAGCATCACGGCCGTGACAGATCAACCAGCAGAGCAACATGCACTCAAAACCAAAAATAGAGACATTCCAAACAACTCAAACTCACGGTTTAAAGTTACAACTACTCAGACTACAGTTTCAACATACACTCAAAACCAAAAATAGAGACATTCCAAACAACTCAAACTCACAGTTTCAAGTTTCAACTACTGAGACTACAGTTTCAAACCAAAGAGCAACATGCATGCACTCAAAACCGTGAATAAAAAAATGTGCCCTAATTAAAGACTCACCAGAAATAGGCGCTCGCGTGGTGGTGGGGGGGAAGCTCGAGTGGTGGCCAACGTTCGATGTGGTTACTGAGAGCAGAGGGACAAGGAGAGTTAGTGCGCGGGAAGGCCAGGGGAAAGAGAGGTGTCAAGTTATTGCAAAGAAGGAGCGGGAAAGACAGAGTTAGGGGTTAAGAGTGTACCTCACGGTGGTGGCGAAGAAGCCCTCGCGGTGGTTGTGGTGGAGATGAGCGCGCGATTAGGGCAGAGTGAGAGCGAGAGTGAGGGTTGAGCGTGATGAAAAGAGAAAAGACGTAGAGAAGTGGAGAAGGCGCGCGGGGGTAAACGTTATAATTAAAATAAAACAACATTTTACGTCAGCTGACGTTGAAGATCATATATTTAACGTCAGTTGTCTTAATAAACTGACGTTAAAAACTCTCACACTTATTACGTCAGTTGTTAGTAATGACTGACGTTAAATGTCATATATTTAACGTAAGCTGTATTAAGAAACCGACGTTAAAAACACTCACAACTTCTTACGTCAGTTGTATTACACAACGGACGTTAAAGGTTTATTAGTTTCTGCAGAAACATTCATTCCCTTGACTACTGTGCTACTTACCCATTCACCTTTGTACCAAATCCTCTTAATGAGCATTAAGTTTATAGATAAGTTTTCAAGAAAATCAGAATAACTTAGTAACTTCATCCACTGCTCCTATAAATAGCTTCCTAGCTTCCATCTCCTTTTAATTAATTTTCTGCTTCACAATATGGTTCTGCCGTGGAGATTAACTTCATCACTCTTTCTTCCTATTCCTAGACTCAAAGGTCTTTGTCTTAATGGTCAAACAACTTCTGAGTTTGAGTAAATTACATTGCATGGATATTAAGGTTGGGTGAATCACGTAATGTGATTCTCTCACTTTATTTCATCCCCGTCATCCCTTTCACTTTGCTTTGGAAGCAAGTGATTGTGGATTCAAGATGATGCATCAAGGAACTCCATCAAGAAGAAAGATGCAAAGATCCATTTCACTTTGCTTTCACTGCTAGTGACCGAGGATTTACTTTGCATCTTGGAATTCAAGTGAGGGAGGTGATGCATCCATTGGAGTTTCGATGACAGATGAGAAGAAAATGATGTTGATGCAGAAACTTTTTTATATTTTAGGGCTATGTTGCAGAAATTTTTTTATCTTTTAATCATGTAATTTAACTTATGAATCGCTTCAATTAATGTCATACGATTTGATTATACATATAACTTGTTTTATGTTAAGTGTTTATTTATTTTAATTTGCACAATAATTTGTTTACTAATTCAAGCTAATTAATAAAAATTAAAAATAAACTTGTATAAAAAAAGGTTTATAAATAAACTGCAGTACTATATGGAGTGATCTGCGTTAAGAGGGACAACAGGGACATGACAACCAATGAATAATTATTTACGCCGCTTATTTATAGAACTCGACGCAAATAGTTTACCCACCACCTCATTTTTAACGTCAACTTATTTGAGGACTGCCAAGTTTCCGTATATTAATTACATTATTTCCAATATTCATTCTCGCACGTGTATAATATATAGGATTATTTACGCCGCCTATTTATTTAATCGAAGTAAAAATCAAACTTTTAATGTCGGTTGTATAAAAACCTGACGTTAACAATTAATATTTTTTATTAAAAACACTTTTAACGCCGCTTTTTTAAAAACGACGTTAAAAGTGTATAGATATCTCGCAAAAACATTCATTCCTTTGACTCATCTTGTGCTACTTACCCACGCACCTTGTAACTCAATCCTCTTAATGAGCATTAAGTTTATAGGTAAGTTTTCAACAAAATCAGAATAGCTTAGTAACTTCATCCCCTGCTCCTATAAATAGCTTCCTTCCATCCTTTTAATTTTCTCGCTTCACAATATATGGCTCTGCCGTGGAGATTAACTTCATCACTCTTTCTTCCTATTCCTAGACTCAAAGGTCTTTGTCTTAATGGTCAAACAACTTCGAGTTTGAGTAAATTACATTGCATGGGTGATAAGTCCGAGTAAATTATATTGTGTGAGTTGCTCACCTTATCACCTTCCGGAGAATCACCTGTGGAGGGCTAATCAGTGCTCGGGGGTCACAGTTCCAAAACCTCGGCTTTGGCGGGCAAGTGACCGTCTTGGAAGTCTCTGGAACCACCGCCTTTGCTTGAAACGGATCCGGTGCACCTGTTTTTGCCTCTCTCTTGAGCTCTCTCATGCCCCCGCTTTTCCGAGGTCTTCGGAGTATATATAGTTTTCCCTTTGGCATATTTCATAAAACTCTCGATTGGATGTAGCTTTAATGTTTAGGATTTTAAACCCTTTCAATGTAACCTTTTATAGGATTTTAAACCCTTTCAAGTGTAACTTTTTATAGGATTTTAAACCCTTTCAATCTTCTCAGATCGATCATCTGTATTACACTTTATGAATCGATCCAGGTTTGGGTTATTGATTCAACTTATACTTCGCACATATATTTTAGTTTTCAAAACAAAACACAAAACATCAAAGCAATTCATGTGAAATCGAAACTTTGAGGAAGACAATGCGGAAGGAATCGTATACTAGATAAAAAAAATTATTAAAATAACTTTTAACGTCTGTTGATGTAGGGACTGACGTTAAAAGTGAAGAGACTTACTTATAACGTCAGTTCTTTATCGAACTGACGTTAAAATGTTCACTTTTAACGTCAGTTCTTTATTGAACTGACGTTATAAATAAGTCTCTTCACTTTTAACGTCAGTCCTTAAAACAACTGACGTTAAAATTGAATTAATGAAGCTTGATATTTACAAAACTGCCACTGCCTTCTTTTTAACGTCTAGCTTTTGGTTAACTGACGTAAACCTTTACCGTCTAATGTATATTTTCCACTGGTGATCATTCACACGATCAAGGTAGAAACGAATCAGATAAGGTAGAAGTGCACTGAAGGACGCAGATCCTCTATCCCCTCCCTGTGCCACTCCCTATCACACTAGTGAGAAGATGCCACATGTATTAATGAAAAAACTCTCTTAAAATTTGTAAGTTAACATCTTGAGAGACTAACAGAGCCGTTAACTCGCTCTTATAATTTTTAACACTGCAATAATTAACTTTACATTACGTCTATGAGCTTACATCACACTCCCTTTTGTCCTTGTCTGAGCTACTGCCAATCTCATGACCCTGCACCACCACATTCCTTACGAGAGTGATATGCTTTATGTGGAGCCTCCGCTCCGGCTCAAAATATTTGATATTCTACCTGATTAAAGGGATGAATTATTCTTTGTTTCGACGCATTCCCTTGTTCTATTCATTCTGTTGAAGGATTGAAAATGCAGCGATTGGAAGAGCAAAGCCTTGTGTTTTCTAAGACCACAGAGGATGCTGGTTCTTTAGAGATGTTTGCTGCATCAGGGGAGGATGACGATGATCTCACGATGACCATTAGAGATGTTTGCTGCATTCTTTCTCACTCTTTCAATTTAATCTTGTTTACTTTCAAATGGGTGTCATGTGTTTGATGAAATGCCCCATTGAAGGGACATTAGGAGCTAAATTGTGATTGTGAACGCTTATGCTGGAGCTGCCTCTGGTTTAATGATCGTGGGAGCTGTTTTTTCCTCTATGTTCTCAGATATGCTTCTTCATTTGTTAACTTGTTTTGTTGCCTTAGTCTTTTATTTACTAAGATTTTAGAATTTCTCCTCACACAAATAATTTTTTATCACAAGATATCTATAATATTTAAACATTTTTTACCTGTTGTAAAAGTGCACTTTGCGTCCAAACTCCAGAGAAAAAGCTAAGATGGCTTGCTTGCGTCCTTGGAAATAGTGATCAATGGAGGTAGCGGTGGGACAACACCGAATGCGGCAGGTGGAGAATAAAAGATAATTGCACCACCAATTCACATATAGTCTAGGGTTAAAAAAGTTAACTGTTATGTAATCAAAAAAAAAAAAAAACAAAGGGTTAACTGTTAGGGCCGTTTGGTGGTCAGGATAGGATAAGCTATCATATCCTGTTTGAAACTGTTGTTTGGTGAGCCAGCAGGATAGGATAAGGCAATCCTGTCACTTATCATATCCTGTCCATCTAGTTAAAATTCTATCCTGAGGGAGGGTTGGGTTAGTACTTAAAAGGATAGGATAAGGTATTTTTTTCTGGTAACAAGTAGGATAAGGTGATTTAAAGTATAATAAAATATAAAAATATATAATATATAATATATAAAATAATTAAAGTATAATAAAATAATAATTTAAAGTATAATAAAATTTAACATGATTACCAAAAAAGGTATAATAAAATATAAAATATTTAAAATAATAAAAATATTAATAATTAATTTTAAAATTTATTTATTTTTATCACAATGCTAATTTTATTATTTTATATTATTTTTAAAAACTGTAAAATATAAAAAGTTTTTCTAATAATTTAACTATATGTAAATTAAAAACAAAAAATGAATATTTAAAAATATAAAAAATTGATTTTAGTTAGACAATATTTAAAAAATTTAAAACATTATATATAATTTTATCACAAGGATAATTTTGTCTTTTTATATAAATTTAAATAATGAAAATTATATAAAAAATTAAATCTAATAAAAGATGAAAACATTTAGAATAAAAAAAAAAATTTTAAAATTCATACTTAAATTATAATGCTGTCCAGTTGGTTATCTGGTGGACACCAAACGTCGGATAAGATAACAGCTTATCATGTTTATATCCTATCATACTCCTATCATATTTTTTTATCCTATCCACACTTATCATATCCTAACTATCAGACGAGCCTTTATCGTTTGAGGCAGTGTTAAAAATTAAAAGAGTGAGTTAACGGCTCTGCTAGTCTCTCACGATGTTAACTTACAAATTTTATTCTCACCGGTACGACAGGGAGTGGCACAAAGGGAGGGACAGATCGAGGATCCACGTCCCTTACCGAAACCTATTATTCAACGCCATAGTCTATAGGTACTGTAATAAATGATTGCAAATCAGAGTCAGAGTGTGGAATTAGTAAATGCTTAACACCCTTGGGGTAAAAAAAAAAAAAAAGAATCAGGAGAGCCAAACTGATAAGATTAACCAGACTTCTACTCTAAAAAATAAAATTTTGAAGCAGCCGGAGCTTCCTACACAAAATTGATATATAACCACTCTGAAAACCTTATATTATATAAGATAAAAATTCAACGAAGAAATTTAAATAATGAAAACTCATATATATGTGTTTTTATAACTTATCAATGGATTTTTCTTTTGCTATTTTTTTTTTGATAATTTTAAAATAAAATTTTCAAAAAAAAAAAAATTACCGATTCAAACCACCGGTTCTTGATCGGTTTTGGACCAATTCGACCGGTTCCCATTGATTTTTAAATCAGCCGGTTTTGGGGGTTCATTTTCATTATTTTGTGGGCTTGAGTTAAACTCAAGCCTAAATGTTCATTTTCACGTGCATTGTCCATGCTCTAGATGCATAACCCTGAGCATTGTGCCGGTTGTGAGAAGGCGTGTTTAGTGCCATTTACCTAGAGATATGTTTATATCGTAGTGCTTATAATGCTTGTACAATCCTCGTCTTATAAGTCTATTTGTAGGGTTGAGATACGCTCAAACCCAAATTCCAAGAATTATAAATATTGTGATTGGTTGAACGTGTAAAAAATATTACTTTGCCAATATATCAAAATTAAATTTCTTTGTATAATATGATTACATGATAACAAATGCAGAGTATTATATTTTTACAAGGTGATCTTATATTTTCTCTTTTTTCTTTTCTTTTTTCATGGGGTGCCGACTACCACCATCGACTGTCAGCTGTTGTCGCTCGTCATTAGAAGTTGTTGATCTTCACCGCCACCTCCTTGACTTCAGCCACCACTAAATTACTACGAAAAAAGGTTTGTTTTTAAAGTTGTTGTCAACAATCCAATAGCGGTTGGTAAATGGATTGTGTCTCCTGACAAACTTTATCAATCATAAAGTCGTTATTTTGGAGAGAATTTTACCTAATCACTATTCCTGACATGAGAGTTAGTCTTACACGTATGCCTGTGACAATATCAGGGAATGACAAAAAAGATTGTTGTTAAGAAAAGTTATCAAAACTTTTAGGGTGCGTTTGATTTGCAAAAATGCAGGAGACTGGACAACACAAAAATTTTTGTCCCCTGTTTGATTTGAAAAGTTATCAGGGACAGGACAAAAAAGGGGTGAGGGACAAGACAAAAACCCAAAATTTTGTCCCCCATCAAACAATGTGACAACTTTTTATTCCATGGACAGATTACCAAAAAAGACAAAATTATCCTTACCCCTCTCTTCTCTCCCCTCTCTCTTCTATCTCTCCCCTCTCTCTTCTATCTCCCTCCCTCTCTCTAATATATATAGTATTATTATGGTAGTAATAATATATTATCATCTAAACTATATATTTTGCCTAATACTTACATATATTAATATATGATAATATATATTACAAGGGGTATCATAGTAAAATTAATATTATTTTATTTCTGCTGTCCATTATCTATCAAACGATGTACATGATAAAAAATTGTCCTGTGACTCAAAAAATTATAATGTGTTGTCTTGATTATCCTATATTATCTTATACATTAATACATATCAAACGCATCCATACTTAACAATGACATTTTTGTTTTTTTGGGTTGTGCCTATATGTCTATGCTTTGTTCCGTTGCCAATATCAAAACTTCTATAATATCAAATATATTTTTATTTTTTAACATACACATTTCAAAATCATATTAAAAAACACACTACATAATATCCCTATTTTAATAATATTAATAAAAAAAACTCTATCCTTTGTCATTTTTAGGGATGACAATCTGTACCATATTCATTAGGTACCCACAAAAATTACACACGATGGATAGGGTAATTACCCGCATAATGGGTAAGGATCTGGAAATGGGTAATTATCTGTAAATTTGAACGGGTATGAGTGCGGATACTATGATACTCACCCCGCCCTGCACCCGTACATATGTATATGTATATATAATTATTTATTTATATTACTAATATATATAATTTTAACTATAATACGAATTTTAAAACCAAAATTAATCTAAAGATTCTTAACCTTCTAAACCTAACTGTATGGATGTTTTATTTATTTAAATATTTTGATTTGTAATATTTTATGAGTATATTTAAAAGACCATTGAATTGTTTTTTTAATTGTTATAACATTTATTTTGTTATTTATTGTTTATTCACACTTAAAGTAGGGGTAACGGATGTGGGTACATGTACTTAGATATGCAGATGATATGAGTATGGGTACTATAGTTGCTATCCATTCGAATATGAGTCCGACTATAAATAATTTTTTCAAACACAGATATGAGGACGGATACTATAGTATCCTATCCAAACCCTACAAATCATCATCCCTAGACATTTCCATGGAAGTGAGGGAAGCATGGAAGTGAGGGAACGCAAGGTACCTACGAGTACCCTTCAGCTACGCTACCTCTACGCACAAAATTTCAATTTTCAGAGATAACACATTGGTTGCTTCTTAAGTCTCATGACTCGATTTTGTGGAATTTGTCCCCTTCACTCATATCAAGCACGCCTGAACACATCAATCGAAATCACAACCATAGAAATTATTAAACGTGTGTTTGGATGAGTTTTTGATAAAAGTGATTTTAAATAAAATTAATTTTATACAATTAATTTGGTTAAAATTAAGTTTGTAGTGGAGTGATTTATATTTGAATATTTTCACTTTGAAAACAAGTTTGATATAAAATTTAATATAAAATTTTTCGAGTAAACGAAAAAACTATTATTTCTTGCTTTAGCTCCAATACACTAGCCAGGAATTACATTACCCTCAATTGCCAAACATATGTGCCTAAACACAGGATCCACGTCTAAACAGAGGATCCACCACTTCGTAAGAAAAAAAAGTGGAACGAAACATAGCCTAAAACCGAAACCTAATATTCAACACTATAGTACAGACACTGCAATAAATGATTATGATTGCAAATAAACCAGAGAGCTAAACGGATAAGATTAAGAATAACCAGATCTCAATTCTGGAAAATAAAATTCAGAAGCTACCTTAACAAAATCGATATATATAATAACCACAGTTTTCAGATTTCCATTTTCTTTGATTTTTTCTGTATAATGTATACACATACACTACCACAACAACCACCTCAACACATCAATCAATTCCCTCCCCTAAATCTGGAACCATTTTTCATTTTTTTTTTGTTTCTATAATTGCTCGGAAACAACTAAAAACACAAAAACAAAAAAGAAATGGAAAAAAGTGCTTTTCAATAAGCTAGAAAGCAGTGATGTTGTGATATTGAGCGTAGAAATCAGGGATCCCAGAAGCAAGCCATAGCCTCTCATTGAAGGCACCTTGCATATCATCGGGTATGAAGGGTGTCCTACACAAGGGACACGTTCTCTGATCGTATCCCATCCAACGGTCCAGACATCCCCGGTGGAATATGTGGCGGCAGTTTGTCAGCCGTCTGATCTCCTCCTCTCCCTCGAACTCGTAAAGGCACACGGCGCAGCTCTCCGCCGCCGGCTCCTCCAGCTCCGAGAACTTCACCACCGGCAGGATTTCCCGGATCAGGAGGGCCGACACGGATTGGAACTCGGGTGCCCGGTCGGCCCAGGCAATGTCGGGTTCGAGGAGTCCCAGGTAGCGGAAAACGATGAAGATGAGTTTTCTTATGAGACCAAATATGGAAAGTATGTGAAGTAACACCTTTGGTAACAGAACTTCTGGATACCCCACTGGAAAACCCATCACCTCTCGATCCTCTATTATTCTGATTGGTTTTGTTTTTGCTATGCTTCTAAGCTTCTTGCTATTGTGATTTGTGAATATATGGAACTATGCCTCTCTAATATGTGAGTTTCTCAGTATATATAGATAGAGATAGTAAGCAATGGCTTATACCAGAATGGGTTAAAGAGAGTAGTAGAAGCTTGAGACTTCTTTTGATAAGGAAATGCCAACAATGGGCTTTGCTTTTATGGAGAATGACACAGCCTACCTCGTGAAAAGGGAATTGGAAAATGCCACATTTAGTTATAAAGTAAAGTAATGACAGAGAAATTACTTTAGACTGTGATTTATGATATTTTAAAACTCTGGATTAATACAATTAGATTAGACAATTCACTCAAATCACTGTACATTACTTTCATTATAATTTTACTTAGAAAATATCCAACTATGCTCGTATTAAACTACTGTCCACCCAAGTGTAAAATATAAGGCGTACAATTTCATTTTCTTTCACACTATACTACTAGGTTTTGTCTAAGTTGCAGCAAGAAAAAAACTGGTGTAACATTACTCCTCTTTGACTGACCAATGAGTTACCTCCTTGTTGACACATCAGTATATTTAAAATTTCTTGTGTTTTAACCGGTCAAATAATATAACCTGTATGTTTTATGTATTATTATAGGTAATGTAGTATTTGGGCTGTATATTTCATTCTTCTGATATACCCACTCACACGACAACAACAATGGTGAAGGTAAAGCGGAGAAAGGGGCAGTGACGATGTGCGGCGGTTTCTGGCGAGGCGCGACGGTCGTGCTGGCTGGGCAGTGACAGGAAGTGTGGCCGTTCTTAGTGGTTGTTGCGTTGACTGATAGGATGGTGGGGCACGGTGGTGCGTCAGTTGCGAGCCAACCGCCACCCACTGTCGTACTATGACCACCGACTGTCATTTTTGGTCCCGCCAACCGCCACCACCGCTGTCCCCTCACTGCTAAGAGCATGTGCTAGCCAAACATCCAGTCCCCTCCTCCTGCCGGTGAACAAACGATGATACTGGCGACAGTGTTCCTATTGCGGCGATCCTCGAGACCCTTCGCGGCCTTCTTGACGGCGTTGTTCTTCACCGGAGAATCGTCTCGTGGTTGATAAATCGCTGCAAGCATGTCAACAACACGACGCGCCGATCGCTGGCCGGAGCTGTTCATTCTCCGTAGCGGCAACAACCTCTTAGATCTATCGGAGAACCCAACAATGGAAAGACGATCAGTAGAACCAAGCGAAGAGATCACCATCTGCATCGTATTGGGGTAGAACCAAGTGAGGAGTCACTGCATTATTTTTGAAGATGTACTCAACTACATCGGAGTCACTGCATCGTATTGGGGTACAACGAGCTCCTGGACATGCTTCAGGAAGATGAATTTTCTTTACTTTTGTATAAATACAATATATAAATACGTATAGTATATCAGTATTTCAATTACATCAACTAAAAATCTACAATGTAAAATCAGCTTTGACCAGTAAAAAAATGAGTTAAAGTGGAATTCAGCATGGCTCCAAATGTCTTAGTCAATTAGGTGTAAGGTTGCACCAGATTTTATGCTAGGGTATCATAGAAGGCACCATATTAGTACCCGACCATTAATTGCTGTCTTATCCATGGGTCTGGCTTATCAATAACATTATTTTAATTACCAAATCCACCTAGAAGCCTTACAAATTGAATACATATTCAGTACAGGGTCTAAATACATAATTTTTATTTTATTATTATTTTAAAAAATAACATAAAAATAGTATACAGATATTATTCTTGATAATGTATAAATTGTGTACACTAAGCTAAACAGAAACTAAGGCCTAAGGGTGTAATTATGATTATAATCAATATAAAATAATTGTGTAACACAAAAAATTGAAGTAATTATTTAATGTTTTTGCGGGTAAAAAGTATTTCCTTACTTCCTTCGTTCTTTTTTTTTTTAATTTTAACTATTTGTTTTTATTTTAAAACAATAGGTGTTTTATAAACCCAAGACATATTTGACCATATTTTTTTTATATATATATACCCTTATAATAGAATTAAATTGAAATGTCTTGAAAATACACAAAACCTTCCAAGTACATAAATGGCTAGTGGAGTACTCCCACCGGTTCATATTATAAGAAAAAAATAATGAATCACACATATTAAGATGGTTAGTTAATCTCATTTAATTTGGTTAAAAAATCAGGTTTTTACCTAAATTACCCTTTACAGTAATGAAAAGTTGCTTGTGCTGTTGAGAATAGAATGAGTCATTGGAAAACAAATTTATATTAAATAAAGGGTATTTTATGACTAATATCATTAAATGAGTCATTGGAAAACAAAATTTGCTTATATACTGGACCAAAAGTTTTGGGATTTTTTTGCTTATAATATGGACCGAAGGGAGTATGAAATAAATGTACTCCCTCCGATCCACAATATAAGAAATAAAACCTTAAAACACTCGGACCAAGGGTAAGGATAGTTAATAAGGATAATATTGAAAATTAGTATTTAATATATGTGAAAATTGATATATGTTTCTTATATTTTTGATAAAAAAAGAGATTCATTTATTTCTTATATTAAGAATCGGGAAGAATAATTAAAATGTATAAATAACTAACTATAGAAATAAGGATATTTTTAATATATATATAAATACATTAATAATTTCTTAACATTCGTGGTGAACAAGAAAAACAACTTAAAGAGTAAATAATCAGTGTTGTTTGTATTTAATGACTAGTGCATGCAATAATTTCAAGTGAAGCGACAGTAACTAAAAATTAGGCTGGAGCAGTCACAGATTTGCAGCTTTTAACGCCAGGAAACACGCTAAACCTTGTTCATGATGACACCAAGATTTTCTTCGAGAACCTTGGATGCATTCTGTCTTTACCACTCAGCAGCATTGTTTATACCGTACGCATGCATGAAAATGAAAAGCTCAAACAATGTAAACTTGGTAACACAACAATGATAAAGCAACGTGCATACAATATTTGAGAATGAGAGTTAACAATAATAATAAATTAATAATAGTAATAGTAATAGTAATAAATAATGTCAATAAGTGCCTCATCCATAAGGTACAAACTTGACCCTCTACAGCCTGTTTAGCAGGTCAGCTCGGTTATTTAAGTAAAGGGTATATTTGGAACAAAAAATCTTTGAATTACAAATCCAAAGTTGTCTGTACTTGAATAGGCGAATGAAGCAGAGCTCCGATCCATGGCGATGCTCCTTCTTCAAACTAATGCGTGAATATAATTATTCCCTGTTATATATTTCCTTCAAACTACTGGTAAATATATGCGTGTAGTTCCAAGCATGAACACAACTCTTGTCCAAATCCAGTTAGGGATGATTCCATTAGTCTCTGTCTGACCATCATTCGAGATCGGCAATATGGCAGAAATCACTATGGTAGAAACACTGATACTTTTAGGCATTCTGATAGACACTCATCAAGGAGCTCCTATGGTCACTCTAGGCATGACAAGTTTGTAGATGAAGATATAGATACCGTGAGAGGCTATCTTCTTGTTTTGGACATGAATCAAGCGGTGATCATACAAGAGAAGAGAGTGATAGAGAAAAATAAAGATAAGGATTCTTCATATCAATGGCGTTCCTCTCACGATGCTGGTGGCGGTGGTGGAAGTAGGTTCCTCGGTCCTCGATTCGATTCCTCTTCTTCCGTTGCTTCCTCTGCCTTTCTATTCCTTTTCCTCCGATCTCGCTCTCTCGCTCTTCTTCTGCAGGGTAACCAAGCTTACTAGTAGAGGTAGCAGGTCATTTTTAAATTTTTGGACAATCTGATCACAGCCGTTGATTTGTTTAATATTATATTCAACGGGTAAAACTGGATGAAGCACTTATTGACATAGCTCATGCCAGCGATCACCAAGGAAGGCATTCCATTTTTTATGATCACGAGCATTTGTTTTTTAGAGTGGAAGATGTCAAAAAACACAAAAGGTTGTTCTATTGATAAGAACAGCTTTGATGGTTTCTTTGGTGACTTGGTTATGGCCGGTCCTAAGCCCGAAGCTATTAAAGTTAGGTTTCAGGTCTCAAAAAAAAAATGTTATTCATTGTTTTGATATAACTATTAACTAAAAAAACAAAAAAATTAGTTAATGTTATTAACTAAATTTTTTTTGTTAATTTTAAAAAAGTCTCACTCCAAAATTTATTTTAGACCTTAATAAACGTTGGGCGGTCTGGACTTGATATCAGATGTATCGTAACCATGGGGGCTCCGAAGTTAGAATTAATTTCCAGATAAATCATTAACCCCTCTTAGCGTTTTGACAACGAATTTAGGTAGCCTGACAATGAAGTTTGTGAGTTTTTAAATTTTTTCCCCTACTTTTCTACGCTTTCCCTTTGGTTGTTGAAACTTTAATTGCTGAGATTTACTGTTTCAACAATTAGTGTCAACTACAAATCGTGGAGAAATGGATAATTCTTCATGGAAACACGAGTGTAAGTGTATTTTGACTTCTCTGATGTAAGTGGAGTTCTAAACTGAAAAAATAAGTAATTATTTATTATTAATTTTATTAAATATTATTTTTGGACTCAATTATAAGTAAAAAAATATCTATATTTTTTGGACTCAGATATAAGTAAAATCAAATCAACTTAATTCTATTTAATGTAAGTATTTTAAAAATAAAAAAATTAATCAATCAAACCAATTTTCTCTTTATTCTTTCAAGAGCATTGCATATTCTCGATATAATTAAATGGTAGTTTAATAATTATAACTCATTTTCTATATAAATCAAAACAATTAAATTAAATCAACTAACTTTCTTAATAAATATAAAATTAATTATTTTTATTTATAATTGAATACGAAGATAGTATATTGAAATTTCAATCTACTAAATAGGGGTGTTCATCAACCGATCCAAACCGATTCAAACCGCAAAAACCGAACCGAAAAATCGAAAACCGAACAAACCGAAAACCAAAAAAACCGAAAACCAAAAAAACCGCAATTTTTTATTGGATTGGATCGGATTTTGGATCCTATAGTGAAATCCAATCCAATCCAATCCAAACCGATCTATTATATACATATACTATTATTTTTGAAATTATAGTATTACTCATACTTAAACATTATTCTTCATACTTTTAAGTCCCTCATTCTCTTTAATATTTTTGTTGGAATGACATATATAAGACTATTTAGAATAAATATTAATATCTTGAAGTTATATTTTACTAAAAGTTATAACATTATATATATTTGATTGAGTAATCATGAAAAATAGGAAAACAATTAAGTAAATTTGAAAAATAATTAGCTACAATTTATTTGTAGTCGATTCAAGGAAAAAAATAGGATAAGTGGGAGTAGATATAGAGAATTAATATAAAAGAACGTGTTAAAAAATATCAATAATTTTTTTCTTCTCAAACTCTCAAATTAAAACGAAGATTATCTTTTATCCACTATTAAATAAGTAGAAATGACACTTGACATTAGAAAAAAAATCAAGTATGACAAAAACCGAATTATCCAATCCAATCCAAACCGCATTTGATTGGATCGGATCGGATCAGATTTTTTTGAGGAAGCAAACCGATCCAATCCAAACCGCACGATGTTTTCATTATTGGATCGGATGACTTTTTAGTTCAAAACCGATCCAATCCAATCCGCGAACACCCGTACTACTAAATAATTTTAGAATAGATAATTTATTACTTTATCACTTTACAGCTCAACTTCCCATAGAATAGCAGGGAAGTTCGAGGGCAAGTGGTTACTCCCCCAATTAATCTTTCCCATTGCAAGCCCACTTCTCCACTTATAAGAAGGTAGACACCGGAACGGATGAAGCAAGGAATGCGCCAAATAATTGGAAAGGAACAGGAAGTGTAGAGTGTAGTACTAATTGACATGGTGGTGGTGGGGTGTGCGAGGCATGATATACCACAGATGGGGCCTTTAAACCCATCACTGTTTACGGAGTCGCTGTCCCATTTCTATTGGGGAATCACTAACATATCAGATGGACTTCTGGCTTTATTTCAGACCATGTTTCTCTTTCTCTTTCTCTTTCTCTTTCTCTCTCTTCTTTTTCTGACAGTCATATGCATCTGAAATGAGACATAGCTGATTTAGGTTTATTCTCCTTCAGTATTTTTTCCTAAATATTTCAAAATGTGTTTGGTGATTGAGTTTATTTTTTTCGTATAATTTTATACATATAAAATATTTTATGTACTTGTCGAGGAATAAAATTTGGTCATCGAATTTGGATACCCGATCTAATAAAGATGAAAAAAAATAAGATATTGATATTATCTTTAATGATCTTGATATTATCTCAAATAATCTTATCCGGTTAGAAGAGATAAATCCCTCAAATTAAGGAAATCATATCTCAAATATGATTTATGAAATAAGAAGAGATAAATCCAAATCTCTAAAAGATAATGAGATCCTATTATAAAAGGAGGATGACCCTAAGAGAAAGACCACTTTTTTCTAACATAAGTGAATCTCCCTTAAGTGTATTAGAGGAACCAGCTTGACCAATAGAGTATTGAAGAGTCCTTGCTCACTGATATTCATCATATACAAGATTAGGGGATTGAGATCACTGTATGACCAAGGGTTGAACTAAGAACTACGTCTGGCTTTGATTCCCATTGGAATACGTAGGACCGGAATACAATATTCTGTCAAGCCATAATTTAAAACAATCCCGGTGTTCACTCTTGGTTGGACGTTCAACGAGGAGATTCCGGCAAGTCGTATCTCGGCAGGAACATTTGGCGCCCACCGTGGGGCCGAGGAAAAACTTTCCCCGGTTCCATAAGAAAATTTAATGGTGACTACACGGAATGGACTGAGGGGAGGGGCGAACAGTGCGAACCATATTGATCATGAGGATTCGAATACGAGCCAGAAACATGACAATCCCCCACCCCACCCACAATGAAGATAACCCTCAGCTGGGAGAGGTTATGGCACAGTTAAGGCAGCTTCGTCGGGAGAACGAGAGGATACGTGCTCAGAATCAAAGGCTGTTATGAGCTCGGAAAAGGGAAAGATCAGCAACGCCTTCCGGGGAAGAGCAATCCTCACCCGAGGGTAGCCAAAAGGATCCGTCGTACGTGCCTTCTCATTATGATACGAACATACCGTCCAAGACCAAACCTCGCCCAGAGGGTACATGAGTTAAATCTCGTGCAGAAGGGACTATCCATAAAGAAAGGGTAACAGACCGACGACCGAGGTTTCCAATCACCGATGACATAGATGAGGTAATCATGCCTAGACATTTTAAACCTCTTAACATTGATAAATTCAATGGTACCACTGATCCAACCGAACACGTGGAATCTTTTATTTCTTTTGTTTACTTGGTGACCGATTCGGAAGCCGTCATGTGCAATAAAAATTCAACTGCTTTGCAAGGCCCTGCCTTGACCTGGCTTATGAATCTTCCACCTCGGTCAATTGATTCTTTTGAGGTGCTTGTAGCTAAGTTCACTGCACAATTTGCAGCGAGCCGAAAGCATAAAAGGCACTCGGTCTCACTGGTGAATTTTAAACAAGAAAAGAATGAATCACTTAGAGATTATATGGCTCTTTTTAGTGCTAAACAAATTTTAATTCCCAATATGAGCTCGGAACTCTGTCTACGTATCGTCATGGGCGGTTTGAAGCCGGGGCCATTATTTGAGTATTTGTCTCAAACCGTCGAGAGATTTGAAGAACTCTAGGAAAAGGCAACAGGTTTCATGAACTAGGAAGAGATGGTATAATCCAAAAAGAGGGAAAGAGGTATTGAAGACAAGAACTCGGCCCCGAGCAAAGAAAGAGACAGAGGGGCCAATCCACAAAGGGCCCAAAAGAGCAACGAAAGGGGGTTCTCAGAGAGGCAACCCAGATACTAGTCCTATACAACGCTAAACCTATCCCGAGTAACCATTCTCCAAGAGGTATGCAACGCCGAGTTACTTACCTTACCTCAGCCGTCTAAAACACCAGCCAATGCTGACAGAAGTAAAAAGTGTAAGTGGCATCAAAACTATGGTCACTCAACTGAAGACTGTAAAATAGCCCAGGAAAAAATTGAGGACTTGATACAAGCAGGCTGTCTTGACCGGTTCATTTGCCGAGATGATAATGGAGGTGGACGAGCTGGTCGACGATAAGGAAGACGTTGTTATGACAATCATAACCGAGATGGCAACCAGCAGGGTAACAATCAAAATGAAGATCGGGTGCATAATCAGAAGGCTCCTAATGATGAAGCAGAAAGAGAAGTCAGATGGGTCATTAATACAATCTCGGGAGGTTTTGTAGGTGGAGGAACAACGAGTTCAGCTCGGAGACGTCATGTAAAAGCCATCGATCTGTCAACTCGGTGTCTGGAAAACCTACAAGGCTGAGACCTCCCATAACTTTCTCAGATGATGACTTCCAAGAGCTGGATCCTAATCAAGATGACCCAATGGTGATAACGGTCGAATTAGCCAACTACTCGGTCAAATGAACACTTGTTGATCAGGGCTGCTCGACTGATATTTTGTACCTGACAACCTTTAAAAAACTTGGAATTTCAGAAAAGTTGATAAAAGAACAGGAGGACAAGCTAGTAGGGTTCGCCGGAGAGCAGGTAAAGACCCGAGGTTACATAGACCTCTTGACAACATTTGGTGAAGGCAAGCTTACCCGAACCATATTAGTCAGGTATGTTATCGTGGATGCCAACACATCGTGCAACATCCTCATCGGGAGACCAACTCTGAATGAACTCGGAGCAATTGTCTCAACCCCCCACCTCACCATGAAATTTCCAACTGACTCGAGAGAGATAGCTAACGTCCGAGCCAACCAGAGGATGGCTAGACAATGTTATGCGGACAATTTGAAGGTGACCAGAGACCCAAACATCACAGAAAATGCTAAAGATGATAAAGCAGAAGTGGTAAGTTCAGTCAGTTCAATTAGCTCGGCAAGCTCGGTCAGCATGTTCGAATTGGATCCAAGGATGGAGATGTACGAGTCCCGAGCTGAACCAACAGAGTCTTTAGAGAAGTTCCAACTTGGAGCTCAAGCCGAACAGTGCACAAAGGTTGGCAGCCAGCTCGACCCCTTGCTCAAACAACAGATTCAAGCTGTTTTAAGGAAGAATGCCGACTTATTTGCTTGGGAGACATCAGATATGCCTGACATAGACGCAAAATTTCTGTGCCATAGGCTATCCATATGTCCGGAGGCCAAGCCTGTAGCTCAGAGAAAAAGGAAGCTCGACGAAGAAAGGCGCAAGGCAATAGTCGAGGAAACTACGAAGCTGATTCAATCAAATTTCATCAAAGAGGTGAAATACACTACTTGGCTAGCTAACATGGTGTTGGTAAGAAAGGCCAACAGCAAATGGAGGATGTGTACCAACTACACCGATCTCAACAAAGCGTGTCCAAAGGATTTTTATCCTCTTCCCAACATTGACAGATTGGTGGACGGAGCTTCAGGTTACAAAATCTTGACTTTCTTGGATGCATATTCAGGTTATAATCAGATAAGGATGTATCCACCTGATGAAGAAAAAAAGGCATTTATGACTGATGGGGAAAATTACTGTTACCGAGTTCCTTTCAGTTTAAAAAATGCTGGTGCAACATATCAAAGGCTTACGGGGAAAGTGTTTGTCAATCAAATCGGAAAGAACCTAGAAGTTTATGTTGATGATATGGTGGTAAAGTCTGATAACCCAAAGCAACACTGACCGCGCTGTCGCCACGCGCCAAAAAGAACGAGCTATTATAAAAATAATGCAGTATAGAGCGACAACTCGGATCGTCTCTCAAGGACTCTTTAGTGTTGTTATTATTAACAGAAAAAGTTAGAAAAAGTTAGAACTGGGGGTTTTGAGATTGAAACTAAATTAAAGAAAACAAAACAAAACAGAGAAAAGAAACAAAGCAGTTTAAAAGATTAGCAAATAAACAAAAGCGATTAACCTACTGTTCTCAGTTTCCCACTATCATTGGTTCATGCAAATCCTAAGCAGATACTAATCCCCTCCCGGTTGTAGCAACAATTAACAAACGAAAACCGCTACTACAGATGTATGTTCCTATTCCCGAAATAACAAACGGGGTTAAGCTCTCATGAACAAACGAACATGAATGAACACACGCGAAATAACAAACGCGATTATATATAGGAACATAGCATCACCGAAATGAAACAATACCACACTATACATTACTGAAATAACAAACAGAAACATATAATATGGCATTGAAAAGAGAAAAGCAAATGAGACAGGAATCACAGAACCTCAAGTGTTAATAGAAACCAATTACAGTAGATTAATCTAGGAGACTAGTTCTCCATTACAAAAGATAACAATAAACTAAGAGAAAAACAAAAGACTAACAAGTTCAGAAACTAGCCAAAACTGGCTAATTCTGACTTCTCCTATCAGTTCTGCCTAAGACTACTTATATACACATTTCTGGAATCCAAGTCCTCGCGAGGCGAAGCACTGCTCGCGAGGCGAATTATGCGAAAGGTCTGCAACTCTTTGTCTTCTCGCGAGGCGAGCATATCCTTCGCGAGGCGAACTCTTCAAATTCCCAACTGTTACGCCCGTGACCTTCAACACGCCCAAACCGTGATCGTCTCTGACTTTTCCAAGGTAGCATTACTCGCGAGGCGAGTCCTTCTTCGCGGGGCGAGACAGAAAGTTTTGCAATTTTCAGGAACAGTCACCTTCTGGTTCGCGGGGCGAGCAGCCTTCTCGCGGGGCGAGAAACTCCAGAATTATTCCTTTTTATTAACCTGAAAAACAGAAAATAAAAGTAAATACTTTATTCACTCTAAATCAACTAAATTAACCTAAAAATACTTTATAGACTCAAAATACTACTTAAGGACAATCAAGTCTAATTTGGGTAAAAATGATATAAAATTAGCACAAAGCCAAGGTCTTTACTAGTTATAAAACCAGTCAAACAGAGGCTCATCAAAATACCCCAAACTTAAACTTTGCTTGTCCCCAAGCAAACTAAAACTTAAAAACATAAAAAGACTCAAGACCTGGCAAAACATGGCAAGCTTAAGGACTCAATTAACTTTCACACAGATTTCAAGCAATTTATCAAAATATTTTTCAATGTTCCCCCCTTTCAAACAAAACAATCCCCAAAATCATTCATTCTAAACAATTGAGAATTTTCATCATTCAAACACTCATTAATCTAAGCAGGGGATCCAAGTCACACACAAAAGGGAGATCACCAAATCCAAACAACTGCCTTCCTCACAAGGGAAATTTGTATTTCACTCAATCGCTCAATTTGTGTCAGGCTATCAACAATTCACTCAATTTCACTTTTAAGAGCACTTCCCATAAATTTGATTTTCATCTCTAAATAGTTCCCACAGAAAATATGCAAGCAACATCAGAAGGTCTTTTATGGGTTGTAATGGGGCCTGGCTAAGGGTAGGATATACACAAGGAACTAGGCTGAAGACCCTAGGAACTAAGAGAGCATGAACTTTATTTACATTTTGAAATTCACTCAAGTTCCTTTTCTCATTTTTCATTTTGCCTTGGGTGACTACAGCCTTTTTATTTCTTTTTGGCATTTTTGCACTTTTTATTTATTTATTTATTTTTTTAATTTATGCTTTTCTCTTTTTTTTTCTTTCTATTTTTATTTTTTTTTCACAATTTTTTTTTTCCTCAATCCCAAACAACACATTACACCTTGCAGCCACCCCAAACTTTAGTTTCTTGCACCCATTCTAAGATTACATGCTCTCCTAATCCTAAGATCGGGTTAACATGGTTTTCCAGATTTTTGGGCTTATAACATTAGGTTATCAAGAATTAACAGGCTAATAGGCTCAATGGGGCTAACTAGGGAACATGCATTAGGAATGGTTATTTTAGGCCAAGTAGCTATTTACAAAGAAAATGCCTAAATCATCTGAAGCAAACACATAATCATGCAAACCAAAAAGAGATTCAATCAAATTCAGGAAAGTGCAACTTAAAAAATGATTTTCACACAATCAAAAACATGTTGGAGGCTCAAAACCTCACCTGGACATTCATGCAAATTGCTTGACAGAGATTCTATCCCTAGTGTGTGCTTCCTATCACCCCAAACTTATCATAAATCATGCCATAATAAAATCTCAAAGTTCAGTTTTCAATCATATGGGGATCATTTTTCAAAAAATTTTCTCAAATCCTAGGGGAAAACAGTCAACACATATTATGCCATCAATCTATGCAAAAATTTAATCAAATCCATCAAACTTGCCATAATCAAGACACAAACTCAACTCCTGAGCTTCTCAAATTATTCAGGAGCATTATTCAAAACAAAACAGAATTAAAGTAAAGCAAAAGAAAATTAAAAAGGAGAAAGGGTTAAGAAAACTCATTCAAAGGCGGTTCCACCAAGATCCCATTACTTGTAGCATAAGTCCCACGTGATAGCCAAAGAGTGGAAGTTCATTCCAAGCCTCCCTAACTTGCAGCTTTGATGTGGGGGTGAGCACTTGACAATTATGATGACTTCGCCGAGTGCGGCGGACTTCTCACTCCGCTTCGGGTCACAGATGACCTCCTTCTCAATAAAATCTCCCCAATAGAAGCGGGTCTCAACCTCTTGGACAGGCCATGGTGCAAAATCCAAGGGTTTAAACTCCATCACTGGTTCCTCAGGGGGAGGTGGCAAACAGTTAGTTGGGGTTACTGGTGCTGCTTCGTTTTCTGCACTTTCTTCATTCACTGTACTACCGGATTCATCACTTGTTAAACCTGCAGAAATCTCATCACACACCACAGAAAGGTTAGAGTTAGTACAGTTAGTACATGTATTAACAGAAACTGAGTTAGTAAAGGTCTGATTGTCTGGACTTTCTGCACACGGTTCATCCACCCCATCACTCTCAACACATGCATCTGATTCCACAGGTTCTTCATTATCCTCAAGTACGGTGGAGCAAATGTTCTCTTGATCCTCCTGATCCTCATTTTCTTTGTTTCCTTTCAAGTATAAACCTGCATAACAGTGTATACACAAAGCAGCAGTACCATTACAATAACAATCATTAGAATCAGGGGATTCAACACATAATTCATCATCAACAGAAATATCATCATCAGAATTATCATCAAAAGTATTTTCAGGAATAACCATCCGTGAATCCTTATGTTCCTCAAGGGGCTGTGGAGTTAGCATTGCAGCCGAGTTGGCGGTAACTTGATCAATTAGAGCCCACAACTTTTGAGATTCAGCTTGGTCCCTCTGTTGGGCTTCACGATTACTTGCCTCCATTGCCTCCATCCTCTGTTGAAATTCAAGATTGTATGCTTCCGTTTGTGCAGCCATTTGTTGTAGCATTTCTTCCAAACTGAGTTGGGCTAGTGTAGGGTCAGGCTGGTATTGCTGGCTTACTGCCATCCGTTGATTGTTCTCTTCCATTTGTTGTATCATAGAAGCAATCTCATCCAGGCTGCCTTGATCTCTAACCTGTTGGCTAGGATAAGCATTCATTCCAGTCATATCAAAACCATTGCTATACTCATAATTTCCAGCAAAATTAGGATAATTTGTGCATGGTGGTGGTTTACTAAAATCAGGATAATACATGCAAGGTGGTGGTTCATGATAAACATTAGGCAAATAGCCATACATGTAATTATTCATGGGGAAAAATAAAATTTACAGACCAGACAAGGCAGACAAAACTAATTAGCAAAGCAAAAAGTTTTTTTTTTTTTTTTTTTACAAAAATTATTTTCTGCTAATAACAACAAACCAGAGTCCCCGGCAACGGCGCCAATTTTTGACCGCGCTGTCGCCACGCGCCAAAAAGAACGAGCGATTATAAAAATAATGCAGTATAGAGCGACAACTCGGATCATCTCTCAAGGACTCTTTAGTGTTGTTATTATTAACAGAAAAAGTTAGAAAAAGTTAGAACTGGGGGTTTTGAAATTGAAACTAAATTAAAGAAAACAAAACAAAACAGAGAAAAGAAACAAAGCAGTTTAAAAGATTAGCAAATAAACAAAAGCGATTAACCTACTGTTCTCAGTTTCCCACTATCATTGGTTCATGCAAATCCTAAGCAGATACTAATCCCCTCCAAGTTGTAGCAACAATTAACAAACGAAAACCGCTACTACAGATGTATGTTCCTATTCCCGAAATAACAAACGGGGTTAAGCTCTCATGAACAAACGAACATGAATGAACACACGCGAAATAACAAACGCGATTATATATAGGAACATAGCATCACCGAAATGAAACAATACCACACTATACATTACTGAAATAACAAACAGAAACATATAATATGGCATTGAAAAGAGAAAAGCAAATGAGACAGGAATCACAGAACCTCAAGTGTTAATAGAAACCAATTACAGTAGATTAATCTAGGAGACTAGTTCTCCATTACAAAAGATAACAATAAACTAAGAGAAAAACAAAAGACTAACAAGTTCAGAAACTAGCCAAAACTGGCTAATTCTGACTTCTCCTATCAGTTCTGCCTAAGACTACTTATATACACATTTCTGGAATCCAAGTCCTCGCGAGGCGAAGCACTGCTCGCGAGGCGAATTATGCGAAAGGTCTGCAACTCTTTGTCTTCTCGCGAGGCGAGCATATCCTTCGCAAGGCGAACTCTTCAAATTCCCAACTGTTACGCCCGTGACCTTCAACACGCCCAAACCGTGATCATCTCTGACTTTTCCAAGGTAGCATTACTCGCGAGGCGAGTCCTTCTTCGCGGGGCGAGACAGAAAGTTTTACAATTTTCAGGAACAGTCACCTTCTGGTTCGCGGGGCGAGCAGCCTTCTCGCGGGGCGAGAAACTCCAGAATTATTCCTTTTTATTAACCTGAAAAACAGAAAATAAAAGTAAATACTTTATTCACTCTAAATCAACTAAATTAACCTAAAAATACTTTATAGACTCAAAATACTACTTAAGGACAATCAAGTCTAATTTGGGTAAAAATGATATAAAATTAGCACAAAGCCAAGGTCTTTACTAGTTATAAAACCAGTCAAACAGAGGCTCATCAAACACCCAGTCAACCTCGAAGAAATTTTTGGCCAACTCAGAAAGTACAACATGAGGTTGAATCCAGAAAAATACTCGTTTGGTGTAGAAGGAAGGAAGTTCTTGGGATATATGCTAACACATAGAGTAATTGAAGCTAATCCTGATAAGTGAAAGCTGTCATTGAAATGCAGAGCTCAGAGTGTGAAAGAGATACAGAGGCTAGCTGGCCGATTAGCCTCTTTATCTCGCTTTCTTCCAAAGTCTGCAGAAAAATCAAGACCCTTCTTTCAGCTTCTGAAAAAACCAAAAGAGTTCACTTGGACCGAGGAGTGTGAAAAGGCCTTTGAAGATTTGAAACTTTTTCTGGCCTCTCCCCCGATCCTAACTCGACCACAGCTCTGCAAGGATCTGTATTTGTATCTGTCTGTCAATGATTACGTAATCAGTGCAGTAATCATCCAAGAAGAAGAAAAACAACATATGCCGGAGTATTACTTTAGTAGAATTTTGAAAGATGCGGAAACACGGTATCAAGTAATTGAAAATCTTGCCCTCGCTTTAGTCATGGCAGCTCGGAGGTTACAACCATACTTCCAGTCACACCAAGTTATAGTCAAAATAGCCCATCCAATAAAGCAAGTGCTCAGAAAACCTGATTTGGCAGGACGAATGATAGCCTAGTCAGTCGAGTTATTAGAGTTCGGTTTGCAATATGAGCCGAGGGGATCCATGAAAGCACAATGTCTCTCTAACTTCATCACCGTGCTCTCTTCAAAGTCGAATTCAGAATCTTCCATCTGGCTTCTATATGTTGATGGTTCATCCAACTTGAAAGGAAGCAGAGCTAGAATAATTCTTGAAGGTTCTGATGATCTAGTCTTGGAACAATCCATGAAGTTTGAGTTTACTGCTTCAAACAACCAAGCGGAATATGAAGTCCTTATTGCAGGACCGGTGCTAGCTAAAGAAGTTGGAGTCAAAGAGTTGAAATGTCGAAGTGACTCACAACTTGTAACAGGACAAGTCTCGGGTGATTATCAAACAAAGGATCCCCAATTAACCAGGTATCTTTGTAAAGTTAATAGTTTAATTTCGGAATTTGATAATTTTACTATTGAACATATACCTCACGAGGAAAATACAAGGGCAGATCTGCTGTCTAAGTTGGCTAGCACCAAAAAAGCTGGCCAGCTAAGAACCTTAATTCAGGAGAATCTCCCTGAGCCGAGCATAAAGAGTGCCGAGGTAATAATGACCGAGCACTATGATCGGGGCTAGATGACACCTATTTGGGAATATTTAGCCTCAGACAAACTGCCCAATGAACCAAAAGAGGCAAGGGAAATCCGTCTAAAATCTTGCCATTACACCATCCGAGATGGAAAGCTATACAGAAGAGGATTCTCCATGCCTTTACTAAAGTGCATAACAAAGGAGCAATCCGAGTACGTAATGGACGAGATGCATCGAGGAATATGTGGAATGCATTCAGGTGGACGATCTCTAGTAGCTCGGGTCCTACGACCGGGGTTTTACTGGCCGACCATGAGATCAAATTGTGCTGTCTGGACCAAAAAGAGTGAACCATGCCAGAAGTTCTCCAATGTTGCACGAGTGCCAGGAGAAGAGCTCCATTCCATGTTCTCCCCAAGGCCTTTTACTATGTGGGGGGTGGATATAGTCGGTCCCTTCCCGGTTGCTAAAGGTCAAGTCAAATTCTTGCTAGTAGGGGTTGATTACTTCACTACGTGGATTGAGGCTGAACCAGTAGCTACCATAACAGCTAAAAAGGTTCAGAATTTTGTGTGGAAAAACATCATATGCAGGCATGGCCTACCTTACGCAATTGTCACAGATAATGGAAAGGAGTTCGTTGATAAAGGGCTCAGAGAGTTCTACTCCAACCTTGGAATCAAGCATAAGGTAACCTCGGTTGAGCATCCACAAACCAACGGCCAAGCCGAAGCAGTCAACAAAGTCATTTTGAACGACAAGAAAAGGTTAGGCCAATTGAAGGGAGCATGGACCAAAGAATTACTGAGCAACCTCTGGGCTTACCACTGCTCACTAGAGTCATCAACTAGTGAAACACTATTCAGGTTAACCTATGGAACTGATGCAATGATTCCATTTGAGCTCGGCGAAATTTCTTTCCAAAGGCAACATCATGACCAAAATAAGAATGAGGAAGAAGTCTGAGTTGAGCTTGACATGGTTGAGGAAGTCCGAGATGAGGCAAGAATAAGGGAAGAGCCATGCAAGCAGAAAGCAACTCGGAAATACAACTCAAGGCTGCAACCAAGGGAATACATGCAAGGTGACTTAGTGCTGAGACTACAAATGATGCAAGAAAAGACTCCAAAGAGGGTAAACTCGCAGCAAACTGGGCGGGACCATTCAGAATAGTTGAAAGTCTAGGAAATGGTGCTTATAGGCTAGAAGAGTTGTCGGGAAAGGCCGTTCCAAGAACTTGGAACACCTCCCACCTTAAGTTTTACTTTAGTTAAAGTTATGTAAATAGGTGATGTACACTTTTCCTACCCGGTCTTTTTCCACTAGGTTTTGGCCGGGAAGGTTTTAACGAGGCACACCAAGAAAAATAAATAAATAAAATCTATTTCAGTTGCATTATTAGGCAATAATACTATTATATGGTTAAAAATTTATTTATGAAAAATGCCGAGCCTAAACAGGTTGACCGAGCTCAAATCGACCGAGTTGAGGTCGAAATGCCGAACCTAAGGAGGCAAAAACAAAAGACCTAAGAAGGTTGACCGAGCTAAAATCGACTGAGTTGAGGTCAAAATGCCGAACCTAAAAGAGGCAAAAACTAAAGGCCTAAGAAGGTTGATCGAGTTAAAATCGACCGAGTTGAGGTTGAAATGCCGAACCTAAAGAGGTAAACAATGCCTATAAAGGTAACTAAAAACCTAAAGAGGTAATCCGAGCTAAAGTCGATCGAGCTGAGGTCGAATGGTCGAACCTAAAAAGGTAACCAATGCTTAAGAAGGTAATTAAAAACCTAAAGAGGTAATCCGAGTTAACATCGACTGAGCTAAAGTCGAATGGCCGAACTTAAAGAGGTAAACAATGCCTAAAGGTAATTAAAAACCTAAAGAGGTAATCCCAGCTAAAGACAACCTAGCTGAGGTCGAATGACCGAACCTAAAAAGGTAACCAATGCTTAAGAAGGTAATTAAAAATCTAAAGAGGTAATCCGAGTTAACATCGACCGAGCTAAAGTCGAATGGCCGAACATAAAGAGATAAACAATGCATAAAAAGGTATTTAAAATCCTAGAGGTATTCCGAGCTCCAAAAACCCGAATAAGCTGAGTAAGACACAAAAATGTAATAGCCGAGCACTAACTTAGAAAAAAGTTACAAGCTTGAGCACCAAAAGTAGATAGGAAAAAAAGAGGCATGAACATAAAAAACTTGGAAAATTTTCTAAGTTTGAAAAATAAAAAGCAACTCGTAAACTAGAAACAAATATATAATTACATTAATTAAAAGGGCAAGGCCCAGAGTACATAAGATTCCAAAATAAAAAAGGGCACTGCTCTATGAGCAAAATACATAATAAAAAAATTGTTTTCCTAAGTTACTCATGGGCATCCCCATGAGCAACAGTTTCAACAGGAGTAGAGTTGAGGACATCCTCAGCACTCGGAGGAATAGCAGAAGATGGATCAGGCAAAGCCGTTTCCCCGTTTCCCCCTCCTAAACAGCTTGTTCCTCAACTATCTCTTCCTCCTGGCCTGCCTCTTCTTCATCCTCGAGCTCGGACAAAGAGACCATGACTCCATCCTTGTTGAAGTCCTTATCCACATCCACTCGAGAGAAGTCGGCATCAGGGTTAAAACGTTGAAGCTACTTCACAGCCCGGAAGAATCCACTGACATGCTCCTTCATAATGTTGGAGACAGCCTCGCCCAGATCGGCTTGAAGCCCCTGCTTGGCCCCTCTCTCAGCCTCCAACGATTGCTGAAGCTGAGCACAGGAAGCACGAGAGTCCTCCAAGGTCTTCTGCAAGATGGCCTTATCCTCCTTTTCTCTGTCAAGCTCGACCTGAAGAGTTGTCTTACCTTTCTCCATCTTCGCCTTTTGGGCCTTCGGCTGGCCAACAGCCCAAGCTTGCTCCTCACACTTGGCCACAGCTTGAGCCAACTCGTCCCTCACTCTCAGGACATGAGCCGCATCGGCCTTCATCATCTGCATCTTCTTGACATTGTCCGAAAATTGGTGACTCCAGAAGCGGGTAATCGAAGCTATTCTAAGGGCATAGGCAGTAACAACCTCCATGCTTTCACTAGGTCCTTGCTCCAGCAAAAGCCGGGCATCAGCAGGTTTGAGCACCTGGCCGTCGATGAGCGAACCGGGGTTAAACTCACTACCCCAAAGTGAGCCAAATCCCGGGTTGCAACTCCCGTTGTACCATTTGGTGTGCGAAGTCAGATCGGCAACCACAGGAGCCTTGCCCGAGCTCCTCTCGGCGGTAGGAGTTTCTTCAACCACCTGCAGGAGAGAAGGACTTCTCCTTGGAACCTCCGATTGCAAATCTTCCCGATTCCTTTTTGGGAGGCGAGTCCTCGGGTCAGCAGCATCAGTAGCCTTCTTCTTCTTCCCCTTAGCTTCGACAACCGGAGCTAACCCACCGGCAGTCTAGTTAGCCGACTTCTTCATCAAAGCTTTGCAGTTAAACTTCTCCATTATCACTGAAAAAGGAAACTGGTCAGATACAAGTATGCTGCAAGGTAAATAAAAAACCCACTAAAAAACTACTTACAATCAAAATCGGCTTGCCGAGTTGACGATTTGGGAAGCAATAAAATTTTCTCACAAGACAATGGCCGAGGATAAAGTTTCAGAGCCTCAGCATCAGCTCGCTCTTGAACGGTCATAGAGTTGAGGTCGTGGCTAGAAAATTTGGAAGGGTGTAGTTGCCAGTAGAAAGGGAATTTAGGGTTTCTAGCCAAGTCGAAAAAGAAAGACTCATTATCCTCAGTAGGTCGGACTTTGAAGAAATCCGAATTGAAAAACTTATACGAGCTCTTATAGAGCCCGATGATTCCCCTCTGCTCAACCCCACTCAAGGAGATCCAGCCAACTCGATCCCCGAACCGAAATTTGTAAAAGTAAAGAAACTTAAGAGCAGTGGCCTCTATCCCTATCTGGCCACACAGAATCTGGAAGGCTCTCAAGAGACCCAACTATTCGGATGAAGCTGGGTAGGAGCAACGTTCATAACCCTTAGGACTTCGCACTCGAATGGGGTGAAAGGGATGGGAACACCAATTTGTTCGAAAAAGGTCGTGTACACGTATGTAAAATGTGGCTCATCCGAGGGAGGACGAAGAAACACATGTTCATCTTTTGCACAAGGAAGGCACTCTACAATGCCATGTTTAGCAGCAACCTTGTTTTTTATGGTTTGAAGGATTCAAGGTCCCTGAAGTTGGAGTGAAAGGCTCCCGCATCTGGTTTTACCCAAAAATACCCAGGAATAGTAATATCCGGGTATGGGACTCTAGGCATCCTCTTAGTGCGCTTACGGCGCTTGGAGACGGGTGTGGCATCAGGAGTAGCGGAGCTACTCTCGTCTAAAGAGGAAAAGGCACCGTTGACACCTTCATCACCATGAGAGGGAGATGGGGAAGGATGAGGAGAGACCCCAATCTGATTGATTTCGGGCTCTATGATCTGAACCCCTGAAGAGGCATTATGGGATACCTCGAATGAAGTTTCCATGGAAAAAAGAGAGAATCAAAGTAAATGACGATGGCGTACCTGGAATAGAAAAGGAAATGCAGAAGCTTGAAGGAGAATAACTTGAAGAAAGGTTTAAGCAAGGAAGAGGCAAAACGAGCTCCTGAGCAAAGTTCTCCCCAATTTATAGAGACCTCGACGCTTCGAAAGAAAACAAATCTTAACGTTACTTTTGAAAGTAATAATGACAGACACCGTGTGAAGAAAGGGAACGTCTCTTCAAGTCTGCGCAAATTCGGCTCACTAATGAAGGAGTCACATGTGGCAAAGACATCGGAATACACGCTGTGACAGTTAAGGGCTTCAATCACGCAACCGGAGAGCAAGCCTCGGAAATAATGCAAAACTAAGAAACTAGGAAACTTTGGTCATAGTGCAAAACTAAGACAACTATGTCCGTCTCGGCTAGGCTCGGCTCTTTCAAATAAGCTTCCACATTCTTTAAAGCTAAAAGTTTGGGGGGACTTGTATATGAGCCGAGGTATAAAGCTCCGCACCGAGTCCACCGAACTGAAATATGTGGACCGAGGGGTAAAGCTCGGACACCAAGCTCACCAACTTGAAAGGTTAAAGAGGCCAAGGTTTTGAGCTCGGTCACCGAGGTTGAATGTTGGCCGAAATGTAAGGTCGGTCACTGAGATTATGGTAAAGGGGGGAAGAAAACCTACACCATAAATCTTAGATTCTCCAAAAATAGGTTTTTAAGGGCCAAGCTCGGCTACTGTCATGAAAATTTTTATGCTTCTTCTAGCTCAAAGCTTGGGGGCTTGTGTACTGGCTGGAGAGTAAAACCCGGTCACCGACCTTGGATACCCGATCCGATAAAGACGGGAAAGATAAGATATTGATATTCTCTTTAATGATCTTGATATTATCTCAAATAACCTTATCCGGTTAGAAGAGATAAATCCCCCAAATTAAGGAAATCATATCTCAAAGAGGATTTATGAGATAAGAAGAGATAAATCCAAATCGCTAAAAGATAATGAGATCATATTATAAAAGGAGGAGGACCCTAAGAGAATGACCACTTTTTACTAACCTAAGTGAATCTCCCTTAAGCGTATTAGAGGAACCAACTTGACCAAGAGACTGTTGAAGAGTCCTTACCCATTGATATTCATCAGATACAAGATTAGGGGATTGAGATCATTATATGGCCAATGGTTGAACTAAGAACTACGAATGGTTTTGATTCCCATTGGGATACGTAGTACCGGAATACAATATTATGTCAAGCCATAATCTAAAACAACCCCGATGTTCACTCTTGATTGGACGTTCTACGACGAGATTCCGGTAAGTCGGATCTCGGCAGGAACTTTTTACACTATCAAGTCACCTTACATGTAACTTTTAAGATAATTACAATAGGAATTAAATATTTTAATGATATAATAATCACGTAAAAATATTTACACTAATAATACATATTAATTAAATTTTTTAAAGACTGGGTTGAGGCTAAAATAACTTTCAATAATTTATCACACAATAATTTCTTAAAAATTAAATTAAAGATTTATCATGTGCAGCAACATTATGTAAATCATTTGATAACCCCCGCAAGAAACTAAGTAATAGAGGGTTTAATCTCTTTAGAAGTCAAAAGAAGCATGTAGACGCTGATAGATCCTTTAACCAATCAATATATAGTAGAATCCAATAACAATAATAAGTGCTAGCTTGCAGGGCAGGGGGTCCATGACTCGAGTCTCACTTCCATATGCATTAAAGCATGTTTTGAAATTGCGAGTAGCGTTAAAATTTAGGCACAAATACATTGATGGTGAAAGTCCACTTACGAGCAAAACCCGTGAAGGCATTAATGTCACCCGTTGGCCATTTGGGGTGAGGGTCAGCACAATAAGATAAGTATCAAGGAAACGATTGTGACATCTTCCTCGATCACTATTACTACTTTACTAGTTTGCTACTAACAAACAGATTATATTATTATTAACAGAGAATCGTCTCATTCTTGATGAAGAAACTTTTATTATTTATATGATCATGTTTATTTAAATCTATATCCATAAATTTTTTTTAATAGGGAAATATTAGTTTTAATATTAGTATTTTGTTAGTAGGTGGGGTTTGAACCCTCAACCTCCTTAACACTTCATTCCTTAACTCCCTACCCTATCCATAATTGAAGTTGCATAATGCATGTTATAGAATAGAATTGGTAATTTTTTCAAATCATGAAAATCAAAGTTTTTTTTTTTGAGTACAACTATATTTGAAAAAAACGAAGTTTAAAAAAAACATTTTATATGATTGTTTAAAAAACATTTTAATTTGAAATGGAAAGAGTATTCCCTTATCCTAATCTTTCTCAAGGGGGAAAAAAACTGATGAAGTAGAAACAGAAAGAAGAAAGGGTATCATATCATATATGAAAGTGTGAGATGGGCAAATGAGGAATGGCAGCATGGGCCAGAAATTAGAGAAGCAGGACCAGAACAGAAGGGCGAAGGCGTGGCAACAGTATAGGCCAAAGTCGACACGGGGCGCATTCCAGGCAGCACTAGTGGCAAAGGCCCTAATCTGACATGGTGTCTGATAAGGCCAAGACACTATTGGTCCACACACCCCTTGTGTTACTAAATCAATAAAAATATTAAATAATCAATTATACTCCACCTTTCACTAATACCCATATACCTCCTGTAACCATCATCTTTGCTTTTGTCTCATTCTTTGTCTAGCCTACATAATTGGAGTCCCCTACGAATCACAATTTCAATCACATTCCACCGCCACTTTCTTCTCCTTTACTTTGGTTATTATGGGAATTAATTGCTAGCTTGGCATCCTGAATTTATTTTTCTGGGGTCAATTCTTATCTGATAAAGGCATAAATCCTTAGCCCACTATTCTTCCCTGCCCCCATCTTTAGAATTCGGGAAGGAAATCAAATTGCTGAAATTCAGGTGCTTCACTCCTTTTCCCACTTCCCTAATTGTGATGAATACGGCGCTTTCCAATTGATTTGACACATGAATTGAACCACTAATGATTTAATTGACCTCTATGCTACTACATACGCGATATGTTATTCAACCTTTTGTGTAATAGTGGAGATACGTACGCCTGTCCATTTGTCATGTATGTGAGACTATTTGATGTCATAAGAATGAAAAGATTATATATTATGTTGATTATGAAATATTTTGAAGCTAAGAAATTGGGTGAAGTACTTTTTCCAGTAATACTCCACATGCCCAGCAGCAGTTTAATTTATAAAGTGATGTATAGAGTCATAGAGATCACTAGACCCTCCTGCTAGGGACATAAATATTTTTCTGATCTGAGCCAGTGGCATGTTTAGCCGTCGTTAAATAAGAACAACATGTCATTAGGCCAGCTAAGTCCAACCACATGATGACTTAACACTTTGCTTTAGGACCAAAATACCAAACTTAGTCATCTATTTCCCACTTGCATTTTTTTTTTTTAAAATTGATTCTGACTTGTGATTAGTGCCAAGTCAATTTGGCCATTCGTGAGTTGAAAAAGTCGAATTTGTTCCCTATTAGTGCCAAAACCTTGAGTCTAAGTATCAGAAACTGTCTGCCATTATATTGAAGTTAAGGAACGGAGCATCACAAGCTGTGTTAGTTACTTAGTTATAAGTTGGAGATGAAATTCCATACAACCAAGCTTGTAAGAGATTTTCTGTGCTCCATAACAATCAACAAGGGCAAAGAAATTGGCTCACGGGGCAATTAGCAACAACTTGCACATATTTTATTGTCATGCAAATTGGTTCTGTGTCGCCACTATTACCTTTCCTGTAACTCCTCTTAAAATTGGCATGTGAGAGCACGTTTTATGATTTGTGGAGGAGATAGGGTGATAAGATGCCATTTTCCCATTATAATTTCATGCTTAATTGAGTGGTTTAGCTCTCCTCTTTTGTTGTTTCCCTTTCGAAGTCTAGCTAAATCCATTTTGTTGGGGGTTGGATGGTAACTTATTCTAAACTCAATTATAATTTATTTGTTTTTAATTAATGCAAGTACCTTCGTCTTTATGTATATTTAATTTTGCACTTAATCCTTTTTATGGTTTAACCATTAATTAAAGTTTGGGTCTTGCTAACGAGTATCCTAAGTACATTCATTAAAGAACCTACAAAAGAAAAATTCGTATTAAAAAATTAAGTATTACACTATTCGAAATACTAAATATACATTTTCCCCTACAAATTTTCTCTTTTTGGTTCCTTAAACAATATCCTAAGGTCACTTGTTAGTATTCTCCTTAAAGTTTTAACATAAGGGTTTAAGGCCTTATTGTAATGTTACAAGGGAAAGGCAGGAACACAAAATAATATGATGGGGTGATAACTAATACCTAACCTAAATAATCCTTTCCTGTATATTCTTGCTCCTATCAGCATCTAGTCACCACACCAACATAACGTTATAGGTGAATTGCCTTATTTGTATAATCAAATTTAATATTTAAATAATATCTATTTTTTATTTATATATAATATTTAATTTAATTTTATATAATATATTAATATTTATACATCTTCTTTTCATTGGTTTTACTTTTATGTTTATTCGCAACTCGTTTTTTTAAGTTAAAACCATTCTGACAACGAGGGTAGCACGGAGCAGAAATAATAAGAAAGAAAAATAGAATTTTAACAAGTGTGACGTCTCTTGTGAATCAAGATATGTTATCATATTCTTCTGTCTCATTTCTTGTTTTCACTCATATTTTGACACGTCAATTGAAATTTCAGATAATTTATTTCATTACCCACAAAAATCTAATGTTGAGTGAGGAGAGACAAGAAATAAGATAGAGAAATAAATCATAATTAGTCCATTGTGGTTTTGTGTTCTACTGTTTTATATATGAATTGCTCCCCAACACCCTCCTAAGTACTAACAATCATTGATTGAAGGGGCCAGTAATAGTTCATTACAACGGTTGGTTTGGGATTCAAATAATTTTGGAAAAGGAAAAAAGTTGCTGTGGACAGCATCTTCAAAATTAAGTCCATTAATCTCATTAATACGAATAAGAACAAGTTAATATATAATGTGTACACTTCAACGACTGAGATGAAACTAGCTATGTGGTATGGTTCTTAGGTCATCCGCATCGATGCTAAAAGGTGAGGTGTTTAACTTTTTAGCACCGATGTTTAAAATTATTGGGCGATAAAGCAGGTGCTTGTCTCAATGCTTAATAAGCACAAATCTTGCTGATCGTGACATTTTATTTATTTTTTATTTTTATTATTGAAACTAATTGAAAAGTAATTGAAACCAATGAGAAAAGTGGCCGTTTGTGCCAACAGCTAAAAATAAGACCGATTGGTCTTTTTTTAATTCTTTTTACCAATTACTATGTATAAATATGTGATGAGCTTCCATTTTTTTTACACAACCAAACCTATCTAAATTTTTTCAATCATATTCTCATAGTTTCTCGAAATTTATCCTTCGTTTTTTTACTCAAACTTTCATCTCACGCAATGGATCCTGACCAAGCCAATATCAATTCCTTCTTAAATTTCATGCAAAACTATCAACAGCTCAGTAGTCCAAATTTTCAAAATCATCCACCTATACCAAACCCACAATATAATCCAAATGTAGGTAATTTTCAATTTCCTACACTCCCATTTCCATTTCAATTTCCAACAATGGATCATGGGACTTCAATGGAGACCACTGGTGGGCAATCTTGTGAAAAAGACCAAGAAAAATCAGTCGAGTTCGCTACAGAATCTCAAATGGATACAATCATGCATATATTACATGCATGCATCATTTTGCATAACATGATTGTGGAAGATGAAAGACACACATACGATGGTCGTTTTGATTATTCTTATGATCATCCCAACAATGATGTCTCAACAAATGAAGTACGTAATGGTCCTCATCCACATCTTGCATCATACTTACAAAGGCGAACACTTGTGCAAGATAGGCAAAATCATCAGCAACTTCAAGCGGACCTTCACTACAAAAAACAATTGTTTAGCGACCGTAATATTCGGTCGCTAAACAGTGTAAATCGGTCGCTATTTAATTTTGTGACCGAATTAGCGACCGATTAATGGTGGTGGCTGAATACCTGGTCGCTAAGGTTTTAACGACCGAATTAATATTTCGGTCGCTAATTAGCGACCGAATTTTCAGTCGCTAAATAATAGTAAACGGTCGCTATTAGGTTGGTCGCGTTTTTTGGGTAACCATTTCTAGCGACCGATAATCGGTTGCTAGTTCGGTCGCTAATTGTGGTTACTGTTAACCTATATTAGCGACAGATTTTCGGTCGCTATACCTCATATGTAATTGTTAAATAAAGTTTAGCGACCGAATTATTGGTTTCTAATTCGGTCGCTAAACTGGTTATTATTATTTTCTTTTAATTTTAATTTTTAAAATAATTTTTTTTTCTGATTTTCTTTAAACGTTAGCAAAATTACTAATAAAACACACCAAATTACTAATGAAATATACAATCATAAAAAATAATAAATATATATAAAAAGAATAATCCAAAATGTCGTACAAGAATCGTTTAAAGTCAAAAATATGGGGAAAAAAATCAGTCATGATGAGGGGGAGATGGAGGAATCCAATCATCCTCAGCGTCCATACCACCGACGTCTGCTAGTTGATCGTCCTCTGGAGTAGCAGCATCAGTAGCTGGTGGCGGAACTGGAGGAGCGGCAGCAGGCGGCACAATTGTCAGAGCATCATCCTGAGCAACTGGAGTTTGGATCCTCATCTGCTCCAACACCAGCCGCAGTGTCTGGCCTTGCTCGATGCTCGCCTGCATCAGCCGCTGGTGTGCTTGAGTCAAATGTGCAATCTGGTTCGCCATCTGCTGCTCTCTCTCGCTCTTCTCCCGAAGCTCCGCGTTCAGCTGCGTGATGGTGTCCTGCATTTGGTGGAACAGCTCCTGAGGGACGGTATCGGCGCAGGAAGGAGCAGACGTGCCAGACGATGAAGCGATAAACTCGCCTCCCAGGTGTCCGAGGCCATACACGTGCCCCTTCTTGTTCCTGCCTCCGACGACCTCCAAATAAATGGCATTATCGTCGACGGAGACAGGAGAGCAGGGCCCATCACCAGTCAAAGCCTCATCTTGTGACTGTGAGGCACGTGATATGGAATCGTCCTTCTTCTCGTTGAAGCCCACCTACAAAGTATAGTTGAAGAGATTTAGTTAAAATTATATCTAATATTAACAAATCATTTATAATAAATTACAAGTAAACATTAAATTATTTTTTTGCTTACAGCATAGTTACGGGCCTTGTCGTTGACCCATGTCCCCGACTTCAACTTCTTCGTCCTCTCCACCAACTCCATAGCAGTCGGGGCTGTTGACGAATCTGGGCAAGTATACCCAGTCGTGCAAGTAATACGGTGGTAAGACCGGTTTATCGTATCCACGGGGACTGAGACAAGTACTAGCACGTACCACTTCAACTACTATATAAGCGGATTGTTGGATTGAAGAGAGTTCTAAACTAATTATCAAGCCCACAAAAGTAAAAATAAACCAAATAAGAAAAACAAACTCTTTTTGTTATTTTCTCAAATACTTGGAAGGCAATAAAAAGATGGGTTTCAAAGATGATAAAAGCAGCTGGGGTTAGGTTCACTAAACTTCATCCTCATGCAATGAAACAACTCACAAACAGTTTCCACTTCAGTTATGACAATCAATCCACTAAATTACTCAAGTCCCGATTCCTCGGATGACAAGAGCCTAAATCCACTAATAGACCCTAATTCCTTAGGTGGCCTAGATTAATGAATTCGCATTAAGATTAGGGATCATGTGATTTCTAATAAACCCAGTTCCATTCCTAGATACAAGGCTTACTAGGTGATTAATCTCAATTCCGGTTTCAACACGAATTTTCCAATTGCATATTAAAACACAAATCATGTCATGGGGGTGCTAGCCACAACAAGCATTAAGCATAGAGAATCAATCACTCAATAACAAAGCAGGAACTGTATTGCAAGATTACATCAAATACGTAAGAATTCAGACATAGTTACCCTAACCCCAACAAAGGAGGTTTAGCTACTCATGGTCATAGATACAACCAAAGAAAGATGGATGAAGGAGAGAAGGGATTCCATGGGGGCAATCCTCTGCAGCTGCCTCTGCTTCCAAAGAGCCTTTAGGGTTTCCAAAACTCGTAGCCTCCAAGCCTCCAAAAGTCCCTTCCAATTCTGCCTTAAACAGCTTATAACAGGGAATCTGATTTTCGCGTACTCGCGGGGCGAGCTTATGTTCGCGACGCGAAACTTAATTTTCCAGTCTTTCATGGCCGTGATGTCTGTCACGGCTAGGTCGTGACAGTCTCTGACTTTTGCTGAGAAATGGGATCTCGCGAGGCGAGAATGGCTTCGCGACGCGAGCCAGTAAAATGGTTCTCCAATATGCCCGTGAGGAGCATCATGGCCTGGGCGTGATAGCTTCTGTTTCTCAGGATCGCGAGGCAAAAGATTGTTAGCGAGGCGAATCTTCAGAATTCTGCTTGGCTCAATTTCTCTCTTTTTAAGCTCCAAAAATCATCCAAGCTTCATTATAGCCAAACATACACAGTTTTCCTTCAATTTCTGCAAAACAACACACAGAAACCACCTTCACCCGTTCCAAGGGAAAATCTAATAAAACTCAACTAAAGAATGCCTAATCTATATGAAAAATGCATGCAAATATGTACAGGAAACATCATGTAAAATCACACTATCAAATCACCCCAAGCTTATTCAATTGCTTGTCCTCAAGCAATCACTAAGGCCAGAAGAATAAACAGAACATTGATAGTGAACTAAGAACCCGAGCAAATAATCCAAGCAATAGGCAATTCAAACAATTCAGCAAGAGACAATCAATTCAAGTCCAATTAGAGGCTTAGGTTCCTTAGAATCATGTTCTCACTGATTTGGGCACTCTTTCTCACCTGAAGCTCACCCCAAGCTTGTTCATTTGCTTGGCTCTCTTTTCTCACCTCACTCAAGTGTTTTAGGGGATAAGACTTTTCACTCAATTTTCCTCAAGGAATGAATCCTACCATAGGCTTGACTATCAACCAAATCTCTACTTTATTAATGAAAACAATTAAGAATCAAGAGGTCTTTTTCTTGGTTGTAACGTGGCCATGGGATTAATCGTTAGGTGGGGCAATCAATAAAAGGACATTTCAAAAGGGCTAAACCAAGTATCAAGCATTTCAACACATGACACCTTCTAAAATACCTTCTTGGATTTTCAATTCATTTTTCCACCTTTCTTTTCTTTCTCTTTGCTTTTATTTTTCACTTCTCTTTTTGTCATCCCCTTCTCTATTTTTTTTTCTTTTTCTTTTATTTGGAGAAGGGGAGATTTTTCAACTGAAGAGAACATTTTTCTGATTCTTTTCCCAAACTTTTTCAACTACCTTTTTTACCCTTTTGTAATACTTTAGAAGGTTCCTTCAAACAAATTTATCAAAACATTTCAGGGTACCAAGAAAAGTATTTTCTTTCAGGCTCAAACTTTGGGCAACTAAGGGGTAGCATTTCATCATTCCAAGCTCAGAAGGCCAGAAAAAATACCTATTGCCTCAATCATTTTCAAAAATGTTTTCAAAAATTTTTAAGCTTTGAGATGGTTTCAGGTCAAGTTCTAGAGAAAGCAAACCAAGAGGAATAACACTCTAACACAAAGAATGGGGTAAAATTTTGTGAGTACCCCTTTGGCTCAAAATCTCACATTTTAGTTCAGAATCAATGAAAAACAAAAATCTTCAGAACCATATGCTAATTATCAACTATCCAAGATTATCTCAAACATTTTCATTTGTAGCCATATCACAAGAATAACAAATTGGGTTTAACAATTCACTATCACAAATTATGGGGCACTTAGTTCTCACAATTGGATGCAAAATCTAAACAAGGGCAATCTAATTGTATGATCATGCAAACTATCATGCAAAACTATATGAATGCAACATGCAAAATGCAAATGCAAAATACCCCTACCCCAAGCTTAAAAATTTACATTGTCCCCAATGTAAACAATCAAGTTGGAGAAAGGGAAGAAAAATAAAATAAAATAAAATTAAAAATTGGAACGGCTTACAGAGGCGGTAGCTGTTGCTGACTTTGCTTTTTCTCTGCCTTTTTTGCTCTTCTCCTTGTCTTCTTGCTCTCCCTTCCTTCCTTCCTACCCTGAAAGCACTTGTCACTTCTCAATTTATTATTTTTCCTCTTGAGCTTCTCAAATTATTCAAGAGGTTAAAGCAAAAACAAAACTATTAAGAAAATGAAAACAACTAAAAAGAAGAGTTAAGAAACTTGGGTTGCCTCCTAAGAAGCTCTTCTTTAACGTCACTAGCTTGACGTGTAGACAACTTCTTTCAATTAACCGGGGTCTGCTGGGCATATAAGTTCAAGAGCACTTTTCTTCCATGGAACTCCTGTAAAGAGCTGATTTTGATTATAGGGCCAACAGTTGTGCTTCCCTTTTGCCCCTTTCACTCTGGGCCTCTTGCCCTTTTTCTTACTCCTTCCCGGCGGAGGTTCTGTTTTCACAAGATGAGCAGATCCAACTTCCTCACCAATTGATACATCATTTGTCTTGCATAGCTTCAGATTTGCTTTCATGTTGGGCTTTTCCTTCTTCTCTGGAGTAGAGAGGTGGTGTTGATGTGCAACAACTTCTTCAGCCACTGTATCCACCATATCCATGCGGAAACACTCCTCTTCATTGCTCGTGCGATGCATAGCTTCCAATACATTGAAATTGACTTCTTCTTCTTGCACTCTGAATTTCAGCTGGCCTTTTTCTACATCTATCAAAGCTCGCCCAGTGGCTAGAAAAGGTCTCCCCAGTATGAGCGGAACTTCAGCATCCTCCACCATGTCTAAAACCACAAAGTCCGCTGGAAAGATAAACTTATCCACCTTTACAAGAACATCTTCCAAAATACCATAAGGATGCTTGATTGATCTGTCAGCTAACTGCAATGCCATCCTTGTGGGTTTCACCTCTCCTCCTCCAAGCTTTTTCAAAATGGAGAGCGGCATCAAGTTGACACTTGCTCCCAAGTCACATAAGGCCTTCCTGATAGACACATTCCCAATAGTGCAAGGGATTGTAAAACTCCCAGGATCTTTCAGCTTCGGAGGTAGCTTCCTTTGCAGTATCGCACTGCACTCCTCAGTTAAGGCAACAGTTTCGCCTTCTTTAATCTTTCTTTTCTTTGTGAGCAGTTCTTTCATAAATTTTGCATAATGGGGCATCTGCTCAAGTGCTTCAGCAAAAGGGATATTGATCTGCAACCTCTTGAAAATATCAAGGAACTTGGCAAATTGTTCGTCTTTCTCTTTTTTCTTGGTCAAGTGAGGGTATGGCAACTTCACATAAGAGGGAATCACTTGAGGCTTGTCCCAATCTTTCAAAAGCTGACTTTTAGTCTTCCTCAAAATTGAATTCTCATCTACTAGCTTCTCCCTCTTGTCTTGTTCACTGGCTTTTTCTTCTTCCTCAACTATAACATCTTCATCTTTTTCTTCTTTTTCTTCTTTTTCCTCTGCACTCAATTCTGTTTTCCCATCAACATTCTGATTCTTCACCAAAGGCTCACGGCCCACATTCTCAATACTTTTTCCACTCCTCAAAACAATAGCATTGCAATGCTCCTTCGGATTAGTTTGAGTGTTACCAGAAAAACTGCTGCTAGTTTGCTCAGCTAGGTGCTTTGCAATTTGGCCAACTTGAACCTCCAAATTCTTTAAAGAAGCATCGGTATTTTTCTGGTTCGTCATGGACAACTGCATGAACTGATTAAGTGTGTTCTCCAGAATAGAAACCCGATCTTGAAGTGGTTGTGTAGGAGGAGGCTTGCTTGTTTGCCCGGCATCTTGATTCCAACCAAAATTTGGTTGATTCCTCCACCCTTGGTTGTTGCCTTGTCGCCCATAGTTCCCCATATAATTGGCTTCTTCATGGGAACTAGGTGGTGCCTCACATCTTCCATTCTCATGATCACCTCCACAGAAATCACATCTCGCACTGTTGGTGTGGCATGGTTGTCCCTTGAACAGATTGAAGTTGTTGTGGGAGTTGAGCTAATTGTTTGGTAAGAGACTCCAATTGTTGTGTCATGATCTTGTTCTGAGCCAACAATGCAGTTTGTGAATCTAGCTCCAACACTCCCCTTCTTTGTGTGGGACCCCGATCATGATGCATCAAATAATCATTAGAGGCCATTGCTTCTATCAAAGTCAGGGCTTCCTCTGCTGTCTTTGTATTCATTGAACCTCCAGCTGAGTGATCCAACATGTACCTGGTTGATGGCCTCAATCCATTACAGAATGTTTGCATCTGAGTAAGATCATCAAAACCATGATTTGGGCATCTCCTGAGCAATTCCTTGAACCTTTCCCAGGCGTCATGCAGTGTCTCACCTTCTTGTTGAGCAAAACTCATGATGTCACCCCTTGCCTTTACAAATCTTGATGTGGGGAAGAACCTTGCCAAAAATTTTTCTTCTAAGTTGTCCCATGTAGTGAAGCTCCCCCTTGGTTGTGATTGGAGCCAAGACTTGGCTCTATCTCTTAAAGAAAAAGGGAACAATCTCAATCTAATTGCATCATCAGAAGCACCATTTATCTTCACTGTATCGCACAACTCCAGGAAAGTGGAAATATGACTGTTAGGATCTTCCTTCTCCAATCCAGCAAATTGATTTTGTGAAACCATGTTGATGAGATTTGGCTTGAGTTCAAAATTGTTGGAGTTCACCGGAGGTCTCACTATACTAGTGACATGCCGGTTGAATTTTGTATTGGAGTAGTCACCAAGTGTCCTCCGTGGTGGTGGAGGAGTATCTTCACCATTCCCTGCCATTCTGAGTTCTTCTTGACAAACTGGAGAGATGGAAGTCTCTTGGTCTTCTCCTTGTTGCCCTAACAAATTTTGCTGTCTTGCTTGCCTCCTATTCTTCCTAGTTGTTCTTTCAATTTCTGGATCGTATAGGAGTTGGTCAGCTGGGATAGTACCTCGCATACAAAAACAGTCTAGCAAACAAGATTGTTAGTAGTAAAGGTTAGCACACAACAACAAACACACTAAAAAAAAATTGACAGCAAAAACACACTAGAAAATTGACAGCAAAAACAAAGCAGAAAAAAATGACAGCAAACAGTTTATAACAGAAAAGAAAAATTTTAAAACAGAAAAATTTTGTGCTCAAATTAGTAACCAAAATGGATATGCTAATATTGAAATACAGTCCCCGGCAACGGCGCCAAAAACTTGTTGACGAATCTGGGCAAGTATACCCAGTCGTGCAAGTAATACGGTGGTAAGACCGGTTTATCGTATCCACGGGTACTGAGACAAGTACTAGCACGTACCACTTCAACTACTATATAAGCGGATTGTTGGATTGAAGAGAGTTCTAAACTAATTATCAATCCCACAAAAGTAAAAATAAACCAAATAAGAAAAACAAACTCTTTTTGTTATTTTCTCAAATACTTGGAAGGCAATAAAAAGATGGGTTTCAAAGATGATAAAAGCAGCTGGGGTTAGGTTCACTAAACTTCATCCTCATGCAATGAAACAACTCACAAACAGTTTCCACTTCAGTTATGACAATCAATCCACTAAATTACTCAAGTCCCGATTCCTCGGATGACAAGAGCCTAAATCCACTAATAGACCCTAATTCCTTAGGTGGCCTAGATTAATGAATTCGCATTAAGATTAGGGATCATGTGCTTGATAATAAACCCAGTTCCATTCCTAGATACAAGGCTTACTAGGTGATTAATCTCAATTCCGGTTTCAACACGAATTTTCCAATTGCATATTAAAACACAAATCATGTCATGGGGGTGCTAGCCAAAACAAGCATTAAGCATAGAGAATCAATCACTCAATAACAAAGCAGGAACTGTATTGCAAGATTACATCAAATACATAAGAATTCAGACATAGTTACCCTAACCCCAACAAAGGAGGTTTAGCTACTCATGGTCATAGATACAACCAAAGAAAGATGGATGAAGGAGAGAAGGGATTCCATGGGGGCAATCCTCTGCAGCTGCCTCTGCTTACAAAGAGCCTTTAGGGTTTCCAAAACTCGTAGCCTCCAAGCCTCCAAAAGTCCCTTCCAATTCTGCCTTAAACAACTTATAACAGGGAATCTGATTTTCGCGTACTCGCGGAGCGAGCTTATGTTCGCGACGCGAAACTTAATTTTCCAGTCTTTCATGGCCGTGATGTCTGTCACGGCTAGGCCGTGACAGTCTCTGACTTTTGCTGAGAAATGGGATCTCGCGAGGCGAGAGTGGCTTCGCGACGCGAGCCAGTAAAATGGTTCTCCAATATGCCCGTGAGGAGCATCATGGCCTGGGCGTGATAGCTTCTGTTTCTCAGGCTCGCGAGGCGAAAGATTGTTAGCGAGGCGAATCTTCAGAATTCTGCTTGGCTCAATTTCTCTCTTTTTAAGCTCCAAAAATCATCCAAGCTTCATTATAGCCAAACATACACAGTTTTCCTTCAATTTCTGCAAAACAACACACAGAAACCACCTTCACCCGTTCCAAGGGAAAATCTAATAAAACTCAACTAAAGAATGCCTAATCTATATGAAAAATGCATGCAAATATGTACAGGAAACATCATGTAAAATCACACTATCAGGGGCCCGCTGTTTCTGTGCTTTCTGCACAGAAAAATATAATATTAAATTCATAAGAATAATTAAAAATGAAAACTAATTAATTAAATAGTATATTAAGTCAAAAGTTTAATGTATTACCAGCTCGTCGTAGTGGGCGGCGGCTGATTTAGACCCACCGGTCCAAGCACATGCGCCACCATCAGAAGCTCGATTACGCCGAGCTGTGGCCTGGATCTCCTGGAACTTCTCAGTAGCCCAGTACTGGTCCAGCTGCCTCCTGATCTCATGATCCACCCACCTCCCCTTATTCTGACCCTTCCTCAGCTTGTTCGTCAGATTCTTCATGACCAGTGAGCCTTTATGCTCAACTATGTCCCTGACGAGAGCCTCTAAAGCTAAGTCCCACCTATACTCTTTCTGCAACTTACAGTTGTTAGGAAATTCGTGTGTACATATATATAATGTAAATTTAATTTAACTAACTTAATAAATTGTTACCTTAAACTCTAGAAACAACTGATCCCTATGGTCCGGTGGGATGGCCTTCCATGTAGGCCATGAACCATCAAACTTGCGTCGCAGGATCTTTGATATTGAATCAGAATGGCCCTTCTCGGGCAGAAAGCCGCGGCAAAATTAGAGCATTAATAAATGTTCTAAATAAATTAAAAAACAAGTAAATATAAATTAGCGATACTTTATATATATTAAAAAATAAAATTAGCATACTCGTTATCCCCCCTGGGGATAAGAAGAATCCACCTGTCGGATGGACCACGACTCTCCTGTCCAGATGATGATGATGGTCCTATCGTCGTAGGTGTGGATGATGAGGGTGCAGCCTGTGTCCCGACCACATGAGGCTGGGTGGGGGGTGCAACTCCATCACCCTGAGGTGTCCCGTCCACAGAGGTGCTGGTAGGGTGGTCTCGATCTGAAGGCTGTGGGTCGGCCGGGGAAGGGACTCTCGCAGCACGACCTCCACGACGACCTCCATGACGACCCCTACCTCTAGAGGAATCTGCCATCTGTGAAAAAAATGAAAAGATGATTACACAATAGTGTAAATAATACAAAAATAAATTATCTAATAAGTAGAATGACATTTACACAATGAATTATGACATAAATAAATTACCTAAGTAGAATCTCCGTCACTAAATTCATCCTCACTCTCATCAGTATCACTTGATCGGAATGTACCTTCGCTATATGCGTCCAACTCGGGTTGATCCATTAACTCTCTTTCAACTTCTTCCCCATTTCCGAAATGTCCGCCAGAGAATTAACAATAATGTCCGGCGTAATTTGCAATGGTACGTGGGGTCTTGAAAACTCATCATCTTGGTACGGAGCATTTTTTCAGGCTGGTTGATCACATTATTAGTAATTATACTGCGAGTCTTTATCTTAATAACACCCAACCAGCCATGATGTCCTTCGGGATATGGCGAGTAATAAACCTGCTCTGCCTGTTGTGAAAAAATGAATGGGTCGTACACCTTATTATACCTTCGAGACAGCCTAACTTGAACAATACCATAATTTTTATCTATTTTTGTCCCTACGTCAAGAGTAGGATCAAACCAATCACACTTGAAGATAACTAACTTCATCACGGGGAAACCGGTATAATCGAGTTCAAGGATGTCAGTTAGAACCCCATAGAAATCATCCTCTACATTGCCATCAGTGGATCGCACACAAACACCATTATTACACGTCTGCATTCCTTCATTCCATGTTTTTGTGTTAAATTTATATCCATTTACAATATAAGTATTCCATGATGTAACCCATCTGTTAGGCCCCCATGCCAAATTTGTCAACAATGGATTTTGAACATTTTTTTCTGGATCTAGTACCTAAAAAATCAAATATTATATTATTCTTATACATGATATATATTTAAGGAGATAAAATGTATTTCAACAAATGAAGATGCTTAACCTACATATTTACTGAACCACGTATCAAAGTGAGAAGTAATTTCTCGATCAACCTGATCGTTTGAAATGTCAGGTTGGAGATCCCTTAGAAAATTGTCGTACATCCTACATATGGGAGATTAACAGCAGGATGATTAATAATCATAAATGTCAATTGAACTTATAAAAGACATTATAGAAACTTACTCTAAATATGGCGCGACCTCTTCACAATTTTGAAGGATATACAGATGAGCAGCATTAATGTCACGCTGCTCCAAGAAATATCCTTTTGATTTGCCACTAAATATGCCCGGATAGTTGAATATTGATATAGGAGGACTAGTTGAACTTCCTTCGCCCGAATCGACGTTTCTAGGCATCCTTGTCCTTCTCGTGTTAACTTCGTCCGGATAGAAATAAGAGGCAAAAGTGGAAGTCTCCTCTACTAAGTATGCTTCACAAATGGAACCCTCCACTCGTGCCTTGTTCTTGACTTTGTGTTTAAGGGAGTGCAGGAACCTATTACAGAGGGATACATACAAATAATTACTAGTTTTAGGGAAAGCTAAACTACGCTCTCGTGTTCGTGAATTTCATATGTATTAAGTAAAATAGTTGATGTTGTTTACCTCTCAAATGGATACATCCAGCGGTATTGGACTGGGCCACCAACTCTTGCTTCGTAAGGTAGATGAACTGGCAGGTGTTCCATGGAATCAAAGAAACTCGGCGGGAAGATTTGCTCCAGCTTACATAACAAAACGGGTATCTTGACTTCCATATCCTTTAATTGATTCACATTTAGTGTTGTCGATGTAAGCTCCCTGAAAAAGTGGCTAAGTTCAACAAGTAGGTTCCAAATTTGCTTCGGTAATGCGTCGAACGCAATTGGAAGCAACCGTTTCATGAACACGTGGCAATCATGACTCTTCATTCCATGTAACTTTCTTCCTTAATGTCAACACATCTACCCAGATTGGAAGCATACCCATCTGGTATCTTTAGTTCTTTAACCCACTTATAGACGGCCACTTTCTGTGCTTTGCTTAGTGTATAACTTGCATTCGATTTGATAAGTCTGCCACGACCACCGTCCTGCAACTCAAGCTCCTTCCGATTACAAATGTCAACCATGTCCAATCGGGCTTTATTTGTATCCTTTGTCCTCCCCTTGATGTCCATCACAGTGTCAAACACATTCAAAAACACATTCCTCTCAGTATGCATGACATCAATGTTGTGACGGAGTAGCTGCGTCCTCCAATACGGCAACCTCCAAAATATACTTTGTTTTGTCCAATTATGGTTGACGCCATAATCAGGAATATGTTCTCCTTGGGTTTCATGGACGAGCGGTAAGTACTGTACTCTGCGCCATACATTAGGACCAGTCAAACATGGTGGAGGCGGTGTTGTCTCCGCACAACGCTTCTTGAATGCATTCTTGTTCCGCCTATAAGGATGATCTTCTGGAAGGAATTAACGATGACAATCAAAATATGAGATGTTTCAACTGTTTTTAAGCGTGAATGCCTTCGATCGCTCCATACATATTGGGCATCCAAGCTTCCCCGCGGTCATCCAACCCGACATCATCCCATAAGCAGGAAAGTCGTTGATCGTCCACATTAAAGCTGCTTTCATGATGAAATTCTGCTTCAAAGATACGTCATATGTCAACACACCATCATTCCACAGCATTGTCAACTCATCTATCAGCAGCTGCAAGTACACATCAATCTTACCTTTTGGATTAGACGGACCCGGAATTATGACTGTTAGGAACATAAACTCCCGCTTCATGCACATCCTCGGGGGAATATTGTACGGAGTCGGGATAACCGGCCAACAAGAGTATGCTTTTCCAGACTGCCCAAAAGGATTAAATCCATCAGTAGATAACTCCAATCGGACATTGCGAGGGTCCTGCGAAAATGCCATATGAACCCTATCAAAATGCTTCCAAGCTTCTCCATCGAATGGATGACACAAGATATCTTGCTCCCTCTCAAGCTCACTATGCCACCTCATGTGAGCTGCAGTGGCCATCGAAGAGTACAATCTTGTAAGTCTTGACACGAGCGGAAAGTACCACATCTTTTTTAGCGACCTCTTCTTCTCAATGCCCATCCTAGTGGTTGTCTTATACCGATCCGCACCACAAAATCGACAACATGTTATGCTTTCCGATGAATCATCCTTATAGTACAACATACATCCATTCGGGCAACAATCAATTTTCAAACACCCCAGACCCAAATTTTCCACAGACTTCTTAGCATGATAAAAACTAGTAGGCATCCGATTGTCTTCTGGAAACGCCTTGGACACTGACCTGGTGAGGCGATTAAAACAGCCTTCTTGCATATTGTAGTTAGATTTGATACTCAACCATTCCATGCACATCGACAACTCCGTGTACTCCCGACATCCTTCCCACAATGGAGATCGTGCAGCACTCAGCATATCATAGAATCTTTGAGCTTCGGGATTCGGATTCTCCTCTATGTATTGGGAACCCATTCCACCATCTTCTTCCCCATCTTCTTCTAGTACAACACCAACCGATGGTCCAGCATGATCCATTATCATCTTCTCGTATGGATTCAATTCTTCCTTCCGGTCACCACTTCCATAGTACGAACCTTCAACCACAATCGGGTTTAAGTCAGGCAACGTCTCACCATGGTTACTCCACCAATAGTAATCAGGCATGAAGCCCTTCTCATAAATATCAGCCACAACTCCATCCACACTTTTGAAAGATTGACACTTGCATCTTTTTCAAGGACACCTCAATTGATCACCGCCCAGTCGTATAAATCTCTCCTGGCTAACAACAAACTCTATAAACTCACCCACTCTAACTCTATACTCTTCCCTAAGACGTTTATTCCGATCCAACCTACGATACATCCATTTCTGATTCTCCGGAATATCCATTGCTGGTAATTAAATAGTCTGAACCAATCCTACAATAACACTTATATATTATGGTGCATTCCAATAACTCCATCAATCTTGTTCTTATGACAAGGTATGAACCTATCCCATTCGAGAAGAAACCTTTTCCACACTCGGCTACTAATAGTTATTCCCATATTCAAATACCTTATACTTGACAAAATTTTGGCAGCATTTCCCATCGGTCTCCAAGTTACACGACTCGAGCACGGTCAGAATCACCGCGATCAAGTATGCATGATAAGCCTCTGGCTCATCTAGTTTTATGGCTAGTATGACCAGGGTTTTGTGCTAATTATATTTCGTTTTCGCCCAAATTAGACTCGATTGTCCTCAAGCAACATTTTGAGTCCTTTAAGTAGTTTTAGGTTAATTTAGCCAGTTTTGAGTCAAATAAAACACTTATGGCTATTTCATTGTTTTCAGGTTAACTTAGAAGTTATGGGAATGAAGAAACAGGGGAAATTTCAATCCTGGAGGTATTCGCCTCATGAGAGTATTCTCGCCTCGCGACCCTAAAGACCAACCTGAACTGCAGAATGTCATCCTTTCTGTGTAACCCCGCGAATCCTCTTCTCGCCTCATGATGAGCCTCTGTTTGACTGGTTTTATAACTAGTAAAGACCTTGGCTTTGTGCTAATTTTATATCATTTTCACCCAAATTAGACTTGATTGTCCTTAAGTAGTATTTTGAGTCTGTAAAGTGTTTTTAGGTTAATTTAGTTGATTTAGAGTTAAATAAAATACTTATTCTATTTTCTGTTTTCAGGTAAATAAAAAGGAATAATTCTAGAGTTTCTCGCCCCGCGATAAGACTGTTCGCCTCGCGAACCAGAAGGTGACTGCTCCAGAAATTGCCAACCATTCTGTCTCGCCCCGCGAAGAAATGTCTCGCCTCGCGAGTCATCCAAGCCTGAAAAGTCAGAGACGATCACGGTTTACCCGTGTGAAAGGTCACGGGCGTTACAGTTTGGAATTTGAAGAGATTCGCCTCGCGAAGGATATGCTCGCCCCGCGAGAAGATCAAGAGTTGCAGACTGTTCGCATTATTCGCCTCGCGAACAGGATGATTCCAGAAATGTGTATATAAGTAGTCTTAGGCAGAACTGAGAAGTTAGTCAGAGTTAGCCAGTTTTGGCTAGTCTTTGATAGTCAGTAGTAGTAGTTTATTTTCCTTCCTTTTCTTTTATGTTTATTTCTGTAATGGAGAATTAGTCTCCTAGATTAATCTACTGGGATTGGTTTCCATTTACATTTGAGGTTTTATAATTCCTGCTTTCATTTGCTATTCTCTTTTCAATGCGATGCTACATGTTTCTGTTTGTTATTTCAGGAATGTATAGTATTGTATTGATTCATTGCGGTGATGATATGCTCTTATACTTAATCGCGTTTGTTATTTCGCGTGCGTTCATTCATGTTCGTTTGTTCATGAGGGCTTAACCCCGTTTGTTATTTCGGGAATAGGAACATACATCCGTAGTAGCGAATTTCGTTTGTTATTTGTTGCTACAACCGGGAGGGGATTAGAATCTGCTTAGGGCTTGGATTTATTTGAACCAATGATAGTGGGAAACCAAGAACAGTAGGTTAATCGTTCTTTAGCTTATTTGCTATTCTCTTTAACTGCTTTGTTTTCATTGTTTTGTTTTCTTTATTTTATCTCAATCCAAAACCCCCAAAACTAACTTTTGATTTTCTGTTAATAATAACAACACTAAAGAGTCCTTGAGAGACGATATCCGAGTTGTCGCTCTACACTACATTATTTTAATAATCGCTCGTTCTTTTTGGCGCGTGGCGACAGCGCGGTCACCTCACGAACCTGAAGGCTGACTGTTCCAGAAAAATGCAAACCTTTCTGTGTCGCCTCGCGAACCATGTCTCGCCTCGCGAGAATGAAGACCAGAAGCCATCACGCCCAGGCCCTGATTCTCATAATGGGCGTAATAAGAAGACTCTTCCATTCCTCGCCTCGCGAGCTATTCTTCGCCTCGCTAGAACGCCAAACGTTGCAGATTTCTTCATAAGATTCGCCTCGCGAGTCAGTGTTCGCCTCGCGAGAGGGCGCAGTCCTGAAAGTTATAAATTGCTGTTCTGGGCAGATTTGAAGAACTTTTCATTATCCACTGTTTTTTTTATAGAATTTCTGGTTGTGATACGTTTTCCATGGAGAACTAATTTTCTTGGATTAGTCTACTGTAATCGATTTCCACCGCATTTGAGGTTCTGTAATTCCTGTTTTGTTTGCTTTTCCCTTTTCAATACTATGCTATATATTTCTGTTTGCTTAATTCAGGAGTGTATAGTGTTTGTGTTGATTTATTTCGGTGATGTTATGTTCCTATATTTAATCGCGTTTGCTTAATTCGCGTGTGTTCAATTCGTGTTTGCTTAATTCACGAAGGGCTTAACCCCGTTTGCTTAATTCGGGAATTAGGAACATATATCTCGTAGTAGTGATTTCGCTTGTTAATTGTTGCTACAACCGGAAGGGGATTAGAATATGCTTAGGGCTTGGAATTTATATGAACTGATGATGGTTGGGAAATCGAGAACAGTAGATTAATCGTCTTTAGCTTATTTGATAATCTCTTAAACTGCTTTGTTTTTATTGCTTTGTTTTCCAATTGAATTTCAATCCAACCCCCCCAAAAAAACTGATTTTGTGGTGAATAACAATTCAAGAGTACTTGTGAGACGATACCCGAGTTGTCGCGCTCTACTACAATTTTATAAAACCGCTCGCTTTTTGACCCTTGTGCGACAGCGCATCAAAAATTGGCGCCGTTGCCGGGGACTCTTGTTTGTTATTTTCGCATTTTTTTTCTTTCTTCTTTTATTTTCGTTTTTGTTTTGAATTAGTCTGGCTACTAGGTCTACTTGCCCTGACTTGTGTGATTTTGATCCTGAAATTGAAAGAACACTGCACACACGCCGTAGAGCAATTCGGGCTTGCACTAGTGGTGATTCTAATTCTGAAACTGTTTTTGATAACATGGGTGACCAAAGGACATTAAGACAGCTTGCTGCCCCTGATGTTAATTATAATGGCTTGTGTATTGAATATGCTGGTGTTGTTACTCCCTTTGAATTAAATTCTGGTTTAATACATTTGCCAAGGTTTAGTGGTCTTGCAGGTAAGGATCCATATAAGCATTTGAAGGAATTCCAGGTTGTCTGCTCCACACCCTTGAGACCAGAGGGAATAACTGAGGATCACATCAAGCTGAGAGCCTTCTCGTTCTCACTACAGGGCGCTGCAAAGGATTGGCTGTACTATCTTGAGCCAAACTCTGTTACCACCTGGAACGATTTGAAGAAGGTTTTCTTAGAGAGATATTTTCCTGCCTCCAGAGCTGCATCAATCAGGAAGGAAATATGTGGCATCAGACAAGGCAATGAGTCATTGGCTGAGTACTGGGAGAGATTCAAGCAGTTGGTATCCAGTTGCCCTCAGCATCAGATTTCCGAGCAACTCCTTATTCAGTATTTTTATGAGGGGTTACTACCGATGGATAGAAATATTTTGGATGCTGCTAGTGGGGGAGCACTTGTTGATAAGACTCCGGTTGCTGCCAAGCAATTGATTGAAAATATGTCACTAAACTCCCAGCAGTTTACAACCAGGAGAAATTCTGTTGAGACAAGGGGTGTGAATGAGGTCCATAGCTCTTCTTCCAACCAGTCCCTGGAGAATAGAATTGATGAGCTCACTTCTTTGGTGAAGCAATTGGCAATGGATAAGGTTCAGCCGGCAAGGTTGTGTGGCATGTGCAGCTCTCCTGAGCACCTGTACGATGCATGCCCCATTCTGAAAGAAGGGTCAGTTACTGATTTGCCTCAAGCTTATGCAGTCCATCCTTACAATCAACGTAACAATCAGAACCGGTACAGCACTCCTGACCTCTCAACAAATAAGTACCACCCCAACTGGAGGAATCATCCTAACCTTCGATATGGGAACTCATCCCAACAACAACCGATGGCACCACCACGGAATCCTCCTCAAGTGATCACTTACGCACCTTCCGGACCTTCACTAGAGGACATGTTCAAGCAAATGACTTCACAAATAACTGGACAAATAAATGCACAAAATCTCCAGTTTCAGCAGCAATTTGGACAGTTACAGCAACGAACGGATGCTAGCATTAATACTTTGCAAACACGGGTTGGACAGATTGGTCAGTTTCAGCAGTGAACGGATGCTAGCATTCAAGCCTTACAGGCACAGATTGGACAGCTTGCCACTTCCATGAATAACATACAGCAAGCTCAAGGATCAAACCAACTACCTGCACAAACAGTGATGAATCTCAATGTCTCCAATCCTAATGTGAGTGCCTTTTCTTTGAGATCCGGGAAGGTTGTAGAGGCCGCCCCTGGAAAAAATGAAGAAACTGTTGAGGTAACTCCTGAGCCTTCAGCTGATGTTGAAGCTGAGAGAGTATATGTGCCACCAATCCCCTTCCCACAAAGAGTGCAGAAAAATAAGAAGAGTGGTGGGGAAGATAAGGAGAGGGAGATTCTAGATGTGTTCAGAAAGGTGGCGGTAAATATTCCCCTTTTGGATGTGATTAAGCAGGTGCCCAAGTATGCAAAATTTCTGAAGGATTTATGCTCCCACAAGAGGAGGTTGAAGGGTAATGAGAGAGTTAATCTAGGGCAAAATGTTTCAGCCCTCATTCAGCCTAAGCCTGCACTTGAAAGGGTCACTGTTTTAGCCCTCACTCAGGCACTACCACAGAAGTGCAAGGATCCGAGCACTTTTGCTATTCCATGCACCATTGGGGACAACAAATTCGAAAATTGCATGTTGGATTTGGGAGCCTCCATAAATGTCATTCCCACCTCTGTTTTCAACAACCTTGATCTTGGTCCCTTGCAACATACGGGTCTCACTATCCAGTTGGCCAACAGGACCAGTGCTCGCCCCATGGGAATGGTAGAAGATGTGCTGGTACAAGTTGATGAGTTGATTTTCCCTGCTGACTTTTACATCCTGGACATGGCAGGGGAAACAAATTCAAGTAGATCACCAATCATCCTGGGCAGACCGTTCATGAAGACGGCAAAGACAAAGATTGATGTTGATGACGGAACCATGTCCATGGAGTTTGGTGACATTGTTGCAAAGTTTAACATCTTCGATGCTATGAAACATCCCTTGGAAGAGCACTCTGTTTTCCAAATAGAGTTGCTCTCTAAAATTATTGATGACACCTGTGATGACTTGGTTTCTGATTTTCCATTTATTTCTGGCTTTGATGATATTTATTCATGTACTGACTGTACTAACACTAACCCTTGTGCTGTTTGTGCTGAGTTCATTGATTCTACTTTGCAGGGTGATAGTGTGAGTGAAGCTGTCTGTTCAGCTGAAGTTCTTGACATCATGGCTGCTCCAAATATACCATCCATTGAGCAGCCACCCTCCTTAGAGCTCAAGCCACTTCCTGGGAATCTGAAGTATGCTTACTTGGAGAGGAATGAAAAACTTCCAGTCATTATTTCATCCAACCTTGACTCTGATCCGGAAGCTAAGCTCTTGGAGGTTCTGAAGAAGCACAAGAAGGCGATTGGGTGGACCTTGGCTGACATCCCAGGAATTAGCCCCTCCAGATGTATGCATAGAATTCTATTGGAGGATGGGGCTAAACCAGTTAGGCAGCCCCAAAGGCGGCTCAATCCATTGATTCTGGATGTTGTAAAGAAGGAGGTGACTAAACTTCTGCATGCGGGTATCATATACCCCATCTCTGATAGTACTTGGGTAAGTCCAGTACAAGTTGTACCCAAGAAGTCCGGCCTCACAGTGGTAAGAAATGATAATAATGAGCTTGTCCCCACTAGAGTCCGGAATAGCTGGCGAGTCTGTATTGATTATAGGAAGTTGAACCAGGCCACCAGAAAGGATCATTTTCCCTTGCCGTTCATCGATCAGATGCTCGAACGGCTGGCTGGTAAATCCCACTACTGTTTTCTTGATGGCTTTTCCGGTTATTTCCAGATCCATATTGCACCAGAGGATCAGGAAAAGACCACTTTCACGTTCCCCTTCGGCACGTTTGCCTACAGGAGGATGCCATTTGGCCTTTGCAATGCTCCTGGCACTTTCCAGAGATGCATGATTAGCATTTTTACTGAATTTATTGAAAATTGCATGGAAGTGTTCATGGATGATTTCACTGTATATGGTTCCTCATTTGATGCATGCTTGCATCGTCTGAATTTGGTTCTAGAAAGATGCATTGAAACTGACCTGGTTTTGAACTATGAAAAGTGTCGTTTTATGGTTGACAAGGGGATTGTTTTGGGGCATGTTATTTCTAAAGAGGGTATTTCAGTAGATCCTGCTAAAATTGATGTGATTTCTACATTGCCTTATCCATCTTGCGTTCGCGAGATTCGTTCTTTTCTTGGTCATGCAGGTTTCTACAGGCGCTTCATTAAGGACTTCAGCAAGATAGCTCTTCCTCTGTCAAACTTGCTGAAGAATGATGCCATGTTCCACTTTGATGACAACTGCAAGAAGGCATTTGACTACCTGAAAAGGGCATTGACCTCTACCCCCATCATCCAGCCCCCTGACTGGACCCTCCCTTTTGAGCTCATGTGTGATGCTTCTAACTATGCTGTGGGAGCGGTCCTGGCACAAAGGGTGGGCAAGGCTGCACATGTCATTCATTATGCTTCTAGGACTTTAGATGCTGCACAGTCTAATTACACCACCACTGAAAAGGAACTTCTAGCTGTTGTTTTTGCTCTTGATAAATTTAGGTCATATTTGCTAGGTTCCAAGGTTATTGTTTTTACTGACCATGCAGCTCTGAAATACCTGTTGAAGAAACCAGAAGGGAAGCCGAGATTGATTCAGTGGATGCTGTTGCTCCAAGAGTTTAATGTGGAGATAAAAGACAAGAGTGGAGCTGAAAATTTAGTAGCTGATCACTTGAGCAGAATAGCAAGGGATGAGGATCCTTCTCCCATCCAGGATGATTTTCCTGATGAGCAGCTTCTACATCTGCATGGGGTAACTCCTTGGTTTGCTGAAATTGTTAACTATCTTGTTGTTGGTGTTTTTCCTGCAGGTGCAACTAGATCACAGATCCACAAGCTCAAGAGTGATTCCAAGTACTATGTTTGGGATGATCCGTACCTTTGGAAGTTTTGCAATGATCAGGTAATTCGGAGGTGTGTCCCCGACTATGAGATCGAGTCCATTTTGCACTTTTCTGATGCCTCTCAAGTAGGGGGACATTTTGGGCCACAGAGGACTGCAAGAAAAGTCCTAGATTCTGGGTTCTACTGGCCCACAATTTTTAGAGATGCTTATGAGGTCTACCGGACTTGTAAGAAGTGTCAAACAGCAGGCACTGCCATCACTCGTAGGAGTGAAATGCCTCAGCAGCCCATGCTTTTTTGTGAGGTGTTTGATGTGTGGTTATGGGTCCCTTCCCTGCATCTTTTGGTTTTCTATATATTCTTTTGGCTGTTGACTATGTTTCAAAGTGGGTGGAAGCTATCCCCACTAGGACTAACGATTCTATAGTTGTTTCAAATTTTGTTAGATCCAATATTTTTTGTAGGTTCGGAATACCTCGGGATATCATCCGTGACCAGGGCACTCACTTCTGCAACCACACCATGGAAGCTCTACTCCGGAAGTATGGAGTTGTGCATAGAGTCTCCACTGCTTACCATCCCCAGACCAATGGCCAGGATGAGATATCAAACATGGAGATCAAGCAGATCTTAGAGAAAATGGTGCAACCGAATAGGAAGGACTGGAGCCGCCGTCTAGAAGACGCACTGTGGGCTCAGAGGACTGCTTTCAAGACGCCAATAGGGATGTCCCCCTTTAGGCTTGTATTTGGTAACGCATGTTATCTCCCTGTGGAAATTGAGCACCGTGCGTATTGGGCGGTCAAGTGCTGTAATTTGGAAATGAAAAAAGCTGGTATTGAAAGGAAACTCCAATTACAACAGCTTGAGGAGCTTAGGCTAGAAGCCTATGAAAGCTCCCGGATTTATAAAGAGAAAACCAAGCATTTTCATGATAGGATGATTGCTAGGAAAGAATTTTCTGTGGGCCAACAGGTCTTACTGTTTAACTCCCGCCTGAAAGTGATGGCTAGGAAACTTAGGTCCAAGTGGATTGGACCATTTGTTGTTACTAATGTTTTTCCTTATGGTGCAGTAGAGATTAAAAGTGCAGGTAGCAACAAGGCCTTCAAGGTTAACGGGCAGAGGCTGAAGCTATTCCATGAGAGCTCAATGCCTGCGGATGCTAATGTTGAGGATCTCTCCTTGGAAGCTCCCACCTACACTGCCACTTGATCAGGGAGCACCCCTTCCTTTCCCTCACTCTGATTTTATAATTATGTTGTTTCATTGGGGACAATGTATGTTTTAAGTGTGGGGGAGAGAACCAATTGTAGTTTTGTTTTGTGTTTTGTTTTGTTTTTCTTTTAGATCTTGAATAATTTGTGTGAGTCTTTGGTCGGTGAGCTTGATTGGTTTTGATTGATTTGGCACAGATTGATTGCATGATTTATGTGATGATTCCCCCTAGGTTGAATTTTTTTTGAAAAGTGATCCCCATGAAGAAAAAAAATTGGTTCCTAAACTTTGAGATATTTTATTGTGATGGCATGATTTATGATAAGTTTGGGGTGAAGGGGTGCACACACTAGGGATAGAATCTCGGTCAAACAATTTGCAAAAATGTCCAGGTGAGGATTTGAGCCTCCAACATGTTTTTAACTGTGTGAATCACTTTTGAGTTGCAGTTTCCCGAATTTGCTTGAATCTCTTCTTGGTTTGCATGCTTATGTGATTGCATCATATGATTTAGGCATTTTCTTTGTAAATAACCACTTGGCCTGAAAAGAACCAATTACTAATGCATGTTCCTTGGTTAGCCCCTTTGAGCCTGATTAGCCTATTGTTTCTTGTTGACCTTATGTTATGAGCCTAAAATCTGGAAAAAACCATGTTAACCCGATCTTAGGATTAGGAGAGCATGGAAGTTTAGCAAAGAGAAGGTTTGTAAGAAACTAAGTTTGGGGTGGCTACAAGGATGTGACATGTCATTCTGGGGTGAGAAAAAGAAAAAAAAATAATAAAAAGGTTGGAGCAAAAGGCAAGAAAAAAAAAAGAACAAAAAAAAAGAACAAAAAATGTCAAAAAAAAAGATATCTAAGGAAAAAGGTTGTAGTCACCCAAAGCATAAAGAAAAATGGAAAAAGGAACTTGAGTGGAAATTCAATGTATCAAAATGTTCATGCTCTCTTAGTTCCTAGGGACTTAAGCCTAGTTCCTTTGTATATCCTACCCTTAGCCAGGCCCCATTACAACCTTTAAAAGACCTTTTGATGTTGCATGCATGTTTCCGTGGGACCCATTTTGAGATGAAAATCAAATTCATGGGAAGTGCTCTTAAAAGTGAAATTGAGTGAATTGTTGATAGCCTAGACAAACTGAGCGATTGAGTGAAACACTAAATGCCCTTGTGAGGAAGGCGATTGTTTGAATTTGGTGATCTCCCTCTTGTGTGTAACTTGGATCCCTTGCTTAGATTAATGATTGTTTGAATGATGAAATTCTCAAATGTTTAGAGTGAATGCATGTGGGGATTGCTTTGTTTGAAAGGGGGGAACATTGAAGAAAACTGTTTTGATTAAATTGCATGACATTTGTGCGAAAATTGATTAAATCTTTAAGCTTGCCATGTCTTGAGTCTTTTTGAGTTTTTGAGTTTTAGTTTGCTTGGGGACAAGCAAAGTTTAAGTTTGGGGTATTTTGATAAGCCTCTGGCTCATCTAGTTTTATGGCTAGTATGACCAGGGTTTTGTGCTAATTATATTTCGTTTTCGCCCAAATTAGACTCGATTGTCCTCAAGCAACATTTTGAGTCCTTTAAGTGGTTTTTGGTTAATTTAGCCAGTTTTGAGTCAAATAAAACACTTATGGCTATTTCATTGTTTTCAGGTTAACTTAGAAGTTATGGGAATGAAAAAACAGGGGAAATTTCAATCCTGGAGGTATTCGCCTCGCGAGAGTATTCTCGCCTCGCGACCCTAAAGACCAACCTGAACAGCAGAATGTCATCCTTTCTGTGTCGCCCCGCGAATCCTCTTCTCGCCTCGCGAACCTGAAGGCTGACTGTTCCAGAAAAATGCAAACCTTTCTGTGTCGCCTCGCGAACCATGTGTCGCCTCGCGAGAATGAAGACCAGAAGCCATCACGCCCAGGCCCTGATTCTCATAACGGGCGTAATAAGAAGACTCTTCCATTCCTCGCCTCGCGAGCCATTCTTCGCCTCGCTAGAATGCCAAATGTTGCAGATTTCTTCATAAGATTCGCCTCGCGAGTCAGTGTTCACCTCGCGAGAGGGCGCAGTCCTAAAAGTTATAAATTGCTGTTCTGGGCAGATTAGAAGAACTTTTCATTATCCAATGTTTTTTTTATAGAATTTCTGGTTGTGATACGTTTTCTATGGAAACCTAATTTTCTTGGATTAGTCTACTGTAATCGATTTCCACCGCACTTGAGGTTCTGTAATTCCTGTTTTGTTTGCTTTCCCTTTTCAATACTATGCTATATATTTCTGTTTGCTTAATTCAGGAGTGTATAGTGTTTGTGTTGATTTATTTCGGTGATGTTATGTTCTTATATTTAATCGCGTTTGCTTAATTCGCGTGTGTTCAATTCATGTTTGTTTAATTCACGAAGGGCTTAACCCCGTTTGCTTAATTCGGGAATTAGGAACATATATCTCGTAGTAGTGATTTCGCTTGTTAATTGTTGCTACAACCGAAAGGGGATTAGAATCTGCTTAGGGCTTGGAATTTATATGAACTGATGATGGTTGGGAAATCGAGAACAGTAGATTAATCGTCTTTAGCTTATTTGATAATCTCTTAAACTGCTTTGTTTTTATTGCTCTGTTTTTGCTTTGATTTCCAATTGAATTTCAATCCAACCCCCCCCCCCCCCCCCAAAAAAAAAAACTGATTTTGTGGTGAATAACAATTCAAGAGTCTTTGTGAGACGATACCCGAGTTGTCGTGCTCTACTACAATTTTATAAAACCGTTCGCTTTTTGACCCCTGTGCGACAGCGCGTCAATGCACCAGGAGAACAAAAGGAAATGCATCAGACTGAGATTTCAACAAGTATATATGGCATTTGAACATTGAAATGACTATTGTACGAGTGTGAAAAAGGTTTTTTCCCAAACTGTCCCACTTGGACAATTCAAGATTCAATACAATGAGCATGCATACCTTGATAAGTTACGCATGCTCATTAATATTGAATCTCAAATAGGAAACTAAGGCTTTCGTAAATTAATTATTAACTCTAAGTGAAAATAAAACCATTAACCTATAAATATTGCAACATTGTTGAGCTTATATAAATTGAAGCATAAATCAATACAAACTTAGATTAAATATTGTAGCAAACATCCTATTGAGCTCCGCTCTCCACTAACAAACAACACATATTGACAAACACATGCATAAACATTAAATTATCAGCATACAATCAGACAAGATCACATCCTATTGAGCTCCGCTCTCCACTAACAAACAACACATATTGACAAACACATGCATAAACATTAAATTATCAGCATACAATCAGACAAGATCACATCCTATTGAGCTCCGCTCTCCACTAACAAACAACACATATTGACAAACACATGCATAAACATTAAATTATCAGCATACAATCAGACAAGATCACATCCTATTGAGCTCAGGTCTCCACTACCAAACAACACGATAATTCACATAATACATTACACTGAGTGTTCAGAGAACTTACCTGAGAGAGAAAACACAACCGAGCAAGGATAAGGGGGGGAGCCAGAGCCAACAGAGAGTAGAAGAATATGACAACAAGGACCTATCGTGTATAAATGAAATTAGGCATTTCAAATCAAATCACTATTCTATATATACAGAATCCAGTACAACTATTTATAAGAATAGAAACACATAAATTAATATAAAATAGAATCAACAATATACGGTTACAAATTTAGAACAACTTGCAACTTCCCTTCTTCCTTATACTCTCCTCCCCATCTCCTTTATTTCAGAAGAAGAGGAAACAAAGGGAGAAAAGTACTAAGGAACATTTTCTCTCCCAAAACCTAACTCTTGGAAGATGAGGTAAGGGTTTAAATATTAAATTAAAAATTCCATTTGTTTGTGGTTTGTCATATTTGCATGTCTGAGAACTCAAAACAAAATGCAAAACACAAAATTTAAGCTTTAATCAGTGACAAAAACGTAACTATAATAAACTAAACTAAAAAAAAGAATGTTTCAAATGCTTTTTGGACGGGCAAAGCAAGTGTCACGATTCATGAAATCATCCAGACCTGGACTCTACTCTGGTGTTTATACAAACACATAAAACTCACCCAGGATAATTGTTCTCTCTCACTTTTAACTCTCAAACTCACACAGCATTTATAAAGGAAGAGAAGAAAATTTATATTCTCATATTGTTGATTCATTTCCTTTATGATTTCTGCAAACACAAACATGAAAATAATGACCACCAACAGCAACACAAAAAGAGTGACAACAATTTCCACTTTATGTTGATACTACATGCCAAATTTAGAGTACTCCCTCCTTTGAATATAATGACCACCAACAACAACACAAAAAAAAGGAAAATTTCAAAGTTCCTTCCTCTCTTGCTTCTGAAATTCAGAGAGAAAAAGATGAACCCTCAGAAAATTTTTGGACCCTCTTAGACATACCACCAGACCAGAATTTTTGGACACACTCACAAAGCAACCAAAACAGTAACCATCATTATCGCAAAAAGAATTTCAGAGACTGTAAAATAACAATAAAACGGAGAATGTGTTAAGCTTGGATCAACTTCTTTAATGGAATGAGTGAACTTTCTTGTTATTGAATTGAGAGACCAAAGCTCTTTATATAGAAAGTACAAAATAAAAGGAAACTAACACAACCAACTAAGAGATGCTAGACTAACAGAAAAAACAGAAAAACAGAAAAACAACTAACTAACAGATTTAACCAACTAACAGAATACAATGACCAAGTCTAGCAAAACTCAACAAGCCTCAACGGAATGAAGGGCGCAGGGGATACATAGAAGGAAGGAGGGGATACCTTTGCAGTGGTCCTTGCGGTTGTCCCTGTGGTGGCCGGAGCTCTACGGTGGTGGCACTGTTTCTGCGGAGGGAAAGACCAAAGATGAGAGGGAGGAAAAGGAAGAGAAGAAAGGAAGAGATGAGAGGTAAGAAGACTTACGTACTGTGATACGGTGGTGGCCGTACTGGTGCGGTGTGGCCAGAGGGATGTGGAGACGGACGGACTGGCGCGGTGGTGGAGGTAGGGAGCAGAGCTGAGAGAGGAAAAATGAAGAAGTGAGGAAGGAAATGGAAGATTTCGTGATTTAGGGATTTCAGTTTTAGCGACCGAATTAATTCGGTCGCTAATACGGTTAGTTTGAATTTGAATTTATAATTTTAGCGACCGATTTAAATTTCGGTCGCTAACACGCGCTGTTTAAATTTTTTTACGCACCGTTTAGCGACCGACTTAATATCGGTCGCAAATATAAATAAAGTTTGAAGTATGATTTCATAAATTTAGCGACGAATTTTTAAATCGGTCGCTAATATAAATAAAGTTTGACCGTTGCATTTAAATCGGTCGCCATTTCGGTCGCTAAAAATTCATAAATTTCTGGCTTTTACTATCCTTAGTTTAGCGACCGATATAGCGGTCGATATCTCTGCTACGCTCTATTTCGGTCGCTATTTCGGTCGCAGAATCAACTCTCACCAGTGTTTCATGTAGATCCTACAATCGGCCGCTATTTCGGTCACTATTTTCGGTCGCTAAATGACCTTTTTTTTGTAGTGCTTATGGAACATATCTGGGAACATTTTGGGCGTGATAATCAGTAAAATTGAATTTTCAGTTGATTATGTAATTTCACCATTTTAATGTTTTCATTTTGAAAGTTCATCGTTTGTAATTTCATAATTTTAAATTTCATCATATGTTCTAATTTTTATTACATCTTTTTAAATTTTAATTTTCTATTTTTTATTTAATAAAAAAATATAATTTTTATATTAGGAGTTGTTGGTGGGACTCATTTAAAAAAATATATATAATTTTGTAATCGTAAGTGTTGAAAGTGCCTCAAAATCAAGTTTAAAACTACAGAATTTGGTGTTCAGACAGCTGGTAATCGATTACGGGATGGCCGTAATCGATTACGGACCTTCAGCCAAGAATTCTGAAGTTTCAGAACTGTGGACAGACAGCTGGTAATCGATTACCAACAGCTCGTAATCGATTATGATGCGCCAATTTCTGATATTTAAGTTCGTTACAACAGCGAACAAAATAAGATTTTGGGGTTTCTTTGGTGCGTTTTTCAGAGCGAAAAAGAGGGAAAAACCCAGAGAATACTATCATCTTGTAATGCTTTGATTCTATTGTGAATTGAGAGAAGAATCAAAAGAGGATTAGAGAGAGATCAAGGGTGGTGAGAAAATAGAGAGACGAAAGGCTTGGGTTCTCTTGTTTGTTCATCTTGAACATGGTGGAGTGAAGATCCAAGGATCTCTATTGTAATCTTGATCAAAGTTCATAGTGGAGGAGGCTCTCTCCCGTGGATGTAGGCCACATTGACTGAACCACGCTAAACTGTGTGTGTTCTCTCTATCTCTTCTTCCCTTTCTCTTTTCTTGCTGTTGTAATTGAATTACCTGCTGTGGTAATTCAATTACAACATATTTCTGTGTTTTTATTTTTGTGGTTTTGTGAATTAGTTCTTGCTGGTTGTTTGCTATAGTATTTCTTCTACATTAGGTGTATTGGGTTTAGGTTGCGAAACTCTATTTCTTGGTACTGTGTAGTCTTTTGTGTATTGTTTCAGGAATCTTCTTTGGGTTCTTTCATACACACGAACCAACAAGTGGCACCATCTGTGGGGATTGAAAGAAGAAGAAAGATCAAAAGGCTGAACAATGGGAAACACAAACTATGACATAGAGAAATTCTCCGAAAGTAATGACTTCGGGTTATGGAGGGTTAAGATGGAGGCAATCTTGATACAACTTGGATGTGCATAAGCTCTCAAGGGAGATGCAAGGATGGCGGACACTCTATCACAAAAGGAGAAGACCGACATGATAGAGAACGCAAGAAGTGCAATCATTCCATGTCTTGGTGATAAGGCATTGAGAGAGGTTGCAAGGGAAAAGACAATAGCGTCTATGTGGGCAAGGTTAGAAACATTGTACATGACAAAGTCACTAGCGAATAGGCTATGCTTAAAGCAACTTCTATATTCTTTCAAGATGATGGAATCGAAGTCCATTGTGGAGCAACTTGCGGAATTCAATAAAATTCTTGATGACCTAGAGAACATTGAGGTGAAGCTCGATGATGAGGACAAGGCGTTGCTCCTACTTAATTCTTTACCTAAATCCTTTGAGCATTTCAAGGATGGCATTTTGTATGGCAATGATCAAACCATTTCCTTGGATGATGTGTAAACTTCAATCAGGACAAAGGAGCTCCAAAGGCAATAAGAGTTGAAAGCGGAGAATAATGGTGAGAGCTTGAACGTCTCAAGGGGGAGGAACGAGAAGAAAGGGTCAAAGAGCAAGAGGTCTAGATCAAAATCAAAGAGTCATTCAAAGTCAAAGCTCAAGTGTTTCAATTGCGGTGAAACTAATCACTTCAAGAAAGATTGTCCTAAAAAGGGGGGCATGGAATCAAGGAACTCCGCTGAGGTTGCAGTTGCTTCGGATGGCTATGAGAGTGTCGGGGCGTTGGTGGTACCAAGTTCAGAAACACAAAGAAGTTGGGTTATGGATTCCGGATGTTCGTACCATAAGTGCCCAAGGAAGGACTATTTCGAGACACTAGAACTCAAAGAAGATGGAGTGGTGCTTCTAGGAAACAACAAAGCATGCAAGGTACAAGGTATGGGAACTATTTGGCTCAAAACTTCTGAAAGTCGTGAAATCCTTTTAAAGGATGTGAGGTGTGTTCCTGAACTTTAGAGAAATATTCTATCCATTGGCATGTTTGATGATTTAGGTTATTCCACTAAAATTGAACATGGTATGATAAAGATTTCTAGTGGTGCTATAATAATAGCTAAGGGAACAAATAGAAATGGATTGTATATTCTTAATGGTTCCACTGTTATTGTACAAGCATCGGTAGCTAGCCAAACACCACATGATAAAACCAAGTTATGGCACTTAAGGCTAGGTCATGTAAGTGAAAAAGGATTGATAGAATTGTCTAAACAAAACTTGTTAAATGGTGATAAATTGGAGAAACTAGAATTTTGTGATCATTGCATATTAGGTAAGCAACATACAATTTTTTTGGAACCGGGATGCATGTTTCTAGTAGACCTTTTGAGTATATGCACTCGGATCTTTGGGGTTCATCAAGGGAGATGACTCATGGAGGGGGATCCTATTTTCTTACCATGATTGATGACTTTTCTAGAAGAGTGTGGATTTACATTTTGAAAAATAAATCTGAAACCTTTCAAAAATTCAAGGAATGGCACACTCTTATAGAAAATCAACTAGGCTCGAAATTGAAAGTTTTAAGGACTGACAATGGCCTGGAGTTTGTTTCAGAGCAGTTTAATGAGTTTTGCAGGAAACAACGAATTAAAAGGCATAGGACTGTTGCACGGACTCCTCAACAAAATGGTCTAGCAGAAAGGATGAACAGGACTATTCTGGAGCGTGTTAGGTGTATGCTTTTGGGTGCTGGACTACCTAAGAGTTTCTGGGGTGAAGCTGCAAATACTGCAGTGTACTTGATAAACAGATGTCCGTCTTCAGCTTTAGACTTCAAGACACATATGGAAGTATGGAGTGGTAAACCGATGGATTACTCTAATCTTAGGGTATTTGATTTTTTGGCATTTTCTCACATCAGGGAGGACAAGCTTGATGCACGGGCGGGAAAATAGATCTTCATTGGGTATCCAGATGGTGTGAAGGGCAACAAGTTGTGGAAGTTGGAATCAAGAGGATCAAGGTGCTTTGTAAGCAGGGATGTCACATTTGATGAGACCATGATGGGTATGATGTGCAATGGCTTGGTGTTGGACGAAATCTAGGCAAGTATACCTAGTCATACAAGTAATACGGTGATGAGACCGATATCGTTTCCACGAGGACTGAGACAAGTACTAGCACGTATCAAACCAATTACTATCTAAGCGAACCTTTGGATGGAAGGGAGCTCAATATAAAATACCAAGCCCAAAACAAAAGAAAAGGAACAAACTCTTTTTGGTTTTTTATCAAATACTTTGAGTGCAGAAAAAGGTGATTTTCAAATATGATAAAGATGTTGGGATTAAATTTCACTAAACCTTCGCCTCATGCAATACTAAGACTACCAATCCAGTTTATGCTTCAGATATTAAAATCAACCCACTAGATTACTCAAGTCCTAATTCCTTAGATGACAAGAGCCTAAATCCCTTAATAGACCCTAATTCCTTAGGTGGCCTAATTAGTGAATTTGCATTAAGAGTAGGGATTACACGATTACTAATAAACCAAAATCCATTCCTAGATGCAAGGTTTACTAGGTGACTAATTCCATATCAAGAATTGATAAGAACGTTCCCATTGCAAATCAAATCTAATGAACCGTTCATGGATGATCAGACCACAAAAAGCATTACGCGTAGGAATTAAACACTAATAGAGAGGCATAAACACAGATTGATAATTCAAAGCAATTACATGAAAATTCGATTTAGCTACATCTTATCCCAACAAAAAGGGATTTAGCTACTCATGATAACAGAGAAAGCCAAAATCAAAACAATACAAACAGAGGAGGGAAGAAGCTCCATTGAAGCTTTCCACGGCCGTCACAGCAGCCCCCTGGTGCAGAGAACACGTTTTAGGTCTAAGTCCGTTTTTGGGTAAAAGTTCTCTGGTGAAAGTCCCCTTTGTTCTGCCCCTGATGCCTTATTTATAGAATTGGGTTTAAATAACGCGCGTCACGGCCGTGATGGCCATCACGGCCAGGCCGTGACGGGTTCTGCCTTGGGCGCGCTTTCAATTTTGATTCATCAAGGCCGTGATGCTCATCACGGGTAGGCCGTGATCGCTTCTGCCTTCACCAAATGGTATGTCACGGCCGTGATGGGCATCACGGCTTGGCCGTGACAGATTCTGCCTAGAAGGGGTCTGGCTTAATTAACATGTCACGGCCGTGATGGGCATCACGGCTAGGTCATGACAGCTTCTGACTTTTGCCTTCTTTCTTTTCAGCTCTGATTGATCACGGCCGTGATGGTCATCACGGCCAGGCCGTGATGGGCTCTTCTTGGCTCATTTTCTTTCACTTTCCAAGCCCCATCTTCATGTAAGCTCCATTATGGCTGATTTTGAGCATTTTACCCTTAATTCCTGTAAAACAACACCACGAAACCGCCTTACCCGTTCCAAGGTAAAAACTAATAAAAATAAATTTAAATATGCCTAAACTATATAAAAATACATGCAAAAATGTACATGAAATATGATGTGAAATCACACTATCAAATCACCCCAAGCTTATTCATTTGCTTGTCCTCAAGCAATCACTAAGGCTAGAAGATATAAATAATCAGAACATGGATAGTGAATCAAGAACCCGAGTAACTAATCCAAGTAACAGGAATTTTCAAATAATTCACCAAGAGACGATCAATTTCAAGTCCAACTAGAAGCTTAGGTTCCCTAGACTCATATTCTCGCTGATTCGGACATTCTTTCTCACATCACTCAAGTGTTTAAGGATATATGACAATTTGCTCAGTTTCCTCAAGGAATGAATTCTACCATAAGCTTGACTATCAACCGAATCTCTACTTTATTAATGAAAACACGTAAGAATCAAGAGGTCTTTTACTTTGGTTGTAACGGGGCCATGGGATTAATCGTTAGGTGGGGAAATCAAGAAAAGGGAATTTTCAAGAAGGCTAAACAAAATATCAAGCATTGCAAGAATGACACCTTCTAGAATACCTTTTTGGGTTTTGATTCGTCTTTCCACCTTTCTTTCTTTCTTTTTATTTTATTTCTCACTTTCTTTTGCCATCCCCTTCTCTTTTTTATCTCTTTTTTTTTTTTGATTTATTTGGAGAAGAGGAGATTTTCAATTCAAGAGAAATATTTTTCTAACTTTCTCATCCCATACTTTTTCAAACTACCTTTTTACCCTTTTTGTAATACTCTAAAAGGTGCCATACCAAGCATATTCATCAAAGTAATTCAAGGTACTAAGAAAAGTATTTTATTCTTTCAGGCTCAAAATTGGGCAACTGAGGGGTAGCATTTAGTCAATCAAAGCTCAGAAGGCCGGAAAAATACCTAGTGCCTCAATCATTTTCAAATATATTTTCAAAATTTTTTAAGCTTCAAAACGGTTTCAAGTCAAGTTCTAGAGAATACAATCCAAGAGGAATAACACTCTATCAAAAAAAATGGGGTAGATTTAGTGAATACCCCTTTTTGCCTCAAAATCTCACATTTAGTAGTTCAAAAATCAATGAGAAACACAAGTCTACGAAACCACATGCTAATTATCAACTATCAAAGATCATCTCAAGCATTTTTATTTGTAGCCTTATCACTAGAATAAAAAGATGGGTTCAAGAATTCACTATCTCAATTTATTTAGCACTAAGTTCTCACAATTGGATGCATAATCTAAGCAAGGGGCAATCTAATCATGTGATCATGCAAAACTATGCCTATATGAATGCAACTTGCAAAATGCAAAAGTATGCAAAAGTACCCCTACCCCAAGCTTAAAAACTTACATTGTCCCCAATGTAAATAATCAAGTTGGTGAGAGGAGAAAAATGGAACAACTCACCGAGGCGGTAGCAGGTGCTGGCTCACATGCCTAGTCAAAAGGAGGCTGGAAATGTGTCACGGCCGTGACCTTCATCACGGCTAGGCCGTGATGCTCTCTGATCTTTAGGGTCCTATCATCACGCCCGTGATGGGTATCATGGCTAGGCCGTGATCCTTTCTGGGCATGATGGCTGCTGACTTTGTTTGTCCTTGCCCTTCTTGCTTCTCCTTCCTTCTTACCCTGAAAACACTTAACACATTTATTAGTTTATGATCTCTTTCCTCTTGATCTTCTCAAATTATTCAAGAGTTAAAATCAAAAACAAATGGAAAAGGAAAAGAAAACTTGGGTTGCCTCCCAATAAGCGCTTCTTTAACGTCACTAGCTTGACGGGTAGGTGATCTCAAGGATCATGAAGGCGCACAGTTGTAGTCAATCTCTCGATGTCACCACCCAAGTAGGCCTTGAGTCTTTGGCCACTGACTTTGAAGATCCTTTTTGAGGTAGGATCCTCCACTTCTACAACTCCATGAGGTGAGACTTCTTTGACAATGAACGGTCCGACCACTTAGACTTCAACTTGCCCGGAAATAATCTCAGTCGGGAATTGAATAATAAAACTTGTTGTCCCGGCTGAAATTCTTTCATCACGATCTTCTTGTCATGATAAGTCTTGACTCGCTGCTTGTAAATGGCCGCATTATCATATGCATTAAGGCACATCTCCTCTAGTTCATGCAACTGATGGACTCTTTTCTCACCCGCCAGAGTGACATCAAAATTCAAGAACTTCAATGCCCAAAAGGCTCGATGCTCCAACTCTACGGGTAGATGACATGACTTCCCATAGACCATCTGAAACGGAGATAACCCCACAGAAGTTTTTAATGCAGTCCGGTGAGCCCACAAGGCATCGTCGAGCTTCTTTGCCCAATCTTTTCTTGAAGAGGCCACAGTTTTTTCTAGAATTCTCTTAATCTCTCGTTCAGAGACCTCCGCTTGCCCATTTGTTTGCGGATGATATGGAGATGCCACCTTATGCCTCACATCATACTTGGTCAACACATTTCTCAGTTGTGAGTTGCAAAAGTGAGATCCCCCATCACTTATAAGGACCCTTGGGACACCGAACCGGGTAAAAATGTTCTTTTTGATGAACTTAATCACTGTCTGTGCATTATTCTTCAGTGTTGCAACGACCTCCACCCATTTGGAAATATGGTCCACCGCCACCAAGATATATTGATTGGAGAATGAAGGTGGAAGTGGACCCATAAAATCTATGCCCTAACAATCAAATACCACTACAAAAAAAAAGGTTGTTTAGCGACCGAAAATAGTGACCGAATTTTTTGGTTGTTTTTGGCGACCAAAATGGCGACCGATTATAGGATCTACATGAAAGACTGATTAGAGTTAATACGGCGACCGAAATAGCGACTGAAATAGCGTAGCAGGGTTATCGGTCGCTATTTCGGTCGCTAAATAAAGGAACTTAAAAGTCAGAAATTTTATGCCTTTTTAGCGACCGAAATGGCGACCGAATTAAATGCATCGGTTAAATTTTATTTACATTTGCGACCGATATTAATTCGGTCGCTAAACGGTGCGTAAAAAAACTAAAAGAGCGCGTCTTAGCGACCGATTTAAAAATCCGTCGCTAAATTTATGAATTTAAATTTTGAGATGGCACCCTTGCGACCGAATTAGCGACCGTAATATTCGGTTGCTAAAAATTAAAATCCCTAAAAACGCAGAAACCCTTTTCTTCTTCCATTTCGCGATCTCTCTTCCTCTTTCTCACTCGATCTCTCTTTCTCTCCTCCGGCCACCACGGTTTCGCGACTTCTGAACGCGCTGTCGCGCACGCGCCAAAAAGCGAGCGGTTTGTAAAAATGTAGTTTAGGGAGCGACAACTCGAGTATCGTCTCACAAGGACTCTTGTGTTGTTGTTAACAGAAAAGTCAGTTTTTGGGGGGTTTGAGATTATGGATGCAAATAAGAAAACAGCAGAAAATATTGCAAATAAAATAACTATCAATTAGCTAAAAACGATCAACCTACTGTTCTCGGTTTCCCACTATCATTGGTTCATATAATTCCAATCCCTAAGCGGATTCTAAACCCTTTTCGATTGTAGCATCAATTAACAAGCGAAACCAATGCTACAAGACATATGTTCCTATTCCCGAATTAAGCAAACGGGGTGAAGCACTCATGAACTAAGCGAACATGAACGAACACACGCGAATTAAGCAAACGCGATTAAGTATAGGGACATACAATCATCGAAACAAATCAATACCTATCCTATATAATCCTGAATTAAGCAAACAGAACATACAGAACAAATATTGAAAGAGAATAGCATTAAGTTTAGGAATTACATAACCTCAAGCGTAAATGGAAACCAATCGCAGTAGATTAATCAAGGAGACTAGTTCTCCATTACAAACATAAACCTAAACCTACTTGTAGCCGCACTATGAAAAGAAAAGAAGAAGAGAAGAGAAGATGAGAATATGAGGAGTTCTACCCCAAAACAGATATAAATACAGATTCTGGGTTGCGGTCGCTCGCGAGGCGAAACACGTTTCGACAGGCGATTCTTATGAACAGTCGCTTTATCGCGAGGCGAAACATTATTCGCGAGGCGAGCCAGAGAGGGTGACTGCTGCTTCTCGTGCTGGTCTTCAGGCTCGCGAGGCGAGAAGCCTCTCGCGGGGCGAATCCTCCAGAATTGCATTTTTCCATTGTTTTCTTCATTCCCTTGGCTCTAAGTGCTTTATTCTAACCTGAAACAATAGGAAATAGCAGTGAATGCTTTATTTGACTCAAAACTAACTAAATTATCCTAAAAATACTTAAACGACTCAGAATGATGCTTAAAGACAATCAAGTCTAATTTGGGCGAAAATGATATATAATTAGCACAAAACCACGGTCATACTAGCCATAAAACTAGATGAGCCAGCGGCTGATCAAAATACCCCAAACTTAAACTTTGCTTGTCCCCAAGCAAACTAAAACTCAAAAAACTTTAAAAGACTCAAGACTTGGCAAGCTTAAAAGATTTAATCAATTTCGCACAAATTTCAAGCAATTCATCAAAATAATTTTTCCTTCAATGTTTCCCCCCTTGTCAACAATGCAATCCCAACAATCCTTTATTCTGAACATTTGATAATTTCATCATTCAAACAATCATTAATCTAAGCAGGGGATCCAAGTTACACACAAAAGGGAGATCACCAAATTCAAACAATCGCCTTCCTCACAAGGGCATTTAGTGTTTCACTCAATCCGCTCAATTTTTGTCTAGGCTAACAACATTTCACTCAATTCACCTTTAAGAGCACTTCCCATGAATTTGATTTTCATCTCAAAATGGTTCCCACGGAAACATGCATGCAACATCAAAAGGTCTTTTAAGGTTGTAATGGGGCCTGGCTAAGGGTAGGATATACAAAGGTACTAGACTTAAGTCCCTAGGAACTAAGAGAGCATGAAACATTTTACACCTTGAATTTCCACTCAAGTTCCTTTTTTTTTCATTTTTCATTTGCCTTAGGTGACTACAGCCTTTTTATTCAAATAGCCTTTTTATTCAAATAGCCTTTTTGACATTTTTTTTTCTTTTTTTTTTCTTTTTTTCTTTTTTTTTTCTCAATCCCAAACAACACATCACACCTTGTAACCACCCCAAACTTAGTTTCTTGCAAACCTTCTCTTGCTAAGATTCCATGCTCTCCTAATCCTAAGATCGGGTTAACATGGTTTTTCAGATTTTAGGCTCATAACATAAGGTCATCAAGAATTAACAGGCTAATTAGGCTCAAAGGGGCTAACTAGGGAACATGCATTAGGAAGGGTTCAATTTAGTCAAGTAGCTATTTACAAAGAGAATTCTGCCTAAATCATTTGATACAAACACATAAGCATGCAAACCAAGAAGAGATTCAAGCAAATTCAGGAAAGTGCAACTCAAAAGTGATTCACACAGTCAAAAACATGTTGGAGGCTCAAATCCTCACCTGGACATTTTTGCAAATTGTTTGACCGAGATTCTATCCCTAGTGTGTGCTTCCCATCACCCCAAACTTATCATAAATTATGCAATCACAACAAAATATCTCAAAGTTCTATTTTCAATTTTTCACATGGGGATCATTTTTCAAATTTCAAATCCTAGGGGGAAAACAGTCAACACATAAATCATGACATGCAATCAATCTATGCAAAATTTAATCAAAAACCAATAAGCTTGCTGACACAAGACTCAACACACAAAAACTCTTGATCTTCTCAAATTATTCAAGAGCTAAAAGAAAACAAAACAAAAACAAAGAAAGAATAATTAAAAAGGAAAAGGTTTAGAGAAAACTCATGGAGATGGTTCCACCAGGATCCCACTGTCTGTGATACAGCGGCCACGGAATGCCCAAATTGCAGTATGATCCTCCCGGATCCCATGGCATGCAGCATAAATCCCAAATGATAGACAAGGGACGGAAGCTTGTTCCATGGTCCCCTAACTTGCAGCTTCGATACGGAAGTGGGTGCTTGACAGTTATGGTGACCTCGCCAAGTGCGGCGGACTTCTCACTCCCTCTTGGGTCAAGGTTGATCTCTTTCTCAATCTTGTCAATAAAGTCCTCCCAATAAAATTGGGGTTCAACCTCTTGGACTGGCCATGGTGCAAAATCCAGAGGCTTGAACTCCATCACCGGTTGTTCCACAGTGGGAGGTGGCAGATAGGTAGAGAGTGTTACTGGTGCTGCTTCATCTTCTGCACGTTCTTCATTCACTGTGCTAACCAATCCATCACCTGCTAATCCTGCAGAAATCTCAGCACACACCACACAAAGGTTAGTGTTAGTAGAGTCAGTACATATGGTACAATAAACTGAATCGGTAAAAGCCTGAATGTCTGGAAATTCAGCACAAAGTTCATCCACCCCATCACTTTCAACACATGCATCTAATTCCAAAGGTTCTTCATTATCCTCAAGCATGGTGAAGCAGATGTCCTCCTGATCCTCATTTTCTATGTTTCCTGGCCGAACAGGGCCCTCAACCTCATATGTCTCCTGTTCCATATGGATGTTTTGCTCTTCATACCTTTCAAAACATGCTACACACGAAGCAAATTCATTACAATCAGCACATGTAGTATAATAGATAGAATCAGGGGAAGAGTGAATATCTGGAGATCCAACACACAGTTCATCATCAGAAGTATTCTTGACATCATCATCAAAATTATCCCCAGAAGTATCGTCTAGAATAACTACTTGTGAATCTGTATGTTCTTCAAGGGGATGTGGAGTTTGCAGTGTAGCTAATGGGGAAACGATGAGAGCATTTTGAGTGGCAAAGTCCCGCTGACTTGCTTCCATCATTTGTTGAAATGCGAGATTGTTTGCTTCCAATTTTGCAGTTATCTGTGCAGCCATTTGCTTGAACAGGTCCTCTAGTGAAGGTCCGGAAGGTGCAGAGGTGGTCGCTTGAGGAGGATTCTGTAGTGGTGCCAGTGGTAACATCAGTTGTGAGTCCCCATACCAAGGGTTTGGATGGTTTCCCCAGCTGGGGTGGTACTCATCAGTGGAAGGGTCAAGAATGTTGTGCCTGTTCTGATTGTTGCCTTGGTTGTAAATATTGGCTGTGTATGCTTGAGGTGACTCATTTACTTGTCCAATACCCATTATCTCTCGCCTAATTGATGCAGCTCTGAAGGCAGGAAAGTATCTCAATAGGAAGACTTTCTTCAAATCAAACCAGCTGAAGATGGAATTTGGCTCAAGATTATACAACCACTCCTTTGCAGCGCCTTCAAGTGAGAGATGGAAAGCTCCCATCTTGATGTGGTTTTCTGTTATTCCTTCAGGTCTCAGCATTGTAGAACAAACAATCCGGAATTCCTTCAGATGCTCCTGCGGATTCTCACCTGCAAGACCACTAAACCTTGGCAACCAGTGCATTAAACCAGCAAAGTCAGGATAATATATGCATGGTGGTTCATAATTAACATTAGGCATATAACCTTGCATATACTCATCCATGGGTAGATTACAACCAGACAAAGCAGTCGTAACTAATTCAGTAATGCAAAAGTTTTTTTTTTTTTAAATTTTCTATTAATAACAACAAGAGTCCCTAGCAACGGCGCCAATTTTTGAACGCGCTGTCGCGCACGCGCCAAAAAGCGAGCGGTTTGTAAAAATGTAGTTTAGGGAGCGACAACTCGAGTATCGTCTCACAAGGACTCTTGTGTTGTTGTTAACAGAAAAGTCAGCTTTTGGGGGGTTTGAGATTATGGATGCAAATAAGAAAACAGAGCAGAAAATATTGCAAATAAAATAACTATCAATTAGCTAAAAACGATCAACCTACCGTTCTCGGTTTCCCACCATCATTGGTTCATATAATTCCAAGCCCTAAGCGGATTCTAAACCCTTTTCGATTGTAGCATCAATTAACAAGCGAAACCAATGCTACAAGACATATGTTCCTATTCCCGAATTAAGCAAACGGGGTGAAGCACTCATGAACTAAGCGAACATGAACGAACACACGTGAATTAAGCAAACGCGATTAAGTATATGGACATACAATCATCGAAACAAATCAATACCTATCCTATATAATCCTGAATTAAGCAAACAGAACATACAGAACAAATATTGAAAGAGAATAGCATTAAGTTTAGGAATTACATAACCTCAAGCGTAAATGGAAACCAATCGCAGTAGATTAATCAAGGAGACTAGTTCTCCATTACAAGCATAAACCTAAACCTACTTGTAGCCGCACTATGAAAAGAAAAGAAGAAGAGAAGAGAAGAGAAGAGAAGATGAGAATATGAGGAGTTCTGCCCAAAACAGATATAAATACAGATTTTGGGTTGCGGTCGCTCGCGAGGCGAAACACGTTTCGCGAGGCGAAACATGATTCGCGAGGCGAGCCAGAGAGGGTGACTGTTGCTGCTCGTGCTGGTCTTCAGGCTCGCGAGGCGAGAAGCCTCTCGCGGGGAGAATCCTCCATAATTGCATTTTTCCATTGTTTTCTTCATTCCCTTGGCTCTAAGTGCTTTATTCTAACCTGAAACAATAGGAAATAGCAGTGAATGCTTTATTTGACTCAAAACTAACTAAATTAACCTAAAAATACTTAAACGACTCAGAATGATGCTTAAAGACAATCAAGTCTAATTTGGGCGAAAATGATATATAATTAGCACAAAACCACGGTCATACTAGCCATAAAACTAGATGAGCCAATGGCTGATCAACTGCCGCCCCTCCTCCGGCCACCACCATCATGGTAAGCTCTCCTCTCTCTCTCTCTCTCCATCTCTCTCTCTCTCTCTATCTGTTTCTAACCTTTTCTCCCTCTCAGTTCCCTCCTTCTCCGCACGACTACCACCGTCCTCCTCCTTCTCTGGTATGTTTTCGTCTCTCCTCGCCTCTATCTCTCTCTCTCTCTATTTCTCTGGTTTGTGCATTTACTATGTTAATGGAACTGGTTTTGATGATGTGTTTGGATCTCATGACTTGACCAGTTTTGATATATTTGATCCTGTAACATCCCGATTTTTCGCTGCTTCCAATATCGGAACATCCTGTAACTTGAACTTCATTGCTTTATTGCTTACTACTGAGAAGAGCTACTTGTGTATTTCATGTGAGTTGTGATGATCATTTGTTTTTATGGTATTTCGAGGGAGATTTATGTTATTTTAATTTTATTTTATTTCATGTAATTTGTATGACCCATTCATTGGAAGATTACTTTTTTGCATTTTTGGTTGAAAAGCAATGAATAGAGGTAATATGATTATAAGAATTGTTGAATTGAGTACCGGTTTGGAAATGTCAAGAAATAAAAATGTTGCAATTTAAGTGAAATGTAAATGTCTTTTGCAATGGATATAGCAATGTTGTGCTGATTCTAATGATCCTACGGTAGAAATTTGAGGGTGGCTTTTCATTTATTCAAATTTGGATGATAAATGTGGTCTTTTTGTTTGCTGGTATGAATGGATATCAAGGGAATTTCTTGCACTAAGTGGAGGAAAATTTCTTTGCATGGTTTAGTTTGGGTTTGAGAATTGAGACCCCATCGTGCATTATCTTCTATTGTTTTTTAGCAGGATTTTTTTTAATAATACTTTTAGGGCATCAGGAAGCTCTTGGTTGGGAGAGGATATTCTTGATGGACATATTGATTTTGGATAATTAAGAGGCAATCATGATATGCTGTTGATATTTTCTTTCCATTACGCAGAATGAGTCATAGTCTCTCAGATATCCAAGTTCTTTAGAGGTTATTATCTGTTGCAATAAGTTGTGTCTTTGGTCTTTACTTGACGGCGGATATGTTGGGCCAATATTTGATATCTCGTCCCTACTTAATACGATTGACGCATACTTCTTATCTGTGCATTTAATTTTTGGAGCTTGCCTTTAGTTTGTGCATCATGTTTAGGAGTTAAGACTGTCTGCTCTTTCTGTTACCAGGTTTGTTGCGTATATTTCCCACCCACCCTTGGCCCGTTTCTCCCTTGCCTTTTTACAAAATTATTATGGTGTCATGAGATTCCTTCTCTTTTCTTGTGTCATAAGTCCGTAAACATATTTTCTCTCTTTGTTTTGTTTTCCGCAAGTCCTCCTCATGTTCTCTAGCAGATTTATTTTATTCCCATATTTTGGCTCCAGTGGTTTTCTATCTTACCTTCTTGGATGGATATATGCAAAGTTGCAAACTGGTCTTTCTTTTGGTGACTTAATATTATGAAAGCAACTCTGGTTTTTTACTCATTTGTTTCACTAGGAAATGGAGCTTTCCAGAAATAGTTGTTGATGACCATCCTTACTAGGTTATCTAGGCACTTCCAGTAGGAAAAGTCCTCTCTGTGACCATCCTTCAAAACGACGTAAAAGCATCTGCTTTCCTGAAAACTACTATGTTTGCTAATCTGTAAAGTTGCATTTCTTTGTTCTATTTTAACATGCTAGTATGCGACATGGATCTTTCCATATTTTCTTATTATCACTTGATGAAGTTTAGACATATGACTTGTTTTCCTTATCGTTTTATCAGAAAATGGATCCGACTAAATGTTTTGAGACAGTCATCCATATAGACCAGGTACAGTATCTCATCAACTTAAGAATAATGATCGGATTCATGTAATGATGGTTAAGGCATAAACTAATCGTTTACAAAATTGTTCTTGTGTATTTGCAATATTTGATTTCAATCCCGCGATCATTCTACCGTCGGTGGGGACAACAAATACCGCGTGTTGTGACTATTGAAGACAAAAGCGGAAATTTGTTCAATGGGAATATAGTAATCCATGAGAATCACCCATATTTTGCAACAGATACAAATGGTATCAGGGAGTTGAATTTGTTGTCCACTGGTGCATTGGCAAAGTTTAAGTACCTTGGGGGTTCTCGCTTCTACATGTTCATCCCTTTGGAAGATTGATGAGTTTTGATATTTTGATTAGTACTTATTGACTGTGGTGTGTTTTTATGTTTTGATCCTTAATTAGTACATTATTAAACTTTTTTTTATAAACAATTATTAAACTTGCGTTAATTAATGTGTATGTTTTCTTGATCATATTGACTGTGGTGTTTTGGATCGTTAGTACATCATATTTACGTTTTCTATTTATTCAAAAAAAATATTGGTGTATTTTGTTTATATCAGAATTTAAAAATCAATGGGGTAATAGCTGAAAAACAAAATTTGGTCGGTAGGAGTAAGTTACAGGAAAATTTTTAAAAAAATAATAAAATTTGCGACCGAAATAGCGACCGAATATCGGTCACCAAATTAGGTGAGCTGAGCATGCGACCAACTATACGGCGACCGAAATATAAGTTTGGTCGCTAAACATTTAGTCACCAAGGTTTCTGCTACCCCCTTAATTCGGTCGCTAAACTATATAGCAACCGAATTATCATATTTAGCGACCGAAATCTTCGGTCGCTAAATAGTTTTTTTTTTTTTGTAGTTTCAATCTCCAATATGTTTTGCAGTGGCATCTCATCTCTTTTAGATATGTTCCCGGTCCTTTGGCACTTGTCACAACTCTTCACATGATTGTAAGAATCCTTGAAGATTGAGGGCCAAAAGAGCCCAGATTGGAGAACCTTTGCAGCTGTCCTATCCCCATTGTAATGTCCACCATATGGAGAGTTATGGCAATGCCACAAAATACTTCTCGCTTACTCTTGGCTCACACACCTCCTCCATAAGCCATCTGGTCCAACCTTGAACAGAAATGGGTCATTCCTCATGAAATGGTTCGCATCCCGGAAGAATTTTTTCTTTTGCTGCCAAGTGAGGTGTTCTGGAACAATGTTGGCTGCCTTGAAGTTTGCCATGTCGGCAAACCATGGTCTTTCATGCACCAGAAATAAAGCCTCATCCGGAAACTCATCTCGAATGTCCTTTTCTTCTGCAGTAACCTCTTCATTCACTAACCGAGATAAGTGGTCAGCAACCACATTTTCGCTGCCCTTTTTGTCCTTAATGACTAAGTCAAATTCCTGCAACAATAGAATCCGCCTTATGAGTCTTGGTTTTGAATCTAACCTAGTCAACAAATATTTAATTGCAGCATGATCTGTAAAAATAGTGACTTGTGACCCAATCAAGTATGAACGAAATTTTTCCAATGCAAACACTATGGCTAGCAACTCTTTTTCAGTTGTTGCATAATTTATTTGGTTCTCATTGAGAACCTTGCTAGCATAGTGAATGGCATGGAAAAACTTTTCCCTTCGCTGCCCCAAAACTGCCCCAACTGCGTAGTCACTGGCATCACACATTATTTCAAATGGTGACTCACAGTTGGGTGCAACAAGAATGGGAGTAGTGATCAACTTTTCCTTCAAAATCTGAAAAGAAGTGAGACAAGCAGTATCAAACACAAATGGAATGTCCTTATTCAAAAGGCTACACAACGGCTTGGCTATCTTTGAGAAGTCTTTGATGAACCGCCGGTAGAAGCCTGCATGACCAAGAAAACTCCTCACACCCTTGACATTCACTGGAGGAGGTAGTTTCTCAATTACATCAATCTTGGATTTATCCACTTCAATCCCCTTAGCTGAAATCTTGTGCCCAAGCACAATGCCTTCCTGCACCATAAAATGACACTTCTCCCAATTTAAGACTAAATTGGTGTCCATGCACCTCTTTAACACAGCAGCAAGGTTAGACAAACAATTATCATAAGAGGAACCGAAAATAGAAAAATCATCCATGAAAACTTCAATGTGTTTTTCTACCATATCAGAGAAAATGGAAAGCATGCACCTTTGAAATGTTGCAGGTGCATTACAAAGACCGAAAGGCATCTTCCGATAGGCAAAGACTCCAAAAGGACATGTGAAGGCAGTTTTCTCTTGGTCTTCCGGGTTAACCGCAATTTGGTTATAACCCGAATAACCATCCAAGAAACGAAAATAAGCTTGCCCGTCCAACCTCTCCAACATTTGGTCCATGAATGGAAGTGGGAAGTGATCTTTCCTAGTAGCTTGATTTAGCTTCCGGTAATCTATACACATTCGCCAACCGGTGACTGTTCTAGTTGGGATCAACTCATTTTTCTCATTGTTCACGACGGTCATGCCACCTTTCTTGGGAACCACTTGTACCGGACTCACCCAAGCACTATCGGAAATCGGATAGATCATTCCAGTTTCAAGGAGTTTCAGCACCTCCTTCCTTACCACTTATTTCATTATAGGATTGAGCCTCCTTTGCGGTTGGACCACCGGTTTAAATTCAGCCTCCATCATGATCTTGTGCATACAAAATGCAGGGCTAATACCTTTCAAATCTAAGATGGACCATCGAATAGCTGTTTTATGCTCTCTAAGCACCCTTACAAGTTCCTCCTCCTCCAATTTGGACAATACATTGCTCACTATGACAGGATTTTCATCATTCTCACCAAGAAACACATATTTCAAGTGGGGAGGTAGAGGTTTAAGCTCCAACTTGAGATTCTCTTGGACTTCATCCTTCTTGAGCTCTTCTTTCTTAATATTGACAGCAAGTTGATTGGGTTGAGCTTCCAAATCACGCAAACATTCCTCTATTTCCTTCTCCCCTTTCTCATCAAGATTTTCAATAGAGTTCATAATTACCTTCTCAAGAGTAGAGGAATGGGGTTGATGTGCAAAGACCTCTTTAGTCACTACATCCACAATGTCCATGCAGAAGCAATTCTCTTCGTCACTCGGGCGATGCATAACTTCAAACACATTGAAAGTAACCTCTTCATCTTGCACTCTGAGTCGAAGCTGGCCTTTTTGTACATCTATCAAAGCACGACTAGTTGCTAGGAAAGGTCTCCCTAATATAAGTGGAACTTCTGCATCCTCCTCCATGTCTAATATCACAAAATCCGCTGGGAAGATAAACTTATCCACTTTGACCAAAACATCTTCCAGAATACCGAAAGGACGCTTGATTGATCTATCGGCTAGTTGCAATGCCATCCTTGTTGGTTTCACTTCACCACCTCCAAGCTTGTTCAAGATTGAAAGCGGCGTCAAGTTGATACTCACCCCCAAGTCACACAAGGCCTTCCCAATAGCAATGCTCCCAATCGTGCAGGGGATTGTAAAACTAACAGGGTCTTTAAGCTTTGGAGGTAGCTTCCTTTGAAGTATCGCACTACATTCTTCTGTCAAGGCAACAGTCTCATCTTCTTTAAATCTCCTTTTCTTTGTTAGTAGCTCCTTCATGAACTTTGCATAAGTGGGCATTTGCTCAAGTGCTTCAGCAAAGGGTATGTTGATTTGTAACCTCTTGAAGATGTCAAGAAATTTGGCAAACTGCTCTTATTTCTCCTTCTTCTTGCTTAAGTGTGGATATGGCAACTTTACATAAGAAGGGATCTCTTGAGGCTTGTCTCCATCTTTCAAAATCTGACTTTTACTCCTCCTCAAAATTGAATTTTCATCTACTAATTTTTCTCTCTTGTCTTTTTCATTATCTTTCTCTCCTTCCTCTATTACAACTTCTTTGCATTTTTCCTCATTTTTCTCTCTTTTTTCAACACTCAACTCTATTTTTTCAGCATCTCTCTGATTTTTCAACAAAGGCTCACCACTCACATTTTCAAGACTTTTACCACTCCTCAATACAATAGCCTTACAATGCTCTGTAGGATTTGTTTGAGTATTACCTGAAAAACTGCTGCTGGATTGTTCCGCTAGGTGCTTTGCAATTTGTCCAACTTGAACCTCCAAGTTCTTTATGGCAGCATCAGTGTTTTTCTGGTTTGACATGGAAATTTGCATGAATTGATTGAGAGTGTTCTCCAAGATTGAAGTCTGGTCTTGAGACGGTTGTGTGGGAAGAGGCTTACTTGCTTGTCCGACATCTTGTTTCCAACCAAAACTTGGTTGATTCCTCCACCCTTGGTTGTAATTGTTGGAGTATTGGTTGTTACCTTGCCGCCCATAGTTCCCCATATAATTAACTTCCTCATGGGAACTAGGTGTTGCCTCACAATTTCCATTATAATGATCTCCTCCACAAAAATCACATCTCATTACCTGTTGAGGTGGCATGGTTGTCCCTTGAATGGTTTGGAGTTGTTGTGGGAGTTGAGCTAGTTGCTTGGTGATGGACTCAAGTTGTTGTGTCATAAGCTTATTCTGAGCCAAAAGTGCAGTTTGTGAGTCTAACTCCAACACTCCCTTTCTTGATGGGGTACCTCGGTCATGATGCATCAAATAGTCATTAGATGCCATAGCTTCTATCAAAGTCAGTACTTCCTCCGGTGTCTTTGTGTTCATGGAACCTCCAGCTGAGGCATCCAACATAAACTTGGTTGACGGCCTCAATCCATTGCAAAATGTTCGCATTTGGACAAGATAATCAAACCCATGATTTGGACATCTTCGGAGCAGGTCTTTGAACCTTTCCCATGTGTCATGAAGAGTCTCACCCTCTTGTTGAGTAAAGCTTGTGATATCACCCCGTGTCTTCACAAATCTTGAGACGAGAAAGAACCTTGCAAGAAATTTAGCCTCTAAGTCATCCCATGTAGTGATGCTCCCCCTTGGTTGAGATTGGAGCCAAGACTTGGCTCTATCTCTTAGAGAGAAAGGAAACAACCTTAGGCGAATTGCATCATTGCTAGCACCATTTATCTTCACCGTGTCACATAACTCAATGAAATTGGAGATATGATTATTAGGATCCTCCTTCTCCATCCCGGGAAATTGATTTTGTGAAATCATATTCAAGAAAGCCGGCTTGATTTCAAAATTGTTACAATTCATTGGAGGCCTCACTATGCTAGTGACATGCCGGTTGACATTTGTGTTGGCATAGTCCCCAAGTATCCTCCGTGGAGCACCTTCACCATTGCCTGCCATCTTAAGTGGTTCTTGATGAACTTGAGAAGTGGAAGTCTCTTGTTCTCTTTCTTGTTGCTCTACTAACTTCTGCTGTCTTGCTTGCCTCCGATTCTCCCTAGCTGTTTTCTCTATTTCAGGATTGTAGAGAAGTTGGTCGGCTGGGATAGTACCTCGCATACACAAAAGTCTAGAGAGCAAGACTGTTAGCACTAGATGACAGCAAACAAAAACATATCAGTAAAACAGAAAAATAAAATTGTGCCTAAATTAGTAATTGAAATGGGTATGCTAATATTGAAACTCAGTCCCCGACAACGGCGCCAAAAACTTGTTGGACGAAATCTAGGCAAGTATACCTAGTCGTACAAGTAATACGGTGATGAGACCGATATCGTTCCCATGAGGACTGAGACAAGTACTAGCACGTACCAAACTAATTACTATCTAAGCGAACCTTTGGATGGAAGGGATCTCAATATAAAATACCAAACCCAAAACAAAAGAAAAGGAACAAACTCTTTTTGGTTTTTTATCAAATACTTGGAGTGCAAAAAAAGGTGATTTTCAAATATGATAAAGATGTTGGGATTAAATTTCACTAAACCTTCTCCTCATGCATTACTAAGACTACCAATCCAGTTTATGCTTCAGATATTAAAATCAACCCACTAGATTACTCAAGTCCTAATTCCTTAGATGACAAGAGCCTAAATCCCCTAATAGACCCTAATTTCTTAGGTGGCCTAATTAGTGAATTTGCATTAAGAGTAGGGTTTACACGATTACTAATAAACCAAAATCCATTCCTAGATGCAAGGTTTACTAGGTGATTAATTCCAGATCAAGAATTGATAAGAACGTCCCCATTGCAAATCAAATCTAATGAACAGTTCATGGATGATCAAACCACAAAAAGCATTACGCGTAGGAATTAAACACTAATAGAGAGGCATAAACACATATTGATAATTCAAAGCAATTACATGAAAATTCGATTTAGCTACATCTAATCCCAACAAAAAGGGATTTAGCTACTCATGATAACAAAGAAAGCCAAAATCAAAACAATACAAACAGAGGAGGGAAGAAGCTCCATTGAAGCTTTCCACAGCCGTCACAGCAGCCCCCTGGTGCAGAGAACACGTTTTAGGTCTAAGTCTGTTTTTGGGTAAAAGTTCTCTGGTGAGAGTCCCCTTTGTTCTGCCCCTAATGCCTTATTTATAGAATTGGGTTCAAATAACGCGCGTCACGGCCGTGGTGGCCATCACAGCTAGTCCGTGACGGGTTCTGCCTTGGGCGCGCTTTCAATTTTGATTCATCACGACCGTGATGCTCATCACGGGTATGCCGTGATCGCTTTTGCCTTCACCAAATGGTCTGTCACGACCGTGATGGGCGTCACGGCTTGGCCGTGACAGATTCTGCCTAGAAGGGGTTTGGCTCAATTAACATGTCACGGCCATGATGGGCATCACGGTTAGGCCGTGACAGCTTCTGACTTTTGCCTTCTTTCTTTTCAGCTCTGATTGATCACAGCCGTGATGGGCTCTGCTTGGCTCATTTTCTTTCACTTTCCAAGCCCCATCTTCATGCAAGATCCATTATGGCTGATTTTGAGCATTTTACCCTTAATTCCTGCAAAACAACAGCACGAAACCGCCTTACCCGTTCCAAGGTAAAAACTAATAAAATAAATTTAAATATGCCTAAACTATATGAAAATGCATGTAGAAATGTACAGGAAATATGATGTGAAATCACACTATCACTTGGAGCAAAGCAGTTCAGATGAAACAGACCAGAAAGCTCAGTTTGAGGTGGAGTTTCCCACCTCTAGCATCAGAGAGGAAAGTCCACCACCAGCAGAACAGACAGATCAACAACCACCAGTAGTATCGGATTATCAGTTGACTAGAGATCGAGCTAGGAGAAATATTGTACCTCCTAAGAGATTTGGGTATGCTGACCTCGTTTGCTATGATCTTAATGCGGCTGAAGAGATACAAGATCCACAACCGAGAAGTTTCAGAGAGGCTATGCAAAGCAAGGATAGTCAAAATTGGTTACACGCAGTGCAAGCGGCAATGGAATCCTTGGTAAAAATCAAACCTGGACACTTGTAGACTTACCCAAGAATCAAAGGGTAGTTAGATGCAAGTGGATCTTCAAGAAAAAGGATGACATTCCAGGCATCGAGGAGGCAAGGTTCAAGGCAAGACTGGTAGTAAAGGGTTTTACCCAGGTTGAAGGGATTTACTACAATGAGATCTTTTCACCTGTGGTAAAACATTGTTCTATAAGGATATTGATGTCCATTGTGAATCAGTATGACTTGGAGTTAGAACCGTTGGATGTCAAGACAACATTTCTACATGGAGATCTAGAGGAAACTATCTACATGCAACAACTGGAAGGGTATGCAGAAGATAAGACCAAGGTATGTCTCTTAAGAAAATCACTTTATGGGCTAAAACAAAGCCCTAGACAATGGTACAAAAAATTTGATGATTTTCTCTTGAGAGTGAGATTTTTAGAAGTAGTTATGATAGTTGTGTGTACATACTAAGGAGAGAGAAGGAGTGTGTTCTTTTCCTACTCCTATATGTGGATGACATTCTTATAGCCAGCTCTAGCAAGGAAGAGATAAGCAAGATTAAGGACCAATTGAATTATGAATTTGAGATGAAGGATCTTGGTAATGCAAAGAGGATACTTGGCATGGACATAATCAGAAACAGAAAGAAAGGGGAACTATTACTATCTCAGCAAGGTTACTTGAAGAAAGTTGTAGAAAGGTATAGGATGCATCAGTCTAAACCAATTTCTACACCTTTGGGTAATTACACAAAGCTCTCCATTACTCAAGCTCCTAGCAACGACACGGAAAGAAGAAGAATGGATTCTATTCCTTATGCAAGTATAGTGGGTAGCATCATATATGGGATGGTATGTAGCAGGCCGGATTTGACACACGTCGTTAGCATTGTTAACAGATTTTTGGCGGATCCGGGGGAAGCTCATTGGGAGGCTTTGAAGTGGGTTCTAATGTAATTGAATGGTTCTCTAAATTCTGGACTTATGTATAAGAAAGCAGCTTAAGAAGAAGATGTTATTGTGGGTTATGCTGATGCAGATTATGCCGGGAATGTTGATACAGGGAAGTCTCTTTCGAGGTATGTGTTCACTTTGTTTGGGACTGCAATTAATTGGAAGTATACTTTACAACCCATGGTTGCGTTGTCAACTACACAAGCAGAGTATATAGCTCTTGCGGATGGAGTAAAGGAAGCTCTATGGTTAAAATGGATGATTGGTGAATTCGGAATTATGCAAAAGAGTGTGACTGTTCATTGTGATAGCCAAAGTGCTATTCACTTAGCTAATCATCAAGTTTATCATGAGATAACGAACCATATTGATGTAAGGCTTCATTTCATTAGAGATGTGGTTGAATCAAAGGAAATTCAGATTAAGAAGATAGCTTCGGAAGACAATCCAGCGGATGCATTCACAAAGTCACTACCAAGAGCAAAGTTCAAGCTTTGCTTGGACTTGATAAACTTCATTGAAGCATAATTCCATAAGTGGGAGAGCCACCACTACAAGGTTAACTCAAACTTCTGATTTGGAGTCAAGGTTGAGTATTGTTGAAAGTGCCTTAAAATCATGTTTAAAACTGCAGAATTTGGTGTTCAGACAGCCGGTAATCGATTACGGGAAGGCCGTAATCGATCATGGACCTTCAGCCAGGAATTCTAAAGTTAGAACTGTGGACAGACAACTGGTAATCGATTACCAGAATCACATAATCGATTACGGTAATCGATTACCAACAGCTCGTAATCGATTACGACGCGTCAGTTTCTGATATTTAAGTTCGTTACAGCAGCGAACGAAATAAGATTTTGGGGTTTCTTGGGTGCGTTTTTCATAGCGAAAAAGAGGGAAAAACCCAGAGAATACTATCATCTTGTAATGTTTGATTCTATTGTGAATTGAGAGAAGAATCAAGAGAGGATTAGAGAGAGATCAAGGGTTGTGAGAAAATAGATAGAGGAAAGGCTTGGGTTCTCTTGTTTGTTCATCTTGAACATGGTGGAGTGAAGATCCAGGGTTTCTCTATTGTAATCTTGATCAAAGTTCATAGTGGAGGAGGCTCTCTCCCATGGATGTAGGCCACATTTGTTGAACCACGCTAAACTGTGTGTGTGCTCTCTATCTCTTCTTCCCTTTCTCTTTTCTTGCTGCTGTAATTGAATTACCTTCTGGGTAATTCAATTACCACATATTGATGTGCTTTTATTTTTGCGTTTTTACGAATTAGTTCTTGCTGGTTGTTTGCTATAGTATTTCTTCTACATTAGGTGTATTGGGTTTAGGTTGGGAAACTCTATTTCTTGGTACTGTGTAGTCTTTTGTGTATTGTTTCAGGGATCTTCTTTGGGTTCTTTCATACACACGAACCAACAGTAAGGATGTGGGATCACTAGTCGGTCCATTTAAGAATTTTTTAAGAGTTGCTGGGATGGAGAGATGAGGTGCTTAAGTTATTAAATGTAAAAATGAGTGATGTGTAATGGTGGAACCCATTTAAGAATTCCAAAATAGGGTGCTGGAAGGTGGATGCTCTTAGCACTCGACAGATATCAGTATTACAAAATTTTGGTATGCAATTTATTTACTTGAAAGGCCAGTGAGCGGTATGGTCTAAAAAGTAGATTTGTGGAGCTAAGCAGTAGGATGAGAGATGGGTCCTACACTAAGTAAAGCCAAACTATATTGAGAAGAAGACTACCTATATTTCGCAATTCACAATGTGAGATAACGATATTAGCAGAGACAAAAGTTGGTCAAACAAGCATGTGGGATGTCTAATGTTTTTGGCGCGAATTGCATTGTCTACATATTTCCTGGGGTTATTTTAAGGTACTCGGTGTAGTTAAGGCTATGTATTGAGTGTTCAACGAGATGAAGTGAACTAGTTAATAATGAAGTGGTTAATAATGAAGTGAAGTGAAAAGATAAAAACATATTATTCCAATTTTTTATAAGTTAAAATTATATTGATTTAAGAGTACTAGGGGTTTTAAACCAAAATAAATAAATAAAAAAGAGTACTAGGGTTTACTGTATGATTGGGACAAGTTTAATCATTGAAATATGAATTTATTGTACAGGTTTTTTGAATGGGGTTCGGATGTAATTGGGTGTTGGACTACACAAATAGGTGGTCTTGTATATGCTCGAGTACTCTGGTACTCTTTTCTATATTAAAATTTTTATTTATCAAAAAAATAATTATTAAGGGTAATCTAACCCGTATACAAATGGAAGGCAAAGAGAGCTCTAGGGAATATGAATAAAAGACTGCTATAATTTTCCTAACAGTGTTATCTTTACACAACTCAGTCCCCAATTTCAATCCAAAACGAAAACACATATACATTAACAAACCCAACAATTTGTAACCCAATTTGCTTGAAAGCATAAAAGAAAGATAATATCCAAAAACAACCCCACCAAATTGAATCTCCACAAATACAGCTCAATTAATCAGCAACCCAGCTAACCATTTAGAAAACAAATCAAAATCCACCAATTAGAGAAGAGATGAGGCAAGACTTAAGAGCCTCAACCAAGATACAGATAGTAAAACACCTTCAAAAATACCACCAGCTTAGATTAACATTCCAACTTGATATACACCAAACTATAAGAAAACACGTCCAGAGTAGAGAACAATCTATCATTCCATTGTTTGTAAGTTTAATGAGTAGAGGAAAACCAAACCATCGAATTTCGAGGGTATGAAAATGAGAGAGTTTTGGTGGGATGAAGTGGTCTGGGTTGGGTGGATATCTTTTCATGATTTCACCAATTCATCCTCCCTAACATAGTTAAATGTATGTTTTTTTACCAATAATAATAATAATGATGAAAAAAAAACATAAAAATAAAATTAATAAGGATATTGCTAATAGTATCATAAGGATACTGGTTAAGAAAAAAATAAAAATCAATTCCTGTTTAAAAATCTAAAAATATCATTTTTCAAGATACCGAATACATCAGTTCTCGTAAAAACTTTCTACTTTAGATTTATTAACCAGTCCTCTAAGGAGACTATAAAACTACTACTTCTAATAATATCTAAAATAAAAAATAAATTTGTATAAAGAAGGGATATAGTGCTTAGTAGGAATAGATAAGAGGGCAGGGGTATGGGTGGGGGTTTCCGTAGGATAGTTGGGAGCTGTTTTGCCACTGCGATGTCATGTGTGACATTATACACATTGGTGCATTCCACTGAGTTGCACCATTCAGTGGTTTGGATTAGATTGATTGATTCGGTTTTTACTGAATACCGACACATGGTAGTAGGTACATATTTATATTACATCAAAGAATCAAGATTATAAGTTAAATTGAACAAAATCTTAAACATATGTATACTTATTGATACAATCATGTAATAAATTTTTTCATAAAATATGAATAAAATAAATAAATATCATCATCTAGTTTCAGAACATCTTTTATTTTAGTTTAGAACATCATAAATAATAAAAAATTACGTCAAATCAAACTAGAAAGTATTATTAGAACAAAACCAACAAATAAAAAATTAATAATGCAAAAATAGAATAAACATATATTAAATTTTATATATGGGGTTTGTTTTGAGGTTTCTTGTGTGCGTTTTTCAAAGCGAAAAAGAGGGGAAAACCCAGAGATGATTAGAGAGAGATCAAGGGTTGTGAGAAAATAGAGAGACCAAAGGCTTGGGTTCTCTTGTTTGTTCATCTTGAACATGGTGGAGTGAAGATCCAAGGGATCTCTATTGTAATCTTGATCAAAGTTCATAGTGGAGGAGGCTCTCTCCTGTGGATGTAGGCCACATTGGTTGAACCATGTTAAACTGTGTGTGTGCTCTTTATCTCATCTTCCGTTTCTCTTTTCTTGCTGTTGTAATTGAATTACCTGTTGTGGTAATTCAATTACCACATATTGCTGTGCTTTTATTTTTGCGGTTTTGCGAAATAGTTCCTGCTGGTTGTTTGCTATAGTATTTCTTCTACAATAGGTTTATTGGGTTTAGGTTCCGAAACTCTATTTCTTGGTACTGTGTAGTCTTTTGTGTATTGTTTCAGGGATTTTCTTTGGGTTCTTTCATACACACGAACCAACAGTAAGGATGTGGGATCGCTAGTGGGGTCCATTTAAGATTTTTTTAAGAGTTGCTGGGATGGAGAGATGAGGTGCTTAAGTTATTAAAAGTAAAAATGAGTGATCTGTAATGGTGGGGCCCATTTAAGAATTCCAAAATAGGGTGCTGGAAGGTGGATGCTCTTAGCACTCAACAGATATCAGTATTACAAAATTTTGGTATGCAATTTATTTACTTGAAAGGCCAGTGAGCGGTAAGGTCTAAAAAGTAGATTTGTGGGGCTAAGCAGTAGGATGAGAGATGGGGCCTACATTGAGTAAAGCCAAACTATATTGAGAAGAAGACTACCTATATTTCACAATTCACAGTGTGAGATAACGATATTAGCAGAGACAAAAGTTGGTCATACAAGCATGTGGGATGTCTAATGTTTTTGGCGCGAATTGCACTGTCTGCATATTTCCTAGTGTTATTTTAAGGCACTCGGTGTAGTTAAGGCTATGTATTGAAGTGAAGTGAAGTGAAAAGATAAAAACATATTATTCCAATTTTTTATAAGCTAAAATTATATTGATTTAAGAGTACTAGGGGTTTTAAACCAAAAAAAAAAAAGAGTACTAGGGGTTTGTTGTATGGTTGGGACAAGTTTAATCATTGAAATGGGAATTTACTGTACAGGTTTTTTGAATGGGGTCCGGATGTAATTGGGTGTTGGACTACACAAAGAGGTGGTCTTGTATATGCTCGAGTACTCTAGCACCCTTTTCTATATTACATTTTTTATTTATCAAAAAAAAATTATTAAGGGTAATCTATCCCATTGACAAAAGGAAGCCAAAGAGAGCTCTAGGGAATATGAATAAAAGACTGCTATAATTTTCCTAACAATGTTATCTTTACACAACTCATTCCCCAATTTCAACCCAAAACAAAAACACATATTTATTAACAAACCCAACAATTTGTAACCCAATTTACTTGAAAGCATAAGAGAAAGATAATATCCAAAGCAACCCCACCAAATTGAATATCCACAAATGCAGTCCAATTAATTAGCAACCCAGCTAACCATTTAGGAAACAAAACAAAATCCACCAATTAGAGAAGAGAGGTGGCAAGACTTGAGAGCCTCAACCAAGATACATATAGTAAAACACCTTCAAAAAGACCACCAGCTTAAACTAACATTCCAATTTGATATACACCAAACTATAAGAAAACACGTCCAGAGTAGAGAACATCATAACATTCCATTGTTTGTAAGTTTAATGAGTGGAGGGAAACCAAACCATCGAATTTGGAGGGTATGAAAATGTGAGAGTTTTGATGGGATGAAGTGGTCTGGGTTGGGTTGATATCTTTTCATGATTTCACCAATTCATCCTCCCAAACATAGTTAAATGTATGCTTTTTACCAATAATAATAATAATAATGAAAAAACATAACAATAAAATTAATAAGGATATTGCTAATAGTATCATAAGGATATTGATTAAGAAAAAACTAAAAACCAATTCCTGTTTGAAAATCTAAAAATATCAATTTTCAAGATACCTAATACATCAATTCTCGTAAAAACTTTCTATTTTAGATTTATTAATCAGTCCTCTAAGGAGACTATAAAACTACTACTTCTAATAATATCTAAAATAAAAAATAAATTTGTATAAAGGAGGGATATAGTGCTCAGTAGGTATAGATAAGAGGGCAGGGGTATGGGTGGGGGTTTCCGTAGGATAGTTGGGAGCTGTTTTGCCACTGTGTTGCCATGTGTGACGTTATACACATTGGTGCATTCCACTGTGTTGCGCCACTTAATGGTTTGGATTAGATTGATTGATTCGATTTTTACTGAATGCCGACATATGATAGTAGGTACATATTTATCAATATTACAAGTTAAATTGAACAAAATCTTAAACATATGTATACTTATTGATATATTCATGTAATAAAAATTTTCATAAAATATATAAATATCATCATCTAGTTTCAAAACATCTTTTATTTTAGTTTAGAACATCATAAATAATAAAAAAAATTACGTCAAATCAAACTAGTAAGTATTATTAGGCTAAAAACCAACAAATAAAAAAATAATAATGTAAAAATAGAATAAACATATATTAAATTTTATATATGCGATTTGTTTTGGATTGATTCGATTGTAAAAAAGGATCCGAAATTCAATTCGATTCAATATCAGTATCCACGAGAATTAAGGGATGACAATTGAAATGTTGGCCCAACAATACTAACGATTGGGCCTGGGCAATTAATCAATAGATGAGGATTTACATGAAAGAAAATGACCGCTCCCCCCTTCAGATTGCAGACAATACCTACGTTCCAGCTGGGCCCATATATATATATATATATATATATATATATATATTGATAAATGGGCCAATATTTGTTTAGTAACTAGCAAAAATTTTATTTTTTATTTAATTATTATTTATCAACTAAATACTTTAATATTTGGTTATAAAAAAAATTAGTATTTGTATAAATTATAACTTAAAACGGTGTATATATATATATATATAGCTATAAATTTCAACTTTTTGGTTTGTTAACATTTAATTTTTAAGAAGGTTAAATAAAAAAATTATAAACTTATAACATTGGTTTTTTAATCATTTGAATAAGATGTAATACGAAATTATTATTATTTGAATTAATTTTAAAAAAGTAACAATTTCAATAAAACGTGATAGCAAATAATCAGTATTTGAATTAATATTAAAAAAGGTAATAATCTGAGTAAGATGTGATAACAAATAATGTAGATAATATAGAGATTAGTATTAATTATGAATATTTATCATGAGAAGTAGAAGAATTAAATGAAAAATTAAGAAAGAATTTGATAATTATAAAAGTTGATTAACAGATTTGAAAATGCATTCAAAAAATAAATAAAATATTACAAAGAAAGTTTAATGTAGGTGACCCCACAGGTGAATAATGAGGACTCACATTCATAAGAAGAGACTCTAATTTAATACATATGGATTGATTATTAGCAAAAAAAATTAATCAAAAATTAGTTCTAAACAATTAGTACACAATCCTGCAATTAGAATTAACAATTACAAATATTTGTTCTAAAATGAAAAAAGAATTAAATGAAAAAAATAAGTACACAAAAAATGCATTCAATTTTTTTTGCACGTGGGGCAGTAAGAAAAAGAAAGATTGAGAAGAATGAATAATTTAAAAAATGAAGACTCTAATTTATATATTTGTTGATAATATATTTTAATTGCTTAATCCTCAATATAAATAATAATCACTATTCTACACTTCCGGTGAGAAGAAAATAAAATAAAGATGACATTTCAATTCCCCTAAAGATTTTACTATCAGATTTGTTAATGTTCCTGCCGAGATCCGACTTGTTGGAATCTCGCTGTAGAACGTCATATCAAGAGTGGATAATGGAGGTTGTTTTAGACTTTGGCTTGACAGAATCTGATATTCCGGTCCTACGTATCACAATGGGAATCAAAGCCAAACGTAGTTCTAGGTTCAACCCTTGGTGGTGCGGTGACTCGATCCCCTAATCTTGTATCCGATGGATACCAGCGAGCAAGGACTGTCTGATAGTCTCTTGGACGAGCTAGCTCCTCTAATACGCTTAAGGGAGAGTTACCGGGATTCAGTAAAAAATGAGTTTCTATCATGGGTACTCCTCCTTTTTATAATAGGATTCCCATATCTTTTAGAGATATGATTTATCTCTTAAATATATTTTTAGAGATCTGATTTATCTCTTAAATCTCTTTTGAGATGTGATTCCTTAATTTAAGGGATATTATCTCTTTTAACCAGATAAAGTTATTTCAGATAATATCAGGATTTAATTAAGGATAATATCTTATCCCTTAATTAGGTGATCTTTAAATTATTATCTTTAACTTCCGGACTGTGCCGGGTATTCGAGCTCGGTGGCCGGGTTTCACTCTTCGGCCAGTACATAAGCCCCCCAAGCTTTGAGCTGATTAAGCGTAAAAGCTTTCATGATGTTAGCCGAGCTCGGGAACTCGGTTTCATCTTTCTGTCTTTAGGCTCGGCGAGGTGATTGGCCGAGCTTCATACTTTATGCATATATATACATCCTCCAACTCGGTGAGCAACTCGAGTGATCGAGCTTGATGCTTTCGGGGTGCCGGACTCTATATCTCGGCCCATACACAAGCCCCCCAAGCTTTGAGCCAATGGTGTGGAAGCTTTTTCGCGGGAGCCGAGGCTAGCTGAGGTGGAGGTGATTGCTTGTTTTGTGCTGACGCCATACTTTCTCGGGTCTCGAGATGGAAAGGAAACGTTACTCTGTGTGACGTGTGGCCTTCACGGCATCATTTCCGAGGCTTGCGCTGTAGTTGCGTGCTCAAACGACAAGTCGAGAGCCGGAGCTCAACTGAGCGGTCGGCAGCTGGAGTTCAACCGAGCAGTTGGAAGCCGGAGCTCAACCCAGTAGGGAGCCTGAGCTCGAACCAGTAGTTGGGAGCTGGAGCTCAACCGAGTAGGGAGCCTGAGCTCGAACTAGTAGTCGGGAGCTGGAGCTCAACTGAGTAGGGAGCCCGAGCTTCTCGTTTCAAGTTGCCGAGCTTCACATTTCGGTCAATTCTTAAGTTCAACGGGCTCGGTGGACGAGTCTAGTAATTATTTTCCTTTGATTGTTTGGAGATCTAGCTTTACTTCTCGTCCAATATTTTAGTTTGGTAGGCTCAGTGGCCGAGTTTAACATCTCGATCAGTATATAAGCTCCCCAAGCTTTGAGCTCAGAATAAGCGAAAGAGCTTTATGAAAGAAGCTGAGGTTAGTGTTGATAAAGTACTAGATTTGCATAGATCCTCTTATCTCGGCTAATACCTCTCGGGCAATACTCGAGTTTAGTGGTTGAGGTTCACATCTCGGTTAGTAACATGTTCTGAACATAAGATACTTCAATCTTACCTTTGTTTAAGACAAGTTTAGAAGCTGGTAGCTGAGATTCGACTTATCAGTGATTCAGGCTCGAACCAATCTTTTGAAGAGTCAAGTTCAAACTCGGTCATTCGGAATTTACCTCGGTGCTTGTATTTCATCCTTTAATTTTTGATGCTTTCAAGATGCTTATCTTGAGAGTTTGAATTTGACTTACCTTTTGCCGAATGTAGCTTGGTCTTTGAAGTTCTCGAGAGCTCTTAACATTTTCTTCGAGTAGCTCATAACCCTTTCATTTGGTGGATTTTGAAATACCCACTAACTTTGAAACTTGACCTCAAATTATTTTTCCCGATCTTGAAGGTGTGTCTCAGAATAAACTTTCCTAATATCTTCTCCAATTTGTATGAGAAAATAGTTTTCCTACAAGTTCTTCGAGCTGTAGGCTAAGGGATATCCTTTCTCTGTAATTTCCGAGAATATCCTTCCTTTATCCCCATTAGCCCCCCAAGCTCCGAGCTTGAAATAAGCGAAAGAGTTTAAATGTCAACCCGCATGTCTTAACACGCTTTTTGGTGTCGAGGACTTTGGACTATGATTCACGGAAGCATTGCTCGGAAATCTGTTTTTTTTGTAGAACCAAACCTTTCTTGAGTTATCGTCTTGCTTGGTCGAGTACTGCTTGGATTTTTGTGCGGAGCCCAGTCGTACTTGGGATTCCGGCTTATTTGGTTGAACACTACCAGGATTTCCTTCGAATCCTGGGTCTCTAACATGCATGATCTGTTGTGGACTTTATCTTGGTGCAAAGATGTTGTGCTTGGCCTAGGATTTTAATTGCGAGGAAGGAAACATTGCTCGACCTCGACTTTTTCCGGTGCATAGTGCGAGGGAGCATAACTCGGCCTCAACTTTTTGGTGCGAGGGAGCAATGCTCGACCTCGGCTTTCTGGGCTTCTGCCCTGTGTACTTAGCTAGACAATTTTAACTCTGGCCCTTTAGTGGATTCTCAAGTTATTAAGCCAGCATATGTTCGGCTTTTACTGGAATTGGGCCATGATGCGAGCAGGAAAGCTGCGGTTGCTTATGCTCTTCTGAGTCTCCTCCATTACTTGTTTTTTCGAGCCACGAGCTTTCTAACAATGAAAAGTATGAAGGCGGAAGCTGCCCAAACTTTGCGCACTGGGGATGAGCTTGAAAAAGCCATGGCAAAGTGTGAAGAGCAAGCTCGACTAATTGGGCAATTGAAAGCCCAAAAGGTAGAGCTGAAAAAGGCAATACCACCCTTATGGCCGAGCTGGAAATGGAAAGAACCGACCGGCTCAACCTTCAGAAGGTCGTGGAAGGGATTCAAGCCGAGAAGGAAGCCAGTCTTGAGTTGCGAAAGTTGCTGGAATCCGAGAAGGAGGAGAATCTGAGGCTCTGTTCTGATCTGGCTGAAACCGAGGCTTCTATCATGAGGGAGCATATTAATGGCTTCCCCCGAGCCGTGAAGCAGCTTCAGCATTTCAATCCGAATGCTGACTTCTCCTGTGCTGACGTGGACAAGGATTTCAACCGAGATGGAATCCTAGTTCCATTGTCCGAGCTGGAGGATGAGGAGACCGTATCTCAAGGGGAAAAGGGTGAGGGGAAAGCGGCCGAGGAGGGACCCGAAGGTGAAGGTGAAGTGGGCCTACCTGGCCAGTCTGCTACCCTCCCTCCAAATGCCGAGGATGACCTTGACTCATGAATTTGTATTAGTAGGTTAGGAAACACGTTGTTTTTGGGCGATGCCTTTTGATTTTGAAATCTTATGTATTATGGGCTTGGCCCATGGTTGTTGATGGACCGACATGCACCTTACTTTTTGCAACTAATTTTCTAAGCTAGTACTTGTTTAGTTTCAACGTGTTACGTGATTTAGTCGAAATAGTCAGAATTTGAAATACCTGTAGGTTCTTACCTACCTTCTTAGGCCTTGAAATGCCTTTTCAGGCGTTAAGGTGTTATTATCGTTGTAGACTTTCACCATTTATGGGCTCGGCATTTCGACCTCAACTTGGTCGACTTTAGCTCGGTCAGTCTCTTTAGGTTTTATATACCTTTATAGGCTCGACACTTCGACCCTGGATCGGTCGATTTTGGCTTTTTAGTATGGTGTTTGAGTGCTGAGCTGATGGAATTTCATTTTCCAAGGAGAGCTCGATCTCTATGATTTTTATAGAGGGAGTCTAACTCGGCCTCCATGGTTTTAATTTGAGGAGCTTTGGCTCGTCTTCCTCTTTGGTGGAATTTTGAGAGGGAGTTTTGGCTCGACCTTTCGGGAGCCGGAGCTGAACTGTGAGTTTTTAAGGGAGCTAAACTCGACCTGTGAGTTTTGAGGAAGCCGAAGCTCGACCTCGTGGAAAGGGAGTTCGACCTGTTATTTTCAAGGGAGCCGGAGCTCAACCACTTTGAAGTCGCAAATTTCGTGACTCTGGGAGTGGTATCATCTGAACATCACTTCGCTCAAATATATAAATAACATGATATGATGCTACATAACACAACATTAAAGGCGTGGAGCACAACATATCAAATCATATTAGATTTAAACTAGATTTAAAGAACAATATCACCTGAGCATTTCGCGGCCTCTGATTTAGGCATTTCCCCAAGCCCATATGGTTGAGCTCTCTTAGACCGAGCTGTGCTGGCCGAGCTCTGTAAGATATTTTCTTCAGCTCTCCGAGATATCTTCTTCAGCTCTCCGAGGCCGAGCTGCGGAGGCCGAGCTGTGGTGACCGGAGCTCAACCGAGTAGTCAGGAGCCGAAGCTCAACCGAGTAGTTGGGAGCCAGAGCTCAACCGAGTGGTCGGGAGCCGGAGCTCAACCGAGTCGGGAGCCGGAGCTCGAACCAATCTTGTGTATGATAATTGCATATCCATCTTTAGCATCAGGCTTGAATTCAGCACTATAGCTAACCTTAATAAATAATAAATAATATATGTCGCAACTCAAGAACCAACATCTCCTAATGTATTCACATAACATAAAATGCTTTCGAGATACCAAGGGCACATGCTAAAGCTCCAAGGGCATTGAAATCACACATGAAATAGGTGGGTCGATATCTATTCGGGGCCTTGGAAAGGAACCATCATATGTTTAGCCCGTGTCAACGTCGTATCATATCCGTGTCCGATGTAATATTCGTGCTTCCTAGTTTATCAAAACAATGCCACAGAAGCACATGAAAGAGATATACAGCATTAGGGAGTAATACCATGTGAGGAATAACCTTGATGAGCAAGCTGAGCATCAGGGCTCGGATGAACATCTTTCTTGGCAGATGCATCTCCCCCCTTGACCAAAAAACCCTTGGTATCACCCTCAATCTCTCTGTATCTGGCGAGGTAAATTTTGAGCAAATCAATATACTCCTCGAAACCAAGAGTGGCCATTGCCCAAAGCAAATCATCGCCGTTAATCGTCTTCCTCTTCTCTCTCTGGCACTTATCGCTCGCCTCTCTGGTAACGAAGCTGATGAACTCAGATACGCATTCCTGAACGGTTTCCTTCGCATCCTTGGCGATTTTTCCGTTAGCGGGAATCACCTTCTTCATGATTCGACTGATGTTAGCGATTGGTAGGAACCTGTCCTGCTCTCGGAAATTAGAGCGGGGGCTGTGCTCGCCACTCACGTGGCCGCCGCCGCCGCATGGACTCGCCGGGTCATCGGACATAGTCGCCGGAACCCTCACAGTGTGATGTGATGGATATGGTGTAATGAGGATCGGACGCTGGAGAAAAGAGGTGGAGGGGTGCGAAGATGTTGTCAGCAGTAGTGAGTGGTTGTGGTTCCAGTTGGGTAGTTACAGTCTCGGGTTCTGTAACTACAACAACAGGAAGAGGCGGTGGAGTTGGGTTTGGGTTTGAATCATTGTCGGTCATTTACTGTGTCATAGTTTTGATAACTCATCTAATCAATCGTTCGACAGATGTCGATGGATGTGCGGCCGGGGAAAGTTTGCCTCGGCCCCACGGTGGGCGCCAAATGTTCCTGCCGAGATCCGACTTGCCGGAATCTCGCCGTAGAACGTCATACCAAGAGTGGACAATGGGGGTTGTTTTAGACTTTGTCTTGACAGAATCTGATATTCCGGTCCTACGTATCCCAATGGGAATCAAAGCCAGACGTAATTCTAGGTTCAACCCTTGGTGGTGCGGTGATCTCGGTCCCCTAATCTTGTATCCGATGGATACCAGCGAGCAATGACTGTCTGATAGTCTCTTGGACGAGTTAGCTCCTCTAATACGCTTAAGGGAGAGTTACCGGGATTCAGTAAAAAGCGAGTTTCTATCATGGGTACTCCTCCTTTTTATAATAGGATTCCCATATCTTTTAGAGATCTGATTTATCTCTTAAATATCTTTTTAGAGATCTGATTTATCTCTTAAATCTCTTTTGAGATGTGATTCCTTAATTTAAGGGATATTATCTCTTTTAACCAGATAAGGTTATTTCAGATAATATCAGGATTTAATTAAGGATAATATCTTATCCTTTAATTAGGTGATCTTTAAATTATTATCTTTAACTTTCGGACTGGACCGAGTATTCGAGTTCGGTGGCCGGATTTCACTCTTCGGCAAGTACAGTTAACAAGTCCACATTTGAGCTTCGTGGCATTGGATTCAACAACAAAGGCTTTAAAAGCATGGTCTTGAAAAGTAGCATGATTAGCATTACTTGACATTTTCCTCTCTGGGAATTTCAAGTTCCCTGAAAGTTGAGTATATGAGGCTTGCGTTATTTTGCATGTATATTGTTTTTTTTTTTTAACCCATGTATATTGCTTTTAAAAGTTTAAGTTTGTATATTAACCACTTTATTAGTACTACTGATTTTGGGTAACTAATTATTGGATGAAAGAATTTTAATGGGTTTTAGTGAAGGATGGTGACTAAACTGTTGACTGTTCTTAACCAAAATATGGGAATCCTCTTTTATGTATAGATACATGAAATTCTTATATGAAGTCATACATGTATTCTTTACCAAAGTCTAATGCATATTTTCAGAATTTATAAATTAGTTTTTTATCATGATATAAAATTTTTAGTTATTATATTAATCATATTAATAAACAAAATTTTGTATATTTTTACACACCCGTGCCGGCATCACACGGGGGGGGATTCAACTAGTTTTAATTAATGCGAATGGGCAAGGCCTTTAATCGGTTTGTGGTGAAATGATTTATATCCCTCAAAGTGCTTCCAAAACCAATATAAAGAACATAAAAATAAATTCTAGAATTATATAGGATGAAAGAAGTGAAACACTGATGATGAAAAATAATAACTCGTTTGTGCATTCCTTACGAAAAGAAAAAGCTAAAAATAGCTTTTATTGGCTCTTAGGCATCCATAGCATGAAGGATAATGATAGATATGGGGTGATACATGGTGTATGAGGGTAAATGCAAGACATGATGGTGTCCTGTAAACTGTAATAAGGCAATAGCAAACCCGAGCGGAAGGCAGAAGAGGTAACCGAAAAGAAACATATATTTTTTTAGAAAACTATCTCAGTTCCTCGTTCTTCCCTTTGTTCCTTCCACGTCTAACCGTCTTTATTTAATCTCGGTTCCACCGCCATTTATTAATTGATGGCAACAACATACCTGAAAGTTGAACTTGAAACCCAGCCCACTAAGCCCAAACACCGCAACCATCGCCAAACTTCCTCGTCTCCTCTTGATTTCCCTTTATGCCCTTCTTCTCCATCCATGGACTTCTTCACACACTCTTCACCCACCGCCATCAACGGCCAAGGCTTCACCAAATTCAACTCCGCACTCACCGCCGGCCTCCTTAACCCAATGTCGCCTCCTCCGCCCACCGACAAGACCCGATCCAGCCCAACCCTCTTCGAGATGATGGCCAACGAGCCCGATGTTCACCCCACCAGAACCCACACCCCACCCGACACCAACAACAACATCGCTTCTTCCCTTCCATCAAAGCCCGATTCCCAAACTCTTATGATGCAACGAATCTCAGAGTTGTTGGCCACCCGCAGCCCCGGTAACCAGTTCAACGACCCTTCCTCCAGCGACATCAAACTCACCCTCACCTCCAAAGACGGCATCACCGTTTCCATGAACGTTCATCGCCACATCCTCGTTGCCCACAGCAGATTCTTCGCTGTCAAACTCTCTGATCGCTGGGCCAAGCAGCAGCAACCTTCTTCCTTGCCCTACATTGTTGAGATTGCTGACTGTGATGACGTTGAAATTTACATCGAGGCATTGAGGTTGATGTACTGTAAGGATCTTAGGAAGATGCTCATCAGAGAAGATGTTTCCGGAGTTCTTGGTATCTTGAAGGTAACCCCTTTTTGTTTTCTTGTTTCATTCTTGCGTCTTCTTTACGCTTTTTATTTACCGTTTTTCCTGTTTCATCAACTAGATGAAGTGTAGGGTTAGGTAGACACTGTAGTAAAGTTTGAACTTTGGATTTCAACTCTTTGTGGGTAGCTAGAAGAAAACAAACTTGTATTGTTCAGGTTTTCGCTACTAGTCTTTTTCTTTGAAGGTTTGTTTGTTTTTATGGTTTGGGTGTGTTAGGTTTCAGCGGCAATTGGATTTGATGCTGGGGTTTTATCTTGTTTGGAGTACTTGGAAGCAGCTCCATGGACAGAGGATGAAGAAGAGAAGGTGGCCTCATTGCTCTCCGTGCTTCGTCTTGAAGCTGTGGGAGCTGGGGAAGTTTTAAAGAGAGTTTCAATTGATGTTACCAATGGAAATGAAGAGGGAAATGACAATGAGAAAGTTCTTTTGAAACTTATTCATGTGGTTCTTGAAGGCAAAGATGAGAAGGCGAGGCGCGAGATGAAAGGGTTACTGTCGAAAATGCTTCGTGAAAACTCATCTCAGAGTGATCTTAGGAAGGAATCATTGTACTCGGCATGTGATGATTGTCTGCAATTGCTTAGTCATCACTTTATGCGGGCTGCGGCTTCAAACCTGAAGGATGTTAGTCAAATAGCACGACAGGCAGATAATTTGCATTGGATTTTGGATATTTTAATCGATAGGCAGATTGGTGAGGATTTCCTCAAGACATGGGCATCTCAATCAGAATTATCTGAAGCACATTCTAAAGTGCCGGCTGTTCACAGGTTTGAGGTTAGCAGAGTTACGGCTAGGTTGTTTGTTGGGATTGGGAAGGGACAACTATTGGCTTCTAAGGATGTTAGGTGCTTACTTCTGAAAACATGGTTGGTACCTTTTTATGACGACTTTGGTTGGATGAGGAGGGCATCCAAGGGCCTTGACAGACACCTAATTGAGGATGGTCTTAGTAACACAATTCTCACTCTGCCACTGGCCTGGCAACAAGAAATCTTGCTTGCCTGGTTTGACCGGTTCTTGAATTCTGGTGAAGATTGCCCAAATATACAAAGAGGTTTTGAAGTTTGGTGGAGAAGGGCTTTCTGGAAGCGGAATGGAGAGCAAGAAAGGGCACAACAATTACGAATTACAACTGCAACAATTGAAAACTCTTGAAAGCTGATAATTCCAGGATGCAGGAATCGACAGCAGTTTAGTAGGTGTGTCCTCTTTTAACTTTCTCATGATTATTTCTATCTGATTCCTCTGTGACGGCCAGTGTTTAAATCTTCTGTTAAAACCTGGTAGTTTACCTACAAAGTCAATTGGTTGATACATGATTAGTGGCAACTGGCAAGGCTACTTGAGCTTTTCTAGTTGTTTTTCAAGTTGCACATAATTCTGATACAAATTTCTTCTTGTCAAATTGAATTTAAAGTGTATTCTCAAATAAACTTCATTTAATCGACTAAGCTCTAAATTTGTTACTGGTGGTCATAGCATCTGTTTTTCTAGTGCTGAAATGCTAGACAATAGATATTGTTAACTCGTTAGATAGTCACTTGTCGGCATACCATCTCTATCTTTTGCAGCTGGCTCCATAATGATTGTTTATGTTTGATTTCTGTTATGTGAAGTCAACCTGCATTACAATTGGTGAGTAAAATCTAGAAATATTCCGGTGTTTTTGTTTTTGGAGTGGAACTTTCTGTATTAGCCAACACCAATATAACGATATTCTCTTCTGCAGGTGAACTGTGTCTTGATTGTCCGAGTTCCATTGATATTCACACTCATTGTCATATACCTTAGATTGACATGATCGATGTTCCTAAATACTTTTCAGCATATTCTGTCTGAACTCTTACCCACTAGATAAATTTATTCAATAAAAAAATCATGTTCTGTCCCTGTAGTATCTATCTATTTGCTGCTGCCAGAGTTAAGTTGTTATAACAAAAATATTTATTTGTTGAGAAAATATTCAAACATTAATATTTTCTTCTTCTGCAGTGAGTTTATGACCATTTAATGTAAAGTCCTGGACAAGACTTCAAAGTAATGGAATTGCTATGAAGGTAGGTTCGGCCTTCAATGTCCCTAGAACGTCTGCTACATTTAACAAGATCGGCAGAGCTCATGGCAGGTTAAGATAATGAATTGACTTGTTGGATGGTTCATCATGAGGCTAATTTCTATTTTATGGTATAGAATCCAGACCCAGTAGTCCTGGACCTGGAGGCAGGAAAGCTAATGATTAATAATATACTTGAAAATCTTCCCTTGCAAATTAACTTGCGTTGATTCTTGAATGTGTTTGAGAATATATTCAATGGGTGTGTGATATATAGGAATTAATTGGATGGAAGTTTAGCTGTAGGAATGTGAACTTTGCTGGCACTTTTTGGGAATATAATCTGCTTCTCATGTGGATCGTGGATTCGTCTTTCATTCTTTGCTTTTCAACAAGGTTTGGCACATCAACCATTCCGGGATTTATATCTTTTCAGAGGAGATAGGTTCTAGGCAACATACTTCAAGGCATTCTTGTATCTCTGGGTTCTAGTGCACAAAACAACTAGCATTTGCTTTACAAGCTATAACAGAATAGCCAATTTAGGAAACTAACCAACGAACCCTAGTTAACTGTCTAACCAATTTAGTAGTTAACAAAACTGTAACAAAATAATTTTAGGAGTTAATTAAAAAGCCATATTTTTCCACTAATTACTTTTTTAGGGTACAGCTGTTTGGCTTAATAATTTTACAAGAAATGTATTCCTAACTGTCGTAATATATAACTGATAAGCTGAGTAGCCATGCTCATCTATCACTCTTGCTGTTGACGCTTGTTTCTTCATTGAGATGGGGAAAGAAGGAATTCACCATAGGACAATCGTAATTCAGATCAGCAGGCCTTGCAAATTTGTGCCTTCATGTATATGTATATATGATATATCATCAGGCATCAGAAAAGGGCATAAACTCAAATAGCATAGCAACCAGAGTAGCATCATAATTCTTACCATTCCTGATCAATCAGCATTTCATCAGTCAATCCAAATCCTCGTAGCTCTTCTTCATCGTGATGCATCAATAAGCTATACCTATTTATTTATTTATGTCTACTTCGTTTAGTTAACATAAACCTTGCAGATAACAAAACAAGAGTGGTGTGTGTTAATTAATAGGAAGAGAGAAAGCAGATAGTAGAAGCAATACCTTCCACCATAACCCTTTTCCATGACAAGCATATTTCCGTTGCCCATGTTGTTGAGACCCTCGAACTGTTTTACCGTCCACTTGTACCACCTCATGAGAAACACTCGAAGTGTGAGACCGTGCGACACAATCACCAAGTTCATATCTGTTTTCTGTTCCCCTGGTGGCTGATACCTTCCAATATTAATATCTGCTCTCAGTGTTTCTCTAAATCCTGCCACCACATCAATTACTGGTCGGTTGGGTTGTTTACTTACTTGAAGAAAATTAGGAGTTTGATTGTTTCGCAAGAGCATATCATTTTACAAGCAATACTATCCAACATTGTTATTGAATGTATTTGTGTTGGAAAAAGTATTAGAAAGAGTGTGTTGCTAGTATTTATCATCACCGGTGATTCTGTCATATACATCAGCTGCGGATTCTCCATCAGGAAATCGGTAAAAGAAACGACCATAAAGCATGCGCATTGCTTTTTCCACTCGCATCCTCTCTCTATTTTGGAAGTTCCCTTGCATGAACATCATAATAAAAATTAGTGCACTGATTTGAGAAACATAAAAGATTTAGAATTTGTTAATACCAAAATCTTGTTCTCGAATCCGAGGCTCTTCTCTGAAGCCAGCAATTCTTGAGCGTTCAAAGGGACGAGCTAGGCTCTTCAACGTTTCAAGGGTCCTTGTGTAAGGAGACACATAGAAGTAAAGTTGCCAATTTTCGTCACCATCTTTCTCAATCAATTTCTTGATTCTGTGGCCGCATTCTTCAGCTTGAGCCTTGCCCTTTTCGGTGAGTCCTATCTTGGGATCAGCCACCCTTGTGTACACTGTCTCATCCACGTTTCCTTCACTCTCTCCATGCCTAACAAGGATTATTCTTCGAGGCCTTGGTGGGATATTGATGAGAGGATTCTTCTCTGGAAATCTCAGGCCATTGATGAGAGGCCTATCTTGGTTGTGGCAGCATTGGATTAATAAGGGTGTGTTTGTATTGGAATTGGGTTTAGTTTTAAGCCATTTTTGTTGAGAAACTGAGAGATATGGATATGGGTAACATATTGCAGCCATGCCCATTATTATTACTAATAATAAGAAGCTAAGTCACTAATAAGCGCGAATCTCACAAGTCATTTCTTATCTAAAATACTCCACATGTATATTAGAATGCCACTCGATCTCATTTTTACTATGCAGAATTCGTTATCACATCTTTTGTAATTTCAGCTGCACCTATTGGGAAGCAATAGAAGCCTCAAGTGTCTATTGAGTGATCTTGTGGTGGAGATGAATCAATGCTGTCATGAATGAAGAGTGAGTGGGGACCCGACTCAGGGTGCGTTTGGGTAAACAACTTAATTAAGAACTTATCACATAAGACCTTGTCGCATGAGAGCTTATGCCATAAACGCTTAAAGAAAGAAAAAGAAAGAAATAGGCATGAGAGGATTCGAATAGTGAAAAACACGGAGAGGGTGTTTAGTGCATAAACTCTTATGATAATTCCATAAGCTTCTCTAAGTGACTTATGAAAATAAGTCAAAAACTCCTTATGAGATGGCATAAGTTATTTTTATAAGCTCTGCCAAACACACCGCATAAGAGCTTATGTCATCAAATAAGTCAAAAGGGGCTTAAATAAGTTCTTCCAAACGTCACCTCAGTCCTAGTACTAGTACAAGTCAATCATGGAATGGCAAATGGCAGCATGTCATCTGTGTGGGTCCCAGTTGCTATGTTTTGTAAGGGCGGATAGAGTTACTCTATGGCATATTCCATTTTAGACTGACGTTTCTTTTGGGCCACGGACTTGCATTTATTTATTATCTAAGTTAGAACACGGTCTCCATGACCCACTGTTTTTCTTGGGCTTAGGCTTGAGGTAAATTCTTCATGTTTTTGGGATTTTTACAAAGTTATGCTAGTTAGACCAAAAGCATAGATAAAACTCATATTTTGCTAATAAAAAAATGACTTCATCATTAGGTCATTTTCGATGGAGATTCTTTCTATTGGTACAAAAGTAATTTTTTTTCTGCTTGAATAATGAGCGGAGAGATATGAAGTGGAAGAAGAAATGAGCAATAGTCAAAGTGGTGTTGATGAGAATGACATATTACCACTTGCCTATTGAAATTATGGTTGAATCCATATGCTCTGTTTGTTTCATCATCGTCAACTGCTATAGCTAGTGGTGCCCTAGGCAACAAGGCAAACTTATCATGTGCAGTAATCTTTAATTAGCAAACATAAATCTGAAGTGCTTCGAACTTGGCCAACACCGCATAGAGAAGAAAACTATAACTATATACAGATGGGAACACAATGAAAGGTGAAAGCTGACGGTTGTTTTGTTCTGTTTCTTATTACTTTTTTTTTTATATTTAACTATTAGGGTACACTTTCTCTAGCAGCAGTCACTGAGTAGAAAAATTAGCTTTCATGTTGGAATTTAAAGACAAAAAACAAAAACAAAAAGGAAGTAAGGCGTATATAAAATAAAGGGTAGCTTTCATAAGACTTGTCACCTACGCAAAACCTTTAACATAATCATCCATTGACAAGTCCAAAAAATGGGTTCAGCTTGAAGAAACTCATCTACAACTTACTAGGGAGAAAAACGTTATTTTCACAACAGCACAAATTATGTATGTATCCTAACTCCTAAGTTTTGTGGTCTATTTAGTAAAAATTGTTGATAAACTATTTTTTAGTTGAAAATTTATAACAGATAGTTAATAGCTTAAATTGAATTTGAAGCGTTTGGAAAAATTAGCGGTTGAATTAACTTATAAATATAAAATAACATAAAATTACATACTTAAACGATTTTATATGAATTCTTTTAAATTCTAATTAGCTTTATAAATAGAATATTACATTTTAATTTATTTTTTAATATTTTTATTGAATAATATAAATGAAATGATGTCTTCGCGCGCGCGTGTGTGTATTGAAGTAAAAATTTCATTAAACTAAATGGGGAAAAAATGAGAAAAAAGTTAATAAAATATAAACTATACATAAGCTAAATAAAACAGTTTATGAAGATAAACTATAAGTTAATGAGATCTCATCAACTTGTTTATCAACTATCTCTATTTTAGTTAAATAAGCTATAAATTATTTTATTATTAAACTTACTAAACAGAGCCTATGCACAAATAGAAGAACTCACTAATGGGAACAGGTTGATTAGAGTTAAATGAATTATTTAAGAGTGTATCTTTTATTTAATCAAATGTGTATTTTCATATTTGTTAGAGAGAGAAAAAAAAGCAAGCAATTGTGTTTTTACTCAATGCCTCATTTTACAGAATATTGAGAAACATTATTCCATTCTGGAGAGGTAAAATTGATGATTCAATGTAAAATGGAAGGAGGGTTACCAATGTGTATGGAAAAAACACTATTGAGAAGGGCCTCACAAGGGACGAAGCCAGAACTATAGTTCAAGGGGGCCAAAATAAAAGAGCTTATACATAAAGAAAAATTTTAATACTTTAATTGAATAAAGGGATATTCCATTGAAGTCTAAGAAATTTAAATATTTTAATGAAATATTGAGATATTCTAATAAAGTTGTTCCGTCCAAAATATCTCAGATGAGAGATACAATGTTCTGTCCAAAATATCTCAGATGAGAGATACTCGGCTGGAAAGAGTTTAGAGGGGATGTTTTGGAATGTGCTTGACAGAAGTGAGATTCTGCTCCTACGTATCCAAATGGGAATCAAAGCAAACGTAGTTCTCAGTGAAGGGGTTGGATCCCTATTTATAGAGACGTTTAGAATCAGGCTCCGAGTTATACGGAGAGATATTAGGATCAGGCTCCTGATTATGCGGAGAGATATCAGGCTCCTGATTATGCGGAGAGATATTAGGATCAGCGAGATATTCGGCCCAGTTAGCTGTGATTGGATGATTCGGGGCCGAGATATCTTTGTTCGTGATCTGGTGTGGAATAGGGCCGAGTACTTGTCCTCGGGTGTTGAGTGTACTAACAGGTCTTCGGCTTTATGGGAGTTCGGGTGAATGGCCACCTACGAGAATGAGCTCGGTCGTATTGACAATCATCGGCCTTATATCTTCTGCCGGTACACAAGCCCCCCGAGCTCCGAGCTTAAATAAGCGAAAGAGCTGATAAGTATGAGACCGAGCTTATTCTTCGGCCACACAAACTTCTGCATTCCCAGTTGTCATTTCAATCAAATCTTTCCTCTTTGTCAGAGAAAGCAATCATCCCCCCTAATACTTCTGTGGTACGCTTTAGGTAAGAAACCCTAGGGTTCCGCGCCCATTTAATGGGGGAAAAATCAAAAGTCGCGCCCTTTTGGGCTTGATGGGACGTGGGCCGTCAGCCGCAGGCTACAAATATCTTTTCCGACTCCAACTCCATTCTACCCTGTTTATCCTTCTTCGCCTTTCACCTTCGTCTTCCAAGTTTCTGCCATCACTCTTCTGCTTGTCATTTTTCAGGTACGCCCAGTCTCCTTCTTCCCCTCGTACTTCTCAATTTAATTTCTGCTTACCAGATGAGTTCATCCAAGTCCTCTGAGTCAAATACCTCGCCTCTAATTGAGCGCGAGGTTTCTCCCATTGGGGGTTCTCCCTCCACCTCTTCGATTCCTTCACAGGAGTTGAACGTCGGAGAAGGGGAAGCGTCCTCCTCCGGGTCGTCTTCCCCCGGGTCTGATTCCTCTGGGTCTGACTCCAAGTCCGGCTCTCCCTCTCCTCCGGTGTCCAAACCCGCCGCTCGTAAACAACGCCTAAGGGTTCCAAAAGACCCTATTCCAGATATCACTCTTCCTGGGTATACCTGGGTTAAAGGCGAGGTTGGGACCTTTTTCTCTGACTTCCAAACCCCAGAATCAATTGATCAACTTCGGTCCCAAATTAATATCTCGGCGTCATGGGACGAGTCCGAGTTCATTTGCTCCCCATGCTCGGGTACCGAGTGTGTCTTTCTCAGGGCTCGTCCTTCCGAGTCCCCCCTTTACATACATGTACAAAACATTATTTGATAAGCTGCATGTGTCTCTTCCTTTTACCGAGTTTGAGTGCGATGTTCTGAGAACCATGAACGTCGCTCCTACTCAACTTCACCCCAACAGTTGGGCTTTTATGAAAGCCTTTCAGATTCTATGTAAATACATCGGGATGGTGCCCACCACTTCAAAATTTTTGTATTTCTACCAAACAAGGTTTGGTGAGAAAATGTGATGGATTTCCCTTAACGGGCTGAACCGGAGAGGACTGCTTAGTTTGTACACATCATCGTACAAAGATTTCAAAGTCGGCTTCTTCCGAGTTCGCCCCTCGGGCTCTCATTCCTCCCACTTTTTTGACGATGATAACACCGCCAAGTTTCCTTTATACTGGCAATCCTCCCCCACAAAATTCGTTGGCTTTGAGTACCAATCCCTCCCGGTCGAGGATAGACGGGACATAGACGTACTAGAAAAACTTCCTTGGCCCCTCCATTGTGGACGCCTCCTGAAACTACCCTTCTCATCGACCCCGAGAACTGACCTGAAAAGTAAGTACTCGGCTTTTTAGTTTTGGAATTCTTTCTGTATTTGTTGCTGAACTAACAACTTTTTCTTTTTGGCAGTCATTATGGGGAAATTTGACTTTTCCAAGCTTGTAAAGGCTGCTGCTAAAGAGGGTCAGGGTCCCTCTTCAACTGAGAAGAAGCAGAAAAGACCTCCTCCCACCAAGACCTCTGCGAAGGGAACTTCATCATCTGCCCCCCAAAAAAGAAAGAGGGTAGAAGTTGTAGTTGACATCGAAGACTCTCCCCCACCTCACCCGAGTCCCCCACGCCCAACTACTCAGGAGACCGGGACCGCGGGGCGGGGAGAACAACCCCCTCCCTCCACCGAGCAGAAATGGTACAACAGTTCTCTAAAGGCGGGGACCTCATCCCTCTGGGGTGAAGATTTCAACCCGTTCCCTTCCTTTGACTTGAACTTCCTCAAACCTGCTGACCTCCGGTTAATCAGGCAGCAAGGGGCTCAGTCCAGCATGGAGGCCCTCTCGGCCTATTGCATCCGAGCCGCCGCTCTAGCCCGCTTCTGCAGCCGGGATTTGGTGGAGTCCGAGAGGAAATCCCGGCATCTGGAAGCTGAACTTGCTTCCATTGAGAAGCTGAAAGGGGATTTTGCCCGGACCTCCACAGAGCGCGACGAGCTGGCCAAGGCCAATAATCTCCTGACTACAACCATCACCGAGCTGAACGGCCAGAACTGCGAGCTCACCACCAAAGCAAATTTTGCTGAGGAGGGTAAAGCTCAGGCTGAAGAGGGTAGAGCTCGTGCTGAAGAGGAGCTTAAGAAGGCTCAAACTTGGCCTTGAATAACTAAAATGGCTCGAACTCGGCCCTCAGGATCAGACTTGGCCTTAAACGTTTAATCGGCTCAAACTCGGCCTTCAGGCTCAAACTTGGCCTTTAAAAATTTAATGGCTCGTACTCGGCCTTCAGGCTCAAACTTGGCCTTGAATAACTAAAACGGCTCGAACTCGGCCTTCAGGCTCAGACTTGGCCTTAAACGTTTAATCGGCTCGAACTCGGCCTTCAGGCTCAAACTTGGACTTTAAAAATTTAACGGTTCGTACTCGGCCTTCAGGCTCAAACTTGGCCTTGAATAACTAAAACGGCTCGAACTCGGCCTTCAGGCTCAGACTTGGCCTTAAACGTTTAATCGGCTCGAACTCGGCCTTCAGGCTCAAACTTGGCCTTTAAAAATTTAATGGCTCGTACTCGGCCTTCCAAATGAGATGTTTGTAGAGTAAATACATCGGCAAAAATAAGAGAACATAACAATGTTCATAATAAATTCTTTTATTGAATAAAAAGAAAGTCTGCGGTGTGCCTCGTTAAAACCTTCTCGGTCAAAACCCTTTTTGGGACAAAATACCGAGGTAGGAAAAAGAGTACATCACCTGACTATATACATCAACTATAATAAAACTTTAAATGCGAAGCATTCCAAGTCCTCGGGATAGGCTTCCCGGACAATTCTTCTAACCTATATGCTCCGTTTCCCAAGTTTTCTACTACCCGGAATGGCCCTCCCCAGTTTGCTGCCAACTTGCCTTCCGTGTGATCTTTCCTTGCTTCTCCTTTTATTCTTAGCACCAAGTCTCCATGCAGGAAACTCCTCGGCTTCACTCTTGAATTATACCTCCTAGTTGCTCTCTGTTTGCAGGCTTCTTCTCTGATTTTGGCCTCCTCCCTGATTTCCTCTACCAAGTCAAGTTCGACCCTTAAATTGCTTTCATTATCATTCGGCTCATGTTGCATACGTCGGAAAGACGGTTCACCAACCTCCACTAGGATCATGGCGTCTGTTCCATATGTCAGCCTTAAGGGTGTTTCTTGAGTGGTAGATTGAGGCGTGCAGTGGTAGGCCCAGAGGATACTTGGTAACTCTTCTGCCCAAGCTCCTTTGGATCTTCCCACCCTCTTCTTCAGTTCTCCGAGAATGACCTTACTGGCCGCTTCGGCTTGCCCATTAGTCTGGGGATGTTCAACCGATGTAACGTGATGTTTAACACCGAGGTTGTCATAGAATTCCCGCAATGTCTTATCTATAAACTGTCTTCCGTTGTCTGTAACGATTGCAAAGGGGATTCCGTGCCTACAGATGAGACTTTTCCACACAAACTTTTGTATCTTTTCGGCGGTAATCTTCGCCAAAGGCTCTGCTTCAATCCATTTGGTGAAGTAGTCCACCGCTACCAGGAGAAATTTGACTTGACCTTTGGCCACAGGGAACGGCCCCAGTATATCCATTCCCCACATAGCAAAAGGCCAAGGCGAGTTTAATGTGTGAAGTCCTTCGGGAGGGGTACGACTTATTTGGAAAATCTTTGGCATTCATCACATTGCTTCGTCCACTCAATGCAATCTGCTCAGATGGTAGGCCAATAGTACCCTGCTCGGACTACCTTGGACGCCATTGATCTGCCCCCGCAGTGAAAACCACAGATTCCTCGGTGAACCTCTTCCATGACGTACTTTGATTGTGCCTTCGTCAGACATTTTAGCAACGGTACCGAGAATCCCCGTCTAAAAAATTCTCCGGAAATGATAGCAAAGTGACTTGCTCTGAGCCTGATCTTCCTGGCCTCCACATGATCTGGGGGCAGAGTTTCTGAGGATAAATACTCCCAAATGGGCGTAATCCATTCTCGGTCAACCGGCTCGTTGGCCATCACCTCCCCAATCGTGACACTCGGTTCATTTATGGTTTCTTGAGTAACTGTTCTATGGTGGCCCGGCTTCTTTGTACTGGCTAATTTGGACAGCAGATCGGCCCGAGTGTTTTCTTCTCAGGGAATGTGCTCAATAGCAAATTTCTCGAAGTTGGAGATTAATTGGTTGACCTTGCATAAATACTTGGTGAGCTGAGGCTCTTTCGTTTGATACCCTCCAGAGATTTGCCCTGTGACTAGCTGTGAATCGCTCCGGCATCTAATAGCCTTCGCCCCCATTTCTTTTGCCAGCATTAATCCTGCAATCAAAGCTTCATATTCGGCTTGATTATTTGAGGTCTTGAACTCAAACTTTAGTGACTGCTCCAGGATCAGATCTCCCGGGCCTTCCAGAATCACCCCGGTTCCACTGCCCCTGACATTCGAGGATCCATCCACATACAAATTCCACCATACATCCTCGGATATCGGCTGCGGGTGGAGCTCGGCTATAAAGTCAGAGAGACATTGAGCTTTTAGAGGGCCTCTCAACTCGTATCTTAGGCCGAACTCGGATAACTCTACCGACCACGCAATCATACGTCCTGCCAATTCGGGCTTTTTGAGGATCTGCTTAATCGGGTGATCAGTCTTGACAATCACCTGGTGACTTTGGAAGTACGGACGCAATCGCCGAGCTGCGGTTACCAGGGCCAAAACCAGCTTTTCAATGACTTGATACCGAGTTTCGACATCATGAAGGACCCTGCTGATGAAGTACACCGGCATTTGAACTTTGTCTATTTCCTGCACAATGACTGCGCTGATGGCATTCTCGGAGGCTGACAGGTATAAGTATAACTCTTTCCCTGGGATGGGTCGAGTTAATATCGGCGGTGAAGACAAAAAGGCCTTGAAATCGACGAAGGCCTTCTCGCATTCCTCGGTCCACGTGAAGGTTTGGGGCCTCTTTAGTAATCTAAAGAAAGGCCGAGCTTTCTCTGCAGATTTGGGAAGGAACCGAGATAATGATGCCAGCCGTCCTGCAAGTCTTTGCACTTTAATATTTTGTGGGCTTCGCATCTCAATCACAGCCCGACATTTATCAGGATTGGCCTCAATTCCCCGGTGTGTCAGCATGAAGCCGAGGAATTTTCCACCCTGGACACCGAAAACACACTTCTCCGGATTCAACCTCATATTATACTTTCTCAACTGCTGAAAAATTTCCACCAGATCTTTTGGGTGGCTGTTGGGGTCATCGGATTTTACGACCATGTCATCCACATAAACTTCCATTGTTCTTCCAATTTGTTTTTCAAATACCCGGTCCATGAGCCTTTGGTATGTAGCTGCAGCATTTTTCAGTCCAAACGGCATCACCCGTGCAATGATAGTCGAGCCCTCAGTAATGAAAGTTGTTTTCTCCTCATCTGGGGGGTACATTCAGATCTGATTGTACCCCGAGTATGCGTCCAAGAAACTCAGAATTCTGTATCTGGAAGCTCCTCCACCAGTCTGTCAATACTCAGCAAAGGATAGGAATCCTTTGGGCAAGCTTTATTCAAATCTGTGTAATCGGTGCACATGCGCCACTTGCCATTTGCTTTTTTGACCAGAACAACGTTGGCCAGCCAGGTAGTGTATTCTACTTCTCGGATAAAATTGGCCTTGACCAACTTCGCTGTTTCCTCTTCCACAACCTTTCTCCTTTCTTCCCCAAGTCTCCTTTTCCTCTGGGCCACTGGTTTCGCCTCGGGACAAATTGCCAGTTTATGGCATAAGAAGTCGGGATCAATTCCCGGCATATCGGATGTGGTCTAGGCGAACAAATCGGCGTTGCTACGAAGCACTTGCTTTATTTCCTCTTTCAAATTCGGCTCAAGGTGACCGCCGAGTTTGGTGCACTGATCGGGCTGTGAACCGAGCTGGAACTTTTCTAACTCCTCAATAGGTTGTGGACGTTGTTCCTGCATGTCCATTCTCGGATCTAGTTCAACAGAGTTAACGAAATTCACCGACTTGTCTTCCCCCCTGTCTAGGGTTTCTGCGGGTGTAGGTTTAAGTTTGCTCACACGCAAACTATCAGCATAGCACTGTCTGGCCATCTTCTGATCAGCCCGGATAGCAACTATGTCCCTTGAGTTGGAAGGGAATTTCATCGTGAGGTGGGGAGTAGAGACCACAGCTCCTAGCTCGTTCAAAGATGGTCTTCCGATCAGGATATTATATGATGTTACTGCATTAACTAACACATACCTGACCATGATAGTCTTGGATGCTTTGCCATCCCCAAAAGTAGTCAGAAGGTCAATGTATCCTCGCGTATCCACTTGTTCCCCTGCAAAGCCGACGAGCTTACTGTCGTACGGTTGGATAGATTTCTCTAGGATACCGAGCTTCTGAAATGTTGAGTAATATAATATATCTGCCGAGCTCCCCTGGTCGACAAGGGTTCTTTTGACCGAGAAATTGGCCAACTGCACAATGATCACCATAGGGTCATCTTGGTTAGGATCCACCCCCACAAAGTCTTCATCAGAAAAGATAATAGGTGGGGAATTTCTCGGGGGTTTGCCGGATACCGAGTTGACAGCCCGAATAGCCCGCAGGTGCTTTCTCCGAGCTGAACTTGTTGTGCCTCACCCTGCGAATCCACCTGAAACGGTGTTTATCACGCCTCGGATCACATTATCCTCCTCTCGTCTTTCATTCTGGCCCTCTCTGGTTTCTGTTCTTTCATTATTTCGTTGACCGCCACCCCTCCTCGGGCTTTGGTCACCTTCTCTCCTTCTGCTTCTGCCACGCCTCTCACCGTTGTTGTGGTTTCTCCGAACAAAATTATTAAGATGGCCAGCTTGCACCAGCTCTTCTATCTTATCTCGCAGGACCCAGCACTCCTCGGTGGTATGGCCATAATTACGATGATACCGACAATGTTTCTGTCGATCAGTATTCTGGGGGGTGTGGCCACGATTAGGGAGCTGCAAAATTTCCGCATTGTATGCTTCCTCAAACACCCGAGCTCGGTTTGTGTTGAGGGGAGTATAATGCTCATACTTCGGTCCCCTATGCAAATGTTCGGACGGGCCTTTGAATTTCGGCCTATCACCTCCGGCCCTCCTCTTCTCTCTCCCTTCTCGTCTGTCAGCATCATCAGTTCTCACCATGATTTGTGGTATGGGAAAGTTTTGCTTCAATTCCCACAGACGGCGCCAAATGTTCCGTCCAAAATATCTCAGATGAGAGATACAATGTTCCGTCCAAAATATCTCAGATGAGAGATACTCGGCTGGAAAGAGTTTAGAGGGGATGTTTTGGAATGTGCTTGACAGAAGTGAGATTCTGCTCCTACGTATCCAAATGGGAATCAAAGCAAACATAGTTCTCAGTGAAGGGGTTGGACCCCTATTTATAGAGATGTTTAAAATCAGGCTCCGAGTTATACGGAGAGATATTAGGATCAAGCTCCTGATTATGCGGAGAGATATCAGGCTCCTGATTATGCGGAGAGATATTAGGATCAGCGAGATATTCGGCTCAGTTAGCTGTGATTGGATGATTCGGGGCCGAGATATCTTTGTTCGTGATCTGGTGTGGAATAGGGCCGAGTACTTGTCCTCGGGTGTTGAGTGTATTAACAGGTCTTCGGCTTTATGGGAGTTCGAGTGAATGGCCACCTACGAGAAGGAGCTCGGTCGTATTGACAATCCTCGACCTTATATCTTCGGCCGGTACAAAAGTCTAAGATGAAATCGAAAGTACCAAATGCATTTCTCCGAGTGCTTGCGGTGTTAATCACCAATAACAAAATAAAATATGTAATAATTAATAACAAAAACATAATATGAATAACAATTATTATTAATGTTATATTTTAGTTGAAGAATAATATCATATGGATTCAAAAATTTATACATAAGTTTTGTCCAATAATCAACTACTGATAGATAAAGTTATAGAAAAAATGGACAAAAGATAACTTTTTCAAATTACTTTTATATATAAAAATTATAAATATGAAAATATATATAAATAGAAACAAAAGATGTAGATATCACTAAAAGACTTTTTTACATTTCAATACATAAATTATTAATAAATAAAAATATTAAAATGAAAGAGGTTATAAATTTTAATTATATATAAGAATAATTAAAAGGTGAAAAAATTGGGGGTGGCCATGGCATATAGAGGCCACCCCTCCCTCCGCCTCTGGTCTCCACTTAGATATCTGATCGTATCCCGAGAGATTAGTCTGTCACATATCGAGTAAGATGATACTCTGGTTAAAAAAATGGAAGGAGGTTTGTTAATTTATTGAACATTACTATTACTATTACTTATTGAACATTAAAAAAACATTCTTATTTGTTTTATAGAAATTATAGAATCACAGTTATTATCCTATATTAAAGTTATCATTTCTGAATCCCACCAACTTTATTTTAACTTACTATTAATGTCTTGCAATACTTTAAATACTCATATTACACAATATCAGTATTTAAACTTGAAAGGAAAATAAATGTAAATACATAAAAAATTTATGAAATTAGAAAAAACATTATTTCATTGGATTCAAAACAGTTTTGGGTCACTCATGCATCTTGCATGCGCTAACGAGCTTGGGCCTCTTAAGCAAGTGTCAGGAGTTCGATCTCGAGTGACTAGTCTTCACAGTTGCGTGTAGAGGATATCCCGAAAAACAAAAAAAAAGTTGATACATGTCGAAAAAGGATTTCAAAAACTGTCGTTTTGGAGAGACTGATAGGATTTGTTTGCTGAATTAAAATAGCATGTATTGTATATATATCCATCCATTGGACATTGACTGTCCAATGGTCAATTCAACAACAAAAACGGGAACCATTACCATCCTACAGCATCAATATTTCATTTAGAAAGTTAAGAAGAACAAACTATTAATTTGTTAACCGTCAAGAACTTTAATAATCAAACTAAGCACAAACACTAGCACCAAAATATCACTAATATATGTTCCCCTTCCCCGTACAAGAAGGAAAGTGTGAGTAAATAAAAATGGAAGCTAATACATAAGTGTTGAAAATGAGAGTGTTGTGCTTCATATGGTAAGGTGAACATGGTCTAAAAACAGATGATGATGTTTAAGACCTTAAAATAAGTAACTTCAACAATTATTACGAGAATAGTCATAACTACAATTCCTATGTATATGTCAATGGAACGGTTAATATTTGATAGGGAAGGGGAGGAGGGGTAGAGTATTATTTAGGTGCAATTGCTAGCCATTACATCTTTGGAAAAACGAAATGGTGTGGATGAGGACTGGACAACTAGTCGCTAGCCACCTTCATATAACTGTAATATTATTATTAAATTTGACATTGATATTGAATTATAAATAAATTTGACATTAATATTGAATTATAAATGTATGCACAATTTAAATATTCAACCTTTGATGGCAAGGGCTGATCTTGTAGCTTTTGTCCCACAAACACAGTAGAATTCCCCAACACCGTGTATTTTTCATTGACATGAGAAGAGAGTAGTGTACTTCGTCCAAAATTTAAAATATGTCATATATATGTTTGGAACAAATTCTGAAGTTATAAAATTCGATAGAAGCAGGTTTAAAGTGTCAAGATCAGGTTTGAGTTTTTCTTGATAATTTTGACAGAATGAATTTGAAGGATGGGGGTGTTGGTCAAATTTTTAGTATATTTTTCATGAAATATATATCTTCGTCATGAAAATCTCATTCCCTACTAAAAATAATGCAAAGTAACGATGAATGGTTTTCTACTTGAACTGACTAAAGGATCAAAATGTAGTTAGATTCATTTTGAGTTTTTGACAGTACTAAATACAAATGGGAAGTAAAGAATCATGTAAATGTGATTCCTAATAACCTAGTTTGTATGTAAATAAAATATTTTAGATATCAAAATTACCTAAGCTTGTTGCCATTGTACTTTATAATGGATATAAATAATAATATTTTGTTTATTGTTAATGATGAAAGGGGCATAGTTTATTCGGTGTGTTTGCTAAAGGCCTAAAGTACTCCCCACTTTGTGTGTCAACGCCTCAATCTGAAACTATTCCTGCCAAATTCCGACTTACCGAATTCTAGTCAGAGTACGTATAATCGAGAGTAAAGACCAAGGTTGTTTTAGATTATAGCTTGACAGAATGTTGGACTCTGGTCCTACGTATCCCAAAGGGAATCAAAGCCAGACGTAGTTCTCTGTTCAACCCTCAGTCCTATGGTGATCTTGATCCCTTAATTTTGTATGTGGTGAACACCGGTGAACAAGGACTCTTTAGTAGTCTCTTGATTCGGCTGGTTCCAGAAGTACACTTAAGGGAGATCCACCTAGGTTATGTGAAAGTGAGTCTTTCTCTTAGGGTTTTCCTCCTTTTATAATAGGATCCTCTTATCTTTTAGAGATTTGGATTTATCACTTCTTATCTCTTAAATCTTCATCGAGATATATGATCTCCTTAATTGGTGAGATTTATCTCTTTTAACCAGATAAGGTTATTTGAGATAATATCAAGATCTTATCTTTCCGCCTTTATCGGATCGGGCATCCAAGCTCGGTGACCGAGTTTTACTCCTCGGCCAATACACAAGTCCCCTCAAGCTTCGAGCTCAAAGGAGCGTAGAAGTTTTCATGACATGAGTCGAGCTTGGCTTTAATATTATCGTTGGAGAGCCTAGGATTTATTGTGTAGGTCTTCTCCCCTTGTTTGCCTAAGGTCGGTGGCCGATCTTTATACCTCGCCCAACACTTGAGTTTAGTGGGCTCGGCTAACGAGCCTAGTAATCATTTCCCTTTGATTATTTGGGTTTGGTGGCCGAGCTTTATTTCTCGGTCAACACTTTAGTTCGGTAGGCTCGGTGGTCAAGCTTACCGACTCAGCCAGTACACAAGTCCCCCCAAGCTCTAAGCTTTGAAAAAGCGAAAGAGTTTATTGAAGTTTCTATATTGCCGAGCATAGTCATACTTTGGCATTGGACTTTTTACCTTGTCCATCTGGGATTCTAAAACCAAGTTTTTCTTTCTTGAACTTAGTTGAGTTTAACAGAATTTGATCTTGCCTATATAACCTCATGGGTAGTAATAGACGTAATAAGAACATATTCTGAATAGAAGATATTTCAATCTTGCCTTTGTTAAGACTAATTGCCGGTAGCTAAGATTCAGCTTATTGATGGTTTGGGATCAAGCCGGCCTTTTGGAAAGTCAAGCTCACAAATCAGTCATTAGAAATTTACCTCAGGCTTGTATTTCAGTTGAAATCTTTGATGCACTCAAGATGTTGGGAGTTTGAACTCGACTCCTTTTTTTTCGAGTGTAGCTTGGTCTTTGAAGCTTTTTATAACGGGATCTCTTTAACCTTTCAACCGAGTAGCTCTTAACCTTTCATCTGGTGGGTTTTGAAATACCCACTAACTTAAAGCTTGACCTTGAATATCATTATTTATATGATCTTGAAGGTGTGCCTCAGAATAAGCTTTCCTAATAGCTCTTCCAACTTGTATGAGAAAATAGTTGTTATACAAGTCCTTTATTATAAACATCGAGCTGTAGGCTAAGCGATATCCTTCCTCTATAATTTTCGAGAATATCCTTACTTTATCCCCATAAGCCCCCAAGCTCTGAGCTTGAAATAAGTGAAACAGCTTAAATGTCAACCCGCATATCTTAATACGATTTCTGGTGCCGGGGACTTTGGATTATGATTCGCGGGAGAATTACTCGAAAATATGTTTTTTGTAGAACCAAGTCTTTCTTGGGTTTTCGGCTTATTTGGCTGAGCACTGCCTCGGCTTTTCAATGCGAGGGAGGGAGTATTGCTCGACCTCTACTTGGTTTTTCAGTGTGAGGGAGCAATGGTCGACTTCGACTTTTTAGTGTGAGGGAGTTAGCTCGACCTCGGCTTTTCAGTGCGAGGGAGCAATGCTTGACCTCGGCTTTTCAGTTCGAGGGAGAAATGCTTGACCCCGACTTTTCAGTGCGAGGGAGTATAGCTCAACCTCGGCTTTTCAGTGCGAGGGAGCAATGCTTGACCTTGACTTTTTAGAGTGATGGAGCATAGCTCGACCCCGACTTTTCAGTGCGAGGGAAGGATGCTCAACCTCAGCTTTTCAGGATTCTGCCTTTTGCTCTTTGGCGAGACGATTTTAACCCGAGCCCTTTAGTGGATTCTCATGTTCTTGATCTAGCATATGCTCAGCTTTTACTAGAATAGGACCCTGACGCGAGCATGAAAACCACGTCTGCTTATGCTCTCTGAGTCTCCTCCATTGCCCTTTTTCGAACCACGAGCTTTCTAATAATGTGAAGAAGATGAAAAGCATGAAGGCTGAAGCTGTCCGAGCTTTGCGCACCGAGGATGAGCTTGAGAAGACTCTAACAAGTGTGATGAGCAAGCTCAATTGGTTGGACAACTGAGTCCGAGCTCAACCTCTTTTTAATTATAGAGGGAGTCTGAGCTCGCCTTCTGAAATTTTAATAGAGGGAGTCCAAACTCGACCTCCTTTTAGTTAGCTCGGGAGGGGCCAGAGTTCGATCTGTGGTTTTTTAGGGAGTCGGAGCTCAACCTCGGTTGGTTGGGCAACTGAAAACCCAACATGTTGATCGGGAAAACACCAGCAATTTCTTGAGGCTGAAAAGAAAAGAGAAACGCAAGCTTTGAACTGAGTTGAAGGAAGCTGAAGCCTAGATGATGAAGGAGCATGTTTCTGGGTTTTCACACGCTACGGATCAAATACGACGCTTCCTTCCTGATGCTGACCTTTCAAGGGCCGATATGGATAAGGACTTTAACAAAGAAGGGGTCATGGTCCCTTTATCTTCGCCAATTTCCCTTTGTACTTCTTCTGATCATGGCTTTATGCTTTGAGAGTATTATCCCAAGCTAAGCCCTTTTTTTTCTTTTTTTTTTTTGGATATTTAACCCAGCATTTCGATTTACTCGGTTAACGCTCCCAAGTTTTTACCCACCTCTTATGCTTGGCGTTTTAATTTGGGTTGGTTAGCTTTTTGAGCTCGACCCTTTAAACCTATCGTAGTTAACCTTTTCAGGTTTTTCTTGCTTATCTTTTTATGTTCGGCCTTTTAATTTTAGCTCGGTCGGTCATTTCGACCTGGTATTCCGATTTCATCTCGGTCAACCTTTTTTGGTCATTTGTTTACCTTTTTGAGTTTTTGATTACCTTTTTAGGTTCTGGTTACCTTTTTAGGTTTGGCCTCTCGAATTTAGCTTGGTCGACCATTTCGGCCCGACATTTTGATTTTTGCTCGGTCAACCTTTTTAGGTTTTAGTTTTTCCTGTTTAGGTCTGACTTTTAGACTTTAGCTCGGTCGGCCATTTCGGCCCGGCTTTTCGATTTTAGCTTGGTCGACCTCTTTAGATTATTATTTTTCCTCTTTAGGTCCGGCTCTTCGACTTTAGCTCGGTCGACCTCTTTAGGTATTTGTTTTCCTCTTTAGGTCCGGCTCTTCGACTTTAGCTCGGTCGACCTCTTTAGGTCCGGCTCTTCGACTTTAGCTCGGTCAACCTCTTTAGGTTATCTGTTTACCATTTTAGGTCCGACATTTCGCCTCTAGCTCGGTCAGCCATTTCGCCCCGACATTTCAATTTTAGCTCGATCGACCTCTTTTTGGTGGATGAAAATGTTTTGCCCCTCCAATATGGTGCAATCTTGTATATTTATTTTGGTCTGGTTCCCAAACTGTTGAGATGAGGTTGAGCATGTCTTGATCTTTTATCGAATCCTTAGACGTTGAGTCTTTTGTTTCCTTTATAAGCACAAGAGTGCCTATTTTCCTTCTTCTTACTTTGATATTTCCAACCTCTTTCAGCTGTCCTTTTTTCTTACTTAGTCAATGACTTTTAAAGGTGATGCTAAGAGTAGTACTTGTATCGGGCACTAAAAAATCCTGCATTTGCACATTTATGAAGGCTATCAATACTTTTCTCATATGATGACTATCTTCATCTATTATGTAAGAGCACCATTTGGTGGCTTGATTTGGATGCTACGGGGGTGCTGGAAGATGCACAAACCTCATTTGATGGCATTAGTTGGCCAAGCTGTGGTGGCGGAGTTCTCCAAGGTCGAGCTGCTATGTCCGAGCTCTCCTAGACCGAGCTGTGATGTGATGGCCGAGCTCTCTAAGATACCTTCTTCTGTTCTCCGAGGTCGAACTGTGGTGGCCGAGCCCTCTAAGATACCTTCTTCTCTCCGAGGTCGAACTGTGGTGGCCAAGCTCTCTAAGATATCTTATTCTGTTCTCCGAGGCCAAGTTGTGGTGACTGAACTTTCTAAGATACCTTCTTATGTTCTCTGCCATCATCGTTCTCCATACTTCGGGGCAGTAAAACTGCATCGCCCTCGCCGAAACAGAGTTCTGAGTCACTCCGGGTCCAGGACGTGTGGTCGTGCTGTCGCCACGCGCCAAAAAGAACGAGCGTTTACAAAATAATGCAGATAGGGAAGCGACAACTCGGATGTCGTCTCTCAAGGACTCTTAGGCGTTGTTATTATTAACAGAAAATTAGTTCTGGGGGTTTTGGAGTGAATGCTAATAAAATAAAGAAAACAAAACAATAAAAACAGAGTAGTTAAAAGATTAACAAATATGCTAAGAAACGATCAACCTACTGCTCTCGGTTTCCCACTATCATTGGTTCATATAAATACAAGCCCTAAGCAGATTCTAATCCCCTCCCGGTTGTAGCAACAATTAACAACGCAATCACTACTACGGATGTATGTTCCTATTCCCAAAATAACAAACGGGGTTAATCTCTCATGAACAAACGAACATGAACGAACACACGCGAAATAACAAACGCGATTAATTATAGAAACATCACATCACCGAAATGAATCAACACAACACTATACATTCCTGAAATAACAAACAGAAACATATAGCATCGCATTGAAAAGAGAATAGCAACTAAACAGGAAATACAGAACCTCAAGTGTAAATTGAAACCAATTGCAGTAGATTAATCTAGGAGACTAGCTCTCCATTACAAAAGTAAACAATAAACTAAAGATAAAATCAAAAGACTAACTACTGACTAAAACTAGCCAGCCACCAGCCAACCATTCAGTTCTGTCCAAAACTGACTTATATACAACTTCTGGACTACGCAGACTCGCGAGGCGAGAACACATTCGCGAGGCGAACTCTTCAAATTCCAAACTGTAACGCCCGTGACCTTTCACACGGGTAAACCGTGATGCTTTCTGACTTCCAAGGTTGGATTACTCGCGAGGCGAGTCAAGTCTTCACGAGGCGAGACAAAGGATGGCAATTTCTGGAACAGTCATCTTCTGGTTCGCGGGGCGAAAGCTCCAGAATTATTTCCTTTTATTAACCTGAAAACAGAAAATAGAATAAGTGTTTTATTTAACTCTAAATCAACTAAATTAACCTAAAAATACTTTACAGACTCAAAATACTGCTTAGAGACAATCAAGTCTAATTTGGGTGAAAATAAGATAAAATAAGCACAAAGCCATGGTCTTTATTAGTTATAAAACCAGTCAACCAGAGGCTCATCAAAATACCCCAAACTTAAACTTTGCTTGTCCCCAAGCAAACTAAAACTCAAAAACTTAAAAAGACTCAAGACCTGGCAAGCTCAAAAGATTCAATCAACTTTCACACAGATTTCAAGCAATTTATCAAAATATTTTTTCTTCAATGTTCCCCCCTTCCAAACAAAGCAATCCCCACATTTATTTATTCTAAACATTTGAGAATTTCATTATTCAAACAATCATTATTCTAAGCAGGGGATCTAAGTTACACACAAGAGGGAGATCACCAAATTCAAACATCTGCCTTCCTCACAAGGGAAATTTGTGTTTCACTCAATCGCTCAGTTTGTGTCAGGTTATCAACAATTCACTCAATTTCACTTTTCAGAAGCATTTCCCATAAATTTGATTTTCATCTCTAAATGATTCCCACAGAAAACATGCAAGCAACATCAAAAGGTCTTTTATGGGTTGTAATGGGGCTTGGCTAAGGGTAGGATATACAAAGGTACTAGGCTGAAAACCCTAGGAACTAAGAGAGCATGAAACACTTCAAAACATTGAAATTCTACTCAAGTTCCTTTCCTCATTCATCTTTTCATTTGCATTGGGTGACTACAGCCATGTATTCTAATACTTTTTTTTTTTCTTCTTTTTTTTTTCATTTTTTTTTTCATTTAAAATTTTTACACTTTCTTTTTCTTTTTCTTTTTTTTTTTTTTCAATCCCAAACAACACATTGCACCTGGTAGCCACCCCAAACTTAATTTCTTGCAACCAAATTTCTTACTAAGATTCCATGCTCTCCTAATCCTAAGATCGGGCTAACATGGTTTTCCAGATTTTAGCTTATAACATAAGGTTAACAAGAATTAACAGGCTAATTAGGCTCAATGGGGCTAACTAAGGAACATGCATTAGGGATGGTTTATTTTAGGCTAAGTAGCTATTTACAAAGAAAATGCCTAAATCATCTGAAGCAAACACATAATCATGCAAACCAAAAAGAGATTCAAGCAAATTCAGGAAAGTGCAACTTGAAAAGTGATTTTCTCACAGTCAAAAACATGTTGGAGGCTCAAAACCTCACCTGGACATTTTTGTGCAAATTGTTTGACAGAGATTCTATCCCCAGTGTGTGCTTCCTATCACCCCAAACTTATCATAAGTCATGCCATCATAACAAAATCTCAAAGTTCAGTTTTCAATCACATGGGGATCATTTTTCAATTTTCAAGTCCTAGGGGGAAAACAGTCAAAACATAGTATGCAATCAATCTATGCAAAATCAATAAAATCCAATAAACTTGCCACTACCAGACTCACACAACTCCTGAGCTTCTCAAATTATTCAGGAGCTTTATTGAAAACAAAGCAGAAATAAAGCAAGGAAAAGAAAATTAAAAATAGCAAGGTTCAGAGAAACTCATTGAAGGTGATTCCACCAGGATCCCATTGCTTGTAACATAAGGCCGAAGTGATAGCCAAAGGGTGGAAGTTCATTCCATGCTTCCATAACTTGCAGCCTTTATATGGAAGTGGGTGCTTGACAATTATGATGACTCCTTCCAGTGCGGCGGGCTTCTCACTCCTTCTTGGGTCAAGGATGACCGCTTTCTCAACAAAATCCCCCCAATAAAATTGGGGTTCAACCTCTTGAAATGGCCACAGTGACAAATCCAAAGGCTGGAACTCCATCACCGGTGGATCCACAGTGGGAGGTGGCAAACAGTTAGCTGGTGTCTCCGGTGCTGCTTCAACTTCTGCAAGGTCTTCATCCACTGCACTACCGGATTCATCACTTGTTAAACCTGCAGAAATTTCAGCACACACCACAGAAAGGTTAGAGTTAGTACAGTCAATAGATATATTACAAGAAACTGAGGAGGGTGGCTGCTCAATGGATGGTATATTTGGAACTTCGGCCGAACAGGCAGCTTCACTCTCACTATCACCCTGCAAAATAGAGTCAAGAAACTCAGCACAAACAGCACACGGGTTAGTGTCAGTACAGTCAGTACATGTAGTAAAAGAAACTGAATTAGTAGCGGTCTGAATGTCTGGACTTTCAGCAATTAGTTCATCCACCCCATCACTCCTAACACATGCATCTGATTTACTTGAATCATCTACTTCCAAAGGTTTTTCATCATCCTCAAGCACGGTGAAGCAGATGTCCTCCTGATCCTCCGGATCCTCCTGATCCTCATTTTCTATGTTTCCTGAACAGAATAAAGCTGCATAACAGTCTATACACAAAGCAGTGCCATCACAATAACAATCAGCACATGAATTAGAATCACGGGATTCAACACACAGTTCATCAACAGAAACATCATCAAAATTATCATCAGAAGTGTCTTCAAGAATAACTTGTGACTCTGTATGTTCTTCAAGGGGCTGTGGAGTTTGCATTGCAGCCGAGTTGGCGACTATTTGATCAATTAGAATGGCCAACTTCTGAGATTCAGCTTCTCCCCTCTGTTGGGCTTCAAGATTTTGCTCTGCCATCCGTTGAAACTCGAGATTACTTGCTTCCATCCTCTGTTGGAATTCAAGATTGTATGCTTCCATTTGTGCAGCCATTTGTTTTAGCGTGTCCTCTAGTGAAGGTTCGGAAGGTGCAGCTCTGAAGGCAGGATAGTATCTAAACAGGAAGGCTTCCTTCAAATCAAACCAGCTTGAGATGGAATTCTCATCAAGACAATACAATCAATCCCTTGCAGCGCCTTCAAGTGAGAACTGGAAAGCTTCCATCTTGATGTGGTCTTCTGTTATTCCTGCAGGTCTCAGCATTATAGAGCAAGCAATCTGGAATTCCCTCAGATGCTCCTGCGGATTTTCACCTGCAAGACCACTAAACCTTGGCAACCAGTATGATAAACCATAAAAATCAGGAAAATATATGCATGGTGGTGGTTCATAGTAAACATTAGGCATGTAACCATATATGTGATTATCCATGGGGGGTGCTAAAATTCACAACCAGACAAAACAGACAAAACTAATTCAGCAAAGAGAATTCTTTTTTTTTTCCTGCTAATAACAACAAACAAGAGTCCCCGGCAACGGCACCAATTTTTGGTCGCGCTGTCGCCACGCGCCAAAAAGAACGAGCGTTTACAAAATAATGCAGATAGGGAAGCGACAACTCGGATGTCGTCTCTCAAGGACTCTTAGGCGTTGTTATTATTAACAGAAAATTAGTTCTGGGGGTTTTGGAGTGAATGCTAATAAAATAAAGAAAACAAAACAATAAAAACAGAGCAGTTAAAAGATTAACAAATATGCTAAGAAACGATCAACCTCTCGCTTTCTCGGTTTCCCACTATCATTGGTTCATATAAATCCAAGCCCTAAGCGATTCTAATCCTCCCCTCAGGTTGTAGCAACAATTAACAACGCAATCACTACTACGGATGTATGTTCCTATTCCCGAAATAACAAACGGGGTTAAGCTCTCATGAACAAACGAACATGAACGAACACACGCGAAATAACAAACGCGATTAATTATAGAAACATCACATCACCGAAATGAATCAACACAACACTATACATTCCTGAAATAACAAACAGAAACATATAGCATCGCATTGAAAAGAGAATAGCAACTAAACAGGAAATACAGAACCTCAAGTGTAAATTGAAACCAATTGCAGTAGATTAATCTAGGAGACTAGCTCTCCATTACAAAAGTAAACAATAAACTAAAGAGAAAATCAAAAGACTAACTACTGACTAAAACTAGCCAGCCACCAGCCAACCATTCAGTTCTGTCCAAAACTGACTTATATACAACTTCTGGACTACGCAGACTTGCGAGGCGAGAACGCATTCGCGAGGCGAACTCTTCAAATTCCAAACTGTAACGCCCGTGACCTTTCACATGGGTAAAACGTGATGCTTTCTGACTTCCAAGGTTGGATTACTCGCGAGGCGAGTCAAGTCTTCGCGGGGCGAGATAGAAAGGATGGCAATTTCTGGAACAGTCACCTTCTGGTTCGTGGGGCGAATGCCTACTCACGGGGCGAAAGCTCCAGAATTATTTCCTTTTATTAACCTGAAAACAGAAAATAGAATAAGTGTTTTATTTAACTCTAAATCAACTAAATTAACCTAAAAATACTTTACAGACTCAAAATACTGTTTAGAGACAATCAAGTCTAATTTGGGTGAAAATAAGATAAAATAAGCACAAAGCCATGGTCTTTATTAGTTATAAAACCAGTCAACCAGAGGCTCATCAACGTGCTGCGCACAGTGACGTCGACAAGTAGACACTAAAAACGTAGTGTGAACCTCGAGTCTATGTGTAACTACCTCATGCACAACTTGGCATGTTACCGTCAAGACCGAACCACATTAATTCGTCATACTTATTCTCAAGGGAGCGACGCATGCTTCTTAATGCATCAAAGTGGGATTCGTTGACTCGAGGGAGACTAAGATAGTCAATTGAGAATATTATCCCAGGCTCTGCCTCATTTTTTTTTTAAAGAAAAATTAAATATATTTTTTCATATCATGCTCTGCAGATCCAAGATAAACCAGGATATATTCAACAGTATTTGATTTTTAAATCAGTAAATCTACTAGGGTCTATGCCATGTAGCAGGGTAGCTGCCACAGCTACTATTATAAGCCTCGGGTTATAATCCCCGGACAAGCGTATAGCCTATACTTCTACTTGTAAATTTAAAATATTTTTAAATTACCAAGGAGTATGGCTTTAAAGTTGTAGTAAATTTCTCATTGTGCAAGTTTTTGCCTCATGTCTCATGATATCATAGTAAGTGTGTAATTATCTTTCTACATGCTAACGAATAGTCTTTTTTAAATAGACTAGTAGAAATAGTGATATATCATGTAAACTAGAGTAAACAGGTCAAAGTGTAGAAACATTTATATCTTTAATGGTATGATCAAGTCATCAAGCAAGTGTTTGGTGCTCAAAATCCTATATTGTCAAGGACTTTTTACGCAATCTCAGCAACTCATAAATCCATTTTAATATGGGCCTGAATCTCTTGGGTCGAAAATTAAGCTACCATTTTATTCATCATCTTCAATTTTAGGCTCATCCATTTTGTCATCACCAATTATGTCAGAAATGGAAAATTGGATTTAATCATATATACTATTGATAAATAAATATCTTATGTGCAACAAAATGTAAGAACATTATCACCTGATGATATTTCGTGGCCTCTGATTTAGGCATTTCCTCAAGCACTTCGCAGTCACAAATTTGTTGATTCAAGAACATGAGTGATCAATGCTTGGTACCCATGTGTTTGTGACCATTTTCTTGAGGACCATCGGTTGATAGAGGAAACCGAAACCCCCAGTGTTTATTACAGATCTGGAAACTTCCACCATAGATTAGTTCTCATGTGAATCTAATAAAAGAAATGAGATGTCATTAAAATGCATCAAATCAATATAATATTAGCTCCCTTCAACCAAGGTCAGACTGGAGCCAAATGTTCCTGGCGAAGCACGCGAAGGTGATTTGCTGAAATTTGAACGAGATCGTTGCCGTTTTCCATTACCTTTAACTGATGGGATTCTGATGAAACTGGACACCAAACATGGTTTAGACCGAGCGAACTTTAATAGATTACTTCTGTCCCGCATAATCAAACGCTATCGGCAGCATTTCTTGTTGGGCCAACTGCTTGGATAATCTCGGCGCTATGATAATGAGTGCCTCTGGGAAAGAGCATATTCCTGGCCCCTTCCTATAGCGCTTTTCAATTGCCAGTTGCCATTTTACTGTGTAAAAATCATCTAAAAATCATGAGTAAATAGATTATTACAAACCGACAACTCATGCATTCAATATAAGTGAATAGTACACATAATTGTTATCAGAAATTGATATTAGTTGACATATGACATATCAATAATTTAACAATCATAGTGCCATTGCCAATAATTAATATAATAATTGAATAAAATATAAGAACCGATTTCTTCCCTGAATCTCGAAGCATTTTTTATTGATATCCACCGAGTTGAACACATTTCATCTATTCGGCGGATGATGGAGATGTGTGGCCGGGGAAAGTTTACCTCGACCCCACGGTGGGCGTCAAATGTTCCTGCCAAATTCCGACTTATCGGATTCTAGTCGGAGTACGTATAATTGAGAGTGAAGACCAATGTTGTTTTAGATTATAGCTTGACAGAATGTTGTATTCTGGTCTTACGTATCCCAAAGGGAATCAAAGTCAGACGTAGTTCTTTGTTCAACCCTCGGTCCTATGGTGATCTCGATCCCCTAATTTTGTATGTGGTGAATGTTGGTGAACAAGGACTCTTTAGTAGTCTCTTGATTCGGCTGGTTCCACAAGTACGCTTAAGGGAGGTCCACGTACTTTATGTGAAAGTGACTCTTTATCTTAGAGTTTTCCTCCTTTTATAATAGGATCCCCTTATCTTTTAGAGATTTGGATTTATCTCTTCTTGTGTAACATCCTAAAAATTTCAAAACGATATTTTTAATAAAAAGAATAAGCTTGTATGGGTTTTAGTGTAAAAGACTTGTTAATATAAGAATTTATTTAAATTATTTAATATAAAAAAAATATAAAACTGAATAAATAAATAAAATAAAATAAAATAAATTAATATAACTAGTGTAGGGGCTCTTTGCGTTAAGCCCAACTATAGGTTTATTGGCTTTTTCCAAAAGCAAGTCATATTTGGAATTAAAAAAAATTAGAAAAAGAAAATAATAAAAAAACCTAGGTGTTACACTAAAAAAAAATTAGGCGATGCATAATGTGCAATTTGGAGGCAGTGCGGCGCACACAGTGAGGGAGATAGGCTTGCTTTTGTCCGACAGTGCAATTGTAATAATACACAGTTCTAAGAATGCTAGTAAAGAGGAGATGTATTTTTAGAGAAGCACTGGTTTTTGTCGTAAATAATTTTTAGAGCTTTTTGGAGATCTTCAAGAGGTGAGTAACAATATTTTTTATGAACCCTTTCCATGGTATATATGATTGCTTTTGTTGATAAGGGATTACTATATGGTTTTGGGAGTCTTTAATTGACTTGATGCATATTGTTAGTAACCTAAATTCTAAAATTGGGATTTTGTTTAAAAGGGAAATTAATTGATTAATTGATATTGTAACGTGCTTATTCATGTATGATATGTTGTGATATTCATGATTGTTTGTTATTGGTGGAAGTTTATATGTTTAAAATTGAGGGAAATAGTTTGTTACATGCATGAGACATGACATATTTGAGTTACAACATGTTGTATCATGTTTGCCGCAATACCACCTATGATATGGGTATCGAAAAGTAATACCACCATAATGGGGTATCGAAAGTAACATCCCCATATAATTGAGATGTCGAAAAAGAGCAATACCGCCTAAAAAGGGTATCTAAAGTAACACCGCCACACGTTGGGGTGTCGAAAAGGGAGAAATACCGCCATGTGCACATGGGAGGTATCGAAATAGAAATGTCCCAGATAGGAGGGTGACATCAAACATTCCTCATGAGTAGGGGTGGGCAATGGGACGCCATTGTCATGTGATGTGTGAGATTTATGGCATGCCGGTAAGAGACCACTTTAGTTATGAGACCTTCGAGCCACTTGGATTAATTTAGAATTTACTTGGTATGTGGAATGTGATGCCTTCAGACGAGTTGATCTTATGCTATATGCATTTGACTTGATGAAATTTTTGTTGTTATTAAAAGTATTTTTTTATATATTATTTTGGAAAATTAGCGGATATCATGGACATTTTTTCCGGTTACCGCACCGGTTGAGAACAAAACTACTTTTCAAAACATTTTATAAATGTATTGTTGTGCACTGAGATTTTATACTCATTATGAGTGTTGTTTTCAGAGCCCGAGGACATCGCTCCTGAGGATCCAGAGATCTGAAGAGTTATCTTTGATTAGCTAGTTGGTTAGTAATGTAGTATGGTTTAGAGTATTATGCGGATGACGTTCTTTGGTTTACATACTATTTTTCTCAGATTGTAATTAGACGTCCGGTTTTGAGGCTTTTAGTTTTTATTCAAATGATTGGATTTAATAATATTTTTCAATATTTTGTAAATACTATTATTTTATTTAATACGAGGTATTTTCATACTTAGTTATTTGAGAAAAATTTTATGACTTGTGTTTCTTAATTAAATGTTTTGAAGGGTTTTTATTGAAATTAATTTGGGTTACTAATGTAACGAAGGGCGTTACATTTTTGGTATCAGAGCAGTTCGATTCTAAATCATACTGTGGTAGTGGGGCTTTTTCTAAAACAAAACTTGGGCGCATAGGATGCTTGTTAGAGTTATAAATACTGCATGTTATTCTTTGGGATATTGGACATGATCAACCCAATATTTCATAGGTAGTGAGCAGATTTATAGAACTAATAGGCGAGGGACGAACATTGCACTTGCAGCAGCTTTGGTTTGTATGATCAGAGCTACGCAAGGGCAGACGGAGACTCTCCGTCAACTGTAGGGGAATGGAGGCCAATCACTGATGGAGTGGTGGCTACCTAGGACCCTTAGCACGTGGGACTTTTCGAATTCAAGAAGAATGATCCGCTATTATTCCGAGGCAGCTTAGAATCCGAAGGATACTTGATTTCTTTAACTCGTATAGGGGAAGAAGTTACTATATTGTTTGATTCAGGAGCAACACTTTCTTTGATATATCCTTCAAGTGTGAAATTTGAGTTGCCTATCTTTCGTTTGTCCTTTGAGTCATGTGTTTCTACTTCTATGGGGATAATCTTATTGCTTCTAGTGCTTGTTTAAATCGTCTTCCTATGCATCGGGATGTTCCTTATGCCATCGATCTTATTTGTTATCTATGTCTGGGTTGGATGCTATTATTGGTAAGGACTGATTGTCATCTAGACTTGTTGTCATAAAGCACTTTGATAGAACTTTTTTTTTTGCCTCTTCACAACCAGCGCCGATTGGTCTTTTGGTGTCGACCCATATTGCATTTGTTGTTTCTTGTAATAAATGCTTAGTTGAGAGAGCTCAATGATCGATACATACTCTTGTTTTTGGTAAGGTAGAGATTTATAGTGATGTGGCAGTAATACCTAGGGTCTGAGAGTAAAAATAAAATTTGCTTACCCTTCTTTGGTACGTTTAATTTTGGATTTTTACATGTAGATTAGTCTACTATAAAAAATAAATAAAAAATTGTAATTTAGGGTACTTGATTCTTTATATGAGATTTTTGAATGTTGATGATGGATTGATTTTAATAAATTTATTTTCCTTGAATCTATAAGGAATTATTACGAATGGTAGTTTTGTATGTGCGTTCATGTTGGTCTTTTCTTGTTTACACTATTCTCATCATCTATACTTCTGCCAGCACTGTCAAAACCCATTCCCATATCTAATTGAAATGTCCTATTAATTTTTTTAATTCCTTCTGTGCGTGAAGTTCACCTCCATCGCATCGAGGCCAATTTATTGAATTGTAATTATATTTCTAACTTCCTCTGACTCATGGATTTAATTGTGGCATGAATTCTATTTTTTTTTTGTTAGTTTGAATCAAATTATATATTTAATATTTAAATTAAATTATGGTTTACTTTATAAATTTTAAAAATATGTTTGATTTTGTATTAATTTTTGAGTGCTTTTAGTTGGAAAATATGATGGGAGTATGAGGTTATATGTGGGCAATATGCAATTGAACAAAGTAACTACTATGGATATGTATCTTTTACCTATGATAGATGAGCTTAGATCAATGGAGTAGAGTAGTGGTTGATTCTAGTAAAGTAGATGCAGGGATAGGGTGAGAGAGGCCTAAGACAATGACAAGTGTGAGAAGTTTCCTAGAATTGGAGAATTATTATAGGAAGTTATAAACGAGTTCTCTAGACTAGCCTTACCTCTCACCAGGCTGATTAGGAAAGGAAAATCTCTTGTATAGGATACAACTTGAAGTTTTTAATGATCAGTAGAGCCTTAAACAGTTATTAAGAGATAGAGACAGAGACATAGACGAAGAGTTAAATATAAGGCAAAGAAAGTGGATGAATTTTCTTAGGAACTATAATTTTGAGTTGAAGTATAGTTCGGGAAAGGCTAATGCAGTGGTCGATACTCGGAGTAGGAAATTTCCGCACAAGTCTAACTTGAAGTTGCAAGAGATGAACCTAATAGAAGAGTCTAGAGACATGAATTTGGATATCTTTTTAAGGCTTAAAACTTGAAATTGAATAGGTTGAAAATTTGTAGTGACCTTAGAAAATAGATTAAGCGAGTGTAGTTTTTAAACTAGGATTTGAAATATCTTTTGGATCAAGAGAATTATGTGTTATATAATAATGGTATAGTGTTGTTTAAGAATATGATCATTGTCCCTAAGGAGGGGAGCCTTAGAGGAAAAAAAAAATGTTATAAGAGACACATAAAAGAACGTTAACCATGTGTCTAGGAATAACCAAGAAGCATCAAGATTTAAAGAAGTATTAGTGGACGGGAATAAAAATGGAAGTGAGATTAAAGAATTATATATATATATGTTCAAATTTTATTATAATGTTGTAATTTTGTTATATAATTTTTTAGAGGATCACTTTCCTTGAAATTTCAAATTGCTTCTCAAGTGACAAAATATTAATCGCGATTGATATTCCCATATGATTTGTTTTCCATATAGATTAATGGCATGTTTAATCCTAACAAACTTATATTTCTTAACAAAAAGTGAAAAAATGTTATTTCTTATTTGTATGTGCCTACTCAAAGATCGAGATTGCATTGGTTTTTTATACTATTGTGGTGTTAATTTTTACAGTTGTTTTTGCATAATATCTGCACAGTTTAATTGTAATTTTGTTAAACATTATTCTCCATTTTGTTATCACATATTTTTTTTTAGTAAGATCTTCTTATCAACATAAAGTGAAACTATTTCTTCCTCTTTTGAAATTATCATTTTGGGATAGCTAAAAATTAGTATGTGAACGTGCTACTGCTTCACATTTATTTATTTATAAAATTTATAAAATTCCTCAATTCTGTGTAGAATATAAGAAATTTAGTATAGAGTTCGTAAGAGATATTATATCTACATATGAATGATATAAAATATTACATCAATTTCTTTTATGGATTGTTTGTTAAATTTAATTTGTGAGAATGCTTATAAAGATGAAATGCAAGTGAATGCGTTCTAATTATAGGCGGATGGATAGAAATAATGCTTAAGTGCATGATTTTATTATATAAATGTTATCATTGACTTCATTTTAAAATTAAAAATTTTTTCTTTAAAAAAAATAATTTTTTTTAAGTTAAGGGGCCATGAATTGTACATTTATTATCTGGTGGAATATTTAATGACTATACACACACACACACATATATATATACATACATATATATATATATATATATATATATATATATATATATATAAATAAATATATATATATATATATATATATATACACACACACACATATATATATATATATATATATATATATATATATATATATATATATTAATGATGTGATTAGAAATGTAGATCGCTTTTTATGATAGTGCGAAGTAGGTGAGAAGATATTGTTAAGATCAGACTTAATCAAAGATATCGCAATTAGGATTAATAATTGAGCGAAAGATGCGCATTGCGCAGAATAGATAAAAAGTATTATGTTAACAAGAAAAGAAAGCATTTAGAATTTTAGGAAGAGGAACATGTAATCTTGAGAGGCACTCTTAAGTTTTGGATGGGGAGGTCAATTTCATTCAGAAAACTGACTCTTTGCTTCATGGGAACTTTCCTAATTCTCAAAAGAGTCGTGCCCGTTGCTTACCAATTGGCTCTTCTGCCACAATTGGCAAATCTTCATGATGTTTTCCATGTGTCACAACTTAGAAAATATGTACCCGATGAGTCTCATGTGATAGCTCCTGAGTCTTTACAATTGAAGGATAATTTGATCTATAAGCCTAGGCCTAGTCAAATCTTGGACAAGGACACAAAGACTCTAAGGAACAAGACAATTCCATTGGTGAAAGTGTTACGGGAAATGATTAACTCCGAAGGAAACTTCTTGAAAGATGGAAGAGAACATCGTATGTCAATACCCAAATCTTGTTGTTTAAGGTAAGGTAACCCTTATGTTTGGTTTTCGGCATATGTTACAATATGTGTGTGAGTATGTGATGAATTTCGGGGACGAAATTCTCTAAAAAGGCGAGAAATGTAACATCTTAAAAATTTCAAAACGGTATTTTTAATAAAAAGAATAAGTTTGTATGGGTTTTAGTGTAAAAGACTTGTTAATATAAGAATTTATTTAAATTATTTAATATAAAAAAAATATAAAGCTGAATAAATAAACAAAATAAAATAAATTAATATAACTAGTGTAGGGCCTCTTTGCGTTAAGCCCAAGTACAGGTTTATTGGCTTTTTCCAAAAGCAAGTCATATTTGGGTTTAAAAAAATTAGAAAAAGAAAATAAATAAAAAAAACCTAGGTGTTACACTAAAAAAAAGGTAGGCGCTGCATAATGTGCAATTTGGAGGCAGCGCGCCGCACACAGTGAGGGAGATAGGCTTGCTTTTGTCCGGCAATGCAATTGTAACAATACACAGTTTCAAGAATGCTAGTAAAGAGGAGATGTATTTTTGAAGAAGCATCGGTTTTTGTCGTAAATAAATTTTAGATCTTTTTGGAGATCTTCAAGAGGTTAGTAACAATACTTTTTATGAACACTTTCCATGGTATATATGATTGTTTTTGTTGATAAGGGATTACCATGTGGTTTTGGGAGTCTTTAATTGACTTGATGCATATTGTTAGCAACCTAAATTCTAAAATTGGGATTTTGTTTAAAAGGGAAATTAATTGATTAATTGATGTTGTAACGTGCTTATTCATGTATGATATGTTGTGATATTCATGATTGTTTGTTATTGGTGGAAGTTTATATGTTTAAAATTGACGGAAATAGTTTGTTACATGCATGAGACATGACATATTTGAGTTATAACATGTTGTATGATGTTTTCCGCAATACCACCTGTGATAGGGGTATCGAAAAGTAATACCACCGTAATGGGGTATCGAAAGTAACATCCCCATATAATTGGGATGTCGAAAAAGAGTAATGCCACCTAAAAAGGGGTATCGAAAGTAACACCACCACACGTTGGGATGTCGAAAGGGAGAAATACCGCCATGTGTACTTGGGAGGTATCGAAATAGAAATGTCCCCGACAGGAGGGTGACATCGAAATATTCCTCATGAGTAGGGGTGGGCAATGGGACGCCATTACCATGTGATGTGTGAGATTTATGGCATACAGGTAAGAGACCGGTTTAGTTATGAGGCCTTCGAGCCACTTAGATTAATTTATAATTTACTTGGTATGTGAAATGCGATGCCTTAAGACGAGTTGATCTTATGCTATATGCATTTGACTTGATGAAATTTTTGTTGTTATTAAAAGTATTTTTTTATATATTATTTTGGGAAATTAGCGGATATCATGGACAGTTTTTCCGGTTACCGCACCGGTTGAGAACAACACTATTTTTCAAAACATTTTATAAATGTATTGTTGTGCACTGGGATTTTATATCTCATTATAAGTGTTGTTTTCAGAGCCCGATGACATCGCTGCTGAGGATCCAGAGATCTGAAGAGTTATCTTTGATTAGCTAGTTGGTTAGTATGGTTTAGAGTATTATGCGGACAACGTTCTTTGGTTTACATACTATTTTTCTCAGATTGTAATTAGACGCCCGATTTTGAGGCTTTTAATTTTTATTCAAATGATTGGATTTAATAATATTTTTCAATACTTTGTAAATACTATTATTTTATTTAATACGAGGTATTTTTATACTTAGTTATTTGAGAAAAAATTTATGACTTGTGTTTCTTAATTAAATGTTTTGAAGGGTTTTTATTGAAATTAATTTGGGTTACTAATGTAACGAAGGGCGTTACATCTTATCTCTTAAATCTTCTTCGAGATATATGATCTCCTTAATTGGTGTGATTTAACTCTTTTAATCAGATAAGATTATTTGAGATAATATCAAGATCTTATCTTTCCGCCTTTATCGGATCGAGCATCCAAGCTCGGTGACCGAATTTTACTCATCGGCCAGTACAGTCAGTTAAAATACCAATTGAAAAAGCTATATGATTTTTCCTTCTAGCAAGTCTACCATCCTTAAACAAATAGTTGGAAGGCCCATTCTGTTAAAATTGACACCAGTCTAATTCTTTATTATTATTTTAATCCTAATTTTTATATTTATTACATTGGGACTTTATATTTAATTTCTCCTTCTCTTCACCTCTTTCGTCTGATTTTCCTACAACCAATTCTACATGTAAGGGGAAATGTATAACTGATGTATAACTGAAAGTTAGTTACACTGATATAATCAGTTAGTTCTGTTAAGTGTTAGTTAAAGCTAACTCTAGCTCATAGCTCATTGTATATATACAACAAATGTATCATTCAATAAACTGAGTCAATTCAATACAATCCAATACAATTTCAATCACTCTTCTCTCTATTTCGATTCCCTCTTTCACCTTGATGTTCTGATACCTTTATGGTATCAGAGCTCAAGTTTGAGCTCCTGGAATGGTAGCCACACCTGCACTTGCGCAAACTCAGATCACTCAATCTATGGTTCCAATCTCAGTGAAGTTGGACGGTGAAAATTGGCTCACTTGGAAGATGCAAGCTATAGGTACAATCAAGGCACACAAACTGCAAAAGTTCATCCCTGATTCGAACTCTGGAGGAAAATCTAGAAAATTCTTGACTGATGAAGATGAAATCTTGGGAAAAGTCAGTGATGCTTATGAAAATTGGGAACAACAAGATCAACATGTGTTTACTTGGCTCTTAGCTTCCATGTCTCCTAATCTACATGCAAGAATGGTTGGTTATGAACATGCTTTTCAAATCTGGCAGAAGCTTCTTGTCTATTTTGCTTCCCAAACGAGAGCCAAGGTAAGCCAATTGAAAACTCAGCTGAAAAGTATCAAGAAAATAGCTTCTATGAATGAATATCTTCTTTCCATCAAAAAGATTGTGGATACCCTAGCTTCAGTAGGTTCTCCTATAAGTGATTATGAGCACATACAAATTATCCTAGATGGCTTATCAGATGAATATGATTCTATAGTCAACAACAAAACCAATATCAGAATAGTTATGACAAAAACAATAGCCACTATGAAAGAGGAAACAACAGTAGAGAACCAAATTACAGCTCAAACCGAGGAAGATTCAATGGTAACAACTCATACAGAGGAGGCTTCAATAGAGGCAGAGGAAGGTCTTCTAGAGGAGGTGGCAGATGTTTCACCAAACCACAATGCCAAATCTGTGAAAGATATGGGCACATTGCCCTGAACTGTTGGTATAGGTTTGATAATAGCAATCAAAATTCCAATCAAGCCCATAATTGATCTATGTTAGCAGAAGCTACTCATGATGACAATGCACAAATGTCATCTTACATGGCAGTTCCAGAGACTCATTATGACCCTGCTTGGTATCCTAATTCAGGTGCCACCAATCACTTGACTCCTAGAGATGGTAATCTGATGGCAAAAACTGTTTACAGTGGAGATTCTAGGATAAAGATGGCAAATGGGACTTCCACCTCGATTCAACATATAGGTAATTCATTCTTCTATCCTTCAAACTCTTTGAAACCCCTATACTTGAACAATCTTTTGCATGTCTCTAACATTTCAAAGAACCTTCTAAGTGTCTCTCAATTTTCAAAGAACAATAAAGTTTATTTTGAGTTTCATCCTAATGCTTGCTATGTTAAATGTCAGGTAACTGATAAGACCTTTCTTGAAGGCAAGCTTAGGAATGGACTCTATGCCTTTGACAACATCAGCTTTACTAATAGTTTTAGATCCTGCAATAACACTTGTAATGTTACCACTATTTGTAACAAGACCACTCCTGAATTGTCTTTAGCAACTTAGCATGCTAGGCTAGGCCACCCCTCTCCCAAAATTGTATCTCATGTACTCAAGAAATGTAATATTGCCATTGATATAAATAAAATACCTATAGTTTGTAAAGCTTGCTGCCTTGGCAAATCACATAAAATGCCTTTTACTGTTTCTGAAACTGTTTACACTGAACCACTGCAACTGATCTATTCTGACATATGGGGCCCATTCCCAATTCCCTCAAGTAATGGTTCAAGATATTACATCCATTTCATTGATGCACACACAAAGTATACCTGGATTTATCTTTTGCAAAACAAGTCTCAAGCGTTGGCCTCATTTGTACACTTTAAAACTCATATCGAAAACCTTATTGACCACAAAATTAAATCATTGCAAATAGACAATGGGAAAGAGTACACAGCCTTTGCCAAATTTCTCTCCAGTCATGGCATCTATCATAGATTCAGTTGTCCATACACAAATGAGCAAAATGGCTCAGCCGAAAGGAAACATAGGCACATAACTGAAATGGGCTTAACACTACTGGCCAATGCTTCCCTACCATTTCATTTTGGGGGAGAAGCATTCACCACAGCAGTCTCTCTCATAAACTGTCTTCCAACACCACTCCTTGACAATCACAGCCCTCTTGAAACATCTTTTCACAGAAAACCAGACTATGCCTCCCTTAGAACATTTGGCTGTGTGTGTTACCCCTACACAAGACCTTACAACAAGCATAAAGTCCAATACAGGTCAGAACAATGTCTATTTTTAGGTTACGGTGACAAACATAAAGGGTATATCTACTTATCTCCCACAGGCAGAACCTATATATCAAGGCATGTTATATTTGATGAGATGAAATTTCCTTTAAAGTCTAATCCTAACTTTCTCACTTCTCACTCAATTTCAACTCCTGCATATGATGTTTCTACTTTGCCTTCTATTCATATTCTGTCATCATCTGGACCCATTCCTTGCTCTAACCGGTTTTCTGTTTTGCAACATGTACCTGAGCTTGATACACCAACTCAAAATCCAGATCAACATATCAGTGAACATGGTTTAGTTCCCAACTCTGTCCCAGAATCACCTTGTGTTGAATCACAAACCATTGCTTCTGCTCCTATTGTCAACACTGAAACAGTTATGCCATCAGTTTCCTCATCTGCACAGGAACTCACTAATTGTCATCCAATGATTACTAGAAGGAAAGCAAGAATTTCTAAGCCTAAAGTGCTCATAGCCACTGCAGATCTCAGTGAAACTGAGCCTACGTCTGACAAAATGCTCTTTCCAATCCCAAGTGGAAATTAGCTATGTAACGAATATGAGGCTCTATTAAAGACAAACACATGGACTCTTACCACTCTTCCTCCAGAAAAAGATGCAATAGGATGAAAATGGATGTTTAGAATTAAAAGAAATGCATATGGCTCAATTGAGAAGTATAAGGCAAAACTTGTTGCCAAAGGGTTTCACCAACAACAAGGGTTCGATTTCTTTGAAACTTTCAGCCCTGTGGTCAAACCAACTACAGTCCGAATTGTTCTAACTCTTGCCCTCACACACAATTGGCCTATTAGACAAATAGATGTTAATAATGCATTCTTAAATGGAGACCTTAGTGAGGAGGTGTTTATGGTGCAACCCCCGGGTTTTGTGCAAGACAATGGTTCCCTGGTGTGTAGACTAAACAAAGCACTATATGGTCTCAAACAAGCTCCAAGAGCTTGGTTTAACAAACTGCAGCAGCATCTTGTTCAATTGGGTTTTCACTCCACTAAGTGTGATAATTCCCTGTTTGTCAGAGTTTTAGGAGTTGTTACCACTCTAGTCCTAGTTTATATGGATGACATCCTCATAACTAGTAACTTTCTCTCAGCAATTGCAGATTTAATACATGACATTAATGCCAAGTTCCCACTTAAAGACCCTGGAGGTCTGAATTATTTTCTAGGCATACAAGCCACTGTAACAACAGATAAGGTCTACCTTTCTCAGACAAAATACATAACTGACTTGCTTGTTAAAGCCAAAATGGGAGAAGCCAAACCCATGAAAACTCCAATGGTTACTAGACTGAAACTATATGCTAATGACTGTCCTGATGCTACTGATCCAAGCTTGTATAGGTCCATCGTCGGAGCCCTTCAGTATGTAACCGTGACTCGGCCAGACATAGCGTATGCCATGAACAAAGTCTGCCAATTCATGCATGCTCCAAAGGAATCACATTGGCAAGCAGTAAAAAGATTTCTCAGGTATCTAAGTAGTACCGCAACACATGGAATCACTCTTACAAGAACCTCTAGACTGACATTAACAGCATTTTGTGATGCTGATTGGGGCTCAGACCCGGATGATTGGAAATCAACCACTGGCTACTGCGTGTTCCTTGGTTCCAATCCCATATCTTGGTCATCCAAAAAACAGCATGTAGTATCTCGATCGAGCACCGAGGCTGAGTACAGAAGCTTAGCAGCCGTTGTAGCTGAACTAACATGGGTAAAATCCCTCTTATCTGAACTGAATTACTCCATTCCTCGGTCTCCAATGGTATTTTGTGACAACCTAAGTGCTGTCATGCTAGCTGCTAATCCTATCCTTCATTCAAGAACTAAGCATTTTGAGCTAGACCTCTACTTTGTTAGCACTACAAAAAAAGAACTGTTTAGCGACCGGCATATTCGGTCGCTAAACTTTCTGATTCGGTCGCTATTTAAGTTAGTGACCGAATTAGCGACCGATTCATGGTGGTGACTGATAACCTGGTCGCTAAGCTTTTAGAGACCGAAATAATAATTCGGTCGCTAAATGACGACCGTAATTTCGGTCGCTAAATAATAAAAAACGGTCGCTACACGGTTGGTTGCATTGTTTGGGTAACCATTTGTAGCGACAGATTATCGGTCGCTAGTTCGGTCGCCAATTTTGGTTACTGTTAACCTATATTAGCGACGGATTTTCGGTCGCTAGACCACAATCTGTTAATGGTAACTAAAGTTTAGCGACCGAATTATTGGTTTCTAATTCGGTCGCTAAACTGGTTTTTATTAAATTTTTTTAAAATTTAATTTTTAAAATAATAAATTTTTTCTGGTTTTCTTTAAAGTTTAGCAAAAATACTAATAAAACACACCAATTTACTAATGAAATATACAATCATAAGAAATAATGAATATATATAAAAAAAATAATCCAAAGTGTCATACAAGAATCGCTTAAAGTCAAAAATATGAAGAACAAAAAATCAGTCATGATGAGGGGGAGGTAGAGGAATCCAATCATCCTCAACGTCCGTACCACCGACGTCTGCTATCTGATCGTCCTCTGCAGTAGCAGCATCAGCAGCTGACGACGGAACTGGATGAGCGACAGTAGGCGGCACAACCGTCAGAGCATCACCCTGAGCAACTGGAGTCTGGATCCTCATCTGCTCCAACACCAGCCGCAGTGTCTGGCCCTGCTCGATGCTCGTCTGCATCAGCTGCTGGTGTGCCTGAGTCAACTGTGCAATCTGGTTCGCCATCTGCTGCTCTCTCTCGCTCTTCTCCCGAAGCTCCGCGTTCAGCTGCGTGATGGTGTCCTGCATTTGGTTGAACTGCTCCTGAGGGACGGTATCGGCGTAGGAAGGAGCAGGCGTGCCGAATGATGAAGCGATAAACTAGCCTCCCAGGTGTCCGAGGCCATACATGTGCCCCTTCTTGTTCTTGACCCCGAGGACCTCCAAATAAATGGAATTATCGTCGACGGAGATAGGAGAGCTGGGCCCATCACCAGTCAAGGCCTCATCTTGTGACTGTGAGGCACGTGATATGGCATCGTCCTTCTTCTCGTTGAAGCCCACCTACAAAGTATAGTTGAAGAGATTTAGTTAAAATTATAATCAATATTAACAAATCATTTATAATAAATTACAAGTAAACACTAAATTGTTTTTTTGCTTACAACATAGTTACGGGCCTTGTCGTTGACCCATGTCCCCGACTTCAACTTCTTCGTCCTCTCCACCAACTTCATAGCAGTGGGGGCCCGCTGTTTCTGTGCTTTCTGCACAGAAAAATATAATCTTAAATTCATAAGAATAATTAAAAATGAAAACTAATTAAGTAGTATAATAAGTCAAAAGTTTAATGTATTATCAGCTCGTCATAGTGGGCGACGGCTGATTTAGACCCGTCGGTCCAAGCACATGCGCCACCATCAGAAGTTCTATTACGCCGAGCTGTGGCCTGGATCTCCTGGAACTTCTCAGTAGCCTAGTACTGGTCCAGCTGCCTCCTGATCTCAGGATCCACCCACTTCCCCTTATTCTTACCCTTCCTCAGCTTGTTCGTCAGATTCTTCATGACCAGTGAGTCTTTATGCTCAAATATGTCCCTGACGAGACCCTCTAAAGCTACGTCCCACCTATACTCTTTCTGCAACTTACAGTTGTTAGGAAATTCGTGTGTGTATATATATATAATGTAAATTTAATTTAAATAACTTAATAAATTGTTACCTTAAACTTTTGAAACAATTGATCCCTATGGCGCCCTTGGGATGGCCTTCCATGTAGGCCATGTACCATCAAACTTGCGTCGCAGGATCTTTGATATCGAATCAGAAGGGCCATTCACGGGCAGAAAGCTGCAGCAAAATTAGAGCATTAATAAATGTTATAAATAAATAAAAAAACAAGTAAATAGAAATTAACGATACTTTATATATATTAAAAAATTAAATTAGCTTACTCGTTATCCCCCCTGGGGATAAGAAGAATCCTCCTGTCGGATGGACCACGACTCTCCTGTCCCGATGATGATGATGGTCATGTCATAGGTGTGGATGATGAGGGTGCAGCCTGTGTCCCGACCACATGAGGCTGGGTAGGGGGTGCAACTCCATCACCCTGAGGTGTCCCGGCCCACGAGGGTCTTTGGTAGGGTGGTCTCGACCTGAAGGCTGTGGGTCGGCCGGCGAAGGGACTCTCGCAGCACGACCTCTGCCACGACCTCCACGACGACCCCTACCTCTAGAGGAATCTGCCATCTGTGTAAAAAATGAAAATATGATTACACAACAGTGTAAATAATACAAATTTTTTTTTACCTAAGTAGAATGACATTCACACAACGAATTATGACATAAATAAATTACGTAAGTAGAATCTTCGTCACTAAATTCACCCTCACTCTCATCGGTCTCACTTGATCGGAATGTGCCTTCGCTAGATGCGTCCAACTCGGATTGATCCATTAACTCTCTTTCAACTTCTTCCCCATTTTCGGAAATGTCCGCCAGAGAATTAACAATAATGTCCGACGTAATTTGCAACGGTACGTGGGGTCTTGAAAACTCATCATCTTGGTACGGAGCATCTTTTTCAAGCTGGTTGATTACATTATCAGTAATTATATTGTGAGCCTTTATCTTAATAACACCCAACCAGCCTTGATATCCTTCGGGATATGGCGAGTAATAAACCTGATCTGCTTGTTGTGAAAAAATGAATAGGTCGTACGCCTTATTATACCTTCGAGACAGCCTAACTTGAACAATACCATATTTTTTATCGATTTTTGTCCCTACGTCAAGAGTAGGATCAAACCAATCACACTTGAAGATAACTAACTTCATCAAGGGGAAACCGGTATAATCGAGTTCAAGGATGTCAGTTAGAACCCCATATAAATCATCCTCTACATTGCCATATGTGGCTCGCACACAAACACCATAGTTACATGACTGCATTCCTTCATTCCATGTTTTTGTGTTAAATTTATATCCATTTACAATATAAGTATTCCATGATGTAACCCATCTGTTAGGCCCCCATGCCAAATTTGTCAACAATGGATTTTGAACATTGTTTTCTGGATCTAGTACCTAAAAAATCAAATATTATATTATTCTTACAATGCTATATATTTAAGGAGATAAAATGTATTGCAACAAATGAAGATTCTTAACCTACATATTTACTGAACCACGTAGCAAAGTGAGAAGTAATTTCTCGATCAACCTGATCGTTTGAAATGTCAGGTTGGAGATCCCTTAGAAAATTGACGTACATCCTACATATGGGAGATTAACAGCAGGACGATTAATAATCATAAATGTCAATTGAACTTATAAAAGACATTGTAGAAACTTACTCTAAATATGGCACCACCTCTTCACAATTTTGAAAGATATACAGACGAGCAGCATTAATGCCACGCTGCTCCAAGAAATATCCTTTTGATTTGCCACTAAATCTGCCCGGATAGTTGAATATTGATGTAGGAGGACTAGTTGAACTTCCTTCGCCCGAATCAACGTTTCTAGGCATCCTTGTCCTTCTCGTGTTAACTTCGTCCGGATAGTAATAAGAGGCAAAAGTGGAAGTCTCCTATACTAAGTATGCTTCACAAATGGAACCCTCCACTCGTGCCTTGTTCTTGACTTTGTGTTTAAGGGAGTGCATGAACCTATTAAAGAGGGATACATACAAATAATTACTAGTTTTAGAGAAAGCTAAACTACGATTTCGTGTTCGTGAATTTCATATGTATTAAGTAAAATAGTTGATGTTGTTTACCTCTCAAATGGATACATCCAGCGGTATTGGACTGGGCCACCAACTCTTGCTTCGTAAGGTAGATGAACTGACAGGTGTTCCATGGAATCAAAGAAACTCGGCGGGAAGATTTGCTCCAGCTTACATAACAAAACGGATATCTTGACTTCCATATCCTTTAATTGATTCACATTTAGTGTTGTTGATGTAAGCTCCCTGAAAAAGTGGCTAAGCTCAACAAGTGGGTTCCAAATTTGCTTCGGTAATGCGTCGAACGCAATTGGAAGCAACCGTTGCATGAACACGTGGCAATCATGACTCTTCATTCCATGTAACTTTGTTTCCTTAATGTCAACACATCTACCCAGATTGGAAGCATACCCATCTGGTAACCTTAGTTCATTAACCCACTTACAGACGACCACTTTCTGTGTTTTGCTTAGTGTATAACTTGCCTTCGGTTTGATAAGTCTGCCACGACCACCGTCCTGCAACTCAAGCTCCTTCCGATTACAAATTTCAGCCAGATCCAATCAGGCTTTATTTGTATCCTTTGTCCTCCCGTTGATGTCCATCATAGTGTCAAACACATTCAAAAACACATTCCTCTCAGTATGCATGACATCAATGTTGTGACGGAGTAGCTGCGTCCTCCAATACGACAACATCCAAAATATACTTTGTTCTGTCCAATTATGGTTGACGCCATAATCAGAAATATGTTCTCCTTGGAATTCATGGACGAGCGATAAGTACTGTACTCTGCGCCATACATTAGGACCAATCAAACATGGTGGAGGCAGTGTTGTCTCCGCACAACGCTTCTGGAATGCATTCTTGTTCCGCCTATAAGGATGATCTTCTGGAAGGAATTGACGATGACAATCAAAATATGAGATCTTTCGACTATTTTTAAGCATGAATGCCTTCGATCGCTCCATACATATTGGGCATCCAAGCTTCCCCGCGGTCATCCAACCCGACATCATCCCATAGGCGGGAAAGTCGTTGATCGTCCACATCAAAGCTGCTTTCATGATGAAATTTTGACTCAAAGATACATCATATGTCACCACACCATCATTCCACAACATCGTCAACTCATCTATCAGCGGCTGTAAGTACACATCAATCTTACCTTTTGGATTAGACGGACCCGGAATTATGACTGTTAGGAACATAAAGTTCCGCTTCATGCACATCCCCGGGGGAAGATTGTACGGAGTCGGGATAACCGACCAACAAGAGTATGCTTTTCCAGACTGCCCAAAAGGATTAAATCCATCAGCAGATAACCCCAATCGGACATTCCGAGGGTCCTGCGAAAATGCATTATGAACCCTATCAAAATGCTTCCAAGCTTCTCCATCAGATGGATGACACAAGACATCTTGCTCCCTCTCATGCTCACTATGCCACCTCATGTGAGCTGCAGTGGCCATCGAAGAGTACAATCTTCTAAGTCTTGGCACGAGCGGAAAGTACCACATCTTTTTTAGCGACCTCTTCTTCTCAATGCCCATCCTAGTGGCTGTCTTATACCGATCCGCACCACAAAATCGACAACATGTTATGCTTTCCGCTGAATCATCCTTATAGTACAACATACATCCATTCGGGCAACAATCAATTTTCAAACACCCCAGACCCAAATTTTCCACAGACTTCTTAGCATGATAAAAACTCGTAGGCATCCGATTGTCTTCTGGCAACGCCTTGGACACTGACTTGGTGAGGCGATTAAAACAGCCTTCTTGCATATTGTAGTCAGATTTGATACTCAACCATTCTATGCACATCGACAACTCCGTGTACTCCCGACATCCTTCCCACAATGGAGATCATGCAGCACTCAGCATATCATAGAATCTTTGAGCTTCGGGATTCGGATTCTCCTCTATGTATTGGGAACCCATTCCACCATCTTCTCCCCCATCTTCTTCTAGTACAACACCAATCGATGGTCCAGCATGATCCATTATCATCTGCTCGTATGGATTCAATTCTTCTCTCCGGTCACCACTTCCATAGTACGAACCTTCAAACACAATCGGGTTTAAATCAGGCAACGTCTCACCATGGTTACTCCACCAATAGTAATCAGGCATGAAGCCCTTCTCATAAAGATCGGCTACAACTCCATCCACACTTTTGAAAGATTGACACTTGCATCTTTTGCAAGGACACCTCAAATGATCACCGCCCGACCGTATAAATCTCTCATGGCTAACAACAAACTCTATAAACTCACCCACTCCAACTCTATACTCTTCCCCAAGACGCTTATTCCGATCCAAACTATGACACATCCATTTCCGATTCTCCGGAATATCCATTGCTGGCAATTAAATAGCCTGACCAATCCTACAATAACACTTATATATTACGGTGCATTCCAATAACTCCATCTATCTCGTTCTTATGACAAGGTATGAACCTATCCCATTCGAGAAGAAAACTTTACCACACTCGGCTAATAATAGTTATTCCCATATTCAAATACCTTATACTTGACAAAATTTTGGCAGCATTTCCCATCTGTCTCCAAGTACACGACTCGAGCACGGTGAGAATCACCGCGATCAAGTATGCACCAGGAGAACAAAAGGAAATGCATCAGATCGAGATTTCAACAAGTATATAAGGCATTTGAACATTGAAATGACTATTGTACGTGTGTGAAAAATGTTTTTTCCCAAGCTGTCCCACTTGGACAATTCAATATTCAATACAATGAGCATGCGTACCCTGAGAAGGTACGCATGCTCATTAATATTGAATCTCAAACAGGAAACTAAAGCTTTCGTAAATTAATAATTAACTCTAGCAGAAAATAAAACCATTAACCTATAAATATAGTTGAGCTTATATATTGCAATGTAAATCAATACAAACTTAGATAAAATATTGTAGCAAACATCCTATTGAGATCTGCTCTCCACTAACAAGTAACACATAATTGTCAAACACATGCATAACTTCTAAATTATCAGCACACAACCAGCATCCAGCCTTTCGGACTGGATCACATCCTATTGAGCTCTGCTCTCCACTAACAAACAACAGATATTGGCAAACACATGCAGAAACATTAAATTATCAGCACACAAATCCTATCGAGAAACAACATATAAACCCACTGATCCTATTAAAAGTTTACAGCACAAACTCATTGCACAGAGTAACTAAAATGAGCTTCTCTTGTGCTCACTTGTAAGTTGTAGCTTGTATGCTAGATGGGTAAATAATAACAGAATGTAACAAATACTGTACGACAGATAAGCCAAACAGTACACACATATATACATACAAAGTAAACAATAAATTGATCAAACCAGAGCATTCATATAAATAAATAAATAAAAGATCATGGCTCATGGCTGTTAGGCCTTCATGTGACAGCATAAAAAAAATTAAGCATCATCAACCAAGCATAATCTTAAAGTAGGTTAAAAGGGTATCATATAACATATTTTGAAACAAATTGCTATTTAAGGGTGTCTAACATTGCTCTTTAAAATAGTGCTACCAACATAAAAAACTTTCCAGCATCACTCTTCATTTTCGTTGTCAGGAACCATGGGCACCTACACAAAGCAATTTAAATGAACCTTACACCTATATTAAAACCATTCAAAATTTTCACTTTCATGATACACTGTTGTTATACATATCAATTTGTTTTGAAGCATGAATAAATATTAGGAATAATTAAATGAACCTAAGATGAAAAACAAATTATGACAGAAAAGAGATATAACAATAGATTGACACAGCAAACATATGAAGGCAACACAATAATCCATGTTGAAAATCCAGTATTCAAACACACAGTCAATGCTGCTGTCTAGATTCACAAGTTTGTTATATTCATCACAGTACCAATACAACTCATGCATTCTCTAAAAAGTGCACCCATATTACTGACATATGGTCTACTATTTACCATTACAAATTTGCAGGGTAATGAATTTGTGAAAATAAAAATAAAAGAAGCAAGTTGCAATTTTTGCTCCAAAAATACAAACAAAACAGAGCCTTCAAAGAGCCAGAAAGCAGAGAGCATAGGGCAGAGAGCCAAGAGAGGGAACTTACCGGAGGTGGTGGTGGACTGGTGGTGCACGATGGCTCTCAGGTGGTGGTGGTGGCTCTGCAGGGAGGCACAAGAAAATTCAAAGAAAAATAAAAAAACAGAGCAATAGAGGGAAAGAGAGATAGAGAGAGACATGGAGATAGAGGGAAAGGGATACCTGGGCTCGTAGTGGTGGGGGTGGTTGTCGTCGGACTGCGGCGGCTAGCAGTGGTGGGGGTAACATAGAAGAGAGGGAGAGAAGAGGGAAAGGGAAATAGGGGGTAAGGAGGGGTGACACGTGTTGGTTTGTGGTGGGGGTCGCTCGTGGTGGCCTCACCGGAGGAGCTGTCGGACAAAGAGAGGAGCTGAGTAGGGAAGGGAAGAAACAAGAAGGAAAAGGAAAAATGGGGGGGGGGGGGGGGAGGGGGGAGGCCGCGTGCGTTTTAGGGTTTTTATGATTAGCGACCGAAATAATTCGGTCGCTAACTGGGTTAATTTGAAATTTGAATTCATTAATTTAGCGACCAATTTAATATCGGTCACTAACACAATCTATTTAAATTTTTTTACGCGTCGTTTAGCGATCGAATAAATATCGGTCACAAATATAATTAAATTTAACCGTTGCATTTAACTTTGTCGTCATTTCGATCGCTAAAAAGTCAGCAAGTTTTGACTTTTACTTTCCTTTATTTAGCGACCGATAACTCTGCTACGCTCTATTTCGGTTGTAGTATCAACTATAACCAGGTTTCATGTAGATCCTACAATCGGTTGTCATTTCGGTCACAAACAGCAACCAACAAATTCGGTCACTATTTTCGATCGTTAAATAACTTTTTTTTTTTGTAGTGTAGAGAGAAGATTCAACAGAAGGAACTAATGGTGCATCACATCCCCTCCACAGAACAGACTGCAGATGTTCTCACCAAGACAGTAACCCACTCCATCTTTGAGAAATGCAAAGACAAACTCAGGGTGTTAGACTCCACACCCTTGAGTTTGTCCGGGGGTGTAAGGGGAAATGTATAACTGATGTATAACTGGAAGTTAGTTACACTGATATAATCAGTTAGTTTTGTTAAGTGTTAGTTAAAGCTAACTTTAGCTCATAGCTCGTTGTATATATACAGCAAATGTACCATTACACAAACTGAGTCAATTCAATACAATTCCAATCACTCTCTTCTCTCTATTTCGATTCCCTCTTTCATCTTAATGTTCCGGTACCTTTACTACAATAGTCATTTATTCTTGTTATATGAATGCATGAAATTTATGAATATAAGAAATCGGATCTTTTGTGATATAGGGTTGTGTCGACTCTAAGCCGTTGCTTTTCGCTGTCCTGCTATTGCAGGAGGCGGAAAGTAAATAGCCAATAAAATGTCTGGAAACTAGGCGGGAGATGGAACACTAATCCAAATAATGCAGCACTAAAGAGCCAATGGAATTGAGAGTTGCGAGCTTGTAGGGGATGGAGATTGGTAGCGGCTATAGTGTGGTGAAGGATTGAGCTTGTCTCAGTATTCCACGACGTGGTGTCTCGGGTTCATCAAAGTCCGTGGTGAATAGAGGACGATGAGACAAAGTGAGGTCCCTGTGATGGTTGATTAATGGCAACATGTGGTGTGAAGTTGAGTTTGTGTAGGGACAAGTCAAACTAAAGTTACGTAAAGTGAAGAAAATTTGCAAGTCCTTTAATTACTTTTTCCTTTTATCTTTTACTTTTTATTTTGTAAGGTAAATATTGTAAGATAGAAATGATGAGGAGTCGTTTGTTTTAGATTTTGATAGAATTGATTTTAGAAGAATTGATTTTGAAAAAATCAAGGTTAAAAAAATTGATTGTATTTGGTAACAATATTTTAAAAGTGGGTTTAGAAGAATTGATTTTGTTTGGATGATAAAGTAAAATCACTTTTGAAGTGTAAATATGTAGAATTTTGTGGGTCCTACATCTAGAATCAATTATTTTCAACGAAAAAGTTAGAAATTTTTGCTTCCACAAAACTTAGTTTTGACTCACCAAGAATCAATTATTTCCAACGGAGTTTTGTAAACAAACGAATGAACAGTACCCAGATGCATGAACAGTGACCCCAAACTGAAAAAAAATACCGTGTGCGTTTAGTAGAATCTCAACAAAAGGCATTATGGGTGCGTTTGGGTAAACAACTTAATTAAGAGCTTATCATATAAGACCTTATCGTATGAGAGCTTATGCCATAAGCGCTTAAAGAAACAAAGGGGCATGAGAAGATTCAAATAGTGAAAAACACGGAGAGGGTGTTTAGTGCATAAGCTCTTATGATAACTTCATAAGTTTCTCCCAGTGACTTATGAAAATAAGTCAAAAACTCCTTATGAGATGACATATATTATTTTTATAAGCTCTGCCAAACACACTGCATAAGAGCTTACGTCATCGTATAAGTCAAAATGAGCTTAAATAAGCTCTTCCAAACGTCACCTATATCATTTTATCATAACTTTCCATTAACTACAAAAGCTACATGTAATTTAGTTTTTTTTTAATGACAAATGTTAGCTGTAATTTTAGTTCATTTTATCGGAATTAATCATGGATAGAATACATAAAGGAGTAAATGACAATGATAAAATTGGAAAAACCATGGCATATCCAGACCCCCCTCTTTTCATCTTTGAGGGTGACTATGCAGGAAGAAGGTGCAAGGGAGATTATTTTATAATTTAAAAGTTGGAAATTATTTTTATAATTTAAAAAAATATATTATTACCTCGAGGCCAATTAATTTAGAGGATGCAAGAGAAGCTATCTGTGTCCCACTTATGCATGCTTCCTTACTCCAACACAACAGTAATCCACAGTAACCCTGGCAAAGGATTAGGATGGTCCTAACAAGTAATGGCACAAATACACAAATGGTCTAATAGTGTACGAATAAAGAAGAGTTATTTTTAATTTTATATATGCATAAAGAAAAAGAAAGTGCGAAAATGGACCACTCTAGAGTGAATAGCATGGTTGAATCGCATATGTAGGTACAAGTTTCAAACCTGTTCAAAATTGTGGCTGATCTTAATGAAATCTCAGACTCGTACAGGGCCTCTTACGCGGACACAATCCCCCGCCATTTGTGGAGCCCTTAATTGACCCCTCACTCACGGCCATATTTGTCTTCGAAATTTGAAAACAAGTCTTACTTACGATCTTGTGTTATTATATATATTTTTAAACACACAAAATAAAGTTGGTACACGCAACATGCTATAGCTTTTTCATTCTTTTGTTTCCGTATTGACCATGTTGTAGATTTTTATTCGCAGGATAGGAATATACACTGTGAGAGAGAGGTAGCTAGGTTGGTTAAGGTAATAAGGCTCCTCCTATGATCTGTAGTCTGTACTCAGTAGATTGTAGCGTGCAGTCTCCTACGTACATTATTATAAACTTTCCGTGAATGTTACGTGGGGCGAACAGCCAAACGGGGGTTTTTTGGTGATAGACAAAAAGAAAAAGATAAAAAATAAATAAATAAACGGTGATCCTGAACTGCATGGAGCGGTGTTGGTTAACAAGCATGCGCAGAGTGCGCAGTGCACACCTCCATCGGAATGAAGGTTGGAGAGTGACGTCATTGAAGTGTAGGGGCAAAGGGGAGGAGAAATTTTTGGCAAGCGGCGGAGAAAGCTCCCCACTGGACCACTTGCTTTTTTAACATACAAATAGTTAAAGCAGTGCTCGCCAATTCCACTCGCATCCCTCGCTCGTATCCTTCATTTGCTGGGGCCTCCTTGCATACCCAATTGCACTTGATTGAGCGAAGTTTTTTATCTCATAAACTTTTTTTTAATAAGCATATTATTTAAATACTCTAAATAATCGTAACACATATTTGAACGTGACTTAATATTCCAATTTTAAAAAAAAATTATTTAATCAATAATCATCCATTGCGGATATGTGTGGGAAAATATCTCTCTCTATCTTTAAACTCTCTCCATTCTTTCTACACACACCCACATGTCATCATTAGAGGGGTGGTTTTTGGTCATTTTTGACCTCGAGTCACTCATTTACTTCATTTTTTTCTTTTCTTTTATCTAAATAAGTGATTTTTTCACATAGATCTGATTTTTTCCCCTTCATGTTTTTCGTGTTTTTGGTCATCTGTGTGCGACGATATTGTTGTTCGTAGTCTTGGTGAGGCGTTGTTTGGTTTCCCGTCTTGGTGCGATGTTCGTTTGGTTTAGATTGACAGATCTACTTCAATCCATCACAGATTTGATCAAGAATTAGGCGTTAATGTTACAGATCCGGAGACATGGGTATTCTGGTGATTTTAATTTTGTCACTTTTGTAGGTATTTTAATTTTGCCGTGTTCTGCTATTAATCTGGGTGCTGTGAGTTTGTTCGCAGATTAACCTTTTTGGTTTTTAGCGATATTAGATTTGTATTATTTTCGATTTATTTTACCCATTTAAATTTGAACGAATGAATACCTTTTCTTTTCAGTAAAAAATAATAATCATCATCCATTGCGACGGTGTGCTAGGATAGATCCAGAAAATTGATACAGGCAGGTGAGTTAATATTAAATATATTTAACATAAAATTTAAAAAGATAACTAACCTATAGAAACAAATTATATGAAATAAATTTGATATATGATTAACAATTTGAGTAGGGATATTTGGACACACAATTTGGATACCTTGTATAGATATTATAGAACTTATGAGTGACTTTGGAGTGATTAATTAGGAGTGAGAATAGGCCAGGCCGCTCGTCGGAGGCCTACGACCTAGCCTATTTAAGGTCTAGCTCGGCCTAACCTACTCAGTAAAAAGGCTAGGTCAATACTTTATAAAAAGCCTATATATAGCTAAATAGGTCAGACCTAAGGCTTTTAAAAAAATCTACTAGGCCTACGAGGTTGGCCTATTTAACACATACACATGCATAAATATATATGTATAATATAATATATTACAATACTATAATATGTTATTTACATTATTCATAATACTTAAAGGTAAATGCCTATTGGCCATGTAGTGGCCTACTTGTCTATTTATTCGTGAATGCCTAGTGACCTATTTATTAGTATATATCTACCAACTTCTTTGTCATTAGAGACCTATGAGCCTATTTACAAGTGAAGGACTATGACCTATTTATAGATGAAGGCATATTTAAAGATCTTGTTGATAAGTAGGCTTTTAAATAGGCTTTCAGGTCAGGTCATACTTTAAAGCAGGTCAGGATCATGCCTTAGAAATTGGCATATATCAGGCTATAGGCTAGACTTAGGCCTCGTGATTGAAACACAGGCCAGTCTTAGGCTTACTAGGACCTAGCTCGGCCTAGCCTATTCCCATCCCTAAGAGTGATGAAATACATGATGAGATAGAAGAAAACAATAAATAAATGGGGGGAAATACTTTTATACGGTGATGGATACCATTTTTGTGTCCAAATATTATTACTCTAACAACTTATATATGTAATATAAAAATTAAATTACACACAATTGCTTACTAAAAAACAATTACACTCACTTACCTTTTAAGTTTAGCAAAATAACAACAAATTCAACCTTCGTGTATTTTTCTTTTCAGTCCATTATATATTTATTTTATCAAACACATTTATGATGTGATATTTGTTTAATTAGAAATCGTTGATCTAAATTACTAAAACAAAAAAAATAAGAATATAATAATATAATAAAACGACATATTTTTATATAATAGATACTTGTGTAATATCCATCATTTCTTAGAGGGTATACCAAAAAAAATTAATTACTTTAACAAAGTAAAAATATATAATAGATTAATAAAAAATACATATATAAAATATATTTTTTATAATATTCTTGAATTTTATATTTTATCTTTAAATTAAAATAAATTTTATTTTGTAGACAAGAAAGCTTAAAATAAATCTTTTAAAACTTTTTAGATGTATAAATATCAAATAAATAATTATCAATATTTTTTGATTTTTTTTATAGGAATGTAACGGCGTTAGATTTAAGGTTAGTTAATACTATAATTTGGGATGAGGTATAATACATGGTCATGTTTGGGGTTTATTGTACATAGGTCCTTTAATAACCTATTTTATACTATAATTTTTCTGTAACTAATATATATATATATATATATATATATATATATATATATACTCATCACCTGAGGCCGAAGGGAAAGAACCTCATCTCTTTCCGCCCTTTAACACAAATTAGAGGCTTAAACGAATTATTTATGATGATCAATTCATGAAATGGAAATGAAAATAAGAAAACTGTTCTCTAAAAAAAAAACGTGAAAATGAATTAGACAAAATGCAAAACATGCTTGGAGCTGGTTTTGATTGAAAATTACCTAGGATCAATATTATCATTTTCAATCACAAAGTTTCAAATCGGCAATAATCATTGACATATGAAGCCCAACATCAGAATATTAAATGTACATAACATACAATTCATTTACCTTATATTTAAATAGGGATCGATTGCTTATGGTATGTTGCTTAAATGGCCGATAGTTTCGGAGCAGAAAGAATTAAGAAAAACCTAAAACTAATGCTTGTTTGGTAAATGGTTAATTACAGTTAGATTGAGTCTTTCAAATTTTGAGTTGTGATGGATATTTAGGAAATGGAAATGCGCGTGGAAGGGGAATGATGAATAAATAAAAAAGAAAAGATGCGGTCCCATGCAAAATGGGTAGAGTTGTTAAATACAGCAATTAATAAGAATTAGATGGGCAAACATTGGACCACCTCATCTCAATATCTCATCTCACGCTCAGTCCCTTATTATAGGAACATTTTACACAAACCCAGGTGCATCTATTCTTTCTCTCTCTCTCTTCTTGCTCTACTGTTGTAACAACATAAACACATACTAACAGATTACAGATTACAGATTTCAGAACAGAACAGAAAACTCTGCTACCTAGCCTTGAAATTAATTATTATTTTATTTTAGGGTGCAGGAAGAGGCATGATGGCCCACCAACTCAGCCCAAACAGGGTTCTCTCGCTGAAACCCATCTGAAAAAGCCTGGAAAAGACTCCTACTTAGGATTGATGTCTTCCATCTTGGGATTCGTTCCCTTACAAAGATCCCCTTAATCCTATCACCAACATTTTTTTTTATTAAATTAAATTTCTAGTTCCTTATACTTTATACTTGTGATTGCCAAACAACTCTACAATTTCTATGATGGCAGCATTATTCCATTATTATTATATTATGGGTTTTTGGTTTTAAGGTGCTAAAAGCACAATGTTTTTATAAAAAAGATTCAATATTTTATTAAATCAGAGAGCAACTGATGTGGCGGCTTGTAGCATATGTACCTGGCAAAGGTCGATTAATACTTTCTGTTGCTCTTGTTCCTTGATTAATTAAGTGCCTTGTTTTGTTTGTGGAGAAGGTCGGTTTTTCTTTTTTTTCTTTTCTATACTCTTATCATCATGACAATGCATATTTTTTCAATTATTTGAACTCAATTTAAAATAAATATTTTAAAAAACGCTATTTATTTTACTGATTGTTGGTATTTTTTAATACTTGGGGGCAAGAAATAATTGAGGAAATTTCCATTATATCAATATTTTTATTTTCTGTGTACCAAGTGTAGTTTGGTTGTATTTATATCTTGGCGCATTGACCCACTTGTGGTAGAGAGAGAGGGAGAGAAGGAGGCAGACACATAACAGAAATGATGATGATCAATGGCATGAAGGTCATCATCACCCCTATCTGATCTTCTATTTCTGAGGAAGTATATCTCATCTTTCTTCCTAGGTTGATGTTTCATGGTACTTCTCTGTTGGCTTATTAAGAGAACAAGTCTGAGAAAAAGCACTTCCCACTTCCTCTCCAACTTAACCATCATCATCGTGCACCTCCACCACCACCATCACCACCACATCTGCTTAATTTGATCCATTTCCCACCACCATATATACCTATATTCATCCTACTCTCCCCTTACGGTAAGATTTAATTTCAAGTTACTTAATCACTTTTCACATAAACAAGCAAAGCATTAAGTACATATAACTCATAAAAGTGCTTTAATTTTCTTTCTGCTTTTTGGCCTACAAAGAATTTGGTATCGACCTCCCTTGATGCTTTTCAAATCTTTTTTATTGGGTGGTTTCTAGATTCTATGGTGGGAAAGTCGATCCTGATGAAATAGCAGAAGAAGAAGCAATTAAAAGATATAGATAATTAATCAGCTTTTCATGGCTCACCAAGACAAATCCAGGGACATGGTGTCATCATCTTCAGCTGGATTCTGCTACACCGATGTGAACCAAATCGAAGGCTTTGTGTCCGACCCAGAGATGTTCAACCTCACCACAGGCATGGACATGATAGGGTTTACCAAGAATCTTCATCATCAGCAACAGCAGTGTGACAGCACCAACAGTGTCATGTGGAAAAGTTTCTTCTCCAAACCGGGCCCTTCTTCTACCAAGACCATGAACGAGTCTTCCACCACTTTCTACCACCACGAATATGACAATAATGATAACAAACCAGATTTCACATCAGGGGTTTCTGAAACAGGAAACGAGAATCTAATCGTTGGAGCTCATGACTCAGGTCAATGGCAAGAGAATAGGTTAATGGTTGATGATTCTTCTTTAAGGTGTGTTTTCCCTTGTGAAGGAAACGAGAGACCTAGTCAAGGCCTTTCACTCTCTCTTAGTTCAACCAACCCTTCAAGTATTGGGTTACAATCCTTTGAGCTAAGGCAAACTACCCATCATCATCAACAACAGATGTCGTTGCAAGATGGGTATTTGAGTGCTAATAAAGCTGCAAGTGTTTATCAAGGACATTTTTCGATCAAGAACTCCAAGTACTTGATACCTGCGCAGGAGCTTCTGAACGAGTTTTGTAGTCTTGGCACAAAGCAAAGTGATGCGGTGAAGCAAAAGTTTCACAAGAACAAGCAGTGGGAAGAGGATAACAATGGTAGCGGTTCCTCCAAGAAGCACTCTCTTACCTCTGTGGAGTTCGTGGAATTACAAAAGAGAAAGACAAAGCTGCTTTCAATGCTGGAAGAGGTATATATGTTTTCCAAATCTTTATATATTTACCTTCATTTAAAACTGCATTTTCTCAGCTATGTACTTTGCAAGCTAAGGAAGTATCTTTATCGATCGTTCCCCAAAATAAGGAAAAGGTGTGTGTAAGTAAGTAAAAACGATGCCTTAACTTTTGGGGTGGGGGTTGATGGGATTGGGGGTCTTTCATTTTGATTCTTGAACTAATTGTGCAGCCAGCTAGTGCGGGCCTTTTCATTAATGCCCACCTCGTCAATATTGAGGCCTTTTTCCATTTACCTTCACAAACACAAATCTTTATCCACTTTTCTTTTCTTGGCAACATGGTTCCATTTTATTCTACTCTTTTAGTCACAAACTTGCACATATATAAATTTCTTTGACTCATTCTATATGTTGCCTTTAACTTTGGAAGTGAAGAAAATTTATATATTAACTTTTGTGTGCCTTCTGCTTCTTGTTAAGGTTTTTTTTTTTTTTCATTTTTTTTGACAAGTCAAACGTTAGGTTGTTATCTTAGTTTTTTTCTTTTTTGTTGGAGTTTAATCTCTGATCCTCTAACTTCTCGTATCCTTAATTTAAATCAGTTGAGCTACTCCTAATTATGTTAGTTGTTGTTGTCAAGGTTGACAGAAGATACAAGCACTACCGTAATCAGATGAAGGCAGTGGTATCTTCGTTTGAAGCAGTGGCTGGGAATGGAGCGGCCACAGTGTACTCAGCGTTGGCTTTGAAAGCCATGTCGAGACATTTCAAGTGTTTGAAGGATGGGATTTTGGGGCAGATTCAGGTGACAAGGAAAGCCATGGGAGAGAAAGATCCAGTTGCACCGGGCACAACAAGGGGCGAAACACCAAGGCTTAAACTCATTGATCAAGCACTAAGACAACAAAGGGCCTTTCAGCAAATGAGCATGATGGAAACACATCCGTGGAGACCCCAACGTGGCCTTCCTGAGCGATCTGTTTCAGTTCTTCGGGCTTGGCTTTTTGAGCATTTTCTTCATCCGTAAATATTCTCTCTTTTTACCTCTCTCTCTCTTACTGCTTCATTGTGTAATTGCTAGATTGAAGCCCCGATATAAGTAACTTACAAAATACATTTTGCAAAAGAATCAATGTTGTCTCTAAAATTGAAAAAGAGAACAATAAGATGAAGGTACTATATGTTTCTCATGCGTAGAATCTCAATCATTTATGCTTGAAAAAACTATATGGTACATTTTGGTAGTTTCAGTGCATGCATCACCATTTAGATTCCCATTTGTTCGTATTTGTCATATTCATTTCGTTTGTAATGCATGTAGACACATATATGCGATCCTCTAATTTGGCCCTCTTCTCTCTATTACTAATACTTTTTTCTGTGGCCAATATTATCTCCTCTGTATGACCCTCCCCACTACCGTTAATATCTCTGATCGGTGATTACTAATTACTGCTTACCATTAAAAATTAGATTCCTAATTAAATTTTCTGTGAAAATCTTTTGCAGGTACCCGAGCGATGTTGATAAACATATTTTAGCTCGCCAAACTGGTCTCTCTAGAAGCCAGGCACGTCCATATCTTTCTTAACCTACACTTTCGATTTCGCATCAATTATTTTGCATAATCAAATTAAATAGGCATTAGGTACACGGCCTTGTAATTCAGTCCACTCCCAGGTCAGGTCCTATTATATATTTGAATACCATTTTAGGACAAAGCCTTATATTATATATAATATTATCGTATGTATTAATTTGAGATTTGAAATCCCCGGTTGGTGACACATATGTTTCAAAGCAGGTTTCGAATTGGTTCATTAATGCAAGGGTGAGGCTATGGAAGCCAATGGTGGAGGAAATGTACATTGAAGAAGCAAAGGAGCATGAAAACAATATGGCTAATTCCTCAGAGGGTGGTACCAATCCTGATCTCGAAGATAATATCAACCCGAATGTTCATCAAAACCCACCTCCTTCATCAAGAACCGAGGATCAAAAGCCAACACCGGATCGACTCATTCGAATTGACTCCGAGTGTCCATCTTCCTGCATCATCAATAACCATAACACAGATAACAGAAACGAGCCAACAAAGAACAACAACACTAAAACCCTTCACAACCACCACCTTGTAAATCCTCAAGACCAATGTTTGGGGCGTGTCACGGACACATTTGGGTCGATGGAGCTTGATTTTTCATCTTACACGCACCACTCCTCCGGCATGGTTTCTTATACAAGTAACGATCAGAATGGCAACCACAGTTTCAACGGTGGCGGGGTGTCTTTGACGCTAGGGTTACAACAGCATGGGGGAAGTGGGGTGAGTTTAGCGTTCCCACCAGCAACTCAGGGTTCACTGTTCTACCCAAGGGACCAGATTGAAGATTGTCAAACAGTTCAGTACTCTCTTCTTGATGGCGAAGGACAAAATCTGCCATATAGGAATTTGATGGGGGCACAGTTACTACATGACTTGGCAGGATAGGACACCATGGCTTGAGAATTTCACATACGTAAGATGGTGAGAAGAATTATTTTTTGTTTACTTTTAGCTAGCTACGTACAAAGATATACACTACATAATTCATGCTTCAATACATGAAGCGTACACTTTGGTTAGATAAATATATAGTTTCAACATGTGTATTAATTTCACGCCTCCTCTATATTTATTTGGAATTGGAATTTTCAAGTAACTGATGCAAGATTATACAGTTTTTGTTTACTTAACCATCTCTTCTTTTATTTTTATTTTCGTTTTTATTACCAGTTATTTTCTCTATCTTGGAATTGGAATACTAGAGCCACTCTGTTGATAGGGGCTTCCATTCACCACTGAGCTAAAGGCAAGTGGCAAATAATATTCGTTTGTTAGGGTTGAAGTTATTTTTAATTTGTTAGCTAGGGAAAGAAAAGAATATTGCAAAAGGACAATAGTTTTTGGCTGTACAGTTTTGGTTGGATCGATGCTAAGAAGAACAAGAATTAAAAAAAAAAAAGGGATAATCTGGGGTTGGTGGTCCCTAATTCGCCCTCACGAAGACAACATCTCTTGCCGATAAGAATTGGTTGCTTTATTATTTGTCAACTTTTGTGATTGGTTTATCTATGCCCCTTCTTTTTAGCCAATGAAAGAGATGCCTTTTCAATAAGTTGTGTTAGACACACTTATTCGGATTTCGATTCTCTAAATTTGATTTTTCCTACCATTTTTATATTTAGGCAAGTGCTAATGGTGTTTTTATCTCTAAGAGAGTACTAACCACTATTTTTAAGATATTCTTTAAGGAACCAAGAAAAATAAGATTTTATAGGGAATTGATGTATTTAAAATTTGAAAACGTAAAATACTTAGTTTTCCCATAAAAACTTACTTTTATTGATTTCTTAAAGAGTGTCTAAGGACACTCTTTAGCATGACCATTGTCTTTACCACACTCAATAAATTTGACTTCAACCCTTTCTTGATAGAATTTTGCTCAACTTTAGAGAAATTTAGGGATTCCCAAATATAGGGAATCATCTTATTCAGACAATCCTCATAGCATTTCTAACTTAGTATCCCTCCTCTTTTGACCTTTTTTAGACATTTTTAGTGGATCACACCATTATATATCATTTATATTTATTTCTTACTAACTCAAATACATCGTCTCTTCCATCCAACATTTTTAAATTTTTTACTAAATACAAGTGACCCCACTTTATTACATTTCATCGATAAATTTTTTAATTAAGCCATATTTATCATATTTATCTTTTAAAAGTACAAGATGCAACACGATTCATGCTTAAGCACGCGATGCTTATACATTTATCTGATGCGTAAGAAGCACCTGCCTCCAACCGTCCAATCTTATTTAGCATCGGTGCTTGGTAAGATAGACACTCCAAAGACGAGAACGGTTGGAACTTGGAAGTGCTCTTATATGATTTCTATGGAATGCAATTTCATGTGTATATGATGAACAATCGTACCGACAAGAGATTCATACGTATTTATATCCCTTTACTTTCATATGTTTATAAATATACCTTCCTTTTTTATGTTTTGGGACGTATACCTTTGCTTAAATATGTATATTTTTGCATGCGATAATAATTCAAAAAAGTTACTCTTTCATTGAATTTAATAGCGTCTATAAGCATTATCTAACTTTACATTATTAAAAGGAGCTAGTAATCAAAGATTACATTTTTAGAGTGCTATCTTAGTAGTACGAGTACGATAACGCTTCTTTCACTTTTTCATATATTATCCATGATTTTCACTTTTCAGCGAAATAAAATTTATAACCAGAAGATATGTATAAGTCAAATAGTTAATTCGGAATGCTGACCTAATGAGAATGTATTAGTAGAATATAAGGGGATTAGATATTCTCTGCTTGCTTGGGTCTATCTCACTTAAATATATATTTATTTGTGTATAATTATATCACACCAAGCTTGATAATTTGAAAATTAGGACAAAGCTTATCGATCTTTTTTTTATAAGCTAAAACTCATCGATCTAAAGTGAGCTTCAATATAGGTGAGATAATAAAAGTGTTTTTATCCTAGAAGGAATTGAGATCTTAGTATCCTTTAATAGATATAGCCTTAATTTTTCACTTTACATTCAAGTTCACTTTAGAGAAGATTAATCTAGAAAATTAATTGTGGTGAGTGGCGAGAATAGTAAGGGTTGTTGTGATTAATTGTGCTACTAATGTTGTGCAGTACAACCGCAAAGAGGAGCCACACTGCACTGGGGTTATTATTCAGGTTTTACAACAAAATATTTTATATATATATATATATATATATATATATATATATATATATATATATATATATGATGATGATGATGATGATGAGACATGTAGGTCCTTGTCCTTCGCCTTCTTCCACCCTCCCAACTAACTTGCCAATTTTGTCTCTCCAAATCATTTTCGGCATATTGCGTATGATACTTCTTTTTCGTGTGTGTTTGAACTGGCCAGTTGCTAGAAACGTTAAGATATTTATTTATACAGAAGCTTTATTCTGCAATGCAGATTTGCAGTGTGTTTGAGACAGAAAGGGGCAAATTTTACTTCATTCAAACTTAATTCGATATTTTGAACTGAGTCATTTGTTTGAACTTAAACATAATTCAGTCCGTTGTGATTCAATATCAATCGGGTTAAAACTGGATCAACTCGATCGATGTCTTCAGCTAATTTATTAATTTGAACAATATGCATAATTAAATTATAAAATTAGAAAAATCATTTAAAATCGGGTTAAAACTGGATCAACTCGATGTCTTGTACTAACTGAAAACAAATTTTAGGTAAATTTTAAATATTTTAAATTTAAATTTAATTTCAAATTAGTTTACAATTAGATAATTCATTCTAATTAAAATTAAATGAATTTTCCCATTCCACTTCTTTTGAGAGACGAACAGACGGTGTGGGCTTGGAGAAAGGGGTAACGATCTAAATTAGACATTATTCGCTTCAGGCTTTCTATAGGACCGTAAGGCCATGAATATTGGGCCAGAATATACAGGGTCATTTATACCTTGTCAGCCCGTATTCTAAACGGGCACAAATCTAGGCTTGCTTTCAATAAGACCCAAAAGAAAGGCTGCTTATTGCTTAACATTGGAAATTCAACATTAACGGCTCATGCCCTCGCGTTTGGTTACAAGAGATAAGAAGCGAAAACAGGCAAAAACAAAAAAAATAAAGGCCTAATGCCTTACAAAAGAGATACCCTATCGATGACAATTTGTACCCAACAAAAGAGATACCGTATGGATGACAATTTGTATCCTACTTATTGAGTATTCGTAAAAATTATTCAGAATGAATATGATAATTACCCGCACGATAGGTAAGGATTCGGGTACGGGTAATTACCCACAAATTTAAATGGGTATGGGTGCGGGTACTATGGTATTCACCCCGTCCCATACCCGCACACACACAACACACACATATATATATATATATATTAATATTACTAATATATATAATTTTAACTATAATACAAATTTTAAAGCCAAAATTAATATAAAGATTCTTAACTTTCTTTTGTTGTTTATTACTTTATCATTGTTAAAATGTGGGTAATGGGTGCGGTTACAAGTACTTAGGTACCCAGAGGATACAGTTAATGATACTAAAGTTGTTATCCACGATGGTACGTGTAATTTTTTTAAAATATAAACTTGTACTATAATACCCTACCCAGACCCTAGTCATTGTCATCCCTAAGATACCCATTGCATCTGCAAGCAACAAATTACCCATCCCTTCCAGAGGATAATCAATAATGACCATAGTGGAATTCCAGTATTCAATATAAGGATTCCAATTTTATATATAGAAATATATACTATAGACCTTAACTGGTTCTTTTTTAATTTACATTTTATATTTTTTTGGGGTGCAATTCATGCTTTAATTTTATTACCCGACTCAGAGCTCTGTATATCAATATGTGATTGATCCAAGTGGTAAGAGAATTCGAATCCTGACTATTGTGTATGGAGAAAACCTCATTGGGAGGAGAGAACCCATCTTGTGTGCCTATGTTATGGGATTCTCTGATAAAGATTAGTCACTGTTAACTGCGGTTGTTACTTCTTGCCTATGTCATGATTATCAAGAAAAAAATAATAGCTCTGTGAGCCTCTGTCCTCCGCAAAGAGGAGTGAAACTATGAAACTTTAAAGAGGAACCTCCGTTTCCTTTCATGTGACGCCGCCCAGACTTTGCATTAGCCAAAAGTATGCCTAAAATGGCAAAATATTCAATTAGATAAATGAGGGTGGAAGTGGCAAAGCTAATAACTCAGGTTGACAAAATTGCATTTAACTCAAAAAAAAAAAAATACTTTTAAACTGAAGATACAAAATGAATGGATAAACAAATGAACACCAATAGAGCAGTTCTACTTCCTACCAAGAAGGAATATGTGCATTACTGAAGTGTTGGTGTATGTCGGATCCAATGGACAGCCATATATCATTTTGTTTTGTTTAGAAGAGAAGCAGTTGTTGTTATTTTACTAACAAAGAGGAATGCTACCATCAAAAAAAAAAAAAAAAACAAAGAGGAATGCTTTGAGGACCACAAAGAAATGCCAAACACTGTTGCAGCGACGTCTGTCCTTTAATCAATCAGAAATCACCATCGAGACAGCTCAAACTCTGAGCCGGAAGAACATACAAAGGGGAGTTTCAATTCCGTTAAGTCTCCAGGCAGGGCTCTTTTGGCGTTTCTGTATTTATGAATTCTGGCGAATAGCAACTTATTATAAGCCCCGTCTCTCATCGTTTGATCTTTTCACATAAAATGTTATTTCATTGGATATTGATATATCTCTCTCCAAGATTCCATCTCCATGAATATGTTGTTTCACGCATCACGTGTTACAATTGCTATGCTGTTTTTTGAGATACGAAATTCCTGTATTTAGAAATTTGATGGATTCACGTATTTACTTTAATCAATAGTCAAGATTTTATATACTTATTTTTACAGTAATATATTTATACTACATAAATTTAATCAAAGGTCAAAATCTCAAACCATTCATAAAGTGACAGCAGCAAATTGATTTCCTATTTTCCGAAGACAAGATATCGTAAATCCGAATGAGAATTTATTGCCCACATATCAGAAGACAAGCAAACTTTAGACAGTGGGTGGTAGCTAGAAAGGGTAAGTTCTCTTCTTGTATGCTATATATATTTTAGAAAGGGTCGTTTTTTAATGATTAGAATAATGGTGAGGTAAGATGAAATGGTAGCTTATTGTTGGTCCCCCATTCATCATTCATTGTGTGAAGAAAATTTTGACCTTATTATTCTTCTTCTAATTTTGAACTTTCTATTGTCCCGACTCCCTCTAAACATATCACATGTGATCGGGAAGAATGAAGAAGACGGGTTCCGACAATGGCATGAAAGAATTTCCTTTGGCTGCATGCATGCAATTTCAGTATGGTAAAGTATACTGTAAACAACGCTTCTCCCTTCCACAATCTGCATTTCACGGGTCCAAAAATCGCAATGTGGTGCACACTGCGGATTCCTGAGGATAGGTTGATGATGGTTTCTGTGGCAGTTTCTTCCAGCTGTCATGTCTACGGAATCACTAGTTTTATTGTAAAAAATAAAATACAAGGTCGAATGACCCACGTTACAATTGTAGCCTTTATTTATTCAGTAATGCTATTTTAAACAATTGATTTTGTACTAAACTATTCGTTAATTTTGAGCTCATGCACCTAATGTCTACTTTAACAACTTAAAACTTTATCACTTGTAAACCATTCCTTTCTTGAAATAGATTGCTATTAACTGCCATATAATTTTTATATCGTCTTTGGTAGCAAGCGATACTCGTGTTAAGTCCATCCTTCCTGGGCAACCATCATCGAGGTTCCCCGAATCAAATAAGAACTACGGGTTCATAACAAAATGAATTTTTGAACGTAGGGCTTTATTGGGCTGCTTAGGCCCCTGTGTAAATAATTTTACAAAGTTGGGCCTAAATTAACCTAATTAGAAATTAAAGTTATCTTCGTTCTAGCTGATATGTGATTTAGTAATGCCTGTGAAAAGCTAGACATATAAAACAGGGAGATGGATTTCCTACCGTCACTTTGTAAATATAGAGAGATTTTGGTTATTGATTAAATTTTATGTAGAATATATTAATATAAATATGGATGTATGGAATCATGACCATATGGCATATATTAAGGTATACATGAATGTGTGAAATTTATAAATTCATGAATTTGAGTCCATAAAACAGAGAGGAGGGAGAAGGGGAATGGAACTAAAGACAATTTTTTTCTAATTTTCACTGCTTATACATTTTAATAAACCGTTAGCGAGGAAAAAGATAAGGCACGTCTTATTCTCAGCTGTCCTGCCAATTTCCCAAATCAAGTATTCAATAGATAAAAACAATATAATAGAGGTACCTTATATGTAACAAACTCGTGCTCTTAACAAACCCTGAACTCAAGCTTACGAATGAGATACCTGGGAAGGGAGATATTTTAATGGAGGGGAGCGGGGGTTTTAATTAGAAGACATTGTGTTTGGTTAAAATAATGGGAGGGGAGGGAACGGTGGGGAAAATAGCACCTTCATGTTTTGTTCAGGAGGGGAGAGATTTTAAAACAAACTTATTTTTACACCCTTATAATGATTTATTTAAAATAAACAACTGAGGATATTTTAATTAAAATCCCACACCTCCCCTTCAAATCCCCCAATATTGGAGGGGAGTCAAAATTATATAAGGAGGGATTTTGCTCCCCTTCCCTCCCCTCTACTTAAACAAGTTGAACCAAAAAAGTTAAATTTAAAATAATTCATCCCCTCTCATTCATTCCCCACCAATCAAACAATACCTAAATTCCCTCCCCTCTACTTAAACAAGTTGAACCAAAAAAGCTAAATTTAAAATAATTCATCCCCTCTCATTCATTCCCCACCAATCAAACAATACCTAAATGTTCCCGGTGATAATAGATATAGGGTGCGTTTGGGTAAACAACTTAATTAAGAGCTAATCACATAAGACCTTATCGCATGAGAGCTTATGTCATAAGCGCTTAAAGAAAGAAAAAGAAAGAAAGGGGCATGAGAGGATTCGAATAGTAAAAAACACGGAGAGGGTGTTTAGTGCATAAGCTCTTATGATAATTCCATAAGCTTCTCCCAGTGACTTATGAAAATAAGTCAAAAACTCCTTATGGGATGGCATAAGTTATTTTTATAAGCTCTGCCAAACACACTGCATAAGAGCTTATGTCATCAGATAAGTCAAAAGGAGCTTAGATAAGCTCTTCCAAACGCCACCATATTCGCATTAAGTGGCTTTTCTTTCAATGTCAAGAAAATAGATTCATATGCTAAACGTGAACCAAAGAAAGTGGGAAAGAATATTAAAATTTAGGTTAAAGTAATATTTTGGTCTCTATACTTGACACGAATTCTCGATTTGGTTCTTATATATACAAAATGTACCCATTTCGTCCCTGTCGTACACCATTGCAAGGATCGATTTAATAATTTTTTGCTTCATATAGAGACCAAACGAGTAATATATAGGAACTAAACAGATACTTTTTGTATGTATAAGAATCATTTTAATAATTTTCTATGTATAGGAGCCAAATTGAGAATTCGTGTCAAATATAGCGACCAAAATATTACTTTAACCTAAAATTTACTTAAGATTAGCAAGTCAATCAGAACAATCATTGCTAATTTCTGTTCCAAAGTGGAAGACTAGCAGTTAAGCAAGCATCTGAAAATTCTCTCCAGCAAGGAAATAACAAATTGAGCTTCTCTTCTATCCCATAATTCCCATCTCTAACTTCATTAGATTAAAGTACAAATTTGTAACAAAAATAAATAAAAATAAACTACAAACTTTTGTACATGTACTGCACCTTCTTTCCAGAACCCACCCCATTTCAGTGAGTGCCAGGAAAAAAAAGCAAATAATTTCATGTTGACATCTAATGAATAAAGAAATAAGCTCCAAGAGACCAAGAATATAGCCAAGAAGCTGGTGAAAAGAATCTCCCTCCCTATCAGTTACAATTCACAATTAAGTTTCAGGCGACCTCACCATCTCTACATATTCCCACATCAATCACCATTGTTCCTTTCTTGTTCGACTTCATCACCCTGCAACAGTTTCTCCTTGGAGCCTGCCACACATATCAGCAAAAAGACAGAGAATCCCACATCAACTTCTAAACAAGTGATACCACAATTAGTTTTTGAGTTAAAACTTGAATTCACTAAACACTCTAATCAGTTAAACTTGAATCCTAGACTTGAGGGAATGAATTCAGATTATGAAAAGAGAGATAGACAAACACCTTTAAAATGGTTTCGGTTCTGTCAAAGAACAGGGATATAAGGTGCTACTCAGCTAGTTAGTGTAAGAAGAAGGTGATCTACTCGAGATAGAGCAATGATGATTATGAACTATTACGGGCGATTATGGATGTTATTGATAAACGCGGTTACAAAGTCATTCCTTCAGACTTATCTTATCTGCTAACCCAAAATGGTCTCGGTTTAGTGAGTATTGAGCTGTTGGAGGGCTCGGATGGGCCTTATCCGATTTCTTATTTATGTAGTCATAGTTTCATTAGTGAGTCCCTGTCAAAATCTGTGGAGCCCTATTTAAGGAGCATGTGTCTATCATGTGAAAAACACCCATGAGAAGATCTATTCTTAGATTTGCTAATAACATCCTTTGATCATATGGTAGAATTATATTAAAATACGGAACAAAAACTTACTCTATCCCATAGATGCGGGTCTGGCTTCTTATATACCTCCACTTTGTCAAGTGCAGAAGGATCAGCCATCTTCCACCGACATTCTGGATGAGGGACACGATGCCTTTCATATTCACTCACTGTCTGTTGCATTGTAGAATTGAACTTTGCCTTTGACAAGTAAAACACAAAAGGCTTCTGACATGGGTTTCGGCTAACCGGGCGTGTGTTGAATGCATATGCAGTGTAATCTGCTCTTCTATACCAATTCAAGAATGTTCTTGAAGGCATTTCCATCTCCCTGGGTGAGAATATCCCGCGAAATATCTGAACAGCAAAACCCCATGAAACTGAAATGGTCCACCTCTTTTTTTTATCGTAGCAGATGGATTGTTGAATGAGTGATGCTGAGTCAAGCTTCATTGGTACAGTAAGCCGTTGAAGGGCTTCTACCCTAGTGGCATTGGGGAAGATTGGCTCAACCACATCGAGGTGGTGCAGTGACACTAGTGGGGTCACTGGATGAGCTGCAAGAAGCCCGAACAGGTTCCCATACACATCATACTGTATAAATAAACCAATGGCTGTCACTGTGAAAATTTTCAGAACAGCAAGCAAAACCCCATTGATTGTGTTAAAAAATTAGCATGACTTATAATTCTTTGTTCATCAAATAATCCATTAGAGGATGATCCAGAAAAACATATGCCAATTTAATCTGCTGTCTCTGCTATCTCACCGGTAAGGTTTTAAATTACGATTGCGGTAGCATAAAGTTATTGTCATTATGAACAATTAGAAGAAAATATGGTTGATCAGGAACAAACATCAGAAGTCCTTATCGTAATTTATAGTTGCACTCCAAACTTAAATTGTTTAAAGGCAAGATATAATAAAATACCTAACATGCCACTGTATGGGAGGTCTTGCAATTAAAATGGTAACATAAAAGTCAAATTTTAGAAAACTATGACAATTTAAAAAGAGAAGACAAGAGGCAAAAATGAGTGTGTTTTGTTAGGAAGTGACTTGCAGTTAGATAAAAAGATCACTATCAAACCATCAAGTTCAGTATTCACTATTCAGTAACGACTTATTTGGTTAACTGTTCTAATAGGTTAGTAATTAAAGCATAGAAGAGTACCAATGTGAAAGACAATCTGAACATGCTTTTCTTAGGTAAGCGGTCCTTTACCTACAAAGGGTGACCTCCCTCTTTAGAATCGTGAGTTTAAATTTCAAAAAGCAATTTTAGTAAAGAAATCGTGAAACTCTCCTGTTGTCTGTTGTTGTGGTCGAATGACATTAGCTTATGATTAAAGAAAATGGGCAACCAAAAATAAAAGGTAAATGACTTTTTTAATTTCAAAGATTATTAATTAGAAATTCTTCTTTTTGTTGTTTTCTTCTTAATTTTTACACTCTAATGGTCTCAATTGTGAAAGCAGAGTGCACACAACACTGAGCCCATTCCGCTCCGCTGAATTTGTTAGAACTTCACAGCTATCTTAAGCAAAGGGGCATAATACCCATAAAAATATCGGGGAATTCGATGACCCGAAAGTTGAAACCTTATCGTCAACAAATTTTTAATGTTTATTCATGGTTAAAAAAAAAAAAAAGATCTCACAGTAATCCATATTTTTTTTCCCGGACCCACCCTAATTAACCATTTTAGATCGTGTGGGTCCACCAGAATATCCCCACGGCTTAGGCTTATCAGGCCCGCTATGAGACTAATCTCTGCTTCCACTGATTGAGCAGAGCTTTACCCTTTGGTTTTCAGCCTCTCAATGGGGTGACTCCACAAAGATTTGACCCCGAGTTCCCTATATTCTCCTCCTTATGGGGGCTAGTTGCTTCCACTAGATCAACACCCCATTGATCACTAACCAATATTCTACCAACTAAGAAATCAACATATAGAAATTTCATATTGGAAATTAAAATTTTGTATTTTTCAGTATATTAAATATATTCAGTAAAAAAAATCAAATATATCTTTTCTAATATATATTTTTTAAAACTCTTTAATCAGTGTCCTAGGAACATTGATTAAAATTAATTATTTTTTATTAAGAAATATTGTATCTAATGTTACAAAATGATATATTTAATCTTTTTTAGCGATATTTTATTTTATTTTATTTATTAACCAGTATCCTTGGATTTTATCTTATAAGAAATATAAGTATAATGATTAACTTTAGTGAGTAAGTGTAATAATAACATAAATTTAAAGAAAATATTAATATAATTTTCAAAGAGTTTAATTTTGAAATATCTTTGGTATAAAAAAATTTATATTATTAATCAATTATAAATCATCTTGTGTATGATTTTTAAGATAATTATAATAAGAGTTAAATAATTTTAATGATATGATAATTTATGATTGATTGAGCATGTACTATTTTATTATTTCTTTTTTGGGCCTAGGCCTTTCCTTGTAAAAAAAAGTTCTTCTACTAATTTTTTGCTATTAAATAAAGAAAAATTAGATGAAAATATAAGAAATTTAATGTCTTGAGAATATAAAAATATTTAATTTTTTTTGACTCAATATAAAAATATTTAATATAAGGGTAAAATAACATGTATATGTATATATATATACATATATATATATGTATATATATATACATATATATATATAAATCAAATAAAGATATTATTTAAGAGGTAAAAGGTCATTATTATGCAAGTTGAGATGGAGAAAATCGAAAAGAAATTATGTAGTCCTCAACTTCTATACTATATATACTATGTGTTTTTTACAGAAATACTATATACTAGGTTTATTAGCTTATTAAATAAGTTTTTTCTTAAAACTCATTTACTAATAGCTTCTTTTTAACGGGGAAAAAAAGCAGTTGATTAATGTCGTGTCACACATAGAGGTGGGAATATGTTAGGTCACTCGTCGAGGGCCTATGGCCTAGCCTATTTAAGGCCTAGCTCGGCCTATTCTATTTAGTAAAAAGATCAGGTCAAGACTTTATAAAAAGCCTATATAGTTAAATAGGTCAGACCAAGGACTTTAATAAAAGCCTATTAAGTCGGCCTATTTAACACATACATAAATATATATGTATAATATAATAATATATTATTTATATTATTCATAATATTTAAAGGTAAAGGCCTATTGGTCATGTAGTAGCTTAATTACCTATTTATTTGTGAATGCCCAGTGACCTATTTATTCGTATGTCTACCATCTTCTTCTCATTAGAGACCTACGAGTTTATCTACAAGTGAAGGACTGTGACATATTTAAAAGTTTTATTGATATAAGTATGCTTTTAAGTAGACTTTCAGATCAGGCTAGGCTTTAAAATAGGTCAACCTCAATCCTTAGAAATTGGCCTATATCAGACTATAGGCTAGACTTAGGCCTCGTGATTGGAATAGGTCAGGTTCAAGCTTACCAGGACCTAACTCGACGTAGCATATTCCCACCCCTAATGACACATACTATCTGTTTGAGAAAGAATGAGTGAGGTGTGAATCGTGTGATCTTTTTTTCTTTTTCTTTTTTTTTTTTTTATGAAATGAGGTGTGATCTATTTGGCCTGCTGTTTTAAATGTTGAAATATAAAAAGAACTCAAATTCGGCCATTCGAGAAGAGAAATGATACATGAACACTCCCTGAACACCTATGTATTATAATTATACCGTATGAATATATAAATATATAAATATATGATGTAGGTGTTTAAAATAAGTGCGGAGATAACACCAGAATCCATAAATTGAATGCAGAAATGTTTATACCCGCCATTTCTTAAAACTCGTTTACTAATAGCTTCTTTTTAACGGGAAAAAAAAGCAGTTGATTAATGTCGAGTCACACACACTATCTGTTTTAGAGAGAGAATGAGTGAGGTGTGATCTATTTGTCCACCTGTTTTAAATGTTGAAATAAAAAAAGAACTCAAATTCCACTATTCCAGAATGCAGAAATGTTGTTGTGGCACTAAAACAGAAAGAAGCAGCCACCGACACCTCGCTTCACTCATTTTGGGGAGCATGACTCCGGATCGTTTGCAAATTCCAATTATAGTAAAATTGGAACTTCTTGAGTAAAGGTAATCGCATAAAAATGGGCCATTCACTTTTCAACTCCAGTGAGAGCGTGAAATAAGGCAAAATAAAAGAACAGGGGCCCATCCATCGGGGACACAAACAAAAGCATATCACAGTGTGAGTGAGTGAGACAGGGAAGCAGAGTGATAATAATGACGATAATTAATAGTAAAATACAATAATAATTGGAGAAAGTGAGGGAGTGAGTGACCTGGTGAAAACCGATTTCCTTGGTGAGTGGAACACCGAGTTCAGCCATACAAGCTTGCATTCGATCATCGGAGCCGTACAGTCCCGGGTACCTCTGAATACAACGGTCCTGCATTTTCTGCAAAGCTTTCGCCAACGGATAACTGATAGCAAAACCACCTCCACCGTAAGCCATCCCGTACGAGAAAAATATGTTCTGCAAGTGACTCTCCGACAAGCTCCCAATGTAATACAACTGCTTATGATCATACTTGCTCAGAATCCTCAACAGGTTCTCCGTCACGAAAACGGTGTCGTCGTCCCCCATCACAAACCACCTCACATCCTTCATCCCCAAACGCAGCGTTTCAGACACGATCCGCGATATCCGAATCGCCGAACGGTGACCCTGCTTGTTGGTGTAAACGAAGTTGGAGGTGTCGGTGGAGATCTTCACCGGCGGGAGCCCTTCTTTGCGGTGCGTCTTCACGCGATCATCGAGCCACACCACGCCCCTCATTTCCTTCGGCTTGTACCACAGCTTGATGTAGTTCTTTCTGTGTTCCCAGAGCTTCGACGACGCCGCGATTCCGAACACTACGTGGCGGAGCTCCGTTTGGGTTGCTGTGGCGTTGTTGTTGATGATGGGGAGAGAGGAAGAGAGGCGCTCGGTGGAGAATGGTGCGTGGTTGCAAGTGGTTGATGTGGAAACGAGCTTGATAGTGTAAATGGCGTAGGTGAGGGAAACCAAGAGGATGAGCCATACCATAAGCTTGGGTGAGGCTCGAGACTGTGTAGGGCTTCGAGTATCATCCCAAATTACTTTTTCTGAATCTTTCATTTCCTGAATCTTTTGAGTGAAACAGCACAGACAAGGTACGAGGTATGAGGATTGGGGAACAAAGCTAGGAGGAAGATTATAAGTTGTGGAATGAATGAATTAATTAAGTGAATGAGACTCAGGGAGAGGAAGCAATAAGCATGCATAGGTGCCACATTGCACACTCTCTCTGCCGGAGTTAAGCTCCATTGGCCAAATGTTTATTTATATACATATGTATGTATGTATATGGATGTAACATTTTGTAGGGTCAAGAGTCAAGACTCGAGTGTTAAACGAAGAGAGGCGTAAATGTAATTGGGTGTGAGGTGAGCACTCGTATATGGTAAATGCAATTGTGCGAACCAATTTGATAGATACATGTTATCGGAAATAGAGAAACGTCTGAATTTCTAATCTTATGGTGTCTGACAATCTGACATGGGTGGGGGTCCACATCAGAAATTCAATCCAGGCTGCACTATAGCTGGAGGTGGGTATTTGGACTCGGGTCCGCGGACAGTCCGTTAAACCCGCGATCCGCGTGTGACTTAGACACATAAAATGCGAGTCCAAAAAATGCGGGCTTTTAGTCCGTCAGTTTAGCGCGATGAACTGACTTTCGGTCATGGACCCGATCTGTTTTAAAAAAAAAAAAAAACAAAAAAAAACTGCCCATCTCACTTATACACTCACCCTGTCACTCGTGGCTCACAGGTCTCTCGATTGTTCTAGCCATTATTTCCTTCGACTTGGTAATTATATTCGATGTCTTGCTGTTTTGATGTTTGCTCCTTGGCTTGACAATCTGACATAAATTCTCGCGGGCGAGATAAATTTCGTGACGTGAAAGGGGTTTAATCCGCGGACTATCGACCTGAATTCATTTTTTCAGGCTGTTTAAATCGTTTGATTACGCGACCGGACTTAAACGGACCGGACTAGTCCGTTTATCCACCTCTAACTATAGCCACATATGGCAGGTAACAATCCACCGCTCTCTGTTTTTTACTGTGGAGTTGGTTAACATATACTTTCCATCGCTCCCACCGTCGCAGTCATATTAATTTACATAAACATACAATTCTTTCGCGTCTACAACAAGCAAATGAGCAATGGTTAGTCCCATTTGTTTTTTTCTTTCATTTATCTTGTCCTTAATGACCAAATAGTAGAATACGTATCCAAATTATGAACCAAGTTCTACTTTTATCTTTTTCTTAAATACGTACCAGAATATATCAATAACTATTTTTTATATAAATTTATATTAATATTTAAGATTTTTTATCATTTTCGCATTTCTATAATTTTTACAAAAAATCTATTATACTTCTTATCTAATAATTAATAACAGTGACGTTATTTTGCATTTTTTCCCCTTTATTTCCCTCTTCAACTTGCATCTCAAACATACTTTTTCTCTCTTTGGCCATATTCCATTTCGTAATAAAAGGACTGTTACTTAACCTACAAAAGAAGTCAACATCTTTTAGTTAAACAGGAAAAAAAAAACACCAAGTCAATTTATATTCCTTGTTGAGCAAACTAACTGCTGGTGCATATTCAAAACAGTCTTATCAATTGCTGTGCTGAAGTTAGTAATCTGGTTTTTCAGCTGATTGCATTCATCAAGGTGGTAACGATATTGTTATCATTAACAAAAGAGTTTTTAATTTAGTCAAATCAAAGTCTATGGTTGTTAACACATTTTTGGCATATTTTTTCACAATGTCTCATAGAGATCATTATATAAGATGTGTATTTGAATTAGTCTCACGGTCCATATTGAGTATTATTTTGGTTTAAATAAACGTATGATTCATTATAAGATATGTTTTGTTTTTTTGGCATTCTGATAAAACATCAATTGTTGTTTTCTTATACTTTATTAAAAATCTCCATTCCTATGGGTCTCCTTGTTGTTAGTATGAGCCTGAGTTAAAGACGGGGTAACGAGGCCCAACCAATGTACCCGGCCTTGAAAACTGGAGGTCTATAAGGAATTAAGGATGGGCCAAGTCTTTTTTGTATGCACACTGAAAACAAATATCAGACAAATTACAAGAGGAAGTGTGAACTTTCGATATGACCTGCCCACAGATCCTTTTAGGTGCAATGTTTTTTTTTTAAGGGAGGGGGAAGGGATGGCTGTTGTATAAACATTGTGCTGGGAGTATGAGTTATTATTATCGTATTTCATATTAAAATAAATATATCATATATCATGTAGTTATAAATAAAACATTATCTAAATATATATTATAGGATGATTGACCTCCTAAGAAGTTTTCCCGAGAAACATGTGAGTATAAAAAAAATACACTGAAAAGACCTCTATTTATGGGAACAATCAACAATTTGGAAAGCAGATGTTACATAAGCAATTGGTTCTTATAGAATAACCCAACAAAAAAATCCATGAAAAAGAGAGAGATTAAAATAATAACAAATTCATTTGGTGAACTTTATAGAATTGCCCCATTGGAGCGAAGAGATTACTTAAAATAATATAAAGTAAAAAGTAATTAGGTAACATAATGAGAGCCATAAAAAAAAAAGGAGTTAATCACTCCAGTAAATTGCATCAATGAAGATGTACTAATGATAAATTTGAATTTTATCAAGTGAAAAGATGAATTCCAAGAAGGTGACAGTTTACTGTGTAAGAGAACTATCATAAAAAAATATTTTCTATCAAAATACACTCATAATGATTTTTTGTTGTTGGTGAGAAACAATAACCATGAAATTTGATGAAAAATATATTAGTTATATGATAATGATCTATGTACATTAATTGTTATTAGGAAATATGATTAAATTTAAGTTTATTATTGATTGTGATATTTTTGAATTTCTTTTATAAATTTTTAATTTCTAAATAAAATTGCAATATGTAATTTTAAAGGTGTATTTTATTCATACTTTTTATTTTTTAAAAGTAGCCTACGTACTCACCGATTTGGACCTTCTAGATTGGTTTTTGAAAAGTGATAAAAATGATGGACATAAAGGTTAGAAGAAACCAATTGAGAAGATCCCACTCCAAGTGAATTAGTCACCTTAGTTAATACGCGCATCCCAGAGAAGACAGAGAGCGTAAAACGGAATACAAGTTATAAATTAAAAATGGAAAACCGATACAATATAGTAAGTCTATCCTTATACATTAATTATTCAACCGACTAGTTTTTTGTTGGAGAATGCAATCCAGATGAAGAAGAGGCTCTAGAAATTACAGAAACGATGGAATGAAAAGCATTGGCCGCTATCTTCGATTTTATCTGCCCTCGTTTTGGAAGTGGCCTTTTGCCTCTCAACCTGTTCATGTTCCCAACTTCAGCAGCAGCTTGAACATGACCAACCCTGTTGTTCATTCTCTTATATATGCCTTTTTGCCACCTGAAATAAAACTGATATTTTGAATCTTCAAAAATGGGGATAAGATGAATGTATGTAAGTTCCATGTTCAGGAGTTTATATAGAACTCTGAATGAGCTTATCGGAATTAATTCTAGAATACCAGGGCAAGGCCTGTGGGCGATTGATTTCAGATTTTAATATTGGAAGGACTAAAGGAGGGTGAGGCAGTTCTGTCTCACTGGTGGGTGTTAGGGAGCATGCCAGCTAATCCGTGTGGCTATACAAGATTCCTTTCAGGACAAGTTGATCAAGGTTCGGATCCATTGGTTTCATTTTTTATTGACCCAAAACATAGCTTTATAGACAGAAAACTACTGCCTTCAGCCTCTGCCACGCTGAATGATGAACACGTGCGGGTGAAAGAAAGTAGTATCTTGAAAGCTGTCTCGTGGACTTTGGTGCTGGTTTCTGGTAATGGGATTCAGTCATTTGTTTTTTCTTGGGTGGGAATTGGGATACGTTTGTTGGTATTTCATATTTCATATTTCATATTTCATATACCAGTTCAGTAGGTTTCAGGGAACACTGGAACAGGTCCTATTTTTTTTAGTCCTTGTATTCATTTTCAGGGGAAATTTGAAGGCTAGCTGGCTAACTTGTATTACTAGAGAGCCTGCAGGTCAAGCAAATATTTGTATATTAATTTTTATATATGTAACCGTTCTTATCAAATATTTGATATCTCGACTCAGTCTAATTGAACGTGTTGTCTCCTCCATTCTCCATTCCTACGGTCTCTACTTATAGTAGGCTCCGTAATTACCTCTCATAATTGGGTCTATTCACTCTCGGATAGCCGTTGCCGCCTTGATAATGATAGTCGGACGACGGGTATTAATACTTGCCGTTATCTTTCATTCATGAGTTGGCCGTTCAGCCGCATATGTTTCGCCCTCCGCCTATCTGATTTCTCCATATGATTTATCTAATTCTGGCCTCCAGCTAGTCAAGAGCTCAACCTCGAAAGCCAAATCTTTAACTTCTCGGCCCAAATCACTATTGGATCCGTGCTGCTAATGAAGTCGGCTCCAAGTATACAAGTCGGCCTCGAGTATATAACTCGGACCCCCATAACATAAGTCCCCCACGCCTCAAGTCGTAAGCGACGAAAGGGCTTACATGTTATGCTAAAGTCTAATTTTTGCTAAGAGTTTACACTCACGGTATTGGGCTCAAATAAGCGTGCACCTAATAATTATATTCTTGGAAATTCAAGCCCATAATTATCTTCTTGGGTCCCATTTATCTTAAGCCTTTTGTTCGTTACGGTAGCCAAGAGTCCGCTTTTATGAGTTGGCCATTTGCCTATTGAGTTACTATTACTAGGTCGGTGGACGTTAAAGTCTCTTAAGTACGTCCGTTACGTTTTCTACAAGTCGGTCTGAGCATTCTAGAGGTTGGGCCCAGTTCATTTTTCTACAAGTCGGTCAGAACATTCCAAAGGTTGGGCCCAAGTTGATACAAGTTGGTCAGAATATTTCAGAGGTTGGGTCCGAGTTCATACTCGGCCCAACCATACCATAATAAGTTTTATTCGTGGTCCGACCCATGAGAGCAAGGTTGGGATGTAGTTAATACCCGGCCCATGCCATAAGTTCTTGCTAACATCTGGTTGATCAAATTATGACTGATACAAAGTAGTTAAGAATTTCTATGGATGAACTCTAAGGACAATTTGTGGACATAACCTGACAGAATGTAGCATTATGATCCTATGTATCCCAAATGGGAATCAAGACTAACGTAGTTCTAAGTTGAGGGAGTGATGATAGTACGAAGTTGGATTCAAATATGAAGTCTTCTTGTCCCTTAGCCCAAGCCTCCAACGGACCTTCCATAAGGATAAAATCGGCCCAAACATATAAACTCGACCACACAAGGTTTGACCCGAGTTAATACACGGCCCAACTGTAACATAGATCTAGTCGAGAATCGACAAAGTGGCTTAAAACCTCTCTCGTATGATGTATTTGATGATAAGTTGGGTCTGAATTAATACACAGCCCAAACCATAACATAGCTCCTCAACCGAATTTATCAAAGTTTTTCTTTGAATGATATATGTTAGGTTGCTTTAAATACTTGACATCTAATCAGCAACAAACATCACGTTCTAAACAGATTATGATCGTAATTGGCCGAGACATAAACTACGCTTTTACAGTGTCGAGACATAAGTCGGACATCAAAGTGTCGAAATAGGTTTTATTTTGTGGTGCAGAAACATAGGTCGGGTCCATGTTGTCGAGACATAAGTCGGACTCTACAATGTGGAAATATAGGTCGAGCTTTAAGGAGCCCAAACATAGGTCGGGTTTTATTGTGCCGAAACATAGGTCGAACTTTATGATTCCGAAACATAGGTCGGAGTTTAAAATGCCGAAACATAGGTCGAACTTTATGATGCCGAAACATAGGTCGGATTTTACAATGCCGAATCAAAGATCGGACTTTATGATGCAGAAACATAGGTCGGATTTTAATGCAGAATCATAGGTCGAGCTTTATGGAGCCGAAACATAGGTCGGACTTTACAATGCCGAATCATAGGTCGGGCTTTAAGGAGCCGAAACATAGGTAGGGATTAACATAGGTCGGGCTTTACAATGCAGAATCATAGGTCAGACTTTATGGAGCCGAAACATAGGTTGGACTTTACAATGTCGAATCATAGGCCAGCCTTTAGAATGTCGATACATAGGTCAGATTTTACAATGGCAAAACACAGGTCGACTTAATGGTGCCGAGATAAAGATTGTCTTAATGTCCTTGTTGACCTCTAAATTAATAAATTCTTTTTCAGCACGATTTGAATACTTGTATATCCGAATAATTGATAAGTAGCTAGTGTCATTTAAAGGATAATGGAGAATAATGATAATCGCATTGAGAGTAATAATATGCATAAAAAAGATATGAATGATTATACTACTATCTCGATTTAGTGTGTCTAGTAACTAGGTATTCCTCGTTTTTCCAACCTCTCGGTCCCCACTTATACTAGGCTTCGTGTTAATTGCCATAGTTAGACCTCTTTATTCTCGGATAATTGTCGTCGCCCTAGTAATAATAGTCAGTTTGGTTGACATTGATGCCTATAATCATCAATATTTATAATTTAACCATTTCTAACTCCAACTCTTTGCTCTCTAATATGACTTTAGGGTCATCCTATGTGTTCAATATTGGGCTAAACACGAACTCGTCCCCAAGATTAAGTGTTTATGTTTCCAAGTCTAGTATAACTTTTGTATGAGCAAGGCGGATCTGAGTATAAATTCTGCCTGACCATAATATACGTCCCCGGGCCTCAAGTCTTGAGAGAGGAATGGACTTTTGTGTAAACAAAATCTGTCTAAGTATAAACTCGGTTAATCATAACGCAATATATTAAGACTTTCCCAGTTCCAAGTCCATCAGGACTTTGGGGTAAACAAGATGGATCCGAGTATGAACTCGTCCTGTCTACAATGGTATAAACAAGATGGATCCGAGTATGAAGTCAGCCCGAGTATAAACTCGGTATAACCATAACACAATATATTAATACTTTCCCGTTTCCAAGTCCATTAGGACTTTGGTGTAAACAAGGTGGTTCCGAGTATGAACTCGGCCTGTCCACAATGGTGTAAACAAGATGGATCCGAGTATGAAGTCGGTCCGAGTATAAACCCGATATAACCATAGCGTAGTAGTAGACCTCCAGGCCTTCAACCATGCAAGACTAGCCTTTCTTTACCTGTCACCAGACTTTAGTCTAGGTAGATAAGATAGGGCCAATTTCATACTCGACTCATCCATAACAGAAGTCTCCTAAGCCTCAAGTCGAGAATCGACATAGGGGCTTAGACATTTCATATTGAGTGTGAGACCTTGGTTCACATGAGCAAGGTGGGACCCGAGTTAACACTCGGCACAACCGTAACAGTAGCCGGTCCGAGTATGAACTCGGCCTAACCATAACACAAAAAAAACCTCCTAATTATAAACATTGTTAATATCCTTTGCTCGTCCATCGGGAGAGCTTCTTCCATCCTTATGCTCGTCCGACCTACTTTTTTGGAGCTTGCCGACTTTGACAAAATGTCAATTTGCAAGTTCTTCTCCCTTGTCAAATGTTTGATATTAAATTCAATAAACTCGGATATCAAACTACTGAACTTATTCCAATTCCCAGATCGCAACTTCTCCTTCAGTTGATAACCAACTATAAGGCATTGTAGTACTCGGGTGATCTAACAAACCGGACGTTGCTCCTTTCCAATCTCCTAGATGATGAAAACACAAATAGCAGGCTTCGTTAGTGATAAATATAAATAAAACATCTTACCTGGAACAATCGGGTCAGAATCACAGGGTGACATGAGGAAATTCCTTTAACTCGACAAAGGCATTCTCAGCCTTGGTCGACAATGAGAACTCGGCAGGATTATTCAATGATTGAAAGTATGGTTAGATTTTCTCCGTCGACTTAGGAACACTCGATCGTCAACAAGAATTCGACCATCTTCTTCAACAATTGAAAGTACGACTTGACTCTGTCTACTGACTTCGGTAAGAAATGCTACAAAGGAATTCTCATGCTCGGCCGTCCATGAGAACTCGGCCGACTTCTTTAACAATTGAAACCATGGCTTGGCTTTGTCTGCCGACTTAGGCACACTCTGTCGTCCAAGAGAACTTGACCGACTTCTTTAACAATTGAAAGTACGACTTGATTTTGTCTGCCGACTTAGGCTAGAAACACTACAAAGGATCTCACACACCCGGTCGTCCATGAGAACTCTGCATAATTCTTCAATGATTGAATGTACGACCTCACGATCGTCATATCTTCATCATAAACATGCTGCTCCGAGACTTGGTCCCTATCTTTGTACTTCACGTAATGGAAGTCATCCATATGTTTAAGTATATCCAAGTTGTCATCCAAATTGTTCTACCGTGTATTCCAATCATGGAAATGGAATGCTCAGTGGAGAGTTGTGACCCGCTAACCGCGCCGTTGAATGATAATTAGGAGTTTCCTCCCGAGCTCCAGTATGACTCGTCTTTCCCTTGCGTGGCGAAGGAAGAGTTTTACCAGAGCCCCACGGTAGGCGCCAAATTGTTCATGCCAAAGATTTGTTATCTCGGCTCAGTGTAATTGAACATGCTGTCTCCCCCCTTCTCCATTCCCACTGCCTCTACTTATATTAGGCTTCGTAATTACCTCTCATAACTGGGTCTCTTCACTCTCGGATAGCTGTTGCCGCCTTGGTAATGATAGTCGGACGACGGATATTAATACTTACCGTTATCTTTCATTCATGAGTTGGCGTTCAAATTAGTTATATGTTTCGCCCTCCATCTATCCGATTTCTCCATGTGATTTATCTAACTCTTGGGCCTCTAGTTAGTTAAGAGCTCAACCTCGAATACCAAGTCTTTTACTTCTCGATCCAAATCTCTATTGGATCCGTGTTGTTAATGAAGTCGACCCAAGTATACAAGTCGATCCCGAGTATATAACACAGACTCCCATATCAGGAACTATATACAAATGATCAATGAAATTGATGCGGCGCACATGGTCATGCAAATTTGTTGGTATTAAACATGACCACCTTGCACATTCTTCTGAGAAATACAAAAAAAAGGTTCATAACTCAATTTTATCCAACTTCACGCAGTTTCTTTTCTGGTTGATATATGTTGAATTAGCCTTGTCTATCTTGGTTGTCTTGTCTATGCGGCGTTTTGTTGACCCAATTGTATACTATGTGGATAATGCAGGACTGCCTCCTGTTGGGCTAGACATTAGGACATGGACAGATAGAAGTTGCCTATATTTTCCATTTTGATGCATCAGAACACCTAAACGTGACCTTCATAATTTAATTAACGAATGAAATAGATAATATATTTTATATATGGGGTTGGACTAAGGTGCACCATCCATATTTTGCATCATTCACTACACCATTCATATGTGACAAATTTTGGGCTAATCAAATTACCACGGGAGTTTGGTCAAAATTTCAAACTTTCTAATTGTATTTCTATTGTAGTCAAATATATGAATACAATATATTGCAGTATAGTATATGTACTCTTTGTATTCGCAAATTTAACCCATATTAAAATAATATTTTTTGATGAAAAAAATTGATTATATTACAAAATAATATTTTAATATGAATTAAAATAATGTTCGTTGTCAATAATATTTTACAATATAATTAGTTTTTTTTAATCAAATATGAGTTAAATCTACAAATACAAAGAGCACATATATTATACTACAATATACTGTATTCATATAGTTTGACTATAGTATAATACAACTAAAAAGTTTGAAATTTTGATCAATCTACGTGGTAATTTGATTGACCCAAAATTTATGTAGTGAATGATATAAAATATGGGTGATTACATCGTAACCCAACCCTCTATATATGTGCATGTCAGAGTCAGACGCAAATGCCGCAACAACCCGCTTCTATTTCAATTATATTTGTAGTTTTGTACGAAAAAGAATCCGAATCAGTGCATGCAATTAATAGCTCATTAGTGTCTCTTCTGACTGTCAGACCTTCTTGCGGTTGCCTGTGCACTTGTCTCTGTGAAGCCAAAAAAAACCAGCTCACCCTATAACCCTAAACTAGACCTAGTAACATAGGCTATTGTTGGCTTAACCCAATTCTGCTTAATTATTTATTTATTTATTTATTTATTCTTAACCAATGTGATCGCGATATAACAATCGTTAATACGATTTATTAGCTTAGGACTTGGAATGAGGAAGGTTACATTTTGTTGGAAAAATTGATCTCCCCGAGACTGAAATGAAATATAAAAATAAAAATGAAATAATTATCGTCCAATAAAATGATAATTTTATTAATCTTATGTTTAAGCTGCCATGCCAAACAAAAATGGTTCAGAATAAGAATAAATTGTTAACTTACAATAACAATACTACCTTGGTGGCAGTGGTTGAGGGTGAGATAGCTGATAAGTGGTGGCCATGACAGCAGGGGATGAGAATTTTACATAAGGTAAAATAGTAATTAAAGTAATTCTATACCGGACCAAGGTACGAGGTAATATTCTTGGATTTCATGTCAAGGCAAAAACAAAACCCATAAAGCAAATGGAGAAGCGAAGCAAACTAAGCATTGATTCCTTGGTTAAAGCTAGAGAAAGCTCTTGGTTCTTTTCCTCGATTGGGTCACACAGGCAGTAATATATTTGTCTGCTGCCATAACTCGGTAATGTTTCTCAGTAAGAAAATTTAGAAATGGATGCTCTAGTCAAATTCCCAACCAGATTTTCATGCCAGGGAATTGACTCAGACAACACAAAGAGGCTAGCCCTCGGGTTCTCGTCCAGCAAAAGACCATGCAACTTGCACTTAGGCAAGATGCAAATACAACAAAAAAACAATGTGCTAAAAAAATCTTGGGATCACAATAGAATTTCAGCCATACCATCAAAGAAAGACCCCAAATCTAGGCAAAATTCGTTCTCTCCAGCAGAAACAGTAGAACAATTCTACACGTGCATCAATGAGAAAAAGATACAACAATTGGGTGAATGCATATCTGAAGATGCATGCTTTGATGACTATGCCTTCACCAAACCATTCAAAGGAAAGAAGGTTTGTATCTTAACCATATTTCTTATCCTGAAATAACCCATGGTTGATTGCATTGAGTAAATAGCTACACTATACGTAGTTTAAAAGTCATATTGCAGGAAGTGATGCATTTCTTAGAGCAGCTTACTGCTAGCATGGGTCAGAATGTGAAATTCAGAGTTAGACATATAAGCGAGGGAGATGATTTTACTGCTGCAGCGAACTGGCATTTGGGTCATATTCCTTTTCGAGATTCTTACTATTTTTCTCCATATTATTTACTATTTCCTAAGAAACAATTCATGATCCAAGTTTTGATGAAAAATTTTGTGGTATGGTAGAATGGAAAAAGGAACCGATCCCATTCACCAGAGGTTGCAGCTTCTTCGAGTTATCAAAAGGGGATAACATGATAATTAGGTGCATAGCAACATATATAATTCCATTCTCGACAGTCTTCTTTTGTGTAAAATAAAATACTCACTATAAAACTATATTCAGGAGAGCTGAAGTATTAATTGAATCACCAGTCAAGCCTGGAAGCATCGTTCTGGTAACTCTCAATTAAGTATTCTTTCTGATTCTTATGATATTGAGCGCATCTTTTCCATTTTTTCCCCTGATGCACAATCATCTAATATATGATAATCCTATCGTATTTTCCCCCCTCATTCTGGAATTATTCAATTGGCTTTTCCTATTGAAATTCAGACTCTGTTGAAGACTGTGACTTCATTATTTGATGACTTTCCAAATGCAACTGAGTGTGAGTCAGCAAACCTATATTTTTCATTTCCTCTAAATCATCCACTAATATATGTGTGTTGTTGCAGGGTTCTTAAGAAGTCCTCATGCAGTACTAAATTGGATATTGAAAATTTACAATATATTTGTGGCACCTTTCGTGGATCCACTATTAGGTGGCTACATAAAGCTTTGGAGCTTCATGATTCGATTGCTTAGTTATGCATTCAATATTCTGATCTTTATTTCCAAGATTTTCTTCAAGTAGAGAGCACATTTAATAACAGATCTCTGTAACTACTTACACTAGAGGACAGGATATGACATCATTTGCCATCATCATCGGTACCGTGGTTCCACCATGTCTCTAACAACGAGAGCGCAACCAAAGGTCCTAGAACTGGGGGAAGTGGTGGAGGCCTGCTCAAGGTGACAATTGGGTCGATCATCTCTTTAGTAACTAGCCCCATTTCCCCAGATTCATTGTTTTCTTGCTTCTTAGGTGTTGAAGTAGCCAATATACCTGTTTCAAATACAAAATTTGAATTCATAAGTTATCTGTTATGTGCAAGTTCCCCTAATCTACCAAGTAACAATTGCTTCCCCGTGGGTAAGGAATTAATAATGAATGAATAAAAAAAAAGGAATTCTATAGATAAGTCCATGTCAATCAAAGTGATTTTTACAACATTAGGCATCAATGACAATGATTGCACATTACCCCGTGATCCTTTCACCGGGTACATTAGCTTGAATCTGTATTTTGCAGGCAGTAGAAGTGCAACAAGTCCACGCATGTACTGTATAGCTACCATCCCGTTCCTGCAATATTCGAAGGGAACAAGCTTTAGATTTATGAAAGATTCACATATTTCAGAGCAACTGAAACATAGGAAAAGTCAGTTAGAGGTTGCTTCTAAACGCATTAGACCACACATTGCTATTATTGGAAAAAATCATAAAGCAAGTGCATCCGCCCCTGAATTATTAGTATCTTAAAAATTCTAGATGAATACCCGTTTACTTCCTATTTTCTACACCATATTATCCTAGTTAATAGTTAATTTTAATTAAACATCTTAACTAATACTAGTCAACATACCCAACTTGAGTATACCGAATTTATGCAAGATTCCCGCACAACTACGCTCAAGTAACAATAATGTTGGCAGTATCCATATGGCTCCATAGCACGATAATGCTAGAGTAAATCTTTTTGATAAAGCATCAGAATTAAAGTTTCCAAAGAAATTGGGAAAGAAATATCAGTTTTGCAAGAAGAAAAACATGACAATAATCAATAGATATTAAATGAAATATTGGCATACATACAATTCCCATATGTTACAAAGCAAACCATGGATTAGAATGTAATATACGATATAGTTCATCCTTCGCACCCATATTACTTTAATGATGGCATTCGCATACAAGGCAATCAAGAATACTAGAATAACAGCGATGCACGAGATGAACCTGATATATTTTGGTGAAATACTTTACGGAAACAAATAAAAATGGTTTGAGATTAACAATAAGAAGAGGGAAGCACAAGCGAGCGAAGGTGAACAGAAGCGTCGAGATGGAAGATCACAATGGCGCTCTCAACAAAATGGGGCAAGTCAAAATAATCCCGAACTTTCCCGAACTGTAAATTTAATAATAAATATGACGCGTGGCGTAGTGCATATAGGTCGAGATTAATAAATCGTGATTGAGATTCAGGAGGGGAGACAGAATTTTTTTTTTTTGAAAAAAAAAGAAGTAAACGTCGATTTTACTTCATGATAATCTTTGAACTACAATTTTTTCGTTATTGAGAAAAAAAAATCATTAATAATCCTCAAGAATGACAAAAGAGAGACTTTATTCTCTCCGTCTTTTCGTCACGAACACAACGTTACAGTGTCCATGTATCGTTAGTGTGCCTATGATGTCTATTAAACTCGTCCATGTGACTTATGTTGGTGCATCTAGTGTGATATATCTGGTGCATCTGGTCCGTTGCTTGTAACAAGTAGTGACTAATTTGTCCTGCGATAGAAAATAGAAGAGACTGAAATAGATTATCAATATATACTTATAAATATTGAAGATGCTTTCTTATTGTAGCACAACAGTGCTGAACACGTGTCATTTTGTTATTTTTTTGCCTTTTTTTTTTCTTTTTAATGTCAATTATGTCTTGTGGAAGTCAAACATGACAGGTTTATCCTTCCTGCAGAAATATTGTGTGGGGGAAAAGTTTTCATAAAAGTTTATTTGATTTGTCCTAACTCCTGACCTTTCTCAAGTCCCTACTCCTTACGACGTGCAACACAAGTTCAACTACCCTTTCCTTCTCCACTCATTTTTTTTTCTAAATTTCTCCTCTTCTATCTTCCCACTTTTTTTCTCTTCTGCTTTAATCAATATTGAAGGTTCTCTCCTCGATGTTGAAGGAGATTAACGATATGAAAAATGAGGCAATCCCTCTGGACACTTCAAAAGCCATGCTTGCCTTCAACGAAGCTGTCCAATCCGCAAGGGAACTCCTCAACAATGGGTAAGGGTATGCTAACATAAATGCAAAACAAAAGGAAGGATTGATTTTGATTACCAAATTGTTTCTCTTTTTTCTTTTTCCTCTTTCCTCTCTGATTCCATCTACAGTGCTCTGCTCCCTTGTCTCCTTCGCAAGTCTTCATTGAGTCATTCTCTGCTCTGCTCCACATAATTAGTTTTATGCTCCACTGATAAGTCTGGGGTAATATTTTAATATGCATTTTGATGTTAAATACAAGTGATTCTCCTCAAATTAGTTTGAACCGAGCTAATTTGTAATTTGTTTGTACTGGCAGCAGCATCAAGGTTGGAGTTCCTGAGCATGAAGCCTTACTGTCCTCATGAGATGAGTTGTACAAATGCCAGGTTGAAACTTTTCTGTTCAACTTTTTTCCTGAGATTAAAACCCGTGCTCATGTTATTATTATTATGTGAGACATCTCTTTTTGAATTCGGGTAATTCCTTCACTAAAATTTAGAATGCTAGGAAGTTTTATGCAAAGTCAGTAAGCTTTTTAGAAGGAGACTTTACTTAAATTTGCATTAGTAATTTTACTAATGCCATGAGTGGTGGGCAGCTTTTTAGAAGGAGACTTTACTTAAATTTTCATTTTGGTCATATAATTTCTTCTATGTTGGAATCATGTGCAAGTATTATTATTTATACGATTTAATTGATGTGTATTGTCAATGCAAATATTTTTTAGACTCTCAAACAATAATAAATTATCACGTCATTAAATTTTTTTGACTCTTATCATAACTATCTTAAAAGTCATTGATAGGGTGATTTGTGATTGGTTGACAATGTATTAAAATTAAACTCATATTTATATAGGCGAACTTCTTTGTTTTTCAACTTTGCTTGGTATTTAAGATAATTTTATGTTAAGATGAACGTGTATTCTTTATGCCATTTGGAATATGTGGTTCGCAGAATAAAGTTTACTTCACGTCTAACAACAAATGATTGACACTGCTGAAGAGGATGCATTATGCATATAGGAGGGAATTGACTATTAACAGGTATCTTTATGTTCCTGTTTTTTTCCTGATAAAAGAAGAATAAGACAAAGAATAAATTAAAATGTGCTTAACTTTTCAAGTCTTTAAGTGTATGGAATGATATAATTTAGAAATATAGAGGCTAATATCCTTTTATTTATATATTGGATTGAGACTGCTGTAATATTCACTTCTTTTTGCACACATTTAGAAGATACTTTCATAAAACAATTTAGTTGTGCTTGACAGCTTACTCTACAATATCAATACGGATTCAGTTGAAGATTTTATCAAGAGAGGTTAGAATGGATCATATTGCCCAAACAAGAAATTTAAGAGCTACTTGACACCCAACCTTATTGATGAGTGTGATTTCACCTCATTTTCCATGTACATTTCTGCATGCATTTGCATATAGTTAGGCCATTTTAGTGTTTATTTTGTTTAGTTTTTCCTTTGGAACGGATAAGGTGGTATTGTGTGTTGTTTTGCAGATATTCATGATTAAATGCCCAAGAATTAGCAAGTATGAAGCTTGGATGACTTAGAGCTTTGAAAGATAAGAAATTGAGCCAAGCAGAGAGTATCACGGCCTAGCCGTGATGGCCTCACTACCGTGAGGGAGCAATGGTGAAGAGAGAATTGAGCCAAAAGTCGGAAGTCGCTCACGGCCTAGCCGTGATGGCTATCACGGCCGTGACGTGTCACGGTGTGCCAGATCTCCAAAAGTCGAGACGATCACGGCCTAGCCGTGATGGATATTACGGCCGTGGTAAATCGGTTGGAAAAGTCGAGAGACTATCACGGCCTAGCCGTGATGTCTATCACTACCGTGACCTTGTTTGTTGGAAAAGTCGAAAGGATCACGGCCTAGCCGTGATGAGTATCACGGCCGTGATGAATCGAGAAAGTGAAGCGGTGCCAAGTCGAAACCATCACGGCCTGGCCGTGATGGCTTATCACGGCCGTGACCGGCCACAGAGTACTAGAAAACTGAGCGGAACGTAGAGAAGAGGCATTCGAAAAACCCTAAAGAAAAATCCTCTGCTTCTTTGTGGCTGTGTGCATCATTCCATGGAGCTCTCCCCTTTGTTCATCTCTGTAATTATTCCTTTTGTTTTATCTTCAATTATGCGTAGCTAAACTCCCATTTGTTGGGGTAATACTATTGTTATCTGAACTTGGTTGTAATATGACTTGAGATTAATACAGATTTCCTTCTTCTTTATGAGTATATAATTCTATGCTTAATGCTTTCCTAGGCTTGATCATCTTAGGAATGATTAGTTGCTTTAATAGACAATTGAAAGGTTGATGTTAAAGTATGCTCATGAATTATATGCCAAGTAGTCCAAGAATCTAGACATAGGTGTTGGCTACTTGCAATCTTATGAATCTTGTTCTTAATGCAATTTCTCTTATTAATCCACCTAAGACATTAGGGTTTAATTTGGGATTTTAGGCTCAATGCACCTAAGACATTAGGCTTGAGTATATTAGAAAAGATTCGATTGTCATAAGGGGAGTAGGAACTGTGTTAGTTATCATTTCATAACAATCAAGGGAGGATTAGCTTAGTTTAACCCCAACAATTCCATCTCATTGTTATTCATCTCTTTGTTTTCACATTAACTGTTTGAGAAAAATCCAAAAAGAACAAAAATATTTTCTTCTTGTTTGTTTGCTAGATGTTAAAACAACCTTCAATCCAAAATTCGATCGCCTAGATAGTAGTCAAATTTGCGAAGTGGTAATTGTCCACGATCCCTGAGAACGATATCCGGTCTTACCGTTTTTATTACTTGCAACGAACCGGTACACTTGCCGAGTACGTGTCAAGTTTTTGGCGCCGTTGCCGGGGATCGGTGTGCCAATATCACGAGTACCAAGGGGGGCTCCTAATTTAGGCATTTTATATTTTTTTACTGTTTTCCTACTGTGTTTCGTTCTTAATTTCTGTATCTCTGCTGTGAATTTCTGCAAGTGCTGTTTTTCTGTTTGTTCTGTGCTACTCCGTTTGTTCAGTGTATGCGAGGTACAATCGACCCAGGTGAACTCCAATTCGAACCTGAGATCGAGAGACTCTGCAGAAGGAATAGAAAGAAAACCAAGGCAAGACAGAACAGAGAAAGAGCATCTTCTAGTAGACAAGAGCAGCAAGTTGAGTTACCCAGTGTGCAAGAACCACAAATTGAAGTAGCAGCTGTCACCATGGCAGAAGAGAATGCACCAAGGAGAACAATGGGGGACTACACTTCCCCTAGAGTTGATAGATGTGGGACTCCGATTGTGAGACCTGCAGTGGCCTGCAATAATTTCGAAATCAAGGCCTCACTCCTCCACCTTGTGCAAAGAAAACCAATTTGGAGGGTTGGAGAGTGAAGATCCTCATGCTCACATTGGTACCTTCATTGAGCTGTGTGACACCATCAAGTTAAATGGAGCTTGGATGAGGCCATTCGGTTAAGGCTTTTCCCTTTCTCTTTGAGGGATAGAGCTAAGGCATGGCTTCAATCTCATCCTCATGGAAGCATCATCACCTGGAACGACTTAGTCGGCAAGTTTTTATCTCGATTCTTCCCTCCATCAAGAATGATTAAGGCGAGGTCGAGATCAATGCCTTTGCACGAGGGGATGGTGAGTCACTATATGAAGCCTGGGAGAGGTTCAAGTCCTTACTCACAGCTTGTCCAAATCATGAACTAGAGACATGGCAGCAGGTTGCAACTTTTGTTAATGGGCTCAACAGGAATTCAAGAAGTATGATTGAAGCGGCTGCAGGAGGTACATTGAGTCAGAATACACCTGAAGAAGCAAAGGACTTGATTGAGAACATGGCTAACAATGACTATCAAATGCCTAGTTCTCGGTCAATGGTCAATAGAGGTGTTCTAGAGTTGGATGAAATTGGTGCCCTCAAGGCACAAATGGCTATTCTTACCAAACAACTGGGGTCGGTTCAACTGCAGAACTCTCAAGTACAAGCTGTTCAAGTTCAAGGTGCCTCAATGTGTGATTTCTGTGGAGGCAACCATGCAAATGGGAACTGTGAGATCAATGTGGTTGGAAGCTCGGGACAAGAAGAGGTAAACTATATGGGCAACCAAGGGCCTAGAAATGATCCCTACTCCAACACCTACAATCCGGGGTGGCGCAATCATCCCAACTTTAGTTGGAGACAAGGGCAAAGTTCAAATACTCAAGCAAAGCCTCCTCAAGAGAGTTCAAGCAAATTGGAGAGCATTCTAGGCCAGTTCATGCAAGCCACTCAAGAGACTATGAAGAATCAAAATGCCTCCATCAAAAATCTTGAGCACCAGATAGGACATTTGGCAAAGCAAATGGCAGAAAGACCTCAAGGACAATTCCCAGGAGATACAGAGAAGAATCCGAAGGAAGGTTGCATGGCAATTATCACAAGAAGTGGGAGAGTGTTAAATCCACAAGAAAGAGAAGGAGAAGAAGAGACAAGAGGAGCTAGAGATGATAAGGTACAATTTGAAGAGGTAAACAATGAAGAACCCGAAATCCCCAAGATACTACCTCTAATCCTATTGATGTAGAAGTCAAGAACCACAGAGGGAGAAACTGGTTGATGAAGAATTTGCAAAGAAGAAGACCAGAAGACAGATTCTGGAAGAGGCTGATAATCCCAAAGAGCTGCCCTCATATTTCAGAATCCCGTACCCCCAACGGTTGAAGAAGGAGGCAAAAGACCAGCAGGTTTTCTAAGTTCCTGGATGTATTCAAAAAGCTACAAATCAACATCCCGTTTGTTTGAAGCTCTACATGAGATGCCTTCCTACGCAAAATTCATGAAAGAGATCCTTACAAACAAAAAGAAGGTGGAAGGAGGAGACAAGTGATGCTTACTCAAGAGTGCAGTGCTATAATTCGAGAGGAAGCTACCAAGAAAGATGAAGGACCCGGGTAGCTTCACTATCCCATGCACTATTGGTCATGTGAACATTAGGAGAGCATTGTGCGATCTAGGCGCAAGTGTCAACCTTATGCCGTTGTCCATTTTCAAAAAGCTGGGAATTGGTGAGGTAAAACCAACAGGAATTTCTCTTCAACTGGCAGACCGCTCCATTACATATCCATATGGTGTTGTGGAGGATTTGTTGGTGAAGGTGGATAAATTAATCTTCCCAGCAGACTTTGTGGTTTTAGATATGGAGGAGGATGCTGAAGTTCCACTCATACTAGGGAGACCCTTTCTGGCAACTGGTCGGGCTTTGATAGATGTGGAAAAAGGCCAGTTGAAATTCAGAGTGCAAAAAGAGGAAGTAACTTTCAATGTATTGGAAGCTATGCATCGCACGAGCAAGGAAGAGGAGTGTTTCCGCATGGAAGTAGTGGACACAGTAGATAAGGAAGTCATTGCGCATCAACACCACCCCTCTATTCCAGAGAAGAAGGAAAAGCCCAACTTGAAAGCAAATCTAAAGTTATGCAAAACAAATGATGCATCGATTGGTGAGGAAGTTGGTCCCGCTCATCTTGTGAAAACGTAACCTCCACCAGGAAGGAGTAAGAAAAAGGGCAAGAGGCCCGGAGCGAAAAAGGCAAAGCAGAAGCACAGTTGTTGGCCTTTTAAGAAAAATCAGCTCTTTACAGGAGTTTCATGGAAGAAAAGTGCTCTTGCAATTCTATGTCCAGCAGATCCCGGTTAATGAAGGAAGTATCTACTCGTCAAGCTAGTGACGTTAAAGAAGCGCTTATTGGGAGGCAACCCAATCTTTATTTTTTTTATATATAATTTTCATCTTCTCTTTTTTGTTTTTGATTTCCCCTCTTGAATAATTTGAGAAGCTCAAGAGGTTTGTTAATAGTTTGTTGAGTGATTCCAGATTTTGAAGGAAGGGAGAGAAGAAGGGCAGAAGGAAACAACACCAGAAAGCATGTGATTCAGCACCACTACCACTTTGGTGAGTTGTTCCAATTTTCTCCCCTCTCTAAACTTAATTATTTACATTGAGGACAATGTAAGTCTTTAAGCTTGGGGTAGGGGTAATCTTTTAGCTTGCATTGTAAATATTGCATTCATATAGGCTCTAGTCTTGCATTATCACATGAATTAATTGCCCCCTGCTTAGATTGAGCATCTGATTGTGAGAGCTAAGTGCCAATTGGGCAGTGATAGTGAATTTTTGGACCCTGATTTTATATTCTTGTGATATGGCTTCATTAAATATGCTTGAGATGTTCTTGGATAGTTGATGATTAGCATGTGTTTCTATGGATTTGTGTTCTCACTGGTTCTTGAACTGATGAATGTGAGGTTTTGAGCCATTAGGGGGCACTCACTAAATCTGCCCCCGTTCTTTGTGTAGAGTGTTTTCCTCTTGGACTGTTTTTCTCTAGAACTTGACTTGAAACCATTTCGAAACTAGAAAATTTTTGGAAACATTTTTGAAAATGATTGAGGCAATAGGTATTTTTTTCCGGCCTTCTGAGCTTTGAATGTGTAAATGCTACCCTTAGTTGCCCAATTTTGAGCCTGAATGAATAACATGCTTTTCTTGGTTCCCTGAAATGTTGTGTTAAATATACTTATGAGGGACCTTCTAAAGTACTGTGAAAAAATGGGTTGGAAAATGTAGTTGAAAGTTTGGGATGATGAAAAGAAAAAAGGAATCTAAAAATTTTACTTCTCTTGAATTGCAAAATCTCCCCTTCAAAAAAAAAAAAATGGGGAAGGGGATGACAAAAAGGAATGAGAAGTAAAAAGAAAAAGAAAAAAAAAATGAAAGAATGGTGGAAGAGTAAACTGAAACCCAAAGAAAGGTATTTTAGAAGGTCGTGCTTTGCAATGCTTGGTTGTTTGTATAGCCTTTTGAAATTTCCTGTTTTTGAAATTCCCACCTGAAAATTGATCCCATGGCCTCATTACAACCAAAGAATAAGACCTCTTGATTCTTAGATGTTTTCATTAAGAAAGTGAAGATTTGGTTGATAGTCAAGCTTATGGTAGGAATCATTCTTTGAGGAAAATGGAGTGAAATGTCATATTCCCTTAACACTTGAGTGAGTGAGGCAAGAAAGAGAGCCAAGCAAATGAACAAGCTTGGGGTGAGCTGCAAGTGAGATAGAGTGCCCGAATTAGTGAGAATGTGAGTCTAGGGAAACTAAGCCCCTAATTGGACTTGAATTGATTGTTTCTTGCTGAAATAATTGACTGCCTGTTGCTTGGATCATTTTATTCGGGTTCTTAGTTCACTATCATTGTCCTGGTTGTTTTCATCTTATGGCCTTGGTTTTTGCTTCGAGGACAAGCAAAGTCTTAAGCTTGGGGTGATTTGATGAGTGTGATTTCACCTCATTTTCCATGTACATTTCTGCATGCATTTGCATATAGTTAGGCCATTTTAGTGTTTATTTTGTTTAGTTTTTCCTTTGGAACGGATAAGGTGGTATTGTGTGTTGTTTTGCAGATATTCATGATTAAATGCCCAAGAATTAGCAAGTATGAAGCATGGATGACTTAGAGCTTTGAAAGATAAGAAATTGAGCCAAGCAGAGTATCACGGCCTAGCGTGATGGCCTCCTCACTACGTGAGGAGCAAAGCGATGGTGAAGAGAGAATTGAGCCAAAAGTCGGAAGGCAGTCACGGCCTAGCCGTGATGGCTATCACGGCCGTGACGTGTCAGCTGTGCCGGATCTCCAAAAGTCGAGAGACGATCACGGCCTAGCCGTGATGGATATTACTGGCCGTGATAAATCGATTGGAAAAGTCGAGACTATCACGGCCTGGCCGTGATGTCTATCACGGCACGTGACCTTGTTTGTTGGAAAAGTCGAAAAGGATCACGGCCTGGCCGTGATGAGTATCACGGCCGTGATGAATCAGAAAGTGAAGCGGTGCCAAGTCGAAACCATCACGGCCTGGCCGTGATGGCTATCACCGCCGTGGACCGCCACGAGTACTAGAAAAACGAGCGAAACGAGAAGAAGAGGCATTCGAAAAACCCTAAAGAAAAATCCTCTGCTGCTTTGTGGTGTGTGCATCATTCCATGGAGCTCTCCCCTTTGTTCATCTCTGTAATTATTCCTTTTGTTTTATCTTCAATTATGCGTAGCTAAACTCCCCTTTGTTGGGGTTAGACTATTGTTATCTCGAACTTGGTTGTAATATGACTTGAGATTAATACGCTTTCCTTCTTCTTTATGAGTATATAATTCTATGCTTAATGCTTTCCTAGGCTTGATCATCTTAGGAATGATTAGTTGCTTTAATAGACAATTGAAAGGTTGATGTTAAAGTATGCTCATGAATTATATGCCAAGTAGTCCAAGAATCTAGACATAGGTGTTGGCTACTTGCAATCTTATGAATCTTGTTCTTAATGCAATTTCTATTATTAATCCACCTAAGACATTAGGGTTTAATTTGGGATTTTAGGCTCAATGCACCTAAGACATTAGGCTTGAGTATATTAGAAAAGATTCGATTGTCATAAGGGGAGTAGGAACTGTGTTAGTTATCATTTCATAACAATCAAGGGAGGATTAGCTTAGTTTAACCCCAGCAATTCCATCTCATTGTTATTCATCTCTTTGTTTTCACATTAACTGTTTGAGAAAAATCCAAAAAGAACAAAAATATTTTCTTCTTGTTTGTTTGCTAGATGTTAAAACAACCTTCAATCCAAAATTCGATCGCCTAGATAGTAGTCAAATTTGCGAAGTGGTAATTGTCCACGATCCCTGAGAACGATATCCGGTCTTACCGTTTTTATTACTTGCAACGAACCGGTACACTTGCCGAGTCCGTGTCACTTATTTGTCCATCCGATAATCTCATTGGCACTATGCAGGGATCTCAAACCTTAAATCTGGAAAGATAGTGACTCCTTTCCTCCAAAGGCCACATTTCTTGATGATCCTTTACGAGTTCTTCGATCTATTCGATTCGATTTGGTTTGTTTTAGTTTTCTATTTTATATATCATGTGAAATTTTTCTCCTATGGTTTTTGCTTTATATGAAGTTTGAACATATTTTCCTGCTCTATTGAAGCGACGTATTTTTATTGTTTTTAGGTGCTAGATTCGAATTTTCTCTAGACGAAGATCTGAAGAAAGCTACCGCAATGATGAAGTAAAAGATGCACTAGCCGCTAAAATTAGCTGAGAGCGCATTGGAAAAGAGGCATGTTCTCTCATCATTCCTTCAGTTTAGACAGCTTAGGATGTTATTTTCTATTTTGCAATGCTATTGGGATTCCTTATGAGGATATTGTCTATAATTTTTGTCCTGTCTCAAAAATCTAGCCATTTATACTCTCACATTTTTGTCTCTTTCTGTAGATTGATCTCATGATATCTGAAAATCAACCAGTAAAAGTGATGACTTCTATTTGTGATCTGACAATATTTTGGATTGTATTCAGTCTTCCTCCTGAGTTTGAACCTGCCATTTTAGATGGATGTGAAAGGTATGCTGATAAAATATTTCTTGATGGGTTTAAGGATTCTTGGAGATATTGGATATTTTGTTGCTGATAAAATATGGTTTTTGCTTTATATGAAGTTTGACCATATTTTCCTGCTCTATTGAAGCGACGTATTTTTATTGTTTTTAGGTGCTAGATTCGAATTTTCTCTAGACGAAGATCTGAAGAAAGCTACTGCAATGATGAAGTAAAAGATGCACTAGCCGCTAAAATTAGCTGAGAGCGCATTGGAAAAGAGGCATGTTCTCTCATCATTCCTTCAGTTTAGACAGCTTAGGATGTTATTTTCTATTTTGCAATGCTATTGGGATTCCTTATGAGGATATTGTCTATAATTTTTGTCTGTACCGAAAATCTAGCCATTTATACTCTCACATTTTTGTCTCTTTCTGTAGATTGATCTCATGATATCTGAAAATCAACCAGTAAAAGTGATGACTTCTATTTGTGATCTGACAATATTTTGGATTGTATTCAGTCTTCCTCCTGAGTTTGAACCTGCCATTTTAGATGGATGTGAAAGGTATGCTGATAAAATATTTCTTGATGGGTTTAAGGATTCTTGGAGATATTGGATATTTTGTTGGTCATGCCGATCAGTTAATATTTCCACCTTATGTAGGCTTTGCATTTCTTACTTGGATATTGCATGGAACCTTATCTATTTACTTGGAAAGTCAACCTTTACAGTAAGTAATGAGTTAAGCTTTCATGTTTATTGTATATATATTTTTTACATTTATTCTTGTCACGGTAGGAAGTTGCATTCATGGTTGTTCCTGTACCACTTTAGGTTTGTTTGATTATCTTATGTGCTGATACATCTTTCTTCTGTGTATTTTAGGATGAACAAAGAAGGTTAACACTTAATGCTGCTTTGTTTCTCCCACTGAGAAATACCATTTACAAAGAAAAGAAAGCTAAGAAGGTACATGCCTCTTCCTTTTCCATGCAGTACTATTTTGTGATTTTGCCATGTTAAGCTGCAAATGCATTAACTTGGAGCTTTGTGCTTTGAATTGACACATATAGCTCAATCTTAGGAACCCAAGAACAAAACTTAGAAATTAGAAAGAAAAGAATGAACTTTATTGTGTGATTGTATAGAAATAGAACAACACAAGGAGTGTGATATTTTCCAAGGGTTTCCTCTTCACAAAGGTTTCCCCTTTCACACAATCCACATTCTTCTGGATTCCTTTCTACTACCCTTTCCCCCTATTTATCTAATAGAACCCCCATCTAGCTGACTAACTCCTCTAACCACCCATCCAACTAATTCTGTTGGGCCTAACAATCAATGTCTGTATTAGATTTTCAACTTGAGTTTCTGGAGGTTGGTGGTTTGGAAATATTTCGTAATAGATACATTGAAATAAGAATCTGCATTTTTGTTAGACCAATGAGTGATGCAACCAGGGATTCAATCCAAGCTATTCTACAATCTTTGCAGGGATGGCTCACCGGTTCAGCTCAATTCAAAGCTCGACTATATTGAGTTAAAGTTTGATATGAGACTAAATTAGTTATTACAGTCAAGCCGAGCTCGAACACCAGATATTGTGCTAAAAACCTGCAATATAAGGAAGATAAAGTGTTTTACTTTATTATTACTGAAAAATGAAGATAAAGTTGTCATTTCAAATTAATCACAACGGCCCGTCATTTCAAATTTCTTACTTATGACTTATAAGGAATATTGTAACATTGTTGATATATAATGCAGTTTATTAGTCACCTGTCTTTCAGTTTATAAATTTTAAATCTGAGAAAACTGTCGCGCCATCATGTAATAAAATAGAGCTATAGTTTCTCTCAGTACCCAAATTGCAGGTGCTGCTTCTACTTAAAAAAAATATAATTCAAATTGAACCACGCCAAGCAAGTCACAATATCAAATTCAGTTATTTATTGTTGGAGCTGGGCTTTAAAAATTGTCTTGGCTCAATCCCACAAGTGAGAGTGGAAGACCACTGTGCATGCTGTTATTTGTTAAATGGGGGTGTGATACCATTTTACCTGGTGGCTGTGTGGTTATTATTTAAAATGATGTGCTGGTTTAATACCCTGACATGTGGTTCTGAATCATAGGTTGTTGTTGTCAATTATATTATCCGCGAGTCTCTCAAGCGAAAAGCTAAGGATGCAGAAATGGTTAGTTTCCTTTAATTAGCATTAGTAAAATTCAAAGTGATAGTAAAATTCAAAGTCAAATTGCTGCCTTTCTTGGATAGTCAATGCCATGAGTGGTGGGCAGCATGGGCCTTCTTTTCATAGGAGATTGGATATGCTACTAAATAGTAAATCATGTTCAGGTGATTGCTTTAGTTTTTCACAAGCAAAAACTCTTTTGCCTTTTACATATATCATTAAGCACGTTGTAGATATAACTCTTGGAGTTTTTTTTTTGTATCTTTTTGGTTGGGGATTTAGATTCATACTCGGTTATAGCTAATATAAAAACATGTCTTTTCAAAACCTGTTGTACATTTTTTTATTCAATGCAAGCAGCTGTAGCTTTTTTCAAAGATTAAAATGAATTTTTTTTCTTGAAAAGAAGAGACTGAAAAAGGAGATCTCCTCCAACTGCGGTCCTTTTGAAATGTTGAAATGACATTTATCATATGCCAAGTTGATGCTTCCAAAATAAGGATGATTGCATTATATATCACTAGTGGAAAATATACATTAGACGGTAAATGTTTACGTCATTTAACCAAAAGCTAGATGTTAAAAAGGGGGCGGTGGCAGTTTTGTAAATATCAGACTTCATTAATTCAATTTTAACGTCAGTTGTTTTAATGACTGGTGTTAAAAGTGAAGTGACTGACTTTTAACGTCAGTTCAATAAACAACTAACGTTAACAGTGAACATTTTAACGCCAGTTCGATAAAGAACTGACGTTAAAAGTGAGTCACTTCACTTTTAACGTCAGTCCTTACATCAACAGACGTTAAAGGTTATTTTAATAATTTTTTTATCTAGTATACGAACCCTTCCGCATTGCCTTCCTCAAAGTTTCAGTTTCACATGAATTGCTTTGATGTTTTGTGTTTCTGTTTTGAAAACTAAAATATATGTGCGAAGTATAAGTTGAATCAATAACCCAAACCGGATCTCATTCATGAAGTGTAATACAGACTGATACAGAAGATTGAAAGGGTTTAAAATCCTATAAAAAGTTACATTGAAAGGGTTTAAAATCCTAAACATTAATAAAGCTACATCCCATCAGAGAGTTTTATGAAATATGCCAAAGGGAAAACTATACTCCGAAGACCTCAGAAAACTGGGGGGCATGAGAGATCTCAAGAGAGGCAAAAACAGGTGCACTAGATCTGTTTCAACCAAAGGCAGTGGTTCCAGAGACTTCCATGACGGTCACTTGCTGCCAAAGCTGAGGTTTTGGAACTGTGACACCCGAGCACCTGATTTGCCCTCCAGCAGCTGATTCTCCGGAAGGATGATAAGGTGAGCAACTCACATAATGTGGTTTACTCAAACTTATCACCCATGTAATGTGATTTACACAAACTCAGAAGTTGTTTGACCATTAAGACAAAGATCTTTGAGTCTAGGAATAGGAAGAAAGAGTGATGAAGTTAATCTCCATAGCAGAGCCATATTGTGAAGCCGAAAATTAAAAGGATGGAAGGAAGCTATTTATAGGAGCAGGGGATGAAGTTACTAAGCTATTCTGATTTTCTTGAAAACTTATCTATAAACTTAATGCTCATTAAGAGGATTAAGTTACAAGGTGCATGGGTAAGTAGCACAGTAGTCAAAGGAATGAATGTTTTTGCAGATATCTATACACTTTTAACGTCAGTTGTTTAAAAAAACTGACGTTAAATGTTTTTAAAATAAAAAATATTTATTGTTAATGTCAGTTTTTTATACAACTGACGTTAAAAGTTTGATTTTTACTTCAGTTAAATAAATAGCTGACGTAAATAATCCTATATATTATAAACTTGCGGAATGAATATTGGAAATAATGTAATTAATATACGAGAACTTGGCAGTCATAAATTAAGTTGACGTTAAAAATGAGGTGGTGGCAGTTTGTAAATATTAAATCACTATTTGCGTCAGTTCTATAAATAACTGACGTAAATAATTATGAAACTCATTTCATTGGTTGTCATGTCCCTGTTGTCCCTCTTAACGCAGATCACTCCATATAGTACTGCAGTTTATTTCTAAACCTTTTTTTTATACAAGATTATTTTTAATTTTTATTAATTAGCTTGAATTAGTAAACAAATTCTTGTGCAAATTAAAATAAATAAACACTTAACATAAAACAAGTTATATGTATAATCAAATCGTATGTCATTGAAGCGATTCATAAGTTAAAATTACATGATTAAAAGATAAAAAATTTCTGCAACATAGCCCTAAAATATAAAAAAGTTTCTGCATCAACATCATTTTCTTCTCAGTCTTGTCATCAGAAACTCCAATGGATGCATCACCTCCCTCACTTGAATTCCATGATGCAAAGTAAATCCTCAGTCACTAGCAGCGAAAGAAAAGTGAAATGGATCTTTGCATCTTTCTTCTTCACTGGAATTCCTTGATGCATCGTCTTGAATCCACAATCACTTGCTTCCAAAGCAAAGTGAAAGGGATGACGGGGATGAAATAAAGTGAGAGAATCACATTACGCGATTCACCCAACCTTACCATCCATGTAATGTGATTTACACAAACTCAGAAGTTGTTTGACCATTAAGACAAAGATCCTTGAGTCTAGGAATAGGAAGAAAGAGTGATGAAGTTAGTCTCCATGGCAGAGCCATATTGTGAAGCAGAAAAAATTAAAAGGATGGAAGGAAGCTATTTATAGGAGCAGTGGATGAAGTTACTAAGCTATTATGATTTCCTTGAAAACTTATCTATAAACTTAATGCTCATTAAGAGGATTAGGTACAAGGTGAATGGGTAAGTAGCACAATAGTCAAAGGAATGAATGTTTTTGCATAAACTAATAAACTTTTAACGTCTGTTGTGTAATACAACTGATGTAAGAAGTGTGAGTGTTTTTAACGTCAGTTTCTTAATACAACTGACGTTAAAGATATGACCTTTAACGTCATTTTTTACTAACAACTGACGTAATAAGTGTGAGAGTTTTTAACGTCGGTTTCTTAAGACAACTGACGTTAAATATATGATCTTTAACGTCATGTTTTACTAACAACTGACGTAAAATGTTGTTTTATTTTAATTATAACGTTTACACCCGCGCACCTTCTGCACTTCTCTGTACGTCTCTTTTCTCTTTTCATCATGCTCAACCCTCACTCTCAACCCTCACTCTCGCTCTCACTCTGCCCTAATCGCGAGCTCATCTCCACCGCAACCACCGCGAGGGCTTCTTCGCCACCACCGTGAGGTACACTCTTAACCCCTAACTCTGTCTTTCCCGCTCATTCTTTGCAATAACTTGACATCTCTCTTTCCCCTTCCCGTGCACTAACTTTCCTTGTCCCTCTGCTCTCAGTAACCACATCGAACGTTGGCCACCACTCGAGCTTCCCCCCCACCACCACGCGAGCACCTATTTCTGGTGAGTCTTTAGGGCACATTTTTTTATTTTTGGTTTTGAGTGCATGCATGTTGCTCTGCTGGTTGAAACTGTAGTCTCAGTAGTTGAAACTTGAAACTGTGAGTTTGAGTTGTTTGGAATGTCTCTATTTTTGGTTTTGAGTGTATGTTGAAACTGTAGTCTCAGTAGTTGTAACTTTAAACCGTGAGTTTGAGTTGTTTGGAATGTCTCTATTTTTTGTTTTGAGTGCATGTTGCTCTACTGGTTGATCTGTCACGGCCGTGATGCTCATCACGGCTAGGCCGTGATCAGTTCTGCCTATGAGGGTCTGGTTCAGTTGGCACGTTACGGTCGTGATGGACATCACGGCCAAGCCGTGATCAGTGCTTGGCAATCTTCAAAAACTATAGTTTTCAATCTCCCGTATTGTCCTTATATTGGATATATAGATGTTTTGTATACCTACATGACCTATCTAGTTATTTTTATTTATACTTCTGTATTTATTTTGAGTTATAACCTATGTTAATACATATATATTGTTTCTGAACAGGCATACATATGGATCAGTCGGACAGCCCACATGCACGGGAGGACACTGTGGGGGTTTCGCAAGACCCGATCACGCCTACGCCTGATTCTAGTGTAAGTTTACATGTTATATACTATCTTCAGTCCTTCTTTTTAATGTAAGTTTATAATGTTACAATCCTCTATTTTATCATTTTTTTTGTCCATACAGACATCACAGGCTCATAGGAAACGGGGTAGAGGAGCCACCTCGTTGAAGAAACTAGAGAAGGACAGGCAAAGCGGACAGAAGCTTGAGGTGTCCTTCGATGCGAATCTAAATGTCCAGGGACTCCGTGCTAAAGAATTTAATAAGTGGGTGTTTCTACAAGCGAAGCAGCACGTAAGCATCAACTACAACCACTGGAATGACGTTCCACAAAACGTTAAGGATCAGATTTGGGAGGCTATCACGGTATTTTACCTTTACATTCGTTTGATTTACATTATTAGATAATTATCCGAGTTATAATCCATCCAGTTGTTATGTATCTAATGTGTAGGTAGCTTGGACTGTGCCAAATGACGAGGATCATCGTCATAAATGTATGAAAATGGCATCAAAGCGTTGGAATGGGTTCAAGCATGATCTTACCAAGTACTATGTATCTGGTAAGAAGCGGCTTGATAAAATGTTCTCGGATTATCCCTGGATTGATCAGGATACTTGGGATATGTTTTCCAGGAGTCGACAGGATGGAGAATTTCAGGTTGGTTGATTAAGTTAATTTTGTATGCTTATTATAGATCATTTAACTGTATTTAATTATGTGTTTTTGTTTGAATAGGCTAAGGCAAATAAGGGTCGGCAGAATCAGGCTAAGAACGTCCACCGCCACACCATGTCTCAGGGTGGGTACCAGACTCGGATCGAGCAGATGATGGCGGATAGGCTGAGGGCGAAACAGGAAGAGCACTCTGCTAGGATTGAAAGAGGAGAGGTGCCTGAGGGCACACCATCAAGTCCTCCGTCGGACATCGACCGCGAGGATGTCTGGTTAGCCGGCCGCATGACAAAGACGGGATCTTTTAAAGTTTTTGCCACTCGCGAAGTTCGCGAGTGGCAGATAAGATTGTAAGTAAATAATTAACTTGATTTCAATTGATATTTGTATAGATATTTGCAACACTTTTCACTTGCACGTTTTTTCATTTTTTTTTCATTGTAGATGGATCTTAAAGCAAAATCCTCCCAGGGCGCATTCGTCCCTTCTAGACGGCAGGACGTCTTGATGACTGCTCTAGGCAAGAAATACCATCTTGGTCGGGTTCTCGGTGTTCCTGGGAACGTGACCATCAAAGAATATTATGGCAAGTCTGCTTCACGAAAGCGGGTGGTCAATGAAGCATCAATTTTGGCTGACATTACTCGGCACCTCATGTCCAACCCAGCTATTACAACACATCTGATGCAAGGCTTAATATCCAATCCAAAATTCAAGCAGGCGCTTGCCAGAGAGCTTTCCTCCGTCAGTACATCCCAGGACACCGCAGGGCATGCCAACCCTTCACATGTGAGCACAAAAGAGAGTTTTAGTAGGGCACATGTGGAGGACGGTGAGTTGGCAGCTAGGGAGCGGGAGTTGGAAGTCCAGCGCCATGAGCATGAGTTGGAAATGAAAAGGCGTGAGCTTGAGTTGGACTCCAAACGAAGTGAGCTCGAAATGTTAACAAAGGTATTTATTCATTATTAATGTCCAAATTAGTCAAATAATTACTTGTGTTTTTTTTAATTATAAAAAACTTATCTATTTTATTTTTCCTAAATTGAAGGCCAAGTCGACGTCGGTGTCGTTGTCACCTATCACTCGTTTGTTCTCACTTGGTGAGGATTATGCGTTTGAGATTTTTGAATGTCCATTGGAGCACGATGGGTGGGTGGCACGCCCAGATCAACGGAGGATATTTACCTACTGTGGTGACGATCTCGGGAACGCCTGCAGAAATAACGTCTCGATGAATAGCAATGTTTTCAGTCTCTGGTGCACGTAAGTTAATTTTAATTTTATAACTTATTTATTTTTGGTATTTTTTCATTTAATAATTTATTTTAATTTCAATATATATATATATTATGTAATTAACATCCACACCTTTTCATATCTTAGGTATCTCCATCGTCTTCAGCTTGATAAGGGCGTTGCATCAGTTTACGGTTTCTTAGATCCGTCAATCCTTCTGCCCGATTTCTTTGCTGGCGATGCATTGAGTAAATACTTAGGGAACTTGTTGGGAGTCAATCCGAAAGAATTATATCTGGCTCCCTACTGTATGAAAAGCCATTGGCAGTTGTTCGTACTTCACCCGTCTAGGCATAGAGTCATATTCTTCTGCTTTCTCCACCAAGATCCGCCACCAAAGATGGTGAAAGCTGTAAATAAGTAAGTAACTAATCTTAAATTTAATTTAAGTTTTAATATCAGTTGTTTTTAGTTTATTACACACATGATATATGAATTTGTTAATTGATCGACATGATTATTTGTTTATGATAGCGCGCTGAAGGCGAGTAGCATAAGTTGCGCCAACGGGAGAAGTAGGACTTCTAAGGCTAAAGCAAATCCTGTATGGAACATCCTCAAGGTTTTGTAGTTTATTTATCAAATAATTAATATTATAATTACTAATTTATATGTATATTCAACTGACGTTGAAATTAATTTTGTTGGTAGTCTCGATTTCAAATTGACGGGTGGTCGTGCGGCTATTATGTGATGCTTCATATGCTGAACATAGTCTCCACATCTATTGCGGATGGATGGATTAAGGTAATATTTAAACAACTTGTTAAATTATATATTATAGTTTTGAAGATGACTTGCATTGATGTTATTGTTATTATTTGAGCGTGTGTAGGCATTTAACGACCAATCACCTATTCAAGAAGATGAGTTAAGAGACTTGAGGACGCGCTTCGCTGAATTCTTCTTCAAGTATGCGGCTGAAAAAGGAATTGACAAGATACCTCCGCAATACTTAGGTAAATAGTTTTTTTGTTAGACTTTAGAAACTAATTAATAACATGTATATATATATATATCCTTAGATTGATAGTTTTGTTTTTTAGACATTGGAACTAAAATTTATTTATAATATATACATGGGTTTTGGTTTTAAGTCCCCCCATTGTTCCATTTTTCCTTTGCAATTCTGTAATGCGTGTGATATTCTGTGTTACTGGGATATTTACTGAATGCAGGGATAGCTGAGGGGAGTGATATTTTAAAACTGAATTTAAAAAAAAAAAACCTATTAATGTCAGTTGTATCAAACAACTGACGTTAATAGTATTTTATAAAATATAAAGTACACTATTAACGTCAGTTGTTTATTAAAACTGACGTTAAAATTAAACCTTTAACGTCAGTTCTTTATAACCACTGACGTTAGTTTTAACAAAATTAACGTCCGTTGTCTTAAAGAACTGACGCTAATAGTTTTATGTTTAACGTCAGTTGTTTAAAAAACTGACGTTAATTTTTTACAAAATTAACGTCAGTTTTGTTAAGGAACTGACGTTAATAGTTTTATATTTAACGTCAATTCTCAACTGACGTTAAAATATTAACTATTAACGTCAGCTGTATTTACGTCAGTCAGTATTCTGACGTAAAAAAATAAATTTTAACTGACGTAAAAAGCACTTATTGCACTAGTGTATATTTCAACAGAAAATAAAAATAACTGATATATCGATTTGGTTTATTGATATGTAAAGGTATTTGTTTCTCGAGTCATTGTGAGTAGTAATGGTTGCTTTTCTAGATTTAAGGTAACCTCATAAAAAATAGAATGTATCTGAGGGAATTGATATATTGTGTTTTTCTGCAGTTTGATCTATGTTAACCATTGGCTTTCTGTTTAGTTGGTCAAAACTGCTATCATCCTTCACATATCATTGCCATTAAGGATTATGCTATCATCCTTCACATAACCATTAGAGGAACTCTGTTATACTCCTTTAGCCAAATAACTTTACTTGAGGTTTCAGTTTTTGGTATATAACAATGTTCATTAATGGTAGTAATTGGAAATTTATTACTTGCCTACTAAACTGTTCATATGTATTTTTCAGTATTGTTATAGGTTAGTGTTCATATGTGTGTAAGTGTGAGGGTTTGGGGAACCTCACTTCATAGCCGAGAACAAATTGTTGTTGCTGAGGTTTCACATGCTGGAAAATGCATAGTATTGTTGGAATTTCACTTATGCATATAATAGACTATCTTTGATAGGTGATAGGCATATATCATGTTCCTGTTGTTTGGCATTGCAAGTTTGTAACACAAGATCTTAGTAGTGCAACAGCCAAACCAAGCATGAGCTAGCATATCTTATAGAAAATGCTTATGAAAACTGTCCACTAATGGATTTATACACCTATCCTCTATCCATTTATCTTAGTTGGACATGTGCTTAAAATTTTGAATTGAGCTATAGTCCTGTACTCATGGTTCTATACACCTGTCCTCTATACACTCATGTATCTATAAAAGAATTCTTATTAACATGCTTATTAACATTTGCTTAAAATTTTCATGGATCTATATTAGTTTTTATCTCTGGCCGTTTAGAGAGGTTGATGGTGATAAAAATACTTTTTACTGCAACACAAATGGCTTAACGTAATAATCTCTTCCTAAGCAAGAAAACATACAAGATTTCCATGACTACAGTGCTGTGCGGGGATATAGCTATTAATAGCATACAATAGTGCTTACTATAGTGCTACGACTATTCGTTGATAAAATGGGTACTTCATTGAGTATTTTTTTTACGGTATATTCAACAATATTATCAAAAAAAAAAATCTTCAGGTTATACCTTCAATTTTGGCATAAAAATGTGGCGCTTGATTGTAGTATTGGTCGTATGGTCTAACTGAATGAGTTTTCAATTGTATAATATTTTCTCTATTGTTTTTTGATTGCTGGAAGATTACATTGTATAGGTCTATGACGAAGATGCATATGGATGCAATGGTTAGAAGTGATCTACAGAATCATTCTTATTCATGCATGAGGTAAATCACATTAATTTTTGAACATACAAAACATTGTGCATACATAACAGTATGTGTATTTGATTTGTCTGAACCTTTAACTTGCAGCGGTATTGGTGTTGCTCTAATTAGTACTCATTTGGTGTTGTGACTAATTAGTAACATGATGTATGAATAAGTAAGATCTCTTGGACTGTGAATAGAGAGAAGATAAAAACAAGTTGAGAACAAAAAAAGTGGGAACGTGCTAATCTCTAGATCATGAGTTTGACCCACTTTCTCAATCGAGACCATAAAGGCATTGAGAACTAGGTAAAAAGCATGCATCATATTCATGATTTCATGATATATTGGCGATCTTAACTAGGTACATTTTTCTGGGAAACGGGTTCTGCATTTTATAAGACTTCCATTTGTCTTGCTTTTTCAAGAGTTCTTGCCTTTTGTATTGAGAACTGTACAATTTGTATGCCATCCAGTTTTTTCAGATGGGTTGTAGACACATGCAGGATCGATTTTATGTAATTATATATATATATATATATATATATATATATATATTATTTTCTCTACAGTTGGAATGCGTTGGATCGGAGAAAAACCAGAGTCAAAAGCAATAGAGAAAAATATGGCATCAACATGCTACATGATTTTCTTTTGCTTTCCCATGGTAGTACAGTAGGTGCATGGCCTACTATGTCTTCCAGTATTCATGCATCTGTGAAGTAGAACCAATTCACTACTACAAAAAAGAGTTTTAGTAGCGCACCTTTAACAACGTTTCTAGACGAAACGCTATTAAAAGAGAGGCGGAAGACATTTAGTAGAGCTTCCTTGAAGAAACACTATTTTAGATATAACCTAAGACAACGCTTCTCCAAGAAAGCGCTATTAAAAGTTGATAGGTAGGAATAGATAGCGCTTGTTTGAGGAAGCGCTATCTATTTATGATGAATAGATAGCGCTTTTTTGAGAAAGCGCTATCTATTCATAACCTAAGATAGCGTTTGTTTAAGGGAGCGTTGTCTATTCCTTACCCTAAAAATAAATGTTTCCCTCCCACGCTCACTGGCCCTCCCACTCTCAAACACTTCATGTCTCAGAACCTCTTCTTTCCCTCCCACCCTATTTCTCCAAACCTTCACCACTCTCATCAAGGAGGTGCCAAGCAATGCACACAAGCCCAGATCAGTAACATGAACCAAACCCAGCGGTGTTCCTTTTGCAATTTACATATTTTGTTTGAAACCCTAACTATGTTCTGAGTTACAACTCTCCAAGGTACCCATGACCACCGATCTGGAAGACGGCGGCGGATGAGTGTGATCGAATCGAAGAAGGCGAAGATGCACTTGATGGCAACGGCGAAGTGCGAAGCGGAGATGGTGGAACTGAAGTCGAAAGCGGCAAAGTAGAGAAGGTGACGAATGGCGGAGTTGAAGCCACCGGGATCGAAGACGAAGATGTGCACGCCAGGAAGACCGGAAGGTGCCACGGCGCTCGTGACGGCAAACAGGGCATTGACGTCGTACTCTTCTGTTGCATCTACCCAGCCATCGGTGGTGGTTTCTGGTTCGCCGGTGAACCAGGGCGGAGGTTGTGAGAGTCGAGTTACGAGGACAAAACCGGGGTTTAGCGGGGCCAACATCATCGGAATCAGAGACAGAGGGGAGGCCGAAGTTGCAGATCCGAAAAGGGTGAGATGGATAGGGTGGGCGCTATGGTTGATTCCGGCACCAACGTTACCCATGTCAACGATCTCTCGTCACTTTTCGATTCTGGCACATTGCTGAATGGAAATACTTCAGTCTCTTCATTACTTCTTCCAATTGTTGATGATGCAAGGTTCTCTAACTCTGCCTTCAGTCTGTCAGAGAACTCACTCACTTCATCAAGGTCTTCACCAAGTATTTCAAATATGACTGAGCTAAATCCTTCGAAAATAAATGCAGTGAAACGAAATTCAGTGAAACAAAATCCATCTTCTCAGTTTGGTCTTTGGAGTAACAAGCTACCTATCAAATGCTCTTGCCCATTCCCTGGTATTGTGTCACTGAGTTTTGATCTTGCATCGTTGATGTTCTCTTATCAAAAGAATGAGTCCATGGAAAATGGTGGAGGCAAGCCAGTGAATATCAATTTGAAGCAGCAGGGAGTTAAGGAGCAAAATCCCAGCTACTATAATCCAGAAACTTTAGAGGGGCATGACTGGGTTAGCCTATTTGAAGAATACTTACTTCGATTTAGCTCGTCTTTTTTACATTTGTGGAGTTTCGACAGTGAGCTCGATAATTTGCTGATAAGTGACATGAAGCTGAGGAGACCAAAAAATTTTATAGTAGCTTCAGGTCTTGAGGGGGATAAAGGATCATTGACATTGACATTTCCTGGTCTGGGTGCTACTCTTGAGGTAATTTGGATTGTATGTTGGGATCAATTTTCTTATATGTCTCCTTTCAATAGTGTCTGAGACATTAAAAACCACATTTCAGCTCTGGAAATCATCATCTGAATTTTGTGCAATGAGGTCATTGACGATGGTATCCCTTGCCCAACGTTTAATTAGCTTGTCTCACTCTGGTTCAGCAGCCAGCAGGTATAGTGGTAGTTACATTAATAGAAGTAAGAAAAAAAAGACCTGCATGAATCAAGTTAATTATATAGTTCCACATTTTCTTTGCTTTTAAAAGAAAATCTTCTAATAACATGCTGCTTTAAGTGTTTTCCATGGAAGAAGCCAAAAAATAATTTGTTTACTGAACTTTTGTTGGAAAGATACTTTAAATTGATGTCCAAGATGGTGAAGTCATGCTCCTCGGCTATGGCAGACCCAGTGATTGTTAGAGGTGGGGAGTGTTGATGTGGAATCTCAGTGTTCACTCATTCCCCTCAAATCTGTGTAGGAAAATTTACATTCTTTGATTGCAGGGCAGTTAAAACTGGCCACTCATATTATGAGGCTATGTCAGATGAGAGATGGACTGGATTCACATGATGAAATTACTGTTAAGGGATTAATCTGCTGCAGAGGCATGTTCTTAGTGAAGTACAACAACGCTGCTGCGTTTTTTGCGGAAGCGAACAAGAGACAGCGCTGCACTTGTTTTTACTTTGTCCTTTCAGTTTGCAGGTATGGATGTTTGTGTATAGATAGCTGGGCTTGTTTTGGCATGTGACTGTGTGGACACTTTGGAAGGTGAGAAATGAGGTTATTTTTAAACAAGGTACACTACATTTTCAGAACACAATAGAGATAATTAGACACACATCTTGGTCTTGGTTTGTAGCTTGACTTGATGACTGTCATATTTTTCTGGGCAATGAAAGAAAATAAGTTCTTCCCTGTAAGAAATATTTAATTGGCACATATTCCAGCATGTACCTTTCAAAGTTCTAGTTTTGGATCAAATATATAACACACCCTTGATTATTGTTGCAGGACAAATTTAATGTTAGACACCTGAATCATGATGAAATGAATGGTCCTGCATGCTGTAGTTTGAGTTTCACACTGCCTCTGTTTGCTTGGGTGTTAGAATAATCATGTCGAATTTCCATATTGCCATTTGAGAATTTTTGTTTCCAAAATCCACATGGTGTTGAACCTTTGCCATTCATCTCATCCTGCCTAGTTTATGTCATGTTTTCATTGCTATTTCCCATGTCTTAAGAATAGGTTTTCTACGGTATGTGAACTCTGCTGTACATCCAGAATTTTTTTTATTGATATACTCCTCTTCATGACTTGAGTTTGTTTTGCAGGTTTATGAAATTTGGTTTTAATGATCATATTGCTTGTTCTGAAGTATTTTATGGTATCACTCAACCTTCATATAAGTTATCACAGTTAAGCTTAAATGAGGAAAGCTCTAACAGAATGTAGTTGATCAATGAAAACTGAAAAGTTGTTTATATATAAAATAGAATGGTTCTAGCAGTAGGCTTTAGCTTCTCCAGATTGAGTCCTAAACTGTTTCCTATATATAATATAATATAGTGTTTGTATGGTTCTGAAATAATTTCACATATGGTCATTTCATGGATGACACCAACAACACCAGTACCATAACAAGAGTTGTTGTGTTGTAAAGTGTAAGCAAGTAGTTAGAGCCCTCCATATCAATTTAATGACAACAATATTATGTAGCCAATGTATTAGCTTGTATTGAACTGGGGAAAGCTTTGATTTGTCTAGAAAAAGTGTGATGTGAGTGTTGTTCTTGTTGAACTAGAGTTTAACATGATTCTTGTTGTCCTAAGCAGCTCAACAGAGAAGGCGTTTTGCTTTTACGTGGCTTGGATTCAAGGCTGTCAAAAGATCTTCCTTCTGATCTCCAGAAACTTCGATGCAAGGTAATTGCCAAGTCTCTTTTATTATTTGAAAGATGGAAAAGCAAAGCAATAAAAGAAGAAAACAACACTCACCCCTCGGAACCTTATTTATATAATAACAATTGATAGCAGATTGTGACTGTTCTCACATTATCTTTCAGGTTGCTTTCAATGCATTGAGGTTTGCAAAGCCAGTTCAGGAACTTGGGAACAAGATTACAGAGAGAATGAAAAGCAAGGGACCCTACCTTGCGCTTCATCTACGAATGGAAAAGGATGTATGGGTGAGGACTGGTTGTCTACCTGGTCTTGAGTATGATGAGATTGTAAACAATGAGAGGAGACAAAGACCAGAGCTTCTTAGCATTAGAGCTTGGACTTGGCCATTGTATTGTAGAGATGCAGAATATAGAAAAAATAGAGCTCGTTTTTTTTTTTGGTGGGGTTCATTCAATTTGTTACTGTGAATTGTGTTAAAGTATATTACTTAATTAATTGGTTATATATGCATGATTTTGATATTTGGTTTGGTTTATATATATATATATATATGCTTACCAATATTGTATGTAAGCTTTGTACATTATATATGTGTATGTGTGATGTACCTAAATGCAGTGTTATTGTGAATTGATGAGGGATGGTTGTGCAGGTGGGAAATGTAGAAAAACAGTGAATAGTGAAAAAAAGGGGGGGATAGGTAGCGCTTTCTTGAAAAAACGTTGTCTAAAGTGACAAATAGACAGCGCTTCCTTGAAAAAATGCCGTCTAAAGTGACAAATAGACAGCGCTTCCTTGAGAAAGCGCTGTCTAAAGTATGTAATAGATTGTCTTATTACCAACTTTAGACAGCGCTTTCTCAAGGAAGCGCTACCTATTCCTACTTTCAGTAACGCTTTCTTGAAAAAACGCTGCCTAAAGTGACAAATAGACAGCGCTTCCTTGAGAAAGCGCTGTCTAAAGTATGTAATAGATTGTCTTTAGACAGCGCTTTCTCAAGGAAGCGCTACCTATTTCTACTTTCAGTAGCGATTTCTTGAAAAAATGCTGCCTAAAGTGACAAATAGATAGCGCTTCCTTGAGAAAGCGCTGTCTAAAGTATGTAATAGATTGTCTTATTACCAACTTTAGACAGCGCTTTCTCAAGGAAGCGCTACCTATTCCTACTTTCAGTAGCGCTTTTTTAAGTGCTATTGAATCTCTCCCACCTTCAGTAGCAGGTGAATAGATAGCGCTTCGAAGCGCTACTAAAGGCAAAAAAAAAGCGCTATTGAAGTCCTTTTCTGTAGTAGTGATTATTCATACAATATTTGAGAGGACCAAAGCTCTGTTTGTTTGAGATTGCTCTCAATGCAAACGGTAAAAATAATACACGTCCCGAGGCTCTGGATCCAATTTTTCTCAAAGCTCCATAAGGGAGCTTCCTCCCAACGCAACACTAAACGCCAGTTGGCATTCAGAATAATCCAAAACAAACACACACCAAAGCTTCTTGTTTTGCTTATGGTCAGACAGTTGACAAATTTATTGTTCCCTGTTCATATTCATACCTGTACATAACAATAAACATCATACAATTTTACATTTCGAACCTTTTAGTTTTTTATGTATTGTATATGTATCTGCCTCTTTTTTTTTGTTTACTTTGTCCTTTTTCATTTATTTCTTTAGTGCCTTGCTTATATATCCGAGTAGTTGTTTATGGTTCTTGATGTTGTCGGTGGCTAAACATATTGACAGGGTTAGAAAAGGAAAGGAGAGTCATCTCTGCCTTATGGAAATAAGCAAGAAAGAAAGTAAAAATGCTTTTATTTTGAAAATAGGTAAACTTGGTTTAAGAATTTTATTTTGGGATTCCTAGATCTGACCTTTCAATAATTCGGAACTATCAACAACAAACTTTTTTTTTACCAAAATAAAGAATGACGACATATCAAAAGATTTGAAGACTGAAGATAAGTTTTGTAATATCCATGCACGACATAAAGTTGTAATAAACTAAAGTTTGTCCATGATGTTGGAATTAAAAAAAGATTGTAGGAGCTAAGAAGAGAAAGTGATGGAAAATTGAGTTATTTTTAAAGAGTAAAAAATAGTGTAGATAGTTAACTTGAGGGAGATGCCACATACCGGTCATGTACATGTGAAGGAAATATGAGTGGAAATAATTCGAGTTTGTGTATACTCATTTTACATAAAATATATTTAAATTGAATAATTAAGTATGAAAAATTACTTTAATTCTAAAATATAAAAATATTATATTAGAAATTGTTTTAACCGGTGCATTGCACGGGTCAACAATGCTAGAATGATTTTTTTTAAAATATATTAAATTAATATAGATACAAAACTAAAACGAGCCTTAAAAAAAGTTATATATATATATATATATATTATTAAATTAATATAGATACAAATCTAAAACGAGCCTTAAAAAAAGTTATATATATATATATATATATATATATATATATATAATTAATGTATTTAAACTGAATTTTGTATATCTACATACAATAATATATATATATATATATATATATATATATATATATATATATATATATATATATATATATATATATATATATATTATACACTATAGTTTGTGAAGTTGATTTATTTACACTACATGTTATATTAAACATTTATCATCTAAAAAGTAAAGTTATTAGTTCAATATATATACTTAAAATTTTTTAATCTCAAGAAAAATGTTCTCTTTATCCCGTCGTTAAGATGAAACTATCATTTTAGATGTGTAGTGTGACACCAGGGGCTGGCGAGTGCAGGGAGTGGTTGTCGGTGCAAGAGAAAGCACGATCAAGGAGTGATTTCTGGCAGACTTCTAGGTAGAGGGACATATGAATGAATCGATTCCACATCGAAATGACAGGGAACCTGAAACTATTTAAATATGAGACTATACAGTTGAAGATAGCTTAAAAGAATTGATTGGTACTACTCATAACAATAAGATGTATCTTTTTTCCTGGAGCCCATCACTTAAGAATTCTAAAGTTAAGTGTGTTTGACTATGAGCAATTTTGGTATGGGTGAGCTCCCTGGGGAGTTTTCATAGAAAGCGTGTGAATAATGACAAAATATGCTGAAAAGACCTTTTATGGGGATATGTTGTCAATCCGTAAAGCAACTCGAGATGTTACATGTATAGATATTATTTCACAGTAATTATTTAAAATATTTCACGAGGTCTATAGAGTTATTGCTTTATTTGGAACCAAGTAGAGATGAAAACAAGATCTTAAAAAAGTTATTCGATGAATAAATAATATCTATGGAAAATAAGTGATGATATTGGTTCCTAAAGGTAGTTATTTTATACATTGATGGTACTTTAATTGATATAAGTATTAGTTTTCATATTTTCTTTAATATATTCCAATTCATTATTTTTATGTTAAAATAATTTAAAAATTTCGAAGAAAAAATTAAATGATAAGTTCCCGTGCGTACCGTACGGGTAGCTATACTAGTTTAAATAATAGTTGATGACTTTATTAATTGAGTCAATACATAATTATTCTCATGGCCACGGACGGAGCTACTTTTCCCAAGGCCCTCCCTAACTTTTTTTAAAAAAATAAAAATAATCTAAAATTATTATCTTTACTTATAAAATTATTAATAGGTTTAGATTATTTTTTTTGATATATGTCATTGGTTTAAAAGTTAGAAAAACATAAATTTATCATCTTATGTATAGAGTGTTAGTTTTTATTCTCACACATCATGTTTATATAGCTACTACATAACGATTTTTTTTTAGCTATGAATATAATCAAGACTACACTTCGCAACAAGATAAAACATGAATTTTTAACTGACTTTGTGCTAGACTGCTAGTATACATTGAAAATAAAATTGTAGGAAAGTCCAGTGTATATTCGATTATAGATAATTTTTGTGGCACGCAGAAAAATATTTTTGTGCTTTCATAAATTATCAATATAATTAACGTTTTAGAACTTATAATTATGAATATTGGTGTGAAATTTGATATGTATATATTAGTAAGATGAAATTTAGTTTGGCCCTCCCTATCAAATCACCCTAGCTGTGTCCCTGCTCATGGTCTATTCTACATGTAAGGATTGTTGCCTGAGTAATGAGCACCTAGACACATAATGATACATATAAGCACTATAACGACATGTTCAAGAAGAAGACAAATGAAGGGACTAACGTGTCCCTCTTTTATAATTTTTGAAGAATGTTTTATGGGGTTTTTTTATGGACAAAAAGTGGTACCTCAAAAATTGTTAGAGACTTAAATGAGTTTGTAGATAATTACCTTTTTGGTTGCTCAGTTTTTCATTTGTGTTATCTTTTTTTTTCTTCAATAGGGTCGTGATAGTTTTCTCAATGAAGAAAAAATCTCCTTTGCTCGAATTACCTTCTAAAGGAAAATGTTATCTATATTGTGCTGCCCAGGAGTGAATATCAATGATTGACCGAGCTTAATCCGAGTATGGAGTAGGGAGGATGAGCTTGATGACAATCATGTTATATCGTTTTTTTATTTAATAGTTTTCATTGTTGATTTCAATATATGCTTGATATATCGGAAATCAAAGTCGGCAATATGGAGAAATTTCGAGGACACAAGATGGAGCTTATTATTATGGCGGATTCTTCGGTGCCAAGGCAATTTTTGGGGTAAACTTTACCCTGCCGACTTGACCCAATCAGGAAAAGACACCTCATGCCACATCATTTATACTATGACACATCACTCCTAACTAAGTTTGACCAGATTTCTTTACTTAAGGACCCTTCACATTTTCCAACTTTTCACTTCAACCCCCAGGGCCAAACTTCTAAACTTTTCACATCATTTATTACAACCCACGTTTGCTTAATGAACCCTAATCTTCACATCTTCGATCACTTGTCTAATCTTCGATTGTTCTTCCCCTTCATCTTCATTTTAAAATCATTAAAAATTTTATCTGAAGAACCTGGAGCCCTAACCTATACCATTTTCTAGTTATCCTGACCATTTTAAATCGTTGTCGAGAGGAGGCGTTGTGTTCGAGGTTGTAAGTTGTATGCTCAGAGTCAATTCGTTCGTCTTCGGTGTTCTTTGGAATTGTGTCTCTTTGGAAGTGTTCTTTTTTTAAAAAAAATCAATTGTTTTGTATTTTGTCAGAAATTTGGAACTTCGTTTCTCTCCCTTTTGTTGATGTTAGACAAGTTTGATACACCGGTTACAATTATGGTGTCATTTGATCTACAAATTAGTGACGATCGTGGTGTCATTTTGTCAATCAATTAATGTGCAAGCCACTTTTTGTTAATTCTGTTGCTCTATTTTATGTCATTGCGATTGAAACATGTTTATCGTTTTTTTCTTTCTCCGGCTTAAACACTTTTCCTTGTTCACCCAATTTATAGTGTGCTGTTAAATTGGTGCCTGCAAAATACCTACTAATAAGTTTGGAGAATGATAAATGGGGCTGCCTTATTATGCATGTATTGAAAAATGAAAACTTTGGGTCTTAGGGCATCTCCAATTGGGGTGTCATATTGTTCCATAAGCCAAGGAATGGTTCCTTAATTTTTCCCTCATTTGAGCACATCTACACGGTATGTTGGGATGTTGGGTTCCTTAAATTAAATTTGGGTTCCATATGAATAAAGAATGGTTTTGTTGCATCAAAAGTATCATCATGGGTTGAGTCAATATTGAGTGCAAATAAATGAATCAATATTTAAATTTGAAACAAAATTGAGTGCAGATAAAAAATTATAAAAGCATGGGTTGCTTAAAAATTTTACCATTAGAACAAAATATGTATGAGTTCCTTAAGTATGATGTGACATAATGAGGACCATTTGGGGACCACTTAGTAGTGGCTAAGGAACCCAATATGGAACCCTTTTTGAAGATGCTCTAACTAACAAAAATAAGCAACTGACATGATGATGAACCAAACTCTAAAGCCACAACTGTTGATCACAAAAATTGCTTAAGAACTAGTCATGGTATACCAACAATTACGATCAACCAATAAACAAGTGTTGATCACAACAATTTCTAAAGTATTGGTCGTTGTTTCATTGTTGCTTGGCATTGAGTGCTTCTGATTCATCTAATTAAAACATGACATGCTGCCACTATATTAACATGGTCCTGGAATTAGTTTTTCACCACAAATTATATAGGTGATAAGTTCCTTATCTGCACACATACGTGAGTCTAAATCAGGAATTAGAGAATGACACTGATTTGGATTGCACATTAGAAGATAGGTAAGCATGGAGCTTAAATATTGATCACATCGATTTGACAACAATATAAGTCTGTTCATTCAATCATAGCTAAAAAATTACAATGTAATACAATAACAACTTCTGCCTCGCATATGCACAGAACGAACTACTATAAAAACAATGGCACTATGCAACTATTCCTAATTCATTATAGGTTCTACTACTTATGCCTACAAGAGGACAATTCTGACTCTGTGTAGTGATTCCAATCATTTTAAGGCTTAATGGCTTCAAAGAGTTGTGTGGCAATTGGGACAAATAACATTGTGGTCTGTGCGGCTGAGGAGTTGATACTGTTGCTGCTTTATTTGTGCTACAATTGTTTATCATGGAATTGGCATTAACAACATATCTTCTTCTGAAGTCTATTGCTTGGTTGTGGTCCAAGTTGAAACTCTTGATATATTCTTGCAGAAGAGAGCCTCTATGGTACTTTGAACAACATTACATTGTTGGAATATTGCCTTCTCTTGGTTGGAGTCCCATGGTTTAACAATTTCTGCCCATTTATTTCGTTTCAGTTCAAGTAGTAATGAAATGCCAAGCCAAATGAAATCACTTTATCTGGAGGTTTAAGGACATCCTCACCTAACCATCATGTTTGGTCGATGAAAAAAAAAATGCCAAACACAGTTAGACACAAAAACATCAATGGCCCCACCAAAAAGTAAATTGACAGGTTTTCAGTAGCAACAAGTAAAACAACTAGGAGCAGCATCAAAATTAAAGCCAAAGCACAACAAAAACAAAAACAAAAAAAAACAAAAATGCAAATGCAAACGACCCCTTAAACTACAGATAACTCTACAATAAGACAATAAAATTAGAAAAGGCCAAATAATCCATATAATTGCATCAAATCAAAAAGCATCAGACTTAGAGATCCTCTAGAACCATTTGATTAATGTTTTTTCATAGCATGGAAAACTAGAATCAGTCACCAGCTGTGCTTGACTCAGCTAGAACATAATGAGTAATGATAAAGCAATACAAGAGGCTGGATTATGTTGGCAAACAAAGATGACAGAACAGACTATTCCAATATCATCATTGCCAAAGAAAAATGGAGATTAGCCACCTAACAGTAAGATCCCAAAAATTTGCAAATTCTTTGATTCTAAATTATTCAAAAATCGAACAAAAAATAACATTATCGATGGGCTGAATCAATAACTATTCTGCCCTATCAAGTCATGCGAAAGACACACATAAAACGATGACAGTAATTCGTTGCCTCATTATCCCTAATTTGTCACTAGTGCAGAAAAGGGATTCTACATCGGAGTTTACACATCGGTTTCTGAGAAACCGATGTGTAAAACGAGGCGGTGGCATTTTTGAAATTAAAACCAAATTATTACACATCGGTTTCTAAATAACCGATGTAGAAAAGTATAAAGAAAAAAAAAAGAAAATAAAATCTTACTTTTACACATCGGTTTCTATATAATCGATGTAGAAAAGTATAAAGAAAAAAAAAGAAAATAAAATCTTACTTTTACACATCAGTTTCTATATAACCGATGTAGAAAGAAAAAAAAAGAAAATAAAATCTTACTTTTACACATCGGTTTCTAATAACCGATGTAGAAAATTATAAAGAAAAAAAAAGAAAAGAAAATATTACTTTTACACGTCGGTTTTTAGTAACCGATGTATAAAATTTAAAAGAAAAAAATCAGAATTTAAAAGTTTAATGTTTACACATCGGTTTCTCTATAACCGATGTGTATAAGATGTTTAACACATCGGTTTTGCGTATAACCGATGTGTAATAGTCCCAATTTTTCTTTTTCCCTCCTTCGCTTCCGCGCATTATCCCATTTTTCAGAAAACCCCATTCTTTCTCTGCTAATGCTTTTCCCAACACATTGTTCCTCCCTCCTCCGCGACCTAGTTCCCCTCCTCCCCCAAACATCAACTCACCACTACCACCATCTCTGCATCTGAACCACCGCGAGCACCACCACAACCCTAACCTGACCTGCATTTTTCGTGCAGCCCTTTGCACCACCGCGCCTCTCTGTAACCCAAACACCAACTCATTCGGTTTTCACTCACCACCGCCACCACCACCACCGTGCGTGCCTCTCTCATACCTTCATCGTCGCGACCATCATCTCTGGTGAGTCTCTTCTCTTTCTACTCTGATCTTTTCTCATCTATCTACTCTATCTTTGAAGCTTCAATGTCATTCTCTCCTTTCTCATTGAAGCTATCTGTCTCATTGAAGCTTCTACGCCACTTCTCTTCCCTTCTCCACTCCGCTCGGTTGCGCAATAAGAAGAACCCTAACCGCGTGAACCTTAACAGAGAGTAGTTGGCAACCCCATCAACGTCTAAGCCCTCCACTTCTCACAAGACACCTATAGCCGCCGCATCCTTTAGAGGTAGGTTTCTTTCCTTCTCTGGTTATTGGTGGTTATTGCTTGGTTAGTTCTATATTGCTAGTTATTTATTTGGAAAACAGAGTTCATATAATGTTGTCCTGGTGGTTACTGTTGGTTTGTTCTTCTCTAATTGGTGGTTATTGCTGGTTAGTTCTCATATTAAGGTGTTAAGTGCTACATACCGAGTAGTTCATTGTATTAGGTAGATGCTAAGTGCTAGGTGTTTCCCTTGAACATAATGTTTGAAAACTAGTGTCAAGAACATAATGTTTTCTTCTCATAATGTTTTAAGATCACTTTCTAGTTACTAGATTTCATGAGAAGAAAACATTATGTTCTTGACACTAGTTTCAGGGAATGAAGGAATTACCACTCTCTTCTACATCGTATGTTAGTCGATCAGGGTAACCTCGCCCTTTATGGGTTCATTGACCCCATGTTCATTCAGGGTGATGTTCTCGTAGCATCGGAAGACCCGGTCACTACCATACGTGATATACTTGCCCGAGACGATCATCAATTCTATCTTGCACCTTATCTCAATAAGTAAGTACCGGTTATTTAAGTATAACTATATATGACTTAGTCACTAATCGCTCGCAAATTTACAGCCGGCATTGGCAACTGTTGCTCTTGTACCCAAGAATGAACGTCGTGGTCTTCTTCTGCTCATTGGGAAATAAGCCGGCGAATGAACTGGAGACGATCATCGAAACGTAAGCGTTAAAATACTTTATAATCAGTAATGCAGTTGTTTTAATTATCTGAAATCTATTATATATACTTTAATTAATGTTTTTGTCATGATAGGTCTATTAATGCATCCCACATGTTGCATGGTGAAAGGCGTACTCGGGCTATCAGATGGATTAGTCCCAGCGTAAGATATTTATTAGTTCAAATGCATCAAATGCAGTGGATACAATAATTGATTTCTATTTTATTTAATTCCTCATATTCTAATTGGGTTTCATTTGTACGTAGTCACGTATACAACGTGGGTCATGGGAATGTGGCTACTATGTGATGCAGTGGATGTTGGAAATTATCTCCTCCGGGATCACTGAAAGATGGAGTGAGGTAAATGTTAATTGACACAATTAGAAGTAATAGTATAGATTCGTTATATGTTTTATGTTAGTTTATTACTTAAAAGATATAATCTTTTGTCCAATTAAACTTGCAGATATTCAACAATCCAACTCCATTGTCTCATTCTGACATCAACATCATAAAGAGGCGTTGGGAAACTTTCTTTCTTGAAGTGTACCACCCATAGTTTGTATATATGTAGTTAGTTTAAAAACTTATCATATACTAGCTATAGTGTACCTTTGACTGATGATATGTATTAGTGCTCGTGTCCGGTTCAATTCTTCTTCTCTCGTGTTTTGATGTAGCCTTGATAAAGTGTTGTTTTCATTCATTCGAAATTAATTAGGCCTGATGCCCTCTGTTTTGATTGTGTGCTCACTAGTCATTTGATGAAATGTCGATATTTTTAACCATATGTGTAAGAGCTGATTGTCCATGCTAAGAAAATTGAATGAAGTATGTTTTGCTTTTGAATGATTGTGTCAAAATTGGTTTGGTGTTCTGTTGTTGTTTCTTGTTTGATCAGGGTACTGCTGGTTTGTTTATTGATCTGCATTAGTGAAACAGGGGAAATGAATGATTGAAATGTAAATAACAGATTAAAAAAAATGAGATTTTACACATCGGTTCTCAATAACCGATGTGTATATTTAACTTTCTACATCGGTTTTTCTTAAAACCAATGTGTAAATTTAACTTTACACATCGGTTCTTTATAAAACCGATGTAGAAAGTCAAATTTACACATCGGTTTTAAGCAAAACCGATGTAGAAAGTTAAATTTACAACTGCTTATCAATTGTTAAATTAATTTTCCACATCGGTTAATATAAAACCGATGTTTAAAACATACTTTACACATCGGTTTTATAACCGATGTGTAAAGTGGCAATAAACCACATCGGTCGTTTCCACATCAGTTCCAAAACCGATGTGGAAAGCCAAAAATAACCGACGTGGAATCCCTTTTCTGCACTAGTGTGTAGCTCTTCTTTACCACTTTCAAACCTCTAACTTCCTCGTTACCAAATAACACACAACTGAATAACACTGCACTTACCCAATGAAGATGAAATCCACAACACGTTGACGACAGAACACCGAAGACGAACAAATCGAATCTGAACATACAACTTACAACCTCAGACACAACGCCTCCTCTCAACAACGATTTAAAATGGTCAGGGTAACGGGAAAATGGTACATGTTAGGCCCCAGGTTCTTCAGACAAAAAAAATTAATGATTTTAAAATGAGGATAAAGGGGAAGAACAATCGAAGATTAGTGATCAAAGATGTGAAGATTAGGGTTCATTAAGCAAACAGTGGGTTGTAATAAGCTGATAGTAAATTGATACAGTAAATGAATTTTTTAACTTTTTATTTGTAATTTGGCCCATAGGGGTTGAAGTGAAAAGTTGGAAAATGTGAAGGGTCCTTAAGTAAAGAAATATGGTCAAACATAGTTAGAAGTGATATGACAGTGTAAATGACGTGGCTTGAGGTATCTCTTCCTGATTGGCCCAAGTCATCAGGGTAAAGTTTACCCAAAAATTTGTGTTGGTACCGAAGAATTCGCCTATTATTATACCAACTATTCACTCAAGCAACAAAATGAGTTTGATAAAAGTCCACTGTTTTGAGCCATCTAAGACGCACCGTGTGGACATTATTTGGAAATAATTTGTTCCCCAGATGGTTATCTTATCTATACTAATAGATAATGCTAAAGTTGAAAAAAAGACAGTTATTTGGTGTCAATTTTTTTTATATTACTTAACTATCCTTGACAACTTTACAATATATGACAGTTCCTATGTATCTTGCCCAAATATACAAAGTGATGAAAAATTCTATGCGCGTGCAAGGGGAGAAGAAGAAAAAACTGACGGCAGTTGTGAAGTGCACCACATAACCATCTATTACCATCCCACTCAGAGTAACATAACATAACCGCACCGGTCACGACATGGAGCGCCGCAGAGACAAGGAGGGAGGGACAGAGAGAGAGAGCGAAAGGAGTAGGAGAGATTTATACAAGGTGAAAGAGAGTGGGAGGGAGAAAGAACGAGAGAGAGTCATAATAAGATGAAAGTGTGCCATTACAGTTTTCAAATATAGGAATCTTCTATTTGGCTCTCGATTTCAAATGGATGAAAGATGACAGTAGCGATAGTGGAAAAAGATGACGTTTGATCAATGGAGACAAAGACAAGATTGCTCGCCCCGACGCCGTTGATCCCCTTGATATTTATGATATCCTCTTCTCTTCCTTTTTTATTTTAGTATCCTCTTCTCTTCCCTTTTTTTATTTTATTTATTTGCCTCTCACAGTTTTATTAATTTTGTGAATTAATTTATTTACTGCAAATCCTTGACTTTTATTTGGCCAAATTTCTTGACGGATATTAGGGATCTCGACGATGACAATTTGGGACTTATTCTGTGCGGGATGGAGATGGGTATGTGACTTGCACTCAATCTATTTGATAAAAAGCCTGAATGTCATTGCACTTAATTGTATTTGCCACTCTTTCTTTCTGATTTTTTTTAAAAACTGAATTCTGATAAAACGATGTTATTGACTTGAAGTTGTGATTTGAGCAAATTCAAATGTAAATTGTAATGTGTGTGTGCCTTAAGAATCTCCATGTTCAATTCTATGCTTTATGTTATAGTAAGCACTTGGTGTGGTGTTATTGTCGTGAAGTTGTAATTTATGCAAAACCATATATTAATTGTAATATATGCATGCCTTAACATCCCCATGTTCAATATTATGCTTGGAAAATCAAGCTGGTGTCACTGGTTAATTTCCTTGGCATTTTAGAGAAGTCGATGTTGTTTCTTTTTCCATGTGTATGCATGCTCATGTGTGGTTGGGGCCATGCAGAATTGTTTTAGCACATAAATGTCGATTAAGAATTTTATTTGTAACTATGAGAATTAAGACTAACATTTTATTGGAAGTATATTTTTTATTTGTTAATGATTATGTTGACTTCCTTCTTCATTTAGTAGGAAATTCATTTACAATAAATGGTTGAGGCTACAAATTTAAGCTTCTTGGATCATGTAAAAAATGGTCTCGCATCAAATTTTGTATGCAAATATAAAAAGATTTAATGAAATCTTTACATGACGTATATGATGTATTTGTTATTCATTATTTTGACTGTTATATCCATTTACAAGGATTTTAGCTGATAAAAAAAAACTCATGATTTCATAACATTTTATGAAGTTACCAATTTATTTTAAAATTACCAGTCTTGACTGATTTTATATCGAGCCCTTAATTTATTGCATTGCTTTTATATTGTTAAAATAGTTGATTGATAAGAGTTACCAAAAAATTGATTTTAAGTTGTATTAATAGTGACTGAGATGCGTCCACTGATACTATCATATGGTTACTGTGATTTTACAACCTCGTCATTCCCTCTGTGTATTGTGAATGGTGGATTAATACTTTATTGTGTATTTAGGTTTGGGAACATTGGTTAGTTGTACATTTCTGTAGCTTTCATCCAGATGCTTCAATGGTTAAATCCCAGAGTAAGTTAATTTTTTTGTATCATCCATCTTTCCATCCGACATTTTTATGGAAAATAACTTTCTAATGGATGATTGTCCTTTTTCTTTTTATTGTACAAAAAATTTATTTACTGTGCCAGTAGCAACATTTCTTACGTGTTCTTTTTTTTTTCTTTTCTTTTTTAAACGTCAACTTTAAGCGAGATTGAATTTGAGCCTTGAATTATGAGATACTGATTTGGTGGAATTATCATGCTTTGATCTTTTAAGCCTTAATGTTAGTTCATGTTTGGATTTTTTGTAATGCCAATCTTGCTGTAACTCATATCATACAATGGTTGTATTCCCTCAACATTACCATTTCTTTACCATTTTGCTTCCTTTTCCTTTTATGGATTTGTTATCCAAAGGCACGTCTGATTGTGTGTAATGTGGCTCTTTGTGCAGTTGTTGTTAAAACAAAATGTAGTGCTTCCCTGTTGAAGTTGAACTGTGGGTGGAGGAAAACCCAAAGCAAAGAAGTAATATAATTATAGATAATGAACTAATGATGTGTTGTCTATTCTTTTCAGGTAAGTGACTTGAAAACAGGCAAATACGCTGCAAGCAACAAAAGGTGTTGGTGGCAATGAGTAGATTCAAACCTCGGACACCAAACTATTTAATAAATGCAACTATATAATTCCCTCGGTTATCTTTCAGAGGGTTCTTTTTTTATATAACTTGATTGGTTATTGGATTATGGTTCTTTGGGGTGTAAGGGAACTTAAGAAAATTTTGCCAGGATTATGGTTAAAGTAATATAAGTATAAAAAATGTTGACAGTATTATGGTTAAAGGAGTAAGTATGATAACTATATTTATAGTGACTTCATTTATTGTGTTTGTTTAATTTTGAAGGAGTTTCTCCTTTTTTCCTCGCAATTACATTCCCTCGTAAATAAATAATCTTATTAATGTGATGATATAATTATATAATGTGTTTACATTAAGAAGTCACATTATAAAGTCACAAAAAATACTGATTAAAATACCAAACATACATAAGTGACAAATAAAATATTAGAGTGAATACCCTTTTGGGTCCCTTAATTTTTTTTTTCGGATTCCATTTAAGTCCCTGGAAAAAAAACCTCATGATTGGTCCCTCAGATTTCATTCCGCGAGTCCTTTTAATCTCTCTGTCAGTCAATGTGTGTTGACCACCATTAAGTGTCTGAAGTGTCATGTTATCTATCTAGGTGTATTGTTAGTATTTTCTAGCATGACATTGAATTTAAAAAAAAACCCAAATATGAGACATTTAATTAAAACAAAAAATATAGATGTGTGTTAAAAACCAACAAAATTTTGAGCTCAATAAAGGGCGGAAGTGGAGTTAGGGTTTCGGTATTTGGGGAAGAAGATGACATATAATACGCCGTTGGCTTTTAGCGCGCGCGCGCGTGCACACACACACACACACACATATATATATATATAATTAAATGCCTCATATTTGGGTTTTTTTAAATTCAACGTCATGCCGGAAAATACTAACAATACACCTAGATAGATAATGTGACACGTCATATACTTAGTGGTGGTCAACGCGCATTGACCGGCGGAGAGACTAAAAGGGTTACAGAATGAAATTTGGGGGACCAACAGATGAGATTTTTTTTTCCACGAACATAAATGGAATCCAAAAAAAAAATTTAAGGGGCCAAAATGGTATCTACACAATATTATATACCAAAAATACGGGTAAAAATGAGTAAAAGCATTAGAAATATGGCCAGACAAGCACGTCAATGCCGACGTGCCTGTCTTGCTGCTAGAAAAGAGACTTCACCACATATTTAACTTCACCTTACATATGTCTTTTTTTTATTATCTTAGATGTTCTATATTAATTACTGGTGTGTTTGTATTCTATATTCTGCATTAATTGCTGTTTCAGCAATCATGATGATTCCCTCAGAGACAATCTAATTATTCATGGTGCTGGTGCTCATAAAAAAACAAACATGGTTACCGATACTAGATAGGGGTCTTCTGCGAGGCATCTACTCATGGACACTCCTCTTTTGCTTCTGCCTCCGTTACTCTTTCTCTGCCTCTTTGTTGCTTTATCTTTCTACAAATGAACAAGTTCCATTAATTGATCTTTATTTGCTTCTCTCATATGATAACCATCAATTTTTGTCCTTTAGGGAATTTCAATATTACTGAAAGTTTCTGCATATGGTTGAACTAATTTAACTCTTGCATAAGTTTGACTATGCACAAGTTGTGGTTAGTTCTATTTTGTCCTTTATAGTATGTTGTCTTCCGTTATTTGCATTGTTCTTTAACTGATGATCTTCTAATTTTTTTTAGATATTTTGAGTCAATAAGAACTCATGTTGAGTCAGTAACAATGCAACACATGGTGTGGATATACCACAATTTAGGTGGCTCAGCAGGAAAAAGTAACTGTTTTTATTATAACTAAGAGGCGTCACCACATATTTAACTTCGCCTTACATATTTAACTTATTCCTATTTTCTGCAATGCAATTTTATCTTGCACTTAAAAACTGTCTTTTTAAAATTTGACTCAAGCTTTGAAAGGATTATAGGGATGATGATATTAAAGGTGTCATTTTTAATATCAGATCATTAGAGACAAAATAATCAACTTCAAACTATTACATATATTTCACTTCAATACATCTTTATAACAATTGATGTGCCAAAAATATGGATAAAGATATGTAAAAGAATTAGAAATACGTCAGTGCCTGTCTTGCTGCTAGTCCACATAACTCGACAAAATTTATGTTCTTTTATTAATATTAATTATTTGAATTTGCAAGTAGAAATATATGCTATACGCTTGTCGGGGGATTATAACTTGAGGCTTACAGTTTATCTCAAACCTTCAACTCTGAAAAATAGTTTTTTATGTGGTAATAGCATCAGTGGACCTTTTATTGATTTTGCATGTTCATGAGTAGTGGCATGTATTAATTGAAACAACTTGTTTGAATTGTTTCTTTTGTTCTTAGATGAGATCTATATATCTCTTTATGTTCCCGAGCACATGTTGTTTTGTCTGTATGTTTGAGTACTGAATAGCTAGCCCAATGGCCTCCATCAATATGGATAATTTGTTGTGCTGTTTTCAGCCACCCCCTAAAAGGCTGTAGAAGTAGATCTCTGCCTTTAGCAGAGTTATTTTCTTAAAAGAGATAATGATGCGATTCATACAAACTTCAAAAACTCTCTGTTTAGATAAAAGATTTTATATTCACATAAATAAAATTTTCTTTTATAATGGTGAGCAAATTAGAATACTTGAGACCATTACATTTGTTATTGAAGGTATTTGCTGTCTTTGCCACCTCTTTTTTCCGTGGTAGGATCCAAAAGAAGGGCATGGGTGGTTGTAATTTTGGAATAACTATGTATTGAGCTATTGATCTCTTTTCAGTGCACCCTTTTTGACAAGTTTAACGTCATAGGAGACCCTGCAGCAGGTTTCAATTTTATCCACCAAAAAAAAAAAAACTACGCGGGATAAGGGAGAAGCTTATCTGATAATTGATTTAAAATTATCAAAGATAGGCTATTGTTATCTTTTTATGCATATGGTTATCTCAATTTCTTTAAAGAAATTGTATTAGTTAAAAGAAAGTGAATTTGTTAAGATTTTGGTTTTGTTAAGTTGCTTACCAGACCACCATCAACCACTTGGATAAGGGAAGTTAAGTAAAGTAGATTTGTTTTCCGATAAAACAAATTGGATAAGTGGCTTTGATTTATTTAATTTTGTTATATTTTGCTACTTGGTTAATACACAACAAAAAAATTAACTTTTAGTGAATGACAAAATCTATCACTAGATGTCAAAAATCTATAGGTAAATGTCAACTTGAGATTTACCTACGGACAATCTGGGCATCAACTTTAAGAGGGCCAATAAGGATGGTTATTTATGTGTATGACATACTTTTACATATAGGTTGTACCTACAATTTAAAACAAGTGTAAGTAAAAGTTATTAACCTATAGCTACAGCATTCAACCGTAGGTAAAATGTAAATATTAGTAAAAAAAACTTTTACCTACTGATGCTACTCTTAATGATTGTTAAATGAAATAATATTTTATTATTATATTTATATTAAAATTTATTTTATACTAATTTTTTTTATATGCAAAGAATGTCTTGAATGAAGTATAGGATAATCAACCCATATACAATGTATGTAAAGAATATCTAAGTCTATACTAATATAAAAGTTGGATAAACAATTTTACTGTACATACACATGTCAATACTAGGATTTTTTGCTTTTTTTTAAAATTTATTTTTTTTAAAACTAAAAAAAATACTTTATTTTTAAAAAACTTTTAAAAAAATTTTACGTTTATTTTTTTTATTTTACTATTTTTTTAAAATAGTAATTTTATTTTAGTTTTTATATTTTCTTTTAAGTTTTACTTAATTTTTAAAAAAAATTTCCTAATATTTTTTTTTTTGCTAATACTTTTTTTTTTGAATTTATTTGTATACACTGACATTGTAAAGTTTTTTTACACTATCAACCAATCATAAATTGGCAAACAGTAAAAGCAGAGTTGTCATGTTCTTGATGTTTTAATTTTTACATACTTATATTTTAATGTATATATAATTTAATATTTTTTAAATTTTTTATTTATATATATTTTAATATTTTTTGGTTCGAACCGAATCAAACAAAATCAATTTTAATTGGTTTGGATATTGTTATTGACTTTTTAAAGTTTATAATTTTTTTTGTTTTAAAATATTTTTAGCCAGGAAAGATAGCAAAGCTATTCTGTTCTTCGAAAAAGTTTAGGGTCGTAAGACTCTAACCAATAATTTGATGAATTTGAAAATCCGAACCAACCAATTAAATTGGTTCGTTTTTTTTCTTTTTAATGCACGACTCTGAATTGAACCAAACTCAATGGTCATTAATTCGGTTATTTTGGAACCGAACCAATTACTATATTTTAATATTTATATTTATTTTAATATTCAATATGATATCACTTTATCAATTAACAACTCTTCTTCTACTGTTTCTGTAACAGTAGAAGGAGTTGTCAACCGATGGATTATTTTGGATTATTTAAATTTATTTATTTAATTTTTCAACATATATTCTTTATAATTTTTTTAATTTGCTTTTTTCACCAAATTAGTTTTTTCTAATTTACTTTTTTTAAAATGTTTATTTTATAATTGATTTTTTAAAATATTTTAGTTTTCTAATTATTATTTTATTCTAATTTTTTTTTACAATTTTTTGTCTAATTATTATTTTCCTAATTTTTTTTTAAAAAAATTTTATATATTTTTTCTAAATTTTTTTCCTAATTTAATTTTTTTATAAATTTTTTAAATATATATTTTTTCTAATTAATTTATATTTTTTTATAATTAATTTTATTTTCCTAATTCTTTTAAATCTATTTTTCCTAATTTTTTTAAAAAAATTAAAACATTTTTTCTAATTATTTTTGTTTAATTTTTTTCTAATTTACTTTTTTATTTTTACTTTTAAAATATTTTTGTATAATTAAAAAATTTTAATTTTTTTCCCGTTTTCCTTAATTTTTAAAAAAATTTTCCTAATAAATTTTTTTGTTAATACTTTTTTTTTTGTATTTGTATAAACTGACAGTGTAAGTTTTTTTTACACTGTCTACCAATAATAAATTGACAAACAATAAAATTAGAGTTATCGTGTTCTTGATGTTTTAATTTTTATTTACTTATATTATAATGTATATATAATTTAATAGTTTAAAATTTAATATTTTTTATTTTATATATATATGTGTGTGTGTGTGTATTTTAATATTTTCCGTTTCGAATCAAATCAAACCAATTTTAATAGTTCGGATAGTGTTGTTGACTTTTTAAAGTTTATAATTTTTTTTTGTTTTTAAATATTTTTGGTTAGGAAAGGTAGCAAAGCTACCGTGTTCTTCGAAAAAGTTTTGGATCGTAAGACTTGAACCAATAATTCGATGAATTTGAAAATTCGAAACAACCAATTAAATTGGTTCTTTTTTTTTCTTTTTTGTGTATGACTCCGAATTGAACCAATCTCAATGGTCATTAATTCGGTTATTTTGGAACCAAACCAATTACTATATTTTAATATTTATATATATTTTAATATTCAATATGTATATCACTTTATCAATTAACAACCTTTCTTCTACGGTTCCAATAACAATAGAAGGAGTTGTCAACTAGTGGATTATTTTGAATTATTTAAATTTATTTATTTATTTTTTAAACATATATTCTTTATAATTTATTTTTTAAAATTTATTTTTTTACTGCTCCAAATTAAACCAAAATCATTGGTCATTAATTCGATTATTTTTGAACTGAACTAATTACTATATTTTAATATATATATATATATATATATATATATATATATATATATATATTAGTGTTCAATATGTATATCACTTTATCAATTAACAACTTTTCTTCTACCGTTCCTATAACAGTAGAAGGAGTTGTCAACTGGTGGATTATTTTGGATTATTTAAATTTAGGTTAAAGTAATATTTTGGTCCCTATACGTGACACGAATTCTCGATTTGGTCCCTATACATAAAAAATTATTAAAATGGTCCATATACATACAGAAAGTCTCCATTTGGTCCCTGTCGTACAAAATTTTAGGGACTGATTTGATAATTTTTTGCTCGTATAGGGACCAAATAGAGACTTTCTGTATGTATTGGGACCATTTTAATAATTTTTTATGTATAGGGACCAAATCGAGAATTCGTGTCAGGTGTAGGGACCAAAATATTACTTTAACCTTAAATTTATTTATTTATTTTTTAAACATATATTCTTTATAATATTTTTTTAATTTTTTTTCCCGAATTAGTTTTTTTCTAATTTACTTTTTTTAATATGTTTATTTTTATAATTGATTTTTTTAAAATATTTTTGTTTTCTAATTAATTTTATTTTTCTAATTTTTTTGAATATTTGTTCTAAATATTTTTTCCTATTTTCTTAAAATATTCTTTTTTATATACTTTTCTATTTTTTTTTATTTTTTTCGAATTATTTTTATTTCTAATTTACTTTTTTTATTTTTTTAATATATGTATTAACATAAATAGAGGTAGAGCTATTCATATTTTGTATTTTTTTTCTATATCATTGCCTTTGTTTTTTCTATTTAAAATAATAAATCTATATTTATACTAATTAATAAGGAGAAATGCTGATTTTAGTGTAACACAATGGTACAAGCCACATGTCAAGTAATGAAATTTTTTTATTTTCTAAAATTTATATTTTTTTTTGTTTTAAAATATTTACAAACCGATAAAGGTACAATATTTTAGGAGTCAAACACGACAATCTCTAAATTGACATAAATAGAGATAGAGCTATTCTTATTTTCTAATCTATTTTTTTCTACATCCTTACCTTTGTTTTTTCTATTTTAAATAATAAATCTATATCTATACTAATTAATAAAGGGAATTGATGATTTTCTAATAAAGTGACACGTGTCAACACCACATGATTTAAGAGGATGAGTTGATCATTAGTAATAATCGAAGAGAAACAATTAACACATAGTGTTACATTACGTATTGTAATATCATTTTAAAATAAAAATAATATTCAATTCTTTGCACTCAAATTATAGATAAAATTATTTCAAGGTTTTTGTTGATCACTTCTGTCTATAAATAAAAAGCCTTGGAGATGAATGAGTACCACCATTATCAGTGAAAAGTAAATATTGAAAGCAACGTGTGAAATAAGTCAAGAAAATGTTTAACACAATGGACTTAATTTGGGATAAAGGAAAAATGTTTCGTACATATAGAGACACAATTATAGTATTTAATGATAACAATGCTATCATATAATCAGATGTCGAGTACTGTCCTGTCCAAGCAGAAAACATATACTGTTCAAAACAAAAGACCATAGGCACAGCCATAAGAAATTCTAAGCAGCAACCAAGGCCTAGTTATGCCACTAAAAACCTGCAAAATCTGTGCATAAACAAGGCAGCCATATAATTCCCAAGAACAGAGCAATTAATTCATTTAATTGATACACCCATAATAACACAAGTAAAAATGAAAAAAAAAAATCATATTGTATATAAAGTTCAGAATATTGATAATAGTATAACGGATACTCTAACTCATGTACATGAAACTAAAAAAAGGAGACAGATCAAACTGTAACTAGGAAGAAAGAGACAATATAGGTATTACAAAAGTCTACACCCTGAACCAAATCCAGACATCTAAAGAGAGCTAAACGTATAGCCTAAAAAATATTCTGGAAAAACAGCAAAGGTAAAGGAGCCAAAACGTGATCAAGCAGGCATGACTAAGTCAAATTATCAACTACAATTGGCAAGACCCGAGAGAACAAAGTAGCAAAACCAGAACAGAAACCATAAACTCTTGCATACCAACAAAAGGGAATATTTACCCATTTCAATGAATTAGGATCCTAAAAATTGCTAGAGCTTCAACATGCCTTTTGAAAATCATTCAAAGTATCAGGAATAGAATCAATTATCAATTAAATGAATTAAATGTGTAAGGACGGTTCTAAAATATGTAATTTCAACTAACTCTAATTACTCACCAATATCAATGTCCCTTAATTGGTGTCCCTTGTAATCTAGCCTGGAACCTTGGAACCTAATAAATAAAATAGTTATGACATACTTTCATTTATTAAAAAAAAGAATTAGTCAATACATTCGTAGAGATGTATCTACAAGTTCATAAACCGAGTACTTATTTTCCATCTCTTTGTCACTTGTAGATATAAGAAACATAATTGAATCATTGTAACAAGCGTGAGCCCATGCCACAGTTTAGGAGATTAAAGAATTATGGTAAAAAAATAATTGATTGCAATATAATTATATAATCTAACTCAAATGAATGCAGCTAGCTGGTTTTACCTCCAAGTCTCTAAGAAGGTCTTCCTTGGTTTGTGAGGCAGATATGCAGATTCCCTGTAAAAGAGTGTAAAGCATGACTGGCTCTACTTGAAAATAATTGTTTTCAAGAAATTCAAAACCCATCTTCAGCAACTCTAGCCTCAAAATTTTTTTTTTTATTTTTTTTTCCAGTTTTTCAGTACTATGGTAAGCTTTTGAGACCCTACATGTAGAAATAGTTATATTCCATGCCAATGGTTATATTTTGGACACTTAATAGATTTAAACTGAAGAGCAAAGATTAAAAAAAACATTGTAATTAATTGCTATTAATAATTCTTTAAAAGGAAGGAAGAAGAACTATAAAAGAGCACCTTGTAAGTCATCTGGTAAAATATCCGAGAATCATATAAGACAGGGTTTTCTTCTCTACCTTGCACCATCCAGTACCTTGGCAGTTAGACATGCCAACCACTCCAAAACATTTGTTCAAGTTCCATATGTTGAGCAAGCTGAAATATTGAATTTATTTGAATGAGTGTGTGATAAGCCTCTGGCTTATCTAGTTTTATAACTAGATAGACTGTGGTTTTTGTGCAAATTATTCGAGTTCAATCTCGTTTTCGCCTAAATTTGGCCTTGTTTTGTTCCTAAGTAGACTTTGACTCGTTCTAGGCATTTTTAGTAGTTTTTAGTCTATTTTGAATAGAATTACGCCTTTTGTTTCTTTTTTATTGTTTCAGGTTAGAAGTGAAGCTCCGAGAGTCAAGGAAAGTCAAGAAACAGTGGAAATTGTCATTCTGGAGACACTCGCCCCGCGAGTGGATTCTCGCCACGCGATCCTGAAGACCAGCTGAAGCAGCAACAGTCATACATTCTGTCTCGCCTCGCGAGTCACCATCTCGCCTCGCGAACCTGAAGGTCTGACTGTGCCAGAGAAATCATCCTTTCGGGTTCGCCTTGCCAATAACAGTTTGCCTCGCGATCATTCAAACTCAGGATGGAGCCAAAACTGAAACTCGCCCCACGAGAGGATGCTCGCCTCGCGAAAGTCCAAATTGGATGCGCGCCAATTTTAATGTTCGCCTCGCGAGAGGCTGTTCGCCTCGCGAGCGAGCGCAGAATCAGAACTCTATATACTGTTGTTTCAGATCAGAAGAAAGTGACTGCGAATCCTAGTTTTTTAGCCACTGTTTAGATCAGTTTTTACGAGTTCTTGTTACTCCGGAGCTGCGTCTCCCTTTTCTTTTTCTTATTTCACTATGGAGGTTATGTCCGATTATTTGTCTATGAGCATGAGGAACTAATCCCCTCGTCTAGGGAATCAATGAAGCCACCCATGGCGGTATAGTGTTCATGTGATGTATGTTTTTTCTCCCTTTTTCTCAATTAATGTTTTCCAATTCTGATTTGATTGTGTTGATCATATGCATGCGTGATTGACTTGTTAACGTTGATGAGGCTTAGTCAGCGATTCGCATTTAGAACTTGAATTGGGATCATCGATCGAATATTGCGCGAGAGTGAGTAGGAGATCGGTGCAACCTTATAGGGAACAAGAATTAATAGAGTTTGATGATTAGGATTATGAGACCTAGTAAGTAATTAATCCAATCTTCGAATACGTCCTATTGAGCACGACAGTGGATATAGGAGAATTTGGGGGTCCCGGTTGACATTGTAATTGAACTTAGGGAGGAATACATCATCACTTGGGTACTATGCATGATTGGGTAGGTGGATTTGAGACCCTAGATATTTTAATTCCTGATTTTTAGTTAATTAGCTTTATTTGATTTGTTATTTGAATTGCGATCTTAATCTCTCTCTCTCAACCACTTTCCTCACTTGACCAACTTATCGGATTTCTCGCGAATTAGTTGAATTGGTAGCCCAATCCTTGTGTTCGACCTCGGTAAATTCTTACCGTGTTATTTTATTACTTGCGATGACCCGGTACACTTGTCGGTGACTCAACAAGTTTTTGGCGCCGTTGCCGGGGATTGGCACAACCAATTTTCCTAATTTTTAGGAAATTTGATTGATTGGTTAAGTTGATTTTTTTTTCTGTTATTTATTTATTATTTCTCTCTACTTCTTTGATTCCACTTGGTCTTGCCGTGTTTTTGCATGCGAGGTACCCTTTCACAAGAGGACCTGCTATTTGATTCGGAGATCACCAAGACCGAGAAGCGCTTAAGGAAGGAAGTCAGAGAAAGAAAAAGGCTTGAAGCGAGTGATCTTGAGAGAATTGAAGAAGAAAATCCTCCCTCTCCTCCTCCTCGTTACAAGCCTCTCTTCGAGACAGTCTACCCAACTTGGGTGATTGTGATTCTTCCATCGTGAGAGGCAACCTCAATACAGACTCCTTCAGAGTGGAAGGATGTGTCACAGCCTATATCCGTGAGAATCAGTTTGATGGGAGTGGCAGACAAGACCCTCGCAGGCACATCACCCACTTCCTTGAAGGTTGTGACTTGCAGAAGACAAGATGTGTTTCTCAGGATGAGTTCCGCTTGCGACTATTCCCTCTCTCTCTTAGGGATGTCGCTCGCGATTGGTTCGACAGCTTGGATAGGAACAGTATCAGAACTTGGGAGCAAATGGCACAAAAGTTCCTAACTAAGTATTTTCCTCCTCAGAAAGCGGCACAAGCAAGAGTAGCCGTTACATCTTTCAGACAGTCAGAGGATGAAACTTTTAATGAAGCTTGGGAGAGGTACAATGTGCTTTTTAGAAAATGTCCTTCAGCTTTCTTTGACCCGGTCTCCAAAGTTTAACATTTCTTTAACGGGTTAAGGGGACGCTATCAGATGAATTGTGATGCCGCAGTTGGCGGCTCTTTTTCCTACTTATCAGCTGAGGATGGATGGGCATTATTGGAGAAGATGTCATATAATGATTACAACCGTGGAAGGGAAACCTCAAGTGGAATCAGTTCTGCGACAATGGAGGCCATTCTTGAGCAAAACAGATTGTTGAAGATGCAGATTAAGGCTTTGTCTGGGAACAAGAAAGTTAATGTGATACACGAGGGAATGCCTCCGGGTCGTGAAAATTGTAATGGAGATCATGACACTCGGAGCTGCCCGTTCAACTTCTCTCAGGAACATGTGGACTCATGCCACAATTTCTATGACAGTGTGCCCCAGAATAACTATCGGGAGGGACGAATGCAATGACTACAATCGAGAATCGAGAATAGGGGGTATATGAGGAGAGACCATCCGGGTTTCGCTTGGAGTAATGCTAGTGGTGGTCTAACCGGGCAACAACAACCTCCACAGGGTCTGAGGCCAAACATTGGAATCCAGCAGCAATAATACTCAAGCGAGGCTCTTCCGGGGCCTAATCAGTTGCAAATAACAGATGGTGGAAGGCAACCTTGGGAGTTGGGTTTTGAGAAGATGAATGCGGCAATGGAAAAGATGGTAATCAACACAGAGAAGGTGAATACGACAGTTGACAAGTTGGCAACGCATACAGGGGAGGCAATTCACAATCTAGAGATGCAACCCTAAGAACCATTGCAATGCCATAACAATTAGGAGCGGTAAGGTGTTGGGATCTAACAGGGGTGCAACTAGTTATCAGGAAGACAAGGCTCCGGAACAACCACATGTTGAGGAAGAGCAACCTGAGAAAGAAGAGTTGGCAAGTGACAAGGCACCAGAGCAAGGGGGAAGGTTGAAGCTTGTGGATGAAGAGTTCCGAAAGAAGAAGTGGTTTGAACCCCAAGACCTCCCGCCCTACATGAAGGTACCGTATCCTGAAAGATTGAAGAAGCCTCAACAGGAGAAGCAGTTCAACAGATTCCTTGATGTCTTCCGCAAACTTCAAATTAACATTCCATTTGCGGAAGCCTTGGAACAAATGCCATCTTATGCCCGATTTATGAAGGAGCTTCTCTCCAAGAAGCGGAGAATAGTGGATGAGGAAACGGTTGCTTTGACCGAGGAGTGTAGTGCCATTCTTCAAAGAAAACTACCTCCAAAGTTGAAGGATCCCGGTTCTTTTTCGATACCATGCACCATTGGCGGGATGACTGTAGGGAAGGCATTATGTGATCTAGGGGCAAGCATCAACTTGATTCCCCTCTCTATGATGAAGAGGTTGGGGATCAAAGAATTCAAGGATACACGGATGTCGCTCCAACTAGCCGATCGCTCTATAAAATATCCTTATGGGGTGGTCGAAGACTTGTTAGTAAAGGTGGACAAGCTCATATTTCTGGCGGACTTTGTAGTGCTTGATATGGATGAAGACGCCGAGATCTCTCTCATATTGGGTAGGCCCTTCTTGGCCACTGGGGGTGCCTTGATAGATGTGCGACAAGGGAAACTCACTCTAAGGGTGCAAGATTATGAGGTAGTCTTCAATCTCTTTGAAGCAATGAAGCACCCTGCGGAGAGGTCGGAAGTGTATCGAGTGGATATGGTGGATCCAACTGTCAAGGCAAAGGCAACTAGAGAAGCCCATAATTCTTCACTTGCTCAAGTGTTGGTAAAATCCCATGATGATGATAGTGAGAAAAAAGACCCTTTGGGGGATGAGGTCTATCTCGAGTGGTTGAAAGACATGGAAGCCTTACCGAGTTCCCCAAGGGATGAATGTGCAAGGGAAGAGCGCAACAACAAGGGCATGGAAAAAGAGGATAAAGCACCGAAGTTGAAAGGTGGCACAACCGTGGTGGTCAATGAAAACAATGAGTTGATCCCAAAAAGGACCATCACGAAGTGGAGAGTATGTGCCGATTATAGAGGGCTTTTGGATTTAAATGAGTTGTCCGGGATCCGCAAGCAAGCAATCCACAAAAAGCGGACTAAGGAAAGGCAGGACAAACACATCTTGCCTAGGGAGCTTGAGCCCGGGCAAGCGGTACTTCTTGACAATTCAAGGTTGAAACTCTTTCCGGGAAAGCTAAGATCGAGGTGGTCGGGACCATTCAAAGTCCTCCAAGTTTGTCCTCACGGAACAGTAGAGTTAGAAGGGGCCTCTGGTAACTTCAAGGTGAATGGGCAAATGATAAGGCATGACCATGGGGAATCAGTCCCAAATTACAAGCAGTTTCTTCATCCGGATTAACCCTTAGGGGTGACTTGAGTCAGGCTCGGGACGTTAAACAAGCGCTACTTGGGAGGCAACCCAAGCTAGGTATCCTTTATTTTTAGTTTCTGTCATTTTCATTGATAAAAAAAAGCTTGATTCGCCACGCGAATCCACAGTGGCCACGCGAGATAGAAGCCCTGAATCTCAGAGGCTTGCTCACGTTTTTGTCTCGCGTCGCGAGGGCTGCTTTCGCCTCGCGATTCTGGGCATCATCATCTGTTGGAATTCCATATTCGCCTCGCGCGATACTACTCGCCTCGCTATTCTGGAAAGTGTGAAAAAAAATTTTCCAGATTCGCCTCGCGAGTTGTCTCTCGCCTCGCGAATCTGCACTTAAGGTTTTAATTTGCAGGAGTTCTTCCAGGATGTTATGCAACAGAAGGGAGCCCGTGAGACCAATTGGATGAGGAGGCAACCATGGAAACTTGATCAGGGAGCACCCTCTCCTCTCCTCACTTTTGTTTTGTTTTTGTTTTTGTTTTTGTTTTTTGTTTGTCACTCTTGAATAATTTGAGAAGATCAAGAGTTTGTGTATGAATGTGTGTCGGCAAGCTTGTTGGATTTTAATTAAATTGAGCATAGATTGATTGCATGAATTATTTTGACCATTGATGATTTCCCCCTAGGTTCTGAAAATAGAAAATTGATCCCCATGTGAAAAATTGAAAATTGAACATTGAGAAATTTTATTGTGATTACTTGATTTATGATAAGTTTGGGGTGAGGGGGTGCACACACTAGGAATTGTATCTCGGTCAAACAATTTGCAAAATGTCCAGGTGAGGATTTGAGCCTCCAACTTTGTTTTTGATTGTGTGAATCACTTTTAAGTTGCACTTTCCCGGATTTGCTTGAATCTCTTCATGGTTTGCATGTTTATGTGTTGCATCAAATGATTTAGGCAATTTTATTTGAAATAACTACTTGGCCTAAAAGGAACCATCTCTAATGCAAGTTCCCTAGTTAGCCACATTGAGCCTAATTAGCCTATTGTTTCTTGATGACCTTATTTTATAAGCCAAAATCTAAAAAACCATGTTAACCCAATCTTAGGATTAGGAGCATGGACACTCAGCAAGAGAAGGGTTGTGAGAAACTAAGTTTGGGGTGGCTACAAGGTGATATGTCGTTTTGGGTTGAGAAAAAGAAAAATAAAGGTTGAAACCCAAGGCAATAAAAAAAAAGAAAAAGAAAAAGAAAAAAATATTGCCAAAAGAAAAAGGGCAAAACAAAAAGATTAGCAAGGAAAAGGCTGTAGTCACCCGAGGCAAAAAGAAAAATGGAAAAAGGAATTTGAGTGGAATATGTGTCAAATGCTCATGCTCTCTTAGTTCCTAGGGACTTAAGCCTAGTATCCTTGAATATCCTATCCTTAGCCAGGCCCCATTACAACCTTTAAAAGACCTTCTGATGTTGCATGCATGTTTTCGTGAGAACTATTTTTGAGATGAAAATCAAATTCATGGGAAGTGCTCTTGATATGTGAAATTGAGTGAAGTTGATAGCCTAGACGAATTTGAGCGAATGAGTGAAATTTTACATACCCTTGTGAGGAAGGCAATTGTTTGAAATTGGTGATCTTCCTTTTGTGTGTGACTCTGATCCTCAACTTAGATTAATGATTGCATGAATGATGAAGTTCTCAATTGTTTAAAGTAAATGAATGTGGGGATTACGTTGATGTAAGGGGGAAATCATTGGAGAAAAACTGTTTTGATTGCATGAAATTTGTGCGAAATCGATCAAATTATGTTCAAGGAACATGGATTTTAAAACAGCACATATAGAGTGTACATACCTAGTCCCATCTCTCGCTGGATCAACAAAAAGACAATCACGTGTAGACTTGCCAGGTAACTGAGCAAAATTGTGGTTGCCTGGCTTGTCAAAGCAAAATAAATACAAAAAAGGTGCCAATTATAAATGTTCCCATCTCATGTATAAGTATGAGATAAGATTTTCGATGAACATCACTATATACCTAACATAAATTGGATATCCACCAATTATAGCTTTTGAAATTTTCCAAGTCAACATCCATAAGATGTCAAATAAGCAGGCACATTAACTTATGCATCTGATATGATAGTTAGTTATGCAAAATTTTATGCAAGTTGAATTGAACTTGTGCATCAGAATCTTGTTGCTAGCAAGGAAAAAAATGAGATAATAATATCCTCAAAATCAATATAGATAGCTCTTCAACAGGTAATATTTAAAACACTCCAACTCAATAGGTAATGTTTCTAGCTAGATTCAACAAGGATAACACACCCTCAAATGAAATATAGAACTAAAATCCCAACTGAAAGTTCATAGCCTCACTGACCTTGTATCGTAACATTCAAACAACCAAATAATAACAACATGATCCATTATTAAGTTGTATAATTAAAATCTTTCTTCATAGGGTTCTAAACTCAAACACCTAACCTGCATAGTGCATATCCTAAAGATTCAACTTCTATTCATTTTGTATTGAACAGAAAGCATATCATAATTTCAATCACAACATAGAATGCTCCATGATTACTTAAAAGCTTAAAAATCACTAGTGGAAATAATGTAATATAGAGAACATTTTACGTCAGTTGATCAAAAGTTAGACGTTAAAAAGGGGGGCGGTAGCAGTTTTGTAAATATCAGACTTCATTAATTCAATTTTAACGTCAGTTGTTGTAAGGACCGACGTTAAAAGTGAAGTGACTCACTTTTAACGCCAGTTCAATAAACAACTGACATTAAAAGTGAACATTTTAACGTCAGTTCTTCATTGAACTTACGTTAAAAGTGAGTCACTTCACTTTTAACTTATGTTCTTTCATCAACAGACGTTAAATGTTATTTTAATAATTTTTTTTATCTAGTATACGTACCCTTCCGCATTGCTTTCCTCAAAGTTTAAGTTTCACAATTGCTTTGATGTTTTGTGTTTCTGTTTTGAAAACTAAAATATATGTGCGAAGTATAAGTTGAATCAATAACCCAAACCGGATCTCATTCATGAAGTGTAATACAGACTGATACAGAAGATTGAAAGGGTTTAAAATCCTATAAAAAGTTACATTGAAAGGGTTTAAAATCCTAAACATTTGTTGAGGCTTCGTTCCCTTCACGGGTGAGCAAGAGAGGAGAGTCGAGCGACTGAGTTTTCCAGAGCGGCTGAGCAAGGGTGCACCCGATCTGTTTCAGCAATGGTCTTGGAACAGTCATTTGCTTCCAAAGCTGAGGTTCTGGAGCAGTAGCTGCCGATTCTCCGGAAAGATGATAAGGTGAGCAACTCACATTATGTGATTTACACAATCTTATCACCCATGTTATGTGATTTACACAACCTCAGAAGTTGTTTGACCATTAAGACAAAGATCTTTGAGTCTAGGAATAGGAAGAAAGAGTGATGAAGTTAATCTCCATGGCAGAGCCATATTGTGAAGCAGAAAATTAAAAGGATGGAAGGAAGCTATTTATAGGAGCAGGGGATGAAGTTACTAAGCTATTCTGATTTTCTTGAAAACTTATCTATAAACTTAATGCTCATTAAGAGGATTAAGTTACAAGGTGCATGGGTAAGTAGCACAGTAGTAAGAGGAATGAATGTTCTTGCAGAAACTTATACACCTTTAACGTCAGTTGTTTAATACAACTAACGTTAAAAGTGTTTTTAAAATAAAAAATATTTATTTTTAACGTCAGTTTTTTATACAACTGACGTTAAAAGTGTGATTTTTACTTCAGTATAATAAATAGCTGACGTAAATAATCCTATATATTATAAACGTGTAGAATGAATATTGGAAATAATGTAATATACGGCAACTTGGCAGTCATAAATTAAGTTGACGTTAAAAATGAGGTGGTGGCAGTTTGTAAATATTAAATCACTATTTCCGTCAGTTGTGTAAAGAACTTGTGTAAATATTAAACAAGTTTATTTTTAATCTTCATTAATTAGCTTGAATTAGTAAACATATTCTTGTGAAAATTAAAATAAATAAACACTTAACATAAAAGTGTTATATGTATAATCAAATCGTATCTCATTGAAGCGATTCATAAGTTACAATTACATGATTAAAAGATAAAAAATTTCTGCAACATAGCACTAAAATATTAAAAAGTTTCTGCTTCAACATCAATTTCTTCTCAGTTTTGTCCTCAGAAACTCCAATGGATGCATCGATCCCCTCCCTCATTTGAAGTCCTTGATTCTCCATCTGTGCTTTATCCACAGTCACTTGGGGAGGAGATGGAATAAAGTGAGGGAGTCATATTATGTGATTTACTCAACCTCAGAAGTTTTTTGACCATTAGGACAGAGACCTTTAAGTCTAGGTATAGGAAAAAATAACAAAAGTCTCAAATGTGATAGAACCATATTGTGAAGGAATAGAAAACGCACGAAATATAGAGGAAAAGAAGAGGGTGTATTTACGGACTGATACAGAAGAATGGCACTTTATATAGAGAATAGAGTCTCTCCGATTTTCTTGAAAACTTATCTATAAACTTAATGCTCATTAAGAGGATTAAGTTACAAGGTGCATGGGTTAGCACAGTAGTCAAAGGAATGATTTTTTTTGCAGAAACTTATACACTTTTAACGTCAGTTGTCTTCAACAACTGACGTTAAAAGTGCTTTTAAAATAAAAAATATTTATTTTTAACGTCGGTTGTTTAATACAACTGACGTTAAAAGTTTGATTTTTACTTCAATTAAATAAATAGTCAAAGGAATTAATGTTTTTGGATAAACGTATACACTTTTAACGTCAGTTTCTTAAGACAACTGACGTTAAATATATGACCTTTAACGTCAGTTTTTACAAACAACTGACGTCAAATGTTGTTTTATTTTGGTTTACACCCGCGTGCCTTCTGCACTTCGCTCTTTACGTCTCTTTTCTCTTTTCATCACGCTCAACCCTCACTCTCAACCCTCACTCTCACTCTCACTCTCACTCTGCCTTAATCGCGAGCTCATCTCCACCGCAACCACCGCGAGGGCTTCTTCGCCACCACCGTGAGGTACACTCTTAACCCTAACTCTGTCTTTCCATTCATTCTTTGCAATAACTTGACATCTCTCTTTCCTCTTCCCGCGCACTAACTCTCCTTGTCCCCCTGCTCTCAGTAACCACATCGAACGTTGGCCACCACTCGAGCTCCCCTCCCCACCACCACGCTATTTATGGTGAGTCTTTAGGGCACATTTTTTTATTTTTGGTTTTGAGTGTATGTTAAAATTGTAGTCTCAGTAGTTGAAACTTGAAACCGTGAGGTTGAGTTGTTTGGAATGTCTCTATTTTTGGTTTTGAGTGCATGTTGCTCTACTGGTTGATCTGTCACGGCCGTGATGCTCATCAGGGCTAGGCCGTGATCAGTTTTGCCTGTGATGGTCTGGTTCAGTTGGCACGTTACAGCCGTGATGGACATCACTGCCAGGCCATGACCAGTGCTTGGCAATCTTCAAAAACTATAGTTTTCAATCTCCCGTATTGTCCTTATATTGGATATATGTTTTGTATATCTATAGGACCTATCTAGTTATGGATCGTAGTTGGATGGTTTGTAAGCGCACTAGTGCTGAGTATTTGAAGGGGGGGAGAATTTATAGAATTTGCTCAAAGGAATGTTCCTAATAGTAATGGAATGTTCTGTTGTCCTTATGTCAAGTGTTTGAATACGAGGAAATGTACGGTGAAGGATATACGTACTCATTTGATTTGTGAAGGGACTTGCTTGAGTTATACAAGATGGATATGGCATGGTGATGTGTTGTTGAGTAGTATGGCAAGTGTCTCCCAAAGTGAGGACGTTGACGTAGATAGGGAGGATGATCGAGTAGAGGACATGATCCGTGATATTGGACAAGAATCTTTTCATCGAGCTCATGTGTATGATAGGTTGTGCGGTGATGCGGATAAGCCTTTATATCCAGGGTGTACTACTCATACACGGTTGTCGGCGGTGCTAAAATTGGTTTGTGTGAAGGCGAGAAATGGTTGGACCGATAAAAGCTTCACGGAATTGCTTGAAGTGTTGAAAGACTTGCTTCCGGAGGACAACACATTGCCTGACCGTAACTATGAGGCCAAGAAGGTATTGTGTCCTATGGGTATGGAGTATAAGAAGATACACGCATGCCCCAATGATTGCATATTGTACACCGGTGTTCATGAAGACAATCACGATTGCCCATATTGTACACCGGTGTTCATGGTGAGGGAGATTAGATTATGTGGGCCGGTTTTTCTGAGATGGATGTACCCAGTTGAGCGCTACATGAAGATCTTGAAAGGGTACGTGAAGAATCCTCATCGTCCGGAAGCATCTATTGTTCAAAGGAATGTTGCAGAAGAAGCTATTGAGTTTTGTTCGGACTACCTTCATAACACGGATCCTATAGGGGTTCCTAAGCCTCGGCATGATGAGATCAGATGTCAAGGTAAGGGTACACATGGCTTAAGAATTAATAGCAAGGATCGGGAGGAAGTGATTCAAGCACATTTTTATGTATTGAACAACATCGAATGTGTTCAGCCTTTGTTATTTGAACATAAAAGAAAAGTCAATCAAGAAAACCCTCGAATAAGTGAAAGGTGGTTGTTGAACAAGCATAACAAGACTTTCTTACCATGGTTCAAGGAAGAAATGCTTAAGGATGGTAGTACTGCTTCTGATGACGTAAGATGGCTAGCACGTGGGCCTAGCTTCAACGTCATATGTTGGAGCGGATACGACGTAAATAACTTTTCCTTTTATACAAAGGAACAAGATAAAAAGAGTACCATGCAAAATAGTGGGGTTATGATCGTGGCCGAAGCAATGCACTTCTCTAGTGCAAAGGACACAAAATCCGTTAAAGCACTGACACCTTACTTTGAATATATTGAAGATATTTGGGTGCTCGATTACACTAAGCTTATGGTGCCGGTTTTTAAATGTAAGTGGGTTGATAGTAACGGTGGTGTACAAACCGAGGAATTGGGGTTCACATTGGTAGACCTCAACAAGTTAGGTCATATAAATGAGCCTTTCATAATGGCTTCCCAAGCAAAACAAGTGTTCTACATCACTGATCCTTCTAACAAAAGGTTGTCCGTGGTTCTCCAAGGAAAAAGCATGTATAATGGTAGTGATGAAAATCAAAATTCAAATCTTGATATTCCTGAGACTCCTTCTTTGTCAACAAACATGCCTACTATAATCGAGGAGACATAGGTGGACGATGTACATGCCACTCGTGATGATCATCACGAAGGGATATTGATATAGGTAGTTTAAACTTAGTATACATTTATTTTTATTTATATTTCTGTATTTATTTTGAATTATAACCTATGTTAATAAATATATATTATTTCTGAACAGGCATACATATGGATCATTGTTCCATTTTTCCTTTGCAATTCTGTAATTTGTGCGATATTATGTGTTACTGGGATATTTACTGAATGCAGGGATAGCTGAGGGGAGTGATATTTTAAAACTGAATTTAAAAAACAAATATATTAACGTCAGTTGTATCAAACAACTGACGTTAATAGTATTTTATAAAATATACAGTACACTATTAACGTCAGTTGTGTAAAACAACTGACATTAAAATTAAAACCTTTAACGTCAGTTTCGTTATAACAACTGACATTAGTTTTAACAAAATTAACGTCTGTTGTCTTAAAGAACTGACGTTAATTTTGACAAAATTAACGTCCGTTGTGTTAAAGAACCGACGTTAATAGTTTTATATTTAACGTCCGTTCTCAACTGACGTTAAAATTTTAACTTTTAACGTCAGCTGTATTTACGTCAGTCAGTATTCTGACGTAAAAAAACAATTTTAACTGACGTAAAAAGCACTTATTGCACTAGTGAATGTAGATCTTAACCTAACCCATGGACATAGTAAGCACCATGTTTTTCCAAGCTACAGATCAGATAAGCCAAGCAACTATTTATACTACTTACACATTTAGGAAAAAGCCAAAAAGTGTAACACCCTTCGTTACATTAGTAACCAAAAACAAAATCAATGAAAAATCCTTTAAATAGTTTTAAATTAAACAAACTTGTCATAAAAAATTTTTGCGACTTAATCGGGTCTGAAAATACCTCATATTAATTAAAATAGATATAAAGTGGCCAAAGTAGTAAATAAATCCTTATATAAATGAAATGAATTGCCCCAAAACCCAGGGGTCTACTAAAATAACCCAACGTTGAAAATAAAATAAACATGCCTAACCACAAACGGCTCCTTATTCAAAATAAAATACTACCAAGCTAGATACTAAATAAGAAAATTCGCAAGGTCTTCAATCATCTTCAGTTCCAGTGATGTCGTCCTCGTGCTCTGAAAACAACACTTTTAATGAGACATAATCCCAATGAATAAAAATCATTTAATAAAAAGGTTCGCAAATAGTGTTGTCCTCAGCCGGCGCGGTAATCCGGAAAAACATTCATGGTACTCGCTAATTTTTAAAATATTGAATATAATAAACCTCCAAAATAATAAATATACATATATATATATATATATATATATATATATATATATATATATAATGTCAAGCATTTAAAGCACAAACTCATAAACTCAGCAACGGTCACATCACATTGCATTTAATCACATTCACCATGCAAACTCTACACAATGCAACTCCACGAACATGACTCGGTGATTCCCAGAATCACTTAACTTGACTCTTTGGTTCCCAGAACCGGTGTGAATCCCAGATCCACTAAGGTCTATGAGCTCATATCCATGCAATGACGTCCCACTGCCTTCTCCATCCCAGATGGAGGTATCTAATATTCCATCCCATATGTGAATATTTTAATAAATTGATATCTCATCCCAGATGGTGATATCTCTCATCCTGTTCTCGGAATAGAATGTACAACCGTCACCCCCTCCCGGAAGGTAATGACCAACTCATATGTACCATACAATATGTCATCCCAGATGACTACCAATTAAATTCTCAAACGCCATACATCAATAACAATAATTAATTGATCATACCAAGTCAAGATGGTAGTACATACTCATACAAGCTTTCTTCTTAACAGTAATCATATATTATATTATATTATATTATATTATATATATATATATATAATTAAAAGCACCATATACACACACACACACACACACATATATATATATATATATATATAATTAAAAGCACCCCTCACGTCACTATTGACGTTGGTGCTAATGTATTAGTGTGCAGCATAGGCAACAAGGAGGGCATATGGCAATTGAGCATCAGGCAGCGTAAAAGAAAGAGAAGAATTTATCATTGTGGCCGTCCAAAAAATTAAAATAACAAGACTATTTCTCTGAAGATTCAAGAAAACATTTTTACCGAATCAATTTGTCAACAAGATGAAACATTTTAAGAATTCGAATCAACCCCAAAATATTTTAAAAATCTCAAATACATTAAGGACCCAGATTATTTGTACCATAAAAGTGTGAGAAACGTTATTTTTACTCACCTCTTGTAGACCTCCAAAAGTGCTCAAAAAAATATGTATGATAAAACTATTGTCTCTGGAAAAAAATCTTCTTCCCTTCAGTGTCACCATTGCACTACCAAAAAAAAAGAACTGTCTCAATCCTATCCCTCTCTGTGCGTCCCTTGCGCTATACCCCTGCGCTGCTGCAGGCTTCCTATTTATATATATATAAGGCAGGCGGTGTGGCTTTTAGGTTTGCTTTCTCTTTTTTTTTTAAAGTTTATTTTCTTCTCCTTTTTTGTTTCTTTATTGTTTTTTTCTTTTTTTTCTTTTTTTATAGAATAATTAGGCCCACTTGACTTATGAGCTACACCTAGGCCCCTACGTGAAAAGTCTGTACTTATGTTTAAATTCATATATATATATATATATATATATATATATATATATATATATATATATATATATTTAATTCATTATTCCACTTGCAATTCCTAACCAACTCTAATAAATTTTATACTAACAAATCTTTTACACTAAACCTCTTATTATATCTTATTTTTATTATATCATTATTATTTATTTTTATTTTTTATAACTTAATCCTCTCTTTTTTCTTCAAATTAACTATATTAGAATTTTGGGATGTTACATTTCCTTCTCTCCTTAATGAATTTCGTCCCCGAAATTCTCACGTCTCACCCAACTACACAACGTTAAAGGTAATGCACTGCTAAGATATGTACCTGTGCCGAAGAGATCTGGATGATGTTGTCTAACATCTTCCTCAAGTTCCTAGGTAGCTTCCTCTGGAGTTATCCCTTCCCAAATCACTTTCACCAATGGGATCATCTTGTTCCTCAGTTTTTGTGCTCTTGTCAATGATTTGAATAGGTATGGGCTTAAAGATTAAATTATCCTTCAATTGTATTGACTCAGGAGCTATCACGTGTGAAATATCTGATACGTACTTCCGGAGTTGAGACACATGGAAGACGTCATGGAGATTCGACAACTGTGGTGGAAGAGCCAATTGGTAAGCAACAGGCCCGACTCTTTTTAGGATTTGAAACGGACCCATGAAACGAGGGTTGAGCTTTTTGACTTTCATCGACCTCCCAACCCCAGTCTTAGGAGTGACTCTCAAGAATACATGTCCCTCTTCCTGAAATTCTAAAGGCTTCTTTCTCTTGTCGGCATAACTCTTTTGCCTACTCTGTGCAGTGCGCATCCTTTCCCTAATGACTTTAATCCTCTCTGTGGTCTCCTGGACTAACTCTGGTCCTAGCAGGGTCTTCTTACCCACTTCACACCAACATAAAGGGGACCTACACTTCCTCCCATAAAGAGCTTCATAGGGTTCCATGCCTATACTGGCGTGATAACTGTTGTTATAAGCAAATTCTATAAGAGGTAAAAATTTATCCCAACCCCCACCTTCATATAAAACACATGCTCTAAGCATGTCCTCAAGGGTCTGAATGGTCCTTTCCGACTGACCGTCCGTTTGGGGATGACAGGCTGTTCTAAAACTCAACTTAGAACCAAAAGCCTGTTGGAAAGCCCTCCAGAATCTAGAGGTAAATCGTGGGTCCCTATCTGACACTATAGAGGTAGGTATGCCATGAAGCCTCACTATCTCCTTAATGTATAAGTTTGCTAACTTACTCAAACTATAGGTTGCCTTAATTGGCAAGAAGTGAGCATACTTGGTCAACCTATCCACAATTACCCATATGGCATCTAAACCCAAACGAGTCCTAGGTAACTGATAAGCCTTTGGCTTATCGAGTTTAATAACTAGATGGACTGTGGTTTTGGTGCAAATTATTCGAGTTCAATCTCGTTTTCGCCCAAATTTGGCCTTGTTTTGTTCCTAAGTAGACTTTGACTCGTTCTAGGCATTTTTAGTAGTTTTTAGTCTATTTTGAATAGAATTACGCTTTTTGTTTCTTTTTATTGTTTCAGGTTAGAAGTGAAGCTCCGAGAGTCAAGGAAAGTCAAGAAACAGTGGAAATTTCCATTCTGAAGATACTCGCCCCGCGAGTGGATTCTCGCCCCGCGATCCTGAAGACCAGCTGAAGCAGCAACAGTCATACATTCTGTCTCGCCTCGCGAGTCACCAGCTCGCCTCGCGAACCTGAAGGCCTGACTGTGCCAGAGAAGTCATCCTTTCGGGTTCGCCTCGCCAATCACAGTTCGCCTCGCGATCATTCAAACTCAGGATGGAGCCAAAACTGAAATTCGCCGCGCGAGAGGCATCTCGCGTCGCGAGATCCTGAAGACCCTGGAAGACAGAGACCATCACGGCCTAGCCGTGATGAAGGTCACGGCTTTGACAGATTAAGGATTGAAGACTCGCCCCGCGAACACACTCTCGCCTCACGAAAATCCAAATTGAATGCGCGCCATTTTTAATGCTCGCCTCACGAGAATCTGTTCGCCTCGCGAGCGAGCACAGAATCAGAACTCTATATATAGGCTGTTTCATATCAGAAGGGGAGTTTTAGCGGAAAAGATCCGAATCCTAGTTTTTCCACTTATATAGAGTAGCGTTTAGGCTAGTTTCTTGTCTCTTTGGAGCTGCGTCTCCTCTTTTACTATGGAGGTTATGTCCGATTGTTTATTTATGAGCATGAGGAACTAATCCCCTCGTCTAGGGAATCAATGAAGCCACCCATGGCGGTATAGTGTTCATGTGATGTATGTTTTTCTCCCCTTTTCTCAATTAATGTTTTCCAATTCTGATTTGATTGTGTTGATCATATGCATGCGTGATTGACTTGTTAACGTTGATGAGGCTTAGTCAGCGATTCGCGTTTAGAACTTGAATTGGGATCATCGATCGAATATTGCACGAGAGTGAGTAGGAGATCGGTGCAACCTTATAGGGAACAAGAATTAATAGAGTTTGATGATTATGATTATGAGACCTAGTAAGTAATTAATCCAATCTTCGAATACGTCCTATTGAGCACGACAGTGGATATAGGAGAATTTGGGGGTCCTGGTTGACATTGTAATTGAACTTAGGGAGGGATACATCATCACTTGGGTACTATGCATGATTGGGTAGGTGGATTTGAGACCCTAGATATTTTAATTCCTGATTTTTAGTTAATTAGCTTTATTTGATTTGTTATTTGAATTGCGATCTTAATCTCTCTCTCTCAACCACTTTCCTCGCTTGACCAAACTTATCGGATTTCCCGCGAATTAGTTGAATTGGTAGCCCAATCCTTGTGTTCGACCTCGGTAAATTCTTACCGTGTTATTTTATTACTTGCGACGACCCGGTACACTTGCCGGTGACTCAACAAGTTTTTGGTGCCGTTGCTGGGGATTGGCACAACCAATTTTCCTAATTTTTAGGGAAGTTTGATTATTTGGTTAAGTTATTTTTATTTTTATTTTTATTCTTATTTTTATTTTTATTTACTATTATCTCTCTCTACTTCTTTGATTTCACTTGGTCTTGCCTTGTTTTGTATGCGAGGTGTATGCGAGGTACACGAGGGAATGCTTCCGGGTTACGAATATTGTAATGGAGACCATGACACTTGGAGCTGTCCGTTCTACTTCTCTCAAGAATATGTGGACTCATGCCATAATTTCTATGACAGCGTGCCCCAGGACAACTATCAGAGTCAGAATCAGTATTGGGGTTATATGAGGGGAGACCATCCGGGTTTCGCTTGGAGTAATGCTGGCGATGGTCTAGATTGGCAACCACAACCTCAACAGAATTGGCAACAACAACCTCAACAGGATGGTGGAAAACAACCTTGGGAGTTGGGTTTTGAGAAGATGAATGCGGCAATGGAAAATATGGTAATCAACACAGGCGCAGCCATTGATAAGTTGGCAACTCATACAGGGTTGGCAATTCAGAATCTAGAGATGCAGATTGCCCAGCTCGCAAAGAAATTAAATGAGCGTCTCTCAGAGACTTTCCCAGGTGATACCGAGAACGACCCTAAGAACCAATGCAATGCCACAACAACTAGAAGCAGTGGGGTGTTGGGATCTAACTGGGATGCAACTAGTTCTCAGGAAGTTGAGAAAAACAAGACCCCGGAACAACCACAAGTTGAGGAAGAGCAACCGGAGGAAGAGGAGTTGACAAGTGACAAGGCACCGGAGCAAGGGGGTAGAGATCAAAATGCAGATAAAGTGGTAGAGGATTTCACCATGCTTGCCAAGCAACCTGAAATTACTGCATTGGACACCTATGTTGGCTTACATGCATGTGTAGACATTGGTAAGTTAGGCCCTCCCACTTGTCTGGCACACTTCCTCGAGAAAACACCATTTGATCCGAGAGGAAGTGAGTTCATAATTACAGAGGTCAATGGAGTTTTCACACACAGGCCAGGTGGGATCATGAATAGAGTCATATTGCTCCTGCAAGGGCCAATTCACAAACCATGGGATCCGGGTGGAGGATTTGATATGATGAGCGTCTCTTGGCCCTTGTGCCACAAATGCAGGGGATCCGTGGGATGCTTATTAATAAGTCAAGCTAGTGACGTTAAAGAAGCGCTTATTGGAAGGCAACCCAATCTAGGTATCCTTTATTCTTAGTTTATGACATTTTCATTTATATTATTTAAAAAAAAAAAGCTTGATTCACCACGCGAATCCACAGTGGCCGCGCGAGACAAAAGCCCTGAATCTCAGAGGCTTGCTCACGTTTCTGTCTCGCGTCGCAAGGTCTACTTTCGCCTCGCGATTCTAGGCATCATCATCTGTTGAAATTCCAGATTCGCCTCGCGAGATACTACTCGCCTCACTATTCTGGAAAATGTGAATAACAATTTTCCAGATTCGCCTCGCGAGTGGTCTCTCGCCTCGCGAATCTGCACTTAAGGTTTTAATTTGCAGGAGTTCTTCCAGGATACTATGCAACAGAAGGGAGCCCGTGAGACCAATTGGATGAGGATGCAACCATGGAAACTTGATCAGGGAGCACCCTCTCCTCTCCTCACTTTTGTTTTGTTTTTGTTTTTGTTTTTGTTTTTGTTTGTCACTCTTGAATAATTTGAGAAGATCAAGAGTTTGTGTATGAATGTGTGTCGGCAAGCTTGTTGGATTTTAATTAAATTGAGCATAGATTGATTGCATATATTATTTTGACCATTAATGATTTCCCCCTAGGTTCTGAAATTAGAAAAGTTGATCCCCATGTGAAAAATTGAAAAGTGAACTTTGAGAATTTTATTGTGATTACTTGATTTATGATAAGTTTGGGGTGAGGGGGTGCACACACTAGGAATTGTATCTCGGTCAAACAATTTGCAAAATGTCCAGGTGAGGATTTGAGCCTCCAACTTTGTTTTTGATTGTGTGAATCACTTTTAAGTTTCACTTTCCCGAATTTGCTTGAATCTCTTCATGGTTTGCATGTTTATGTGTTGCATCAAATGATTTAGGCAATTTTCTTTGAAATAACTACTTGGCCTAAAAAGAACCATCCCTAATGCATGTTCTCTAGTTAGCCCCGTTGAGCCTAATTAGCCTATTGTTTCTTGATGACCCTATATTATAAGCCAAAATCTGAAAAACCATGTTAACCCAATCTTAGGATTAGGAGAGCATGGAAGCGTAGCAAGAGAAAGGTTGTGAGGAACTATGTTTGGGGTGGCTACAAGGTGGTGTGTCATTTTGGGTTGAGAAAAAGAAAAATAAAGGTTGAAACCCAAGACAGTAAAAAAAAAAATCGCCAAAAGAAAAGGGGCAAAGCAGAAAAATAGCAAGGAAAAGGCCATAGTCACCCGAGGCAAAAAGAAAAATGGAAAAAGGAATTTGAGTGGAAGATGTGTCAAATGCTCATGCTCTATTAGTTCCTAGGGACTTAAGCCTAGTGTCCTTGAATATCCTACCCTCAGTCAGGCCCCATTACAACCTTTATAAGACCTTCTGATGTTGCATACATGTTTTCGTGGGAACTATTTTTGAGATGAAAATCAAATTCATGGGAAGTGCTCTTGATATGTGAAATTGAGTGAAAAGTTGATAGCCTAGACGAATTTGAGCGAATGAGTGAAATTTAACATACCCTTGTGAGGAAGGCAATTGTTTGAAATTGGTGATCTTCCTTTTGTGTGTAACTCTGATCCTCAACTTAGATTAATGCTTGCATGAATGATAAGTTCTCAATTGTTTAAAGTAAATGAATGTGGGGATTACGTTGATGTAAGGGGGGAAATCATTGGAGAAAAACTGTTTTGTTAAGATTGCATGAAATTTGTGCGAAATCGATTGAATCCCTTAAGCTTGCCAAGTCTTGAGTCCTTTTTGAGTTTTAGCTTGCTTGGGGACAAGCAAGGTTTAAGTTTGGGGTGTTTTGATAAGCCTTTGGCTTATCTAGTTTTATAACTAGATGGACTGTGGTTTTTGTGCAAATTATTCGAGTTCAATCTCGTTTTCTACCAAATTTGGCCTTGTTTTGTTCCTAAGTAGACTTTGACTCGTTCTAGGCATTTTTAGTAGTTTTTAGTCTATTTTGAATAGAATTACGCTTTTTGTTTCTTTTTATTGTTTCAGGTTAGAGGTGAAGCTCCGAGAGTCAAGGAAAGTCAAGAAACAGTGTAAATTTCCATTCTGAAGATACTCGCCCCGCGAGTGGATTCTCGCCACGCGATCCTGAAGACCAGCTGAAGCAGCAACAGTCATACATTCTGTCTCGCCTCGCGAGTCACCAGCTCGCCTCGCGAACCTGAAGGCCTGACTGTGCCAGAGAAGTCATCCTTTCGGGTTCGCCTCGCCAATCACAGTTCGCCTCGCGATCATTCAAACTCAGGATGGAGCCAAAACTAAAATTCGCCGCGCGAGAGGCTTCTAGCCTCGCGAGAGCCTGAAGACCCTGGAAGACAGAGACCATCACGGCCTAGCCATGATGAAGGTCATGACTGTGACAGATTAAGGATTGAAGACTCGCCCCGCGAACACACTCTCGCCTCGCAAAAATCCAAATTGAATGCGCGCCATTTTTAATGCTCGCCTCGCGAGAATCTGTTCGCCTCGCGAGCGAGCGCAGAATCAGAACTCTATATATAGGCTGTTTCAGATCAGAAGGGGAGTTTTAGCGGAAGAGATCCGAATCCTAGTTTTTCCACTTATATAGAGTAGCGTTTAGGCTAGTTTCTTGTCTCTTTGGAGCTGCGTCTCCTCTTTTACTATGGAGGTTATGTCCGATTGTTTGTCTATGAGCATGAGGAACTAATCCCCTCGTCTAGGGAATCAATGAAGCCACCCATGGCGGTATTGTGTTCATGTGATGTATGTTTTTCTCCCCTTTTCTCAATTAATGTTTTCCAATTCTGATTTGATTGTGTTGATCATATGCATGTGTGATTGACTTGTTAACGTTGATGAGGCTTAGTCAGCGATTCGCGTTTAGAACTTGAATTGAGATCATCGATCGAATATTGCACGAGAGTGAGTAGGAGATCGGTGCAACCTTATAGGGAACAAGAATTAATAGAGTTTGATGATTAGGATTATGAGACCTAGTAAGTAATTAATCCAATCTTCGAATACGTTCTATTGAGCACGACAATGGATATAGGAGAATTTGGGGGTCCCGGTTGACATTGTAATTGACTTTAGGGAGGAATTCATCATCACTTAGGTACTATGCATGATTGGGTAGGTGGATTTGAGACCCTAGATATTTTAATTCCTGATTTTTAGTCAATTAGCTTATTTGATTTGTTATTTGAATTACGATCTTAATCTCTCTCTCTCAACCACTTTCCTCGCTTGACCAAACGTATCGGATTTCCTGCGAATTAGTTGAATTGGTAGCCCAATCCTTGTGTTCGACCTTGGTAAATTCTTAACGTGTTATTTTATTACTTGCGACGACCCGGTACACTTGCCGGTGACTCAACAGTAACCCCATCACAAAATCCATAGAAATCCTCTCCCATTTCCATTGAGGAATTTCTAAAGGCTGCAACAAACCTGAAGGTCTCTGATGTTCTATCTTAACCTTTTGACATACTAGACACTTGGCTACAAAGATAGCCACATCCCGTTTCATTCCTGGCCACCAATACATCTTCTTTAGATCTTGGTACATCTTGGTTATCCCCGGATGTATGGTGAACTTCCCCTTATGCGCCTCCTCTAAAACTTTCTCTCTAAGGCTCCCCTCCTTAGGAACAACGATTTTATTCTTAAACAACACCAGACCATCAGTAGACAACACATAATTCTCTTGATCTAAAAGAGACTGTAACTCCTAGTCTAAAAGTTGTTCTCGCCTAATCATTTCTCTAAGGTCACTGCAAATTTCCAGCCTATTCAACTTCAAGCTTAGAGCACTAAGAGACACATTTAGATCCATGTCCCTGAACTCCTCTAACATATTCATCTCTCGGACCATCAAACTAGACACATGCAAGGTTTTCCTACTGAGTGCATCAGCCACCACATTGGCTTTCCCTGGATGGTACTTCAACTCAAAATCATAGTCTTTAAGGAATTCCATCCACCTCCTTTGCCTCATATTCAATTCTTTTTGGTCAAACAAATACTTAAGGCTCTTATGACCACTAAAAACCTCAAACTTTGCACCATACAAATAGTGCCCCCAAATCTTAAGAGCAAAGACTATTGCTGCTAACTCAAGGTCATGAGTAGGATAATTCACCTCATGAGTCCTAAGCTGCCTAGATGCATAAGCCGCTACCTTGCCTTCCTGCATCAACACACAACCTAAACCATTCTTAGAAGCGTCACAATATACCACAAAACTCACTGAAGGATCTGGAATGGTTAAGACCGGTGATGACACCAATCTTCTCTTAAGCTCCTCAAAATTCTCTTCGCATTCCTTATCCCACTCAAAAGATTTCCCTTTCCAAGTCAACTTGGTGAGAGGTAAAGCTAGTCTAGAGAACCCCTCTATGAACTTCCTATAGTAACCTGCCAGTCCTAGGAAACTCCTCACTTCCGTCACTGACTTAGGTTGCTCCCATCCAAGCACTGCATCAACCTTACTAGAGTCAACCGCTACACCACTCCTAGATATGGTATGTCCTAAAAAATTCACCTCATCAAGCCAAAATTCACACTTTCTGGCTTTGCATACAGTTGTTCTTCCCTCAGAATCTGCAACACTAACCTCAAATGCTCCTTATGATCCTCTGGTGTCCTAGAGTATATCAAAATATCATCTATGAATACCACCACAAATCTATCCAAGAACAGCCTAAAGATCCGATTCATGTAGTCCATGAAAACAGCTGGAGCATTGGTCACACCAAAGGGCATCACTACATACTCGTAGTGCCCATACCTTGTCCTAAAGGCTGTCTTAGGAATGTCCTCATTCTTGACTCTAATTTGATGGTATCCCGATCTTAGATCTATTTTGGAAAACATTGACGCTCCCTCAACTTGTCTAGGAGGTCATCTATCCTAGGCAAAGGGTATTTATTCTTGATGGTCACTTTGTTCAACTGCCTATAGTCAACACATAGCCTCATGCTCCCATCCTTCTTTTTCACCAGTAGGACGGGTGCTCCCCAGGGTGACACACTAGGCCTAATAAACCCCTTCCCTAGCATCTCTTCTAACTGTTTCTTAAGCTCGCTCAACTCTAAAGGTGCCATTCTATAAGGCGCTACCGATACTGGTCCACTCCCTGGCACTAGATCTATGTTAAACTCAACTTCCCTATTCGGAGGCAAACTAGAGACATCCTTAGGGAAAACATCCTGGAACTCGCACACCACAGGAATAGCCGTCACATCACTGTCAGCCTCTATCTTAGCAGAGAATAAGAGTACATATCCTTGAGCTCCCTCAACTAAGCACTTATGACAAGCAACAGCAGAAACAATAGAACTGGGTACGGGGGAAATCATTAGACATTGGATGTGAGGAGATAAGGATATTTTTGTCAGAATACTTATGTTAATGAGTCTAGATGCCAATAAGTCAATACCAAGAATAACATACAATACATAGATAACAATAAGATTGATGTCATAAGGAGTGTCTTGACGCACAAGGAAACAATTTAAACAACCAATGGAAGAACAAGAATATCCCTATAGGAGTAGAAACGTATGAATCAAAGGACAAATGAAAGATTGGTATCTCCAAATTTTCACACATAAAGGGTGTATCAAGGAATGCGTTGCTCCTGAACCAAACAATATAATAATAATTTTTTCTTAACGAGTAGAAGAAATTCAGCCTCCTTCGGATCTAAGCTGCCTCAGAATGGTGGCGAATTGTTCTTCTTGAATTTGAAAATCCCCACGTGTTAAGGGTCCTAGGTTGCCACCACTTCATTAGTGACTGGCCTCCATTCCCTTTCAGTTGACGGCGAGTCTCCGTCTGCCCTTGCATAGCCTTGAACATACAATCCAAAGCTGCTGCAAGTGCAACATTCGTCCCTCGCCTATTAGTCGCCATAAATCTGCTCACTACCAATGAAATACTGGGTTGATCAGGTCCAATATCCCAAATAATAGCATGCAACATCTATAACTCTAACAAGCATCCTAAGCGCCCAAGTTTTATTTTAGAAAAAGCCCCATTACCACAGTCCGATTTAGAATCGAACTGCTCTGATACCATAAATGTAACATCCATGGCTGCTTTATGGATTGACAATTGTCCCCACAGACCAACACGGGTCTTTTCAGCGTGCTTTGTCCTCACTCACACGCTTCCCGGGAAAACTTCCCGGGAGGTCACCCATCCCAGAATCGCTCCAAGTCAAGCACGCTTAACTGTGGAGTTCTTAACTGATGGGCTACCGAAAAGAAGATGCATCTTGTTGATATAGGTAGTACCAATCAATTCATATAAGCCTTCCTCAACTGTATAGTCCCATACCTACACAGTCTCAGGATCCCCTCTCATTCGGGTGTGTAATCGGTTCATTCATGTGTCCCTCCGCCTAGAAGCCTGCCAGGAGCCGCTCCTTGTCCGTACCTTCTTGCACCGGCGACCACTCCCCTCCTTCGTCGGCACCCGGGTGTTACATGCCCATTAGCTTCCGCTTGGTTCGTCCCCGAACCACACCGTACTGGGAGAGGTGTCGCTCTGATACCATTTGTAACACCCTTCGTTACATTAGTAACCCAAAACAAAATCAATGAAAAATCCTTTAAATAGTTTTAAATTAAACAAACTTGTCATAAAAATTTTTGCGACTTAATCGGGTCTGAAAATACCTCATATTAATTAAAATAGATATAAAGTGTCCAATGTAGTAAATAAATCCTTATATAAATGAAATGAATTGCCCCAAAACCAGGGGGTCTACTAAAATAACCCAACGTTGAAAATAAAATAAACATGCCTAACCACAAACGGCTCCTTATTCAAAATAAAATACTAACAAGCTAGATACTAAATAAGAAAATTCGCTAGGTCTTCAATCCTCTTCAGTTCCAGTGATATCGTCCTCGTGCTCTGAAAGCAACACTTTTAATGAGACATAATCCCAGTGAATAAAAATCATTTAATAAAAAGGTTCGCAAATAGTGTTGTCCTTAGCCGGCGCGGTAATCCGGAAAAACATTCATGGCACCCGCTAATTTTAAAATATTGAATATAATAAACCTCCAAAATAATAAATACACACACACACACACACACACACACACACACACACATATATATATAATGTCAAGCATTTAAAGCACAAACTCATAAACTCAGCAACGGTCACATCATATTGCATTTAATCACATTCACCATGCAAACTCTACACAATGCAACTCCACGAACATGGCTCGGTGATTCCCAGAATCACTTAACTTGACTCTTTGGTTCCCAGAACCGGTGTGAGTCCCAGATCCACTAAGGTCTATGAGCCCATATCCATGCAATGGCGTCCCACTGCCTTCTCCATCCCAGATGGAGGTATCTAATATTCCATTCCATATGTGAATATTTTAATAAATTGATATCCCATCCCAGATGGTGATATCTCTCATCCTGTTCCCGGAATAGAATGTACAACCGTCACCCCCTCCCGGAAGGTGATGACCAACTCATATGTACCATACAATATGTCATCCCAGATGACTACCAATTAAATTCTCAAACGCCATACATCAATAACAATAATTAATTGATCATACCAAGTCAAGATGGTAGTACATACTCATACAAGCTTTCTTCTTGACAGTAATCATATATTATATTATATTATATTATATATATATATATATATATATATAATTAAAGCACCATACACACACACACACACACACACATATATATATATATATGTATATAATTAAAAGCACCCCTCACGTCACTATTGACGTTGGTGCTAATGTATTACTGTGAAGTATAGGCAACAAGGAGGGCATATGGCAATTGGGCATCAGGCAGCGTAAAAGAAAGAGAAGAATTTATCATTGTGGTCGTCCAACAAATTAAAATAACAAGACTATTTCTCTGAAGATTCAAGAAAACATTTTTACCGAATCAATTTGTCAACAAGATGAAACATTTTAAGAATTCGAATGAACCCCAAAATATTTTAAAAATCTCAAATAAATTAAGGACCCAGATTATTTGTACCATAAAAGTGTGAGAAACGTTATTTTTACTCACCTCTTGTAGACCTCCAAAAATGCTCAAAAAGATATTTATGATAAAACTACTGTCTCTGAAAAAAAAAATCTTCTTCCCTTCAGTGTCACAATTGCACTGCCAAAGAAAAGAACTGTCTCAATCCTATCCCTCTCTGTGCGTCCATTGCGCTATCCCCTGTGCTGTTGCAGGCTTCCTATATATATATATATATATATAAAAGGCAGACGGCGTGGCTTTTAGGTTTGCTTTCTCTTTTTTTTTTTAAAGTTTATTTTCTTCTCCTTTTTTTTGTTTCTTTATTGTTTTTTTCTTTTTTTTCTTTTTTTTATACAATAATTAGGCCCACTTGACTTATGAGCTACACCTAGGCCCCTACGTGAAAAGTCTGTACTTTTGTTTAAATTCATATATATATATATATATATATATATATATATATATATATATATATATATATATATATATATATATATATATATATATATATATATATATATTTTAATTCATTATTCCACTTGCAATTCCTAACCAACTCTAATAAATTTTATACTAACAAATCTTTTACACTAAACCTCTTTTTTATATCTTATTTTTATTATATCATTATTATTTATTTTTATTTTTATTTTTATTTTTATTTTTATTTTTATTTTTATTTTTATTTTTATTTTTTATAACTTAATCCTCTTTTTTTTTTTAAAATTCACTATATTAGAATTTTGGGATGTTACAAAAAGAACACAGAAAGAAACTACTCATCCAAAGTTGTAAAAACCCCAAAAAATGCACGTGATATCAACATTCAAACAAGATCCAAATGCTGCAATGTTTTACACCATTGAACAAATTACGTTTTCTGGATTTGAATCCTTCTATGCAACATATACAATTGAACAAAAAGAAGATACAAATGGAAGAGAGAGAATCAATCAAATGATTCAAATCTTCACAAATTGCAAGTGATTCAATCAGTTGCGACAACGATAAGTCGATATGTTTCCTCCGCCATCGCAGAATGAGATCACAAAATGAGAAATTCAAGGTTCCGAGCAGTGAAGAGTATTAGAGGGGATAACAGAGAATTGTGCAAGAATGAATTGCATTCATTACAACTGCTTTCACAATGTACAAGCTATTCTTTTATACAAGATTTCTACAAGCAAACTACAAGTTAACTAACTAATTGATCATAACCGAATCAGTTGTAACTAACTTAACTGAATTAACTGAATAACTAGCTAAATACATATAGCTAATACGCCCCCTCAAGTTGGAAGATAGATGTCTTGAATTCCTAACTTGGATATTAAGGAATCGAAGATAGGAGCTGTTACTGGTTTTGTCAATAAGTCTGCAAGTTGATGAGCTGATTTCACGTGCACCAAACGGATTATTCTTGTTAAGACTTTTTCTCTAATGAAATGACAGTCAATTTCTATGTGTTTGGACCTCTCATGGAAGGTAGGGTTTGATTCTAAGTGGATAGCTGATTGACTGTCACTGAATAGCAGTGTTGGGCCAATGGAAATCTCGAAATCTTTGAGCAAGAATACTAGCCATTGAAGTTCACTAGCAACACTAGCAAGTGATCTATATTCTGCCTCAGCAGAGGATCTAGACACCACATGTTGTTTCTTTGATTTCCGGGAGACTAATGAATCTCCAAGGAAGATGCAATAGCCAGTTGTAGACCTTCGGGTGTCTGGACAGTTACCCCAGTCCGAGTCTGCATAGGCCTTTAGGGACAAAGAGGACTGAGCAGAGAAGAACAAGCCCGTGCCAGGAGTGGATTTGAGATATCTTAGCAGATGATGGGCTGCATCTAAGTGAGCTGTAGTTGGAGATGACATGTATTGACTTAGCTTATTCACTGTAAAGCTAATGTCAGGCCGAGAGATGGTGAGATAGAGTAATCTTCCAACTAACCTTCTGTATTGTGCACCATTCTACAGAGGTTTGCCATCTGATGAGCTAAGCTTCAGATTAGGGTCCATGGGAAGGTTGGATGGCTTGCTGTCTAAGAAACCAGTATCGTCAAGTAAGGAAAGAACATACTTCCTTTGGGACAGGTAGATGCCCTTTTTGGATTCGGCAATCTCCAACCCAAGGAAGTATTTCAAATTGCCAAGGACCTTTAGCTTGAATAGCTTCGCGAATCGATTCTCATGCACTGGTGAACAGCATCATGACTAGGACTAGCTATTATAATGTCATCCACATAGACCAATAATGCAACAAAGGTTGATCCCGACCCTTTAGTGAACAAACTGTAGTCACTTTTGGATTGTGTAAAACCACAACTAAGTAAGGCGGTAGAGAATTTGGTGAACCATTGGCGAGAAGCTTGTCTTAATCCATAAATGGACTTATTTAGTATGCATACCAAACTGCCCTTATCTGGTTTATATCCAAGAGGCATATCCATATATACTTCCTCAAATAGATCCCCATTTAGGAAGGCATTATTTACATCAAGTTGTAATAAATGCCATCCTTTTATGGCTGCCAAAGACAAGAGAACTCTCACAGTTGTGAGTTTGGCTACTGGGGAAAAGGTGTCTCTGAAATCCACTCCAGCTTGTTGAGTATACCCCTTTGCCACCAACCTGGCTTTGAGTCTATCAACTGAACCATCTGGCTTAGTTTTGACTTTGTACACCCATTTACTACCGATTGTATGTTTACCAACAGGAAGTGGGACTAAAGTCCATGTATTATTTGCTTCCATGGCTGCAAGTTCTTCACTCATTGCTTGCTGCCACTCAGGGAACTTAGCAGCTTGATGATATAACCGAGGCTCATAAAAGCTAGAAATCTGATTAACGAAGGCAGAGTAGGAGGGTGACAATTTGTCATGATTGAGATAGGTGGAGATGGGGTATGAAGTAGTGTCGTTGCATATATATTGTCGTAGATAGGCAGGTTGTCTAACTGCTCTACCAGACCTTTTGAGATGAGGCTCATCAGCAGGAACGGGAGGAGATATTGGTGGATCAAGATCTGGAGGATGGGGGTGTGCAGGCAAGATCACATCTGCAGGTGGAATTGCTTCTGGAATATTGGTATTATCTGGCAAAGGTAGTGGGATAACTGTGTCAGGAAAGGGATCCACAACTGTACTAGAATTTGGAACTTTCTAAAATGGGAAGATATTCTCATGGAAAACCACATCCCTTGATATGATGAATTGCTTGGTAGTGAGATCATAGAGCTTATAGCCTTTGTATCCAATAGGGTAGCCCATGAAAACTATAGGAATTGCCCTGGGAGTGAATTTATCTCTCTTTGAGGACAATGTAGAAGCAAAAGCAAGGCAACCAAACACCTTGAGAGCTGAATATTCAGGAACCTTGTTGAATAGAAGCTGATAAGGTCTTTTTCGTTTGAGTAAGCGTGTAGGAGTCCTATTTATAAGGAACACAGCAGTCTTCAAACACTCACCCCAAAAGGATATTGGAACTCTAGACTGAAAGTAGATTGCCCGAGCCACATTAAGGAGGTGTTGATGCTTCCTCTCAACTACTGAATTTTGTTGTGGTCTTTCAACACAACTAAATTGATGCAAGGTCCCCTTTTTTGCTAGAAAGTCAGTCAAGGATAGTTCTTTGGCATTATCTGAACAAAATTGTTTAATTGTGATGTGGAATTGAGTTTCCACTAGGGCAAAGAACTGCTGAATGCATGATTTTGCTTCAGATTTATATTGCAACATGTATATCCATGTAAAGCGTGTATGATCATCAACTAATGTGAGGAAATACCTTTTATTATCATGGCTAGGAACATGATAGGGTCCCCATATGTCACAATGCACTAAATCAAAAGGTGACTCTGACATGTGATTAAAAGATTGAAAAGGTAATCTTTTCTGTTTTGATAATGGACAAATGGAACAAGAATGTGAACTGTAAATAGACAAACCAAGTTCTTTATTGAGAAGGAGTAAACATTTATTTGATAGGTGTCCTAATCTTGCGTGCCACAAATCATGTGCAACTTTATTGGAAACAGAATTACAAGAAACAAATGGTTTACAAGAATCAATTGATTTACACTGTCTTTTAGCATTGACAACAGCTACATGAGGTGAGGAAGGGTGAGCCTTGAAGTCATAAAGTCCTTGAATGAGTTCACCCTTGCCAATCATCTTCGAGTGACTGAGGTCCTGCATAAGGAAAGTGTTAGACTGAAAAGTGACAGAAACATTTGAGGAAGATAATAAGGCACTAACTGACAGTAAATTGACATGAAAGCTAGGTATGTAAAGGACATTATGTAATACAAGGTCAGGACTCAACCTAACAGAACCAGTAGTGTATAGAAACTAAAGATTTGTTTGGCAAAGTAACAAAGGAATTAATTGCAGCAGTACTTAAAATGAAATTGTCAAGACTACAAGCAATATGGCTAGTAGCCCCTGAATCAAGAATCCAATAACTACTGTGATAAAGGGAGTGTGTGGTAGAAACAACAGAGAGAACAAGAACTGAGGGAGACTCAATGTGATGGACCTCATTAGTGCAAGGAACAACAGTCTGAGCTAACTGTGATGAGAGCAATGAAACTAACATCTTGCATTGATCAGCAGTTATAGGCATGCTTTGAGAACTGGGCTCTGCTGGTCCAGAAACCTGATGAGCAGAATTCATGGATTTAGACTTATAGCCTGGTGGATATCCATGAATCTTGTAGCACCTCTCCATAGTGTGTCCTATGAGACCACAGTGAGTACATACTGGGCGATTTTTCTTGCCATGTTTCTTATTTGGTGGAGCTCTCACTGCAAAAGCGGCTTGTGTATCATTGTTCACAGAAGAAGCACCTATCTCTCGATGCTTCTCATCTTGAACCACCAAATAAAATACCTTATCAATATGGGGAATTGGATCCATTGCAAGAATTTGACCCCTAATGTGAGAAAAACTATCATTGAGTCCCATTAGAAACACCAACACATATTCCAACTGAATATAGTCAAGGAGTGGTCGAATTCCTCCACAAACACAATTACATTGAGGTTTCAGTTGTTGCAATTCTTCCCAAATGGATTTCAATTGCGTGTAGTATTGATTAACAGATAATGAACCTTGAGCAAGACTCACCAAATTCTTGCGAAGTTGATAAGTTCTAGGTCCATTTGTTTGTTGGAAACGATTCTTCAGATCTTGCCAAACAGCTGCAGAAGATCCACCATAAACGATGCTAGAAGATGATGTCTTTGGATACCGAGTTTAACAACCAAGAACACACGATGTCATCATTGCATTTCCAAATGGCTCTAACACGATCATCAGCATCCTCAGGATAGGGGAAGGAACCATCAACATATCCAAGCTTGTTCTTGTCATTCAAGGCCAATTGCATCGATCTGCACCAAGAATTGTAGTTATCGCCAGTGAAGGGCTGAGATACAAGCTGTAAGCCTGGATGATCTGAGGGCTGAAGGAACAAGGGATTCGCAAAATCATCTTGATTCGCCATTGATGAGGAAATCGAAAGCACATAAATGAGGAATTTCTGGATTGGAGAAGCTTGAAAGAACACAGAAATGGACGATTTATGGTAGAGAAGAAAAGAAGGGTTGAGAAAATCAGAGTGCGGAAGCGGAAGAAGAATAGTCTCATGATACCATATTAGAAGGGATAACAGAGAATTGTGCAAGAATGAATTGCATTCATTACAACAGCTTTCACAATGTACAAGCTATTCTTTTATACAAGATTTCTACGAGCTAACTACATGTTAACTAACTAACAGATCATAACTGAATCAGTTGTAACTAACTTAACTGAATTAACTGAATAACTAACTAAATACATATAGCTAATAAAGAGGAAGCGAATCGGTGTAGAAGGGTTAGTCGAGACGAGAGACGGAGAAACAGACGGGAAGAGGGTTGAACAGAGAAAGGTCTAGAAGATGTTTACAGGAACTTAAAAAATAAAAATAAGGGAGAAAATGAGAAATAGCTACTCACAAAGTGTAGGTAAAAGTGACTTCTAGTGACAGAAATAAAATGTAGGTAAAAGTTTCTGGAAGTGTCCATCACTAAATGTCATTTTTGTTGTTGTGATATTTGTAAGTATATAAAGATATGACATTATCTTTTTCAGTGACTTGTCTCATCATAGACTTTAATTTGATAATCTCTTATCCTATCTAATATGATAATTTCTTATCATATCTAATCCGATAATCTCTTCTTAGATCATTGTATCTTATCCTATTTGATATGATAACTTCTTACAAGAATTTAAATTCTAAATCCAATTTAAGTTGATTCATTTTGTCTTATGATATCTTGTCATATGATTCATGTAAGTCTTGCGAGCTATTTTGAATATTTAAATTTGATTATTCACTATTACCTTTTGAAGGATACCAAGATATGCTTGACATGCTCAACTTCTCAACTTGATCAGGCAAAAATTAAAAATATATAAGATTGCACCATATTGGAGGGGCAAAACATTTTCATCCACATAAAGATGGCTGAAGTTGAGCTAAAGTCGAAATGCCGGACCTGAAAAGACAAACTAAGGCTTAAAGAGGTTGACTGAGCTAAAATTGAAATGTCAGGCCTAAAAGGTTGACCGAGCTAAAGTCGAAATGCCGGACCCAAAGAGGCAAAAAACCGGTTGCCCACCGAGGTAAAGAGCCAGTAGCCCACCGAGGCATAAAAAACTGGTTGCCCACCGAGACAAAGAACCAGTAGCCCACTGATGCATAAAAAACTGGTTGCCCACCGAGGTAAAGAGCTGGTAGCCCACCGAGGCAAAGAACCAATAGCCCACCGAGGCATAAAAAACTGGCTGGCCACCGAGATAAAGGGCCAGTAGCCCACCGAGGCATAAAAAAACCGGCTGCCCACTGAGGAAAGAACCAATAGCCCACCAAGGCATAAAAAACTGGTTGCCCACCGAGACAAAGATTGCTCGAGAAAAAATTATAATTCTGAAAATCGAGCTAAAATCAAAAAACCTGAATGGTTAAAAAAACTAAGTTGAATACAAAAGTTACAAGAGCGGGTCGAGCCAAAACTAACAGTTGGGAAAACTTAAAATTTCCTAAGTGTTAGAAAAAATTAGTATCCGTGAAAAAAAAAGGCAAGACTTGGGATAATATTCTCAAAGCACGAAGTCGTTAATATTATCGGATATAGTCAAAAAAGTACAAAAGGATATTGCCAAAGGTACAAAATATTCTAAAACAAGAAGAAAATCCCCTAAGTTACTCACGAACATCCCCATGAGCAACAACTTCATCTTCTCCAATCACTGCATCTGGATTGGAGGGAAAAATGTTTTCAGCTTGGGGGTGGCAACCGAGGATGGCTCCACTACATCCACTCCATTTCCTTTGTTGCCCTCTTCTTCTTCTTCAGCTTGCTTTTCATTCTTTTCTTCCTCTTCTTCTTCTTCTTCTTCTTCTTCTTCTCCTCTTCATGGCTCCACTGCATCCACTCCATTTCCTCTGTCGCCCTCTTCTTCTTCTTCAGCTTGCTTTTCATCCTCCTCCTCCTCCTCCTCCTCCTCCTCCTCCTCCTCCTTCTTCTTCTTCTTTGGTTTTCTTCTTCCTCATCTTCAATCTCGGATAAAGGAACCATAACCCCATCTTTATTAAAATCCTTGTCCACATTAGTTCTTGAGAGATCAGCATCAGGAAGGAAGCATTGAATCTGCTTCACAGCACGAGAAAACCCAGAAACATGTTCCTTCATGATCTTAGCTTTCTTAGCTTCAGCTTCTTTCAGCTCGGCTTGAAGCTTGTGCTTTGCCTTCATTTCAGCATCAAGAGACTACTGAAGTTTCTCTAGTGAGGCTTGAGAAGCCTTGGCAGCCTTATGAAAATTGATCTTTTCATTTCTCTCATTAGAGAGTTCGGATTGAAGGGAAGGATGGGCTTTCTCCATATCGGAGTATCGAGTCTTCAGCTTGCCAATAGACCGAGCATGTTCTTCACACTTGGTCAAAACCTCAGCAAGTTCATCTCAAACTCGCAAAGCGTGCGCAACATCAGCTTTCATGACCTCCATCTTTTTCACATTGTCTGAGAGCTCATGACTCCAGAAGCGAGTGATAGATGAGACTCGAAGACGTCGGAATACACGTTGCAGCAGCTAGGGTTTTGATTAACCCTATTTGTGTAGCTATAGAATAAGCTTTGAAAATGATGCAACAAGGGTCAGATAATATGAGCTCGTCCATACCTCATTAAAATTCCTGCACCTCTTTCGAACTCGAAGCTTGGTGTATTGGCTGAGAGCATAAAGGTAGATATCAACACTAAAGTTAAGCTCGTTTTCTCTCGTAAAGCTTTTACGCTCTTTTGTGCTCAAAGCATGGGGGCTTGTGTACTATGTAACATCCTAGGAATTTACTATAATTAAGTTGATAAATATATATATATATTGGTTATTAAAATGTATAGTATAAATAAAATATAATTAAGAGGTTTAGTGTGAAGAATTTAATAGTATAAGGATTTATTGAAATTACTTAATTATTTTAAAAGAATATAATATATATATATATATATATATGTGTGTGTGTGTGTGTGTGTGTGTGTGTGTGTGTGTGATAGTGGCGTACAGGTACAGGGCCTTGTGCCCACTTCCATATTTTTGCCAAAATAAATTTAAAAAAAAAAAAGAAAAAGAAAAAGGATACTTGGGCGTTAAGCCCAAGCAGCCAATGCTTTGGCCAAAGGAAATTTTTAAACCTAAAAAAACGCTAATGCCTGCTGCTATATATATATATACCGGTTACTGTGCGTTTGGTTGGTAACGCCGTAGCGCAGTGCGTGGGAAGGAAGAGGTCTCTTAGATGTGTTTCTTTTGTTTGGCAGTGTAATCGTGACGCTGAAGGGAAAAATATTTTTTTTTCAGAGACAGTAGTTTTATCATACATATTTTTTTTAGCACATTGGAAGTCTGCAAAAGGTGAGTAAAAATAACTTTTCTCACACTTTCATGGTGCAAATAATTTGATGCTTCTACATGTAACTTTGTCTTTTGGAAATAGTAAAATATTTTAGGGTCCTTGATTCTTGATATGAGATTCTTAAAATATTTTGGGTTCACATAAAGGCTTAAAATATTTTTAGGTAATTCGATGAATTGATCCAATAAACATATTTTCCTGGAATTTAGAAATAAATTTTAAATTGCTGCACAACTCTCACGTTCTCCTTTTTACATTACTACACGGTCTTGTTTCCCAGCTGGTATGTGACTTTATTTTTCTCTCAAGTGTGTGGCTCTGCTTTATTTCCATGTACTATTGATGTTGATTTCAAAATCCACTGAACCAATCCTCACAGGAACTGGTTTCATGCCCACAAATTTAAGTTGCTCCACTATGTGTGAAGTTTTGACTTCACTTTGACAAAGTGAAATCATATTTTAATTGAGTTAAATTTCCAAGTCTGTGTCTTACGGTTTTTACTGGCTGAAGTGCGTTGATATTTTATTTATTTGGACCCTGTTCCATTCATGCTTAATTATAGTATGAGTCGGTTATCACTTCTATTATTGTTAATAAATATATTTGTGGTTGATTAGCATGCTAGATGATATTATAGTGTTGCCTTAGCATGACATAATATTATTGTTATTGAAGCATAGAGTTTGAAAACCTTGATAGTCATCTGGGATGACATATCGCATTACACATGAGTTGGTCATCACCTTCTGGGAAGGGATGATGGTATACATTCTATTCCGGGAATAGAATGGAGATATCACCATCTGGGATGGGATATCAGATGATTAAAATATTCACATCTGGGAAGGAATATTACTAGATACCTCCATCTGGGATGGGGAAGGCAGTGGGACACCATTGCATGGATATGAGCTCATAGACCTTAGTGGATATGGGATTCACACCGGTTCTGGGAACCCAAGAGTCAAGTTAAGTGATTCTGGGAATCACCGAGTCATGTTCGTGGAGTTGCATTGTGTAGAGTTTGCATGGTGAATGTGATTAAATGCAATGAGATGTGACCGTTGCTGAGCTTATGAGTTTGTACTTAAAATGCTTGACATTAATTTTATTTATATATATTTATTATTTTGGAGGTTTATTATATTCCGGTTACTGCGCCGGCTGAAAACAACACTATTTGCGAACCCTTTCATCAAACGATTATTTTTATTCACTAGGATTATATCTCATTAAAAGTGTTGTTTTCGGAGTACGAGGACGACATCACTGGGACTGGAGAGGATTGAAGACCTAGCGAATTTTCTTAGTTATTATTCCTAGCTTGGTTAGTATTTTCTTAAATAAGGAGCCGTATGTGGCTAGACGTTTTTATTTATTTATCCTTGGGATTATTAGTAGACGTCCGGTTTTTGAGGCTTGGGTTTTTTTATTTGGATGTATGGATTTATTATTATATTATCGCTTGATACTTTATATCTATTTTAATTAATATGAGGTATTTTCAAACCCGATTAAGTCGCGAAATTTTTATGACAAGTTTATTTAATTTAAAACTATTTAATGGATTTTTCATTGATTTTGTTTTGGGTTATTAATGTAACGAAGGGCGTTACATACTGGTCGAGATATTCATCACGGTCACCGAGTTTAAGTAACGGATGTTAGAAGATCAACATAACAAATCCTGGAGTTTACCGATACTAAGGTCAAGCTCGGCTTCTCTCATAAAGCTTTTACGCTCTTCTGAGCTCAAAGCTTGAGAGACTTGTGTATGTAACATCCCGAAAATTATATATGTGTTTATTTGATAACTATATTTATTAATTGGTCAAATATATTAATTTTTATGTGATTTGACTTATTTGATTTTATTTGCTTATTAAACTATGTTTTTACTAGGTGCGTTAACACTATGTTGTTACACTATATGCACGCTTGCTAGGCAATAGCATTACACTATTATTCTTTGTTTAGAAAAATATTTCAAATAGTATGATTGAAAGAAATTTATTTTCATATTTTACTCTATGTTTTGGATCATTAATTTCCTTGGTTGATAAGTTCAACCATCAATGTTTACTCTAATTCAAATTTTTAAATTATATATTTATTACTCTTTATTTTAGATGCAAGGGCCAAAATTTATTTATATTCTAGACTTAGTTTCAATCACTCCAATTTTACTCACAATCAAAACTTAAACACATTTTGGCATTTATTTTCTCTAGCGCAGGACTTGCATGCGTGGACTCCCCCTCACCTTTTCTTCCTTCTTCTCATTTACTTCCTTCTTCTTCCTCACATCTTCTTCTTCCTCCTCCCTTCAAGTTATCTCCTTCTTATTTCTTGTTGGAACTAACCCGCGCCGTCGCTGGCCAGCCGCCCTTCATCGCTCGTCCAGCCGCCGCTCAACACCAAGAGCGTGCCATTTTGCGTCACTGTACGCGTAGCTGTCTGCGTCGAAACGTTGCCGCCCGCCGCCTTCGGTCTGGTAAGCACCACCTTTCATGGTGGTTGCCACCATTTATGTTCATCTTAAGCTTCTTCTTCTTCTTCTTCCTTGAGACATACATTTTTCTTTTGGTCATGGTTGTTAAACCAGATGGCCACCGCCACGAACCGCCGCGCCAGCCACCACAGCACCACCACAAGTTCATCTTCTTCCTTGGGTGAGTGGTTTTCTCACATTCCTTTGTCCATTTCAAGAAACCCCAATTTATCCTCAAACCCTAACCTTAGGTTTTGATTTTTGAAATTAATTGGTGTTTTATGCAATTGGGATCATGATTAAGTGTTTCCCTAAACCAATTTTGTCAATATCTATTAATTTGATTTTTTCCCAATTTTCTTCATGAATCTAAAATCCCCCAAATCTGTTTTGATTTAATTTAGGGCGGTTTTTGAGAAATTAAGTATGTTAATAAGTTATATCTATAGTGTTAATGTTGAGTAATTAATTTGGTGAATTCTATGTTGGTTTCCATGCTTGGATCATCTCTCTGGGTTGTCGTTCATGTTCGTGCTTGCTCCGGGGAAGCAGAAATTGCTCTCTGGGAACTCTGGCTGAAACTGACTGCATTTATGGCAAGTGACTGAAAGACTTCAAACGTCACTTTAAGGTGGGGGGAAGATAATTCTCTAGGTGTAGAGAGAATTGAGAAACAAAAAAGGGAGTTCTAGAGAGAGGGAGAGGGGGGGGGGGGGGGAGAATTAGAGAGAGGGTTAGAGTTTGAGAAAGGAGTCCATCAAGAAACCCTAAACCACCATTGTGAAGCTGGAACAGCTTCCGAGAAGTCATCACCATGCCTACTTACACCGTTGGATTGTGTCCAAATTTGATATGGAGGTTCTGGACTAGTGATTATTGATATCCAACGGTTATAAGTTCTGTAAATTTTCCAGAGTAGGAGTTATTCAGCCTAGAAGTTGGAGTTGAGTTCAACTCGGGTAGCTCCAGACCAGTCATCTTGAGAGGTTCATCCCAAGCTCATCCACCGTTGGATCGAGATGAAATTTTTTGATAAGGTAAAGGGAAGGTCGTTCTTTAATCTCACCATTTAATTTTGTAAACAAATGTATGGCTTGTGAGATATGAGACCAAATCAGTGGTGGATTTTGTGGTGTTTGCTGCCGATTTTGAGTTCCTTACAATTTGCCTTTCACAATGTGTTTCGTAGGAGAATTTTGAGGTTCGAAGACCCTGTTTCTGAGCAAGGCATAATCGAGGAGTTCGAGGACGCTTCGTTGATAATGTGATTTTACATGATGTTTGCTGTACACTTTTGCATGCATATTTCATATAGATTAGGCATTATTTAGTTGATTTTATTAGATTTTCCTTTGGAACGGGTGAAGGTGGTTTTGTGTGTTGTTTTGCAGGAATTAGTGAGAAATTTGGTTAACTTAGAGCCAAGGGAATGAAGAATCAGAAAGAATGAAATTCTGGGAATGCTCGCCCCGCGAATCATATGATGAGTGTGATTTCACCTCATTTTCCATGTACATTTCTGCATGCATTTGCATATAGTTAGGCCAATTTAGTGTTGATTTTGTATAGTTTTTTCCTTTGGAACGGATGAGGTGGTTTCTGGTGTTGTTTTGCAGGATTTAATGGAAAAATGCCCAGAAATCAGCCTTGGTGGAGCTTGGATGAAAAAAGAGCTTAAAAGTGAAGATTATGAGCCAAGCAGAGAGTATCACGGCCTGGCCGTGATGGCCCTCACGGCCGTGAGGGAGCAAAGAGTCAAGAAAGATTGAGCCAAAAGTCGAAGTCGTCACGCCCGGCCGTGATGGCTATCACTAGCCGTGACCTCGCTAGTTGGAAAAGTCGAAACGATCACGGCCTAGCGTGATGGATATCACGACCGTGATGAATAAGTGAATGAAGAGGCGCCCAAGTCGAGAGACCATCACGGCCTGGCCGTGATGGCCATCACGGCCGTGACGGGCGACGGCACCTATAAATAACAAAGACAAACAGATGAAAAATGGGACGAACTTCTAACCTAAAATAATCTGCACCGGGAGGCGTGGATGAGGCCGGTGGCTGGAGAGGGTTTCTACCCAAAAAGGGGGCGTTTTCTCGCTTCTTGGATGGAGAGAAGATTGGAGGAAGCTTGTCTATGAGTGTTCTTCATCCCTTCTCTTTTTCCTTTTTGTATTTCCTTATCATGAGTAGTTAAATCCCCATTGTTGGGGTTAGATGTAACTTTTCTGAACTTGTTGTAATTGATTTGGTATTTTAATACAAGTTTCTATTTCGTTATGAGTATGTGATTCTGTGTTTAATGCTTTCCTTGGATTAGCTACCCATAGGAATGATTTGTTGCTTTGATAGATGACTGGAAGGTTGGTATTAAGGCATGCTCATGAATCATATGCCAAGTAGGTCAAGAATCTAGACATAGGTGTTGGCTGCTTGCAATCTTATAAGTCTTAACTTAATGCAAAATCTCAAGTTATTCCACCTAAGACATTAGGGTTTAATTTGGGGTTTTAGGCTCAATGCACCTAAGACATTAGGCTTGAGTATTTTAGAAAAGGCTTGATTGGCATAATTTAATTAGGACTTGTGTTAGAAGCCATTTCATTGCAACTAAGGGAGAATTAGTGTAGTCTAACCCTGACAATTCTAGCCACATTCCTGTTTGCATACCAAGTGTTTGACAAAATTCCCAAAAGACCAAAAATATTGTTTTGCTTTCTTTATTTCCTGTTTTAATCTCTCATACTTTAGTTTAGTCTAGATAGTTGTTAAATTTGTGAATTGGTAATTGACAACCAATCCCTGTGGATACGATAACCGGTCTCACCGTTTTATTACTTGTTTGCGACGAGGTGCACTTGCCTTTAATTATATTTCTAAAAATACACGCATCATCATACCTCGCCCCGCGACCCTGAGAGCTGACTGTTCCAGAGAATTGTAACATCTTCTGGTTCGCGTCGCGAAGACATACTCGCCTCGCTAGTATGGAAGAGCGCCCAGTGCTAGGAGTGGGCGCCCAGCGCCAAGGAGGCAGAGCATCAGACAGAGAGCACTGTTTTGGGCGCCCAGCACTTAGATACGAGCAGACCAGAAATTTAATGTTCGCCTCGCGAGATACAGCTCGCCCCGCGAGTGTGCGAAAAGCAGAACCACTGTTATAAGTTGTTTAAGGCATAATTGGAAGGGACACGAGAGAATTGGAAAAGGTTACGAGTTTGGAAAGCAAAAAGAGTTCTTGGAGGGGAAGCACTTGGAGGCTGCGGCTGGGATAGGGTGCCAGCCCTAGAAGGGAGCTGAGTTAGGGGGTTGCTGTGACGACAATGGTAAGCTTCAATGGAGTTCTCCCTTTCCTCCTTTCTCTACTGCTTTTCGGGTTTGGCTTTCTCTGTAGTTATGAATAGTTAAATCCCGTTTGTTGGGATTAGATGTAACCAAATTGATTATTATGTATTTATCTTGACTGATTATTCTGTGTTCATGTCTTCATATTAGTGATTAATTTTCTGTGCTTAATGCTTGTTGTGGCTAGCACCCCCATGACTCAATTAGTGTTTTTGTATGTAATGGAGACGTTCATATCAGAACTGGAACTGAATTTTAATCACCTAGTAACCCTTTCGTCTAGAGATGGAGTTTGGTTTGCTAGTAATCGCGTAATCCCTAATCCTAATGCAATTTCATTAATCTAGGCCACCTGAGAGATTAGGGTCTATTAGTGGAATTAGGCTCTTGTCATCCGAGAGATCGTGGCTTGAGTAGCTTAGTGGATTGATTTTAATATCTGAAGCATGAATGGGAGGTATCTAGTCCTGATATTGCATGAGATAGAGGTTTGGTGAAGTCTAGTCCCAACATATCTTTCTGCACTCCAAGTGTTTGTAAAAAGTCCCCAAAAAGACCAAAAACATTTTATTGCTTTTATTGTTTTATTTTTCTGTTTTGATCTCTCTTGATTAATAGTTTAGTCTAGATAGTTGCCGAGTTTGTGAATTGGTACTTGACATCCAATCCCCGTGGATACGATAACCGATCTTACCACCGTATTACTTGCACGACTAGGTATACTTGCCCAGATCCGTCAGCATTCGTTTTAGTTCGTTTCATCTCGTTCCGTTTAGAGCACGATTCTCCGGGTGGGGGAAAGAAACTATTTAACGTCGGAAACGGCACGGTGACATCTAATTCGATAATGGCGTAGGGCGACCCAAACCCTACACAATAGCAAGTAACGGGAAAATGTCTTGATTGTGAGATATGAGACCAAATCAGTGGTGGATTTTGTGGTGTTTGCTACCGATTTTGAGTTCCTTACAATTTGCCTTTCAAAATGTGTTTCGTAAGATAATTTTGAGGTTCGAAGGCCCTGTTTCAGAGCGAGGCATAATTGAGGAGTTCGAGGACGCTTCATTTTAGTTCGTTTCATCTCGTTCCGTTTAGAGCGCAACTCTCCAGGTGGGGGAAAGAAACTATTTAACGTTAGAAACGGCGCGGTGACATTTAATTCAATAATGGCGTAGGGCGACCCAAACCCTACACGATAGCAAGTAACGGGCAATGTCTATACCACATTGAGGACTGCCTAGTGGTACCGATGATGATATAGAAATTGTGCGTTTATCGCCGTTACGCTATATATATATATAATTTTATTATTTGGTGATTGTCTGCTGGACTGCATTGCTTGGTTGAATTGAATATGTGAACATGTATGATAATTTCGAAATATGATTATAGTTATTATTATGTTTTAGTAATGATGACTCTGATAATATGATGACTTTGATAACATGATGACATGATGAATGTTATGGTTGTGATTAGAGGATTGAGTAAATAATAAGTTATGTTGAGACATGAGGTTGTATTGGGGATTTCATACGATATGTGATAGCAGTGCCTAACCGAGATGATTATCGTGATATGATGATGAGATTGATGAGATAAGATTATTTTGAGGTTATCTATGTGATTATGATGAGCGGTTAAGGCACTAGGGGGTGACCTGAAACATGGTCTGTGATATGGTGGACCTGAAACATGGTCGTGTGGACCTGAAACATGGTCGTAGGGGTCTATTCCTCGGAGGGAGAATTCCCGGGGTTTAGGCTACGGCGGACCGTCCCAGACATGATTTCATTCTAGTTGCAGCTATAGTTCATGCGTTGCATGAGCACACTGACCGTGGTTCGGAGGTGTGCACCGGATTGTGTAGCTATAGTGCCATTGCTTTGCATGGGCATCCTCCATTCGTGGATGAGGGTGTGCATCGGAGACTTAGGGACGTGTCGATTATATTGATGTGATATCCGGATATGGCCGATACCTGATGAGATTATTCATACAGCATTTGCATTGCATCATGATGGAGGATAGAGGAACGATCCTAGACGTGGATTGAGGATGATTGTGTTATATATATATATATATATATATATATATATATATATATTCATACTTTGGAGACGGATGTTTAGTGTGTCATTATTTAATTAAATGTTGCTAAACCCTTTTTACATTTGATGTTATATGGCTTCTTATCCCCTTTTCTTTTGTTGTGTGTTTGCATATATATATATATGTGCGTGTGAGTGTGTGTGTGTGTGTGTGTGTGCTTTGTTTCACATATTCAGATATAGCTGATGGTGCACTTGGATCACCAGTGGATGACGCAGGACCCAGGGTTTCCCACCTCGGAAACCTTTGAGGTCGAGTGGATCGATCCGAACGGGTGGCTTGTGGACCCAGTCAACCGCTTCGTGGTATATACAAGTCTGATGTTCATTACCTCTGGGCTAGGACAGGGACCGCCCATAGCCTTTACCGGCACATTTCGCTTTGGTACTACACTCCTGTTCCCGATCGGACAGTCGGATGGACATGTACCGCCCATGCCACCGATGTCAGGCCTGGCCCCGGTTCCCTTCATGGTACCCTTCGAGGTACTTGTGCCCGGGCTTGCACCAGCACCCGCACCAGCGCCAGAGCCCGAGTTGGTACCCATCCCGGAGGAGGACCCGGTTGCCCCCACCCAGGACCTAGCACCCCTTCCAGAGGTACCTGCACCTCCAGAGGTCCGGGCTACAGTTTCAGAGTCTTCGCGGGTATCTTCCAGACGACTACACCCCCGTGATAACAGGCTTTACCGACAAAGGTTTCAGAGACAGTCGGACAGGAGCTCTTCCAGTGAGAGTGGAGGAGTGTTCGGACCTGCCGGACCCCATGATACAGACGAGGGTGGTAATGTACGATGGCTCGGGTCAGTGCCATCAGTATAGGTGTGAGCGAGGTTTTACTGTATTTTGAGAGGGGACGGGGTGTGGAGTGCATCGGTGAGGCATCTTCCTTTTGGCTTTTGATGTATTTTGTTGATGGCACTAGTTTGTATATATCGGGATTCTACGTGACAGGAATCCCATGACAGCTCTGTACTTGCATGTCTGTATATATATTTATAGTTATGCGCTGTATGTTTGTTTACATATGTTGTTTATAATTTAAGTTTTAAATTTTCTGCCTTTTTAATATATCCGATTAATGCTAATAATACGATTAGGTCTAAATATTATGGGTTTTCTTTAATGGGATGTCGGGACGTCTTGTTAAGTCTCTAAAATGTCTGATGTGCATTTCCCTAAGTTTTGATGAAAACAAAACATTGGTTAATGATTTAATTAACCTTCATATTGGTTGCTAACCTATCTATCGAGTGTGCAGATTAAATAAGAGAATTATTCGTCCAACACTGTAGTGATTGAAGCTCGCGTCCATCGCAAGTGATTGAAATGCACGTCCAACACTGTAGTGATTGAAGCTCACGTCCATCGCAAGTGATTGAAATGCACGTCCAACACTATAGTGATTGAAGCTCACGTCCATCGCAAGTGTTTGAAGCGCACGTCCAAAACGCAGTGAAAGCCAGTGTCCACTAAACCGATGAAAGCCAGCGTCCATCAAAGTATCAGAATGGTCCGTCCAATGACGTGGCATTTGGAGCGTGTCCATCAAAGTATCAGAAAAGCCCGTTCAGTGAGGTATCAGAATTATTCGTCCAATGACGTGGCATTTGGAGCGCGTCCATCAAAGTATCAGAAAAGCTCGTCCAGTGAGGTACCAGAATTATCCGTCCAATGACGTGGCATTTGGAGCGCGTCCATTAAAGTATCAGAATAGTGCGTCCATTAAAGTATCAGAATAGCACGTCCACTAAGGTATCAGAATGGCTCGTCCAATGACGTGGCAAAAGACTATCGTCCACTAGAGTAACCGAGACTCTCGTCCACTAGAGTAACTGAGACTCTTGTCTACTAGAGTAACTGAGACTCTCGTCCACCAGAGTAACTGAGACTCTCGTCCACTAAAGTAACAAAGGCTCTCGTCCACTAAAGGTGACAGAAGCGCTCGTCCACTAGTATTTGGACTTGCCGAGTCCTTAATATGGAGCTCATCTACTAGCCCGAATGAAAACTCAAATGACTAGATAGACGTGATTATTTTCAAGATGGAAGCACTTATCTTATGAACGCGAATTCTATAAAGATTATCAGAATCCTAGTTCAAGAACCAGAATGAGACTTGAAGCCTTCTCTCCTACTCAGTTTCACGATTATCAAGAAAAGTCAGAAGTTACTCTCTCAAGCAACCTTGGATAATCAGAACCAAAGACCAGTTAAAGAATGCTTCCAACGTGCTTTATTCCCTAGTACCTCTGGACTTACACGAAAAGAGAAGTGTACTCAGTAAAGTACAAAAAGCTTTCTACACAACTCTGATATGGCTGTAGCACGATGAATAAAGCCATGATCCTTCATGTTAGAGTACAACCAATGACTCTATTGCATTAATGACTACCCAGAACGACTCTATTGCATTAATGGCTGCCCAGAACGACTCTATTGCATTTAATGAAGTTCTGCTTGAAGCCAACATCTGAGGGAATGTCTCTAACGGATCTTAAATGCTTGAAGACCATAAATACAGAAGTCATTGAAGATGAAGAAAAAGAGAATACACATTGCATTAAAACGCCATTACTCTGCATTAATTTCTTCATTCTTTTATTTTGTATTCTTCAATCATTTTGAAGTTATTACACAGACTTTCCTAAACCTTACATTTAAACCACTCTCTGAGTGTTAGTGAAAGATCTGCCTGTGAGAAATTGTATTTATTACAAACCCAATCTCTCAAACAAACTAGAGTGAGCCTGAAGAGGCTAGGTGTGAAAATAATACTTGTCTTGATCCTGAAGAGGCTAGGTGTGTAAATAATACTTGTCTTGAGCCTGAAGAGGCTAGGTGTGCAAATAATACTTGAGTATGTAACCTTATCAGCTATAGTGGATAAATCTTGGTGCTACCAAGGACTGGACGTAACTATTTGTTTTGAAGAGTGAACCAGGATAAATAACCGTGTCAATCTCTCTTCCATTAAACTCTTTAATTGCCTTAGTTTTCTTATGTCTATCAAGTGGTGTGTTTGCAAAAGTCACTCGTCCATCCTGTATTCTTCCACTCGTCCAAATCCAGCCTTTTTGTTTGCGAAAAGATTTCAACTTTGCTTAAATTCTGATAAACACAATTCAACCCCCCTTCTTTTGTTTATAGTTATCTATTTCAGTTGGTATCATAGCCAGGTTCTGGGTTGAGCATCTAACTGTTAAGTCTCTAAAATGTTTGATATGCATTTCCCTAAGTTTTGATGAGAACTAAACATTGGTTAATGATTTAATTAACCTTCATATTGGTTGCTAACCTATCTATCGAGTGTGCAGATTAAATAAGAGAATCATTCGTCCAATAGTGTAGTGATAAAAACTCACGTCCAACACACAAGTGTTTTAAACAAACGTCCAGCACTGTAGTGATTGAAGCACACGTCCAAAACGCAAGAGAAACAAACTTGCGTCCACCAAAGTATCAGAAGGCCACGTCCACTAAAAGTATCAGAAAGTCGCGTCCACTAAAAGTATCAGAAGCGCGTCTGCTTAAGGTATCAGAATTATCAGTCCAATGACGTGGCACTTGGAGCGCGTCCATCAAAGTATCGAAAAAGCCCGCCCAGCGGAGGTATCAGAATTATCCGTCCAATGACGTAGCACTTGGAGCTCGTCCATTAAAGTATCAGAATAGCGCGTCCACTAAGGTATCAGAATGGCTCGTCCAATAACGTGGCAAAAGACTCTCGTCCACTAGAGTAACTGAGACTCTCGTCCACTAGAGTAACTGAGACTCTCGTCCACTAGAGTAATTGAGACTCTCGTCCACTAGAGTAACTGAGACTCTCGTCCACCAAAGTAACTGAGACTCTCGTCCACCAGACTAACTGAGACTCTCGTCCAGTAAAGTAACAAAGGCTCTCGTCGACGAAAGTAACAAAGGCTCTCGTCCACTAAAGGTGACAGAGGCTCTCGTCCACTAAAGTAACACAGGATCTCGCCCACTAAAGGTGACAGAAGCGCTCGTCCACTAGTCTTTGGACTTGCTGAGTTCTTAATATGGAGCTCATCTACTAGCCCGGATGAAAACTCAAATGACTAGATAGATGTGATTATTTTCAAGATGGAAGCACTTATCTTATGAACGCAAATTCTCTAAGGATTATCAGAATCGTAGTTCAAGAATCAGAAAGAGACTTGAAGCCTTCTCTCCTACTCAGTTTCACGATTATCAAGAAAAGTCAGAAGACCACTCTCTCAAGCAACCTTGGATAATCTAAAAGAATGCTTCCAACATGCTTTATTCCACAAAAAGGGGAGTGTACTCTGCAGAGTACAAAAAGCTCTCTGCCCAACTCTGACATGGTTGTATCTCGATGCATAAAGTCAGGATCCTACATGTTAGAGTACAACCAATGTTCCTATTGCATTAATGACTGCTCAGAACGACTCTATTGCATTAATGGGTGCTCAGAACGACTCTATTGCATTTAATGAAGTTCTGCTTGAAGCCAACATCTGAGAGAATGTCTCTAACGGATTCTAAATGCTTGAAGACTATAAATACAGAAGTCATTGAAGATGAAAAAAAAGAGAATACACACTGCATAAAAACGCCATTACTCTGCTCATTAATTCTTTTATTCTTTCATTTTGTATTCTTCAAACATTTTAAGTTATTACGCAGACTTTCCTAGACTTCACATTTAAACCACTCTCTGAGTGTTAGTGAAAGATCTGCTTGTGAGAAGTTGTATTTTTACAAACCCAATCTCTCAAGCAAACCAGAGTGAGCCTGAAGAGGCTAGGTGTGAAAATAATACTTGTCTTGAGCCTGAAGAGGCTAGGTGTTCAAATAATACTTGTCTTGAGCCTGAAGAGGCTAGGTGTACAAATAATACTTGACTCTGTAACCTTATCAGTTATAGTGGATAAATCTTGGATCTGCCAAGGACTGGACGTAGCTCTTTGATTTGAAGAGTGAACCAGGATAAATCATCGTGTCAATCTCTCTTCCCTTAAACTCTTTAATTGCTTTAGTTTTATTACGTCTATCAAGTGGTGTGTTTGCAAAAGTCACCCGTCCATCCTGTATTCTTCCACTCGTCCAAATTTAGCTTCTGTTTGCGAAAAGATTTTAACTTTGCTTAAATTCTTATAAACACAATTCAACCCCCCTTCTCGTGTTTATAGTTGTCTATTTCACTAACAGTGTAGAGGTAAAAGGTCCTGAAGAATAGACATGACGGCTGGAGCTAGTACAAGTGGAAGTCATCAGACTGAAGGAGCCTCCCTAACCAGAACTCCTTACTTCAATGGAGAAAATTACAACTACTGGAAAGATAGATTTCAGTGGATTATTCTATCCACAAACTCTGATATTTGGGATGTCATCACAGATGGTCCATTCATTCCCAAAAATGATGATAACACTGACAAACCAAAAGCTCAGTGGACTGGTGTTGAAAAGTCAAAATAGGAGCTTAACCACAAAGCCAGATATAACATCATCTGTGCTCTCAGTCCAAAGGAGTTTGAGAAGGTTTGTGCTCGTGACTTTGCGAAGGAAATATGGGATACTTTGGCTGTCACTCATGAAGGAACAGCTAAAGTCAAAGAATCAAAGATTTCCATACTTGTCAGAAAGTATAACCTGTTCATCATGGAGGAAGGTGAGTTTGTTGCTCTGATGATAGGAAGATTCCAAACTATAATCAACAGTTTGAAATCTCTTGGCAAAGTTTATACCGATGCTGAGAAGGTTGGAAAGATTCTGAGAAGTCTACCTAAACAGTGAAGACCTTTGGTCACTGCTATCTCCCAAGCCAAGGATCTCACTACCTTGACTATGGATGAACTTCTTGGAACACTCACTGTTCATGAGCAAGAACTTGGAGATGAAGTTGCACCAAAGAAGGGCAAGTCAATTGCTCTGAAAGCTGATCAAAAGTCAGAAAAAGTTTCCAAGGCTCTGAAGGCAGATGAGTCATCCAGTGATGCTGACCTATCAGAACTCGAGGATTCTGAGAGTGATGAAGAGTTGTCTCTCCTGACCAGGAAGATAAAGCTTCTCCTACAGAAAAAGAAGTTTAAGAGGGATAGGCCATTCAGAAGGTTCAACAAGGACAAAAACTTCAAAGAATCCACCTCAACAGACAAAAGTCCAATTGTTTGATATGAGTGCAAGAAGCCCGGTCACTTCAAGGCTGAATGTCCTCAACTCAAGAAGGCCCCTTCTAAGAAATTCTTCAAGAAGAAGAAGAAAGGAATGATGGCTACTTGGGAGGATCTGGAGTCAACATCTTCTGATGAAGAAACTGAGGAAGAAGTCAATCTATGTTTGATGGCCAACACTGAATCAGACTCTGATGATGAGTTACATCTTGACTATGAGGAATTACTTGATGCGTATAAGGAGTTGTTGGAGGAATCCAACTGCTTATCTAAAGCATTCAAATCCCTCAAGAGAGAGTATGTAAAGCTCACCAGTGAGCATAAACAGAAATCTCAAGAGTGCGAGAAGCTGGCTAAAGAGAACAGTGAGCTGAAGACTGATAAGTCTAATGAAGCTAAGATCTCAAGTGAAACATCACCATGTGAAGAAGTTGAAAAACTTCAACAGAAAGTGGAAGAGCTCACTTCTGATCTTGCCAAATTTGTTAATGGTAGAGACAATCTGACTGAGCTACTTGGCATTCAGAAGCACTCTCTTAACAAAGAAGGTATTGGATATGTCCATCAGACACATCATAAAGTATCAACTAAAGTTCCTACAGTATCTGTTAAGTCAACTGTAACCAAATCAACACCTATTTGTAACTTATGTGGAAAAACTGGGCATGTTATGTCTAAGTGTATCCATAAGAAGAGAAGGAAGTCTTTACAGACTCCTAGAAATAACAGAAAAGGACCCAGAAAAATATGGGTACCTAAAGATCAAATAATTTTTGTTGCAGATGTCCTCAACAGGACAAAGAAAACACCACTGCTGGTACCTGGACAGTGGCTGCTTGCGTCATATGACAGGAGAAAGGTCTATGTTCCTAGACCTCCAACTTAAGAAAGGAGGACAAGTTGCCTTCAGTGGAAATCAGAAAGGAAAAGTTATAAGAATTGGTACTATTGGTGGTAAACCCCCTCTTCCCTCTATATCTAATGTTCTTATGGTTAAAGGATTAAGACACAATTTGCTTAGCATAAGTCAATTATGTGACAGTGGTTTTGATGTTTCCTTTACCAAGGATGTATGCATAGTTAAAGACTGTAGTGGCAAAACCTTCTTTTCAGCTAAAAGGCAACAAAATCTTTATAAGATTGAACTGTCTGGTCTCTCAGATCAAAGTGTAACCTGTCTGATGTCTAAAGAGGATGAGAGATGGTTATGGCATAAGAAACTAGGACATGCTAGTATGAAACTAATTTCTGAATTAAAAAGGAATAATCTCGTGAGAGGATTGCCTGATATTAGCTTTAAGAAAGATGTCTTGTGTGATGCATGTCAGAGAGGTAAATAGATAAAATCAAGTTTCAAATCTAAAAACCAAGTATCAACCTCTAAACCTCTTCAGTTGTTACACATGGATCTGTTTGGACCAGTTAGTATTGCCAGCCTGCACTACAAAAAAAACCTATTTAGCGACCGAAGTTTCGGTCGTTAAACATGATAATTCGGTTGCTATATAGTTTGGTGACCGAATTAAGGGGGTAGCAGAAACCCTGGTGGCTAAATGTTGAGCGACCGAACTTGTATTTCGGTCGCAAATTGGCGACCGATATTTCGGTCGCAAAATTATATATTTCGGTCGCTGTATAGTTGGTCGCATGCTCAACTCACCTAATTTGGTGACCGATATTCGGTTGCTATTTCGGTCGCAAATTTTGATTTTTTTTTTTATTTTTCTGTAACTTAATCCTGCCGACCAAATATTGTTTTTCAACTATTACCCCATTGATTTTTAATTTCTGATATAAACAAAATACACCAATATTTTTTTTGAATAAATAGAAAACGTAAATATGATGTCCTAACGATCCAAAACACCACAGTCAATATGATCAAGAAAACAAATACATTAATTAACGCAAGTTTAATAATTGTTTATAAAAAAAAAAACACACCACAATCAATAAGTACTAATCAAAATATCAAAACTCATCAATCTTCCAAAGGGATGAACATGTAGAAGCGAGAACCCCCAAGATACTTAAACTTTGCCAATGCACCAGTGGACAACAAATACAACTCCCTAATACCATTTGTATCTGTTGCAAAATATGGGCGATCCTCATGGATTACTATATTCCCATTGAACAAATTTCCGCTTTTGTCTTTAATAGTTACAACACGCGGTATTTCTTGTCCCCAACGACGGTAGAATGATCGCGGGATTGAAATCAAATCCTGCAAATACACAAGAACAATTTATTAAAGATTAGTTTATGCCTTAACTATTATTACGTGAATCCGATCGTTATTCTTAAGTTGATGAGATACTGTACCTGGTCTATATGGATGACTGTCTCAAAACATTTAGTCGAATCCATTTTCTGATAAAACAATAAGGAAAACAAGTCATATGTCTAAACTTCATCAAGTGATAAAAATAAAAGATGGAAAGATCCATGTAGCATACTAGCATGTTAAAATAGAACAAAGAAATGCAACTTTACAGATTAGCAAACACAGTAGTTTTCAGGAAAGCGAGTGCTTTTACGTCGTTTTGAAGGATGGTCATAGAGAGGATTAGCATGGTTACTACCTTTGGATGCCAAATGGTGTTTCACAATCATTTCATCATAAGATTGAATAACTTAACTCATAAATCAATCTATCGCTTAACAACTAATGACATAAAACAAAACACATAAACCATTGACATGAACATTCTATAATCTCTCAATTAGAATACAGTACTACTATTAACAAGTAATTCCCAATTGAAATCACAGTATTACAAACAACATGTAAGTTACACCCTAAGGTCCCAAAATGAAGTCGGATTTAGACAAACGACCCCTCTATAGAAAGCTAAACAAGTCTAGTTTATAAATTTAAATTTAATTTTGGGGAAAAACATTCCAAAAAGTACAGTTTTAACCAACAAGCTGCCGCATTCAAAAAACAGGACAGCAATTGTCCTCTAACTTTTAACAGAATTTTCTTCATCAATACTCACTTAAAAACATCAAATTCAGTGCCTAAACTGTAGCAAATCGAGTCTAGTTTCTAACAAAATAAGAATCATAAACAAAATAGTTCTACAAAAATAGTTATAAGGAAAACACTGAACCTGTGTCCATACGGGTTTTCAGGACAGCAGCTATAACATCTCCTTGTAAGCAATATAACAAACACCTGTCAAGCAAGATCCTTTAACATATCTATTCTCACATATTGGAATATCAACACCATCACAAAATCAAAACCAAATTACAATACACATACAAATAGAAAATCAACTAATTAGAGCATGTATCAACAACTCCTAAGCTTGGATTGCAGCATACTTCAACAAATATATATTGAAGCATATTTCAATACAAACTTAAATAAAATATAGTAGCAAACATCCTATTGAGCTCCACTCTCCACTAACAAGACAACACATAATTGTCAAACACATGCATAACTTCTAAATTAGCAACACAAAACAAGCATCCCGCCTTTTTGACAGGATCACATCCTATTGAGCTCCGCTCTCCACTAACAAACAACACATAATTGCAAATGCATGCATATATATTAAATTATCAACACACAGTCAGCATCTTGCCTTTCAGGCAGGATACCTTCCTATTGAGCTCGGCTCTCCACTAACAAACAACAAGATATATAGTAGTGATAATAAGAAAAGATGGAAAGATCCATGTAGCATACTCGCCATTTTTCTTTTATGCATTTGAGTAATATGACTAATATAATAGCAATCACTTTCTTAAATTCAAACAAAAATTAAAGCAAAAATTGATATTAGCAAACTGAAAATATAGGCAGAAAAGCAAGGGTCAAATGCATATATTAGCATTCACCAAAAAAAAAAAAAGCATATATTAGCAATCTGATAACTGGTCTCAATTTAAACTCTGAAAATAGTTTATGAACATAAAAATCACATCAAGATAAACTATATGAATGAGATAAAAGTTAAGAAATGTCCTATAAAAAAATAAAAAATAAAAAATAAGAAATGTAGTGTGAAAGCCTGAAAGGCTTCTTAATCCACTTAGGAAGAAAAGTTCAGTTATCTAACTATTCCCCAGAGAAAAACTTGGCATTACCCCCAGAGAAAATTCTCAAACAACTCACGTGCATTTTTCATAATCAACTTAATTCACACAAACAACTTAACATCAAATAGAATTTTAGAACAAAGAACAAACAATAGACAACATAGACAACAGAGAACTTGTGGTCAGGATTTAACCACCATTATAATTTGGCTGAAGAACAGAACCACTAAATGTAGCAGAATGAGACCAAAAACATACCAGAGAATGCACAAACCAGAGGAATAGAGAGAGAGATAGTGGCGAGGAGAGACGAAAACATACCAGAGAAGGAGGAGGACGGCGGCACTGCTCTGGTGGTGCCGGCAACGGTGGCAGCTGTGCGGAGAAGGAGGGAACTGAGAGAGAAAAAGTTAGAAACATATATAGAGAGAGAGAGAGATGGAGAGAGAGAGCGGGGGGGAGAGCTTACCGTGATGGTGGTGGCCGGAGGAGGGGCGGAAGTCGTGAACCGTGGTGGCCAGAGGAGAGAAAGAGAGATCGAGTGAGAGAGAGAGGAAGAGAGATCACGAAATGAAAGAAGAAAGGGGTTTCTGCGTTTTTAGGGATTTTAATTTTTAGCGACCGAATATTTCGGTCGCTAATTCGGTCGCAAGGTTACCATTTCAAAATTTAAATTCATAAATTTAGGGACGAATTTGTAAATCGGTTGCTAAGACGCGCTCTTTTAATTTTTTTTTACGCATCGTTTAGCGACCGAATTAATATCGGTCGTAAATGTAAATAAAATTTAACCGTTGCATTTAATTTGGTCGCCATTTCGGTCGCTAAAAAGGCATAAAATTTTTGACATTTAAGTTCCTTTATTTAGCGACTGAAATAGCGACCGATAACCCTGCTACGCTCTATTTCGGTCGCTATTTCAGTCGCGAGATTAACTCTAATCAGTCTTCCATGTAGATCCTATAATCGGTCGCCATTTTGTCGCCAAAAACAACCAAAAAATTCGGTCACTATTTTCGGTCGCTAAACAACCTTTTTTTTGTAGTGTTGATTGGAAGAAAATATGGATTTGTCATAGTTGATGACTATTCTAGATACATATGGGTACTCTTCCTAACACACAAGGATGTGTCTTTTAAGGGTTTCTCAGTATTCTGCAAAAGAGTACAAAATGAGCAAGGTTTCTGTATTTCTACTCTTAGAAGTGATCATGGGGAGAATTTGAAAATGAGCAGTTTAGACAGTTACGTGAGGAGAATGGAATCTCTCACAATTTCTCTGCACCTAGAACTCCACAAGAAAATGGAGTGGTTGAGAGAAAGAACAGATCTCTGCAAGAGATGGCTAGATCTATGCTCAATGAAAATAAACTCCTTAAGTACTTCGGGCAAAAGCTCAAATACTTGCTTGTTATGTACAAAATAGAATACTTAGTAGGCCTTTTCTAAAAAGGACTCCTTATGAATTGTGGAAAGGAAAAAGCTCCAACATATCTTATTTTCATGCTTTTGGATGTGAATGTTTTATTCTGAATACCAAAGATAATCTTGGAAAGTTTGATTCTAAGGTAGATAAAGGTATTTTCGTAGGTTATTCTGAAAAGTCTAAGGCTTTTAGAGTTTACAATTTAAGAACTTGTATTATTGAAGAATCTGTTCATGTTAAATTCAATGATGGATTAAAGACGATAAAGAACTATCAGATCTAGAAGATGATCTTGCAGGTCTTGATATAAACAAGACAGAAAGTCAACAACCCGATCTAACCAAAACAGAACCTGTGCCTGAGGCTGAAAGACAAGTGGAACAGACCAGTCAGCAGACAAGTCAAGATCTTCATGATGATCTCAAAAGGGATTGGAAGTTCAACACTCATCATCCTAAGGATCTTATTATTGGAAATCCTTATGAGGGAGTAAGAACCCGATCCACATTAAGAGAAACAAGCAATGTGGCCTTTATTTCAGATTTGGAGCCTAAACGCATTGAAGAAGCTCTTGAGGATGAAAGATGGATTCTTGCTATGCAAGAAGAACTTAACCATTCACCGAAAATGATGTCCAGACTCTTGTCTCTAAGCCTAAAAACACGTCAGTTATTGGAACAAGATGGGTCTTCAGAAACAAATTGGATGAAGATGGTAAAGTTGTCAAAAATAAAGCAAGGTTAGTAGCTCAAGGCTATAACCAACAAGAAGGTATTGATTATACTGAAACCTTTGCACCTGTAGCTAGAATAGAAGCCATACGCATCTTAATGTCATATGTTGCACAACACCAAATTACCCTGTTTCAAATGGATGTAAAAAGTGCTTTTCTAAATGATATAATTGAAGAAGAAGTGTATGTTAAACAACCCCCTGGTTTTGAGGATACTGATAAACCAGATCACTTTTTCAAACTTAAAAAGGCATTATATGGTTTGAAACAAGCACCTAGAGCATGGTATGATAGACTCAGTTCTTTTCTCATGCATAATGGTTTTACTAGAGGACAAGTAGACATTACTCTGTTCAAAAAATGCTCTAAAGAGAACTTTATTATAGTTCAAATATATGTTGATGATATTATTTTTTGAGAAACTAATGAAAAGCTGTGCAAGGAATTTTCAAATCTAATGCAAGCTGAATTTGAGATGAGCATGATGGGAGAATTGAAGTTCTTCCTTGGATTACAAATCAAGCAGACAAGTGATGGAATTTACATTCATCAACAAAAATATACCAAGGAGATACTCAAGAAATACAAAATGGAAAATGCAAAGCTCATGAAAACCCCTATGCAACCCAATGCAAAACTAAGCAAAGATGATGAAGGTAAAAAGGTAGATCAAACTGTCTACAGAGGTATGATTGGCTCTCTAATGTACTTAACTTCAAGCAGACCTGACATTCAATTTAGTGTCTGTATGTGTGCTAGATTCCAATCTGATCCTAGAGAATCTCATCTTAAGGTTGTTAAAAGAATATTTAGATATTTGCTTGGAACTACTAATCTTGGTTTGCTGTATTTAAGATCAAAAGAATACAGATTAGTGGGATATTGTGATGCTGATTTTGCTGGAGACAGAATAGAAAGAAAAAGCACCAGTGGAGGATGTCACTTCATTGGAGCAAGTTTAGTCTCATGGTCAAGCAAGAGGCAGACAACCATTGCCTTGTCTCTCTTCTGAAGCCGGAATACATCTCTAATGCTAGTTGCTGCTCTCAACTCTTATGGGTAAAACATCAACTTGAGGATTACTCTATTTATGAACATAACATATCTGTATGGTGTGATAATTCGAGTGCTATATGCTTAACTAAAAATCCAATTCAGCATTTTAAGGCTAAACATATTGAAATCAAACATCATGTCATTAGGGATTATGTTCAAAAAGGCATCTTTGATATTAAGTTTGTTAAAACTGAAAATCAATGGGCTGATATATTTTCACTAAACCCCTCGCAAAAGATAGGTTTTTATTTATTAGAGATAATCTAAACATGCATTGCATTGTTGAATGACATGTCTGAATGTTAAGCTGTCTATGCTAAATCTGTCATTACTCCTATATACATGTTCTTTCAACTAAGCATTAGTTCGGGGGAGTAATGATACAATAGTTTAAGTGGAGTATGTCTAATATGCTTGCTTGCATTACTATGATTTTCTTAACATGTTATCTTGCCATTAACATATCACATAAATAAAACTTGATAACTCCTTTTGATGTTGACAAAAGGGAGAGATGAGAAAGAAATTGTGATTTGTGATAGAAATATGTTATAGGAGAATGGGAGAATGAATATGATATGACCTGTTCGCTTAAGAAAATTTCAACCTGTCTGATATATGTTATTTTTTTGTTGATATTTTCTGAGGTTCATTAAATCATCTCAATGTTTGTCATCATCAAAAAGGGGGAGATTGTTAAGTCTCTAAAATGTCTGATGTGCATTTCCCTAAGTTTTGATGAAAACCAAACATTGGTTAATGATTTAATTAACCTTCATATTGGTTGCTAACCTATCTATCGAGTGTGCAGATTAAATAAGAGAACCATCCGTCCAACACTGTAGTGATTGAAGCTCACGTCCATCGCAAGTGATTGAAACGCACGTCCAACACTGTAGTGATTGAAGCTCACGTCCATCACAAGTGATTGAAGCTCACGTCTAACACTGTAGTGATTGAAGCTCACGTCCATCGTAAGTGTTTGAAGCGCATGTCCAAAACGCAAGTGAAAGCCAGTGTCCACTAAAGGGGTGAAAGCCAGCGTCTATCAAAGTATCAGAATGGTCCGTCCAATGACATGGCATTTGGAGCGTGTCCATCAAAATATCAGAAAAGTCCGTCCAGTGAGGTATCAGAATTATTCGTCCAATGACATGGCATTTGGAGCGCGTCCATCAAAGTATCAGAAAAGCCCGTCGAGTGAGGTATCAGAATTATCCGTCCAATGACGTGGCATTTGGAGCGCGTCCATTAAAGTATCAGAATAGCGCATCCATTAAAGTATCAGAATAGCGCGTCTACTAAGGTATCAGAATGGCTCGTCCAATGACGTGGCAAAAGACTCTCGTCCACTAGAGTAACTGAGACTCTCGTCCACTAGAGTAACTAAGACTCTCGTCCACCAGAGTAACTGAGACTCTCGTCCACTAAAGTAACAAAGGCTCTCGTCCACTAAAGGTGACAGAAGCGCTCGTCCACTAGTCTTTGGACTTGCTGAGTCCTTAATATGAAGCTCATCTACTAACCCGAATGAAAACTCAAATGACTAGATAGAAGTAATATAAAAATTAAAATAATTTGTTTTGACAAAAAAATTAAATTCGCATCACGACTACCTCGGGCAATATGAGAGTGAAAGTAACGTTGCTAACCCAAAAATCCAAACAAGGACAAAGAAGATGGTGTTTGCTATTTCAAGCGCTATGATAGTATTTTACATGTAAGGCACTATTAATATTTAAGCGCTTCTTTTTTTTTTCTAAAAAAAATAAGGTGTAAAGTAAAGAAAGCATTTTTTCATAGTAACACTTTTAAATGTATATCTTTTAATGGTGTTTCCATGAGAAACTGTTATTAAAAACCTCCGTGCATTTTTTTTTTTTTGAAACGATTCGTCTTGAAACAAAGACGGTATTAAGTGTGCCCTATTAAAGATCGAATCTGACGTAGCATCAAATTGGGGTAGGGTCTTAAACTATAAAGTATGAATGAATTTATGTATAAACACTTTGTAATAGAATGAAAATCTTTATTATTAGGTTATACTCTTGACACAATTATTTTTGCCCTTTGATTCAATAGTGTGTGTTACATGATAGGAATCTTTAATTTCCTCTCTTAAATATTTTATCTCCCAAAAAATATATAATAAGTGATAATTATTTTTGAGTTAGAGTTGATTTAAGGCGTGATTGGATAGATAACTTAATGAAATGTTTATTTAGTAAGTTCTTATCAAAAGAGAAGTTACGATCTTAAACTCTGTTTAACTTATTTGATAAGGTTCTTTAACAAAATTATTAAAACAAATTAAAAAGAGGTTATGAAAATATTATAAATTCTTTCAAATAAGCTATAGACTCCTAGAAACATCCCACTAACCTAGCGTTATTTGATTCCTAGGATTCCCGTGGCCTACTAGATCCCTAACAACCGAACCCTGCCTATGGAACTCAATTATTTGTTCTCACCTTTTTCAGAGGAAATACAAGTCATTGATATGGATCCAAGTTCAACTGCAACAGCAAGCCAACCAATTTCACACTTGTTATCTTTAAAGCCATCCATTATCTCGAATCTGACTTTAACCTTCACTTAATCACTGTCTCAGCAACCTAAATACTATTACTTAGGCCCAAAGCACATGTTTCTGTCTCAAATAATGACGTTTAAACCATGAATGACGGTGCACCCCAAATGGCATGCTTTTTTTGTACTTTTTTGCAGTGACGAGGAATCACTTTCGTACGATAATTTCCCAAACCGTAGGTTTGACTCTCAAGTGCATTTCGTGATCATTACCTTTTCCTAGACACATCGCACCGCAAAAGATTGAGATATAAGGCTCTACAAATTACCTACAAAGGTGATTTAATTATTTTACAAAAATAATAAATAATTGTTCAATAATAAAAAGTTGTGCATACATCGACCTCAAGTAGAAATTTAGGTGGCATTTGGAAGAGTTTATTTAAGCTACTTTTAACTTATCTTATGACATAAGCTTTTATGCAGGATGTTTGACAGAACTTATAAAAATATCTTATGTCATCTCATAGGGAGTTTTGGGTTTGTTTTCATAAGTTACTGGGATAAGCTTATCAGTATTTTTAAAAGGAGCTTATGCTACACAGTGTAACATCCTAAAATTCTAATATAATTAATTTTTAAAAAAAAGATTAAGTTATAAAAAAATAAAAATAAAAATAAATAATAATGATATAATAAAAATAAGATATAAATGCTACATGCTATTCTTTGGGATATTGGACCTGATCAACCCAGTATTTCATTGGTAGTGAGCAGATTTATGGCGATTAATAGGCGAGGGACGAACGTTGCACTTGCACCAGCTTTGGATTGTATAGCCAGAGTTATACAAGCGCAGGCGGAGACTCTCCGTCAACTGAATAGGAATGGAGGTCAATCACTAATGGAGTGGTGGCAACCTAGGACCCTTAGCACGTGGGACTTTCCGAATTCAAGAAGAACAACCCGCCATCATTCTGAGGCAGCTTAAATCAAGGGAGGTGAATTTCTACAACTCGTACAGGAGAAAAGTTACTCTATTGTTCGATTCGGGAGCAACACATTCATTCATTTCATTTAAATGTGCTCAATTCTTAGAGTTACCTGTTACTAAACTGTCATATGATTTGTGTGTTTCTACTCCTGCTAAAGATAGATCGATGACTTCTTCTGTCTGACTGCAATGTCCTTTATGGTGTCAAGACCTGACTTATATTGTTGATATGATATGTTTACCCATGTGTGGTCTAGATATTATTTTGGGCATGGATTGGTTGTCTCGTAACAATGCTATTATTGATTGTGCTAGTCGAATTATTTCTTTCATTCCACGGTCCATGTCTGTTAACTCTCCTAAGACAGAACATCTTATCTCTGCTGCCTCATGTCATAAGTGCTTAGTTGAGGGAGCTCAGGGATATATACTTCTCTTTTCTGCTAAGATAGAGGCTGAAAGTGATATAGCGGCGTTGCCTATTGTGTGTGAGTTCCCAGATGTGTTTCCTAAGGATGTCTCTAGTTTACCTCCAGATAGAGAGATTGAGTTTACCATAGATCTAGTACCTGGGAGTGGACTCAGATCGTAGCACCCTATAGGATGACACCTCTAGAGTTGAGCGAGCTCAAGAAACAGATAGATGATATGTTACAAAAGGGGTTTATTAGGCCTAGTGTGTCACCTTGGGGAGCATCAGTGCTTTTAGTGGAGAAAAAGGATGGGAGCATGAGGTTGTGTGTTGATTATAGGCAACTGAATAAGGTAACCATCAAGAACAAATATCCCTTGCCTAGGATAGATGATCTCTTAGATCAGTTAAGGGGAGCGTCGGTGTTTTCCAAAATAGATCTAAGATCGGGATACCATCAAATTAGAGTTAGAGGCGAGGACATCCCTAAGACAGCCTTCAGAACAAGGTATGGGCACTATGAGTACGTAGTGATGCCCTTTGGTGTGACCAACGCCCCAGCCGTTTTAATGGACTACATGAATCGGATCTTTAGGGCCTTTTTGGACAGGTTTGTGGTGGTGTTCATAGATGATATTTTAATATACTCTAGGACGCCAGAAGAACATGGAGAACACTTAAGGTTGGTGTTGCAGATCTTGAGGGACGAGCGTCTTTATGCTAAACCGGAGAAGTGTGAGTTTTGGCTAGACGAGGTAAAGTTTTTAGGACACACCATCTCAAAGGATGGTGTGGCTGTTGATTCCTCTAAAGTTGATGCGGTGTTGGGATGGTAACAACCTAAGACAGTAACCGAAGTAAGAAGTTTCTTAGGCTTAGCTGGTTACTATAGGAAGTTCATAGAGGGGCTCTCTAGATTAGCCTTACCTTTGACCCAGTTGACTAGGAAAGGGAAACCTTTTGTGTGGGACCAAGAGTGTGAGGACGGGTTCCAAGAGCTTAAGAGGAGACTGGTGTCATCACCAGTCTTAACTATACCGGATCCCTTAGTAAGTTTTGTGGTATACTGCGACGCATCTAAGAATGGCTTGGGATGTGTCTTGATGCAGGAGGGCAAGGTGGTAGCATATGCCTCTAGGCATCTTAGGCCACATGAGGGGAATTACCCTACCCATGACCTAGAGCTAGCAGCTGTGGTTTTTGCCCTTAAAATTTGGAGGCATTACCTTTATGGGGCAAAGTTTGAAGTTTTTAGTGACCATAAAAGCCTTAGATATCTGTTCGACCAGAAGGAGTTGAACATGAGACAACAAAGGTGGATGGAGCTCCTTAAGGACTATGACTTCGAGTTGAAATACCATCCGGGAAAAGCCAATGTGGTGGCAGATGCTTTGAGTAGGAAGTCCCTACACGTGTCGAGCCTGATGGTGCAAGAGTTGAACCTCATGGAAGAGTTTAGGGACATGAATCTGGAGGTGTCGGATGTGTCCTTAAATGTCTTAAGTTTGAAGCTGAATAGGTTGGAAATTAATAATGACCTTAGAGATGAGGTTAAAGGGAACAACTTTTAGACCAAGAGTTGCAGTCTCGGTTGGGACAAGATATGAGTTGTCTGTTGATGGGCTAGTGAAGTTTAAGAATAGGATCGTTATTCCTAAGGAAGGGAGCCTTAGAGAGAAGATATTAGAGGAAGCTCATAAGGGGAAGTTTACCATACATCCTGGAATAACTAAGATGTACCAAGACCTTAAGAGGATGTATTGGTGGCCGAGGAATGAAAAAGGATGTGGCTAGCTTCAGAACTAGGTGTTTAGTGTGCCAAAAGGTTAAGATAGAACATCGAAGCCTTCGGGGTTGTTGCAGTCCTTGGAGATTCCGGAATGGAAGTGGGAGAGAATTTCTATGGACTTTGTGATGGGGCTACCTAAGACACGTTTGGGCTCAGACGCCATTTGGGTGATAGTGGATAGGTTGACCAAGTCTGCCCACTTCTTGCCAATTAAGGCAACCTATAGCTTAGACAAGTTGGCATACCTCTATATCAAGGAAATAGTCAAGCTTCATGGGATGCCCACAGCTATAGTGTCGGATAGAGACCCGAGGTTTACCTCTAGATTTCGGAGAGCTTTTCAGCAAGCCTTTGGGACTAAGTTGAACCTTAGCACGGCCTATCATCCCCAAACGGATGGTCAGTCAGAACGGACCATTCATACCATTGAGGACATGCTTAGGACGTGTGTCCTGGATGAAGGAGGGAGTTGGGATAGATTCCTACCTCTCATTGAGTTTGCGTATGACAATAGTTATCACGCTAAGTATAGGCATGGCACCCTATGAGGTCCTATATGGGAGGAAGTGTAGGCCTCCTTTATGTTGGTGTGAGGTAGGTGAGAAAACCTTGATAGGACCTGAATTGGTCCAGGAAACCTCTGAGAGAATAAAAATAATTAGGGAGAGGATTCGCACGGCGCAAAGTAGACAAAAGAGCTATGCCAACAAAAGGAGGAAGCCTCTAGAATTCCAGGAAAGTGAGCATGTATTTTTGAGAGTCACTCCTAAAATGAGGGTAGGGAGGTCGATGAAAGTCCGCAAGCTAAATCCACGTTTCATGGGACCTTTCCAAATTCTTAAAAGAGTCGAGCATGTTGCTTATCAATTGGCTCTTCCGCCACAGTTGGCAAACCTTCATGATGTTTTCCATGTATCGCAACTCAGAAAATATGTGCCTAATGAATCTCATGTGATAGCTCCCTGTTGCGTGATTTTTAGAATATAGGCAAGTGCACCTCGTCGCAATCAAGTAATACGGTGGTGAGACCGGTTATCGTATCCACAGGGATTGGTTGTCAATTACCAATTCACAAACTTAACAACTATCTAGACTAAAATAAAGTATGAGAGATTAAAACAAAATAAAGAAAGCAAAACAATATTTTTGGTCTTTTGGGAATTTTATCGAACACTTGGAAGGCAAACAGAGATGTGGCTAAGATTGTTAGGGTTAGACTACACTAATCCTCCCTTAATTGCAATGAAATGGTTATCAACACAAGCACTACTTCAATTATGACAATCAAGCCTTTTCTAAAATACTCAAGCCTAATTCCTTAGGTGCATTGAGCCTAAAACCCCAAATTAAACCCTAATTCCTTAGGTGGATTAATCTGTGATTTTGCATTAAGTCAAGACTTATAAGATTGCAAGCATTCAACACCTATGCCTAGATTCTTGAACTACTTGGCATGTGATTCATGGGCATGCCTTAACACCAACCTTCCAGTCATCTATCAAAGCAACATATCATTCCTATGGGTAGCTAATCCAAGGAAAGCATTAAGCACAGAATCACATACTCATAAGGAAATAGAGACTTGCATTAAAACACCAAATCAATTTACAAATAAGTTTAGAGAAGCTACATCTAAACCCCAACAATGGGGAATTTAACTACTCATATTTACAGAAAACCAAACCAGGGGAATAGGAGAAAAGGAGAGGAGAGACTCCATGGGAGCTTTCCTTCTTCTTCACAAAGAACCCCTCTCAAAGAACTCCCCTCTAGGATCGAAACCCTAGCTCAGCCGCAGCCTCCAAGTCCCCAAGTGCTCTCTCCACCAAAAGCTCCCTCTTTTCGCCTTAAAACAAGCAACTTATACCACCAAGGTTGCGCGCATTCGCGAGGCGAGACATGTCTCGCGAGGCGAATATTAAAAATCTGCTTAAGAGAATTGATCTCTCGCGAGGCGAGAGTTTCTTCGCGACGCGAGACCGAAAGGTTTTTCTTCAATACGCCCGTGAGGGGCATCAGGGCCTGGGCGTGATGGCTTCTGTTTCCAGACTCGCGAGGCGAGACATGGGTTCGCGAGGCGAACCAGAAAGGCTTGCATTTTCTCCAACAGTCAGCTTTCAGGGTCGCGGGGCGAATCTAGGCTCGCGGGGCGAATCACCAGAATTCTGCTTGGCTCAATTTCTTCTCTTTTCAGGCTCTTTTTCATCCAAGCTCCATCAAGGCTAATTTCTGGGCATTTTTCCATTAAATCCTTCAAAACAACACACAGAAACCACCTTATCTGTTCCAAAGGAAAAATTAACCAAAATCAAACTAAAATGGCCTAACTTATATGCAAATGCATGCAGAAATGTACATGGAAAATGAGGTGAAATCACACTCATCACTCCCGAGTCTGTACAATTGAAGGATAATTTGATCTACAAGCCAAAGCCTAGTCAAATCTTGGACAAGAGCACTAAGACTCCAAGGAACAAGGCAATTCCATTGGTGAAAGTGTTATGGGACGGATTGACTCCTGAGGAAGTCACTTGGGAGATGGAGGAGGACATCGTGTGTCAATACCCAGATTTTATTATCTAAGGTATGGTAACCTTTTAGTTTTGAATACGACATATGCTACAATAGGTGCGTGTGTATGAGATGAATTTCGGGGACGAAATTCTTTAAGGAGGGGAGAAAATATAACATCCTAAAATTCTAATATAATTAATTTTAAAAAAAAGATTAAGTTATAAAAAAATAAAAATAAAAATAAAAAATAATGATATAATAAAAATAAGATATAATTAAGAGGTTTAGTGTAAAGGATTTGTTAGTATAAAATTTATTAGAGTTGGTTAGGAATTGCAAGGGGAATAATGAATTAATATATATATATATATATATATATATATATATATATATATATGAATGTAAACATAAGTACAGACTTTTCACGTAGGAGCCTAGAGGTAGCTCATAAGTCAAGTGGGCCTAGTTATTCTATAAAAAAAACAAAGAAGAAGAAGTAAACAATAAAGAAACAAAAAAAAAAGGAAAAGAAAGTAAACTAAAAAAAAAGAAAAGAAAACCTAAAGCCTATTACACTGCCTAAGGTGCAGTGTGTGTGTGTGTATATATATATATATATATATGAAAGTGGCGCAGGGTCCTTTTATTCGCTTTCGGATTTTGTCAAAAAAAAGAGGAAAAAGAAAAAGAAAAAAAAAGGGGGGAAAGGAATCATAAAAACAAAATATATGTAGGTTACTATGCGCTAGGTTACTGTGTTGATACACTAGTCACTGCGCCGCACGGTGTAGCATTTCAGGCGTTCTTTTCTTCCTTGCCAGTGCGATCGTAACCACACAGATCCAAGAACGCCACCAAACGGGAGAAGAATTTTTAGGGAAGCGCTAATTCGTATCATAAATAATTTTTAGAGCATATTGGAGGTCTTCGAGAGGTGAGCAATAATACCTTTTAATAACCCTTTCCATGGTACATGTGTTTGTTGTGTTGAGCGATTTACCTATGATTTTGAGAGATTTTAATTGAATGATGCATGTTATTAATAAACTATTTTTTTTGGGGTTTGAATTATAAAAAGATTATTAAATTGGGTATTTATTCTTGTTACTGATGGCATGAAATAAATGATTGGTATATGAATTAGTTGAATGACGTGCTTTTTGGTGTATGCTATGCCATGTGAGTTTATTTGACATGCATGATGAGATCAAACATTTAATTTTTGGTAAATGAATTGTTACACGTATGAGACACGAACTTGTGCCTTATGATGATTTGTATGATGTTTGCCGCAATACCACCTATGATAGGGGTATCGAGAGAAATACCGCCTTAAGGGGGTATCGAAAGTAACACCGATCATGCGGTTGGGATGTCGAAAATGAGTAATACTACCTAAAAAGGAGTATCGAAAGTAACACTGCCACAGGTTGGGGTGTCGAAAAAGGAGAAATATTGCCATGTGCACATGGGAGGTATCGAAATGGAAATGTCCCCAACAGGAGGGTGACATCGAAACACTCCTCGTGAGTAGGGGTGGGCAATGAGACGCCATTGTCATGTGATGTGTGAATATATGGAATGCCGGCAAGAGGCCAATTTAATTAGGAGGTATTCGGACCGCTTGGATTAAACTAGAATTTATCTGATATATGGAATGTGATGTATTGAGACGAGATTATTATTGATATTAAAAGTATTTTCTTTTATATATATTATTTTGGAAAATTAGCGGGTGTCATGGACAGTTTTTCCGGTTACCGCGCCGGCTGAGAACAATACTATTTTCGAAAATATTTTAAAAAACTGTATTGTTGATCACTGGGATTTTATATCTCATTATAAGTATTGTTTTCAGAGCACGAGGAGGACGTCATTGAAACTGAAGAGGCGTAAGACTTAGTGGATTCCATTAGTTAATCTTTCTAGTTGGTTAGTATTTTCTTAAATAAGGAGTCGTATATGGCTAGACACATTTACTTATCGTTGGGATTGTAATTAGACGTCCGGTTTTGAGGCTTTTGATTTTTATTTATATTTATATTCACTACATGGATATTTTATTACTACGTTATTTATTATGAGGTATTTTCAGACTTTAAATATTTTTTTTTTAATTTTTCTTTATGAGATGTAAGTTTTTAATTAAATGTTTTAAAGGATTTTTTATTGATTTTACCTTGGGATTACTAATGTAACAAAGGACGTTACACACATCTTCCGTGTGTTTCACCCCTCGATACCCACTGACAGTCTTTCTTTCTTCTTTTTTTCTTCACATCTCTCTATTCTCTGTTCGTTCCAGTCAAATAGTCACATATGCCCCTTCTTCTTCTTCGTATCAGAGGCAGTGAAAGAGGAACAGTGCGACAGCCGCCTGCCGCCTTTGACGGAGCAAGATGGCGGTGCAGCAAGGGACCAACGGTGGCGGACGACTGTAATGGTAGTGCGCACGGGGAACGCCGGAGCGAGGTGGTTTTGAATCGATGCCTGGTGTGACAACGAAGGAATGGAGGGGTTTCAATCATGCGGTGGAGGCGGCCGACTTGCGGTGGTCTCGTGTGGAGCCGTGTCGCGGATCCGTGATGTGTTCTCGGGAGGTGGGGGCTCTGCAACGACTACTGGACGGATCCGATGGTTGTTGGGTGTATGGTGATTACTGGGCGTATGGTGCCTTGAGATTGCTGGTCGTATGGAGGCTTCATGATTATATATATATAGCTGATGATATTATTTTTTGAATTAACATCTAAAATATGTCATTATTTATATGTGTTTCACTGTTTTGAGATTAACGTTAAAAAACCAATACTTCAAATTATTTGTTAAATTTACTTTTTTATTGTAATTTAATAAGATAAATTTTTTTTTAATTTTAAAATGTTTATATAGTAATGTATCCAAATATTTTAATTTTGTATAAATGCTTTACGAAGTGTGCATCCAAACGCACATGACTTATTGAATTTAAGCGCTTGTGGCATAAGCTCTCGTGTAATAAGATCTTATGTCATAAGTGCTTAGTTAAATTGTTTACCCAAACACGACCTTTAAAATTTATCAAGTGGATAAAATCTCATAATCCTTATTTATATCATCAAATATGTAAATATTTAATCTCATTCAGATAAAAATATCCAATGTTTTTTTATCAAATTTAGGTAGCGTTTGGTACAAGTTTTTAAGAAATATTCTCGGGAATGTTGGTATGAGAATAAAAGTTTCTCATGTTGGGTACAGGTTTAAAAAATTTATTCTCACACATAAAAGATATTCGAAAATAAAATTAATGAATGATAGTTAAAAATTTGGGAAAACTCTATTCCCAATTTCCCATGAAAGAAGGTAAGGAATAAAGATTCATGTGGATGCGATCGGCGTGAATGGATATGAGAATAAAAGATTTCAATACCCAAACACCGTCTTAGAGATAAAACTAAACATATTTCAAGAGAATAATGACGGATTAATTAGGTGTAATGCACTATCGATCATATCAGCACCACCATTTTACTGTATAAACGTCTTTGCTTACCAAAGCAGACCACAAAGTCATCGGTGTATATATTAGGGTTAATTATGAGATCTTCCTCGTCGATAGTCTTTGCCTGTAATCAGTTAAATATTAATAGTGCAGCAATAAGCGAATAGAGAACAGAACAGAGCGCGTGCAGTATGAGTAGAGGTGAAAGCTCCGGTGGTGGACAGAGTTCTTTGGGGTACCTGTTTGGCTAAGAAGAGCAGCCAAGTCAGCCTCTTCTGCCTACAAAGACAGTTCCATTGCCACCATATGGCATTGACATCGATGAGGGTGCTGCTCCTTCTAACACCCAACTTATTGTCTCAAACCGTTCTCATGATCAAGGCCATACCCAGCAGTTGGGAAACTTTGTAACCGTAAGCTTCTGTATTTCATATTTTTTCTCTATCAACCTTATTAATCATCTTAACTAATTTTATTTGTTAATCCTTTTTTCGCACCATATATATTAATGATTCAGGATCGTCCATCAACAAAAGTCAATTCGGTTCCTGGTGGAAACTCATCGCTTGGATACTTGTTTGGAGATAAGTGATATTTCTTTCTACGACTGGTAGTGGTGCTTTCGAATTACGTTGCAGTCATGTGTGGTGTTTGAATAATCACTTGTATGTTATAATTTTTTATGTTAGAATAAAAATAAATTGAACAAGGGATTAAGTTTTCCCAGTGTTGATTGGCAAGGATCAAATAAAAGCTAAATATTATAGGGTCATTACTGTTTTTAGAGAGAAAAAAAAATCAGCGTGTGCCTTCTTTTTGATAGTTTAATCAGGTTGAGTTGAATGTCAAGCGTGTTACTACTTGCTCCCTCCGATCAGCAAAAATTTCCAATTTTTTTTTTTTAAATATAAACAAATTTCAACTACTTTCATCTTATTTAATGAAGTTATTCTCAAAACACTCTTCATTTAATATAAATTGTGTTTTTTAGTGACTCATTTTATTCTCAACAACACAAGCTTAATAAATAAGATGAAAGGTAATTTAGGTAACAAATTAACTTAATTTTTTATACTCAATAACTCTTTTAAGTGAGATTAACTAATCACTTTAATATGTGTGTTCTATTAAACTTTTGCTTATAATAATGACAGGAGGAATACTATATTATTTAATATATGCTTCAAACAACAACATAAGATACTTTCATGACAGCTTTATGCATTTAAATTCATTTGGCACAGAGCTTCTTTAATTAAGCATGCGTTATATTACTTCAGTTGTTGAGTTTGCTAGAGAATCAAATTGTGTATCACCACGTATTACCGTCGCAATATTGCGATTGCGGACTGCAGCGTAATCATATCACATCACAATTGTGATGTGATCTTTTTTCACCTGTTACAGCCGCAACGCAACCAAATTAGCACTACATCAGACTGCAACAGTCATTTTCGATATCGTTCATTCAATTTTTTTTTTCCAAAACTAAAAATTTTCAGACCCTCAAAACATTTAGATGCAAAAATGGTACCTTTATGTTTTAGCAATTTGTTTCTTTTCTCTATTTTTGTTATCATCTTCTCAATTCGGATATATGAAGAATTACAATAATTATACAATATTTTTTAGATTTGGTGCGAACATAAAATTACACCGCCGCAGCGACCGCAGTCCGCGGAGCAGTGACCACCAAGGTTTTGAAAATCGGACCGGACCGGCCGGTCCGACCGGGAACCGGGACCTTGACCGGTCCGGTTCACAGGGAAAACCGGTCTAGCATCGAACCGGTGGAAAAACCGAAAAACCGGTTCAAAACCGGTAAAACCGGTCATAACCGATAGTGAACCGACCAGAACCGGTTTCTTAAAAAAAAAATATATAGTATAAAAGGATTTGGGTCATCCTAGTCAAAACCCAATTCTTTTGTTTTCTAACATATGTGGGCTAGTTGTAGATTTTGGGTTGGTTTTCCCTATGAAGATGATTTTAACATATATTTTTATATTTATTTAGTTTAATTTCAAAATAAAAAAAATTATGCTTAATAATTTTAGTTGTTATGTTGTTTTTTTGTTTAATATTGTTACAAATATTATATTAAAAATTAAAATATTATTTAATTATAACCGGTTCAACCACGGTTCAACCTCGGTTGGACCATTGAACCTTGAACCGCTGCCTTCACCGGTTCGATGGCCGGTCCGGTTTTGTAAACCTTGGTGACCGCAATCACAGTGATTACAACTGCAACCACATCGACCGCGATCGCAACCGCAATTTAGAATTTTTACAGCTTTATGATTTGGAGAATATAAATAGCCTGAGCTTATAACTGTATATAGTCTTCTGTTTTAATGATGATCAGGTTGGTTCTTACTTAAGTTGCTCAAGGCCCTGTTTGCGAGTTTGAAAAGAAAGGAAATGGAGGGGATCAAAGGGGAAGGAAAGGGGGGAGAGAAGGAGAAAGAGAGTATATCCTTTCCTTGTTTAAGAGTGAAATGAAAAAAGTGGGTTGAGGAGGAGAATGGGGGATTAATTAAAATACCCCAAAACATTTCCCTCAAATTAATAGAACTCACAAACAAGAGGGGGAGAAAATTAACCTCTCATTTCCTTCCCTTTCCCTCCAAAAAACAACTCACAAACATAGTCCAGGAGAATATTCAATGACAAACCGTTTTAGCTTTAGATTGACCTGATTAATAATTTAGTTTAGTCTTCTTCTTGATACAATCACTAAACTAGTACTACAAATTTCAAACTCAAGGTTACAAGTACCGAAAAGTTTGGCACAATTTGTTATAAATATATCTAAACACAAAAACTTGCATTCAACCCCATTTGATAGAAGCCATAAAGCTCTCCTAAAGTGAACAAAAATATAAAGCGAGAATATTACTTACCAGACTGGTAGCTATGACTCATTCATTATATATATAAACACTACATAACATAAGAATCAATACAATGCAAATTTACAATCAGTTCAATTTTCTTTACTAGCGTTCGTATGTGAATGTCTGGTAAAAGATAAAGTGACAAAATCAGTCTCCTTCATTCACGGTTTTTTTATAAATAAAAAATTTATTGATAAGAGTACAGTGGGTACTCAAATCCATATGCAAAATACAATATCAAAGTTTCTTACATGAAAAACCACCCCACATATGGAAGAGATACAATCCCTGAACAAACTACTCAACCCCATAAACTAAGTTTTTATGGGATATGAAAGTTGCATGCAAATCCTACCAAGAAATAAAAACTCGCCTCCCTAAAAAATGTGTTGACATTTTGTTTCATTTAGACCATGTCATCAATGAATTCATCAAACTCTTCCATTTCACATGTTGGAACCTGGGTAGAAACCCCTCACCACTCCCAAACTCATTTAACAACGTTGAAATCTCCCGCAAGGCACCATGATTTGTTGAGGTAGTTTGCCCTCAAACCTCTTATGATCAGGTCATCCCACAAGGCCCCTTTTCAATTAACAGTGATGTTGGTTTTTCAATCAATAAGAAGAGCCCTTTTCAATTAACAGTGATGCTGGTTTTTCAATCAATAAGAAGAAAATACCTCTTGTGTAAATTTTTCGTCTCATGACAAGTAGATGAAAAAACTTTACATTGATATTGTATCAAAATTAATCTCTATTAGTAACATGATTAACACTTTCACATTTTTATGTAGTAAAAAAATTTAGATTTATTGTAGCCATTTATTTTAGATTCGAATAATTTGAAATCTTTCCGGTGAATCCTTCTACTAATCCTCATACTTAGAGGGTGTTTGGGAACAGATTGTTATTCTAGTTTCAACTGTTTTTTAGTCATTTTAGCTGTTTTATAAACACTTCATTATGTTTGGTAAGTAGATTAATTTTATAAAAAAGCTTTTTTCTTGAAAATAAGCTGTTTTAGAAACATCTCTGGAGTAGAACTGTTTTATCTGATTATAATCAGTTTGCTGTTACTTAGAGGGTGCTTGAGAACAGATTGTTATTCTAGTTTCAGCTATTTTTTAGTCATTTCAGCTGTTTTATAAACACTCCATTATGTTTGGTAAGTAGATTAATTTTATAAAAAAGCTTTTTTCTTGAAAATAAGCTGTTTTAGAAACATCTCTGGAGTAGGACTGTTTTATCTGATTATAATCAGTTTACTGTTCATCCTGCAGCTCCGAACTCGCTCTTTTCACTTTTTGTTTTTTGACGGGGACTCTTTTCACTTTATTACAAAGCTTGCTATTTTTTTTTTCCTTAAAAAAAACAAGGATTAAAAAATGCAAACCAATTTGGTAGATTTACAGCCCGAATAAAAAAAAAATTGTCTAAGAAATTAATGATTAGAATAATAATGACAATAAAAATAATAATATAAATTTATGCTAGAAACTTTATGGTTGATAATAAAAAGTTAAATGATTAAAATGAGTTAAAAAAATATATTAGCAAGAAATAAAAAAAATTGAAAAAAAAAACCATTATTCAAAAAAACACTATTCAAATAATTTCATACATTTTTTCATAATTTATTATGTAAAAGTAATTTTTTAAGCATCACCCAAACGAAATATATTATCTTAAAATCGCTTTTCAGCAAACATACCCAAACAAAAACAGATTCTGATTATAATCGATTATCACAATAATCGATTATTTGAAAACAGGTTATCAACATAATCTTTTTCTTCCAGCTTTCCCAAACACACTCTTAGTAAGTATTAAATGTTTTTTATATTTGAAAACATTGAATGTATTTTTTTATTAAATATTTTCTTTATTTAATAATAAAAGGATTGGTATGAATATTTACAAAAAAGGATATAGCAAAACTTTTTACGATTGCACTTCTTCCTCATTGATTAGTTGTTGTACTCTACCCATCATGTGCATATATATGATAGGCTTGTTCTTAGATGCATGTAGGATGAAGATATGCCAAACCGTTTCTTAGGGACCTATTGTCTAGTTTATTTAAGATCAAATTTGGCCTAGCCTATTTAATAAAAACGTCGGATCAAGAATTTTCAAAAAGTTTATATAGCTAAAGAGATCATGCTAAGGCTTTTAAAAAAAGCCTACGAGATCGGACTATTTAATACACATATATGTACATATATTTATATAAAATATATTTTAATATGTTATAAGCTATAATATATTATTTATAATATCTAGACTAAACCCCCAATTTGGTCCAAAGAATACACTCTCAAAGCCCCAACCAAAAAACTATCCGTTTAGTCCTTAAGAATGTATTTCCGGGACATATTAGTCCTTCTGTCATATTTTGTAGTGTTTCTATCATGTTTAGTGCATGTTAATAGGGACTAATTTGGCTCACGGTCATATTTCTTAGGGACTTTACCGGTATCACTTAAAAATTGTTAGGGACTAATTTGTGACAGAAGGACTAATCTGTCCCGGAAATACATTCTTAAGGACTAAACGGATAGTTTTTTTTTGTTAGGGACTATTTCAGACCCGAGTGTTTTTCTCAGGGACCAAATTGGGGGTTTAGTCTAATATCTAAAAGTAAAAGCATGTTGGACTATTTAAATGTAAAGACATACTTGCATGTTTATTTGTGAAGGCCTGGTGGCCTATTTATCAGTATAAGCCTACCGGGTCTCTTTATCATGAAAGGCTTACAAGCATATTTACAAGTGAAGACCTATGACATATTTATATATCAAGACATATTTAAAGGTCTCATTGAAAAGTGGATCTTTAAATAGGCTTTCAGGCCAAACTTTAAAGTAAATCGGGTCAGATCTTAAAAACTGACCTATATCAGACTAATAGGTCAGGCTCGAACCTATTTATATCAAGATCCCGCCAAGCCTAACCTATTTCCACCCTAGTTCATGGCTTCATGCTCCCACATCATTTTTCCTTCAATATTAATTATTGATCAATTAAATAATTTGATCAATGAATGAGATTCATACTCTGTAATCTATTAAACATGTTTTTATTTTTATTATTGCCAAATCCGTCATCTTTGCTCAAGGAGTGTGCATCACTATTCCTTCAATCTTCTTTTGGACTCGTTCATGTATATGATCAATTGCCCAAAGATTGGGCAGAGCTATCTCCGCGATAAGCATTAGACCTAACGAGAAAAGCAAATTATTCAGCCCAATTCTTACAGCTTGAAAAATATTAGGCCTCTCTGACGAAAGCTTGGTACCCATCGTTGATCCAAAAACAATAGTACCTCAAGACTTAGCTTAAAGAAAAGAAAAAAACTAAAATAAAATTTAAAAAATTTAAATAAAAGATGCAATATTTGTTCTTATAGATATTTATATGCTTAAGTTTATTGGAAATCAAAACCATGTAAGTCTAACTGTATATTTGCTAGTAAGAATATGGAAAATACAAATTCTTTTCCAAATTAATTCTGTATTCTTATACAAACAAGCCCACTGTATACCAAAAAATACAAACAAGCCCACTTAAGCCTCCATTAGGCACAGCCCTTCCAAGGAAACATTTTACCTCCAGTGTTACAATGCATATGGGGAATGGGGGAGGACTGTATACCTGTGTGAAGAGTGGTTTGAAATGAGGATGGTATAGCCTATGGAAAGCATACCCAATCACCCCGTAATCACACGACTCAAGTGTATCTCTCCATTTAGCACAGTGATTGCATTAGGGTAGTGTTAGGTTCCTTAAAATGTTTTATTTCCGGTCAGACTACGTTCTTGGGAATCACATTCATAAGAATCTTTTTCTCACATTCACGTATCAAATAGAGTTTTCCCTAATTTCCATCTATCATTCATTAATTTTAGTCCCGATAATCTTTTATGTCTCGATATAACATTTTAAAACTTATATCAAATATGGGAAACATTTACTCTCCTAACATTCCCGAGAATATTTTTTTAATGCAAAATGAATAGGTAAACGTAAGGAGCAGACAATTTTTTCATCTCCAATGCATATGCTACACTCAATATTTTTAACGTGGAGTTCGGAAATAGTCTCATGCGATTTATTATTCTTACTCCTACTCTTACGTGTAACATGAACATATATTTTTGCTTTGAGTCAAGCAATTTAGCGATGAAACAAGAATCGGTTATCGGCACCATATGTGAAAGCCGGAATCCACGATGTTTGCAATCATATTTGCTCCCCCAAGGCCCTCACTCCTATTCTTCCATAAGCAAAATTCAACAAGATACAACAGCTATGATGACTTGTATAAATGCCTGTAACAATCAACTGGATTTCTAATGATTACCCATTTTCCCGGAGAAATTTTCCCTTGTATCAGCCATTTTAGCACTAGAATACAAGGGAATATTCTTTACCAAACAGTTGATGTAGGAGCCCTGTATTTAAGGTGAAAGAAGTTCATCTTGTTACATTTAGAAAATAAGAAAGAATTACTGACATGGTGGATCTGGATTGAATTTCAACGCTTCCCTCCAGATGAGCTCCTTGATGTGCTCTTCAGTGCACGTTGGCTGCTCGAAATCAAAAGTGAATGGCCTAGGAACAACTGGCTCATCATTAACGACATGAAGCGATGAAAGATAGGGATGGCATAGTGCCTCGTGAACTGTAAATAAATGAAAATATTATTTGAATACAAAACCAATGAGAGATATTACATTCAGTAGCATGTCATAAATCGGGTTCTTCTGGAATACCTGTAATGCGTTTGTTGGGATCAAAGATAAGCATATTTTCTAGCAGATCCAATGCCTCAGGTGACATATTAGGGAATCTAGCCGAGAATTTTTGCTTCCTGCATTGCGGAAGCTGTCTAACATATCTTCTGGCATTTTCACTTCGGAGAAATCCAAGGCTGGCATCGTCAGGTGAACCTATCAACTGTTAAGCAAAAGGACGAAAGAATGCATGTATGGTGTTATAACTCCAAGTATTTCCAGGGAACTACAGAATCAGCTTATAAGCATTCCTTACAGCATTCAAGATGAATGTATAAAAAGATGGATTATTACTATTATGTTTTTAAAAGATGGATTTTAATATTCCTTGGTGTAGAAGGGGGAACAAGGGTTGGATAAGGATTACAGGTGCCAGGCAAGATGATATATATGTTGGTTGATAAAACAAATCATGATAATACTTAAGGAGTGGTGGCTTATCATATTGTAACCAGCAAGCAGTGATTACCTGCCATTTATCAGCAATGGTAAATTAGTAATTGCTGGAACTGAAAGGTAAATAAGGAACAGGAAGAATTGGACCAGCCTCGTTTTGTACTTCCGTAGAGTGAAAGGTAACAATTCTGGAGTCATTCTGATAGAACTGGACCATATTGAATGGAAAATAGTGTGTTTATTGAATGAATTCTGGACTGTAAACTCTTTTCTCTCCACTCCAGGTATTCGAGAGACCTGGAACTCTCTCTTAGTCCCCTTTCCTTTCCAATACAATGGATGCCTCCACTTTCTCTATTTTTTTATAACCTACCCCTCTCAACTAACTAACAAATACATTATCTTTTTTTTTTTTTTTTTTTTTGACAGTTACTAACAAATACATAATCATATTAGTTACTATTGTGTCTTTTTCCGTAATTTCTGTTACTCAACTACCCAACACATTCTAGTCTGCGTTAAAACCCCACAGAATCCGATTCCTGAAGTTAATTAATCTTGCTAATAAGCAGTGACCAAAGTAGCAAACAGGAGGAGTAACAAAACAAAAAGGCATGATCTGCCAAAAAGAGAGAGAGGGAAAGCAGTAGCTTTTGGCTTCCAGTAGCTTCAGCTGGGGGAATGATGCGTGTTGGGGATGTCAAAGGGATTTTCTCTCATAAGAAAAGCTGCTTTCCTTAGCAACAGGGTTCGAAAGTGTTGTTCACTTGCTTAAAGAGACTTAGGATTTTACAGAACAATTGCCAGTAAACTAATCGAAGAGATAGGTAATGCAATACATCATTTAAAATGCTTATACCACCCATAGCTTCATATAGAAGAATCAATCCCCATACCTCTGTTATAAGCCTTAGTTGATGAACATAATCTTTCCCAGGAAACAAGGGTTCTCTGGTCATGATTTCACCAAGTATGCAACCAACAGACCAAACATCAATTGCAGTGGTGTACTCTGAACAATTAAGGAGCAATTCTGGAGCTCGGTACCATCGGGTGACGACATACTCTGTCATGAAATCTGTTTCAGAAGTTGTCCTTGCCAAACCAAAATCCCCAATTTTAAGGTCACAGTTCGCATTCAAAAGTATATTACTGGGCTTAAGATCACGGTGCAAGACATTAGCTGAATGCACATATTTCAGCCCCCGTAACAGCTGGTATATAAAGTACTGCAGAAGTTTCATGAAAAATCAATACCATGCTAATTTAAAAATTGAAAAGCGCAAGTCAAAACTTAATACTTCTTGATGTGAGCCTTTGTACTAGTGAGACTGTTGTTTCTTATCATAATAAATAAAAGAGAGTACATATTCAAGATGATTTATCTAAGTCACCTGTGTCCTCTAAATTTTAATACTTGCTTATACTTGATGGGTTACAGAGGTTCTTTGAGTAGGATGATTTGTGCAGGCAAATCTCTGTCACACTAAAATAAAATATAAAGAAAGCATTTCATTACTCTACAAAATCTTAGCAATATCATCAATGTCCTGGGATTTTCTGTATAAAATATGAATGAAAAACTGAAAAGCCACATTGCTATTAGTAGGCAGAGTTAGATGTTCCTAGCAAATATTGAAATATTATGATTTCATTCCTATGGGAAGAGTAGAACCGTTATATGACATATCTACAATTCTACATTGCTATTAGTAGGCAGAGTTAGATGTTGCTAGCAAATATTGAAAAGACAAAATTGCACCTGGAATAACAAAAATGGCATGCAATTAAGCTCCAATAATATCATTAGAGCCAAACCTGACAGTGATCATCGTTAAGAGGTTGGTCTGAACGAATAATCTGATGAAGATCAGTGTCCATCAATTCATAAACAATGTATACATCATTAAATGTCTCCTTTTTGGGAGGTCTTATGATATCCATGATGGCAATGATCTGTGAAAGTGAAAATAAATTTGATAAGGCATGGTCTGTGAAATCTCAGTAAAAGAACATCTGGTATATGCACACATGTGCGTCTGTCTGTGATGTTGCTAACAGTAACTCCAAAGTTGTCAGCTATATAATTAGTCCAATTCAAATTAATAATTCAGCCAATCAAGTTGATAGGCACCAGAATTATTGACCTTTTCTACCCAAAAAAATATATATATTGTTGACATTTTTATTCGGTTATTACCAGCAAAAAAAAAAAGTGCCTTCAAAAGAAAAAAGGAGTATGAAATAATGGAACGACTGTCTCTTACCATGGATTTGTTTAGAAAATTTGTTTACTCGTGTAGAGTAGTCTGATTTACGTTCATGGAGTATTGTATATAAGGGGAAATTGAAATATAGGTGTACAAAAGTTTGTACACCACTCACACTTAAATTAGCTACAAAACAATCATGCAGAATTAAACGTGGTTCAGCCTAACAAGTCTACATCTAGATACAGAAGAGTCTAATACAAAAACAAGAAGATCACAAGTTAATGTCATGACTTTCATAGTTTTCTGTTAAAAACATGCATCTCATACCTTGAATATATCTTACATATTTATGAATTATGATATATCTTGTACAAATTTTAACATTAACTACAAGATTTGATTATAATAATAAATAAGAAATAATCAAATTAGGAAATTTGACGAAGGGGGAGAAAAGGAAGCATACATTTTCATGGTCCATGTGGCGAAGGAGCTGAATTTCCCTCAAAGTCCTTTTAGCATCAATAATATTGTCAAATGCGTTACCAATCTTCTTGATGGCGACTTCCTCATGTGTGTCTGAATTAACAGCAGCACTAAAAAAAGAAGAAGAAAGTACTCATTCATAATAATTCAATTCAATTCAATTCAGCACTGAGTCAGAGTAATTGAAGTGAAAGAAAAGGAGGAATAGATAAGAAAGATACGAACCAGACGATGCCGTAAGCGCCTCGACCGATGGGGCGAATGGGAGGAACGTACTTGGAGGAGACCTCGAACAAGTTGCCGTACACATTGTATTCCACGTATCGACCTCCGTGACTCAGAACCCTCTTTATTGGACTAGGACTTGACTCTTTTCTCGCCATCTTCGACTTTCCTTCTATTCTAGTTACAAATGCAATACGTGTTTCAGAATTGCCCGATTTAACTATCTTCTTTCTGGCCTTTTTTCATCTCAATGTTTGTGTCTGTCTGAAACTCCGTCAACTGAACACAACGCTTTCATTTCTAATACTAAAATCATTTATTCATGTCTCATCTCATTGCATGGCAGCTGGCATAATCAGAGTAATAATCCAGCCAGTTAAAATTCACTGTACATTATTTATAATAACTACTCTCAAATTGGACGCATGTCCTCTCTAGTCTCTATAAACCTAAAGTTTTAACTTAACACCAAAAGATATTCAATAGCTTCGCTTGGTCATCACTCGTTGTTAGCCTTATCAGAATTTTTTGAACTATTTAGCTAACCTGCATTGGAATTTCAATTTATCTTACACTGCACTAAAATAACTACCTTCATATGAAAATCTTGATTTTCAAGTTTCAACGGATTTCTACTAATTTATGGAAAGGTCCCACGACTATTTCCAACTCTATTGACTATTTCTCCATGGCTTTAATCTATTTAATATTTATCTTTTAGGTTAGGTAATCCGAAGCAAGTGGCAACTGATGTAATAACTGTATTGAAAGCGCCACCTAATAATTAGTATAAAATACAAATTACTTATTCAAAGAACAAATAATTGTACAAAGCTGAAATAAGTGGTTGTAGAAGAGTCTGATTTATTGAAAACGAAAAGAAAATAACTGGTTGTAGAATAAGTCTGATTTATTAATTTTTTTAATAACAAGCTGACAATAGCGTTTTCGAGGGCATGAACATACTACTTGCATATTGTATGTAATTGATTTCTTTTAGGAATCATCATGAGATGTTTGCTCATTTCTTGCATGCCTAGATGGTTACTCCTCTACAACATAGGCTTCCTTTATCTTTTAGGTTGGTTTTCAACACACAACTAACTTTCATTTAAGCTCAAATTTCATATGATGGCTTACATGGTAAACATGCTGGAGCCGACCACAACTTTCCACATACTACATCTTAATGTTATGAACAGGGGGGAAATTTAGAAGAAGATAAAAAAAAATATTTTAATTATTAATTAGAAAGTCAACCTCACAACTGATCTGCTTTCTTCGATTGAGGTGCGTCTACGTTTCTATTACTGTGGAAGTGGGACGACCAAGTCACTCGGTGCTTAGGGCCAACGTAATAGGATAAAGTGATAAACATCTGTTAAGGTAAGCAAAAACCCAGAAAGCCTAAAAAAAGGTTTAATTAAAAAATATTAAAAAAAGAAAGATATTAACCAGATATACTATTCATACATATAACATATCACCCATGCTATACAATAAAAATATAATATAATATAATATAATATAATATAATATAATAGAAGAAAACACATAAAGAGGGAATGTATATGTTACAGGCACTCCTCATTTTAAAATTAATATAGGATCAACACCTAGGAATTAAACGTTCCAAAAAACAAATATATAAACTAAAACTTTCATTAAAAAATAATTTTTAATAAAATCAAACGTGAATAATTAATCATAAATATAGCACGATACATACAATTTCTTTTTATGTTAATGAATCATTAAAATTAAAATGATTCACAATTACCACATAATTAGGAAATCACAGGTATAAAAATGACATTCATAACTAGGGTAAGAATATCTTTTTTAGCAAAATATTAATTAAAAGAATGTCACTAGACAGACGATAAAATATTGAGCATGCCAGCAAAGCAACGGGATAAATATCGAGCTAAACTGGACTTCCGAATCCAAAACCGAAATCGATCTATTCCCAACAACTCTATCGTTAAATTAAACAATCGAATGTTAAGGATCCAAAGATATTTAAATTTTCTGAAATAATAGTAATAAAAAAATCATCGAAATTAAAACTAAATTTTTTTCCCATTCCTTGCCTCCAATTCTAAAGGGAAGATTTTCAGGCTTTTACCTCCATCGACCATCATAGTACCAAGACTACTAATTTAACTATCGAAAACCAACCACTATCCGACAAGAACAAGATTTGTCACCCTACTTATATAAAAACACTCAATCCAAAATCTTCATTGCATGAATTACCGAACATTAAATAATGTCAGAACGATCAAACATCTTTTGGGGAGGGGAACTACTATTAACGCCAATGACAGCCAAAATAACTAACTGCAAAAACTGGAGCAGAAATCATTTCATTTAAGAACTTGTTGGGGCTCCATAACCACCAGCACCACGACCGAAGCCAGGCCTTCCGCCAGGACCCTGCAATTTAAAGTCAAAGCATACAAACTGATTCAGGAAATATTGAAAAAATATAAAATAAAAAACGGGACATAAACATAAAAAATGATAGCTACTGCACATAAGAACCAATTCAAGGAGACTGTTATGAACATAAGGACGATACTTCTTCACACCATAATTACCAATCCCAGATACTGCTTCACACCATAATTACCTATAGTGGGATAGCAGGAGCAGGATGGCTGCTATTGTAATTGTAATATATATAACATACAAGTTAAAAAATAAATATATACATTCGGATATGCTAAAACATAACAGATTATCCAAAATTGCAAATACAAATTCATAATTAATAATCAGAAGTTATAATCTTCAAGTCAATAACAACAAAAGTCAAAATACTATCAAATGTGGAGCTAATATGGGGCAGAATTGATACGAAAAAAGAGGTAGAGGTGAAAACTATTTAACCTAGGACCGAATAACACACTATCCTCAAATATGTTTGTTAGATGCCCATCTGAGGAGGGGGGAAATGGATTTCTGACACACTTTGTTGAAGCGACCGCTATTGCCACTATTTTCCCGCTATTCCAGCTGTTATTGGCGCTATCAAAACACGCTATGATGTTAAAGCACCATACCAGCTAGGGGCTGCTCCACTCTGCACCGCCATAGCACGCTCATAATTACATAGCTTCACACAATAGTTTAATAGCATTATGCAAATGACGAAAACTTGTCTCAAATCATCCATCTGAATAAAATTGCCAATTCAAACAGAAGTGAAAATTGACAAAGAAGGACTACAGAGGCCTAAAACGGCAGCCAATTTCAATCGTCACAGAAGGTTCAAATGCGATGATGCTGATGACCATTGATTTGCAGTCTCTGATGATGAATGAATGTATGGCAGATGAACTTTGAAGTAAGTTTCTAGATCTGGTTATCTATCTCCTCGTTTGTCATCATCATCATTAATTATTTGATTAATTATTTCATGAAAGTTGATATGGTAAATGGTAATATCGCCTTTTGAATCTTCTATTATATGTAAATTGTAGTCCTTTATTTCAGATTGGATTGTTTTTAGTTTTAGCTTCTTTTTTTAAATATTGATTTATGTGCATTTTCTTTATGCTGCAAATGTGAGGGTTTGACCAATAAAAAAGATGGATGAATATTGGCAAACTAGAATATAAAAAGGATGGATGAATATTAGCTCCACGACTAGTGTGAAAACGCAGGATGGAGCCACAGAAGATTACCCAATAAACATAGGTCTGCACTATAGGTCAGCTTTAAACCCTTATCTTTTACCTTAGTTTTGGATGTACTTACGGAGCACATTCAAGAGTCAGCACAACGATGCATGCTTTTTGCAGATGATATAGTTCTAGTTGGAGAGTCGAGGGAGGATACAAATAGAAGGTTGGAGACTTGGAGACAAGCTTTAGAAGCACATGGCTTCCGTTTGAGTAGAAGCAAGACGGAGTATATGGAACATAAATTTAGCAAAAGGCGAAACACCTCTAGCTTAGAGGTGAAAGTTGAAGACCACAACATACCACAAGTCACACGGTTTAAATATCTTGGGTCTATTATACAAAATGACGGAGAAATTGAGGGAGATGTAAACCATCGGATTCAATCAAGATGGTCAAAATGGAGGAAGGCTTCGGGTTTTGTGTGTGATAAAAAGGTACCTCTTAAGCTAAAGGAAAAATTTTACCGTACAGCTATTAGACCGACGATGTTGTATGGGACGAAGTATTGGACGATAAAAAATTCAACACAAGAGTAAAATCAATGTAGCAGAGATGAGAATGTTGTACTGGATGAGCGGAAAAACTAGACGTGATAGGATTAGAAATGATAGCATTAGAGAGTTGGGGTAACACCTATTGTAGAAAAGATGGTTGAATCTCGACTTAGGTGGTTTGGGCATGTATGGAGAAGACCTTTATATTCTGTAGTAAGAAGAGTGGACCAGGTGGAGGGCAATCCAATAGCTAGAGGCAGAGGTAGGCCAACAAAAACTATAAGAGAAACTATTAAGAAAGATTTAGAGACCAATGATTTAACTATTAACATGATTCACGATAGAACATTATGGCACCGTATGATCCATGTAGCCGACCCCACCTAGTGGGATAAGGCTTAGTTGTTGTTGTTGTAGAATATAAAATAAAAAATAAAAATAGAACTAAACGATTTATTGTGTGGCTAACGTTTCTATTTCTATATAAAAAAAAGTTCTCAAATTCACTTCCCTTGGAGATTACACTAAATAATGGCTTGTGAACTGATAAAATGTTCATACATCAATTTGCTGATGTAGTGACGGTACATACAATTATGGAGAAATGTAGATTGTTACTTGTAAACAATAGCCCTTATTTGTCATCTTTGGCAACCCAAATATGTGAATGAATCGCATTACTAAACATACAAGTGATTCATTTGAGCTATCTATATTCCAATATCTCTAGCCAGAGTAAGACAGCCTTTACATCTTAACCATCAAAATAAACGTAAACAATTGCACATGTTACTTCTTCAGGGTTTACTTAAAACATTTTTCATGTTAAATTCTTATTAACTTCTCTAGTTGTGGTTCCAACAATTATTCTATCAGCCGTTTAAGTGAGCATATCATCAGGTTCGAAAGCATTTGAACACAGAATTCTAGTAATGAAATTAAGTACAACAATATAATAAGGCTCAAAAACATTACCCCAAAAGAAGGCCTGTAGTCAGCAGGAGCTCCACCCTTGTCTCCAAAGTCACCACCAGCAGGTCCTCGGGGACCTCCACGGTAGCCATCACGGTCACCAAATCTCCTTTCTCCCTCAAAGCGAGGTGGGCCCCTAATCAGAAATCACACAGATAAATTGACAACTTGGCAAATTGAAATAAAACATAGAAAAACATTAACACAGAAACATATTAAAGTACCTAGGGCGATCACCGGGTGGGCCACCGAATGGTCTGCCAGCGGGCTTAGCCTGTTTCTTGAGAGTGGCAGGGACAATTTCGGAAGGGAGATTGAGGTAAGTCCTGAGGAACTCAATGCCGTCATTGGTGAGGAACCAGTAATAGTGCATCCAAGCAAATGTCTCCCTCACATACTCCCTCGATTTGAAGCTCTGCATCAGCTTTATCACCTGCAGATTGGGCACATCTATCTCCGGGTGCTTCGCCAGATTAAAGTCCTTCTTCGCATAGCAAACTCCCTCTAAAAAGAAAAATCAACGATTCTACGGTAACTATAACTATCCAAAACACACACAATTAACAAAATACATGATTTATGAGATAATATGAAGGCACCTTGGAAGAGGTATTTGCAGATCTCCTTACGGTTCTTCTCGGGAATGATCTGAATAATTGAAAACATAATGCATTAATCAAATCGACAACTACAAAACAAATTTGAATATGTATTCAGAAAAGAATTGAGAAGATGGTGCTCAGTTACCATGATTGCGAGGTGAAGGCGGCAACGACACAAAGCTCTGTGACCACCACTCCCGCACCTTTTATCTCTTTGCTGCTCGCTGCAGTATAAACCCTAATTGCTCTTTCTCCCTGTTTTATAACAGATTTGGGCTTCGGTTCTGGGCCTATATGTTAAAAATGTAAAGTGTGGGGGAGGAAGAAGAATATGTGGAGGGTAGGTAGCTGGTCCAATTATTAATTACCCCACCCCGTGTCCTTCAAGGATTCCTTATTTAATATTCGATTTTTTTAACAGGTCTAAAATATTAAAAAATCAAAAATAAAAATATTGTATTAAAAGTTATGTATTTAATTTTTTGAAAATTAAAAACCATTTTTTTTAATATTTTTTTTTTATTTTATGATTCATTAATATGTGTAAAGTTGTACAAATTAAAAAAATTAAAAAATCTTTAATAATTTATCATTTATTATAAACTATAAAATCTTTTTTTTGTCAACAAAAATTCATTTTAAACTAATGGCCTAAAAATAAAACCATCGTATTTTTTTATCAGAAAAAAAAAACATCATATCATATTAAATTAAAGCACAATGTTTTTTTACACAAAATGGGAACACCAAAGGGTCCCTTTTGTTTTTTTTTAGTTATTTTTGTGAAACGTGTATATAAAATAGATAAAAAGTAGAGTAAAGATTCAAAGTGATCCCTCGAATTTTTCGAGTAGCCCAGTTTGGTCCCTGAAAAAAAAAGTACAATTTTGTCTCCCAAATTTTATAACGGGGGACACTGGTCCTTACAGGGGACCAGAGTGTCCCCCGTTATAAAATTTGGGAGATCAAATTGTCCCTCGTTATAAAATTTTGGGGACCAAATTATCTTTTTTTTCAGGGACCAAACTAGGCTACTCGAAAAAAATTGAGGGACCACTTTGGTTCTTTACTTTAAAAAGTAAGCGAGAGATAGAGATAAATATATACGGTGTCACATATGGCGTCCAAAATTTATGTTCAAATAACATAACTCTAAATTAAACTAACTATAAAACAAATTCTTTATACCTGATCTAAACAAGTATAGTTGACACATTTGTAATATTAACACATCTGGACCCAAAACCTCGCAATTATTCATTTAAAATAAATGAATTAAATTTTATGTGTTGTCACCAGTATTGTTAAAACCGGTTCAGACTACCGTTTAAATCGAAAACCGATCATATGACCGGACAAGCTCTCGACCCGGAAGGAACCAGGTTCGTCCGGCCGGTTTGGCGCACATTCTACAAAACATAACAAAAAACAGGTTTTTTTTTTTTTTTGAAGCGAAAAAACAGGTGAATTATTCAATGGTGGCATATTATTTTTTTAATAATGTCTGAGACTGAAAAAGAAGAAAACGAGGAGAATGAATGCAGAACCTATGCGGCGGTGATGCTTCTAGGTTTAGAATTGCCTCTCGTTTTAGGTTTTCACTTCTCTAGTTCTCTTGCGCCTTTTTGACTATTTTGCCTCGTTCATCCTTTTCTTCTTGATTTTTGGCTAATACAAAATCTATTGGCAACTTCTAGTTAGTTTGATACAAGTTTTATAAAAATATTTTCAAAAATGTGATTATAAAATTAAAAAAAAAATCATGTTAGGTATAAGTTTTAAAAAATTATTTTCGGACATAAAAGATTTCTGAGAATAAAATTAACGAATGATGGTTAGAAACTTAAGAAAATTCTATTATCATGTGTGAATGTGGGAATGAAAGAATCATGAGAATGTGATTCCCAGACATGTAATTTGTTTGAGAATAAAATATTCAAGATATCAAACGTCACCTTAGGATATTAACTATGCAGCGATGAACAGGGACGGAGTTAGGGAATTCATGTGAAGGGGGTCAAAATTAAACATATGTAATATGAAATAACAAAAAAAATTACTTCTTTTAAAAAAAAATAACAAAAAAAATAACTAACATATAAATAAATTTGATATAATTAATAATCTAATATAACATAAATTATTCAAACTATATGAAATAACTTATCAACCTAAATTTTTCTTGTAAAAACATTGTTGTAAAATAAAGAAACTAGAAAGATTATTAATAAGCCGAAGGAGGAGTTATTACCATCGGCAATTTTCAAGCAACCTAGTTATTAAGCCTCTTGCATCCCTGGTGCTGCTACCACGCATGTGGCTTGTCTCTGCCTTATTACGTGCTAATTGAACTTGTCTTCCATGGCCTCCTGATAGTTGGGCTTCTAGCTTTTTCATATAAGCTACAGGAAAATAATCCATACGTAAAACAAACAAAAAATATAAGAAAATGTGGGGGAGGCCATGGCCTATGTAGGCCTCCCCCTCCACTCCCTTCCCTCCGCCCTTGGCGGTGAACATTAGATTGTTGTCTTAGGGTAGAATATCTTTGTCTTCAATTTATTATATTACATGCAAAAATTAACAGGTGAACCTACAAATATTTTGAGAGTAAATAAATAAGGTTTGTAGCTTATTTTTTAAATAGATAAATTTGTTTTATAAATAATCAAGATGTATATGTTTAATATAGTATGATTTGAATAATAAAAAATTAATTTAATAATTCGTTAAATTATATTAACTTATGTTATGAATTTTTGTATATTTTTTAATATATATATATATATATATATATATATATATATATATATATATATCGAATAAATCGATTCAATCAATTAATTCAACGTCGTGAAGGAGGCGATGACCGGTCCGAGTTTTATAGCAATGATTGTCACTTCATTATTGGCGTGTCCCATTATATGAGATGTTAGATTCGTGTCTATTTTAAGTCTTTCTCTTCTATGTGAGTCTAATTATAGTTTCTCACACTACTTATGAAATTAATGAGCCTCAAGCTATGCAAAATTTGTACATTAATTAAGATTCGATTAATTAATATTTGAATAAAAACACACATGTCAAAATGTTAGTGAATATCATTATAAAACTTTTTACGTTGACTGTATATATTACTTAAATCCATGCATTTTTTTTTATATTAATTCTGATACATAATCAATTACAAAATAATTTATACAAATTTTTTAAGATAATTATGAGTCAAGTTAAATATATTTACGCTTCAAAAAAAAAGTTAAATATATTTAAATAATGTCATAATTTATAATTAATTTACGTATAATATAACAAACTTAACCATGACGTCAATATATATCAATTCAATCTGTTTTTGCACTAGCAGCAAAAACCGTATGACAATTGCGATCTATAAATGAAATTGATATATCTACTTAGAGGTGGTAAAATGGGACGATCCGATCGGGCTAGCCCGAATAAGCCCAATGAATTGTAGGGTTTGAGTAGTCAAATTTAAGCCCATTTTAATTATGTTGCCCGATCCTATGAAGCCCGAACCCGCATCGAGCTCGGGTAGCCCGGTTAGTTTTATATATTTGAATTTTTATTCATTTATATTTAACTAAAAACATATAAATATGAAAATTAAAAAAGTCATAACGAAATCTATATTTTATTCTAGATTATGATAATGAAGATGATGATGATGAGCGGGAGGCCATCAATTTTGAAGATGTAAAGCTTTCTAGGCTTCAATGCCAATGTTGATGCCAAAACATAGGATTTTAAATATATCGTTGTTACTGTTGGACTTTCATCGTGATTTGTGCAGTTGTTTTTGTTGAACATTTTCATTGTTTCTATTGTTAGATACCTAGACTTTTTCATTATTGGACATTTTCTTTGTTTCAATTGTTGGATTTTCTCATTTTTTGATGTTCTCATTTTTTCATTGTTTCAATTGTTGGACTTTGGCTTAATTAACATTTTTTTGGAAGAATAGTTAGTATGTCTGAAGTTACAAGGATTTAAGTGCTAATGTTAATATACATAACATAGCTGGAGAATGTAGTAATAACTTTTTTTAAAAGAACATCATAACATCTCTGTAATTAGCATCTTTGTTTAAGATACTTAAGCAGATTTTTTTATTAAAAAAATACTAGTCGGAATTCGTTTGGGAAAAAAACTCAATAAAAATGAAAATGATTGAAAAAACAAATAAAAATGTCGGACCGGCCCGAAAAAAGCCTGCAACCTGCATAGGGCTGGGCTTTGGCACCTATTTTGTAGCCCATATTGATTCCGGACCTTTTTGGCCCGGCCCTATAAAGCCCGAACCGGCATCGAGGTAGCTCGTTGTTAAAGTAGGATCTAAGTGATACAACTTTCAAGAAGTAAATGAATTTAAAAGAAGAACATAAGAAAAATGCTGGAAATAAGTAAGAATAAATGAAGAACTTGAATAAAAGAGATGAAAATTACATTGAATTTTGCCATAGTATTGAAATAAGAATGATAGAAGGAATACTTGAATGTAATCCGTCAATCTGCTGTGTGATCAAGATATATAGGATGTGTATCAGGTAATAACCCCCTGTTTACATTATGTTTACAAGTATTTATAGACAAATAAAGTAACTACTCATTGCTAACTTCCTATCTTAATGATTGCCACGTGTCTTGGCAGTTTTCTAAAATGTTGATAACTGCTTCAGTTTCTTGAACTGCTCCGTGGCAACTTAATTGTCTTTGACGGTTTGACTGCCTGACAACTTATATTGATAGTCATTCGTCGGATTGGGGACTTAACTGATTCCTTGATTTGTATTCTTCGTCTGTCGGATTATGTTTTCTTGTCAACCAAATATTTTCAATACTTAGAAGATTTTAGTTATCACTTCGATCCCTTCGTCAGCCTGTCAAGAAAACATCCTTCAAAAAACTCAAAATTTTCACCCTTAACAGATGCCCCCCAAGTTTTGCTTTTCGACGGCCTTGTCCGAAAGAATAGCAGAATTTGAATTTTCAAATCCTCAAACAGAATTTTTATTTTGGGTTTAACTCCAGTAATCAAATCTTATCAACTTAATCATATCCCTATTTGATAGGGATAATCATAACGTTGTAGCTGTCTTGGAAGTTGAACCACCAACCCCCACTTTCTTTAAATTTCTATCACATCACCGCTCAGTCTTCTTCTCCATCTACTCGCTTTTTTTTTCCTACGAAAAATTTTCTCTTTTGAAAAGTTGCTTCATTCTTCATTATTCTGCTTAGTGCTCATGGCGACTTCTTCTAAAACTTTTGCTTCAACACCTTAATCCTCGGTGGCTGCTCCTAGGGTGGTGGTTCAGGACCCACTTTTGGATAAATCAGAGCTCTGGCAAAATTCTAAGGTAATTTACCCTGTTCGTGACTCTTCCATTTCTCCGAACCCACCTGCTGCGTTCTTGGGTCCCCTTAATGCCCAGAACGAAATTCCTGATAGTTTGCGGGGTTTCTTTCCATGCAATAACCCTGATGAAGCTATCTTAGCTTCTTTATCTTCACTTCTTATTCATGCATTTAAAAAGGGCGATAGGATTTTTAGGATGCCCCCGGCTACCAGATTTGATGCCTACGTTGGTTGGCTTGACCGTGTCCAAGCTCAGAAACGTGAGGTATGGAAAGAAGCTGGAATCTTTGAATTTATCCAACTTTCTCGTCATCTTAAACAGGTAGACTTTTCTTTAATTGGGGCATCAGCTCTTTTGGAATAAAACTACCAACAATTTCCATTTCCCATATGGAATGATTGGCCCAACCCTTTTCGACATGTCAGCCATTACAGGACTTCGTCCGGATGGCCCTTCCATGCATACTCGTGTCGAGGTTAAGTTCCCTCGAGAAATTACTTCTCACTTTGCTACGTGATTCAGTAAATATGTAGGTTAAGCATCCGCATTTGTTGCAATACATTTTATCTCCTTAAATATATAGCATGTATAAGAATAATATAATATTTGATTTTTTAGGTACTAGATCCAAAAAACAATGTTCAAAATCCATTGTTGACAAATTTGGCATGGGGGCCTAACAGATGGGTTACATCATGAAATACTTACATTGTAAATGGATATAAATTTAACACAAAAACATAGAATGGAGGAATGCAGTCATATAACTATGATATTTGTGTGCGAGCCACTGATGGCAATGTAGAGGATGATTTCTATGGGGTTCTAACTGACATCCTTGGACTCGATTATACCGGTTTCCCCGTGATGAAGTTGGTTATCTTCAAATGTGATTGGTTTGATCCTACTCTTGACGTAGGGACAAAAATCTATAAAAAAATATGGTATTGTTCAAGTTAGGCTGTCTCGTAGGTATAATAAGGCGTACGACCCATTCATTTTTTCACAATAGGCAGATCAGGTTTATTACTCACCATATCCCAAAGGACATCAAGGTTGGTTGGGTGTTATTAAGATAAAGTCTCGCAGTATAATTACTTAATCAACCATCCTGAAAAAGATGCTCCATACCAAGATGATGAGTTTTCAAGACCACACGTACCGTTGCAAATTACGCCGGACATTATTGTTAATTCTCTGGCGGACATTTCCGGAAATGGGGAAGAAGTTGAAAGAGAGTTAATGGATCAATCCGAGTTGGACGCATCTAGCGAAGGCACATTCCGATCAAGTGAGACTGATGAGAGTGATGGTGAATTTAGTGACGGAGATTCTACTTAGGTAATTTATTTATGTCATAATTCATTGTGTAAATGTCATTCTACTTAGGTAATTTATTTTTGTATTATTTACACTGTTATGTAATCATCTTTTCATTTTTTACACAGATGGCATATTCCTCTAGAGGTAGGGGTCGTCGTGGAGGTCGTGGCAGAGGTCATGCTGCGAGAGTCCCTTCGTCGGCCAACCCACAGCCTTCAGATCGAGACCACCCTACTAGCACCTCTGTGGACGGGACACCTCAGGGTGATGGAGTTGCACCCCCTACCCAGCCTCATGTGGTCGGGATACAGGCTGCACCCTCATCATCCACACCTATGACAAGACCATCATCATCATCGGGACAGGAGAGTCGTGGTCCATCCGACATGAGGATTCTTCTTATCCCCAGGGGGGATAACGAGTAAGCTAATTTAATTTTTTAATATATATAAAGTATCGTTAATTTCTATTTACTTGTTTTTTTTTTATAACATTTATTAATGTTCTAATTTTGTTGCAGCTTTCTGCCCGCGAAGGGCCCTTCTGATTCGATATCGAAGATCCTGCGACGCAAGTTTGATGGTCATGGCCTACATGGAAGGCCATCCCAGGGGGCCATAGGGATCAGTTGTTTCAAGAGTTTAAGGTAACAATTTATTAAGTTATTTAAATTAAATTTACATTATATATATATACACACACGGATTTCCTAACAACTATAAGTTGCAGAAAGAGTATAGGTGGGACGTAGCTTTAGAGGGTCTCATCAGGGACATATTTGAGCATAAATGCTCACTGGTCATGAAGAATCTGACGAACAAGCTGAGGAAGGGTAAGAATAAGGGGAAGTGGGTGGATCATGAGATCAGGAGGCAGCTGGACCAAGATCAGGGGCTCGAGAAGTTCCAGGAGATCCAGGCCACAACTCGGCGTAATCGAGCTTCTGATGGTGGCGTATGTGCTTGGACCGACGGGTCTAAATCAGCCGCCGCCCACTACGATGAGCTGGTAATACATTAAACTTTTGACTTATTAATTATACTATTTAATGAGTTTTTATTTTTAATTATTCTTATGAATTTAAGATTAAATTTTTCTGTGCAGAAGCATAAAAACAACGGGCTCCCACTGCTATGGAGTTGGTGGAGAGGACGAAGAAGTTGAAGTCGGGGACATGGGTCAACGACAAGGCCTGTAACTATGTTGTAAGCAAAAAAACAATTTAGTGTTTACTTGTAATTTATTATAAATGATTTGTTAATATTGATTATAATTTTAACTAAATCTCTTCAACTATACTTTGTAGGTGGGCTTCAACGAGAAGAAGGACGATGCCATATCACGTGCCTCACAGTCACAAGATGAGGCCTTGACTGGTGATGGCCCCAGCTCTCCTATCTCCGTCGACGATAATGCCATTTATTTGGAGGTCGTCGGGGGCAGGAACAAGAAGGGGCACGTGTATGGCCTCGGACACCTGTGAGGCGAGTTTATCGCTTCATCATCCGGCACGCCTGCTCCTTCCTACGTCGACACCGTCCCTCAGGAGCAGTTCAACCAAATGCAGGACACCATCACGTAGGGGTGTTCATCAACCAATCCAAACCGATTCAAACCGCAAAAACCGAACCGAAGAAAAACCGAAAACCGAACAAACCGAAAACCGAAAAAACCGCAATTTTTTGTTGGATTGGATCGGATTTTGGATCCTATAGTGAAATCCAATCCAATCCAATCCAAACCGATCTATTATATACATATACTATTATTTTTGAAATTATAGTATTGTTCATTCTTAAACATTATTTTTCATATTTTTATGTCCCCCATTCTCTTTAATATTTTTGTTAGAATGACATATATAAGACTATTTAGAATAAATATTAATGTCTTAAAGTTATATTTTACTAAAAGTTTTGATGCATAGCATATATATATTTGATTGAGTAATCATAAAAATGGGAAAACAATTAAGTAAATTTGAAAAATAATTAGCTACAATTTATTTGTAGCCGATTCAAGAAAAAAATAGGATAAGTGGGAGTAGATATAGAGAATTAATATAAAAGAACGTGTTAGAAAATATCAATAATTTTTTTCTTCTCAAACTCCCAAATTAAAACAAAGATTATCTTTTATCCACTATTAAATAAGTAGAAAGGACACATGACATTAGAAAAAAAAAATAAAGTATGACAAAAACCGAATTATCCAGTCCAATCCAAACCGCATTTGATTGGATCGGATCCGATCCGATTTTTTTAAGGAAGCAAACCGATCCAATCCAAACCGCACGATATTTTCATCATTGGATCGGGTGGCTTTTTAGCTCAAAACCGATCCAATCCAATCCGCGAACACCCCTACCATCACGCAGCTGAACGCAGAGCTTCGGGAAAAGAGCGAGAGAGAGCAGCAGATGGTGAACCAGATTGCACAGTTGACTTAGGCACACCAGCAGCTGATGCAGACGAGCATCGAGCAGGGCCAGACACTGCGGCTGGTGTTGGAGCAAATGAGGATCCAGAGTCCAGTTGCTCAGGGTGATGCTCTGACGGTTGTGCCGCCAGCTGCCGCTCCTCCAGTCCGCCTCGCCGATTCTTTGTCGCTGCTCGCTCGTAGAGGACGATCAGATAGCAGACGTCGGTGGTACGAACGCTGAGGATGATTGGATTCCTCCACCTCCCCCTCGATCATCATTACTAATTTTTTTTTTCATTTTTTTGACTTTAAACGATTCTTGTACGACACTTTGGATTATAATATATATATATATATATTCATTATTTCCTATGGTTGTATATTTCATTAGTAATTTGGTGTGTTTTATTAGTAATTTTGCTAAACTTTAAAGAAAAACAGAAAAAAATTATTATTTTAAAAATTAAATTTTAAAAAAATTAATAAAAATCAGTTTAGCGACCGAATTAGAAACCAATAATTCGGTCGCTAAACTTTAGTTAACATTAACATATTGTGGTCTAGCGACCGAAAATCCGTCGCTAATATAGGTTAACAGTAACCAACATTGGCGATCGAACTAGCAACAGATTTGTCGGTCGCTAAAAATGGTTACCCAAAACAATGAGACCAACCGTGTAGTGACCGTTTTTTATTATTTAGCGACCGACATTTCGGTCGTCATTTAGCGACCGAATTATTATTTCGGTCTCTCAAAGCTTAGCGACCAGGTTATCGGTCACACCATAGATCGGTCGCTAATTCGGCCGCTAAATTAAATAGCGACCGATTTTGAAAGTTTAGCGACCGAATATGCCGGTCACTAAACAGTTGATTTTTTGTAGTGTATGGTATGTATGCAAATGGAGTATTTGGGTTAACAGTGGTCGAACCATAAGGCATTCTATACAAATGTTGTGACAGAGGCTGTGTAGTCCCTCTTGGGTTTGAATTCAAAACACTCCGTGGAGACAATCTGGTAGTTGGCGGATTTATTTGTTGTAAGACTGGGGAAGTTGGTGACGGGAGTGTTCCTTGGCCAACTTCGTTAAACCTATTGACAACTTGAGCATAAGAAACGCCTCTTCTCGCCCCTAAACTATTAGTGCTATTATTTCCTGCATTAGTAGTGTTAGCCATGGTTGCAGGAATATTATCAACTGGTGCAACAGTGGTTATAGGATTAGCATCCACTGTTGACACAACGACATTAGTGATGACTTTGCCTGCATTACTTGCACTACTCATATTCAGAGTTTTGGGAATTATATGACGTTTGAATCACTCTCCCACTCCATAGATGCATACAATAAATTTGTATGTCAGAGATCGTGACACTTATACGAGTTACTCTAAACTCGTCCCACCGGGCGTGCCAATTTGTTAACGTTGGTTTTTGGTTTCTGACCAAATTTCCTTCGTTACAAATAATTAGAAATCAAACGAGTGTGGGACTGACGAGTTATGCGGTAATCTCGTCCAGAATAGGTATGAACTGTCTGCCAAGTATGAATTTGACAAGTTAGCCAAATCTAGTAATATACTATCAAGGGCTTGATGCTATGACAAGTATATATAAGTTTTAAAATGGTGTACAGATTATTGTTAATAATGAAACTTGACAAAAAAACTGTTTATATTTGAAAAGGTAAATTTAAAATTTAAAAGAAGAAAGTAGTTTATACGTGGAAAATAACTTCTTGATTGTCCTGAGTTTACAATGAAAAAGAAACACAAATTAAAAAAAACTTAAGTAAAGTAGGATCTAAGTGATACAACTTTCAAGAAGTAAACGAATTTAAAAGAAGAACATAAGAAAAATGCTGGAAATAAGTAAGAATAAATGAAGAACTTGAATAAAAGAGATGAAAAAGGCATTGAATTTTGCCATAGTATTAAAATAAGAAGGATGGAAGGAATACTTGAATGTAATCCATCAATCTAATGTGTAATCGAGATATGTAGGATGTGTATCAAGTAACCCCCTGTTTACATTATGTTTAGAAGTATTTATAGGCAAATAAAGTAATTACTCATTGCTGACTTCCTATCTTAATGACTGCCATGTGTCTTGGCAGTTTTATAAACTTTAAATCTATACTGCTTGTCAAGCAATCTTGATAACCGCTTCAGTTTCTTGAACTGCTCCGTGGCAACTTAATTGTCTTTGACGGTTTGACTGCCTGACAACTTATATTAATAGTCGTTCGTCGGATCGAGGACTTAACCGATTCCTTGATTTTTCTTCTTCGTCTGTCGAACTATGTTTTCTTGTCAACCAAATATTTTCAATACTTAGAAAATTTTAGTTATCACTTCGATCCCTTCATCAGCCTGTCGAGAAAACATCCGTCAAAAAACTCAAAATTTCACCTTTAACACCCGTGGTTGATCGGATAGCCCATTTTACCACCTCTATATCTACTACACCAATGTGAGAGAAATACTAACTAAGCTAGTCTCGTATTTGCTATTTTGTGTTCTACTAACGAAGTAGTTTTGAGTTGTTTCTTTTGTGCTGCTTTTGGAAAGGGGTGGGGGACGTGCATGTGGTAAGTAAGTCAATGCTTTTTCTCTTAAGTTTTTTTTTTTTTTTTTCCTTTCCTGTACGATAGAATTGTTATATAGAAAAGACATAGAAATGCAGAAGGCAAACCCATATATTATCATTCAAAAACCACCCACATGTACAGTGAAATAGCAATAATTGAAGATGCTTAAATTTGTTATCTTCAAAATCAAACTTTCCTGCCTTGTTGCAATCACTTTTTTATTTTTTTCCTCTTCCATGTCAAAACACTCAATAAACAACTTCACGCCTGGTTATATATATATATAATCATATATATATTACTTCACTCATTCTTCACAATCTTTCCAATCAGCAATCAAAAGTGGGAAAAATCAAAAGGACAAGGACCAATCTCTGCAAGTTTCAACCTGGCCTGGACAGGACGATTCCTGAGAAACCGCACTCTTCCTAGTTAGAGAGATAATATATATTGGGACAGTCTTCACAATCATTGTCATCTGATCACAAAGTAGAAGGGAAAGGAGAAAGTACTGTATTTGTTCCCATATTTGATGAAGTTGGTTCTAGAACTTCCCCTCCAAGTTGTCCTTCAACATTGTCCCAGAAAAGAAAGCTAGGACATTGTTGCTGGGTGTCCACCCATTCATTCAACTCTTGCCTCTGCAAGCACTCCAGTGTTATTTCTCCTTCTTCATCCATACTGCAAGACTGTACTTCAATTGGCACCATGTTTTCAACGTTCTCTATCAATGGTGGCAGATTATAATTCGTAGTATCCATGACTGAAGCTGCTGTGAAATTAGTAACTGCTTGATGATGAGGAGGAAGGGCATGGATTTGTTGGTGGCTCAAGTTCCACGTATCTTGGAAGAGTTCTGCTCGTACATTGGTGTCTGCTGTTGCTGTTGTTGTCCCAATAGCTAGTGAACTAGTGTCAAACATAAATAGGGGGCATGTAGAAGAAAATAAGGTTTCTTGAACGGGTGGCTTTGCTGTTAGATTATCTTGGTTGACAAAGTGATCTAGTTGGGTGGAAATGGAATTGTAATTGAACTGGGGATGATGATCAAAAGTTTGTGCAGTGGCGGACGAAGGCACCGAAGAAGGCTTTCGAATTTTCTTTTTGATCCAAGAATTCCAATAGTTCTTTATCTCATTGTCAGTTCTACCAGGCAAGTGGCTTGCAATGTGAGCCCATCTGCATTTCCCAAATACAACAACATATATAACTTAAGTATATACAAATCTTCTTAATTAAGATTCTTAGTATAGGAATGTATGTATGTATATTATAATTTACACAAAATCGTAGTTTAATTGGAAGCATTTATGTTGAAAAAAACGTGGCACGAAATGAAGAAATAAGATAATATTTTAGTTGCTTATAGACAAAGGATTTTTCAAGAAACATATGTGACGAAGAATGTGGAGGTGGGAGTGGAGTCATAGTACTGACAGCGGACAAGTAGATTTCAACAGACAGAATTGCCTGCCAAACTTCTCCCAAGTACTGTATCTCCGAGGCTGATAGCTCCTTCAGATACAAATTGCTCCATTATAATTAATTGTTGCAGCTATATATAAGGACTTAACTACTCTCTTTATATATATATGGTTTGTTTATACAGTTAATATAGTTATATAGCTAGCATTCCATTTCTACATGCTCGATTCCCATTGAAATTCAATGTAGAAAACTAATTAACCACACATATTATGGATGAATATGATTACTTTATCTCAAATTCCGAGCAGTTTCATACTTTCATAATTAATCCTCGTACTAATCAATATAATTTTGAAGAAATGGGAAGGAGAAATTGGTATGTTTAAGACATGCAGGAAGAAGAAAGGGATATGCATAAAATGCAAGAAGAATTAACAAGGAACAAAGAGAGAACGGGTCATATAAATAATTGATAATTCAAAATGGTTGATATATATAGAGGTAGTCCAAACAAACCTGTTGCCTACGACCCCATGAAGGCTTATAATTAACTTCTCCTCCTCAGGTGTGAACCTGCCTCTTCTAATATCCGGCCTCAAATAATTAATCCATCTCAGGCGACAACTCTTACCACATCTTTGAAGCCCTGAAATTAAGCCACCCACAACAACTAAATAATTTATATATAAAATACTGAAGGTTGTTTTTGTTAATTAGTACTCCATGTGCGTGAAGAAAGAAGAGATGATGTAAAAAGAAAGAAAGAAAAGACAGACCAGCTTTCTCTGGAACTTCACTCCAACAACCATAGCCATGAGTGGTGATGTATCTGATGAGTTTCTCATCTTCCTCAGGGGACCAAAGGCCTCTCTTAACCTTCTGTTGGTTGCAGCAAGAATGGTGACCCATATTCTTAATTTCTTCTAGCTATGATCGATGTGGTGTGGTCTTCTTTGTCTTTTAGTCTGTCTTGTTCCCTCAGTGGCCTGTAATGCCTGGATCAAATAGTTAGGTCTCGCTCTCTTCCCTCCTTTAAAAGTGAGGGGAAGTACAAGACGAGCAGACATTTACAACCTGATGATAGGGTCCACATGCAAGGGACACAGATGTCAATCTAGCCCTATTTAAAATGACGTTCCATCAACTTTATTCTACTTATATAGCTAGTCATACCTGCATGTTCTACGTACATGTGTAGTAGTATTACGTAACCAAACTTCATTTAACTTACCACAAACTCAACAAATATTGCTGCTTCTTTCATGCACTTTCCTTCCCTCCCTATTCACCAATGTCACGATATCAGTAGCAAATGGATTTGCTACGAAAGTGATGGGAAGGATTCATTAAGAAATTGTTACCTAGTAAATTACATGTACATGCAGTGGTTTCATATCTTTCATGTAATTTTGTGATACACAACGCTATATTTGGTCGTCTCGTAAATTAAATAGTACAAGGAAATGAGTAGAAGGTGATTTAGTTTCGTTACAAATTACACACAAATTTCTTTTTCAACAATAACTTCTATTGGGTTCTTGTACGTATAAGTAATTCTGAGCTAGTCATCTTCGCTTATAGTCATTCAAATCACGTACTATTTTATATGTGCATGATCGATCGTCCTGGGATCCATGGTAAAAGTATATATCAATCTTTGAAAATATTTTTAAATGTGTCAAATAATAATCTAAATGTGTAATAGATCAAGTGTTGGTCTGTATCAACTTAAAAACTTATCTATCTGTAAATACATTATTTTTTACACCAGTTTTAAGTACTGTAATACAAAATTGGCCTATAAATTCACATTATATACGTTTAGGGATAATCTCATTTAATGTTCTTCCATGTGTCAATCTTTGAGAAAAAAATATCATTTAATTCAAATCTTCTTAAATACACCTGATATCATATTATCCAATGAAATTTTACAAGAGATTTAATTCAAATAACAAATAATTCAGAAGTAAATCATAAAAAAAAAACTGACCGCATTCAATAAAATTCGAATAAATATACATAGTATATATATATATATATAATATCAATATTAATATAGTATAAATCAAAATTTTATTTTTGGGGTCCCAAACCAGTGAATTAAAAAATAACAAGATAGATAACTATATTTTTTTAAAATGCTTAACTTGTATGGGAAAAATAAGAGAAGAAATAAATCACATTGATTGTCAAGAGAGAGGGGGAAAATTCCTATCATTACGAAGATCATGATGACGTATTTAGTATTAGGGTTTAAATATATTACATTTAGAAATGGTTAATCAGGTTGAAAGCAGTTATATATTGCTTTGAAAATGTATATTTACTATTAAATATTGAGACATGTAAGATACTAAGATAGTGAAAGAATAAATGGTTAGTGTTAACTTATAATCTTGCTTTGAAAAAAAAATCACAATTAAACTTTAATGGCTATTTTCAAATATTATGTTTTTTTTATATTATTCATACATGTCTTATTTTTAAAATTATATTCTTAGTGCCAAAATTGTGCAGGAGACAATATGTACTTACTATTTACACTTAAGTGTCATTATCTGTATTATAATATCTATAATATTTATTAAGTTAATATCTGTTATAATTAATGATCGATGACTTGGGAAAAAATTTTTAAACAGCTTTTGATATATAATTTCCCACGAAAAATTTAAAACCACAAAACATGAATTCAACGATTATATATACAAAAATAAAATCCTTAAAAATTTGCATATTCTCTTTGCATGGCACGAGTCCATCAATCTAATTTTACACAATCTAATTTCAGAAATGGATCATTTCCTATTTTAAAAAAAGTGACGCAATCTTATCGAAAAGAGAAAGACGGAATATTAAGTTTTCATAGAAGAGCCCACCATATATGGTTGTGGGCCTACTAATTACATTTCAAAAAAATTGTTCTATATATTCTTTCTCCGACTGTTCTTCTAAAACAGGAATAAATCTAAATCCACTAATTTTAATGTGTGTGTGTTTTTAAGTAAAATGTATGTGTTTGAATAATTATATAATGTGTGCGAATGAATCATTATATATATATAGATAGATATATAACTTGTCACATCATTAAAAATGATAATTCTTATCATAATTACTTTAAAAGTTATACATATATATATATAGAATGATTTATGATTGATAATAAAATAAAATGTTTTACACTAATAGTATATTAAAATTAAACTCATATATAAATGGTCATTTGATGATTATTTGATGAATTAAAAAGAAAAACAATGGCTTACTTAATTATATTTTGTGTTTACTCAACATAAATGCTAGCATTTTCAATTAGTTATGGCATACTCTTCTTTTTATATAGGCTAAACTGAAATATACTAACATTGAAAATATAATCAATCTATATAATATATAATTTTGAAATTTTATTAAAAGTGCGTTTAATTAATGATGCATTTGTAAATTTTCCAATAACTGCAAGTTGTATTCTCATTGTGGCGCGCGGTTGAAGGATTTTGAGGGAAAAGAAAAAGGAATCTGTCTTCTTTCCCACACATCACTGATATTATTTACTTCTTCATCGATCTTCATTAAAATAGATTATTTACCAATCTTTGGTTCTTGTATATAGAAAAAAAAAATTGACTGGGAGATGTCAATCCTTCAATATCGTCATGTAATTCGAAAGATTGGTATTCACAGTTATTAGGTAGATACCCTGCAAAACTAAAAAAAATATAATTAGTTATTCTCATCGTAAGAGTTTTTTCTCATGAGTTTATTGATATATATTATTAATATAATATTTTCATACTTGTTTACAAGAACCTTAATTCCATGTAGAATATATCTCGAAAATTCGAGTATAATGTATATCAAGTAACATTCAATCTACATAGTAAGAATCCCTATTAAGTAGGCTCTATTATGTAACATTGAGTAACGTGGGCTGATCATAGGATGACAAATGATTATCTGTATTTGGGTCGAAAATGTGGCCAAAAATGTTTCGACCACATTTTCAGCCCATTTAGAAACAATATTGTTAGTCAATTATTATAAATCATGTATGATATGAATGATTTTTAACATAATAATATAGAAAAAATATATTGACAATATATGTTATTTAAATCTTTTTTATATATCACATATTAAGTGATATAAAATAAAATATATTTTTTTAACTCCGATAACACTTAAGAATCTTTCTACATTAAAACATCTTTGATTGTAGAAGACATTATCATTCCGTGGGTTTCTATGTGCGTGGGGTGTATTTTATAGAATATGTCTTACGTACTTGATTTTGAGTTTAATTTATATATACTGTAATTGTAAATAATTTTTACACTAGCATTCAATAACATATTAATAAATTAATATTATTGTTTTTTTATTTTTTTAGAGTTTTAGCCATTAAAATAAAAACACATATCAAAATATCAGTGGATATCAACTTTTTAAACTGATAATACATGCTAATTTAATCTTTTGATTTTGTCTATTTAAAAAAAAATAGAGAGAGAGAGCGACACGTGTAGTGCAATATGAAATTCTTAATCAAGACGATATCCATTTTATTTTAGGATATACACATTGTGAAAATGAAATCTTTAAATCATGCAGACTTTTCTTAATGCTTTCTTTTAATATCTTGGTTAACCTGTTCAAGAAGACTACATGGCCGGGTACGCCTTCTCTATTTTTTTTATATTAGATAATCCACTAAATTTTGCTAAATTATTGCTGACGGTGGGATAACGTATACTTCGTACATTCATAAATCAATTGACATTTAGAGTAATGATATTTTGACACCACTGTTTGATATCCACTTTTAACATTGGCACTATAGCAGTATTGTAGGGCACTATGGCAGTGGCATTTTCACAATTTTTTAGTACTATAGCAGTATTTTGCTTTTTTTAGTACTAACGTTTTTTATTAATTACGTATAAATATTTGGTTAATTCAGTTCACTATATGATTAATGGGTCATTTTGAAACTTGCAATAATATTCCACAACCATATAAATATTTGGTTAATCCCGTATAAATATTTGGTTAATTCAGTTCGTTATATGGTTAATAGGTCATCCTGAAGCATACAATCATTTTCGAATTCCACAAACATATAAATATTTGGTTAATCACATGCAAATATTTGGTTGATTCAGTTCAATATATGGTTAATGGGTCATTCTGAAGCTTACAATCATTTTCTACAAACATGTAAATATATAGTTAATCGCGTACAAATATTTGGTTAATTCAATTCATTATATGGTTAATGGGTCATCCTGAAGCTTACAACCATTTTTAACACCATGTAAATATTTGGTTAATCACGTGCAAATATTTGATTAATTCAGTTCATTATATGGTTAATGAGTCATCCTGAAGCTTATTCATTTTCAACATCATGTAAATATTTGGTAATCACATATAAATATTTGGTTAATTCACTTCATTATATGATTAATGGCTAAACTTGTTAGTACTCAAAAAAGCTAAATATTTTTTTAAAAAAAATCAAAATTACAAAAATGTCACTGCTACAATACACTACAGACCACTACAATGCCAGTGTTAGAAGTAGATGTCAAAAAATGTGTCAAAATATCACTACTCATGTGTGGTGATCAAGACTTGGCCTATCTTATGAGTTGTCTCGTATTAAAAGTTAATTGCGATGTGCCTAGCTTTTAAAATTTAGACTTGGTGTTAGATAGCAGTTATATTTCAAGATGTCCTAATTCGGTTCAGTGTTATATATATTTTTGAAAAAAATTATTTAAAATTATTAACTTTTTCCAATAATTAAACATGATAATACATTTATTTTTTATATTACTTGTTTTGAAATATATACTATAAAATATTACTTTAGTGTATAGTTTCTTGCATATTTAATTATAGGATTTGAGTAAATATAATGCTTAAACTTATACATTATATATGTTAAATCAATCTAATCATTATTAATCATGATCAAATCAAATTTAGATCTCACCAGATGACCTAATCAAAATATCATAATGAATTGAGAATAAAATAAAGGATTAAAGTAGTACACATTGTTACCAATGAGATGTTGGTCAAGTGGAAGTAACTTGTCCCTATAAGGAGGAGAACCTGAGGAACCCGAGTTTGGATCCTTTAGAGTCACCCCATTGAGAGATTGAGGACCATGGGGTAAAATATGCTCATTCAGCCAAATCAAAGATTAATTCCATAGCAGGTCCGAAGGGCCTAAGCTATGAGGATATTCTAGTGGACCCACTCGACCTAAAAACCTAATTATGGTGGGTTTTGAACCAAATAAAAAAAAATAGTATACACTATTAATGTAAAAAAATATTATACTGACATCCACTAATATTTTACCATATATTATTATTTTAAATAACAATAATAATTTGTTAAGATATTATTAGATTTCGGTCTAAAAAATCAATCAATGAAAATTAAACTCCAAAATAAATATGTCCTGTGAACACGCTATGCAGTGCAAGAATGACAAGAAGGAGAAAAAAAATAGTTTTTTTTTAATGATTGAGCAAGCCTACTAATTATTTTGACTTTATTGTGTCTTCATTTAATTAAGAAGGAATAATAAATTCAATAAAGTTGTTGGAATAACGTGTATAAGTATCATGATTGACGTCAATTAAAGTTATTAGCCGTAATATGATATGTAAATTTCAGTTTGTAGATTTCACAAGTTGGGACTCACAATTATTATAAAGCTATATAAATCATTGTTGATCTTAACACTTCTCAACAATTTCAACTCTAATAAGACATTTACTTATTTTGCCTGGGTCTCTGGACCACTGCCGCGGACAACTTGGTAACTTGAAATGGAATTTGGGCATGTATCTACTAGACTGATTTTGATCAATGTATCAGTTTGTTTATTGTCAGGATGACTTAACTATAAGTATACGTGATTGTCAAAAAAATAGACGTGAGTGTACTACAATTACGTATATGTCTAAGGTGAACAGTGGCTTTCGTTTCTTCTCAATAATTTTTTTTTCTATTTTTGATTAACCGTAAATATATAGATTAATACATAAGATGTCTTTTCAATCATTATATATAACCAAGTAAATATATACATTTATGTCAAAAGAAAAGAAGTAAATATATACATATAATAATATGTGGTAAAGAGAAAGGCTTGTGACATATTAAGATCCCGCTCCGGAGTGTGATGAGGTTACTCATGCAGTGCATATTCAGGAAAGATATGCTGTCGGCTTAGCCTAAAGCGGCCTATTATCGTGTTTTTGTTTCAATGATGCTTCCATCGAAAAGCCCCATTAGTTATGGAGGTGAGATCATGTTGCTGTTACACAATGACATTGGCTCTTAAAGCAACCATGCAGTGAACTTCAGTACTCTCCTGAATCTTAATATCGTCATCAAGATTTGCAAATACATTAGTGAATTGTAAGATGATTTCTATGTCTTGATAATGATCTGATAAGACAGCATGTTGCAAGTTGTATATAGAAAATATAACTAATTAAATATTTACTAGTTAAGTTTTTTTATTTTTATCCATTTTTTTTTCTAATTGATCTGGTTCCGTTAAATTTTTCATACCAAATTCAATAAAATTTTGAAAAATCAACATTTTAAAATAAATTTAGAAACAGGAAAAAAAAAATTAGCCTATTTACTATTTGAGTAAACACTTATTGGTGTTTATATTGTTTATGATAATTGCAAGGCCGAAATACTCATTTGAAGAAACATCATGCACTTGTTGAAGAAAGATGCCTTTTGTTTGGGGTCGAGTTGTGTTGATTAGTTAAAACATGTAACTAGCAAAGCATTTGTTTAATATGGCATTTCAAACGTTTGTATGAATACGTATATGGATATGGAATATATAGTTAAAGGGGCCGGGGAGTAGTGAAAGGGATGCGAGGAAGTGTTGATTGATACGAATGAACCACCTAGTTGATGTGAGAGAGGGGAAAGTGACATTTGCTTGTATGAATCGCAAGCTAAAATTAACTTTGAAAGTAATATACAAATGATTTTTAAAAGAGACCTTGAGGAGGAATTGAAAAGGGAAAATGATTGTACTTAGCTTTAAGGAGGAGCAAGAAGGGGGTATGTGGTCCCGCCAGTTGGAATTTTAAGCAGTGATTAGTGAGAGGAAAACCATTAAGGACATTGCCTTTATAAGCATGGTTGGTTAAGATAGTAAGTCATGGATGAAATGTCTCCACCATTGGCTCTTTAAAAACAGATTTGGTCCGCATGTTCCTCGCCCAATTCTTTCTCTTTATCTCTTAATTAATCATTTTACATTATCCATACAATATCCATCGATATAAATAATGTACTCCTTATGTATATCCAGCTATAAATACATTGATGATTTATCGATGCATTTTTCATACTCAGGATTTTAAGTGTCTGTTTGTATTAGATTTTGGGAGTTGAGAATCAATTTTATTGGAAGGGGAGCTTTTAAAAAAATTGCACTTCCCAGTGCAATTTGTACTGTTAAGTTGTAAACAATCTCTTCCGAATAGACACTAACTGTCCGCGACCGTAATTAAGGATGCATCAACCGTATTTTTTTGCAATTGCCCATAATTATAGTAAAAATAAATTAACTATTAGGTTCTGTTTGGTAAAAACTAGCGGATAGTAGATAAGCTAGCGGATTGAATTTGAAGTGTTTGGTAAAACTTACTCTTAAACTAACTTATAAATATAAAATGACATAAAAGGATATGTTTGCATTTTTTATATATAAATTATATATATATATATGTATATTATTTATTTTAAAATAATTATCACTTTAACACTTTAATTTATTTTAATTTATTTATCATTTAAAAATTTAAAATATTAATTTTTTTAATTTTAATTTTATTTTAGTTTAAATTATTTTTAATAAATAAAATGGAATAATAAAAATAAAATTATATACTGATATTATTTTTATATAAATTTTATTTTTTATAGATAAAAATATATTTTCTATTTTTTATCTTAAATATAAATATTTTTTTTAAAGGATCTTAAATATAAATCCAAGTAGTGAATGAAATTAATTATTATTTATATACTATGCTAAATGATTAGTGCTTTATTTTATTAGCTTAGGATAAATGGGGAATTTAATTAAGGTAGAGGGATAAAAATGGAAGAAAAAATGATAAGCTATACGATATAAACTCAAACGCTATACGCTAGTGAAAAAACGTTATACGCTAATTTTAAAAAGTATTACCAAACAGGGCTACTTTTTCATCCGCTATACGCTAGCAGATTTGGCAAACCAAACAGAATGTTAGTCCCTAAAAGTTACAAGCACGAGACATATTAGTCCCTCATTTTACTTCGACCGTCCGTTTACTTGCCTGTGTATCCCGTTAACAGTCATGCCCGATTCGTTAGTGGTTCTGCGTAGCCTATGACAAATTTCCACCATAAAAAACGAATAAAATATGAAAAAATGTGCAAAATTTCCAGGTATCTGGATTTTAAATTTTTGCAGGTTTTTTCACTTTCCTTCATTTTTCATGATGAAAATTATCACAGGCCACACATGACTACTAAGGAGTCGGGCATAACTGTTAACGGGACACACAAGTAAGTAAATGGATGTTGGAAGTGGAATGATAGACAAATATGTCTCGCATTTCTAAATTAGGGTGACTAAATAGTTAATTTAATTTTTTGCAGAGACCAAAATTGGATCCTAGAAATTTTTCAGGGCTTAATTTGAGCATTTAATCAAAATTTTATTCCTTTTTAACCCATAAAAATTCAAAAATTAAGTGTTTTTAAACCCTGACAAGAGAATAAAAATACACAACATTTATTAAATGTAGGAAGTAAATTCGAATAATTTTTTTAGTTTATTGTAAAGATTTTTATATTGATAATCGATAAAAATTTATGGAAATGATGACTTGTAAGATGATTTGGATAAGAAGTCAATTATATATTGTTGTATACCAATTAAATCCTAAATTTTTTATATGGATCAAAATTAAATTTTACCAATTATATTTAAACCTATACTGAACCATACCATCCCGGGAGTCACCCAAGTTTGATCCATTCACCGGGGAAAAAGACATTATTTCAACGACGGACTTGCGAGTTTTTCGGGCAAACCGGCAGATACATTATGCTCATAAGTTAAGGCCTTTGAGATTGGGCTTATTATGGGTCCAAGATTTCCCTAGTATAAAAATGCTCAAAAGTTAAGGAGCTGGACTTTGAGATTGGCCTTATTAAGTGCCTAAGATTTCTCAAGAATAAAATTTAAAATATATTATTTATAATCTTTGTAAAATTAAAAGATATCTAAAACACTTTCAACTGACTATTAAAAGACATCTAAAATAATTTTAGCTAGCAAAATTAACTCATTCAGACAATATTGAACATGTTTAGTTGTCTTTTAAGAAAAAAAATATCTCCATAAAAAAAGGAAAAAATACCGTAAAACGTAAAAAACAAAAAGGAAAGAAAGAAAGGAAGAAGTCGATGAGTTATGACTTATCTTATTTGATTTGATATGATTTTATGGAAATTAAATGATATTTATTTATTTTATTTTATTTCATCAGTAAAAAAGAAAATATGTGCGTAAATAAATGTCAAATTATTCTAATAGAAAGAGTAAAGGAAGAAACCAATGTTCGCTAAAAAAAAAAAAGAAATCAATGTATGTTGGTCCATGTGGAAAGGACTTGAGTTCCTTAAGTATATGATGTTGAATTTGATTTTTGAATTTTGTATATGGAAAAATACCATTGAAAGGAGTATCCACTTAGGTGGTTGATAGTAGTGCCGCGGGTCTTGTCAAAAAAAAAAAGTAGTGTCATGGGAGAATGGTCTTTTATCTATTGGCAGGATACTCTAAAAAACCAAACAAAAAATGGATTTAAAAGTTGTAAGAAAACCACTAAAATGCAACACTTCCCTTGCTTTCCATCCGGAAAAAGAAAGATGTAAATAAATATTAAATCTATTAATTTATTAACTCTCATCCACCATTTTACTGTAAATAAACATTAAAATGAGTGATGGGCATAATTCTATGGTATTTTTTTTATTGTTTTAATAAATAGGTATAAATATAATTATTTAATATATTTTTTTGTATTTTATTTGCATACAATGTTTAACTTTTAATATGTAAAATATTTATTAAGTATTTTTTACAACATTTATTAATTATGTAGTTCTAAAAATTACTGGCCTTGGTTTTTAGGGGGTGAGTTATTTTTATTTTTATTTTGTAACAAAGGAGATCACTTATCTAAGTTTTATTATTTATTTTCTACTTCAATATTTAATTATGTCTTTGTAGGGTAATGTGAATGTATTAACTTTGTCATCAAATACTTTATCTATATATAATTTTTTGCTTTATTTTTTTAAAAACCAAATAGATTTAGATTTTTTAAGTCGAGTGTAATGCCAACAACATAGCCTACCAACACAAGTGAATTATGGGGATATAACAAAATGGTAATTTCACAATCCATAAAGGTAATAAAAATTGTTATTTTGTTTGTATTATTGTATAACTTCTTCCCACTTGCATTTCAGATTTTTATTTAATTGGTTCATTGTTATTGATATTATAGAAATAGATTTTCAAGTTTATTATTGATAGAATCTTTTATTTGTTGAAAATGAACGTGAAGGAATTTATTTAGTTATCATTGTTTATTTGTAGAATCTATGGTGTTTTTTTTTTGTTGTCTCAATAAATAGTTATAAATATGATTATTAAATATATTTTGTTTGCATTTTATTTATATACAATGTTTAACTTTTAATATGTAAAATATTTATTAAATATTTTTTACAACATTTATTAATTATTTAATTTTAAAAATTATTGGCCTTGGTTTTTAGGGGGTCAGTTATTTTTATTTTATTTTTTTGAAACAAAGGGGATCACTTATTTAAGTTTTATTATTTATTTTCTACTTCAATATTTAATTATGTCTTTGAAAGGGTAATGTGAATGTACTAACTTTGTATTCAAATACTTTGTTTATATTTAACTTTTTTTTGCTTTATTATTTTAAAAAACAAATAGATTTAGATTTTTATGTCGAGTGTAATGCCAACAACATAGTCTACCAACCCAAGTAAGTTATGGGGATATACTACGAGAAAAAAAAATGTTAGTTTCACAATCCCTAAAGGTAATAAAAATTGTTATTTTGTTTGTATTATTGTATAACTTCTTCCCACTTGCATTTCGGTTTTTTATTTAATTGGTTCATTGTTATTGATATTATAGAAATAGAATTTCAAGTTTATTATTGATAAAATCCTTTATTTGTTGAGGATGAACATGAATGTATTTATTTATTAATAATTATTTATTTGTATCTATTAATATAATTTATTTTTGCCACTTTTTTAATTTTTACATGTCGATTGATTTGTTAAACTTTTGTTTAGATTACCTAGACTTTAGATGAATGAACCAGTGTTGTGAATATTGTGGCACAATTGTTTGATTTGAGAAGCGGTAAAAAAAAAAGGTTTCAGAGTAGAATTGTTGTGTCTTAATAAATAGACATGAATATAATTATTTGATATATTTTGTTTGAACTTTATTTGTATACATTGTATAATTTTTAATCTTTAAAATATTTATTATTTATTTTTTAAACCTTTATTAATTGTGTAGTTCTAAAAATTATTGGTCCTGGTTTTCAGGGGATAATTTATTTAAGTTTTATTATTTATTTTCTACTTCCATATTTAATTATGTTTTTGAAAGGGTATTGTGAATGTACTAACTTTATCTTCGAATACATTGTTTATATATTTTTTGTTTGCTTTAAAAAAATATATAGATTTAGATTTTTCAAGTGAAGTGGAATGCCAGCACATAGTTTACCAAACCCAAGTAAGTTATGGGAATATACTACTTAGAAGAAAGAATGTTAATTTCATAATTTGTCAAAGTAATATAAATTGTTATTTTGTTTGTATTATTATATAACACTTTCCCATTATATCTAATGTGATAGCCTGGTGGTTAGGTACTGGGATCGATTCCCACTTGCTGCCATCATTTGTTTATTACAAAAAAACCTTTTCCAACTTAGATTTCAATTTCTTATTTAATTGGTTCATTGTTATTGATATTATAAAAATGAATTTTCAAGTTCATGATTGTGAGAATCCTTTATTTGTTGAAAATAAACAAGAATGTATTTATTTAGTAATCAATCTCTATTTACATCTATTAATTTAATTTATTTTTGTCACTTTTTTTTTATTTTTTACATGTCGTATGGTTTTTTAAACTTTTTTCTAGATTGTCTAGACTTTGGACGAATGAACCGGTGTTGTGAACATTGTGGTGCAATTGTTTGATTTGAGGAGTGGTCAAGAAAACATAAAAATGGTTCCAGAGAAGAATAGTTTTATTTTAATAAATAGATATGAATATAATTATTTAATATATTTTGTTTGGACTTTATTTGTATACAATGTTTAATTTTTAATATATAAAATATTTATTAAGTATTTTTTACAACCTTTATTAATTGTGTAGTTCTAAAAATTACTGGTCTTGATTTTTAGGGGATTGTATATTTAAGTTTTATTATTTATTTTCTACTTCCATATTTCGTTATATTTTTAAAATGATAATGTGAATATACTAACTTTGTCTTCGAATATTTTGCTTTTATATATATATATATATATATATATATATATATATATATATATATATATATATATATATATATATATATATATATATATATATTGCTTTAGTTTTTCAAAAACAAATAGATTTAAATTTTTTAAGTCGAGTGGAATACTAACAACATAGTCTACCAACCCAAGTGAGTTATGAGGATATACTACGTAAAAGAAATAATGTTAATTTCACAATCCGTCCAGGTAATATAAATTATTATTTTATCTATATTATTGTCTAACTTTTTTCCACTTGCATTTCAGTTTTTTATTTAATTGGTTTATTGTTATTGATATTATAGAAATCGATCTTCAAGTTCATGATCGAGAGAATGCTTTTTTTGTTGAAGATGAACGTGAAAGTATTTATTTATTAATTGTTGTCTATTTGCATATATTAATTTAATTTATTTTGACATTTTTTTTTTATTTTTTACATGTTGACTGCTTTGTTAAACTTTTTTCTAGATTGTCCAGACTTTGGAGGAACAAACCGGTATTGCGAACATTGTGGCGAAATGGTTTCGTTTGAGGAACGATCAGGAAAACATAAAAATTGTTTCAGGGTAGAATTTTGAATATGTTGTATGAATGGAAATGTGACGTTACTATATCTGGCTAGGCCACCTATTTTGCTCTGGAGTTTGATACATGGAGTAGTAATGAAATAATTTTATTTGTGATAGTAATAATAAATATTATGATAATGAAAATAATGTATAGTAAATTAAAGTATAATATTGATATCGTTATAATAACTTTTTAAATCTATATGTATTGAAAAAAAAATTAAATTGTACATGCTATTAGTTTACAGATTTTTACATTGCTTGGTAATTATATAGTGATGCATTATTAAAAAATATTCATTCTATAAATTTTTGTACACAATCGTAACAAAAATTAATCTACGCATAATATTGCCTTTGTATTTTTTATATTAATGTAATTTTTAATTTTCAATATTATCAACGTTATAAAATTTGAAAAAAAATTATTTAATAGAAATTTTATCCATACATTTACACGAATGCTAAAAAATAGTTGCTTGCTATCCATGATCTAATAAAATTAATTAGATTAAAATAGTAGATTCTGTCAGTGAAAGATAATTATCACTAACATTTAGTGACATCTTAACATGTTTGCTTTTTATTTTAAGGCAAATTCTACGGTAGATAAGTGTAATGGATAGTTATATGGTTCACAAACAAATTAAACCGTTAGATTAAACAAGTTCATAGATCTTAGGTTGTTTCTTCCACACTGGATAAACCTACCTCAGCCCCCTCCTCGATCCCCTTCTCTCTCCTCCTCCCTTCCACATTCGGTTTATATAAGCCACGACCGCATCACCTTACCGCTATGGCTGTCACTGACGGACCAGTGCTCGGAAGGCTACCTCTGTTGAATGATCCGGTGATTCACTGGAGTAGTTCCTGTTAAGAAGTTGGTTAATTTCAGTTAGTATGTTAGTTGTGAAGGTGGTTAGTTTGTTGAGTTAACTTAGTCCATGTGGGACTAGTCTACAAGTGTATAAATACCTGCTATGTGAATGAATAAAGTGTAGTGAGTGTGTGAAGAATTTTTCAGAAATCTATTACCTTCTCTCTTCTACTCTTCTATTCTCTCTTTTTGATTTTCTCAATTCTTGAGTGATTAGTGAGGAACCTTGTTGAGTGATAAACTGGTTCCAACAATTGGTATCTAGAGCTATAACGATCCTGGGAGAAGAGTGTGTTCTCATGGAGGTGGAGATTATGGATTGGGATGTCCCTTTACCAGTTCTTGATGGCAAGAACTTCCATCGTTGGGTGGTGACAATGAGAGCCATCTTTGAGTTCCATGATGTGCTGGAAATTGTGATGGAAGGAGTTGATGGTGTGGAAGGGAGTGCTTCCAGAAGAGAGATGGTGAAGCTCTCTTCATCATCCATCAATGTGTGGATGAAGCCAATCTTGAGAAAATCTCAACTGCCAAGAATGCCAAAGAAGCATGGGACATCTTGCATCAAGTTTATGGAGGTGCTGAAAGAAGTGACAAGATCAAGGCGGTCTTGCAAAAAAGGGTCTCTGCGACTGCTGTTAGAGGTCGAAAAAGGAGTTCTTCCCATCAAAAGAAAAATGAAGAGGCTGGAGTACATGAAGATCTGCAACAGCAATGGAGGTCTCCAAGCCGGAAGGGTAAGGATAAAAGTGTGCATCCAGGGGAGGCAGAGCTACCTCCTGAAGACAACAGCGTGAAGGCAGTGATCGTTTTAGAGGGCACTCCACAAGTCCCACGAATTGAATTAGAAGGATCAGGTGCTTGGAATGAATATCAGTGTAGCACCACAGCAGAAGAAGATGGGTCTTCGAGGGAGCCAAGAGAGGAAGCGTGTGGAATGAAAGAAGGGGATAATTCTTGTAACAAGAAAATAGAAGAAGAAGAAGACGATGGCAGCGGCGAAGTAGGAGAAGCAGCTGTTGCTATGGAGACACAAGGTGTACCGGTGATGGCGGTCGAGACGGCGGTGACGGAGCTGGAGATAGGTATCAAGATCGAGAGAGATGAAGTGAAGATGATAGGGTCACGACGGAGCTTGGTCAGATCTCCACCACTAGAGCCATCAACGCCGGAACAGGTAAAGAGTGATATTTGGCCAGTGAGTGAAGAGATCCTTCGGCCACAGAAATTGCTAGCACCGCTGCCACTGCTGAAGCTGCCAGACAGTGAGGCTCACGCGAAGGCTGACGAAGCACTTGCGTCAGCAACAAGAGTAGAGATGTCGGCATGGCAAACTCAAGCCAACAGCGCCCCCATGGACCGTCGCGAGCAGAAGAAGCTCACTGCAAAGAACGAGATGCGGGAGCAACCCCGCAAGAAGGACAGCATGGAGGAGAAGGCTGAGGAGAACTGGCCGCTGTGCGTCGAAGCCTCTGACGCTAAACCCCAATCCAAATCCATCGCAACAACTTTGAAAGGTTGCAGGGATGACATCGTCGTCGAGATGAAAATCACGATGTGCGAGGCGCGTGAAGAGGATGGTTTTTCTGACGGAGATGTGTCAGATCTGATCAAATACAAAGGATTGGAGGAATCCAAAGTTGATAGCTTTGTTAATAATGCTATGGTGAGCGATGAAACAGGAGGTGCTGTACCGAACGAAGCTAGACGCAATGGAGAAGACAAAAGGTTTTGTTGGTGGAGAAGGAAGAATTGTGAACAAGTCAAATACATTTTGCGATTGATGATTTGCATTAATAAATGGTATAGCCTAGTGGTAAGACGTTCGTTGTGGTCCAATCAGGTCGTGTGTTCGAAGTTTCACACATACTTGTTACTCATTTTATTTTCGGTAAAATGCCTTGGTTCAAATTCCAGTAAAAAATGTACAGATGGGAATCGAATCGAACCAAGGGACACAGGCATGAAATGGCAAGGTAGTGACCACAGGCTAGAAAATCAGTGATGTTAAGTGATTGTTTTTTAAAATACATAATGTTTCTGAAATTCTGGGATCCTGGTGGCTATGAAAGAATTTCTATGGAGGTTAGATCACTGTGCTTAAAAGTATGGGATCCTGGAAAATTATGTTGAGAGATGTATTAGTTATTGTATTTTGTATTTTGTACTTTTAGCTAATTTGAATTAAGTTGGTGTGTTGGAGATAATTCAAATTAGGTAATTCGTTGGTTTGTTATTGTTAGTTGGGTAGTTAGTGTAACTACTAAGAGTGAGTTGGTTAGTGAGATTAGTGATCTATGTGAGTCTATAAATAGACTTGGTGCTATTGTGAAATATAGAAGTGTGTGCATTTGAATAAAATTCAGATTTAAGTCTTCAATCTTTCTATGTGTGTGCATTTGAATAAATCTTGCAAGGAATCCAGTTGCTCATGGCAGGAGCAAACACATTGAAACTCGTTTCCACTTCCTAATGGATCAGGTTAGCAAAGGGAACTTGGAGCTGGAATATTGCAAGACTGAAGACCAGATTGCTGACATATTCACTAAACCATTGAAGATTGAAAGGTTTAAAATTCTAAGGGATAAGCTAGGAATGTGTTCTCTAGCAAATCTGAATTAAGGGAGGTGTGTGAATGTGTATGATTTGTAACTGTGTGTTAGCTGCAATTCATATTTGACTTGTTGTAATTAGCTGAGTGTTGTATCGTGATATGCTGCAAATGAATGTTGAAGCTTGGGTTCCAACATAGTTGGAATGGTTGACTTCATAGTGACGCTCTTGCATATCATGAATTAGTATAAACTGAAATTAAGGGAGGTGTGTTAAGAAGTTGGTTAATTTCAGTTAGTATGTTAGTTGTGAAGGTGGTTAGTTTGTTGAGCTGACTTAGTCCATGTGGGACTAGTCTACAAGTGTATAAATACCTGCTATGTGAATGAATAAAGTGAAGTGAGTGTGTGAAGAATTTTTCAGAATTCTATCGCCTTCTCTTTTCTACTCTTCTATTCTCTCTTATTGTTTTTCTCAATTCTTGAGTGATTAGTGAGGAACCTTGTTGAGTGATAAACTGGTTCCAACAATTCCTTCTTCCATGGAAGTTCGCACACGCACCCGGTGACGACGACGGTGATGAGCTCAAACGAGTTTCACTGTTGCAGGCAAGCCATGGAGCACATTTCTTTCATGATTTCGATTCCTCGTTCACTGTCCCAATTCTCTTTGTCTTTGATTTCTGTATTGTTCTGGGATGGAGGCGGAGTCTTTCGTATTCACCTCGAATCAGTGAACGAGGGACACCCTGACAAGCCTGTCGTCGTGGTCGATGCCTGCCTCGATCGGGCCCCAGATAAAAAGGTTGCCTGTGAAGCTTGCACTAAGACCAACTTGGTTATGGTGTTCGGAGAGATCACAACCGTGATGGAGCCATGGAGGTTGGTTTGAGTTTGTGGTTGCATGGGGACTGAGTTTGGTGTGTCTGGGTTCTTGTAGGTGTGTGAGGATGTTGCATGTGACTGAATTTGATGACCCAGTTTAGTGACAAACTGGAGTTTGTTTGTTTGGTTGACAAGGTTGGTTGCGGGTGGAGGAGAGAGAAGTGGGATCAGAGAGATAATGGGGGATCGAAGAAGAAAGGGCTGGGGTGGAGGATCCAGTGCGGGAGGAACGACATAATATCTATGAACTTATTTAATCTAACGGTTCAATTTTCTTGTGCATCATACAACTACCCATTACACTTGTGTATGGTAGAATTTGCCTTATTTTAATACCTAAGATAGAAAAATATAACAACAATATTGATTTGTCAAGATATTATTGATTCATGTTTACGTCGACAATACTTAGAAATGAAACACAAATTTATTTGCATGAAAGACTAATATAGTGATTAAAGGAAAAAATTGTAGGGCCAACTAAAATATATCACTTTTCTTCATTTCCATTCTTTTACATCCAAAAAGTAATGGATGCAAAGAAGGTGAGTCCATAGAAATTCTTTCCATCTTCTTTCTTTCCTCGAATTCGTACCAAACAAGGGATTACATGCATAATATACCTTTTCATCAAAAATAATAATAATGCATAATATACCTAGCCTTATATATCTAGAAGTAATTATGAATTGGCATCAAAACGGGTTGGGCTAAGGTGCACCACCTATATTTTGCACCACCCACTACACTCATATGTGGCAAATTTTGGACCAATCAACACTAGTGCAAAATATACATTTAACATCAGTTTTTTAACATCGGTTTTAACAAAACCGATGTGAAATAGGAGGCGGTGGCATTTTTGAAATTAAATTGAAATATTTTAACATCAGTTATAGGATAAACCGATGTTATAAAATATTTAACATCGGTTTTAAAAAAACCGATGTGGAAAAGTGAAACCGAAAAAAAAAATTATTAGACATAAGATTAGACATCGGTTTTGAATAACCGATATGGAAAAGGGAAACAAATTATAATTTTTTTTAATCAGCCGTAAGATTACACATCGGTTTTCAACTAACCGATGTAGTAAATTAAAAAAAATTAAATTTTAAAATAAATTGTAAGTTTCTACATCAGTTATTTGAAAACAGATGTGAAATATCACTAACCACATCGGTTTTTTTAAACCGATGTGTAATAACCTAAGTTTCTATTTTCATTCCCTCCTACTCTTCGCGCCGTCTTCCATTCCATTTGTTTTTCATTCCTGTGTCACCGCTTCTCCATCTCTCTCACTGCTCTCACTCTAAGTCACATTGCAAAGAGAACCACCTCTTTCGACTACCACCGGAGGACCATCGAGGGAGCTCTCTTCGACCTTTCTCTCTCTCTCAGGTAAGCTCTCCCTCTCATAGCTATAACGATTTCCCTTTCCCCCTAACTCTCTGCAAATCCCTAGTCGTAGACAAAGAAGAAGACCACTGCGAGCCTTCATTTTCTGCTTCGAAAGAGGGTGAAGAGAACCACTGAGAACGGCCATCCGCGAGCTACCCTCCTCCTCCCTCAGGTATGCATCTCTCTCTCTCTCTTTCTCTCTCTCTCTCTTCCTTTAGGGTTACTACTTTTCGAGCATTATGTGAAAGGAGGGTTATGGAAATTTCACAGTGGAGGAGTTGCATTGTGTGTTAACAGAGAGGTTGTCACTCCATCTAGCAACCTACATTTCTGAAAAACCTCTCCAAGGGGAAAATATTTTGTACTGTAGTTTGGGTGAGGGAAGCTGAGTCTGAATTTGAATTTTTGTCTTTGCATTCTTGTGCATTTTATCGTGTTAAAAATGATTTGTATTTATCATACTATATTTAATCGATGAATCATGAATAAATTGGGAAGACCAAGTTTTTCCACTGAATAGTTTGGTTTGACCTGGTACTATGGTTTGATTATCTTTTTGGAGCTTCAGGTCAAATCAAACAATATATATGCACACACTCATACACACAGAACATCATTATTGCGTTTAATTGTAACAAGCAGGACCCGTTGGAAAGTTCAGGATTAGTTTCCATTCAACATAGTCAAATAGTTGTTGTTTATATCTCTTACAGCTGCCCTATTATGGCAATTCTTGTCTGTCACTAGTTTTTCTTTGGTTCGTAGATGGTTGCTTACTAGTTAGAGGATCAAATGAGATGAATTGTTTGCTTTCTGTTTTTTAGCAACAAGCTTGGTATCTTAATATACTGGAATGTGCTTAACATGGTCCTGCTAATTGCCTATTTTATTCTGTTGACCAGGTATAGACAAGGCAATCATTTGATTGATGTTACTGAGATATTCAACTTGCTCTCCTGGGAAAAGAAACAATGACTTGTCAAACTCTTCTATCTTGTTTTTCCCTTTTCCTCTCTGTGTTTTGGTAAATGACTTTAAAAAGACCTTATAGTGTCTGTCAATTTTATGGTTTTCATTAGAATTCTTAGATGTTCATTTTGCTGCAGGGTGATCTACACTTCGTTGGATGATTAATTGTAATTGATTGCTTGTTTTGTGGAGTGCTTGTTGAAAGTAACCCGTGGAGCAAACTCTCAGACCTCTGCGACAGAGTTGTTGATTACTTCCATTTGCAAGACACTATCATGGACTACCGTGTACTTTTTGGGTGAGTTGCAGCCTTGTTTTGATTATTGGGCTGTGAGATATCTATATCCATACACTGCAAGCAGTTGCAAGTGTTTATTTTATTTTATTTCGAAGAAAAGGTCCAATTTGGGCTAAAAAAAAAACCATTGGGGTATGTTTTTGTTCATAAAAAAAACAATTATTCATTATTCATTAAGTCTATCCAATTAATCAACACTGAGATATGTTAGCCTCCAATTAATCTTTTATATAATTTTGATGTCTTTGATTTTATTGTCAATGTTCACCACATTCTTATGCTTATGAATATATGATTGTTACCATGCAAAGTTGCACCTTTGGCACTTGAGGTTGAATCAGGTGGAGTTGTTTTCTAGATACTACTCAAAGATATGAGTTTGTTCATGTTCTTCTCCAAATGCTTTTACCCTTTATGCTTCCTTGTAGAATTTCTCCAGTTTTGTGCTTACAACATGTGTCGTGATGAAAGAATGAATTATATATATTTTTATGGCAGTACATTTATTATTTGTACAATAACGAATAGAAACAGATTTTGGCCATTGGTTGTTTGACCATTAGCCTAAGAGACAGGTATTGGTTCTAGTTTTAAGTGACAAGAAGCACAGATTTCACTTTATAACATGAAAATCAGATAATCAGCATGCATCTTCTTGTCAAGTGTAAAAAATGTCTAATGCTCGTCTAAATAAAATTTCTAGTAGTTAGATCTTTTTGGCCATTGACCTATATACTGAATTACTGATGGAGTTCTTCATACATATCCTATATGACTCATTTTTAAGCATTTCTAACATTTAGCATTTCTGCCAATCATTGACGCTGACCAACTTTCTTACTCTATTTGCAGAACAAGAAATTGACAGGTGTTATTTTCCTGGACTGCGGATCTGATTTGAGGAGTAGTCATAGGGTTCCTGGTGAGTTTCATTCAGTTACTCATAAATTTAGTTACAACTTACAAGTGTGTCACCATTAATTAACCATACCATTAAGTTGTAGATCTCTTCAGCTTTGCTGTCTTGTATTTTGCCTATTGAAGTTTCAATGACTATTTACAGAATTCTTTCAATTCTATAATGATTAACTCAAGGAAGAGTTTTTAGTTGGCAGGTGTACAAGTGTCTTTGACTCCGTTGCATAGTGCTACTGCCTCTGCTTTGTTCACTTCTCTACTGTCTTTGCACAATAACAACTCGAGTTGTCTCTCAGAAGGTACGTTTTGGCTGAAAAGCTTTCATTGGAGTTTTAATGTATTTTCTTGAAAATTTATTTGATTCTAGAATATGCCCACAATAATTAGTAAAGCCTTAGTTTCCCGTTTGAGATGCAATACTAATGAGCACACGTGTATGTGCTTAATGTACCGCTCATTGTGTTGGATCTTGAATTGTCCAAAGTTGGACAGTTTGGGAAAAAACTTTTTCTTAATTCAGTTAAAATAATTATTCATTGATTCTAATGTTATATACTTGATGAAAGTTTGGATTGATACATTTCCTTTCGTTCTCTAGGTGCATACTTTATCGTGGTGGATGTCATCGCGTTCAAGTAGTGTACGTCGGAGACCGAAGGGAAATGCTGCCGAAATTTTGTCGAGTATGAGCATGAGAGTTAAGGACTAACTGTTAGCCGAATGTTGAAAAAGTTTCTCCTCGAATGGGATAGGGCCATACCCTGTCATAAGAAGTGGTTGATGAATATGTTGGACTAAGTACGAAGTTATTGGTTTAGTCATGGATCGCGGTTGGATGAATGCTAGACGGACAAGTGATGAGTATGAGAATGGAGTGGAAGATTTTCTACAGTTTGCAAAAACAAATGCTCCTGATAGTGGTAACAGAAGGTTTTATTGTCCTTGTGTTAACTGTTTGAATGAGAGACGACTAGAAGCTGAGGAGATACGTGATCATCTTATTTGTGAGGGGATTTGCAAGAGTTATACGACATGGATATGTCATGGTGAATCGTTAGACAGGTCGAGGGTGTCAGATAGAGAGGAAGTTGATGACGTGGAAATGGACAATGGATTAGAGGCTATGATCCGTGATGTTGGGCAAGAGTCTTTTCGGCGCGCACATGTGTATGATACTTTGTGCAGTGATGCGGAAGTGGCTTTGTATTCGGGGTGCACTAATTTCACACGGTTGTCAGTGGTGTTAAGATTGTTCAATGTGAAGGCGAGAAATGGGTGGAGCGATAAAAGCTTTACCGAATTGCTTGAGTTGTTGAAAGACATGCTTCCAGAAGGAAACACATTGCCATCTCGAAACTATGAGGTGAAGAAGATATTGTGTCTGATGGGTATGGAGTATAAGAAAATACACGCTTGCCCCAATGATTACATATTGTACAGGAAAGAGTTTGAAGAGATGCACGAGTGCCCCAGGTGTGGGGTATCACGCTACAAAGTGAAGGATGGTGATTCTAGTTGTGATGTGGTCACCAAAGGTCCTCCCGCGAAGGTGTTATGGTATCTTCCCGTGATTCCGCGGTTCAAGCAATTGTTTGCTAATGTAAATGACGCAAAGAACATTTTAGATGGCATGTAGATGAGAGGAAGTGTGATGGACAGCTTCGGCATCCGGCCGATTCTTTGCAATGGAAGAGAATTGATAGTTTGTTTCCGGATTTCGACAATGAGCCCAGAAACCTCAGGCTTCGACTTGCTACCGATGGAATGAATCCATATGGAAACTTAAGTAGTATTCATAGTTCATGGCCTGTTCTCCTGGTAATTTACAACCTGTCTCCTTGGTTGTGCATGAAGCGCAAATACATTATGTTAAGTATGATGATTTCGGGTCCTAAACAGCCAGGAAATGATATTGATGTTTATCTGAGTCCCTTGATTGAAGACTTTAGAATGTTGTGGGATGAAGGCGTTGATGTGATCGACGGGTATTGCCGTGAGACATTCAGATTGCGTGCCATGTTATTTTGCACCATCAATGACTTTCCAGCACACGGGAACCTGTGTGGGTATAGTGTTAAGGGGCATAAAGCATGTCCAATATGTGAAGAAGGCACATGTTACCATCAAATGCAACATGGAAGGAAGACGGTTTACCTTGGGCATCGAAGATTTCTCCGACGTAATCATCCTTATCGTAGATTGAGAAAAGCTTTCAATGGACTTCCGGAGAATGAAATTGCTCCGGTGACCTTGACTGGAGAGCAAGTTTATGAAAAGGTGAACAACACTAATGTTATCTATGGGAAGATCCAGAAGAAGGCTACTGAGAAGAAAATATGGATGAAGAGGTCAATCTTCTTTGATCTTCCATACTGGTGCAAGCTTGATGTAAGACATTGTATTGATGTGATGCATGTGGAGAAAAATGTGTGTGACAGTTTAATCGGAATGCTTCTCAACATTCAAGGCAACACAAAGGATAGTGTGAATGCTTGTCTGGATCTAGTTGCGATGGGTATACGAGAGCAGTTAGCTCCACTTAAAATGGGGGATAAGAAGACTTATTTGCCCCCATCATGTCATACTTTATCAAAAAAAAGAGAAAAGAAGTTTCTGTGAATGTCTACGGGGAGTCAAAGTGCCACAGGGTCACTCTTCAAATATCAACAGACTTGTCTCAATGAAAGATCTCAAATTAGTTGGCTTAAAGTCTCATGATTGTCATGTCTTTATGCAACAACTACTACCGGTGGCCATTCGTGACATATTGCCTAAAAAAGTCAGTCATGTCATTACTAGGTTATGTTTATTCTTCAATGCTATATGTAGCAAGGTCATCGACACTAAAAAGTTGGATGACTTGGAAAATGAGGCAGCCATTATATTGTGCCAATTGGAGATGTATTTTCCACCTTCATTTTTTGACATCATGGTTCATTTGATTGTTCATCTAGTGAGGGAGATTAGATTGTGCGGCCCCGTTTATTTAAGGTGGATGTACCCGGTTGAGCGATACATGAAGATCTTGAAAGGATATATGAAAAATCCATACCGTCCCGAAGCATCTATTGTTGAAAGGTATGTTGCAGAAGAAGCTATTGAGTTTTGTACAGACTACATGTCAGAAGCGGAACCTGTAGGACTTCCGAAGTCTCGTCACGAAGGAAGATATGATGGTAAGGGTACATGAGGTATCACTGCATGGATCGGGAGGAAGTGCTTCAAGCACATTTGTATATATTGAATAACACTGATGAGGTTGAACCATACTTATGTGAGCATAAAAGCATCATCAATGAAACTTACCCTAGAATGAATGAAAAATGGTGTTTGAACAAGCATAACAAGACTTTCTTGAACTGGTTTAAAGAAAAAATTGCAAAGGATGGTATTGCTTCTGATACATTAAAATGGCTAGCACAGGGGCCTAACTTTGATGTCATATGCTGGAGTGGGTGCGATATCAATAAGTTTTCCTTCTATACAAAGTCCCAGGATGACAAAAGTACAATGCAAAACAGTGGGGTTATGGTCGTCGCTGAGTCCATGCATTTCTCTAGTTCGAAAGATAAAAACCCTGTTATGGCATCCGTTTCATACTTTGGAATCATTGAAGAGATATGGGAGGTTGATTACACGAAGTTTAGAGTACCTATTTTTAAATGTCAGTGGGTCGACAGTAACAATGGTGTGCAAACCGATGAGTTATGATTCAAATTGGTGGACCTTAATAAGGTAGGTAATAAAGAGGAGCCTTTCATCATGGCATCCCAAGCAAAACAAGTGTTTTATATCCGTGATCCTTCTAACAAAAGGTGGTCAGTGGTTCTCCAGGGAAAAAACATGTATAATGGTAGTGAGGGAAATCACGATTCAACTCTTGATATTTCTGATACTCCTTCTTTCTCAACACGAGTGCCTAATTTCAATGAGGAAAATGAAGTGGATGATGTACATGCTACTCGTAATAATCACCAAGAAGGGTTATGGGAGACCTTTACTAATTGACCACAAAGTAAGTTTAGTTTGAGTTATGTTTAAAGGCATATTATATGTTTACGTTGATATTTATAAGTTATGTTTACGTACGTTGATCGATATTTATAAGTTATGTTTGATATTTATCCTGACATACTAACAAGTTTTTTTTTAAACAGGTATACATGGCTGATCGTGAGGATATCCCTCCTTCATGCAGCGGGTCGGAGACCCCGTCTACTGGTAGAAAGGGTAGACGTGCCACACGAATGAGGAATTTGACTGCCAACCGTGGTTCAAATCAAAGGATAAGAATAGACTTTGATAATAACCGCAATCCTATTGGGTCAATGACAGAGCAGTTTAACAGTTTTGTGGCGAGCCTTGCTAGGAGCAGGCCTAGTATACTCATTGATGTTTGGAAAGATGTACCGGCGGACGTGAAGGATCAGATATGGGAGAGTATTCTGGTATCTATACTTTTACGTCCTGTGTTTGTCTGTATTTACTTTATTTTTATCTTAATAATATCATACAGTAATTCGTTGATTCTTTTGGTCTTAATGTAGCTGACCTTTGACATACCGGATACGTACGTTATGAAGAAGCGTTTGCTAAAGTATGCTGGTGAGAGTTGGAGGGGTTTTAAGGCCGACCTGGGCAGATACTATGTATTCAATCCAAAATGTGAAAAAAACCCACTTGAGGTGTACCCGTTTCTTGACCAGGCGACGTGGGATCGCTTTGTTCAGAGCCGACACGATCCCAGCTTTCAGGTTAACTTATTTGATTTGTCTCTAAATTTATGTAATTTCATTAATTTTATTTACTTATGTAATTTAATTGTCTTCTATTTATAACAGGAGAAGAGGAAAAAGGGGTAGAAAAACCAAATTAAGAATGTCTACCCCCATGTCATGTCTCGTGGGGGATATAAAAAGCTTGGTCAGATAATGGTTGAAGAGGAAAAGAAAGCACGTCAGGAAGCAGCATCTCAGGCGGATCCTAATGCTGAAAATCGTCCAGAGGTTGTTGATCCACCTCCACCCCCACGCCATCGTAAATGAAAGAGGTCCCAACAAAGAAAAACGGGACAATATACATCTGAGGAGGCCCGCCAAGTAGCTGAGAAGATTGTAAGTATAATTTAAATTGTAATTGTCATTTTAAGATTGTTACCGAATTGTAATGTGACCTGATATTTTATGTGATAGGATGCCTTGGACGAGCAGGTAACCCAATGAACCTTTGTTCCTAGAGGATGCGAGGATATCTTAGCTGCTGCCATCGGTAAACCAGACCACCCGGGCCGTGTCATTGGTGTTGGATGGGGCGTCGGCATTCGCCAATACCATGGTTCATCTTCACACCAATACCACAGGGATGTTGATGCAGATAGAGCACGGCTAAAACAGGAGATTGCAGCTGAGCTTCGACAGGAGATGGCCGAGCAGTTTGCCTAGCAGATGGCAATATTGACTTCTATGTCCCAGCAGATGACAGCCGGTGTCCAACCCTCTGTCCATGTGAGCACTAAGGACTCATGTGATCCTCCTCATCAGCCTGAAAATGGGGAGGGCACATAATAACTTAGGTAATACCATACACCATCGTTTATTACCGGATGATCAACCGAGGGTCGTTGTTGAGATTATTCGAGATGCTGATACTGGAGTCCCTGTGCCCACTGAGGAGGTTCAAACAGTGGGTCAAGCCCCCGGTAACTTCATCATTTGGCCAAGAAGTCTGGTCAGCTTTCTTGTTGCATCTGAGGTATTCAGTTAGTTGTGTTTTTCTATATTCATAGTTGAAATAATTTATTATTGTTTAAAGATAATGCTTTATTTTTATTCGTTATAGGATGTTGGAAATGATATTGTGCCTAAAAGGTCGGATCCAGGAAGACCAGAGATGTCTGCTCCTGCCAAGGTATTCATTTGACCATTTTGTTAATTACGAATTAAATAACTTAATTATCCGTGATTACTAATATATATCTATGTTGTTTAGGGGATCAATAAAGGGGCACCTGGCCATGGTGATGTTTTTAAAGTTCTGGCTATACAGGTTGTCACCATGGAGAATGACGCAGCCTTGGTAAGGTTGGAACATGATGCCAGTCCAGGTGATGAACTGTATATCCCAAAGAAGGAACTTATGGAGATGGTACTCAATAAAGAAATGGCTAGTTCTGCACACATATCGTTATGGTGCACGTAAGTACATTTTATTCATAAGTTAAGTAATTAATTTTTACATACTATGATAATTAACATGTTTTTCCAATATATTAGGTATCTGCATCGTATGTTAGTTGATCAGGGTAACCTCGCCCTTTAAGGGTTCATTGACCCCATGTTCATTCAAGGTGATGTTCTCCTAGCATCAGAATACCCGGTCACCACCATACGTGATATACTTGCCCGAGACGATCATCAAATCTACCATGCGCCTTATCTCAATAAGTAAGTACCGGTTATTTAAGTATAACTATATATGACTTAGTCACTAACTGTTCCGCAAATACAGCCAGCATTGGCAACTGTTGATCTTGTACCCTAGGATGAACGTCGTGGTCTTCTTCTGCTCATTGGGAAATAAGTCGGCGAATGCACTGAAGACGATCATCGAAACGTAAGCATTAAAATACTTTATAATCAGTAATGCAGTTGTTTTAATTATCTGAAATCTATTAGATATACTTTAATTAATGTTTTTGTCATGATAGGTCTATTATTGCAAACCACATGTTGCGTGGTGAAAGGCGTACTCGGGCTATCAGATGGATTATTCCTAGCGTAAGATATTTATTAGTTCAAATGCATCAAATGCAGTGGGTATAATTATTGATTTATATTTAATTGCTCATATTCTAATTGAGTTTCATTTGTACGTAGTCACGTATACAACGTGGATCATGGGAATGTGGCTACTATGTGATGCAGTGGATGTTGGAAATTATCTCCTTCAGGATCACTGAAAGATGGCACGAGGTAAATGTTAATTGACACAATTAGAAGTAATAGTTATAGATTCGTTATATGTTTTATGTTAGTTTATTACTTAAAAGATATAATCTTTTGTCCAATTAAACTTGCAGATATTCAACAATCCAACTCCATTATCTGATTCCGACATCATCAACATAAAGAGGCGTTGGGCAACTTTCTTTCTTGAAGTGTACCAACCATAGTTTGTATATATGTAGTTAGTTTAAAAACTTATCATGTACTAGCTATAGTATACTTTTGACTGATCATATGTATTTTGATATGAAATCTATAATATATCATGTAGCTTTTTGGTTTCTAATTATCTTTATTGTCTGAATGTAATTGAACGTACATATGTATTGTTCGTAATAAATTCAGTATATATAAGTTGTGTTTTTGTCGTACAAAAGTGATTGTGTTTAGAATATTTACAGTATGTTATTCTGGTATTGATCTGCATTACTGAAACAGGGGAAATGAATGATAGAAATGTAAATAACAGAATAAAAAAAAATGAGACTTTACACATCGGTTTTTATTAAAACCGATGTGGAAATTTCACTTTACACATCGGTTCTCATTAAAACCGATGTGGAAAGTGAAATTTTCACATCGGTTTTGGCAAAACCGATGTGGAAAGTGAAATTTCCAATAGGTTACCAATTGACAAATTAATTTTCCACATCGGTTAGAGACAAAACCGCTGTTAAAAATATACTATTAACATCGGTTTTAAAACCGATGTGAAAAGTGGCAATAAACCACATCGGTCATTTCAACATCAGTTTGAAAACCGATGTGAAAAAGCCAAAAATAACCAATGTGGAATCCCTTTTCTGCACTAGTGCAAATTGCTACATGAGTTTGGTCAAAATTTCAAACTTTCTAGTTGTATTTCTACTGTAGTCAAATATATGAATACAATGTATTGTAGTATAGGATATGTACTCTTTATATTTGCAAATTTAACCCATATTAAAATAATGTTTTTTGATTAAAAAAACTGATTATATTACAAAATAATATTTTAATATGAATTAAGATAACGTTCGTCGTCAATAATATTTTGTAATATATTCAGTTTTTTTAATCAAAAAACATTATTTTAATATGAGTTAAATTTACAAATACAAAAAACATATATATTATACTACAATATACTGTATTCATATAGTTCGACTACAGTATAATACAACTATAAAGTTTGAAATTTTGACCAACCTATGTGGTAATTTGATTGACCCAAAATTTGCCACATAAATAATATAATGGATGATATAAAATGTGGGTGGTGCGTGATAACCCAATCCCATCAAAACAGGTTCGGGGAAGTGAATCATATGTGTATTGCCAATGGTTCAAATCTTAAAAATCACTGCTTTAGCCTTTAAAAAAGGATTTTACTTTAGCCTTTCCATTTACTTAGTTGTTTAATTTATTTCTAAAAGATCAAAATCGTTTCGATGTTCACTTTGTTATATTCTTTGTTTGATTTTCTTTGTATTTGGATTCTTTAAATTTAAAATTCACTACATTCACTCGTATTCACCATTAAATCATTGTTATTTCATTTAGTGCATTATTTACGTAGATTATATTTTTGTAATTTGTGCTACTCATACATTTCATTGTTTTATGGATTTAATGTATATGCATCGACAATGTCATCCAATCATATCTCACCACATAGATATTTGTAGATATGTTTTATAAACTAATATAATAAAGTGACATAACGATGAAATATAATTGGAAGTCCGTACGTGTAAATTTTTTTTACAGTGTCAATATATATTTATTAAACTCTTGTTTTATAATAGGATCGCTGCGAATAAAACTTACTATATGTCTCTCAATAGTGGATCTGAATAGCCGTTACCCTTCTATTAGTTTGATATTTTATTTCACTCGCAATTTGGGTAATTTGATTTTCGTTCAAAATATTTGATCCCAATCAACATATGAGTTTATTTAAATTTAAGAGTAAAGACTAAAATTAATCCCTAAAAAAAAACACAGACACACATTTTGTTCCTATAAATTAAAAAAACCTAATTTTATATTCAAAAACTTTAAATAAAAAAGACTTTTTAGGACATCAAGAGTTTCAAGGTTTGGGGTTCGATCCCCTCCTCACCTCCTCTAACAACTAATCCACTAACTTCTAACCAATTGGCCTATAAAAAAAATTGAAAAATACATTTTTTCATAGAGGAATTTGGATATTCGCTCTAGTAATTAAATGCCTACACGTTCCAATGTTGCGTCTGAACTCAAGACATAAAAAAAACTCTTTAAACTCGTTGTCTTTCCAACATGGACTGTTATTGCAAACTATGTACTCAATAGAAACAATGAAGAGCTTGAGTTAAATGAGGGTTTAGCTTCGTAATCTAGAATCACCGTGTAACCTTATATATACGATGATTTGGTTGGAAGTTCTTTTTATCCGCTCCATTGACATATATACACGATGGCGTGTAGTATTCTGGATGTACACCTGTAGGGGCCAAGAATACTACTATGCATTGCATGCCATGCGTAGATCATAGACGTAGCGAAGACCCATGAATCTGTTAGGGCTTTGCGTTCGAGTGGTTCCAAAAAGTAGATAAGTAAATGTAATTGATTAGTAAACATAGTTAAAGTATGTATTTTATTTAACTTAATTAATCAAGGCAAATACTCCCTTCCAATCTATAAGCAAAAAAAGTCCAGGTTTTTAGTTCAATATATAAAAAAATTTGTTTTTCAATGACTCGTTTAATGACATTATTTCCAAAATATCTTTCATTTAATACAAATTCCAATGACTCATTTAATGAAGATTGAAGTTTTAGACGAAGGGTAATTTAGGTAAGAAATATAATATTTTATAAGATTCAATGAGATTAATTAACCACCTTAATATATGTGTTCTATTAATTTTTTACTTATGATATAGACAGAGGGAGTATGCCTTAGTTGCTCAATTTACGTGGAAGCTCAAACTTACTTTAAAGAACCTAATCCCATATTAATTACTAAACATCGTTGTTAGCAAGTCTGTCTATCTTCCACTTCTTGTCCTTTCCTCTGCTCCTTTTACAACAATTTCTTCTTCCTACTTGTTTTATAATTTATACCTTACAACCCTTCTTCTCTCCTAACTCATTGTCAAAGCTCCTGAGTCCTGACCAAGTGAAATGAAGGTGAGAATTCCCACTGTTAATTGCAGGTTAAGTCATTATTCCCCCACTTTCATTTTTTCCCTGTGATCACTCTGTCTATTTCCCTCTCAATTTCCTATATTTTTTCTCATTTTCATCCAATGAAAAGACTGCAAGCATTGCCAATTTAATTCAATCGTACTCTGTTTTCTTTCTTTTCTCTCTCTTGTTTTTTAGTCTCTGATGAAACTCGCGCTCTCTCTCTCTCTCTCTCTCTCTCTGTGTGTTTGTGTGTGTCCCCCACTGCCTTACATATTTCATGTTATCTAATTAGACTATGATTACTATAAGCAGTGCAGGTTGTATTTGTTTCTTATATGCCTATGGACTCTCGAATGCAGAACAATTTGATGGCTCTTCTTTCTCCCAACTCAATCTCTTCTTTTTTGAAAGGAACTAACATACCATGCAAAATGCACTTCAACAAACTTTTGAATTGTGATCGCTTATTACAATCCCTAAAATCTTTTTTCTGCCCACATTGTTTCTATGATCAGTATTATGCTATTTTGAATCTAATGATTTAAATTTTTCTTAAAACATGTCTTGCGCTCATTTTGCTCCAGAAAGTGATATTGAAGTTGGACCTTCACGATGACAGAGAGAAGCATAAGGCCATGAAAATGGTTTCTAACATCACAGGTACTCCACCGCACTAATAAAAATATGGAATTATATATTGACAATTATAATCCTCAGTCTACCATAAATATGTTTTTGGACTTTTTTTTTAATAAAAATTTATTTTGTCTTTATTTCCCTACTCTTAATCCAAACATAGGTTGGTGTAGCGTGACTTTATGTTTGGCTTACTTGTCTCGAGTAACTATATAATATTACGAGTATTCTTAGAGGGCTCGTTAAGAAACTAAGGAAAAAAAATTCATAAAAAATTGATGTATTTAATATTTAAAAATATGAAATATTTAATTTTTTAATAAAAACTTATTTTTCTTGGTTGCTTAATGAATGACATATTAACATGACCCATAATATAAAGCCAAAAAAACTGTATATTTTTTCAAGATTGCTTCTAAAAAGAATGGACTTGAATTATTAGTTATTAAGATAGATGGCTGTGCAGAATTAATTATTTATTTAAAATAGATGGCTTGTACTTATTTTCATATGTAAGCTGTATGATACTGAAATTCTCAATGATTTTGTATTATGTGCAGGCATTGACTCCATGGCCATGGACATGAAGGAGAAGAAAATGACGGTGGTGGGTGACATGGACCCGGTCCACTTGGTAAGCAAATTGAGAAAAGTTTGGCACACAGATATTTTGTCAGTTGGGCCAGCAAAAGAGCCAGAGAAGAAGAAAGATGCAAAAGAGCCCGAGAAGAAGAAAGATGAGGGCAAAAAAGATGATGATAAGAAGAAAGATCCAAATGACCAAATTGCGGAACTCGTCAAGCTCTACAAAGCATATAATCCCTACATGACTACGCACTATTATGTTCAGAGTATAGAAGAGAATCCGAATGCTTGTGTTATTTTTTAAATAACTTCGATGTACCAAATGCTTGTATTATTTTTTTAAATAACTTCGATGTTTCAGAAGACAAATGGATGTTTGACGGTGAATTCTAAATAGCACTCTAGACAAACTAGTGTACGTTTTGGAAGAGTTTACTAGGATAATTTATGAAAATAATTTATAAAAATAGCTTATGATATTTTTATAAGTATTTTAGTTTATTTTAATAAGCTTATTAGAGAAGTTAATAAAAATAAGCTATTTTTTATTTATTTAAAAAAGACTTTATTGTATAAACGCTTAATCAAGCAGTGTAAACAAATACACCCTAACAGGTCGGTGCTTCTGCATAAATTATAAAGTGGATGGATTGATTGAGGCTTAAAACTGTGCTCCAAAATATTAGTGGTGTACAAAAAAAATTAAAAATAGGTTGATAAATTTAGATTGAGATTTATAGACATTTTAGGGTCCATTTGATGATCTGGTAAGAGAGAGGATATGATAAGTCAATCCGTCACTTATCTATGATGTCCATCTGTTAAATTAATAAGACTAGGATAGATAAGGTGATTTCTTTAGGGTGATTTAGTATAATAAAAAGGTTAAAGTAATTTGGTCCTTATACTATCAATGTCCATATATTTAAAATTATACTATCGTGACGATTAGGGTCATGACTAGGTATAAAGAACAAATGTAAATTATGATATGATAACAATTCAACAAAAAAGAAATGTGTGTTTTTTTATTGGTCCTATAGATAATAATTTACATTTGATGATTTAAAGTATAATAAAAATTAAAAATATATAAAATAACTTAAGTATAATAAAATAATAATTTAAAGTATAATAAAATTTAGCATGGTTACCAAAAAAAGGTATATTAAAATATAAAATATTTAAAATAATAAAAATATTAATAATTAATTTTTTTTTTTATCACAATGCTAATTTTGTCATTTTATATTATTTTTTAAAACTGTAAAATATAAAAAAATTATTCCAATAATTTAACTATATGTAAAGTAAAAACAAAAAATGAATATTTAAAAATATAAAAAATTAATTTTAGTTAGGCAATATTTAAAAAATTATATGTAATTTTATCACAAGGATAATTTTGTCTTTTATTTAATTTTAAATAGTGAAAATTATGAATAAAAAAAACTAAAATCTAATAAAAGATGAAAACATTTAAAATAAAAATTTTAAAATTCATACTTAAATTATAATATTGTTTTTTATGTTTTCTGACTTGTTGATATCACTCTTATGCTCCATCCAATCTTTTTCTCCCATCCACCTCTTATCTATCCTCAAACCACCAATTCGACTTGTGGATTAAGAACCACCTCTGGTTAATTGGTTTCCAATGTAAAATTGGGCTATGTCTTTTATGCAATACCTTAGGGTCTGTTTGTGCTGTTCATTCTCATGAACTATGACCTATTATGACCAATTTATAAAATTTGCAATTTTGCATCAAAAGTTATTCTATTTATTTTTCCAAACCTTTGTAACTAGCTATTATTTATACACCCACCCCAAATAGCCAACACCACATGGTTGCACCAGCAGCTATCAGCAAGCTTGCCATCATAAATGAGCAACGGTGATTGGGGCATTGGCAGTCTCTGACGGTGACGGGCGGCAGTTCACCATTGAACCCAATGCCATCCTGCCCCTACCTCTGCAAAGGCCTAGCAAATGACTCATTTCTGAGTCACGCAGCCATGGTAAGATTAGATTAAAGGTGTGATTTGATTAACGCAATGCTTATGATCAGTTGCAAGGACAAGAATGGAGTTTTCCATATCTGCCCTCACTCAGCCATGGTGTTGTTAGCAAGTCCATCTATCTTCCACTTCTTGTCCAACACACGGCGAAGTTGCAAGATTACATTATGATTTTGTCAATATTGTAATTGATATCCTGATCATATTAGGATTACTTGGACTTTAGATATAATTATGCATATGATTCTCTATTTATTTTCTTGTCTCCTGTCTAGAGCCGGCCCAACGTATTTTGAGGTCTAAAATGAAATTTGATATTAGGCTTTTTTGAAAACTAATAATAATTTTATTAAAAATATATATTGTATATTTAAATTTATCTTTATTATAAATTATTATGGTTGATGTAAAATTTTTTTGTTACATACAATAACATGTAAGATTTCCTATAATTTATTGTTTAAGATTTTAAATTATTATTTTTTTAACCTTAAATAAAAAAAAATTATAGGTCTAAATCTGAATCTAAATAACTAAAAATATTTGAAATCCTAAAACCCTAGCTTTATTTGCCTTAAGTTAAGGTAGGCCATGCTCCTATCCTTTTTTTTTTATATTATAAATTCTTGTCTCCTATCCTAAAGACACTCATTGTACATTGAATACACATATGATTCTCTATTTATTTTCTTGCCTCATATCCTAAAGACACCTCATTGTACATTGAACACACATGATATCTCTATTTACTTTTTCTTCTTCCTACATTTGGTTTCTAAAGACACCTTTCTCTGTTCATTGAACACACTTGAAATATACTTTATACACTTTTTTGGATCTTCCGTTCTTAAGACAATTGGTTTCAGAAATAAAAAATTAATTTTGACATGTTTGAGTACTCTCAACTAGAATTGATTTTGTTTCTTGGAATTAATTCTGACTTGATGCAATTTGTAGCTTCTGCCCCTAAACGTGATTTTTTGCCTCAAATTACCCTAAGTTTTATATCAAACTTACTTTCAAAATAAAATCATCCAAACATAAATCACTTCACTTCAAATTCAATTATATTGAAATCAATTCTACAAAATCAATTCCATCCAAAATCACGCTTGTGAAACGCTCATCCAAATCCAAACACAGACTATATCTTCCATCCGTTCTTCTCTCCTAACTCCTAAATATAATCTCACCAGTCCAACACATCGGCAAAGCTCCTGACCAAGTGATAAATATAATATTTCACCACTCCTTATGCTTGCATTATAAGAAAACTTAAAGACAGCAACCCAAAACGATAAAGCAAAGACAAACCAAATTCTTACCAAGTTGTGAGGTTAACATTAAACCAACAGCCAGGGGGAGCTATTAGTTCTGTACAGACATTATTAAACAATAATCAAGAGCACAAAAAAAAAAAACATTATATAAAATGTACAGTAATTTTTATGAATTATAATTATTCAATGATCCCCATAAGATTTCCAGCTTTTCTCCTCATTTCCTCATTAGAAGAACCACTGTGTGAGCCGCTATACTTCTATTTTCTCCAAGGCTATCAACCTTTTCATGAGTTTTTGCTTTGATATTTACCACAGAAGGGTCAACTCCAAGCAGTGCAGCTAAGTTGGCCTTGATAGTATCCTTGTGCGGGCTTAGCTTTGGCCTCTGGAGTATCAATGTAGCATCTAAGTTTCCAATATCATAACCTGCCTCGTGCATAAGCCTCACCTGTAGAATATCACAAAATAGATTAGAAAGTGGTTGATAAAATATATGGTAGTTAGTACATACTACATACTTATCTTCTGTTAAGTTTCTAGGTTCTGATGAGGAAGGGTAAAGTTATTTGAGCATCTATGGGCTACCAACTTAAGGGTATGAGATCAAGCGTTTATCATTAGACCAAAAGTTACAGCTATTAGTCAGGATACAACTTTTATTTTCTTGTTATGACAGCATAATCCAGTTAAAACATGCTGTAGATGGGCATGATGGCCTTCATGGTGCACATGTGAATATGTGATGCACCAGCAGGTTGGGCTGTTAAGCAGCTTTGATGTACGCCCATACACACATGAATCCTAGGGTGATCACTGGAATCCTATAAATCCAACATCTTCAATCATATTCTTAAGAAAAAAACTTTCAATGATCAAATCCGTTTTCTTCCGTATGAACATCATACACAATGCAAATGCAAACCGAAGCATACGGCAATTAACAACTGCTAGAACAAATGGGAAATGAGCAACTCGACAAAAGAGAAGACAGTTTCACGTATTTTATTTTCAAATGCAGGTTAGACAGCTATATATGTACTTCTTTTATAATCTCCAAGTCATGTAATTAACTTGAAAAAGCTCTTTCTTTCTACTTCAATTTCCTTTGCTGAATGAATTTTTTTTTTATAGACAAATGTTAGTAATTAGTGTGTTATGTTAGTGGGGGAGTTGAACCCATAACCTCTTTATCACTTCAAACTCTATGTCCCTCCCCCAAACCACCTTTACTGTAACAAATTTTAAGTTGAAGATCGGTTGCTAGAGTATCTATGTACCGCTCCCTCCCAGTTGACTAAAGGGACTGTAAGAAGCTACCACAAGATAGCACAACATAAATTTTAGTAAACACTTGACATCTAGCATACTATCTTGAAGTTAAAGGGACATGCCGTATATTATATTCCATCCTAAAATCAATTGTCGTTAAGTGGAATTGCCCAACACCAATTGGTAATCAACTAGTATATAAATCGCACCCTAGGAATTGAGGCAGACGCTGTGAGACGTACAACACAGTCTATGAATTACCCTGAACCTCCAATTGAAATGGAACTAACAGTCAGATCATTATAGTGAGCACTTGATGGCCTTTTTAATTTAGTCCCTATAAGTCAATTCAATAAAGATTGAATAATGGAAACCCTAATAAAGTAGAAAGCAAGGTTTTAGGATATTATTACTACTCACAGATTCTTGGATGAAGACAGAAGAGGCACAACCCTTCCACTTAGGATCGGAATCGGGAAATATCTGACCTATATCAGGAAGACCTAACGCCCCCAAAATCGCATCCACCACACAGTGAAGCAGAACATCCCCTGCACCCAACAACTATCATCATCATACACTTCAAAAATAATTAATTTATATATATTTAATAAAATAAATAAGGAAATTTGAAAGCTGAAAGAGGATTAATTGGATTTATTACCATCGGAATGAGCCTCGCAACCTCGATCGTGGGGTATGTTAATACCACCGATGATTAAGGGGTAACCGGGTTCCAGGCGATGGAGGTCAAACCCGTGTCCGACCCGGAAGGGTAGAGCCTTGGAGGGAGTGGAGGAGACTTGGGATTTGTCGGATTGGATGGATTTGGATGGGGTTGAAGTTGCAGATGCTGAGGCTGAGACTGAGAGGGTAAGTGATGGTGGATGATGATGATGTTTGGGAGGAAAAGAACAAGAGAAGGGAAATAGATGAGAGGATTTGGTGGCTGTTGTCAACGGGAAGAGGATACAAGAAGATGCTGCTGTGAGGGAGGAAGATGCCGCCATAGCCATAGCCGTTGACGTTGACTCTCTGCTATGCTATTGCTATGTAATGGAGAGTGAAACTGAGCAACAGCGATTTCAGACACGACAAATGTTCATTTTAAGCGGCACCAAAAGGTATATTTTGCACGTGTGAGAGTAGCTCAGACCTGGGATTCACCAACTACTCCGGAACAAAATTAAATTAAAAATATTCTATTTAACGCTAAAATTTGTTTTCATCGTTTATCTTTTAAAAATTTTATTTTAATTATTTATCTTTCAAACGTTAGTCAATCGAGTTTGGTGTTATTATGAGCAACTATAGAAGACTTATTTCCTTTTCTTCAATCTTTTCAACCAATTTTATTAGGAGATAAACAAACAAAATTACTTACCTTTTAATTAGGATATTTACGTTGTATATTAGCTCTTGTTATTTTTACATTGTTCCAGGTTGTAATATTAACATTATTATAAATGAATTATCATGGTTTGGTTTTGATTAAAAAAAAAAAAGTCTAAATGATTCTTTCCCTCATCTCCGGAGGGTCATGATAGGAAAATAATATCGTGACATGATATGCGGATGTTAACGTTGGGCCATCATCTCCCAAATTACAAGGTCCCCTTCTCCCCCCAATTCTAAAAGATTCATTTTGATCTTTATCTGTAACTTTATAAAAATAAAAGCATATCCAATTAATGAGAGAAATTTTATTATGGGAGAATGGGATGAGTAAATATAAATCTTACAATAACATATAAATGATCAAAATTAAAAAATATTTAAAAATTATGTGTTCACTTAAAAAAAAAAAGTATATGCAAGAATATAATAATATATCGCAAATTTATAGATGCGTGTGATTTTAAAATGTACAACATAACATCTTACAAAATAGACATTTTAATATACAATAATGAGAGTACAATAGTTTGAATCTATCCTTACAAATAGATCTTACTGCTTTCATAAAAAAACAAATAGATCTTACTGCTAATCTCACTTTGTGTGAGATTTTATTAACATCTGTATGATGATATATTTAATAAGATATTATATACACTAATAGCATTTCCTATAATCAATCTAGGGAAAATGCAAAAGCAAGAGAATGTTCTGTCTTGCTCAATACTATATAACTCAATTGTGGTCATAGCTGTCTTGTACTTGAAATATATCAAGAAGAGCTTTTTTGGGCTCCGCCAAGCAAAGCAGCCACTGAACCCACAAAAGCAGCATTCATATAGGTGGTAGGTTCACTGTGAGAATGGTCAGATCTTGCACCACTGAATTGGTCATTCGAATCAGGCCCTCCAACAATGGCACCAATATGAATATTGGGATCCGGATTAGAGGAAGAGAAATACTTTGATTGACCATCATTGCAACCCACCTTGGCCGCTTGAGCTCTGATTGAAGGGATGGATGAGCCTCTGTGATGTAATTGCTTTGGGTATTTACTTCCAAACCCCACCATGTACGACATCTTCAGGGGGTTGTTTCCTAGTATGTAGTCCACCTACATTAATCACTAATATTAATTAACTGATACATAACAAAAAGTATGCATAACAAACAAGAAAAACTATTCTTTTTTGTAACTTGTGTACATGTATGGCCTTAATAATATCTGAGAAGAAAAATCAGATAAGTATAGACCTGTTTTTTCGCAAAGTCTCTAATTTGAGAGGGCTTAAAATGCGCAGAACCGCAATTGAGTCCATCAACCTTGTTTTTGTCTAGGATTTTGGAGAAAAGGAATAGCACCATGGTTGAAGACGTGGTATACTGTAAGTTACAACTGTCTCTAGTAAACAGAAGCCCGCCTGAGCAAACAATATCGATCAAAATATGACTATGACTACTTATACATGCATCATAAATCATATTAAATATATAGCATATTATGTATATACCAGGAGTTGTCTTAATCTGTACAGAGCTACTTCCTGGCATCACCGCACATATAAATAAGTCAGCCTCACTCTTAAACCTACTACAGTCCTGCTTCCCACGATAGAATTCCTAGAAAAATTTAAAAAAGAAACAAGAAACGAGAGAAGAATTAATGAGTTATTTTCTTTGAATTAAGGATAATCAAAGGAATGCCACTTTGTTATATATATATAGAAAGACCTCTGTTAGTAATATCTGAGCTCCAACAAATTTGTTATCCCAACTGAACTCATTCACCGGCCGACTCGAACCTTGGTTGCTTACTGCATGGCTCAAGTACTTGCTGTCTCCACTGGCCTTGTATAGCCAAGAAGCAGCCCATAATAGTTCATCCTTTTGGTACATGATTCATAAATCCAAAAATCAAGTCTTTAATGAATGATCTATGAAAAATTAATCAGTGTTTAAATGTTTCCACTAGCGGCAATTTTCACCTGGAATCCTGAATGTGAACAGTAGAATGGGCAAGACGCGGAGTAAGAACCTCTGTGCTTGTCTGCAAACTCAAACAGCTGCAAAACATCGTCAATATAGGTTCTTTAGTAATGTTTGTATATATAATCTATCTTAAAAAATTAAAATGTATAGGTGGAAGCACTTAAATTGTAAGTTGTACAATATATAATAGAAAACTGAAATACTTTATAAGCAGCAAAGATCATATTACTGACCAAATGGGTCATAGAGCCAATTTATCATTATGATTCAAGAATAAACTTAAATAATGGTGCTAGATTTTGCTTACTGATTTTGACTTGGTTAATAGATTAGAGGAATATTTGGCATCTGTTTTCTTGAAGACTATTGAAGCAGCAGCAAGAGCAGCAGCTGAGTCAGCTGCAGCTTCAGTTCCAGGAGAATTAGCATCAATCTTGTAGAGTGTTCTTGGTGTATCCATGTCTTCCGGGCGCTCCCAACATTGATGATCTGCGTTTCCATCTCCCACCTATATATATATGATCACAACAATACACTAATGAGCTACGTACGGATAATATTATTACCATGCAACACTAATATATATAAATCATGATATAGAGGAAAGTAGGAGCCATGAAGCTGAATTTACATATATATCTCATAACACTTTACCTATATGTAAAATATTATATGTGCATTTGTTTAATTTTAACAATTCGAAATATATAAATAGACCTGTGTATAGAGGGTGGTTGCAGAAGGGTGCGCTTTCAATATGAAATCTGTGCCCCATCGAATAGCACCGTGAAGGTAGCGAAGTTGATTCACTGAAGATATCTCACTCTCGTACTCAATAGCACTCCAACTCAATAAAGTAATTGTAAATGCCATTGGCCATCCAAACTTGACATTATCTCCAGCATCATAGTATCCTCCAGTCAAATCCACCTGCCAAAGCGATATAATAGATAATTTATAAATAAATGTATGAATCGCATACATATAATTATAGTATTGTACATAGTCCATAAGCTGGGACAAATCACTTAACAAGGGTTTGGGGGCAATCGCCCCCACAAAACAATTTTTATTAATATATTTAGTATTTTTTGTTTGCTCTATAAAAAATTAGATGTTACCTCCGCATGTTAAATCATCGCTGCTCATTTTATTAGTTGTACCCCATCCACTATTATTTTTTTAAGAGATTATGTATTTTCCGTGAGAAAACATGAGGTGCAATTGCTTCTATTTTTCACCCTAGGTATAGATTGCATATTGAAATTAAATCACATTATATTTTATGTATTTTATATCATTTTAATTTTATCGTTGAAATATATTTATAATATTTTTATTTTATAAAAATATCTATAGATTATTTTCTTGCCTCTACTAACCAAATTTTTTTGATAATTGTATATGTGTGTGTTACTGTTACTATACAATAATTATGTCATACATACATTTTCATTCTTGCCATCAGAGAGAGCAGAGTCTCCCCTCCACTTCACTCTTTGACCGGAGGGCAACTTCCCTGAGCGTTGTCCTTCAAAAAACAAGATGGCTTTGCCAAGAGCATCTGCATAGTTATAATTAGCTGAGGTGCTCACTGAATCATTGACATTCGCAGCTAGTCCATTAATGTGACCAAACATGGCACCCCACAAGAACAGAACATTGATGAACATCAAATAGTACCCCATGATGACTTCGTAGCTTTTTTATATATGTCTTCAGGAATAAAAAGAGAAGCATTAGCTAAATGTTATTGACTCAATGTGAAAGGAATATGTATAACTCACCTAGCGTAGCAGAAAGCGATATCAAAGTTTAAAATTTAGAGTATTTTGAGTAGACACTTGATAGGAGGCCTTCTCATATAACTCAACGTAAGTGCATATCTACTGAGGGTGCGTTTGGGTAAATAACTTAACTAAGCACTTATAGCATAAGGCCTTATTGTACAAGAGCTTATGCCATAAGAGCTTGAATTCAATAAGTCATGTGCGTTTGGATGCATATTTCCAAAAGCACTTATACAAAATTAAGGCGTTTGGATACATTATAAGTGCTTAATTTCGTGCCGGGCGCTACATCACCAGCACCCAGCACTGGTTTCTGGTTTTCACTCTCGCGAGGCGAGCCAAGGTTCGCGTCGCGAGAGTGCAAAATCACTTCCCGCAGAGGACCAGGGCCATTGGCGCCAGATCAGCTTCTTCTGGGCCATTGGCGTTCTTTGCCAATGGCGCTGGTCCGCATAAGAGCTTATGAAATGCCATAAGTTAGTTTTCCTAACTTATGAGAATAAGTTAAAAGCAACTTATGAAATGACATAAGTTCTTTTCATAAGTTGTGGCAAACACGTGACATAAGAACTTATGACATCAGATAAGTCATAAGGAGCTTATTTAAGCTCTCACAAACGGGGCCTAAAAGTACTACTAGGATATTATCATCATCAACAACAATAATAATAATATAAGTAAAATTACTTTGAACTTTGTGAAGTTATGTATAATGACAATTAATTTTTAAGTATTAATTATTAATTATTACTATAATATGTGAAAAATGTATTTTATAAAGAAATTATCGACAATGCATATATTATTTAGGTTAAAGTAATATTTTGGTCCCTATACTTGACACGAATTCTCGATTTGATCCCTATACATAAAAAATTATTAAAATGGTCCCTATACGTACAAAGTACCCGTTTGATCCCTGTCGTACACCATGTTAGGAACTGATTTAATAATTTTTTGCTTCGTATTGGGATCAAACGGGGTTTAAAGTTTTTTATAATGTCAACTAATCAAAAAATATATATGTTCTATGTGACATTTGAAGTCGTAAAATAAGAGAGTCAGATATTTTAATGATGTGTCAATTCATAAAAATAAAAACCAAATAATAGAAAATAAAATTAAAAAATTTGTTTTCACATTTGATGAAAATTTTATTACATTTGTGTCACTCCAAAGTTTGGTTTATCATTAAACAAATATGCTCTAAATAACTTAGTTACTTGTGTGTGATACAGTCTTTCCTGTATGTCATGAATCTTCCATCGTCATGTGCACATGTAAAAGTTAAAAAAAGTCTCTAAAAATGACAATTCAAAGTATGAACAATTCTAAGTATTTGGCGGTTTCAGGTTTTTAATATGACGTCGACATATCTTTGTTTTTTTGTTAATAGGAACGCTAATGCCAACCAAAACAAAGCTACCTAACTACCAAACGACTCAAAAAAGACCCCTATGAGATCTTGAAAAATAAAATGGTACATGTTTACATGCTGATATGGAAATGCTAGCAAAACAACATGAAACGAACCTCAAATCTGATGGGACTACTTAGTTTCCTGGCTTTAACTCTTAACTTAACTGGCCCTGCTTGGTGCTCGTTGACGTCGGAAATGATATACGTACAGAAATTTCTTCTAAACTTCAACAGATTTCTCACAAATATATAGAGATTTTGGTGGGACAGGAAAAAAGAAAGAGAAATGAAAAAAAAATACAAGGATAAAAGAATGGACGAGATTTCGTATGTTAGATTCATGTCTAATAATAGACTTATGCAACCCGACTGTTATTCCCATCCACAGGGAGATCATGATTAATGTCCATCGCATTACATGGGTCTCATACCGTCCTCATAAGATTTGCTTCTATTCTTGAAAGAACAACATCGGCTTCATTAACTACTTTCCTCCTCCACATCTTTCGTACGATACATATAGATAGATTTATTTTTCTTTCATATTCAAAACAAGGAAAGACAAACCACTTGCACGTGTTTCACACATTCTCCGAAAATTGAGAGATATAGAAAGGGGGATGAAGAAATACTGGCTTTAAATCCTTTAATATCTCATATGAGGATTAACCAACTACTGAGTATTGGTGTCATAACTTTATACATCCCATTAAGACACAAAATTATGTTGTGACATTTATTAAGAAAATCAAATTAATAAGACAGGATAAAATTTGCATTTAATAGTTATGTATGTTACTGTAACCATTTTTTACCATGTAAATCAATTATAAATTATCACATCAATATAAAAAAGTTAATTTGGCTTTTATAATAGAGTTTAAGTTTGATATATCTCCAATTTACATAGTTAACCAATCACACTTCAACTCATATACAACTTTTAAGATAATTACTTTAAAAATATCAAATATTTTTTTAAATGATTGGCTAACCGTATAATTCTTTTTATAGTGGATTGCAATAAAATTCTTTATAATAACTATTTTAAAAGTCACGCATAAGTTTGAATCTAAAAAACTTTACACCAACTATGTACTGAATTAATAAAAGTCATAAAATTTGCACTTCTTTCTGAGGCAAGGTATGAAACTAGCTTTTCTATACTTTTTTATTATCTATTTATTTTGTTAACCACAAAATAACTTTACCTTTTTTTGACAAATATTTGGGATACTAGTTAAAAACTAATAAATAAGTTTTCATTAAAAAGTGAGTATTTAATATATTAAAAAGTAATATATTTAATTTTTCAATTTTTTTTTATTTATTCTTTAATCATAGGTTAGCAACATCCTTTTTGATTTTATCAAACGACAGTGTACCTTATAAATTGTAAGTGACAACAATTTGGATTTAATTGTAAATCAGAAAAATACAGACTAATAAATAATGATAAATCAGGGTACAATGAGCCTAATTATATGAAGTGACGCAGAGATGGAGCAGGGACAAATTTTGAGTAGTTCAAGCTCCTATGTGTGCATGCTGATGCTATCACAAAAGTAAAAGCTATGTGGAATCAGTTTTGTATACTTTGCTCGGCAAAATCTAGGGAGTTCTTGAAGGTGACTACAATAGAGGATGAAGCATTTGAAAGGAACTTTACTGTCTAAAGTAGCTGAATGAGGTTTACGTGATTTGTAGACAGTATTTATTAATAGAGCTGGTCTGAATATGTTGTTGTGTGAGTAGTAGTAACAATGTACTACAATGTAATAGGGGGTATGGATATCTGGTACAGGAGGTTCAAAGAGTTCTGTATGGTTATTGAAAGGGGTAGCTTAAAGGTGCTGCTGTAATGTACTTGTTATGGACAAAGTTGTAATCTATGTTTCTTGTTTGCAAATCTAGCTTGGAGCACATGATTGAGTGTTTTTCTCTTCAACCCTTCCTAGAAGGTGTGGAAAGTTAGACACTGATGCTAAAGCTAGATCTTTTCAATGAAAGAATTTTAATTATAAAAAAATGTACCTAATTATATAAATCAAAGTGTTACACCTCTACGCTTGATAATATTTGAACTTTACGAAATTTACTTAAACCTTAACATGAGTCATTCTATACTTTTAATAATGAAAGTGTAATGAAATTATCATTCAACTCACTGAAATGTTTACAATGAAGCTGTTAAATGAAGAAAGAATTTTCCCTACTGTCAACTGATTTTCAGCTGTGAACAAACTACAGTCATGAGCCAACTAACTAGTTGTAGTATCTAATAGAACGGTTAAAGAAACTCACCTATAAACACTAAAAATAAATTTGTTTCCTACTTCATATGCATTTTGTTATGCAGGGTAGTCTCCCTAATTCTTTTAGCTTTCTATTTGATGGTTTTAAACGTAGTGTTGAGTATTAGTTATATATAATCGGACTGTACAATTTTTTTAGCTATGTACTTTCCCAAATAATCATATCCATGGAAGTATAGGGCCTCGATTTCAGCTCTCTTACCGCTCCGAACCATTAAATCCACCTCTTCCTTGTAATTCTCCTGTTAATCACCAATATACATGTACAATTCTTAAGCAAGAAACTGAGAATGCAGAATAATGTGGGATCTACCATAAGGTACAAATCACAATGGCACTATCTAATGCTAAAATGTCAAGAACTGCAGCAGCATAAAACTTATGGAACTGAAAGTGATGTGCAAAAATCACTAATCAGGACTCCCGGATAGCCTAGTAAAAATAGGGACCATATTCAGAGGTTCCGGTTGGGGGTTGCTTACCTGTAGGATTCCCGAGGACATCAAGCTTTGAGCAATTTGCAGATCCTTTGGCTTCAATGGAACAAGAGATTGGTCAGGCAGCATGTGTAGATCATGCCCCCGCAATCCTAACCACTTCACGTTGCAAGCTAGATCATGCAAATAAAAACATTTCTCAAGCACAAGTTTCATTCCAACATATTAGAGCTTGTATGCTTTGTTGTATAAGGATATTACAAAATTACCGTATCTATAAGCCTCTAGGCCCATTCCTACACTTCCAAATTTGAAGGTACAGAGAATAGCTAATCCAGCTGGATTCCTTTAGAAGTTTAAGGAATATGTTAGTTGGCCCGGAAGTAAGCAGCCAGGATGCTGCCTGGGCAACATCTCATTGATTGTTAAAACATTTTTTATTTTTATCCTTTTTATTTTAAATATTTGAAAGAGTTAGTTATACATATTCGGGATGCCCTGTGCCCTGTAATTTGGGCCATGTAGCAGTCCTCGAAGTTTAAATGTGGGCAACGAGAGAGATACGACAAAACGATAATTTTTTCTAAAAAAAGAAACGAAGGAGTAATGTGTTTTCTTTAAGGTTGCAGAGGAAAATTGTATTTCAGAACAAAGGTAAAAGGCAAAGAATCATACCAATCCACCAAACATAAAATTGGCAAGTCTGGAAAAGCTAGACTGATTCGATGAAGAAGTAATCTGCGTTGAACTTCAGACTTTTAGACATTAAATTAAAGCACTCATATCAGTAAATTACAACTAACATATATGGAATGGTGGTGTCAAGTGTGAAGAAAACAGCACTTCAGAAGCATCCCATAAAACCTCCAATTAGATGAATTCTCTATCCTGCGAAATGGTGTTCACAGTACCTCGTAGCCATATCTGGGTAACCTTTAGCTGTGATAAGAATGCTTGGAATTTGATGAAAAAACCGGTCCTCAGTAAGTCGCTGAAATATTGCATGCTAAACAGAACCAAATGATGATGAATCAAAACATATCTTCCTTGGGAAATATGGTACGTTTCAAAGTAGCATGGTGTAACTGATCGGTGAAATTAGGAATTTGAATAAACCAAATCACCTCAGAAACTCACCTTTTCCACAATTATAATGTATCTTGCATCTGAATTTAGAATCAGCTTCTCTAACAAATTCAAATCACCAGAAATTGTGTGTCCAGAAGATCCACATACAGAGCAATCGATATCCTCTTTGCCCGGTTCCTAGGCATGAAAAATTGGAAAGTGGAAGTGAGTAATGTTTGTGGCATTTCATCAAACAGTGGACAGAACACTCCACCACTCAACATACAATACCCTAAGCATTTATCTAAAAATTTAAAATCCCAAAAAGATCGTTGAATGAAGGGTTGGTAACATCATGAAAAACCTGCAAAATCAGACGGCCAGCTATGAGTCCTCGACTAGATGCCATGATTCCAAGACTGAATCTGCTGCACCGAAGCAATGCTACAACATCTGTTTGGCACAGAATCATAATATCCCCATTCAAAACACCAAAATCTCAAACCTGAAGCACTGAGACAGTGATAAACCTTGAATTGTCCTGTTGACGTATGTTTGAGAAGGGAACAAATGTGGCGAATCACACAGCAGCTTGTAGTAAAGCTCCCTCTGGGTGACACGCTTTTCCTGAAGCAATATCTGATAGCACATCTCCATCACCTTCCACACTACAATTGAGAAATTTTGCAACTCAGAAACATAAAACCTCTTGGAAGAACAACAGAAGAAAAAAATGAAAAACTGCATTTGTAGTATGTATTGTACCCCTAACAAAGGCCTTTGCTGCATTAGGTTTCATCAGAGACCTTGTGGATACTGAATGGGAGAGAAAAACACATGATAGTTCGGTCAACAGACCATGATTCACTCTGCTGTTGCTCAATTTTCTCTGAATCTGTTCATTTCTTAGGATTATTACTAAACTAAAATTACGAATATAAATAAATTTTGTTTGTTGATGGTAAAACAAGCGAAGGAAATATAAAGCGAAATTAATTAAAAATAAAATGAAGCTTCCGTTAATTAGAACTTATTCACCTGAACTGAATCGCTGTGAGTGAGCAAATCATTATAATTAGAAATTTATAAAGGAATCATAATTATAGCTTAAAGTAATTAATGAGAAAACAAAAAAGATAATGAAAGTACCAGATGCAAATTTGAGATGGCAGGGTTGGATGCATTCAATATTTTGACAAAATTGAGCACCGACACTTCAATTCGCGCTCGAACCTTTATGCATCAAACGAAACTGCTGTTCAGAGTTTAAAAGAAAGAAAGAGGATCAATGAAGAGAGAGTATTATTACCTGAGCAGAAGAGACGATATCGGCATAACAAAGCTCTTGATCGGAGAAGAACTTTAGCTTCGAATTCTGAAGATCTTCCATCGGAGACTAGTGTAATCTCAAATTTTCGGTTACTGTATAGTTGGCGCGCAATGCCCAACGAAAGGGTTTTGTGGCAGCGGCAAAACGCAACGGCATGCCGTTTACGACGATTGTAAGCGACAACCATTTCATCATTTGCCAAACAACAATAATGCGGAAATAACACAATGTTTATGTGGCATTGACAAGCATTTGGAAAATTCTATTTTTTATACAAGTTTTTATTTTTATTTTTAAAAAATGTCTTCTTTTTTTTATAAATTTGATTAAAGTATGAATTTTTTTATAGTAAAAAAATGATTTTATTTAAGTTAGAAATTTGTAACTTATCTGAAAAAAAAAATCACAATTTCTCATGTCACTATGCAAAACTAACTATAAAAAATACTATTAATTTAAACAAATAATTTCATGTCTTTTTTTAACTTATTATATAAAAATGATTTTTTACGTCACTCAATTAATTATGAAATATGATGTCTTGAAATCGTTTTTCAATATCCAAACACACAATGAGAGTTATAAGGTGACTTGGTGATTCGGGGAGGGAGATAGGATTTGGAATGATAAGATGGGGCTTATGGGTTCATCTTCCTCACTAACATAATAAATACTAACAATCTAATATTTTACATAAAAGAAAATATCCAAACACACGGAATATAAAAACAGCAAAGGCCTTTGGCTGGCCATATCTACCAAAATCTTTTAGTGGTGCAGGCACATGACTAGATAGCATTTAGGGAAACTATGTTATTATACCACATGGAAAATGATTTTTGAACGCACAAAAAGGACATAAATTATTGTCACTATTTTGAATGAATTATTGTGTGGCTGAAATATACAAACAAAATGACAACAAACAAACTTCAACTTCTCATTAATTAATCTCCACAACACAAATACATGTTAAACCTAATGGCCATGACCACAACTGAGTCATACAACTTTAAATACATATGCATTGAATTACCTTCAGCCTTTGACACATTAAACAACATAAATATAAGGATTACATTAAACCCCTAACGACACAAAACAAAGTGTGATGAACTGCTTCAACCACTTCCTAGTGCAGCTTAATGACTTGTGCATGTTCAGAATCTTTCTATCTTGTGTCAAGATCACCATATTCTTTGCATCAGCTACATCCTCAATGCACCACACTCATGGTAACAACACCAACCTTCCGCGATCCATTTCTGCAATAACCATGTGAAAAGATTGAGCAATAGAGGTTGATAGTGTACAAAAACAAAAAATGAGGATATCAAAAACATTACCTTGTAATGTCTGCAACCCCAAAACCTCTTCCCCTAGCTTCGTCTCATGCAAGAAATTTGAAGAACACATGGATCTCCACACCAACAGAGATGAGGCCAGTTGCACCCACCAGCTTGAGACGCTCCACCACCTTGAGATCCTTGCGCATTCGAGGGTTCACTACGGTTTTGGATCGGATTGGATCTACAGTTGCAGGTTGAGAACGAAGAATCCATGGAGCAGATGCATGTTTGGAGGGAGACGAGATATTTGGAAGAACCCTAGCTTCCAATTTGGGGCTTAGGGTTTCTTTTAAATTGGGGGTAATGGTCCAACGGTTATATCCAACGGTAATATCCATGTCAGCACCACTACAAGAAATTTACCATTTACCTACATACGTTTTCAGCGACAGACATAAAAACGGTAAGTATAGGTATCATATACCTACATATTTGTAATGAACCGTAGGTACGTGTATCCTTCCAATTTTGTCATTGTTCGACGCATGAAATTTGTGCCTTTTTCTTTCCCCTTTCTTATTTTTGCTTGCACACCTCTCTCTCACCTCCATGTTCGTTCCTTCTTTCTCCTTCTGGTTCTGCTTCTCCTTCTTCGGTCAAATACCGACGATTCTCCGATGAAAACTCCTCCAATCTAAACTGAACAGTTAGTAGTAACTCGAGCTTCATTCCTCATTTTAATTTCGGCATGCATGCTTTCCCATTCCATGATTTTGTTTCCTATTTTGAACTTGCTTAGGTTGGCAAGTTTTTTTTTGTTGTTGTTAAAATCGAAGTGATTGTTAGGGTTTTTATTTTTTTTTTTGTTTTGTTTTTGTTGTTTTGATTGGATGCAGTGAAGTGGAATTCAGGATGAAAATGGAGTAAAAATTCGGCACTTGCTTTGTAACCAACAATTTTTCTCAAACTCGTCAACTTTTCTCTCGTTTTCTGAGTAGTTTGCAATCTCATTTTACTGTTTTATTTCTTAATCACGTTTTCCTACTTGTTGTTTCATTCATGCACATGGAACTTGTTTTGCTGATGTTGTGTGCTGTTGTGCGATGGACACTAATTAACTCATTTCCAACAATGCTGGAAACAATAGCAAAAATGATGCCTTCATTGACAGAGGGTTGTGATAATGATTCCAACAGTTCTCAAGAGGTTTTCACTTTTCTCTTGAGATGCTCCTATAAACCTTTTTCTTTTACTTTATAATTTTTTATCTCTGATATTTTTTTGTGATTTTTTGCTGTCATGATTGAATCTTAAGGTTGAGATTTTCTTGATACAAATGATGACTCTGAGCGTGCAAAGTAGATATTTGTAATAAGCACCTCTAAGAAATGTTATGCTGGCAAGGTAACAATTCAAGCTCAGTTACCTTTTAAAGTTTAGAGGGAGATGAGATATTTGGAATGTAACAATCCATGGAGCAGATGTATGTTTGGGGGGAGATGAGATATTTGGAAGAAACCTAGCTTCCAATTTGGGGCTTAGGGTTTCTTTTAAATTGGGGGTAATGGTCCAACGGTTATATCCAATGGTAATATCCATGTCAGCACCACTACAAGAAATTTACCATTTACCTACATACGTTTTCAGCGACAGACATAAAAACGGTAAGTATAGGTATCATATACCTACATATTTGTAAAGAACCGTAGGTACATGTATCCTTCCAATTTTGTCACTGTTCGACGCATGCAATTTGTGCCTTTTCTTTCCCCTTTCTTATTATTGCTTGCACACCTCTCTCTCACCTCCCTGTTCGTTCCTTCTTTCTCCTTCTGGTTCTGCTTCTCCTTCTTCGGTCAGATCCCGACAATTCTCGATGAAAACTCCTCCGATTGAAACTGAACAGTTAGTAGTAACTCGAGCTTCGTTCCTCGTTTTAATTTCGGTATGCATGCTTTCCCATTCCTTGATTTTGTTTCCTGTTTTGAACTCGCTTAGGTTGGTGAGTTTTTTTTTGTTTTTGTTAAAATAGAAGTGATTGTTAGGGTTTTAAATTTTTTTTTTTTAGCTCTTTGATACAATCACAGAACTTGTTCATCAACCACCAAGTTCCCTAGATTTTCGCACAGTTCTTCCTCTCTCTCAATTCTCCAAATTATCACTCACAAGTCTCTAATATCACTCAGAATGAAAGCTTAGAATCTTCTAATCTCTCTACCCTGGAATCATGGCTTTATATATAGCCTACAACAACGAGAAAAAGAAGAAAAAGAACCCCAAGAGCATAAGAAGACTGTTACGCCGATTCTGATCTAACCTAACTAATTCTGTTGCAGGTAGATGAGGAGCTTGCGAGTGGCAGCAGAGATGATGGACCAGAGAGAGTTGAACATTGGGCCAAGCCCAATGTACCATATCACAACAATTCTCCACCTTGGTACATTGAGATTGGTTACTTGGAGCTTCTCAGATGTAGATTCATCTAGTCCAGTTTATTCATCAATCAACTTTGATCCTCAGCAAATCCAGGCAGTGTTTGAATTTGCTAAGTGTTACAGGCTTTGTTATCATGTCTGCAGGGTTGTACTAGTATGAACTTTAGCAACCTCAACTTCACCTCTTTCAACAATGTCTCTGATAAAGTGTAGCCTGATATCAATGTGTTTGGTTCTCTCGTGATACATTTGATTTTTACACAAGTGTATTGCACTTTGACTGTCGAAAAGAACACAGACAGATTTCTGATTCAAACCCAGTTCTGAGACCAGACCCTTGATCCATAGAGCTTCTTTTATAGCTTCTGTTAAGGCTACATATTCTGCCTCTGTGGTTGAGAGTGCCACAATATGTTGAAGTGTCGCCTTCCAGCTAATTGTGTTGCCAAAGAGAATGAATGCATACCCAGTGAGAGATCTCCTCTTGTCTAGGTCTCCTGCATAATCTGAGTCCACAAAGCCCTGAACTTGCTGAGATGTATCACTGCCTTTGCAGTATACTAAACCTGTTTCTTGAGTACCTTTGAGATATCTTAGCACCCATTTGACAGCTTGCCAATGTTCCTTGCCTGGATTTCCCATAAATGTGCTGCTTACACTGACAGCATGAGAAATGTCAGGCCTAGTGCATACCATAGCATACATTATGCTTCCAATGGCATTGGCATATGGAACTTTCATCATATGTTCCTTGTCTTCAATAGTATCTGGTGACTGAGTGGATGAGAGCCTAAAGTGTGCAGCCAAGGGAACACTTGTAGGTTTTGCATCATCCATGTTGAACCTTTTAACCACTTTACTTAGGTAAGCTTTCTGAGAAATGACTAGCTTCCTTCGATCTCTAAATCTAGTTATTTCCACTCCCATAATTTTCTTAGCTACCCCCAAATCTTTCATCTCAAACTCCTTCTTCAGCCGCTCCTTTAATAATATGTTGATCTGTGTGATGTCCTTACATGCTAGTAACATATCATCAACATACAATAGGAGATATATGTAGGTGTCTTTTGATAATTGCTTGAAGTACACACAACAGTCAAAATTACTCCTAACATATTTATTTTTCAGCATAAAGGAATCAAACCTTATATACCACTGCCTTGGTGATTGTTTGAGTCCATAGAGGGATTTCTTCAACTGGCAAACCCAGTCCCTTTTTCCTTCAACTTCAAAACCACTTGGTTGCTGCATTAGAATGGTCTCATTCAACTCTCCATGCAAAAAGGCTGTCTTAACATCCATTTGTTCCAATTCCATGTCATAGTGAGCTACCATGGAAAGAATTATGTGAATGGAAGAGTGTTTAACCACCGGAGAGAAGATTTCATTATAGTCCACTCCTTCTTTTTCAGTGAACCCCTTTGCAACTAGCCTAGCTTTGAACCTATGAGCCTCAATTCCTTGAATTCCATCATTCCTTTTGAAGATCCATTTGCTTCCCACTATTTTTGTGCCTTTAGGTTTGGGAACCAGCAACCAAGTGTTATTCTTTTCAAGTGAACTTAGCTCTTCTGTCATGGCTAATATCCACTTTTGACTGTCTTTGCCTTTTATAGCTTCTGCATAGCTTCTTGGTTCATCAAGATCAACATCTTCAACGACCTGTAGAGCATAGGTGATCATGTCTGCATAACCATATCTTTGTGGTGGTTTGATGTTCCTTCTAACTCTATCTCTGGTGAGACTATAATCCTGAGGAACGGGTTGATCTTCTTCTGGTAGGTTTTGTTCCTCTACTCGATCAATTTCTGCAGGTTGATCACCTTCTGACTGAGCATCTCTGTCTCCTCTTGGCTCCACCTCTAGCTCAAATCTCTCCAAGTCATTTTGATCAGAAACTTGATCAATTGGACTTCTTAGAGATTTGTATAGATCAGTTTCTTGAAAGGTAACATCTCTGCTTATGATGCACTTCTTCTCTTCTGGACACCATATTCTGAACCCCTTTACACCACTTGGATAACCAACAAAGTATCCCTTTTTAGCTCTTGGAACCAGCTTTCCTTCATTAACATGATAATAAGCTGCACACCCGAACACTCTTAAGAGGCTATAGTTGACTGGCTTGCCTGTCCACATTTCTTGAGGAGTCTTCAGATTAATAGCAGTTGATGGACTCATGTTAATCAAGTAACAAGCCGTGTGAACAGCTTCTCCCCAAAACCTGATTGGCATGCCAACATTTGATAGCAGACATCTCATCCTTTCTAGCAAGGTTTTGTTCATTCTTTCAGCCAAACCATTTTGCTGAGGTGTTTTCCTAATTGTCCTGTGCCTGTAAATGACATGCTCTTTGCAATAGTTAGAAAACTCTTCTCCACAAAACTCTAAGCCATTATCTGTCCTCAAATTCTTGACCTTCTTCTCAGTTCTGTTTTCAACCATAGCTTTCCATTCCTTGAATGCTTTGAATAATTCATCTTTGCTCTTTAAAAGATATATCCAAACCTTCCTGCTATAGTAATCTAGGAAAAGAATAAAGTACATGTTGCCACCATGAGAAGGAATCCTAGAAGGCCCCCACAAGTCACTGTGCACATAGTCTAGGACCCCTTTTGAGCAGTGTTGGCCTATTGAGAACTTCACCCTGTGCATTTTGCCAAACACACAGTGTTCACAAAATTCCAAATCACCTATTTTGTCTCCACACGGCACACCAAGCTTTCCCAGGATCTGCAACCCTCTGATACTGACATGGCCTAGCCTCTGATGCCACAAGCTTGTCTTGTCTGTGCTTGAGGTCACAGCAGCTACACTTCCTGTTATAGCATGGCCTTTCAGGATGTAGATGCCATGTTCTCTGATTCCTTACATAACCACAAGAGCCCCTTTGATGACTTTAAGAACACCATACTCTGCCTTTTATGAGCACCCGGATTCTTCCAGCATTCCCAGAGAGATTAAGTTCCTTTTTAGATCAGGAACATATCTAACTCCTGACAGAAACCTTTCAGTTCCATCATCAAATTTCAGCTTGACTGATCCTATTCCAACAACCTTGCAGACTGAATCATTTCCCATGACAACCTTGCATCCATCAGTTTCTTTATAACCTAGAAGCCATTCTTTGACTGATGTCATATGAAATGAACATCCTGAGTCAAGAACCCAGTCCTTCTCAGTAATGTTTGTTGTAGCAATCAACACCTCTGCACTTTCATAACCATCTGATGCTATAGAGACCTTTCCAACCTCATCATCATTATCATCCTTCCTCTTGAACTTTTTGTCGGGGCATTCCTTCTTGAAATGTCATTCTTTCTTGCACAGAAGCACCTCTTCTTGGACTTCTCTTTATCTTCTCCTTGGATTTGTTTTTGTTCTTCCTCGTTTTGAGAATTTCTTGTCAGTTTTTCCTTTCATGAACAACCCTTCTCCACTACTTTCCTCTTTGCCCTCTGTCCTTTTCTTCAACCCTTTGGAAATTAGAGCTGATTGGACCTCTTCCAGGGATAAAGAATCCCTTCCATAAACCAATGTATCACATAGGTTTTCATACGAGTTGGGCAGAGAATTTATGAGCAGTAATGCCTGGTCTTCATCATCTATCTTTATGTCAATGTTCTCAAGATCTATTATGATCTTGATGAACTCATCCATGTGGTCTTCAATAGATCTCCCAGTTTGCATCTTGAAGGTGTAGAGCCTTTGTTTCAGGTAGAGTCTATTTTCCAGGGACTTTGTCATATATAGATGTTCCAATTTGAGCCAAATTCCAGCTGCTGTAGTTTCCTTTGAGACTTCCCTAAGCACCTTGTCTCCAAGACTCAAGATTAGAGCACTATGAGCCTTGTCCATCTTTTCCTTCCTTTATGATTCAGAAAGAGTTGGAGGAAGACTGTTTTCTCCTTTCAGTGCTTCCCTAAACCTTGTTGAACCAAGAAAGCTCTCATCTTGAGACGCCATAGGCCAAAGTCATTCTTCCCTTTGAACTTCTCCAAATCATATTTGGTTGATGCCATGCCTCTCAGGACCGCAGAACCTGAGCTCTAGATACCAGTTGTTATGACTTGAGGACAGAATGGTATGGTTCAATGCCTGAAAGAAAAATTGTAGCAAACAGAACATGTAAAGAAATGCAGCAATGTTGGCAGAATAGAAAAGATTACAACTAAGAAAGTAAAAGACTTAAGAAAGAAAGATTAAGGAAGAGATAACACCAAGAATTGTTAACGAGGTTCGGAGAACCTCCTCCTACATCCTCGGGACTGAATCCGACTGAGAAGATCACTATGAATCAGAGTTTTTAGCTCTTTGATACAATCACAGAACTTGTTCATCAACCACCAAGTTCCCTATATTTTCGCACAGTTCTTCCTTTCTCTCAATTCTCCAGATTATCACACAAGTCTCTAATATCACTCAGAATGAAAGCTTAGAATCTTCTAATCTCTCTACCCTAGAATCATGGCTTTATATATAGCCTACAACAACGATACAAAGAAGAAAAAGAACCCCAAGAGCAGAAGAAGACTGTTACGCCGATTCTGATCTAACCTAACTAATTCTGTTGCAGGTAGATGAGGAGCTTATGAGTGGCAGCAGAGATGATGGGCCAGAGAGAGTTGAACATTGGGCCAAGCCCAATGTACAATATCACAACAGTAAACTTGGTGGTTTTCCTTAACTTTTGAAGTCATATGGATTGTTTATAAATTTGGACTTGGAGCATGCTTCCATCTTTTTCAACTTCGTAAAGAAAAGAGGTTTTTGCCATGTTTTAATGTTTAATTTGTGATATGAAGCATTGATGTTCAATGATTCTCCTTGTCTGAATTACTATATTTGCAGCGTATGATTTTGACACTACTGGAAATAATGTAATATACGTGAACGTATTACTTAAGTAAACCAAAAGCTATACGTTAAAAAGGAGGCGGTGGTAGTTTTGTAAATATCAGACTTCATTAATCCAATTTTAACGCCAGTTGTTGTAAGGACTGATGTTAAAAGTTAAGTGACTCACTTTTAACGTCAGTTCAATAAACAACTGACGTTAAAAGTGAACCTTTTAATGTCAGTTGTTTATTGAATTGATGTTAAAAGTGAGTCACTTAACTTTTAACGTCTATTCTTTCAACAACAGACGTTAAATGTTATTTTAATAATTTTTTTTAGCTAGTATACGTACCCTTCCGCATTGCCTTCCTCAAAGTTTCAGTTTCACTTGCTTTTATGTTTTGTGTTTCTATTTTGAAAACTAAAATATATGTGCAAAGTAAAAATGCTATAAGTTGAATCAATAACCCAAACCAGATCTCATTCATGAAGTGTATCAATAATACAATTACAAGATACATTCAAAATTTTAAAATCCTATAAAAAGTTACATTGAAAGGGTTTAAAATCCTAAACATTTGTTGAGACTTCGTTCCTTCACAGGGTGAGCAAGAGAGGAGAGTCGAGCGACCGAGTTTTCCAGAGCGACCGAGCAAGGGTGCACTCGATCTGTTTCAAAGAATGGTCTTGGAATGCGTCACTTGCTTCCAAAGCCGAGGTTTTGGAACTATAGTCTGCGATTCTCCTGAAGGATGATAAGGTGAGCAACTCACATATGTGATTTACACAACCTTATCACCCATGTTATGAGATTTACACAACCTCAGAAGTTGTTTGACCATTAAGACAAAGATCTTTGAGTCTAGGAATATGAAGAAAGAGTGATGAAGTTAATCTCCATGGCAGAGCCATATTGTGAAGCAGAAAAATAAAAGGAAGGAAGGAAGCTATTTATAGGAGAAGGGGATGAAGTTACAAGGCGTCGTAAGTTGCTAAAAAATTAAGTTGATCATTAAGAGCATTAGGTTCCAAGGCGCATTGGGAGTTGGCAGTCATATATTATAAACGTGCATAATGAATATTGATTTTAACACTTTTAACGTCAGTTGTTTATACAACTGACGTTAAATTTTTTGCAGAAACTTATACACTTTTAACGTCAGTTTTCTTCATCAACTGACGTTAAAAGTGTTTTTAAATAAAAAATATTTATTTTTAACGTCAGTTGTTTAATATAATCGACGTAAAATGTTGTTTTATTTTGGGTTTTTGATTATAAGGTTTACACCCGCGCGCCTTCGCACTTCGCTCTGACGCCTCTCGTTCTTCTTCTCTTTCACGCTCACTCTCACTCTCAACTCTCACTCTGACTCTCAACTCTCACTCACACTCTCACTCTCACTCTCACTCTCACTCTGCCCTAATCGCGAGCTCATCTCCACCACAACCACCGCGAGGGCTTCTTCCCCACCACCGTGAGGTACACTCTTAACCTTAACTCTGTCTTTCCCGCTCATTCTTTGCAATAACTTGACATCTCTCTTTCCCCTTCCCGCACACTAACTCTCCTTGTCCCTCTGCTCTCAGTAACCACATCGAACGTTGGCCACCACGCGAGCACCTATTTCTGGTGAGTCTTCAGGGCACATTTTTTTATGTTTGGTTTTGAGTGTATGTTGAAACTGTAGTCTATGTAGTTGAAACTTGAAACTGTGAGTTTGAGTTGTTTGGAATGTCTCTATTTCTGGTCGTGGGTTTTGTGTTTTCTCTTGTTTTTCTTCTGCTATCATGACCTATTTCAAAATGGGAAGAAATTTAGAGTTGCTTGTAGCATGTGACATCAACAATATATTGCTCATTGGAATTCTGTTTTGTTAATTTATCTTCATCTGCTTATTTCTTTTGTCTTAAGAAACCTAAAAATGGTGTAAATTTGAAATAATTTTTAAACGCCTTGGATATATGTTTTGTATATCTACAAAACCTATCTAGTTATGGATCGTAGTTGGATGGTTTGTAAGCGCACTAGTGCTGAGTATTTGAAGGGGGTGGAAGAATTTATAGAATTTGCTCAAAGGAATGTTCCTAATAGTAATGGAATGTTCTGTTGTCCTTGTGTCAAGTGTTTGAATACGAGGAAATGTACGGTGAAGGATATACGTACTCATTTGATTTGTGAAGGGATTTGCTTGAGTTATACAAGATGGATATGGCATGGTGATGTGTTGTTGAGTAGTACGGCAAGTGTCTCCCAAAGTGAGGACGTTGACTTAGATATGGAGGATGATCAAGTAGAGGACATGATCCGTGATATTGGACAAGAATCTTTTCATCGAGCTCATGTGTATGATAGGTTGTGCAGTGATGCAGATAACCATTTATATCCAGGGTGTACTACTCATACACGGTCGTCGGCAGTGCTAAAATTGGTTTCTGTGAAGGCGAGAAATGGTTGGACCGATAAAAGCTTCACGGAATTGCTTGTAGTGTTAAAAGACTTGCTTCCGGAGGACAGCACATTGCCTGACCGTAACTATGAGGTCAAGAAGGTATTGTGTCCGATGGGTATGGAGTATAAGAAGATACACGCATGCCTCAATGATTGCATATTGTACACCGGTGTTCATGAAGACAATCACGATTGCCCCAAATGTGGGTTATCACGATACAAAGTGAAGGGTGGTGATGATGATGATGATGATCTTGAAGATGTGAGAAAAAAGGGTCATCCCGCGAAGGTGTTGTGGTATCTTCCAATAATTTCAAGGTTCAAGCGATTGTTTGCCAATGCGAAAGATGCGAAGAATCTTAGATGGCATAATGATGAGAGGAAACGTGATGGAAAGGTTCGTCATCCTGCTGATTCTATACAATGGAAGAATATTGATACTATGTTTCCGGATTTCGCCGATGAGCCAAGAAACCTAAGGCTTGGACTTGCTACGGATGGAATGAATCCTTATGGTAACATGAGTAGTATTCATAGTTCATGGCCTGTTCTGTTGATAATTTACAACCCGCCCGCTTGGTTGTGCAAGAAGCGCAAATACATGATGTTTTCTATGATGATTTCGGGCCCAAAGCAACCGGGAAATGACTTAAATGTTTATCTAAGTCCCTTGATTGAAGACTTGAAAACGCCGTGGGTGGAAGTTGTTGATGTAGTTGACGGGTATTCTCATGAGACTTTCAAGCTTCGTGCCATGTTATTTTGCACCATCAACGACTTTCCAGCATACGGTAACTTGTCTGGGTACAGTGTCAAAGGGCATAAAGCATGCCCTATATGTGAAGAAGGCACATGCTACACTCAGTTGCATCATGGAAAGAAGACGGTTTACCTTGGGCATCGGAGATTTCTTAGACGTGATCATGTTGTGACGCCGGCAAGTGTACCGGGTCGTCGCAAGTAATAAAATAAACACGGTAAGTAATTACCGAGGTCGAACTCCGGGATTGGGCTACCAATTCGTCTAATCCGCGGGAAATCCGATACGTTGGTCAAGTCACAGAAGGTGGTGGTTGAGAGAGAGAAGATGATCAAAAATTCAAGTAGCAAATCGATTAAAGCTAAGGTGATGAAATCTGGAATTAAAAGCATCCAAGGTCTCAAATCCACCTACCCAATCATGTATAGTACCCAAGTGATGATGTATTCCTCCCTAGGTTCAATTACAATGTCAACCGGGACTCCTAATTTCTCCTATATCCACTGTCGTGCTCAATAGGACGTATTCGACGATTGGATTAATTACTTACTAGGTCTCATAATCATAATCTCGAATTTGATTAATTCTTGTTCCCTATAAGGTTGCACTAATCTCCTAAATCCACTGTCGTGCTCATTATTCGATTAGTGATTCCAATCCAAGTTCTAAAACGCTGATGTGTATTTTTAAGATAAAGGCAAGTGCACCTTGTCGCAAACAAGTAATACGGTGGTGAGACCGGATATCGTCCTCAGGGATCGGTAGTCAATTACCACTTCACAAATTATACAACTATCTAGACTATCGAGTTTGGATGGAAGGGAGCTCAATACTAAGTACCGAGCCCAGCAAAAGTAAACAAAACAAAACAGACAAGAATAAAATGTTTTTGGTCTTTTAGGATTTTTAACAAACACTTGGAATGCAGAAATAAATGGATAGAATTGTTAGGGTTAGACTACACTAATCCTCCCTCAATTGCAATGAAATGGTTACTAACACAAGTCCTAATTCATTTATGACAATCAAATCTTCTAAAATACTCAAACCCTAATGTCTTAGGTGGAATGAGCCTAAAACCCCAAATTAAACCCTAATGTCTTAGGTGGAGTAATATGAGATTTTGCATTAAGAGTCAAGATTTATAAGATTGCAAGCACCCCAAGACCTATGTCTAGGTTCCTGAACTACTTGGCATTTGATTCATGAGCATGCCTTAACATCAATCTGTCAATTGTCTATCAAAGCAACAAATCATTTCATGGGTAGCTAAGCCAAGAAAAGCATTAAGTATGGAATCAAACACTCATAAAGAAATAGAAACTTGTATTAAACCAAATCAATAAACAACCAAGTTCAGAAAAGCTATCATCTAACCCCAACAAAAAGGAATTTAGCTAGACATGCTAAACCCTAAAATAAAATAAAATAAAGATAAAGAGATAAGAAACGACTCCATGATAGTGATAATAAGATAACATAGCAGCTGCTCTCCTCTACGTTGCAGGCGCAGCCCCCCTTTTTGTTCAGTGCTGCTCCTATTTTTCTTTTTCGGTTTCTACTGTCCAGCTACCCCTGTGCGTTCTTTTTTTTCCACGCTGCTGCCTTCTATTGCTTTTTATTCCAAACCCTTCCAGGTGCTTCTTGCAAGGCCAACACAATTTCCCTTTTCCAATTTGCAAGAACTCGTGGCCCGGTAATTGGTGCGGTACTCTCTCTTTTTTCATTACCACTTGGATTGTTTTTTTTTTTCATTTGTCCATAGCCTCCCTAACTTCACTTCACGTGGGCCTCCTTTTCTTCTTTTCGCTCCTGTAGCTTTTTTCCACAAGGTTACGTGACCTCCTTCCCATCCCATTCCAAATGGATATTGATTCATCATCAAACAAATTGGACAATTAGTCATGGGCCCACGTCAGTAGCAAGTTATATTCCCAATTTCTTCATGGGCTGTGGCTTAACAAATTTAAATAATTGAGCTTGCTTCTTTAATTTTCATGCATTTTGTTAGAAGCCCAATATCCAATTAGTACAAAACATTATTATTTCCTACAAACACAACCAAGTAAAAAAATATATTATTATATTAACTTTAAAAAATATGAAATTAAACTAAAATACGTAAAACTTTATTAAGAACTCAATTACTTAAACTTAGGGACAAAGCTCAATTAATTAGCACATTTGGGAGCAAAAATATACTCAATAAGCACATAAAAATCACATAATCTAGAAAATTATCACTCCCCCAAACCTAAGACTTTGCTTGTCCCTGCCAAAAGTAACCCAAACTAGCACACAAAACACTAAGGACAATAGACCAAGCTCTTATATGATTTGGGAAAACTGAAAGAGAGCACAAATAGTAAAATCACTATAAGGCAAAATTGCACAAGGACTAATTCCTAAAACAGAAGCATCAACCAGTAGCAAGCTCACATCCAAAAATATCAAGAAGCAAAAAGCATAACAACTTTGCAATCTCCATATTCTTCAAAATTAAAAATCATGGCAATTTGGCAAGAGAAGAACTTAGAACCTTGGTCCTCACAGGATGCACACTCATGAAATAATCACTCAAGTATATGGTGGTGAAGTGTTTCCCTCAAAGCACACATTAGAGTCATGGAACTATAGATTTGCTTTTCATCTAACTCCAAAAAAAAAATCACAAACCACAAGCATGCACAAATCAAAGGGACTTTATTTTGGGTTGTAACTTGGCTAAAGTGGAAAACAAGTGAGGTGAGAAACAAATAGAAAAATGCCCAAGAAAATAGGAGAGCAATTACAACAACTCAAATGTTTCAATGTAAAGTACAAATTCCCAATTGCTATAATTGAATTTTTTTTTCCATTTCTCCTTTCCCTTCTTTGAAGCTTCTTTCAACTTTATTCCTCAACCTTATTCACATAAATCTCTTTTTTTTTTTTTCAAACTTCTTTTTCTTTTATTTTTTATATATTTTTTTTGTTTCAACTTCCATTTTTTCAAAATTTTTTTCTTGTGGGTATCAATTTTTTCCACTTTTTCATGTTTTTTTTTTCACCTTGTTTTTTTTTTCAAAGCTTCTCACAATATTTCATTACTCTCTCCCCCAAACCAAAGTCTTTGCTTGTCCACAAGCAATTCACCAATGCTCTCCTATCCTCAAGTTGGAATAAACATGGTAATCATCATTCAAGAAGCAAGGGTGAGAACAAAAAGTAACAATAAGCTCAAAGGGGTTAGCAAGGGAATTTTTCATGCAATGTTGGCTTTTTGGCTCAAGTGGCTTATGAAAAATGGCCCAAATCATTTTTATGCGAAACATGCAATTCATGAATCTTAGATAAAAGAATCAAGCAAATCTCAGCACATCAACTCAATGGTGCACACTCAAAGAATTAACAATCAAGCCCAATATCTCACTAAGGTTATAACTAAGATTCCAAAATTTCGTTCCATACCTTATTGCTATGAATTTAATAAAAAAGAAACAAAAATATGCAAAGAGGTTATGAAAATTACTATGAACAAATTTGAAACATGAAGACTATACTACAAGAAGAACTTCCAAAGAAAGGAAAATAGCCACACAAAATGCACAAAATAATGAGAATGCTAAAAGTGACATCTCAAAACAGCATCCTAAATATTTAAGTGCTTGGCATGTTTTTATTCTAACACAAACTAACTAAAACATGTGAAACACACAACTAACAACAAGAAAATAAAAATAAACTAAAGTGGAGGGTTAAGAAAACTCGTTGAGAAGATTCCACCCGGATCCCATTGCTTGTAGCATAAGGACCAAGAGATGCTCGATGTGTAAGGTCCTCCTGGATCCCATGGCATGAAGAATGGCAATTGCATAAGTAATATGAATCTACCCTCGGTTCCTCCTGGGTCAAACGGCGAGTGATAAACACCTCTTTTGACCTCTTCAGGCATAAATATTCCATGATGCACATGAGGTTTTACTTCTTGAGCCAATTTTGTAGTGTCCACGCATGCATCCAAACCAATATATTTATCCAATGCCGAAATTCCCGGTTTCTTAGCAAGCATGGTGAAAGGTAGTTCCTCTTTTCTCTCCATCCAATGTTCTTTTTCTTGTGACTCACCTTCCACTACCACTTCAACTTCACTTTGAATTATCCCCAAAACCAGATTTTGCTCAAATTGTGCTTCATGTGATTCTTGTACTAACTGTTTGCAAATTTCATCAACTTGCATTTTGAAATTCTGCTTCACAGCGTTGATAATATCACAAATGGCTCTTGCTTTGGCCTCAGAGATGGATAGCTCTAGTGAATATTGTTGCAGAGCAACTTTCAAGGGACTTGGCTCATTCCATTTCCATTCCTCCTCATGCTTCATGATTACACTATAAGCTTGTGCATGAGGGCATTGATTTCCCCAGAGCACATAGTCTCCCAAGATTACATTAGGCCCAAAGGAATATTTTGTAACTCCATCCAAGGCAGGAAAATAATAAATCTCCATGTGTTGCAATCCACCTTGCACAGATAAAGCTCAAAAGAAAAAATCAAATATATACCAAAAAATATATATAACAAAATGTCTAAAGTAGTTGTCTACTTTGTTACTAATGATATTGGCAAAACCAATCCCCGGCAACGGCGCCAAAAACTTGACACGTATTTTTAAGATAAAGGCAAGTGCACCTTGTCGCAAACAAGTAATACGGTGGTGAGACCGGATATCGTCCTCAGGGATCGGTAGTCAATTACCACTTCACAAATTATACAACTATCTAGACTATCGAGTTTGGATGGAAGGGAGCTCAATACTAAGTACCGAGCCCAGCAAAAGTAAACAAAACAAAACAGACAAGAATAAAATGTTTTTGGTCTTTTAGGATTTTTAACAAACACTTGGAATGCAGAAATAAATGGATAGAATTGTTAGGGTTAGACTACACTAATCCTCCCTCAATTGCAATGAAATGGTTACTAACAGAAGTCCTAATTCATTTATGACAATCAAATCTTCTAAAATACTCAAACCCTAATGTCTTAGGTGGAATGAGCCTAAAACCCCAAATTAAACCCTAATGTCTTAGGTGGAGTAATATGAGATTTTGCATTAAGAGTCAAGATTTATAAGATTGCAAGCACCCCAAGACCTATGTCTAGGTTCCTGAACTACTTGGCATTTGATTCATGAGCATGCCTTAACATCAATCTGTCAATTGTCTATCAAAACAACAAATCATTTCATGGGTAGCTAAGCCAAGAAAAGCATTAAGTATGGAATCAAACACTCATAAAGAAATAGAAACTTGTATTAAACCAAATCAATAAACAACCAAGTTCAGAAAAGCTATCATCTAACCCCAACAAAAAAGAATTTAGCTAGACATGCTAAACCCTAACATAAAATAAAATAAAGATAAAGAGATAAGAAACAACTCCATGACAGTGATAATAAGATAACACAGCAGCTGCTCTCCTCTACGTTGCAAGCGCAGCCCCCCTTTTTGTTCAGTGCTGCTCCTATTTTTCTTTTTTGGTTTCTACTGTCCAGCTACCCCTGTGCGTTCTTTTTTTCCACGCTGCTGCCTTCTATTGCTATTTATTCCAAACCCTTCCAGGTGCTTCTTGCAAGGCCAACACAATTTCCCTTTTCCAATTTGCAAGAACTCGTGGCCCGGTAATTGGTGCGGTACTCTCTCTTTTTTCATTACCACTTGGATTGTTTTTTTTTCATTTGTCCATAGCCTCCCTAACTTCACTTCACGTGGGCCTCCTTTTCTTCTTTTCGCTCCTGTAGCTTTTTTCCACAAGGTTACGTGACCTCCTTCCCATCCCATTCCAAATGGATATTGATTCATACAAATTGGACAAATAGTCATGGGCCCACGTCAGTAGCAAGTTATATTCCCAATTTCTTCATGGGCTGTGGCTTAACAAATTTAAATAATTGAGCTTGCTTCTTTAATTTTCATGCATTTTGTTAGAAGCCCAATATCCAATTAGTACAAAACATTATTATTTCCTACAAACACAACCAAGTTAAAAAATTTATTATTATATTAACTTTAAAAAATATGAAATTAAACTAAAATACGTAAAACTTTATTAAGAACTCAATTACTTAAACTTAGGGACAAAGCTCAATTAATTAGCACATTTGGGAGCAAAAATCTACTCAATAAGCACATAAAAATCACATAATCTAGAAAATTATCAAACGCGAATCGCCGTTTGGCCTCAAACACGTTTAACTAGTTAATCACGCAAAACATATGATCAACGCAATCAAAACAGAATTGGAAAACATTCAATAGAGAAGGGGAGAAAAACATACATCACAAGAACACTACACCGCCATGGGTGGCTTCATTGATCCCTGACGAAGGGATTAGTTCCTCATGCCCGTGACGACGCACAAACAATCCGACATAATCTCCATAATAAAATAAAATAAGAAAAAGGGAGACGCAGCTCCAAAGAGAACAAGAGAATGGCCTTCAACTACTCTGAACAGTGGCTAAAACTACTAGGATTCGGATCTCCCAATTTGATATGAAACAGCCTTTAAATAAGGATTCTGTTTCTCACCCGCTCGCGGGGCGAGCTTCCGCGACGCGAATTTTAGTTTTGGCGCGCATTCAAGTTTGGATTTTCGCGAGGCGAGAGTGTATTCGCGGGGCGAGTCTTCCAACTTCAATCTGTCACAGCCGTGACCTTCATCACGGCTAGGTCGTGATGGTCTCTGTCTTCCAGGGTCTTCAAACTCTCGCGTGGCGAGATACTTTCGCGGGGCGAGATTCAATTCTAGGCTGTGACCTTCATCACGGCTAGGCCGTGATGGTCTCTGACTTCCAGGTCTTCATGATTCACGTGGCGAGAATCCTGTTCGCGGGGCGAGACAGAGTGATGACTGTTGCTGCTTTATCTGATGTTCAGGCTCGCGAGGCGAGAATCCATTCGCGAGGCGAGTATCTCCGTATGCTTTTTCCATCGCTTCTTGACTTTCCTTGACTCCCTGAGCTTCACTTATTGACCGAAAACACCAAAAGCAACCAAAAGCATAATTCTATCCAAAATAAGCTAAAAACTACACAAAAGACACAAAACGAGTCAAAGTCCAACTTAGGAACAAAACAAGGCAAATTTGGGCGAAAACGAGAGTGAACTCGAATAGTTTGCACAAAAACCACAGTCCATCTAGTTATAAAACTAGATAAGCCACAGGCTTATCAAAACACCCCAAACTTAAACCTTGCTTGTCCCCAAGCAAGCTAAAACTCAAAAATGACTCAAGACTTGGCAAACCTGAAAGATCTAATCAATTTAGCACAAATTTCATGCGACTTTACAAAACAGTTTTTCTTCTTTGATTCCCCCCTTTTTTCATCAATGTAATCCCCACATTCATCTACTTTAAACAATTGAGAATTTATCATTCATGCCATCATTACTCTAAGTTGAGGCTCAAAGATACACACAAAGGAAGATCACCTATTTCAAACAATTGCCTTCCTCACAAGGACATTTAGTATTTCACTCATTCGCTCAAGTTTGTCTAGGCTATCAACTTTTCACTCACTTTCACATTCTAAGAGCACTTCCCATGAATTTGATTTTCATCTCAAACATAGTTCCCACGAAAACATGCATGCAACATCAATAGGTCTTTCAAAGGTTGTAATGGGGCCTGGCTAAGGGTAGGATAATGAAGGATATTTAGGCTTAAGTCCCTAGGAACTAAGAGAGCATGAGCATTTTGACACTTTTTCCACTCAAATTCCTTTTTCCATTTTTCATTTGGGCTCGGGTGACTACATCCTTTTCCTTGCTAATCTTTTTGTTTTGCCCCTTTTCTTTTGGCAATTTTTTGTTTTCTTCTTTTCTTTTCTTTTCTTTTTGCCTTGGGTCAACCTTTATTTTCTTTTTCTCATCCCAATATGACATATCACCTCGTAGCCACCCCAAACTTAGTTTCTCACAACTCTTTTCTCATCAAGCTTCCATGCTCTCCTAATCCTAAGATTGGGTTAACATGGTTTTTTCAGATTTCAGCTCATAATATAGGGTCATAAAGAAACAATAGGCTAATTAGGCTCAATGTGGCTGACTAGGGAACATGCATGAGGGATGGTTCATTTTAGGCCAAGTAGTTATTTCAAAAAAAATCGCCTAAATCATTTGATGCAACACATAATCATGCAAACCATAAAGAGATACAAGCAAATTCGGGAAAGTGCAACTTAAAAGTGATTTCACACAATCAAAAATAGATTTGGAGGCTCAAATCCTCACCTGGACATTTTGCAAATTGTTTGACCGAGATACAATTCCTAGTGTGTGCACCCCCTCACCCCAAACTTATCATAAATCAAGCAATCACAATAAATCTCAAAGTTCAATTTTCAATTTTTAAGTGGGGATAAATTTTCTAATTTCAGAACCTAGGGAGAAATCATCGATGGTCAAATAATACATGCAATCAGTTTATGCTCAATTTAATTAAAATCCAACAAGCTTGCCGACACGACATTCATACAACAACTCTTGATCTTCTCAAATTATTCAAGAGCGACAAACAAAAACAACACACAAACAAAAACAAAAGTGAGGAGAGGAGAGGGATACCTAGCTTGGGTTGCCTCCCAAGTAGCGCTTGTTTAACGTCCCGAGCCTGACTTATTAAGAAACATCCACCTGGATCCCATAGCCTGTGAAACAAGGGCCAAGAGACGCTCATCATGTGCGATCCTCCACCCGGATCCCATGGTTTATGAAGTGGCCCTCGCAGGAGCAATACGACTCTATCCATGATTCTACCTAGCCCGAGTGTGAAAACTCCATTGACCACTGTAATTATGAACTCACTTCCTCTCGGGTCAAATGGTGTTTTTACGAGGAAGTGTGTCAGACAAGTGGGAGGGACCAACTTACCAATGTCCACACATGCATGCAAGCCAACATAGTTATTTAACGCATCAAAATCAGGTTGCTTGGCAAGCATGGTGAAGTCCTCTACCACTTTATCTTCATTTTGCTCTCTACCCCCTTGCTCCGGTGCCTTGTCCCTTGCCAACTCCTCTTCCTTAAATTGCTCTTCCTCAACATGTGGTTGTTCCGGGGCCATGTCACTTGTCAATTCCTCTTCCTTAAGTTGCTCTTCCTCAACATGTGGTAGTTCTTCCTCAACTTCCTGAGAACTAGTTGCATCCCAGTCAGATTCCCACACCCTATTGCTTCTAGTTGTTATGGCTTCGCATTGGTCCTTAGGGTTGTTCTTGGTATCCTCTGAGAACATGCCTGTTAGACGCTCCTTTTGTTGCTCTACGAACTGACCCAACTTCTCTACAGCCGCATTCGCCTTCTCAAATGATGTGGCCATCTTATCAATTGCCGCATTTGCCCTCTCAAGAGCCAACTCCCAAGGTTGTGGCTGCCAATTCTGTTGAGGTTGTTGTTGCCAATTTTGTTGAGGTTGTGGCTGCCAAGGCTAGACCACCGCCATCATTACTCCAAGTGAAATCCGGATGGTCTCTACTCATATAACCCCAATACTGATTCTGACTCTGATAGCTGTTCTGGGGCACGCTGTCATAGAAATTATGCCATGGTTCCACATATTCTTGAGAGAAGTAGAACGGACAACTCCAAGTGTCATGGTTCCCATTACAATATTCGCAACCCGGAATCATTCCTTCGTGTACCTCGCATACAAAACAAGGCAAGATCAAGTGGAATCAAAGAAGTAGAGAGAGATAGTAGAAAAAAAAAAAGAAAATAATAAAGATAAAAATAAAAATAAGAACAAAAATAACTTAACCAAATAATCAACCTTCCCTAAAATTAGGAAAATTGGTTGTGCCAATCCCCGGCAACGGCGCCAAAAACTTGTTGGTGATGCCGGCAAGTGTACCGGGACGTCGCAAGTAATAAAATAAACACGGTAAGTAATTACCGAGGTCAAACTCAGGGATTGGGCTACCAATTCGTCTAATCCGCGGGAAATCCGATACGTTGGTCAAGTCACAGAAGGTGGTGGTTGAGAGAGAGAAGATGATCAAAAATTCAAGTAGCAAATCGATTAAAGCTAAGGTGATGAAATCTGGAATTAAAAGCATCCAAGGTCTCAAATCCACCTACCCAATCATGTATAGTACCCAAGTGATGATGTATTCCTCCCTAGGTTCAATTACAATGTCAACCGGGACCCCTAATTTCTCCTATATCCACTGTCGTGCTCAATAGGACGTATTCGACGATTGGATTAATTACTTATTAGGTCTCATAATCCTAATCTCGAATTTGATTAATTCTTGTTCCCTATAAGGTTGCACTAATCTCCTAAATCCACTGTCGTGCTCATTATTCGATTAGTGATTCCAATCCAAGTTCTAAAACGCGAATCGCCGTTCGGCCTCAAACACGTTTAACTAGTTAATCACGCAAAACATATGATCAACGCAATCAAAACAGAATTGGAAAACATTCAATAGAGAAGGGGAGAAAAACATACATCACAAGAACACTACACCACCATGGGTGGCTTCATTGATCCCTCGGACGAAGGGATTAGTTCCTCATGCCCGTGACGACGCACAAACAATCCGACATAATCTCCATAATAAAATAAAATAAGAAAAAGGGAGACGCAGCTCCAAAGAGAACAAGAGAACGACCTTCAACTACTCTGAACAGTGGCTAAAACTACTAGGATTCGGATCTCCCAATTTGATCTGAAACAGCCTTTAAATAAGGATTCTGTTTCTCGCCCGCTCGCGGGGCGAGCTTTCTCTCGCGACGCGAATTTTAGTTTTGGCGCGCATTCAAGTTTGGATTTTCGCGAGGCGAGAGTGTATTCGCGGGGCGAGTCTTCCAACTTCAATCTGTCACAGCCGTGACCTTCATCACGGCTAGGCCGTGATGGTCTCTGTCTTCCAGGGTCTTCAAACTCTCGCGTGGCGAGATACTTTCGCGGGCGAGATTCAATTCTAGGTCAGGACCTTCATCACGGCTAGACCGTGATGGTCTCTGACTTCCAGGTCTTCATGATTCGCGTGGCGAGAATCCTGTTCGCGGGGCGAGACAGAGTGATGACTGTTACTGCTTTATCTGATGTTCAGGCTCGCGAGGCGAGAATCCATTCGCGAGGCGAGTATCTCCAGAAGTGCTTTTTCCACTGCTTCTTGACTTTCCTTGACTCCCGGAGCTTCACTTATTGACCTGAAAACACCAAAAGCAACCAAAAGCATAATTCTATCCAAAATAAGCTAAAAACTACACAAAAGACACAAAACGAGTCAAAGTCCAACTTAGGAACAAAACAAGGCAAATTTGGGCGAAAACGAGAGTGAACTCGAATAGTTTGCACAAAAACCACAGTCCATCTAGTTATAAAACTAGATAAGCCACAGGCTTATCAGATCACCCATATCGTAAGATGAAAAAAACTTTTAATGGATGCCAAGAGATAGAAGAAGTTCCATGGCCTTAATTGGAGTGCAGGTTTATCAGAGGGTAAAGGGCATCGATGTTATATTCGGCAAGTCCAAAAAGAAAGGTAAAACTGCTGAGAAAAACATATGGAAGAAGAGGTCTATATTCTTTGATCTTCCATACTGGCGCAAGCTTGATGTCAGACACTGCATTGATGTGATGCATGTGGAGAAAAATGTATGTGATAGTGTGATCGGGACGCTTCTCAACATTCAAGGTAAGACAAAGGATAGTGTCAATGCTCGTCTTGACCTCGTTGCTATAGGTATACGAGAGCAGTTAGCTCAAGTTGTTGAGGATGGTAAGCGGACTTATTTGCCGCCAGCATGTCATACTTTGTCAAAAAAAGAGAGACAAAGTTTCCGCGGGTGTCTTCAGGGCATCAAAGTTCCACATGGTTACTCTTCAAATATGAAGATGCTTGTCTCTAGTGATCTTAAATTGGTTGGCTTAAAGTCTCATGATTGTCACATCTTGATGCAACAACTTCAGCCCGTTGCTATTCGTGGTATTGCTCCAAAAAATGTGAGACATGCCATTACTCGGTTGTGCTCATTCTTCAATTCTATATGTAGTAAAGTCGTTGACCCCCGTATGTTGGATGACTTGGAAGTTGAGGCTGCTACAATCTTGTGCCAATTGGAGATGTATTTTCCTCATTTCTTTTTCGACATAATGGTTCACTTAATTGTTCATTTGGTGAGGGAGATTAGATTATGTGGGCCGATTTTTCTGAGATGGATGTACCCAGTTGAGCGCTACATGAAGATCTTGAAAGGGTACGTGAAGAATCCTCATCATCTGGAAGCATCTATTGTTCAAAAGTATGTTGCAGAAGAAGCTATTGAGTTTTGTTCGGACTACCTTCATAACACGGATCCTATAGGGGTTCCTAAGCCTCGGCATGATGAGATCAAATGTCAAGGTAAGGGTACACATGGCTTAAGAATTAATAGTAAGGGTCGAGAGGAAGTGCTTCAAGCACATTTGTATGTATTGAACAACATTGATTGTGTTCAGCCTTTCTTATTTGAACATAGAAGAAAAGTGAATCAAGAAAACCCTCGAATGAGCGAAAGGTGGTTGTTGAACAAGCATAACAAGACTTTCTTACCATGGTTCAAGGAAGAAATGCTGAAGGATGGTAATACTGCTTCTGATGACGTAAGATGGCTAGCACGTGGGCCTAGCTTCAACGTCATATGTTGGAGCGGATACGACATAAATAACTTTTCCTTTTATACAAAGGAACAAGATAACAAGAGTACCATGCAAAATAGTGGGGTTATGATCCTGGCCGAAGCAATGCACTTCTCTAGTGCAAAGGACACAAAACCCCTTAAAGCACCGAGACCTTACTTTGGATATATTGAAGATATTTGGGTGCTCGATTACACTAAGCTTACGGTGCCGGTTTTTAAATGTAAGTGGGTTGATAGTAAAGGTGGTGTAAAAACCGACGAATTGGGGTTCACATTGGTAGACCTCAACAAGTTAGGTCATATAAATGAGCCTTTCATAATGGCTTCCCAAGCAAAACAAGTGTTCTACATCACTGATCCTTCTAACAAAAGGTTGTCCATGGTTCTCCAAGGAAAAATCATGTATAATGGTAGTGATGAAAATCAAGATTCAAATCTTGATATTCCTGAGACTCCTTCTTTTTCAACAAACATGCCTACTATAATCGAGGAGACACATGTGGACGATGTACATGCCACTCGTGATGATCATCACGAAGGGATATTGATATAGGTTGTTTAAACTTAGTATACATTTATTTTTATTTATACTTCTGTATTTATTTTGAGTTATAACCTATGTTAATAAATATATATTGTTTCTGAACAGGCATACATATGGATCAGTCGGATAGCCCACATGCACGGGAGGACACTGTGGGGCCTACGCAGGACCCGATCGCGCCTACGCCTGATTCTAGTGTAAGTTTACATGTTATATACTATCTTTAGTCCTTCTTTTTAATGTAAGTTTAATTATAATGTTACAACCCTCTATTTTGTTGGTAAGGCGGTAGTTTTGTTTTTAGACATTAGAGACTAAAATTTATATATATATATATATACTTGTAGATATATAGTTATGTTTTTCCTATACATGGGTTTTGGTTTTAAGTCCCCCCATTGTTCCTTTGTATATTTCTTTTCTTATTGTTAATATTGAAATTTAAGGGTAGTGTTTGCAATTTTGTATTGTGTGTGATATTCTCTGTGTTACTGGGATATTTACTGAATGCAGGGAGAGCTTAGGGGAGTGATATTTTAAAACTGAATTTAAAAAAAAAAATCTATTAACGTCAGTTGCATCAAAAAAATGACATTAATAGTATTTTATAAAATATACAGTACACTATTAACGCCGGTTGATTAGAAATCGACGTTAAAAATAAAACCTTTAACGTCGCTTCTTTAACACAACCGACGTTAGTTTGAACAATATTAACGCTCGGTTGTGTTAAAGAATCGACGCGTTAATAGTTTTATATTTAACGCCGATTGTTTAAACAATCGATATTAAAATATTAACTATTAACGTCAGTTTTTGTATTTACGTCAGACAATATTCTCATGTATAAAATTAATTTTAACTGACATAAGAAGCACTTATTGTACTAGTGTGATGATTTCTTGCACCATTTTCAATTGTAGGTAACTAGGTATGTTAATAGTTAATAGCACTGCTTGTTCTCCTCTCCTATTATTTCCACACGAACAATCAATGTAAAGTGGATTTTTGCTTTACAAAGTTGTCAACGATGGTTTTGATGTTAAAAAAAAGTTGTTATTGTGTTGTTTCAAATCATCTTTTGCTTGTTATGAACTTCAGATTCAGTAATGCCATTACTCATTAAGTATCATGTTTAAGCAATGAAATTTGTTTCGCTGACATGAATTCATTGTACATAAATTAATGTGAAAGCAAAATTGAATGCAGGTGTTATTGATTATATGATTGTCCCCAGTCCTATGAATACGATCCTGACTCTTTTGCTAGTTTCGTGGAATAGTGGCGCTTAATAAGTTAAAACATCAAGTGGAAATCATTTTATTAAGCTTTCTCTTTCACTGTTTTATATTAGATAATGCAGCATTTGGATGGTTCTTAATTGGTTGATTGCTTTGTTAGATTAGTTCAAAACTTGTAACAGAAATAAACCTGAGTATGGATAAAGTACACATGGTAACTTACAATGGTTCATGACATGATAAATACCAAATGATTAGGTCTGTTAAGGTGTGGGAAGAGTTGCAGGCTCAGGTGGATAAACTATTTGTGGCCATACTTAAAGAGAGGCCTATTATCAGAATATGAAGAGAAAACACAGCTATTGAGTAGCTCTTGGAGATTGAGCAAGTACGTCAAGAATATGGTGAGTTCCTTGAGCATTTACATGACTCTAGCCATAAATTTCAAGTGCAGATTGTGTGTTTTTAAACATTCAGCAGTATCTGATAATTATGTCATTAATCATGTAAATGCCATATATTTTTTATAATTAAAACTTGTCACTCTTATCCATCTTCCAAATTCTTCTTTACAGGTTAATAGGAGAAGTGGTTATGGTGAGAACTCATTAATTTTTTTAATGGTGACTGAATTATTGGTGAAAACTTTGAAGACAAGAAATATGGGATTGGATTATTCTTCAAGTTGATTGGGTGGACATAGAGCCATTTTTTGCTTTTTGTGCAGATTGGAATTGTATTGCTATAGATCAAAGAAGATTAAAGGCAACCTTGAGAGTTTTTTAGTGAGGACCTAAACATCACATAGAAGCTACCTTGGGTTCGATTGAGCTTATATAGTGTGCTTTAGGAGAAGGTGAATTTGCAGGACTGCTCTAATAAGTTACAATAAGATTGGATTTTGATATAAGACACGGTGGACTATGCTTTGTACTGTTGCGGAAGGTTATAGAAGATTAGTCTCTTTGCTGTGGTGGGTTTGGTTTAAATTGTGGTTAATCTGACCATTTTGGCTTGTTCATTTCTATGAGGTGCTCTTGGGATCAAGTTTCTGAAGATTTTGTTATTTTGCTTTTGGTTTCAAATACATCGAGGATTCTTCTGGTCTTGGGTGATTTGGACATATAGCTAGTTGGATTATTTTATTTTCTCCTTTTCTTTTTGGTGGTTTGGGATAGACTTTTGTAATAGGAATGCTGGATTTTTGCTTTTGTATTTTATTTACATTGGATTTATCTTTTGATTCATGTATCTGTTTTTGTATATGGGTTAGGGTACCACTCGTATCCTTTTATCAATATAATTTTCTCTTATAAAAAAAAAGGTACCAATTTAATTCAATATATTATGAATAACTTATTTATTAGAATTTATAATAACAATTAAAATAAATTTAATTTAATTTAATTTAATAAATATTAATAATTTGTAGTGACAGACACCCGTAGGTAGTAGTTCGACACTTTTACCTACATTCATATGCATTACTCACATCGTGTTCTTTACCTACAGGCAAAACTGTAGGTACATGTCAATAACCTACAGTGACAGTTGACCTACAGCCACAAAACCGTTGCTAGTCGCTTAATATAATGGACAAATATTTTGTCCGACGGTAAATGTTAGACAGACATTTACCTACGGATGAGTATCCTCTAGTGACAGTTTTTGCCTATCACTAAATGTCAAATCTTTTGTAGTGCACCCTCAAATACTAAGTTAATAGCCACGTAAGCAGGTACTAACGGAGTCTCTAACAGAAGTGACTGCATGAGTGTTTTTGTATCACGTCAAATAGTTGAGGGATCAAAATAGAATTTTTTAAAGATGGGGGACTAAAACTGAACCTAAAAATAAGATGAGGGACCAAAAGTGTAATGACATTTTAAAATTATTAATGAAAACAAGAAATGAAAATAAAATAAACATACCCAAAACTTTTAATTGGAAATAATTACTCTAACATTTTAAATATTTCCATTTAATTTTGAAACTACTCAAATTCTTACAATTACTCATTCGTCCAATCCAGTCAACCAAAATACCGTTTTCGTATCTGTTAATCTCCTTTGTAATATCCATGGTGATATCCTTCAATTCACTATTTTGAAATGATCGAAGCTAGAAACCGGGCTTCCTCCTTCTTGATTTTATTTGCGCTGGTCATTAATCTTAATTGAGGAATCTTACAATTCCTCCTTCTGGATGTTTTTGTGATCCTGGTTAGAGGATTTGGCTTAGGGAGGCAGCATAGGGGAGTACTGAAGCCTTTTGGGTTCTATTTTCTTGTGCTTAGTGGTCTGTTTTTTGGTTCCTTCTATCTATTTTGGTGCTTCTTGAGCCTACTATCGAAGGCGGAAAGGAAAGGTTGTATTGTTGGTGTATTTCTAATTTGGTGCTTTTTGGTGAATTTTTGTATGATTGATTCTGGTTTACTTTTAGAGGCAATACCAATCTTATATAGGTGAACCGGTGATTTTTGTAATCGGCTTTGAGTACTATTTATGCTCTTAATTAATATATATTTCAGCTTATCAAAAACAAAGTAAAGAAATGAAGTGATTGTTGAATGATGAGTCCCAATTTTGGCTTCTTTTTGTTTTTTTTTTGTAGGTGGTTGAAAATTTCGTTATACATATGTCATTAGTGAAACAGTTAAAAATTAGATTGAGAAAGAGTAAAATTTTACCTTTTATAGATTTAGAGTTTTACACTGTCCTATAATGAGAGAAAATCGGGGATGGGCTAGATATTAGAATTATGTTTTTTAATTGTTTTGTGTTGTGTTTAGTGATTTTGATGAGTAAGGGTGAAATGGACATTTCACTCCATCGATGATAAACGGATGCTAACGATGGAAAAAAGTAGGGGTGTAAGCGTATCGGATCCGACCCGATCCGCGAACCCGACGGATCCGAACCGATTCGAACCGGTTTTGGTGGATTTGTTCGGATCATCGGATCGGATTCCAAAACGCCGATCCGAACAAGATCGGTTCGGGTCTCGGATCCGAGAAATCCGATCCGAACCCTATAAAATATTTATTTTAAAATTATTTTATATAATATTAATATATTATTATATAGATATTTAATATAATTAAAAATTAAATATTTATATTTAATTTAATTTTTCTAATTTTTTATTAATATTTAAGTGTGAAAAAAAATAAACCGATGATCCGAACCGATCCGATTGCGTTCGGTTCGGTTCGGATCCATAGTTGAAAATTTAACAAATCCGAACCGATCGAATTTGATCGGTTCGGATGATGAAACCCTTCAAATCCGATCCAAACCGACCCGATTACACCCCTAAAAAAAATATTTGAACACCTTCCCATGTACATCTTATTGGGGAGTGTGTTTTTAGGTGATGGTGTTAATTTTGATGAGAATAAAATAATATATATGTGTAGCAAGTATAAATAGATGATGTTTGGTGTTGATTCTGAGTAGGGATGGCAAAATTACCTATACCCGTGGGTATCTGCATAAATTATCCGCAATGGATAGTAAATGAATACTTACTAAATGGGGATAGGGATCATGGTACCCGCCCCGCGGATACCTGCATATTTATAATAAATATTTTTTATTAAATATATAATATATATTATGACAATTTCTATCATTTTGAGATGAAATAAATTTTATTTTCTATCTTATTTGATACTTTTTAGTGGTTAAACCCATAATAATAAATATTTTAAAATATATATAGTATATTATATAATGTTAATATAGTATATTGTTATATTATATTGTATAATTTTATTTTATTTTAGACTCTTAAATACCCGCGGATATCCATGGATATCCGTTACCCGCATAAATATCCATGAATATTGACGGGGATGGATGTGGGGGAAGCACGCCCCGCCCCCGCCCTCTTGCCATCCCTAATTCTGAGTGTACAAATATCATAACTCTTAACGATATTCCTCACAAAAGAAGCTCAATCCCAAGTAAATATAATTTGATTAATTTCTTCAATCCCATTCTTTTTTTTTTTTAACCCACCCTAATTCTTTAATCCCATTCTATACGATGAGAAAATGAAATACAAACACGTGGCACTTGATAAAAGAGAAATTAGAACGTGCGTGCTGATTCCAAATACAAAGAGGCCTATGATTTTAAATTGAATAATATAACCTAGCTTATAAAAGTGGCGCCATTCTAATTTATGATAAAGTGATTCAAACACGTCCTTACATATATTTAAGTTTTACTGCTAATTTACTTTTATTTTCTTTATAATTAGTCATGAGGTATTATTAACATGTATATCCGGGGTAAAGTGTCAGCTAAGCCTATAACACTTGTTACCAAAGATTATATTTCACTAATCAGCTTCATCGACAATCCTTTCTTCAATATGGGGGAATTGCAAAGTCCCCGGTTTGGTTTCGCCAAGCAAAGCAGCCACCGAACCCACGAAAGCAGCATTCATATAGGTGGTAGGTTCGCTGTGAGAATAGTCAGATCTTGCATCACTAAAATGGTCGTTTGAATCAGGCCCTCCAACAATTGCACCCACGTGAGTATTGGGATTTGGATTAGGGGAAGAATAATAATTTGACTGGCCATCATTGCAGCCCACCTTGGCCGGATGAACTTTGATTGAGGGGATGGATGAGCCTCTATGATGTAATTGCTTTGGGTATTTACTGCCAAATCCCACCATGTACGACATCTTCATGGGATTGTTTCCTAATATGTAGTCCACCTGCGGTGTTTACAGATTATTATTTAGTAACATCAATGACCATGCAATGTCGTTTGAGATTAATTAATGCTACATTTTTAGTTAAAGGGTTAGATTACCTGTCTCAAAATAATGATATTTCATTTTCTAACTCATCTATTTAGATTGTCTTAATTAAAAATTAATTAAATTATTTATTATAGCTGTATCATTTTTAAATCATATAACATGATAGCCTATAATGAAGTGAGTTATAAAAAGTCAAGAAAAACTGTTTCCTCTCTCTCTTTAATTTGTTTCCTTCCTTATGTAATTGTAATTGTTAGTTTGTTATTATGAAGCTTAATAATGTTTGAGAAGAAAAGTCAAATTGGTATAGACCTGTGTTTTCGCAAAGGCTCTGATTTGAGAGGCCGCGAAATGTGCAGACCCGCATTGGACTCCATCAATATGATTTTTGGTTAGAATTTTGGAGAAAATGGAAAGCACCATGGTTGAGCTCGTGGCATATTGCAAGTTACTGCTGTCTCTTGTAAACAGAAGTCCGGCTGAGTGAACAATAATACGCTAAATCAGTTCATTATTCAGCCACCACATATATTGATTGAAATATCATATGACTGCTGTGTGTACACACGTACACACCCCTACCAATATCTTATCACTAGTTAACTAAATTAATAATAAAATGACTAGTTAATTAAGTTGTCAACTACTTCTATATATTGAGCATATATGTATATACCAGGAGTTGTCTTAATCTGTAAAGAGCTACTTCCTGGCATCACTGCACATATAAACGATTCCACGTCACTCTTGATCTTGGTCAAGTCATTCTTCCCACCATAGAATTCCTGGATATGTTTTTAATTTTTTTCAGAAAAAAGAGTAGAATTAATAAAATGAGTTGTTTCCTTTGAACTAAGGATAATTAAAAGAAAGTGACATTGTTATATGGTAAGTAAATATATATAAAGACCTGAGTTAGCAAAGTCTGAGCTCCAACAAATTTGTTATCCCAGCTAAACTCAGACACTGGCTGACTCCAACCTTGATTGCCTATGATGTAGTTCAAATACTTGCTTTCTCCACTGGCCTTGTATAGCCAAGAAGCAGCCCATAACAGTTCATCCTTTTTGTATACAATTCAAAAATCACGTCCTTAATATTAATGAATGATTGATGAAAAATTAGTTTGTGTTTAAATGCTTCTACTACCACGAGTGGCAGTTTTTTACCTGGTAACCTGAGTACGAGCAGTAGAAGGGACAAGAAGCCGAATAAGAACCTCTATACTTGTCTGCGAAATCAAATAGCTGCAAAACATGGTCGATTTTATAGGTTTTTAGTGATTTTTCATTTTTGTATCAACTATATATATCGTAGAAACTTAAAGGTTAGGTGGAAGCACGTAAACACTATATCTTTTAACACAGCCTCATGCAAGAACTTAAATAATGGTGCTAGAATTGCTTACTGATTTTGACTTGGTTAATAGATTAGAGGAATATCTGGCATCTGTTTTCTTGAAGACTATTGAAGCAGCAGCAAGAGCAGCAGCAGAGTCAGCTGCAGCTTCAGTTCCAGGAGAATTAGCATCAATCTTGTAGAGTGTTCTTGGTGTATCCATGTCTTCCGGGCGCTCCCAACATTGATGATCTGCGTTTCCATCTCCCACCTATATATATATATGATCACAACAATACACTAATGAGCTACGTACGGATAATATAATTACCGTGCCTGTGTATCAAATGGTTAGCCAAGACGTACTTAGACGTTATCTCCTAGCTAGCTAGCTAGCTAGCTTCCCATGCATTCTTGTGATATATATAAATCGTGATATAGAGGTAAGTAGGCGCTATTATATATGTATTCATAACACTTTAGCTATATTAAAGATTACACGCGCCATCGTTTAATTTTAATAGTTTTAAAAGTTAGTAATAAATATGTTTACTTAAAAAAGTCACGTGACTAACTTTATATATGTTTTAATCATGATTATTCATGTACGAAGCAAAGGCCCTCTCATATAAACGCTGCTCTCACTTGATACAACTTTTTATATATAAAAACAGACCTGTGTATAGAGGGTGGTTTCGGAAGCATGGGCTTTCAATATGAAGTCTGAACCCCAACGTATAGCATCTTGAAGATAGCGAAGCTGATTCACTGAAGATATCTCGCTTTGATACTCAACAGCAGTCCAACTCAACAAAGCGACTGTAAATGACATAGGCCATACAAACTTGACATTAAATCCACCTGCCAAAGATATAATTTATGAAGAAATGTATAAAACATGTACATATATATATTGCATATATATAGTTCTAACTATAGTACATAGAATATTACTATACAGGAATTATATATGTTATTAATTATACATTTTGAAGCTTGCCATCAGAAAGAGCCGAGTCTCCCCGCCAATTCACCCTTTGGGTGGCGGACAACTTCCCTGAGCGTTGTCCTTCAAAAAACAAGATGGCCTTGCCAAGAGCATCTGAATAGTCATAAGTAGCAGAGGAGTTTATTAACTTCTCATCAATCATGGCTAATCCATTGTGACCAACCATGGCACACCACAAGAACAGAACACTAACGACCAAATAGTACCCCATGATAACTTTGTAACTCTTTCGATTTTGCAGGATTCAGCTAAACTTGCAACGATATATATAGAGAATGGCCGTTACCTAACTGCTACATCAATGAGACAGGAAAATGTACCACTCGAACCAGTGGCGGATCCACATTGCACCCGCTGGGTTTCATGAACTTACCTTTGATATTGAGTTAGATATATTTTTATAATTTTATATATTTGCACCCATTATCTAATTACTAATATTGAGAGACATGTGTTGAATAACATTGAATTTAAGGTATGTAGATGCATCCATTAGATTTTATAAAATTACCAATAATATGTTGACTAAATATATTTGCATTCCTAATTGTATATATTTACATACATTATCTAGTTACTTATATTAAGATATATGTGTTTAATAACTCTGACAATGTATCGGTTGTTCAATAATTTCAAAACGTGAAATTATGTAAAGGATAATTATAAGGTATGTAATTTATTTGAGGGGGTGGTTATGATGCACCACCCACATTTTACACTATCCACTACACCACTCATGTGACAAATTTTGGGTCAATCAAATTGCCACATAGGTTGGTCAAAATTTCAAACTTTCTAATTATATTATTCTGTAGTCAAACTATATGAATACAATATATTGTAGTATAGTATATGTACTCTTTGTATTCGTAAATTTAACACATATTAAAATAATGTTTTTTATTAAAAAAACTGATTATATTATAAAATATTATTGACAACGAACATTATTTTAATTCATATTAAAATATTATTTTTTAATATAATCAATTTTTTTAATCAAAAAACATTATTTTAATATGGGTTAAATTTACGAATACAAAGAGTACATATACTATATTATAATATATTGTATTTATATTAGTTTGACTACAGTATAATACAACTAGAAAGTTTGAAATTTTGACCAAACCCATGTGACAATTTGATTGGTCCAAAATTTGTCACATATAGGTGGTGCAAAATATGGGTGGTGCATCTTAGCCCAAGCCTTTATTTGATTATATATAAAGTTTGATTTTTATGCACTGTACGCTGACATCCAATAATATCTTGAAAATCAGTATTATTATTATTTATGTCTCCTAGTTATTAAAATAAAATCATGCATGTCAAAATGTTAGTGAATCACAATCTAAATTACTTTTTATACTGATAAGGTATACAACTTTAATCCTTAGAGATATTAAATTTAAGAGTTTAATTTATATGCATTGTCTTGTAAAGGATTTTTACACCAGCATTCAATAATATCTTAAAAAATAAACATTATTGTTATTTCTCTCTTAATTATTAAAATAAAAGAAGATATCAAAATATTAGTGAATATCACTATAAAACTTTTTACACTAACAATATATGTCATTTTATTTCAAAATTTTATGATTTTACTATATATATATATATCTTTATCTTCGTTTCGTATGTATGATGATAATAATAATTATTTTTGAATAAATTGTTTGGATCCGCCGACTCGGAGCCGGGGATCCGCCATTGACTCGAACATGCATGTACATAAAATAACGAAGTGGTGGTGGAGTGGAGGATAGCGTGACGTGTTGGAGTCACTAATGTATGGGAATTAAAGTCAGACCAAATGAGTCGTAGAGATGGTATAAATATTCATTCAAATTAAATTCCTTAATTACCCATCCCCTTATATGTCACATGTCATCAGGGTATGTTTCCGTACCAAAATCAAAATACCAGCAAACACTCTCAAGAAGGTTTTAAATTTGGGTCTGAAATCAAAATCTAATCCGTGACATATTAGTTTTGGCAATCATCAAAATTATATCACTATCGTAATTACAATCGTATCAATCACATTTTATCGTAATTATCGCAATAATGAAAAATATAACACAATCACAATAATGACCGTTATCATAATTTAAAACCTTGCGCATGACATGTTTAAGGGCAACGAACTCCAAATAAGGTGGGACTACTTGTTTCGTGGATTTAACTCTTAACTTGGTTGAACCTATTCGGTGATCACTATTCCCATCCACATGGGTCTTGTTCCTAATCACTAATGTCCATCACAGCACATGGATCACATACCGTCCTCAGAGAAATTTTGCTGCAATTTTTGAACATCATCATCGGCTTCATTGATTACCTCCTTTCCCACATCTTTCGGCGTTACATATGGCCAGATTTTTATGGATAGATTTGTTCTTCTTATTAGGACAAATAACTTGCATGCATGTGTTCTACACATTCACCATAAACTTCTTTTTTTCTATCAACATATTCACCACAAACTGAGAGATAGAAAAGGGGGATTTAGCTCTAATGTGAACATTCAAATCATATGATCAGGGTTACTAAGTATTTAGTAGTGTTGTCATAACTTTATATATCCACCGTTGAAGTTATGGGTTTAGATAGAGGAAGAGAAGAAAAAGAATGAAAACTCAAAATATGATTATGATGTTACGGTACAAAAAATCTTAAGCACTAACCCCTGTTTATACGGATACAAGACTCTGGATCCAAGTTGAAAAGGGAAACTAATTATGATAATAACTAATTGATAACAACATAATCATATGAGATAATTCAAGATACTCTTATAAGATATGATGTACTCTAAGATAAGATAAGATAAGATAATCTATTCTAACACTCCCCCTCAAGCTAAAGCTTACTAAGCTTTAAGTTTATTACAAATATATCCTTTGAAAGAGAAAATTTACAACCAAAGGAAAGCAGACCCATAAAGATATCCTAAATAAACCAAGAAATACAAGAACGATCAACCAATAATATTTGTGTCCAAGAACAAACCATCAAGCAACCAATTGAAGTAATCATTCCTGATTTTCACGAACATCAATCAAACCAAACTGAAATGATATTGGGTTAGACGTTGTCCTTAGCTTGAAACAACCAACTTAAGAGTGGGACATGTCACGAAGTTTTCTGTGACTGGTGCCGATGACTCAACCTTGACGATAGTCAGACGATGGGACTATCGAAACAACCAACTTAAGTGGGAAAGGATGTTGGAGAGGCCGGAGAGAGTTGGTGGAAAGATAACTTAGCAAGATAGCTAGAATGATCATCAGCCTGACATAAATTTATTGGCAAGCAATATAACAGCAAGGTCCGAACTTCTCAAAAATGCATTTGGAAGCTTCAACAACAATATTGGAGATCCAAATTATTTAAAATTGAAATTAATGTAGACAACTACTTCCGGGATTGAGATGAGGCCAGTGCATCTGGGACAAACTGTGACACCCTAACTCGGGTCATCACATGGTTACCCGTTTGCGGAAATAAAACTTAATTTGCTGGTTGCTTTCGGAAAATAATGTTTTTTCAACGTTTATCTTTTCAAAATATGGTGATAAATTTTTTTTTCTTTTTAACCTCATAACAACAACAACGTAATCAAATCACACTTAAATACATAATGTATATAAGTCATACAACTATACTGCCTCATATGTTTTCACACCTAGATCGTTATCAGTTTAGTTTATTCTCCAAAACATAATATAACACAATAGGACCTAAGCTGGTCGTAACTAATAGACGCTACAACCAATAGGAGCAGCAACAGTATGCCCCGAACTAGGTAGCCTTCTTCTTCTTGTAGAGATCATACCCCTTGTGCGGCTTTGATATGTTTGTAAGGGTGAGACACCAATATATGAATTTAACACAATAACTAAATGCGCGACACAAAAGAAGGCACATACACATACACATGTTTATAACAACATAAGCATCCATATTATAGCATACGATTTATCAATGGGTTCGACACCCCAAACATCAACGTTGGAAAACTATGCATGAACACTTCAATACATCATTTAAACATTCACACTTAATCTTCGGAGATCCCCAACGTCGTTTAAAATAAGCTGATCAAGCTTGATTGCCAAAAGCGGCACGTCGATTTTACCATAGCCCACTGTCCGGCACAGTGAGAACGTCGATTTATGGTTTTTCATTGTACATCAATTGCCCAAAGGCACAATGAATACGTCAATTACATGAATATCATAAAGATACCATGATTAACAATACGTCGAGACATGAATATCATTAAGATACCATGATTAACTCGGTAGGCATGTCTGCCGAATATTTTTAAAACACTTTATTCTCGTCATTTTTCTTTGTGTTCAATCTTTCATTTGCCGAAGCTCAAAGCTTGCGACCAACATAGTTTCAACATTTTAAAACTTTCATTAATAACACAGGACTTCAAAGTTCGAGTGCTCAATCACGAAAACCCCTAGACCGATGCACCAGTCTTAGGTTCGTGGTAATAGAAAACATCCTTAATCTTTTACCGTCGTTTATTACGTCGTGAAGTAGACACATCGTCTACCTACTAAACACCAAGTCCATAACGTCATAATAACACTAGTACCCCGACATTTCGGTTACTAAGTTTCATATCGTCGTTTACGTCATTTTCGTTCTGTGAAAAACAAATCCAAAATAAGATCTCCGCAACTTATCCAAGCTACCGGAAATACGTCATTGAGTAAAACTCATTTACAGAAAATTCATTCTACTTGAAATTCGTTTGTAAAACGTCAAATCATAGCAAATCCATTTTCCTTTGGAAACTCATTTTCCCCCGAAATAACGTCAAATCATCAAGAACTCTTTTACTGAAACTTCAACTCTAAAAAAAAGAATAAATCAATTGAGATTAAATCTCTTTTCAAAGTAAGTACTGTTGTTTTTAAACTCCCACAGTAAATAATTTCGAAACTTGCAGTCGTTTAGCATTTTCAAAGAAAATGTTTTTAAGTCAAACTTTGACCTTTCTTCTAAAATAATTTTCTTATATAACAAATAAGGTATTTTCGAATATTAATTTCACAAAATAACTTTTTATAATATTACGGAATTTCTTACGTAAAAGTACTACAAAAATAATTTCACGGTTACGCCCTCACCGTGACTCATAAATTACTTTTACACTAATAAATCATTAAAATCATAATATTTCTCAAAACTCACTACTTTTCCAAAAGAATATTTTCCACCACTATTATATTCCAACATTTCCCATAAAACATTGAATATAACTTACACAATTATTAAAGCTTTTATCTGGTTAATCGGTTGTGCACTGACCACTATCAGGCTTCTTAAACAACACTCAACAATATCATCAAAATTATATCACCAGGCAGATCATGCATCATAGCAATATAGTATACAACTGCAGATAATTAAATAAATTAAAAACAGATCAATCACTGATACACAGATAAACAACACAACGTAAACAACAAAACAAATAACCACAACCACATATAAATTATGCAGACTACACTAAAAGCAAATGGTTATTGAGAAAAATCCCTCAGGTAAGCTTCCCTCACCTCTCTAGGCTCCTCGGTGAAATTAAAAGAACTCTGTCGATTGTCGGAAACCCTCGTACGCCATAAAACAATTAACCTTCAACAACACATCCAAACAAGCAATCAAAACAAGCAAAACAAACATTTAATCCTCAAAGCTAGGTCACGGCCTTCCTAGGTTTTAGTGGCTCAAAACTTCTAAACTTGCTTAAGCCATTGGATTAATGATCCTAAGTGCTTAAGTCATTTAAACACGTGATTAAACATCAAAGTTTGAATAAAAAACATCCTAACCCTCACAAACATGAATTCGGCCAACACAAGGACATAGGGTTAGGGTTTTCATTTTTGACAAACCAACTTAGGTTTAACATAAACACTTATTAACTAGATGATTACATGATCACTTTGATAAAACTTAACAAAATCATTCAAGTTCCTCACTAATGAATTTCGGTCAAAAGACATGGTTAGAAATTTCAACTTGATACAAGAACTTGGATTTATCAAGTACATACCCTAGAAGCATGAGATCTATGATAATTTTCAAGTAGAAAAACAACAAAGTTCCTCCACCTCTCACTATAGGTTTCGGTCATGCTCAAAAAAATGAGGAGGAAGATTTTGTTTGCAACAATCTCTTGGATTATGATAGTAGGGATGATTATAAGCACATAGAAATTGGTTTCATATTTTTAGGATTTTTCTATGATTTATGATGATTTTTTAAAGTTCTAGATCTAGAAACTAAAAGTGATGAACATAGATGAAATAGACTTTGAATCATGAAACTTATTGAAGAACATGGACATGATTAGGGAAGGAGAATAGGATTCACCTCTTGAAGATCAAAAACAAGTGATGATCCAAGGACTTGCTTCACAAAATCAAGCTATGTAACTTACGAGTTTTAATGGAAAATGGCAAAGTTGATGAAGAAGATCAAGATGGTATTTTATAGAAGTGAAATGGGCTCACTTGGGAGGGTTTGGTCGTGGTTTTCAAGGGCATAAGGGTCCAAACATAAATTTTTAGGGACAAAGGAGTAATCTTACAAAATGACATATTTGTGTTAAAATCCAACATTAAGGACAACATGGTATTTTCCAAAAAAACCATCATGACAAACATGTGGTGAGGAGTGGTTGGTGATGTGGCTGATTTGTGTCCACAATTTATGGGGACAAACTTGGCATTTCAATGAAAGTTCAAGGGTAAAATCGTCCAAGGGTAAAATAGTCTTTATACTATTTTAAAGAAATATCTAGATTTTTATTTGAAAGCAATCATAACATGAGTGAGTCATCCATATGACTCACCACCCTAGGTGGTAAGTTATCTCAGCATCCGATGTCGGGTTTTGTCTCTGCTTGTCTGTTCTCGACTCTGTCGATTACCCGATTTTGGGTTTTACGCCCGAATCAAGTATAATAACCTATTTATTTTGAAAATTTTCAAAATAACCTATATGGTTGGAAATGAGATATAAATCTATTAATTTCGTTCTCGGGTCAAAATTAGGTTTTCCGATCAGTAAAATCTTATTATCAGCAAAAACGTAGACGGGTTCCGTCTGGATTTTCAACAAAAAATTTCACCATATAATTATAAAAATAAGTATGATATGAATATGAATTTGTTTTTCCCAAAATCATTTTCTAAGTTTCAGATAAAAATATAAACGTCTATTTATATTTATACCGATATTAGAAAGCGGAAAAATCGGGGTGTTACACAAACGATCATGATGACTAGTATGAGTTATAACCAATATAAGTCAATTGTTGACGGAAATAGAAGTCACCACTAATATAATTAATCTGTGGGAGAGGAGTCACCACTGGAATGATCGACAGTGGGAAGAGAAACCACTGGTACGATCCATCAGTGGATAAGAGAAGGAGTCACTGGTATGATCCATCAGTGGGAAAGGAGTCGCCACCGGAATGATTGTCGGTGGGAAGAGAAGCCACTGGTACGATCCATCTGTGGATAAGAGAAGGATTAACTGGTACGATCCATCAGTGGATAAGAGAAGGAGTCACTGGTATGATCCATCAGTGGGAAAGGAGTCGCCACCGGAATGATTGTCGGTGGGAAGAGAAGCCACTGATACGATCCATCAGTGGATAAGAGAAGGAGTCACTGGTATGATCCATCAGTGGGAAATGAGTCGCCACCAGAATGATCATCGATGGGAAGAGAAGCCACTGGTACGATCCATCAGTGGATACACTACAACAGATTAGACTTTAGATAGCGTTTCCGTATGCCTTTTAATAGCGTTTGTAACCGCTATCTATTCTACCGCTATTAAAACTCGTTAGCAAAGATAGCATTTAGGAACTGCTATTAATAGGTGACTTTAGATAGCGTTTGTACACTTATACAAACGCTATCTAAAGTCAGACTTTAGATAGCGTTTCCTTATACAAACGCTATCTAAAGTCCGACTTTAGACAATGTTTCCTTATACAAACGCTTATCTAAAGTCTGACTTTAGATAAGCGTTTGTACAAGGAAACGCTATCTAAAGCCCCTTTTTTTTTTAATTTTATTTCTTAACTTTTACATCCATTATTCCTGCATATTTACACAAAAAAAACCACAATTGTTGCAATCAACACAATTGTTCAAAATGTGTTCAAAATATAAGTGTTCAATGCAAGACTTGCATGTGTTTGTCAGGAAAGAAACCAAGAACTATACAATCAAAGTGCAACACTCTATACAGCAACTATATATATATATAACCGGATATAAGTACACCACTCTGTTTCTAAAGTATTCAAATTCACACGAGTAAGACAAAATCAAAGTGCAAGAACTATACCAGCTCTCAATCCTTAAGAAACCAAAATCGGAAAACCAACATACATCTACAATTAATCTACATTTACAGCTTCTGTTTGTTTTTCATGAGACCAAGACAACACCAAAGTAATGTGTCGAAATGTGATCCAAAGACTCGTAGCATACATACTGCATTTCCACCACAAAGACTAACTTGTTACATTGGGATACAACAGACTAATTAGGTAAATACTACTCGTAGCAAGAAACAGAATTCAAATCAAGCATTAACAAAGTGTAACAAAAATAATAAGTTTGAACTTATTTTCTCCTAGCAGAGGCACATCAACTCGAAGTCATGTACCAAGGAAAAACAAATACATAGATAGTTTGGGGTTGATAAATATAAAGCATTATTCACATACCAATGAGTATTGCTGCAACTACCGTGATCAATTTGACATAATCAAACGAACTTTTCAACAATATAGCGACACCACTCTTCCTTGACTTGGGATAGTTGAGCGTTGGAGTATGTGGAGCATTTGAAGTCAAGGAAGTACTGCGACATAAAAATTAAATAAATTAAGTTACAATTGCTAAAACATTTGAACAGTCACAGTTAAAAGCTAAGTAAACAACATACCGCCATTGGTATTTTAACTTGGTTCTGCAAGATAGTCTCCTTCATGAAACGCATGACATAGTACCCACAATCTGTACTGTTGGGTTGTCTTGGGCACTATAAAAAATAAAATAGTAAATCAATATAGTTTTTTTTATCTAATTGCGCATTAAGTTTTTGCAAATATACATGTATCTGAATCCATTTAATGTTGGTTGCCTTTAAACGCGGCACCTTAGCTCCGATATTTGCGCGATAAACTTGCAAACCACTAATCACAAAATCAAACAGACTTCATTAAGAAACATATTTTCAATCATCACAAACACACGCATGCTCACGTATCGAATAGAATCATAGAAAATCAGAAATATATAAACATGCTTAAGTTTCGAACAGATTCTTTAATTCTGGCGATCCCTAGGATCAACATACAAGGGATCCAGATAGTAAATAATCTCTTCAACAATATTTATCGCGACAAAGACCCAATGATTCCTACAAAAATGTTGAGATAACAAATCCTAAGCACCTCAACTTTTATGTAATTCATTATTGTGAATTAAGTCCTATAGGATAAGCGACTCACCCAACATTGCATGGCGCTAAAAACAAGGGCTGATATTCTCTTTCTTTAGTTGCAAACCGGTCAACTAGATACGTTGTCTGTGAATCCCTCCCGAAGTAGCCGTATGTATTTGTTTGGTGTGGGGACAAGAACAGAAACCTCCTCGTTATTTCCTTTGGAAGCAACAATTCTTCATACAAATACCTTCAATTAAAATATAAAAATGGATTACACCAATGACATACATCAATATTTAAATGGAAAGACTAAAAAAATATTGTACACGTTAAACCTGATTTATTACCTGATATATGCGGAAATAACGGAGGCAGATACCCATTCATGATTTACAACTTCTCTGATATTTTCAGTATTGAGCATCTCAATGAAATGGTTGCCAAAAATATTTTGTTCCATCTCTACGTACAATTGGTCAAAGCATTTTTCATATTCTTTCGTTCATGTATTTTAAGGAAATTCAAATATTCCGGAGAAGTTGTAGTTGAACCAAATTTGTAGGTGGGTTGGCCTCGAGTTGCCTCCTTTATTTTCCTGGGGTTGTAATTGACTCCTTTGTATATCCGGACACTCTGCCCTTGCCTTTAGCTTTTGCGGGTGCCTGGAAATTTTGCATTTCAATATGCCGTTAGTGATCAACTAATGTAATCCATATATGCCGTATATGAAAAGGTGGAAAAATGCAATTACATACCATATTAATTACAACCACGAGATCAATTGGCCATGCCACATAAGTACCTATTGCATCTCCTACTCACATCACATCTGCATCAACGATAGGTACCGCAATGGCGCATCCCCCTCGGTTGCAACATCAACTCCAACTTTCACATGGTTAAGGGTACTGGTCCAAAGTGTGCGGTGTAACACCCGGCTCATTGTATACTTTACCCATAGCAACCATACGATAGTTTGGGGTCGATAAATATAGTGACATGAGTTGACGCCCTAATCCAATGATAGATTAATAAGTCGTGAATTAAGGCATCCAATTGAATGTATTTAATCGCGAATGCAATACTAGTAAAAAAAAAAAAGGCATGCATTACCTCCGGAAGCCTCTTTGGCGGATGGTAGAGTGCAACTATCTTTGACGCTTGCTTGGGCTGTGAAATTAGCCTCGCTCCTCATCATCCTTTTGTTTCACTTTTCTTCCAAAATGTTCAATCTATCGAGAGTTGAGACACCAATGTCTCCCACTTTTTCGTTTCCGAGTTATTTCTTGCACGACCTTCGGGTGGGAAGTAATCTTTTTGTGAGACGCCTAAAACCCACACCCCCTAACACGCCCGGGGTTCTCCGGCACACCTATGGCTTTGGCAAGAATATCCTGCGACCAAAGTCTTCTATCTCTCCCTCTACCGCAGATCGTGAGTTCCTCCTGACACATAGTTATTGGTGAAATGCAAATGTTAAAATTATTATATATTATCATATGAAAATAACAATTGATAATGTAATCGTTAGTCTACTAACACATTTATTCCACACGGTCTGCGTATTTTTGTTGTCAATTACACCCGCCTTGTTCTCGCGGGCTTTCCTCCACACAATATGGCGTTTAATTTTCTTAACTTCTGGCCCCGCCTCCTGTATCTGTATATTGAGATAATATAAATTAACCAAACAGTTTAAAAGTCATATTTACCACAAATGCAGTTAAATATATATATATATACATACCAATTCATCCTCAATGTCAGCATATCCCTTACGTGATGCTTTGTAAGGGCATGCAGGGTCTAACGCCCTGTTGCGATTTTCATTGCTTAATTTCTATTCAGACACATATAAGTAATATTAATACATGGTTAATGTCATATGTACGTATTGCTATAAAATTATAAGGACTAACGTGATATTAAACATACCAGGAATTGAGCATCTCCTGCTATTGCTATAAAATCTGTCCCACTCATCCCTTGATATGTGTGGATATTTTGATGGAGGCTCCTCATTGATATTCCCGTTGGCATCTCTTAGAAATTTTTTGGTCAATCTAGTTCTGAATGCCCTATGTAGGTTACCAGCTTCCTGAAGTACAAATTTTTTCCGAGATTCATCAACATTAAAAGACATCTGCAAAACAATATAAACAACGTGTCAAAGTAAGTATGTTTACATAGTTTACAATATAATTTATAAATTTTAACAATTACCTGTACATCAGCCCATATGCTCTCTTTGAAACCATCCAAAGCTTCATCCTTCCAATTAGAACAAATAATTGGGACCGTTTTATTTAACAACGGCCCCAATGTAACTCTTCAATATTTTACCATTAGCACGAATAGGTTGGTCCAAAGAATTCCATTCAACCTAATAAAAATAATAAAGTAATTAAATCTAGATATCAAACAACATTATGAAATCCTTAGATTAGTAAGTAAATTACATCAAATTTTTGTCCTTTACTCTCAGCGCGGATGACCGCCTTCATAATCATTGGCCCACGTCTCGCCGCTTTGGCATCACTAGAATTACTTGAAGATGCCATTTACCTACAAAAATATTAGATACAAGTAAAACATCAATGGACATTAATATAACATTAATTGATGCAAAATATAAAACAACTATGAATAACAAAATCAACACTAGCATTACCGGAAGATGCTAACTATAATATAAAAGGATCAAAAAGTTCATTTAAACACAAACACTACATACATGTTTAAGTCAACCTTTTTCTTTTCTTCATTTGATTGAGATTTGTTTGTCCTTTATTAGTACGAAATGGTGGATTGACCAAAAGCCCCTCATCATGATCATCTCTCATATACATACCATCATCCCTAGTTGGATCAATCTCGGGTGATTGTAATGTCCCGACGAAAGGATCATCTTCAATATCAACATCTCGATGGTCTTGATCATCAACATTAGTAATTATTTTGTTAGTCAAAAGAACAATGGACCTTTTCATATCAGCTGGATCGGTGACATAGAACACTTGTTGAGCTTGAGATGCTAATATAAAAGGCTCATCTTTATACCCCACCCTATTAAGATCCACCGCATGAACCCCGACTCATCAATCTGAACACCGTTATTATTGTCAACCCACTTGCAACCAAACACACCAACCTTAAACTTTGTGTAATCCAACTCCCATATGCGTTCAATGACGCCAAAGTATGACATATTTGCATATATCGGGTTTCTGTCTTTGGCACTTGAGATATGCATCGACCGAGCCATCGGAGTCACACCACTGTTTTGCATTGTACTCCGACCATCTTGTTCTTTTGTATAGAATGTGTACCCATTAATTTGATAACCGTGGTAAGAGAACACATGCAAACTTGGACCTTTGGCTAACCATCTCAATCTATTTGAAACTGAAGTATCATTTTCAGTCAACTCTGCATAAATGTGATCTCTTAGCCACGTTATAAAACAACGATTGTGTTCTCTAGTTAGCCAATTTTGATTCTTATTTGGATACAAACTCTTAAGCATGTCCTCGTGTTTTTCAACATATGGCTCAACCTCATCGGCATTGTGCAGAACATATAAGTGTGCTTGCTCCCATTCTGTCCTTGTTATAGTCACTATTTCATTTCCAGTAATTCCTTGCCCCATCATTCTCCATGTGTGACGAGACTTTGGCAGCCCTATAGATTCAGCATTGGATAGGTATTCGATGCAGAATTCAACAGACTTCTTCGACAATATACCGTTCAACAATACAACCTTCTGGTCGTGATCGGTTTTTCACATACCCTTTTAATATCTTCATATAACGCTCAATCGGGTACATCCATCTCATATAAGCTGGCCCACACAGTTGTGTCTCTCTAACAAGGTGAATGGTTAGATGAACCATTATGTCAAAGAATGAAGGTGGAAAGTACATCTCAAGCTCGCATAAAGTCACAACAATTTCTCTTTGCAATGATGGCAACTTCCCAGGGTCAATCACTTTGCTGCAAAATGCCTTGAAGAAGAAACAGAGTTTAGTTAAGGCCCCCCGCACTTTGTTAGGTAAAATAGACCGTATACCAATGGGTATCAACTGCTCCATGAGAACATGACAATCGTGGGACTTTAGACCTTTTAACTTGAGATCTTTCATCGATCACGAGGTTCCTAATGTTTGAAGAGTACCCTTCCGAACCTTAACTCCTTCAAGAAACTTACAAAAAACAGTTTTTTCTTTTCTAGATAGAGTGTAAGCAGCCGGAGGAAGATATGTACTTTTACCCTTCTTCGTCGGTCCCAATTCTCTTCTTATTCCCATACTAACCAAGTCCAACCTTGCATTGATGCCATCTTTAGTCTTCCCCGGCACATTGAGTAACGTACCAATGACACTATCACGATATTTTTTTCAACGTGCATCACATCGAGGAAATGTCTTACATATAATGATTTCCAATATGGCAACTCAAAGAAAATCGACCTTTTCTTCCACCCTCTTGTGACAATATCTCTCGCAAAAGGTTTACCGAATTGGATATTCAAATCCTTTACCTTTTCAAAAAGTTGATCACCCGTCAAAGGTGAAGGCGCTCTACCTTCTTCCGAGTTCCCATTGAACGCCTTTCTCCACCACCGGTAATGATGACTTGGATGCAAAAATCTACGATGCCCAAGAAAGACATTCTTCTTACAATGTTCTAACCGCATCCAATCTGTACTCTCTTCACATATAGGGCATGCACACTGACCCTTGATGCTATATCCCGACAGATTACCGTAGGCTGGAAAATCATTAATTGTCCCAAACAACATAGCTCTCAAATTGAAACTTTCTTCCTTATACCCATCATACACCTCCACACCTGTCTCCCACAGTTGTTTCAAGTCTTCAATCAAAGGAGTCAAATAGACGTCTATATCATTTCCTGGTTGTTTGGGCCCAGAAATTAACATAGATAACATCATAAATTTGCGCTTCATGCATAGCCATGGGGATAGGTTGTAAATCACCAAAATCACAGGCCATGTACTGTGAGAGCTACTTTGAACACCATGCGGGTTAAATCCGTCAGTAGCCAATGCAAGTCGTAGGTTTCTTGAATCTTGCCCAAAATCGGGATAATCATGATCAAATTTCTTCCATTGCGGAGAATCTGCGGGTGCCGCAGACTTGCCATCGTTGATCCTTTCATCCTCATGCCATGTCAAGTGCTTTGAATCTTCATAACTACGGTACATGCGCCTAAATCTGGGTATTATGGGAAAATACCACACAACCTTCTCTGGATCTGATTCTTTCTTCTTATATCGTGAGGCATTACATTTAGGACACATCTGTAACGATGCATATTCATTCGAAATAAAATGCAATCGTTAGGACAAGCATGTATCCTCTCGTAGCTCATGCCAATAGAGCGTAACATTTGTTTAGCCTCGTATGTCCGACTAGGAAGCACATTATCATCTGGCAACATGTCTTTCAATAGTGTGAGTAAGTCCGTAAAGCTCTTATCAGTCCATCCGTTGCCCGATTTCAAGTTATACAACTTTAACATCGCCGACAATCTTGTGAATTTAGTACATCCATCATACAATGGTTGCTCTGCATCACTTACCAACCTCCCAAACATTTGTGGACAATCCCAAGATCCTCTTCAACAAAGCATTTGCAATGTCTTCAAAACGATCGCCCTCATAAGTATTTGTGTCGGTATCGTATGATGAATATCTCACACGATTCCTCATTTCACTAGACTCGGCTCTTGTCTCACCATGTTTTGTCCAACATGTATAACTTTGATCGATTCCATTACACACTAAATGTTCTTCCAAATCGGCTGCACTAACTCGCCTTGCATAACAACAATCTAAACAAGGACATATGATTGTATTAGGGTTTTTCGCATGCCGAACTGCAAAACTAATGAACTCTTTCACCCCATCCTCATACTCCTTCGTTAAACGATTGGCAGACATCCATTTCCGATCCATGCTTTTCCGATCTACAAAAATATTTATTAAACATATTTACTTTGAGTTTAGAGTGGTTGAGGTCTACATGCAATGTATACAGATTAAAGGAATGAAAGGCTGCAAACAAAACACATTGTCGCTGAGTATTGCTGAAGGAACCAGTGTAAGGCGGTTTTTGTGTGTTGTTTTGCAGATATCAAGGGTAAAATGCTCAAGATCAACCATGATGAAGTTTGGATAAAGATAGGGCTTTAAAAGTGCAGAAAATGAGCCAAACAGAGTCCATCACGACCTTGCCGTGATGCCCATCACGGCCATGATCGAGCAAAACTGAAAAAGAAGAAAGGTCAAGTCGAGTGCATCACGGCTGGCCGTGATATCCATCACGGCCGTGACCCAAAACCACCACAAGTCGAGCACATCACGGCCCGGGCGTGAAATTCTTCACGGCCATAACAGGGGGCTCGCGACGCGAGCATAGGCTCGCCTCGCGAGACTGGAATTTCGCAGAGCAACCGAAGCGAGAGACCGTCACGGCCGGCCGTGATATCCATCACGGCCGTGACCCAAAACCACCAAAATCTGAGCACGAACATTAAATTAAATGATATATAAAAGGAAAGGATCAACAAATGAAGCAACAAAAACAAACATATGAACCCATTCTTCACATTCGAAAAACATTGAAACAAAACAAAACAGAGATACAAAGAAAGATTAGGTTCAAAATGCATACAGTCAATCCGTCAATCCATATTCATATTTTCAAATAATGATTGACACACAAACAAGTCACATTCCATTCAACACCAATCAAACCGAAAATTAAAGAGCAAGTAAAATAAAACCAAAACCTAATAGTTTTCTTGGATTTTCTTTCACTTTCTTGGCCCCCTAGAATGAAGCAAAGTAGATGGAAAACTCTCAAATTCCGAGTCTCAAACATTAAGATATGACTCAAGTCTTGTTTCTTGAATGACTGACACATTTCACACTAGCTATACAAGCAACTGACCCGATCCTCATTCTTCTCTCAAGTCATATTGCATTCGCATCATGCCAATCCATCACAAGAACAAAGTAAAATAACTTGAGTAAGTAATACTAGACTTAAAAGTCACAACACATACTACTAATATCCATTATTCTGCGAGATTAACTTACAAGAACACATACCAAGAATGATCCATACCCATAACACTAATACCAAGTTTGAGAATTTTCCTTTCTTTCCCAACATTGAGACTTATCAATTGATCCAAAATCCACATGCATCGGAAAACAAATGAAGAAAGCATTGAAATTGATCGACCTTGTTGCGGACTTGGATGGATTGTGAGTAGAGAAAAGAGATTGAGATAGGAAGAAGCTTGGAAAGCAATGGATCAAGCTTGGAATCGCCGCATAGAGTCAAACGAGTATGGCCACCTCTACGCAGTGGTGGCTCCGACGTGTTGGGGCAGCGGAGGCGTCTATTGCACGATCTTAGAGAGAAGAAATTGAAGCTTGGAATAGTGTTACCTGAACCCAACAAGAAAGCCAAGAGAAGACCTAAGAAAATGAAAATGAGGAAGAAACAGAGAGGGAAACCGAGCGCGCGTCTAGTTTTAGTGGGAAGACCTAAGATAGCGTTTCCTACAGGAAACGCTATCTTAGGTGATACCTAAGATAGCGTTTCCTGAAGGAAACGCTATATTAGCTATCACCTAAGATAAGCGTTTCCGTGTGGAACCGCTATCTTTTCCTAAGTGACACTTTTAATAGCGGTTCCACACGGAAACGCTATCTTAGGTTATACCTAAGATAGCGTTTCCCTTAGGGAAACGCTATTAAAAGTCCCCCATCACTTTTAATAGCATTTCCACACGGAAATGCTATTAAAGGTGCGTTATTAAAAGTCTATTTTGTTGTAGTGATAAGAATTGCATGACAAACACTAGAGAAGCAAACAGTAGACCGAATATTTGAGCTTTCGAACACAGCAAAACAAACCTAAGGGAACCAAACACATCAAGATGGTTACTGAAAAGTGGTCCATAGAGGGAGGTGAGAACAGATCCGAAAATAGCATAGGCCGACGAGTTCAGTGCGTCGGGAAGCAAATGACGATGCGGTCTGGATGGTTGGAGAGACTGGCGGCCGATGAGTCTAGTGATAGGGTCGGTGGTTGGAAACGACGGATGCAGACAGCGACTGATAGGACAAAAACAAGGGTCATAAAGACGAAGGATGGTATCCTCCTCCTTCAGGTTAGCGGAAAAGGAAAACACAACGGGGGAGAGAAAAATGGCAATTTTTTTTGTATGGCTAAGAAGATGATTAGAGTTCCTTCATACTTAACGGAACTCAGCAACGGAATAGTGACGAGATAGGTCACGGAGGATGGTACCGCTCTGATACCATGTTGAAGCTATGGGTTTAGATAGAGAAAGAGAAAAAAAATAATGAAAACTCAAAATATGATTATGATTGATTATGATGTTACGGTACAAAAAATCTTAAGCACTAACCCCTATTTATAAGGATACAAGACTCCTGATCCATATTGAAAAAGGAAACTAATTATGATAATAACTAATTGATAACAATCTAATCCTATAAGATAATTCAAGATACTCTTATAAGATATAATGTACTCTAAGATAATATAAGATAAGGTAAGATAATCTATTCTAACATCCACATAAAAATACAAGATTTTTTTTAACAAAATACAAGATTTTTTAACACTACCATATGAGTGTTAATGGAGAATGAATCCTTTCGACCAATAGTGTCTTCGCCAAATTCTCTCATTATTTTTTACGCAAAAAGCTAATATTGTATCTAGTTAAAATTGCTTCACCGTACTGCCGGAGAGAACTAGGATCCGTGTCAATGTCATATATGAATATCAATTTTATTAATTATACAAATAACAAAGGTAAAAAAACACAAATTGATGGTGTGCCATTGATTCTGAAAGTCAAATTAAACACAGCATCATAATTGCACCTTTTTTTGTAATATGAAGCTACCTTTACTCATTTTTTTGGAAACCACAAAAGTATATTGACATACGGATACAAGGGGGTATCCAAACCTATATAAAAGTAGGACCAATGTAATTAAAAATACTAGAGATGAAAAGAGACCAGCATTTGTATTACATTTGCCTAGAAAGAACACCCCCAAGCAAACAAAAAATAGGCCACACAATGGTCCAGATGCAGCCAAAAAACGCAATACTTCCCAAGTGACTTTAAATGAATAGCCCCACCAAACCAAACACAAAGGACAAGTTGACCTTGACAGCGCAACCAACACGCCAAGAAATCAAGCCCTGAACGAATCGCACGGGCAAACAAAGAGCAAGACCCGAAAGAGAAGTGAACCCAGCAACACAAACTTGCAGCAGAATTGGTTAGGCACCACCAACACAACCAGATCAGAAACTGAAATGTTATAAACTACACCAAGCATTACCATAACAGCGAATTAACAGCAACACCAAAACAAAAAGACTGTACCATAGATAAGGTGACTTGATGAAACTTGCAAATATTCTGCTATAAGAGCTGCACAGAGGTACCCCGACAGAGGCAAGCAAGAGGATTAATACACCAATCTGAGTATGAAAAGTTGTTCCTCTTTGACATGCTATTATTCCATAACCAGACCCTCCACTTTATCAGTTCAATAACCTTATCGAAGTCCACAACTACTTGATTGAAAATGATATTGTTCCGAAGTAACCAAATTGACCAGATTGTTGAGAACCAAAGTATTCTCCAACACTTTCCCGAAAACCTGCCAAAAAATTGTCTAGAATGCTGCAGCAAAAGATCCTTTACGTTTCCAGATAAAGCTGTTGACAAACCAATCCAATTATATAGGTACATCCACACACAATACGAAAATTTACAAGAGACAAACAAATATGAAACTGACTCGGTTTCCTGGTTGCATAGAACACACTGCAGACTACCATTAAGAGGCATAATTCCTCTCCTCAAAAGGTTTGAATATGTAGGGATTCTATCCAACATTGCTCTCCAACAAAACACCCCTATATTCAAAGGGATGCTTTTGTCCCACAAAAGTTTGTAAATGTCATTAAGTGGCCGCCCCTCTATGGAAGTCAGAAGATGATATGTTGTCTTTACAGTGTAACAATTCTCAGCTTTGCCCATCCAGCACCAACCATTTTGCACATCCACAACTAGTTTGCAAAGGTTCAGTATATGTAGTAGAGTCTGGACCAATTCCTCCTCCCACATGAATAAACCCTCCTCCAATCAAGTTTCCAAACCCAAATGCCCTCCCTCCACTCGCCAACATCGGCAACACAACCCTCTTTTAGAATTGAAACACTGAAAAGCCTGCTAAATCTACTAGCCAGAGTGCCTACTTCTACCCACCTCTCATTCCAAAATGATATGCTACACCCATTGCCCAGTTTCCTAGAAAACCCAGAGGAGAGACACCCCTCTTTGAAAGAATCACTTCAAATAACCAAAGTTAACGTAAGAAGGGGGTTGAATTGTGTTTACCAAATTTTTGGGTTACTTAAAAAGATTTTCGCAGGCACAACAAGCAGAACTTAGATTAGAGAAAATTAGACGAGCGATACGTCTAATATTCGAAGTAACACGCAAGCAAACAGAGAAGAGTAAAACAGAGTTTGATATTCACAATATTAACTCCTCAAGTTAAAAGCTTAAACAGAATAATACTTAAGCAAAATAAAGAGATAAGGAGGAGGAATATCACTCAAGAGTTTTATACTGGTTCACCCCAAAATCCACACGGCTACGTCCAATTTATTGGCAGCACCAAGTTCCACTATAACTGAGTAAATTACAGTACAAGTATTCTTTGCACACCTAGCCTCTTCAGGCTTAACACTCAAACAAGTATTCTTTGCTCACCTAGCCTCTTCTAGCTCAACACAGTAAGGAATCAAAAGGTTTTGTATAATTAATAAAACTTGCAAGTCTTTCATATCACACTCAAAGAGTGGAATAAATATGAAGTATGAAAGACTGAATTAATATCAAATGATTGAAAGTGTATTCAATGAAAGAATGAAGAAGTTAATGAAGAGAGTAAATACTTTTGTGCAGTGTTCTTAATGATATTCAACTTCTTGTCTTCATCTTCATTGTTTGATCTATTTAAAGATTTCAATCAAGAGATCCGTTTAGACACAGCTTCAGAAAGTGTGTTCTTCTGATTTAAGCTTCTGAGACAGCATTAATGCCAAATAGTCGTTCTATATAAACATTAAATGCTTGGGAACGTTGAGCTTTGACAACGTTGTCCAAGAGTACACTTTATTCTGAGTAGCTGTTGTTTCAGAGTATGCAGCAACATGTTTCTTGTAGTTATAGCAGAGAGCTTTCCTCTTTCAGTGCAATCGTCGGTTCACTTTCCAGAAAGCACTTTTTACTTTGTACCAAAACAGCTAAAAAGTTACTGCTGTGGTACAAAGATTGCGTGTTTATTCCTTAAAACCTTGAAACAGTCGTTCTTTATTTTTTGTCCTTTGAGCTATTATCCAGAGGTCTTCGAGATCCTTAAGGAAGGCATCTAATTTGAATAAGGTGACTTGGACTTCAATTCTAATAAACTGACATCATAGCAGTGTTGGAAATTTAGAGGAGTGAAAGGCAATCCAAAAAGTAGACGGGTGATCATTCTGTCCAAAACTAGACAGGTGCTAGCATATTCCAAAAATTAGATGGGTGATCCACTGAGTCTGTTTCAGATATATGGTTCTTCCCACGTCATCAAGTAAACTCAGATCTTGACTGAGCATTGACTTGGTCTTTGACTGAATTTCAGACGAGTGGTTTTCAGACAAGTCTAAAAACTGAGCTCTACTAAAAAGTAGACGAGTCATAAAAGTAGACGAGTGACCTTAAGTCTGTTTTCCTGCACACTTATCAGATATGTCAGTAATTTCACATGGTTCAATATTATCATACTTAATCTATTTGGAATCTTCAAAACTTAGAGAATCTACACATGGAATGTGTCTCAGACTTACAAGGTCTCAACATTCTCCCCTTTTTTTATGATGACAAATAACTTTTCTGATTTTATTGAACATAAAAAAAAGGATAAGAGAAAATGTCCAAACAGATATAATTGTTCACAGTATGTTATGCTCCCCCTTAGTTTATGCATCAGATAAAAGTTTATTTAGAGCAAAAACAAGGTATCATAGCAGATAAATATATTTAATCAAATTATATCATAGCAAACATAACTTTTGGAACAGAAAGGCACAAAGTCAGAAATAATTTTCTTATTTTTCTATTATTATTTCCTCCCTCTTTTGGCATCAATCAAAAAGTAAGTAAAGCAGGTATATTAAGACAGATAGCCAAAAGAAATACCAAAATAACAGTTCATTTCATATAACTAGAGTCAAAAGTGTAGTCAAAAGTGTTACAAGTGATAGACATCACTGACTAGTACATTGCATGACTCAAGACGAAATGAAAAAGACTAAGTCCTAAGATCTAAGAACTAGGGCCTCCTTGGCTTTTGAAGAAAGCTTCCATCATCTTTTGCATTGCTTGCTGCTGAGCTAACATTTGAGCTTGAAATGCAGCTTGCTGAGCAATTGCTTCATCCTCTCTTTGGATGACAGTCTGCAAACTCAAAGACATTTCATCTAGCCTCTGATGAGCAGCAGGATCATAAGCAACTACTGGAGCAGTAGAATCTGTTGAGGCTAGTGTAGTTGCAAATGCTGATGGAGGAGGTGGACAAGGAGGAGCGGTAAGAGGTAACTCTTCAACAAGAATGTCATCCTCAGGCCGAGGGTCTAGAAAAACACAGGTTAATAGAGTTGTCACAAAATCATTATTTGGATAGAATTCCTCTAGAAAAACATGTATTTGTTCATGGTGAAGAGGAGAATCTACTACAGAAAGAAGAAATTCATAAGATCTCCTAATGATATTTATGTGAGTAAGAGGAGAAGATTCAGGGAAGTTTATCAAAATGAAGGGGAAACCCATGAATAAGGGAGGGATTGTGTAAATGGAAGGTGAAAAAGGATAAAGAGCATAGGCTTGGCTACCTCTGGTTAGAATGGAGACCTTTTCTTCTTCCTTCAATCTAGAGCTAGAGCCACATCTCCGATAAATGTCTCTGACTTTCAGAAACTGATGATGAGTCTCAGTGGTCAGAAGCTTCTTCCTGTACTTGCATTTGTTGTCATTGATCTTGATAAGACAGAAATGTTGATCTCCAGGTAAGTCAATGATCTTTTTCTTTCCTTTCAAGGTCATGTAGTCAGGCATTACTTTGATGTCAGTTGAAGGCTTCATGAAGATATGTGGATTGAAAAGCCATTTTCCAACATGCTTATATTATCTATCCAGCTTTACAAGCTACCTTTCAGCTTCAAGTGAGGCAATCACATCCAAGTCTTTGCCATTTAAGTAGTTGGAGCAAGATTTATCTGTGACAGAGAATGGACTAGCTCTGGAAGATAGGTGATAGGGAGATATAGTGGCTAAGGGGATAGGGTTGTGTCTGGTTTCAGAGAATAAGTCTGGAAAGACTACTCTCAGAGGGACTTGCCACTGGTTTCTGATGTGATCAGGGGTTAGTATTTTGGGTGAAGGTGGAGGAGAAGTGGGATTGTCAAAATATGCGAAGTCATTGACATCCTCGGTGAGAAAGTGTCAGTATGGTGAGATGTTTGTGGTGTGGAAGGTTTTGATGATCGAGTGAGTTTCAGACATGTGAGTTTTTGAGATGGTAGGGTTGGGTTCAAAAGTGTGATGGATAGGGTCAGAAACAAAAGTTTGATGGATAGGTGATGTGTGTAATGGAGTTGGAATTTTTGGTGAGGTAGGTGGAGTGGGGATTTTTTGTTGTGGTTAAGGTGATGATGTTCTTTGTAGTGGTGGTGTTGGAACTTTTTTGTGGTGACATAGCAGGTAATGGTGATGTAGGTTGTGGAATGGAAGTTGTTGTGGCTGTTTGTTGAGGTTGAGAAGATGATTCTCTTTGAGGTGAGGGTGATGGTGAGGGAGTAGGAAGCAAGACAGTCTTCCTCTTTGTCACAGTAGTTCTCTTTTTCTTAGGGATCACAGTCTCTTCTAGTTGAGACTCCCCCTCAGCTTGCACAGATCTCTTCCTCTTGAATACTTTTATTATACTAGGTGCAATAGGAACAGAAGCAGTAGCTTGCTCAGAAGATTCAGCAACAGGTTCAACAACCTGAGAGGCATCAACAGCATCTTGAAACACAGAAGCTTCGATAGTTGACTGAGTAACTTTCCTCTTCTTCCTCTGAAGTTGAGACCTTTCTTCTTCAACTGGTTCCTCAGAAGGTTCGGCCTTAAGAACTGGAACACTGAGCCTTTCACTAGCAGGTGCATCAGATGATGATGCTTCAGTAGTAGAAGGTTCAACTATAGGTTGAAGTTGTACCTTCATCAAAGACAGTGTTTTTGAAGTTATCTCTGTGAAGAGATCAGCATGGAAGGCTTTTGACATGTTTTTCAAAGAATTAGCCCTGAAGACTCTTGTCATAAGCATGCCATAAGGATATCTACCATTGCATTTTCCTTTCACAGTCTTCTCCATCTGTCTAATAATTAAATCTATGATATCTATTTTGATTCTTTGGACTAAGTGATAGATAGCAAATTCTTCTATCTTACTCACATGATCCATAGAGCCAATTTTAGGTATCACAGAGTTAATTAAAAGTACATGAAGAAATCTTGCTTTAGGTGTTAGGTACACTTGAATATGAAAACTGGATACTTTTACTTGTATATTATTGAATAGGAGTACAAGATATATATATACTTGACTCTAGACTTGATTCCTAGAACAATAAAAGTCTATACTAAGTCCTAGGAGAAATATACAATGAATCATAAGAATACAATGGATGGGACTCCACCGTCCACACCGTCCACATAAATCCACCGTCCATTAATTATATTCAACAACCGTCCACACCGTCCATATATTAATTATATTCAACACTCCCCCTCAAGCTGGAGCATATATGTCTGATGCAATCAGCTTGTCACATATGTATGCTATTCTAGGACCCCGTAAAGACTTAGTCATCATATCTGCAAGTTGATCTCTAGTACCCACAAAGGAAGTCTTAATGATGCCCGAGAGGATCTTTTCCCGGATGAAGTGACAATCAACTTCTATATGCTTGGTTCTTTCATGGAAGATAGGATTTGAAGAAAGATACAATGCTGATTGGTTATCACAAGCAAGTTCCATAGGACCTATCTCACAAAACTTCAACTCTTGGAGCAAATATTTTAGCCATAGGAGTTCACAAGTAGTATTAGCCATAGCACGATACTCGCTTTACGTGCTTGATCTTGCAACAACATTCCGCTTCTTACTTTTCCATGAAATCGATTACCTCCAATAAGCACACAAGAGCTCAAAGTAGACCTCCTATCACTAGCATCGCCTGCCCAATCTGCATCTGTATACCCCATGATATTAGTATGACCCCTGTTCATATAAACAATCCCTTTACCAGGTGATCCCTTGATATATCTTAGGATCCGAACAACAGCATTCCAATGACTGTCACATGGTGAGTTGAGAAACTGACTTACAACACTAACCGGAAAAGCAAGGTCTGGTCGAGTCATGGTGAGATAATTTAACTTCCCAACTAATCTTCTATATTTGCCTGGGTCAGGATAGGGCTCCCCCTCATTAGGTAGAAGCTTTACATTTGGGTCCATAGGAGTATCAACAGGTTTACAATCTAGCATCCATGTTTCTTCAAGAATGTCAAGGGCATATTTCCTCTGAGAAATGGCAACACCTGTTCTTGATTGGGCTACTTCAATCCCAAGAAAATACCGTAATTGTCCAAGATCTTTGGTTTGAAAATGTTTAAACAAGTGTTGCTTCAATTCCTTAATGCCTTCTTGATCGTCACTTGTAATAACAATATCATCCACATACACCACGAGATAAATACGTTTATTCAAGGATGAGCATTTAAAGAATATAGAATGGTCTGCCTCGCAACGAATCATGCCAAACTGCTGGATGATGTTACTGAACTTCCCAAACCAAGCACGAGGTGACTGTTTTAAGCCATACAAGGACTTCTGTAACCTGCAAACAAGATCTGACTCCCCCTGAGCAACAAACCCAGGTGCTTGCTCCATATAGATTTCCTCCTCCAGATCACCATGTAAGAATGCATTTTTAATATCCAGCTGGTATAATGGCCAGTGTCTCATGGCGGCCATCGACAAGAACAAACGAACAAATGCCATCTTAGCAACGGGAGAAAAAGTATCACCGTAATCTAGACCATAGATCTGAGTGTACCCCTTTGCGACCAGTCGGGCTTTCAAGCGATCCACCTGCCCATTAGGACCAACTTTAACTGTAAATACCCATCGACAACCAACTACTGATTTCTCAGCAGGAGGGGAAACAAGGGTCCATGTATGATTAGATTCCAAAGTCGTCATCTCATCAACCATTGCATGTCGCCATCCTGGATGAGATAGTGCTTCCTGAACATTCTTGGGAATGGTGACAGATGACAAGGCAGATACAAAGGCATAATGGGAAGGAAATAATCGATGGTAACTAAGGAAATTGTAAATGGGATGGGGATTAAGAGTAGAACGATTACCTTTACGAAGGGCAATTGGTAAGTCGGCGAGGCGGCCCGGTTGGACCGCAGGGAGAAGCGATTGGAGCGGGAGCTGAATCGGGGAGGATCGATCTTCGGGTGTGATCTCGGGGAACTTTAAGAGCCCGACGCTCATAAAAAATACCATATCGATGAAACGGGCGGTCATCCTGTGGCTATGCAAGTTGAGGAATGGGCAGTACCTGAGATGGAGTAGAATCGGAGGTAGCTGATGTGACAAAGTAGGGGGTATCTTCAAAAAATGTAACATCTGCAGATACATAAAAGCGATGTGTAGAGGGACAATAACATCGATATCCCTTTTGCACTCGAGAATACCCAAGAAAGACACATTTAATAGCCCGTGCAGACAACTTATCATGACCAGGAGAAAGATCATGGACAAAACAGGTAGAACCAAACACACGAGGGGGAACAGTATAAAGAGAATCATTAGGAAATAAAATAGAGTGAGGGATTTTATTACCCAAAATAGAAGATGGCATTCGATTTACCAAATAACAGGCCGTAAGAACAGCGTCATCCCAAAACTTCAAGGGTGCATTGGCATTTATTAAAAGAGTCCGAGCTGTATCAACAAGATGACGATGTTTGCGTTCAGTAACACCATTTTACTGTGGTGTGTGAGGACAACTGGACTGATGTATGATGCCATGAGAACTCAAAAAGGATTTAAAAGATGCGGAAAAATATTCTTTTGCATTATCACTGCGCAAAATATGAATTGTTTTTCCAAACTGATTCTTTATTTGTGAACAAAAGGTTTGAAAGACATCAAATAACTCAACGATTTTTCATTAAAAATAACCATGTGCATCTTGAGAAATCATCAATGAAAGTAACATAATACCTATATCCTCGAACAGAAGGAATACGACTAGGACCCCAAACATCAGAGTGGATAATATAAAAAAGAGACATAGTTCGACTACTGGCGCTACTAGGAAAAGATATTCTAACATGTTTTCCAAGTTGACATGACTCACAGTTCAAGGTCTTCAAATGTGAAAGATGAGGGACCATCTGCTTTAATTTTTCTAGACTTGGATGACCCAGACGACGATGTAAGAGATCGACAGACTCTGAAACAGCACATACGGTGGATGAGGAAGATCGAAGGTAGTAGAGACCCTGTGATTCAGATCCAGATCCAATCGTTTGTCCCGTACTCCGTCCTGTATAACAAAGGAATCAGAATTAAAGGTTATGGAACAATTTAGAGTGCGAGTAATTTGGCTAATTGAAATTAAATTAAAGGGACAATCCGGTACAAACAAGACTGAATTTAAAGGTAAGGATGGAAGAGGTGAAGCTTGACCAATACCAACGGCTTGTGCTTTAGACCCATCGGCAAGAGTAATCCTGTGAGATGTGTTAGGGAATGACAATTTAGAGAAAAGAGAAGGATTACCAGCTAGGTGATCAGAAGCACCAGAGTCTAAAATCCAAGATCCAACTGATGTAGATTGGGAGAGACAAACTTTAGAGTTACCAGTGTGAGCAATGGTGACCAGAAGGAAAAGCTTTGTTGAGTGGCTTTAAATTGAAGATACTCCTTATACTCACTGACCGAAAGTAGATGATCTTCATTTGACTTGGTAGTAATAGTGGGGGAACCAGAAATCAAACAGGGGCTCAAGCTCTTCTTTTCTGCCATGGAAGAAGAGCAACGAGAATACAAACAGACAACAAGATTCAATGAAGGGGTAGCACAACGGCGACTCCACAAACCAAACAGGGGCGGAACAGAACTGGGAGAGGACGGCGATCATGGCGGCGGAATCAACGGCGCAAACGGAAGCCGGGAAGGGTGCGCGTGGATTACACGTGCTGGAGAGTGAGAATTTTGTCGACGGCGCGTGAGGCGCGTGGCGTGATCAATCTGGCGGCGGAGCTTGGGCGGGCGTCCGATCGGCGACGTCCTCGAGGTGAACAGCGGTGTCACTCCGGTCACCGACAACTTCAAAAAAACTTGTGCCGTGTTCACAACAGCTGAAACCCAATGAACATACCAAACAGGAACCAACAAGGCTCTGATACCAACTTAAATATGAAAACTGGATACTTTTACTTGTATATTATTGAATAGGAGTACAAGATATATATATACTTGACTCTAGACTTGATTCCTAGAACAATAAAAGTCTATACTAAGTCCTAGGAGAAATATACAATGAATCATAAGAATACAATGGATGTGACTCCACCGTCCACATAAATCCACCGTCCATTAATTATATTCAACAACCGTCCACACCGTCCATATATTAATTATATTCAACATAAGGATATCTACCATTGCATTTTCCTTTCACAGTCTTCTCCATCTGTCTAAAAATTAAATCTATGATATCTATTTTGATTCTTTGGACTAAGTGATAGATAGCAAAATTTTCTATCTTACTCACATGATCCATAGAGCCAATTTTAGGTATCACAGAGTTAATTAAAAGTACATGAAGAAATCTTGCTTTAGGTGTTAGGTACTTTGAATGAAAGTCCTTTGGCTTAGGAACTCCATACAGTATGAGGTTTACAGCCATCTCACCACCTTGATTTTTCATCCAGCTCTTGTCGTACCCAGCTCCTTCTCTAGGGCACTTGATCACTTCAGCGAATGACTCATGAGTAATGAAGACGTGGTCCTCATCTACATCTCCAAAAATCATGAAGGTTGAGCTGTCTTTGGTGACTATAGAGTTTTTCCAGAAATCCCTAACCAAGGAAGGAAAGACATCTTCCATAATTTGGAAGAATGGTAGCCACCCAGCATAAGTAATTTCAGGCTTAACATCCAGTCCTTTGTTCTTCGGCTAAGTGAAATTAGGGACCCTTCCAGGGTGTACTTTCTTCAGTTCTGTTAGAGAAAGTCCGGATTTTTCTGCAACTTCTTCAAGAAAGCTTTTGGGTGCCATCGTTTCAGAAGAGAAAATTTTTAGGGTTTGGAAAGGAACGGTTTCGAGAGAATGAAGATGAAGAGAATTCAGATAGATATTGTGAGCGAGAAATTGTGAATGGGTAGTTTTGAAATGACACGAGTTGATTTTGTTAAAACGCTCGAGTGCTTTTTGCGTTGGGAACAAGGAGAGAGAGAAAGTTGCAATAAATAGTAATCAATCAATTTTATAAAAAAAACAATTGTTAATATAATGAAACGTTTTTCAGAAAAGGAGGGAAAATGCAATGTACACGTGTCTCAGTCAGGGTTTAGCACTAAGTGCTTTTAGCCACGTCATCAGACACTTGGCTAAAGTAGCCAAGTAAAGCATAGAGAAAATAGACGAGTCAAGTAGATATAAAATTTAGACAAGTAAATTTTAAGACATATCAGCAAACACTCATTCAGACACATTATGCATATTAAGATTCATTTTAATAAAAACAAATCGATCTTCACTTAGAGGTTTAGTAAAGATGTCTGCCCACTGATAAACAGTTTTACAAAATTAATTTCAAAAACACCTTTCTAAACATAATCTCTAACAAAATGATGCTTTATTTCTATATGCTTTGCTCTAGAATGTTGTATGGGATTCTTAGACAGATTAATAGCACTGGTATTATCACACCAAACAGGTATATTATGCTCAAACATTGAATAATCTTCAAGTTGATATTTTACCCAAAGCAGTTGTGAACAACAACTAGCTGCAGATATATATTTAGATTTAGCAGTTGATAGAGCAATGATACTTTGCCTTTTGCTTGACCATGAGATCATATTTGCTCCAATGAAGTGACATCCTCCACCGGTACTTTTTCTATCAATTCTATCTCCAGAAAAATCAGCATCACAAAATCCAGCTAACCTGAAATCTTCAGTTTTCTTATATAATAAACCAAGTTTAGTGGTTTCAATCAAATATCTGAAAATTCTTTTAACAGTCTTATGATGAGATTCTTTAGGATCTGATTGAAATCTAGCACAAAGATAAACATTGAATTGAATATCAGGTCTTCTAACAGTTAAGTATAGAAGAGATCCAATCATACCTCGGTAGTCAGTTTGATCTACCTTTTTACCTTCCTCGTCCTTGTTTAGATTAACGGTTGGATGCATATGAGTACTCATAGGCTTTGAATTTTCCATTTTATACTTTTTCAGAAGCTCCTTGGTGTACTTCTATTGATGGATATAAATTCCATCACTAGACTGTTTTATTTGAAGTCCAAGGAAGAACTTCAATTCTCCCATCATGCTCATCTTAAATTCATTCTGCATAAACTCAGAGAACTCTTTGTAGAGCTTTTCATTAGTAGCACCAAATATAATATCATCAACATAAATCTGTACTACTATGAAATCTTTCTTTGAGCATTTCTTGAAAAGTGTAGTGTCTACTTTTCCTCTAATGAAATTATTTTCCATTAGATATGTGCTTAGCCTATCATACCAAACTCTAGAAGCTTGTTTGAGTCCATATAAAGCTTTCTTAAGCTTATAGACATGGTGAGGATTTTCAGAATCCTCAAACCCAGGAGATTGCTTGACATAAACTTCCTCCTCAATTATTCCATTTAGAAATGCACTTTTAACATCCATTTGATAAAGAGTTATATCATGTTGTGCAGCATATGACATGAGAATTCTAATTGCTTCTAATCTAACTACAGGTGCAAAGGTTTCAGTGAAATAAATACCTTCCTGTTGATTATACCCTTGAGAAACTAGTCTTACTTTATTTCTTACCACATTTCCATCTTCATCCAGTTTGTTTCTAAACACTCATCTAGTTCCAACAACAGTTTTCTCTTTAGGTTTAGAAACTAGAGTCCAAACATCATTTCTCTTGAACTGATTTAGTTCTTCTTACATGGCTAGAATCCAGCTTTCATCTTGCAAGGCTTCTTCAATCTTTTTGGGTTCCAAATCTGATATGAAGGCCATGTTGTTGTTTTCATTGAGAGCAGATCTGGTTCTAGCTCCTTGAGATGGACTTCCAATGATAAGATCTTCTGGATGGTAGGTCTTGAATTTCCAATCTTTCTTCAAATTATGAGTTTCAGACGCATCAACACTTGTCTGAATTTCAAACACGTCTACTTTTGACTTGTCTGAAGATTCTTCCACTGCAAGATTAAGTTCAATACCCGCAACATCATCCTCTAGATCTGATAGTTCCTTATCAGTATTCAAACCATAATTAAACTTTACATGAATTGATTCTTCTACAACAGAAGTTCTAGAATTAAAAATTCTAAAAGCTTTAGACATTTCAGAATATCCAATAAATATGTCTTTATCTACTTTAGAGTCAAAGTTACCAAGATGATCTTTTGTATCAAGAATATAACATTCACATCCAAATGCATGAAAATATGATATGTTGGGTTTTCTACATTTCCACAATTCATAAGGAGTCTTATTTAGGATAGGTCTAATCAATATTATGTTTTGCACATAACAAGCAGTGTTAATGGCTTCTGCCCAGAAGTACTTAGGAAGATTATTTTTATTAAGCATTGTCCTTCCCATCTCTTGAAGAGATTTGTTCTTTCCCTCAACCACTTCATTTTGTTGTGGAGTTCTAGGTGCAGAGAAATTGTGAGAAATACCATTTTCCTCACAGAATAGTTTGAACTGCTTATTTTCAAATTCTCCCCCATGGTCACTTCTGATAGCAGAGATACAGAAATCCTGCTCATTGTGTACTCTTTTACTTAATACTGTAAAGATCTTATAAGACTCATCCTTGTGGGTTAAGAAGAGTACCCATGTAAATCTAGAATAGTCATCAACTATGACAAAACCATATTTCTTTCCACCTAGGCTAGCTACATTGACTGGTCCAAACAAATCCATGTGTAACAATTGCAAAGGTCTAGAGGAGGTGACTTCTTTCTTGGATTTGAAACTTGATTTTACTTGTTTACCTCTCTGACATGCAACACACAAAATATCTTTCTTAAAGGAGATATCAGGCAATCCTCTCACAAGGTTATGCTGTTTCAATTTAGAAATTTGTTTCATACTAACATGTTCTAGTTTTTGTGCCATAGCCATTTTTCATCCTCTTTAGACATAAAGCATGTTATACTTTGATCTAAAAGTTCAGACAGGTCAATCTTATACAGATTGTTTTACCTTTTGGCAGAAAACAAGGTCTTTCCACTACTGTCATTGACTATGCATGCATCCTTAGAAAAGGACACAGAAAATCCACTATCACATAATTGACTTATGCTAAGTAGATTATGTTTTAACCTTTTCACATATAAAACATCACAGATAATAAGCAAGGAGGGTTTACCACCAATTTACCTACACCAACAACTTTTCCTTTCTAGTTGCCACCAAAAGTTACTTGTCCACCTTTCTTAGGTTGGAGGTCTAGGAACATAGACCTTTCTCCTATCATATGTCTCGAGCATCTACTGTCCAGGTACCATGACAGGTGTTTCTTTTGTCCTGTTAAGTAAGTCTGCAACAGGAATGATCATGGACTTAGGTACCCATATTTTCTTGGGTCCTTTTACATTAGTATAAAGAGTCTGTGAAGACTTCTTTTTCTTTTTGTGGATACACTTAGACATGATATGTCCAACTTTTCCACAGTATGTGATTATAGGTTTATTTGAACTAACTAACACAAATTTGACAGTTATTTTTGAGAACTTTGTTGATCCTTTATGATGTTCTTGACTTGAATATCATATACCTTCTTTGTTAAGGGAGTGCCTCTGACTTCCCAAAAGTTTAGTCAGATTATCTCTACCATTAACAAACTTTGCAAGATTTAAGGCGAGCTCTTCTACTTTCTGTTGAAGTTTACTAACTTCATCAGAAGATAGAGTTTCAACTGAGATTTGTGTACTATTTTCTTCATCTAACGTTTGGCACTCTTGAGATTTGTGTATAATCATTTGAGAGTTTAACATACTGTCTCTTGAGGGATTTGAAAATCTTTAGACATATAGTTGGATTCCTCCAATAGTTCATCATAGGCATCATTCAATTTCTCAAGTTCAGAATGTACCTCAGTGTCTGATTCAGGATCAGTATATGCCATAAGACAGAGATTTTCTTCAAGCTCCTCTCCTTCACTTTCAGTGGAGCTTTCATCAAGATCTTCCCACGTGACTATCATTCGTTTCTTCTTTTTGTTGAAGAACTTCTTGGGAGATTGTTTCTTGAGTTGAGGGCATTTTGCCTTGATGTGACCAGGCTTCTTACATTCATAGCACACAATGGCATTCCTGTCATTAGATCCACCATCTTTGTTGAATTTTTCTTTGTTGAAACACCTGAAAGGTTTATCCTTTCTGAAGTTTCTTTTCTTCCAAAGCTTTTTCATCTTTCTGGTGAAAAGAGAAAGTTCATCATCTTCATCATCAGAATCATCTTCATTTGATTCCTCGGATTCCTCTGAAGATTCGTCAACTTTGAGAGCTTTTGAAATGGTTCCTCTAGATGATTTCTTGTCAGCTTTAAGGGCAATAGATTTGTTTTTATTTCCATTGTTTTCTTCAATCAGCTCTTGTTCATGGATTTGAAGAGTGCCAAGAAGCTCATCTAGCTTCATTGTTGTTAAGTCTTTGGCACGAGATACGATGAGTTACAAGTGGTCTCCATTGTTTAGGAAGACTTCTGAGAATATTTTTAATGTGTTCCTCGGTATGCTAAACTTTTTCCAGAGATTTCAATCCATTGGTTATAGTTTGAAAACTTCCATACATTTGACCAATAGTATCTCTTTCTTCCATTTTGAACAGCTCATACTTTCTGACTAACATGCTGACTTCGGTCTCGTTGACCTTGCTGGTTCCTTCATGAGCAATAGCTAGTGAATCCCACATTTCTTTTGCAGATTCACAAGCACATTCTTTTTCAAATTCTTCTCTGCTCAAAGCACACATGATTGCATATCTTGCTTTGACATTAAACTGACATTTTGTTTTTTGATCAGCGATCATATTTGCTTTTGGAACAACAGTTCCTGCTTCATCTTTAGGAACAAATGGTCCTACTTCAATGACATCCCAAAGTTAAGAGTTAGTGGATTGTAAAAACCACTTCATCTTTTCTTTCCAGTAGATGTAGTCCTCTCCATTGAAGTAAGGAGGTCTCGACATTGAGGATCCTTCTCCAGCATGGTTCTTGCTTGTGCTAGCTTCTCCTGCCATCTCCAAGATCTTTTCCTCTACACTGTTAAGTACTCAACCCAGAGGCTGAGCTCTGATACCAACTGAAATAACCAAAGTTAACACAAGAAGGGGGGTTGAATTGTGTTTACCAACTTTTTGGATTACTTAAAATGATTTTCGCAGGCACAACAAACAAAACTTAGATTAGAGAAAATCAGACGAGTGATAGGTCTAATATTCAGACAGAACACGCAAGCAAACAGAGAAGAGTAAAACAGAGTTTGATATTCACAATATTAACTCCCGAAGCTAAAAGCTTAAACAAAATAATACTCAAGCAAAATAAAGAGATAAGGGAAGAGGAATATCACTCTAGAGTTTTATACCGGTTCACTGTTGAGTCACCAGCAAGTGTACCGGGTCGTCGCAAGTAATAAAACACGGTAAGTAATTACCGAAGTCGAACACAAGGATTGGGCTACCAATTCTACCAATTCGCAATAAATCCGATAAGTTTGGCCAAGTAACAGCAAGCGGTTGTGGAGAGAGATAAAATAGGATCGCATTTCAAATTAACAAATCAAATAGAGAATAAAGAATTAAAGTCCTGAATTAAAGCATCTAAGGTCACAAATCCACCTACCCAATCATGCATAGTACCCAAGTGATGATGATTCCCTCCCTAGGTTCAATTACAATGTCAACCAGGACCCCCAAATTCTCCTAATGACACTGTCGTGCTCAATAGGACGTATTCAATGATTGAATTAATTACTTACTAGGTCTCATAACCCAATCATCAAACTCTATTAAATCTGGTTCCTATAAGGTTGCACCGATCTCCTATTCACTCTCGTGCAATATTCGATCAATGTTCCCAATTCAAGTTCTAAACACAAATTGCCTACTAAGCCTCATCACGTTAACTAGTCAATCACGCATGCATATGATTAACGCAATAAATTCAGAATTGGAAAACAATAATTGAGACAAAGGAGAGAAACATACATCACATTGAATCTACACCGCCATGGGTGGTTTCATTGATCCCTTAGACAAAGGGATTAGCTACTCATGCTTGTAACAAGACACAAACACTTGAAGCTCATCCTAATTGTACAATAAGAAAATAAAATAAGGAGACGCAGCTCCCGAGAACAAGGAATCGCCTCAAAACGCTCTACAACAAGTGGAGAATCAAAAGTTCCTTCAATCTGCCCTAAAACATCAATTTATAGATTTCAGAATCTGCGCCCGCTCGCGAGGCGAATTTAAGTTTTGGCTCCATCCTGAGTTTGAATACTCGCGAGGCGAGGTAGTGTTTCGCGAGGTGAGATAGAGAGGATGACATTTCTGGCACAGTCAGACCTTCAGACTCGCGGGTCGAGATGGTGATTCACGGGGCGAGACAGAGAGGGTGACATTTTGCTGTTCAGGCTGGTCTTCAGGCTCGTGAGGCGAGCTCCTGTTTCGCGTGGCGAAACCTCCAAAATTGATTTTCCACTGTTTTCTTCATTTTCCTTGACTCTAAGAGCTTCACTTCTAACCTGAAACAATCAAAAGAAAACAAAAAGCGTAATTCTACTCAAAATAGACTAAAAACTACTAAAAATGCATAAAACGAGACAAAGTCTAACTTAGGAACAAAACAAGGCCAATTTGGGAGATTGGCGAGGGTGACTCGCCCAATTAGACACAAAATATACCCCTTTTCTAGCTGGAAACTAGATGAGCCAAAGGCTGATCATTCACCCCAAAATCCACAGGGCTACGTCCAGTTTCTTGGCAGCACCAAGTTTCCACTATAACTGAGTAAATTACAGTACAAGTATTCTTTGCACACCTAGCCTCTTCAGGCTCAACACTCAAACAAGTATTCTTTTCTCACCTAGCCTCTTCAGGCTCAACACAGTAAGGAATAAAAAGTTTTTGTGTAATTAATACAACTTGAAAGTCTTTCATATTACACTCAAAGAGTGCAATAAATATGAAGTATGAAAGACTGCGAATTAATATCAAATGATTGAAAGTGTATTTAATAAAAGAATGAAGAAGTTAATGAAGAGAATAAATGCTTCTGTGCAGTGTTCTTAATGATATTCAACTTTTTGTCTTTATCTTCATTGTTTGATTTATTTAAAGACTTCAATCAAGAGATCCGTTTAGACACAGCTTCAGAAAGTGTGTTCTTCTGATTTGAGCTTCTAAGATACCATTAATGTCAAAGAGTCGTTCTGTATAAACATTAAATGCTTTGGAACGTTGAGCTTTGACAAGGTTGTCCAAGAGTACACTTTATTTTGAGTAGCTGTTGTTTCAGATTATGCAGCAACAGGCTTCTTGTACTTGTAGCAGAGAGCTTTCCTCTTTCAGTGAAAGAGTTAGTTCACTTTCCAGAAAACACATTTTACTTTGTACTAAAACATCTAAAAAGTTACTGTTGTGGTACAAAAATTGAGTGTTTATTCCTTAAAACCTTGAAACATCCGTTCTTTATTTTTTGTCCTTTGAGATATTATCCAAAGGTCTTCGAGATCCTTGAGGAAGGCATCTAATTTGAATAAGGTGACTTGGAATTCATTTCCGACAAACTGACATCATAGTAGTGTTGGAAATTTAGACGGGTGAAAGGCAATCCAAAAAGTAGATGGGTGATCATGCCGTCCAAAACTAGACGGGTGCTAGCATATTCCAAAAACTAGACGGGTGATCCACTGAGTCTGTTTCAAATAGATGCTTCTTGCCACGCCATCAAGTAAAATCAGATCTTGACTGAGCGTTGACCTGGTCTTTGACTGAATTTCAGACGAGTGGTTTTCAGACAAGTCTAAAAACTGAGCTCTACTAAAAAGTAGACAACTCATAAAAATAGACGAGTGACTAAAAAGTAGACAAGTCATAAAAATAGACGAGTGACCTTAAGTCTGTTTTCCTGCACACTTATCATATATGTCAGTAATTTCACATGGTTTAATATTAACATACTTAATCTATTTGGAATTATCAAAACTTAGAGAATCTACACATGGAATGTGTCTCAGACTTATTGTCGAATATTTTGGCAAGTGCACCAAATCGTATCAAGTAATAATAATGAGAGTAGAGTATCGTCCCACGAGGATTGAGATTCAAGTAACAACGACAACTAAGCAATCGATATTTGAACGGATAAAGCTCATATTTCCAACAAGTAACTGAGAGGTTGAATTAAGTGTTGTCACAAAGGTAATTGAATGAGGTTTTCTTTTATCACACAATCAATGCAATGGAAAAAAATGAACAATTAAGAAGAATCAAGTATTTAAGACGGTTAGGAATCGAAATCACCCAATCTTCACTTAATGTAGCTCATAGAACCCTAATATTCAATTCAATTCATTCAATTGACATTCAAGTCACTGATTTAGATCTATCCCTAATTCCTTAGGTGTTAATCCCTTGTTACTAATTATGAACCCTAATTCCTTAGGTGAGCGTCCTGCAGTTTTCTTCCGTTTCTGTCCAGGTTGAGCGTCCAATTCCAGAGCTGAGTCTTTGGACTCACTGTTCTCGCTTGCAATTCTGCTTGTGCCAATTTTGATTCACCTAAGGAATTAGGGTTCATAATTAGTAACAAAGGATTATCACCTAAGAAATTAGGGATAGATCTAAATCGGTGACTTGAATGTCAATTGAATGAATTGAATTGAAATCGGAGTTAGAACGAACTTACATCAAGATTTGATTGAATTCATCCTATCCTAACCTAGGAAATTTAGAAACTCGTAACTACAAGCTGAAATCTAGAAGAATTAGATGAGAATTGAGGTAGAGAAGCCATGGATTCTTCAATTCTTTCTTCCAAAAGCTCTTGAACACCCAGACTTCAGAACTCTCTCAGAGAACACCGATTAGAGATCGAGAAAAATCGTCCAAAAGTCCCTTTTCACCTGCAAAAACATGAATTTATAGGTTCTCTGCTCGTCCCCCAGTGGGCCGGGCGCCAAACACTGCTCTCTCTGCTGTCTGCTGCTGCTTCCTGGGTGTTGGGCGTTCCACACTGGCACTGGGCGCTGGTGCCTGCCCCGCATCCTGCAGTTTTCTTCCATTTCTGTCCAGGCTGAGCGTCCAATTCCAGAGCTGAGCGCTGGACTACTGTTCCTGCATACTTTCAACATATTTGAGTATATTTTTAATATAAAAGGATCAAAACTCTAATCCAAACTTTATTCAAATCAAAGTATGTATTTCCTATCACTTTTCCTATGATTTCTAAGATTTTTTTTACGAATTCTTTCCTAATTACACTATCAAACTATCATACACTGCACCTTTATCACTTATGAGGTCTCAACATCACTCCCTCCAATCTTCCCAGATCTTCCTGATCCGAGGCCGCATACAGGTCAAAATAATAATAATTAAAAACTGTAGTACAAGGCAAAACAACCTTGGTCGTCTCACGAGGATCTTTAAAATTATTAGCCAATCAAAAATGTTAGAGAAAATGGATTTTCAAAATTCGTTAGGAGAAAACAAAATTGTAATTAAAAAAAGAAATTCAATTAATTATAAACATCAATCCAAGACGTCAAGTTCTTTGGTAGAATTCGTCATAGTTCCAAAAGATATAAATTCGTTTGCCCTCCTCCTCTGTTAATTTGAAATCTACTATATGATCATGTAGGGTTTAAACAACAAAATTGGAGTCACAATCGCAATCCCCAATAATGTTGATTTATACACAAATTCAATTAACCTAGGTTACCAATCGGTTCCCTGATCTCTATTAGATTTTTGGATTAATCAATCCTAATTCCTATTTCCAATTCAATCATGAAAATTGAATCTACATCTAATCAGACATAGATCAAGTGTAATCACACTCACAACACAAAAATCATAATTGAAAGAAGAGAAAAGGAGAAGAAGCAATTGAAAAAGAATTAAAAGTAAGGAGCTCAGAATTCAAACCAAATTACTTGAATATCTAGGATTGATAAAAGGTTTTGTCTTCCATAGTCATCACCATTGGATAAGCTTTAACAACAAAACATCCAATAAAGTGCATAAAACTAAAAAGGGGAGAAGAGAGGGGAAGAGAATTCCAAAACTTGCAAAAATAAGGATTGCAAAAGTGTCTAATTTTCGTTTCCCTGACTTGTGCTGCTGTAAATTGATATTTATGCTTATTAATCCTGACCTAACCCTACACCAGATTAAGGGCCTCTGAATAAGCTTTCCAACAAGGTATCATATGCCTTAATTGGGCTTAAGATGAGTAAGTTAGGCCCATTTAAGTGAAAGAACATCATGGACCGCGTACTGATCCGCGCCAGAGAACTCGGGACCCAATTTAGCCTTGATTTTGGCCTAATTTGACAATTCTTGTGAAACCTGAAATTGTAGGTCTCTTCTCTATCTTTTTAGGGACAGTAAGATCACCAAAATCCGATATTTGTAGCTCTAGTTATGCTCTGCGCAAGGCAACAAGGTCAGGATGAGTGAAAAATCCGAAAACCAACAATGTTTAGCAATTAAGCTCAATAATGTAAAACTCAGCCAAATCACCAATATTAAACACATATAACAATTAATTAGGCCAAGTATACACACTAAAAGTTAACTCAAAAATGAGTTATCGCTGCTCACCAAGTTGACACCCGCCCCGCTCAACGCAAGGGGACGTGTTCGGATCCACCGCAGCGAGACGTGTCCTCCGCCGTGCGATGCCGCCCTCCACCACGTCCTGTCCGGTAATCTGCCATTAATGGTGATTTTTTAACATCACCTTAATAGTTCAAGCTTCTTTCTTCTTCTCCTTGAGCTTACCTTCCCTTTTGACTCATGGATGCTTCAGAAAAGGCACTGTCGCAGTCCACCATCGCTGTCGCCGCCGTCCATCGCCGCTAACAACAACACCTCTAACATCATCTTCTTCTCTATCCATTGGTGAGTGTTCACTCCTTTTTCACCATTTCTTTCACTTTTCCCCCAATTTCTCATGTGAAACCCTAAACCCCCAATCTCTAATTTGAAATCTCTTGTTAAATTGATGTGAGTTTCTCTTTATACTAAATAAATAGTAAAATCATGGTTTTGTTGCTAACACCTTTGTGGAAAAAGTAATAAGGACATCAAAACTCTTTCTCATTGATACAATGGTGTTTCTCATAGTAGTAACAACTTCAATTTCACTGTTTAGTGACTTCTGGATCATGTTTCTCCCTTGAATTGGTTTTGATTGTATCAAAATTTATGGATGAATTAATTTTGTAAAAGACTAGTTACTGAAGGCTTTGGGCAATGGTTCAAGAGGTATAACTTAGTGATTGAGTATGTTTTGAGACTAGCAAACTTACACTCCCCCCCTTGGGCTCACAGCCTCGACAAGATAGAGAGAATCATAAAAGAATCATCCTATATATATAGTATTTTGAATGTGAATGTAAGACTGTTGAGTTATCTTAATTAAGGCCTGATGAACTTCGTTGGTTTCTTGTTGAGACTTCTGCATTTTACGTTAAATCAAGAATGAATGTGAATGATGATGTGATGAGTAAGAGGTGTGTTTAAATGTGAGATAACTGGATGTAGATAGTATAGATAATGAGAATGGAAGTTGTAATAAAGAAGGTGCAAAATAAAAAGAGGATTGATATGGTTAAGATAAATATATTGTGGTGTTGTGGATATGGCTATGAGATTGTGATAATTGTTCCTGGATGTGCATTACATGGATGACATTTGCTTATGAGATTTGCTGCATGTCTGTTACTTTTGGCTTTACATTTTCTGAATGAGATGGAATTAGAGGGTGCCAACAGAATGGTAATCACTTTGGTTTAATTTGCTCGTTTAGATTTTTGTCTTTTATAAATTTTTGCCTTGGCTGGAACTAGCACGGGTAGGGGTGTAAGCGGATCTGATCCGATCCGCGAACCCGACGGATCCGAACCGATTTTGGTGGATTGGTTCGAATCATCGGATCGGATTCCAAAATGCCAACCCGAACAAGATCGGTTCGGGTCTCGGATCCGAGAAATCTAATCTGACCCGATCCGAACCCTATAAAAATTTATTTTTAAATTATTTTATATAATGTTAATATATTATTATATAGATATTTAATATAATTAATAATTAAAGATGTATATTTTATTTTTATAATTTTTATTAATCTTTTAAGTGTAAAAAAAAATAAAAAATTAATAGGTAACCCGATGGTCCGAACCGATCCGATCCGATTGTGATTGGTTCGATTCGAATCCGTAGTTAAAAATTGGACAAATCCGAACCGATCAAATTTGATTGGTTCGGGTGATGAAACATCTCAAACCCGATCCGAACCGACCCGATTACACCCCTAAGCGCAGGGGTGGCTACATTTTGCAAATTAATATATATTGTATGACTAGTATCCCAAATGTTAATAGTTGCATTGTAAGTACAAATGTGAGGCATTCTTCTATCAATGTAGATTGTAGCACATGAATTTAGTACTTGCGATTTTTAAACTATAATTGATATTAATTGATATTAAAAATAATCCATTTTTATTCATTTAGCCTGGAACTACCCTCAATATATCTCCTTACCTTGGTGAACAAATAGCATGACTTTGCTTGACTAATGGTGAGGTTGCTTGTCTACATATTTATGAAGGAAAACATTATTTAACTTTTCTTAAAGCATTGGAAAAAATTGTCACGCACCAGTTATATTTCTTTCATGAAGTTTTACTTATTTTCAATTTAGTTTTCATTAAAAATCAATTTTTGTTTTGTTAAATTAAGTATTTAAATAAATTGAATTTATAAATTTAATGATGAATTGTTGATTGGTTGTACTGATTGATTGCTGAATTTCTGGGACCTTTTCCTTATGGTGATGTTCATGACTATATTCATGCTTGGAGGAACAGGATTCAATTTTTGGAGTTGTCGTAGAGTTGCCTGAGAGTGTCGGGAAGCGCCAAAGGAACTCAAGACATCAATTCCAGGTGGGGGAAGATAATATATTAGGTGTAGTTTGGGTTTAAATACGGGTTTAGTATAATTGTTTAGGAAATCACATGGGGGTTATTGATATAAACTGTTTAATTATAATTGCATGACTTATATGTATGGATTGTGTAATTAGCATTTTATCTGATGTTATGAGTGGACCATTTTAAATGGTATTAGCTTGATGCTATATTTTGAACTGTAAGTTTTTGGGTAAGGTTCAAATTCGGGAACCTTACCTACTCTTGAATTTCCAGACGTTGAGCTTCAATTTGATCTCAATGTAGTTAGACTCTATGTATTGTTTATATGTTATATGTGTTAAGTCGCTTAGGGACTTCTTGTGATGAGCATTTGATGTTCGAACTAGTACTATGATAGACTTTGGATTTTGGCTCAGAGATATCCAAATAATATGTCTTATGATAGACTTTGGATTTAGGCCCAGGGATATCCAAATAATATGTCTGGTATTGTGAAAGACTTTGGATTTAGGCCCAGAGATATCCAAATAAAATTTCTTATGATAGAGTTTGGATTTAGGCACGGAGATATCCAAAATAATACGTCTTGTATGGTAAGAGCCAGAGATATTCAAATAATATGTCTTATGATAGACTTTGGATTTAAGCTCAGAGATATCCAAATAATACGTCTTATGAGAGACATTGGATTTTGGTCCTGAGATATCCACATGATAAGACTCGATCCACGAAGAGTTACGTGACCTGATCGCTATATAGCGATGAAATGTTTGACACATATAGTCTCCTTGGAGCAAAGTTAGATCTAGTCCTATTATGCATTTGAGTCCTAGTCCTCTCTGTGTGTGTGTGTGTGTGTGTGTGTGTGTGTGTGTATATATATATATTGTAAATGTATTATATCGATATATATATATCCACTTGAATGATTGTTTATTTACTTGCATGCCCATATCTACATTGCTAGCCTAAAGTAGAATCTTACATCTATTTGTTGTTTCTTCTTTTCTCTATGTGTATGTGAGTAGCTGACTACGACGACCGGATTCGTGACTGGACTAAAACAACCCGACACCTGACACTACAAAAAAAAGGTTATTTAGCGACCGAAAATAGTGACCGAATTTGTTGGTTGCTGTTTGCGACCAAAATGGCGATGGATTGTAGGATCTAAATCAAACACTGATTAGAGTTGATATTGCGACCGAAATAGCGACCGAAATAGGCGTAAAGGTGAGTTATAGGGGTCTCTATTTCGGTCGCAAAATAAAGGAGAGTAAACGTAAAAAATTTATGACTTTTTTGCGATCGAAATAGCGACCGAATTAAATGCAACGGTTAAATTTTATTTATCTTTGCGACCGATATTAAATCGGTCGCTAAACGACGCGTAAAAAAATTAAAATAGAGCGTGTTAGCGACCGATTTTTAAATCGGTCGCTAAATTTATGAATTCAAATTTCAAATCAACCCGTTTAGAGACCGAAATAGCGACCGAATGTTTCGGTCGCTAAAAATGAAATCGCTAAATCCACCAGAACCACCCTTTCTTCCCCATTTCACGAAACTTCTCTCTCTCTCACTCATTCTCTCTTCCTCGCGAGCTCCGACCGCCAGCCTCCAGCCACCGCCGTCAGGTAAGCTCTCTCCCTCTCCCTCTCCCTCTCCCTCTCCGTTTCTCTCTCTCTCTCTTCATCTCTGTCTCTGTCTCTCTCTCTCCGTCTCTAACCGTTTCTCTCTCTCTCTTAGGTTCGTCTTCCTCCGCACGTCCAGAGCAGCGCCACCACCGGCACCACCAGAGTAGCGCCACCGTTACCACCGCAGCACAGTAAGTCTTCTTCCCTTTGGCAAAATCAAATTATAATTCTCTGCTTACCTCACAGTCTCACATAATCTTGATCACAATTTTCATACTATGTTGGTAGATTTGGATTCTTCTTTGGTTTTTGGCATTTTTATATGCTAAATCTAATTGTTGTTTTATAAATACATGCCATAAATTGAGGTTAAAAGTATTTTCATGTTCTAATTGTCTTATCTCTAAAATCTCTGTCTAGCCCGTGCACCTATTATACAATCTTGTTCAAGTATCGATCACGGTAGCCAGTTCATAGTTTCATTGATGTAGAACCAAAGCAGAGAGGTACCCAATAACAAGATAATTGGTATCAAGAAAGAAAGAAAAAAAATTCATACCGAATCCAATGATAAAAATGTTCTCTTTGAAGTGCTGATAGGAGGGTCACTTATAGCCCTCTTACAAAACAACCAAACATAACTAGTTTTATATTAGATTTGGGATTTGGATAGAAACCTTATAAAACTCTATCTTCAAGATAACCTTAAATCCTATTCATAAAATGGATAAAATCCCTCAGTTAACAAAAAAAAATCAAAATAACACAAAACTAATAACTGATAATGCATCATTCATATTTCATTTATCCAAACAACCATCACTCATATTGGCAAAGAACTAGAACACAAGGGAAAACAATCCCACTAATTTCAATGGATGCTTAATCTTTGTAATGATAATAACAGTTACAATGATCTTCGACAGAATAATAATAAATAAATAATGTTTTCTATTAATTTTTACTTAGATACTACTTTTCAGAATCTTGTCAACCCTCTTGTATTGACAAAAAAACTATTAAAGTGTTATCCAATGAAAAAGGAGAACACATGGAGAGAAAAAAAAGGAAAAAAAAAGAAAGAAATAAAAAATGAACTCATTTTCTTCCCTTTTTATTTGATGCATTGTTTGCAATTGTCCGGATCTCTTTTAGAAGTAATACCTCTAAAAGGGCATAATAAATAACCCTTTGTAATTGAACCCTGCATGAATCGATATATTGCTTCATAAGGGGAAAAACTTCATTGTGGGTTAATATATTATTGTCATTAATACACAAATGGTGCAATGGTTGAGCAAGTTGAGTACGTAATATATTGCATTCCCCTTCCTCCCTAGTCCCTAGACACAAACAACTAGAGATGGATAGGGATGCTTAAATCATTAGAAGAACAATAAATTGACCCGATGTGATTTTCCTGTGATGAAATGGAGTTCTATTCACCAGATACTCTCCATTCAAATCAACTTGAGTTTAATTTTGTAATCATCATTTTTCATTGAATCAAAACAACTTAAGCAGCTTATCACTGGTATTCCAGATTCAGTAAGAAAAGGAGATAATTGCATTTGTATATAGCTTTGTAAAGAGATCAGATATAACTAAACAAACTGAATTAAACTGAATTAAAAGGTTGTGAGTGGGAATGATGGCACGACAGATAGGTAGAGATGGCTTGAGAAGAAGAGAGAGGGATATGGGCATCTGTGTCATCAACGAATAAGATCAACCAAACCATTTTTGTGTTTCCACTACAAAAAAAGGTTATTTAGCGACCGAAAATAGTGACCGAATTTTTTGTTTGCTTTTTGCGACCGAAATGGCGACCGATTGTAGGATCTACATGAAACACTGATTAGAGTTGATACTGCGACCGAAATAGTGACCGAAATAGAGCGTAGCAGAGTTATCGGTCGCTATTTTGGTCGCTAACTAAAGGAAAGTAAAATTCAGAAACTTATGACTTTTTAGCGACCGAACTGGCGACCGAATTAAATGCAACGGTTAAATTTTATTTACATTTGCGACCGATATTAATTCGGTTGCTAAACGGCGCGTAAAAAAATTAAAACAGCGCGTGTTAGCGACCGATTTAAAAATCCGTTGCTAAATTTATGAATTCAAATTTAAAATTAACTCATTTAGCGACCGATTTAGTGACCGATTTAGTAACCGAACTAATTCGGTCGCTAAAACTAAAATCCCTAAATCGCGATTTCCTTCCTCTCTTCCCCTATTTCTCTCTTTTCTTCTCCTCTCTCACACGCAGCGACGCAGCTCCGCCCCTTTCCTGTTCCGACCGCGCAGCTCCGCCCCTCAGCGTCTCGTCCTCCTCTGGCCACCACTTGGTAAGGTTCTCCCCTTATCCTTTTCATTTTGTGTTTCTCCTTCTCTGTCTCTCACTCTCTCTTCCTCCTCCCAGCAGTACCGTGCCACCACCACCACCACGACCACCACTGTAGCACCGTGACCTCCTTCTTTGGTAAGGTCTCCTCTTCTCTCTCTCTGTATCTCGCTCTCGCTCTCTCTTGCTCGGTTCTCTTGTCTCAGTTTCTCTCAATGTCTCTCTCAGGTGTTGTCACTTCCTCCTCCGGCCACCACCACCATCTGAAGGGGTTCTGTTTTGCGTAACCACCACCCCCACAGTCTCCTCCGATCAGTTCTGTCTCAGGTTAGGGTTTAGGGAAATTCTGTCAGTATGGGTATTTATGCTGTCAAATTAATCATTGATGTTGTTCTAGTGAAATCCAGAGTAGAGAAATTTTGACAGTTTGGGTATATTGATTTAAATAACTTATTGGATAGATAATATAAGTTAGCTTCCTCTTGATTCACTATCTCTTCGATTGTAATGCTTGGAAGTAGGACTACTATAAGTTTCATGGCCATCCCTGCATAAAATAAGCAAATATGAAGCCAAGAATGTAATTAGTAAATTACAGGCACATTGTATTAGACATAAGGAAGGCTATTTTAATATGAGTTTGAAGACCAAGTCAATGTGGAGGCAAGGGTCCTAACCCCAACTTGTAAATTTTGTAAATTTTCATTGTTGAGTTGAACACTTTATATTTGTTCTTTGGGTATATGAATGTATGGAGGTTTGATAAAAATTTGATGGCTAATTAATGGCTGGCCTTTGAGATTCTTTTTTTTTTCGATGGAGATTGGTAAGTGAGGGATGGTGGGAGGAAACATTTGTTTTCAAACTTCTTGAACCGTTGAATTCCAAGGTCAAGGTCCCTTGAAAATGATTATGTTTTTTTTTTAATCCTGTAATAATTTTTTTTTAAGGCTTGCTCATCCTTGTTTCTCTTATTTAGATTACTCAAGTACATTGTTGTTTCAATCGTGAGATGATTTGGATAGTGAATCCAAATACATCTTTACTAAGCATACTTGAGAAAAGTAATTTTCCTTTGCTCTAATTTCTGCATGTTCCCAACTACTTGACTTATTTTGAACTATGGTTCACCATGAATTAAAACACGTCCAAAGAATGAGGATTGGAATGAAAGTGACTTTGGTGGATTTGAATACTATGTATTTGGAAATGTTGCATGAATTGCTTGGGTGTTGCCAGGGAATGCTTGAGGTGAGTGGGTAAATTGGGTGCATTATAATTGAACAACAATAAAGGGGTTGTGCACTGCAGCAAGTGGAAAGCTATCTTTTTTGTATTTCTTTTCTTTTGGCAGATGCATTCGTGTATTTCTTTCATTTGTAGTGCTGATCTGACTTGGTAAAATATAGTGTGCAATGGCAATGACACCCACTGGATCATATTGAGGATATATAATCTTACCAATGTTAGCTGTGATAATGTCTGAATAAAATGTAGAGGGGTAATGATGGCCTATACACACTAATGATTTAAAAAACACATAAAGAGAGGACAAAAGTAAAAGGCCTAATGACTTTCAACAAACTCTTAAATGTTAGTTTCTTAAATGTTAGTATTTGACAGGATTAATTTTATTTATGCATTATAGGTCATTGCTCTATTTCTCGTGAGTTGAATGATGGCCTATACACACTATATATCTTGTTGTTTGTTAGTAGAGAGCTGAGCTCAATAGGAATGTATCCTGCTTGAAAGGCAAGATGCTGATTGTGTGCTGATAATTTAATATTTATGCATGTATTTGCAATTATGTGTTGTTTGTTAGTGGAGAGCAGAGCTCAATAGGATGTGATCCTATCAAAAAGTCGGGATGCTTGTTGTGTGTTGCTAATTTAGAAGTTATGCATGTGTTTGACAAATATGTGTTACTTGTTAGTGGAGAGCAGAGCTCAATAGGATGTTTGCAACTATATTTTATCTAAGTTTGTATTGAAATATGCTTCAATATATATTTGTTGAAGTATGCTGCAATCCTTATAAGTCAATGGTTTTATTTTCTGCTAGAGTTAATTATTAAGCTACGAAAGCCTTAGTTTCCTATTTGAGATTCAATATTAATGAGCATGTGTCCCTTCTCAGGGCACGCATGCTCATTCAATATTTTGGATGTGCTTGAAGGATTCTTGAAGTTTGAGGTTTTTCTTTAATTCTGCCTTAAAGCCAAGGTCTTAGATAATGAAGGATTAAGTATAGGGTTAGATAAAATGAAGGGTGGGGCACAATTTGCTAGGCACATGACGTGCCGTCATCATTCAAACATTATTCATATTAGAAAGCAGCTCTGTACACAATATTATGAAAGCAACTCTGGTTTTCTACTCATTTGTTTCACTGGGCAATGGAGCTTTCCAGAAATAGTTGTTGATGACCATCCTTACTAGGTTATCTAGGCATTTCCAGTAGGAAAAATCCTCTCTATGACCATCCTTCAAAACGACGTAAAAGCATCTGCTTTCCTGAAAACTACTATGTTTGCTAATCTGTGAAGTTGCATGTGAAGTTGCATTTCTTTGTTCTATTTTAACATGCTAGTATGCTACATGGATCTTTCCATCTTTTCTTATTATCACTTGATGAAGTTTAGACATATGACTTGTTTTCCTTATCGTTTTATCAGAAAATGGATCCGACTAAATGTTTTGAGACAGCCATCCATATAGACCAGGTACAGTATCTCATCAACTTAAGAATAACGATCGGATTCACGTAATGATGGTTAAGGCATAAACTAATCATTACGAAATTGTTCTTGTGTATTTGCAGGATTTGATTTCAATCCCGCGATCATTCAACCGTCGTTGGGGACAAGAAATACCACTTGTTGTGACTATTGAAGACAAAAGCGGAAATTTGTTCAATGGGAATATAGTAATCCATGAGGATCGCCCATATTTTGCAACAGATACAAATGGTATCAGGGAGTTGTATTTGTTGTCCACTGGTGCATTGGCAAAGTTTAAGTACCTTGGAGGTTCTCGCTCTACATGTTCATCCCTTTGGAAGATTGATGAGTTTTGATATTTTGATTAGTACTTATTGACTGTGGTGTGTTTTTATGTTTTGATCGTTAATTAGTACATTATTAAACTTTTTTTTATAAACAATTATTAAACTTGCGTTAATTAATGTATATATTTTCTTGATCATATTGACTGTGGTGTTTTGGATCGTTAGTACATCATATTTACGTTTTCTATTTATTCAAAAAAATATTGGTGTATTTTGTTTATATCAGAAATTAAAAATCAATGGGGTAATAGTTGAAAAACAAAATTTGGTCGGTAGGATTAAGTTACAGGAAATTTTTTATAAAAAAAAATTCAAAATTTGAGATCGAAATAGCGACCGAATATCGGTCACCAAATTCGGTTATCTAAGCATGCGACCAACTATACGGTGACCGAAATATATAATTTTGTGACCGAAATATCGGTAGCAAATTTGCGACCGAAATACAAATTCGGTCGCTAAACATTTAGCCACCAGGGTTTCTGCTACCCCCTTAATTCGGTCGTTAATTCGATCGCTACACAGTATAGCAACCGAATTATCATGTTTAGAGACCGAAATCTTCGGTCGCTAAATAGGTTTTTTTTTGTAGTGTGATGATATTGGAGGATTGACTGAGTGCGGAAGACGGTCTTATGTCACTTTTTGTATGAGTATAGTCGCTAACGGAAACCTCCTTTTCTTTCTATGTATTCTGGATTAGTCTGTCTAGATAGCTCCTTGAAGTTGGTGTATGCACATGTTTGATCCGCATACTTATGAAAATCATTTTGGGATTATTGTACTTAATTATTTTTAAATTTTTGTTCTTGTAAGACGTCTTTAAACTTTTCCTCTCATGGCAATTGATGTAAGACCAATGAGTTAAGGCTTGGAGTTGTACATCTTTTGAAATTTATCAACTGTTGATCAGGTTTAATTTTGGCGTCATCCAAAACTCCATTTTCAAAGAGTTTATTTCAAAAAATTTCCAATAAATTCTTATTTTATTTAATTAATTAGTCTTAATTAAAATATGGTGTTACAGTCCTTTTCTGTGAAAAGACGCCATCTCCATTTTCCTAGTAAAGCCAACTTGAAAGCACATATATTTTTTATTCCCAAACTCCCCACTTCCTTAGACTTACATACTATATCCCACTTGACCCAACATATTTTCCTACACTCTTCACTCCCCCCAAAGAAAGTTTCTTTGCATTTGAATGATTCGATTGATTACCTTGGTTGGTGCTAAGTAGAAGGATAAATAGTACACCAGAAGAGCTGAGAGAACTAAATTAATCAAAATCACTACGCTACCAAAAAATAAATTCTTATTCCTCCAACCAAGTAATCGATTTTGTAGAGAGGTGATCAAAGGATCCCAGGTGGTTGACCTTCTAGGACTTGCACCCACCAAGATGCCAATGAACTTGAAAGGTAAACTCTCTATCTTGTAATTAAGCGTGTGAGCAGCATATTCCATCAATGAATGATTGACCTTGGAGAAAATCAAACTGCTTTTGTGAAAGTTCACCCTAAGGCCCGAAACCAATTCATAGCATCTGAGAATACATTTCAACGCCCAAACATTGGTCTTTGACATCTCTCCAATTAAGATTGTGTTGTCGTCATATTGTATGTGAGAAATCCCCATGGAACTCTCACCTCCATATAACCCGTATTCCTTGAAAAATGCTTGTCCATTGCACTTCTAATCAATCCACTAAGACCCTCTGCCACAATCAAGAAGAGGAAAGTAGCTATCGGATCGCCTTGTCTGATACCCCTAGCCATCTTGAACTCTTTTGTAGGGGAACCATTAACCAAAACCGACACCGAAGCCGAGTGGAGGCACTCTCTAACCCAAGATCTCCATTTTGGATCAAAACCCAATTTGACAAACATGTTGACTAAGAAATCCTAAGAAACTGGGTCATATACCTTTTCAAAATCGATCTTAAACAATATACATGGCCTGTTTTTTTTTCTTAGCATAATCCAAAATCTCATTTACCAACACTACTCCATCCATTATGTTCATTCCTTTCAAGAAGGCAGTTTGGTTTTTAGTTATTACCAACGCCATAACCGTACTCAATCTCCCTGCAAGCAGCTTTGCCACAACTTTGTAAATGCACCCTACCAAAGAAATAGGTCTATAATCATTTAGACCGATCAGATTTCCCTTTTTCGAGATGAGAACTACAAATGAGGCATTGCACCCTCTAGCCAACTTCTCATTACTGTGAAAGTCTCCTACCAACCTACAAAAATCTTCCTTGACAACCTCCCAGAATTTTTTAATCAGGTTGAAGTTGTAGCCATCTGGGCTACCTTTACTCATAATCTTTTTTATTATCCATTTATTCATTTAATCATAAAAATAACCTTACTTATGGGCTCAATGAATATGGAAAATAATGAAATTTGTTAATGTATACAATTGCTTTTTAATTTCCGATATATATTTATATTATTATTTTTTTAAAATATGAACTCTCTAGTTATAATATACTTCCTCATTGTTATTTGGAGAATTCTATGGTGCCTTGGAAGATTCAGCTGCATTGGAGCAGTTTTGTATTGACCAATAGATGAATAGTAATGTATTTAATAAAATCAAGTCAAACTTTTATTTTTTTAGTTTGGAATTTTTGCTTTTACAGATTTGTCCCTATTAACTAAATATGTATTTTACTTTAAAATTTTACTTCTGATTATTAAAAAAAATTAAAAAAAGTATGACAAATTTTTTAAAAACACATTTTATTTTCATTTTGTAGAAATCAGATCTATTGTTACCATGTGAACCCTAATCCCCCTTCAGGCCTTCACCCTAAGTCCATTCGTTTCCATTCTCCCCTTCGACGCATACACATCATGTAGGAATTTTTTTTATTGTATCAGTAGGAATTTTGTATTGCTATCTGTACTAAACTCTTATTTGTTGGTGTTTTGGAATGTGGGGACCAACCAAGTGGTGTTAAATAGGGAGATGGCTTGAATCTGGGTAATGAAGAAAAAGGAGAAATTGACAGAAAAGAAATGGGTTCCAAAGCAACCGTACAAAAACCGTTTTTTGTGCGTTTAAAAAAGTAGGTCGAACTAGGGGTGTTTGATGATCGGTTTGATCGGTTTTGAGGTAAAAAGTCATCCGATCCAAAGATTAAAATAACATGCGGTTCTGTTTGATTTGGATTGCTTCCTTGAAAAAATGGGATCTAATCCGGTCCGGTTAAATGCGGTTTGGATTGGATTGGTTGATTCGGTTTTTACCGACACATCAGTACATTTTATATTACATCAAAGAATAAATATTATAAGATAAATATACTTGTTGATACATTCATGTAATATCATTTCATAAAATATGTATAAAATAAACAAATATTATCATCATCTAGTTCCACGATCTCTTTTTTATGTTTAGAACATTAGAAATGATAAAAAAAATTACGTCATAATCAAACTAGTAAATATTATTAGGAAAAAAGTCAACAAATTAACAATTAATAATACAAAAAATAGAATAAACATATATTAAATTGTATATATGCGGTTTGGTTTGGATTGGTTCGGTTTTTAGAAAGGGATCCAATATCCGATCCCATTGGTTTTCACTAAACAAGATCCAAAAAAATTCAATAAACATCGATTTTGTTCGGCTTTCGATTTTTATTTGGATCGGTTTGTATATGAACACCCCTAGGTCGAACTACTTTATGCAAGTTGGGTAAACCCGGCTAGAGGTAGGTGATGAAGTTGAAAAGTTACTTTATGCTTTAATAAACTTTAAATAAAAATAAGTGTAACATATTGACATCAAGTCGACATTGGCACATTGGGGACCTGTCTTTCAGTATATCTGGGAGGAGTCCTGTGACACGGGTTCGAAACCCACCTTTTGCAAATCCCATTTTTTGTTACCGACGGATTTTTTTAAACAAAAATTGTAATTAGATTGGTAGGTATCGAACCCAGAACCTCGCTACTTTTAATCCAAGGGCGTACCACTAGGCCAACAACGTAGTGGGAGGAGTCCCACTAGACCTGTCTTTCAGTATATCTGGGAGGAGTCCTGTGACACGTGTTCGAAACCCACCTTTTGCAAATCCCATTTTTTGTTACCGACGGGTTTTTTTAAACAAAAATTGTAATTAGATTGGTAGGTATCGAACCCAGAACCTCGCTACTTTTAATCCAAGGGCGTACCACTAGGCCAACAACCTTATTTAAACTTCATCAATTAAAATAATTTTGAAATTATAGTTTATTTTTTAATTACTCAATAATTTTAAATTATATCGTGTGCTTGAATTAAAGTTATTTGTTATGAGATATTCATTAAATGTTTTAAGATAGTTTACTATTTATATACTTCAATCTAATTAAAATAGTTAATATAAATTACTTTTTGAGAAAATATTATCTAGCATTGAGATTTCATTAATTTTTTATTTAATTGCATTGTTGAAAAAATATATTCTGATATTTTATGGGGAAATTTAAATTATTTTTTTTATGTGAAAAAATGTTTATGTAATATATTCTAACTAGGAGTTAGATTTAGCTCTTCAAAAGTGACCAATGGAATCTAACCAGGACTGGCATTGTCTAAGATGTGATCGAACGATTAGGTAGACGGAAGATTAGCAATGGAGTCTAAGAGGGACTAACATTATCTTGGAAGTGATCGAGTGATTAGGTGGACAGAAGATGATCAATGGAGTCTAAGTGAGGTTAGTATCATTTTAAGATATGGTCGAGCGAGCAAGTAAACATTAAAAGTGTTATAGTAATATTAAAAAGTTATTATTAATCACACATTATTCAACCTCACCTATTTATTATATACATACATATATATATATATATATATATATATATATATATATATATCATTTTATTTTGTAATAGTTACTATATTCCAATACTTTGTTAATATTTTTAAATAGGCAATATCTCGGTGATAATTACTATCTTGAATAAGTAATAAGTCTTCTGTAGGTCACGATGTCACAAGAAGAATTTTTTTATTTTTTACTACAAAGTTAGGATTAAAGGTTATTAGGCTTGAGTTAGGATATTTGGAAGTTCATTCTATTTTTAACTTATTTTTTAAATAAAATATTTTTTTAGGAGACTATGGTCATGTCACAAAAGCAGTGTTATAGTGGATGACTCAATAATGACCTCCTTAGGCCAATATGTCCTAAGATGATTTTTAAAGTTTTTAATTTTTTTTTATTTTTCACTCCAAAGCTAGGGTTAAAGATTATTAGGGGTTAAGCTAGGGTATTTGGAAGTTCATTCTAAATTTTAAAAAAAGTAAATAAATTTTTTTAGATGACAATATGCTTACATCACGAAAGCATTATTACAGTGGACGACTCAATAATATTCTCCTTAGGCCAAGATGCCCTAAGATGAATTTTTAATTTTTATTTTTCCACTTCAAAGCTAGAGTTAAAGGTTATTAGCTTGATTTACGGTATTTGGAATCTCGTCCGATTTTTTTTAGAAGACAATATGCTTATGTCACGAAAACAACAGTATAGTGGCGACTCAACTTTTTTTTGGTTTTCCAAGTTATCCTCTGCGCGCAACTGATCCCTCGAGATGCTGGACGATATTGAAGGATTGACCTCTCCCAACCAGATTTTATACATACGCAAGAGCACTTGGATGTTAATGTGACGCACTTAATTCTATTTGAAGGTGATTAGAAAAAGCAGAAAGCAACTTTCAACTTCACCTCCTACCTCCATCCGGGTTGACCCGTTTTTGTTTTTGCAGAAACTTGTTCAACAAGAACAGTATTCGATTTAAGGCTAAAGTTCCTATCTTTGACTATGTTTACATTCATGGATGTTTCTCAATATTTCCATATACAATATTTTATTTTAACAAAAGAAAAATTTAACAACTTGGAGTTCTTTATTAGTATTAGCATGTTGCATTCTAAGAGATAGTGAATCTTGTTATCTTGCTGTATTCTCGCCCCGATCTTGCTCCTCTGCACCATGATTTGGGTCGCCACACCTTCTCCGTCGCCATCATCAATCACCGCCTCAATTTGCATCATCATCCCTTTGCTTGAATCTGGCCTCTGGATGGGGCTTTTGTACAGCGGATCTGCAACTTCATCTTGAAGCCTTTATTTGCGGCAACAGAAGGGGTAAGTGGCCTGAGGGGAGGAGGAGGAGAGACTGAAGCGGCGGAGTCTATAAGTTAATCCAGATATGGATGTTGGTGATCTACCTAGTCTCGGTAGGAATCAGGAAAAAGATGATGAATCATTTTAGTCTTTAATTTAAGTTTTAAGATAAATTATATTTTTTTAATTTCTAATAATTAATATTTTAAATTACCAAAGGTAAAAAACTTCTACTGTGAAGGATTAAATTGTAAAAGAAGAAATTTGATTTAATAATTAATAAATGATATAACTTAGTTCATTAAATGAAGATTTTTCATCTATTGGTCCATATAAAAACTGCACCAATGCAGTTGAATTTTCAAAGGCATTATAGACGCATCTTGTTATTTTTTGTATCTTAAGAATAAAACAAGAGCTGATCTTGAAGGAGTGAAGGACACTACACTAAAACGCTATATATATAATTGTTATTAATTTTTGCCATTGATACTCGATCTATAAAATTTTTGAATTTTCAATTGGTAAGTACTCCCTCCGGTCCATATTATAAGCAAAAAATTAATACAACACACATATTAAGGTGGTTAGTTAATCTCGTTTAATTTGGTTTAAAATTTAGGTTTTTATCTAAATTACCCTTTATGTTAATGAGAATTTGCTTGTGTTGTTGGGAATAGAATGAGTACTGAAAAATAAAATTTGTATTAAATAAATGATATTTTAGAAATAAGGTCATTAAATGAGTCATTGAAAAACAAAATTTACTTATATATTGGACTAAAATATTTATGATTTTTTTGCTTATAATATTGATCGAAGGGAGTGATGTTTTTATACACCCCGGAAAGGATAGGATGAAAGCAAAGATTTGATCACAAAACCTCTGCAGAAATATTTACCCCTTGAGCTAGAAAAGTGCTGATACCCATCAAAATGTTGGTACTTGAGATGTTTCAAAAAAAAAAAAATATCTTAGGAAAAGTACATCTTATACTAGATCTATTAATAAAATTTTTATTTTTTTTAGTCTTTTAACTGAGTATTATTATAAATAAAATTGTGAGACTATCTATCAAATCGGATATGATGATTATTTTTTTATATATAAAAGAATACATTTTTTTTTGAAAGGATAAAAGAATATATCTTAGAATTTAGAAAACTGATATTTGATATACCAATCCGGCTGCGCATGCTAATATCCTGTCAGGAAAAAACCGTTCGGTCCATGCAACCACAAAAGAAATATATGTAATTCTATCGTTAGACACAATTTCTGATAACTCAAACTTTTGTCTAGCTGTCTAGTATATCATCCAAACATAACGGCCTCATAGTGATTCATGTTTGGTCGGTAGGTAAATTATATTTTATCTACCTTTGGTCTTCTATTTTTATTTAAATGAGTTAGCACCTCTTGTACTTTTTTATAATACATTTTGGCTTATAAAAGAAATTAAAAATTAACATTTGTCTATAAAAAAATAAAATAAGAAATGGCAAGACCATTATGACCGAACTACCTTTTTCAGTTACATTTACATATCAGAAATTATATTTGAACTGATTTGAGGTAAGGGTATAAGGAGTTGGAGGAGCAGGAGGTCCAGGGTTCAAACCCTGACAAAGAAGGAAAAAATTAACATAACAACCAACTACCACCCTTTTGTTTTTTGTGTATTTTTGGGATGTGTATACAAAAAATATGAAAAAGTAAGTGAGAGATAGAAATAAACACATACGATATCATCTACACTGTCTAAAACTTGATGTTCAAATATCATAACTCTTTACATATTTCCATAAAATTTCCCATAGCGTTAAGAGCCCACAACTAAATAATCATTCTAAGAGAATCGTATATATAGTATATATATTATATGAGTTTAATTGATATATTCTCATCATAAATTGTGATATGGATAATTTTTAAAGTAGCTACATTAAAGGTCAACGGTTTTAATAATGTGTCAGTTTTTAATTGGTTAGCAATATAATATTGATGCATGCCAATTAAATTCATACTATATTCACAAGACTTTGATACATGCATGTAAAAGATTACGATTATTTATCGTTGTTATTGTTGTTATTATTATTATTGTTGTTGTTGTTGTTAAATTATTTAGGCTTAATTACAGTTTTGGTCCCCCTATTATTGGTCATCTATGATTTTGGTCACTGAAGTTTTTTTCGTATACATTTGGTCCCTCTGTTTTTTGAATGTTGCAAATTTGGTTCTTTTGTCCAATGTCGGTCAATTTCTTCAATGATCAGTATAGAGGAACCACTTCTCTAAACACACACAACCTCTAGTTGAAGTTCTCTCTCATCTGCATCTCCGATTCAACATGATTCAGTGGTTCCTCTCTTCTATTTAATGGTTTTGTCCCTCCTTTTCGGGACCTTTTTTTGTTTCACAACATCATCACAAAAGCTCAAAAAGAGGTTTTATGCGCTTTAGAACAATGATTATGTGTGCTTAGAGGAGTGGTTCCTCTATGTTGATCATTGAAAAATTGGCAAATTAACATTGACAAAATGACCAAATTTGCAACATTGAAAAATAAGGACCAAATATACACGAAAAAAACTTTAGGGACCAAAATTGCACATGACCAATAGTAGGGGGACCAAAACTACAATTAAGTCAATTATTTAATTATTTTGATAGGTCAGGATTGCCCCAATTAGAGCAGGCCTGGTTTGAGCTAACGTTTAATGTTTGGAGGCCCAGTCTAAAGCAAACTGGGAAGTCTAGGGGAGGTCCACCTGCATCCCAATCTTCGTCATTGTCCCTCTGCAACAGAAAATAAGGTGAAGATGTCTCTAGTTAACAGCTCAATTGTAGCGGGACTTTGTCTGGGATACTCGGTTAAATACCAAATGTATACATATAATATTTTATGAGCCTCTGTTTGACTGGTTTTATAACTAATTAAGACCTTGGCTTTGTGCTAATTTTATATCATTTTCACCCAAATTAGACTTGATTGTCCTTAAGTAGTATTTTGAGTCTGTAAAGTGTTTTTAAGTTAATTTAGTTGATTTAGAGTGAATAAAGTATTTACTTTTATTTTCTATTTTCAGGTTAATAAAAAGGAATAAATCTGGAGCTTTCGCCCCGAGAAAGGTCGTTTCGCCCCTGAACTGAAGGTGACTGTTCCTGAAAATTGCAAAACTTTCTGCTTCGCCCCGCGAAGACTGGACTCGCCTCGCGAGTAATGCTACCTTGGAAAAGTCAGAGACGATCACGGTTTGGGCATGTTGGAGGTCACGGGCGTTACAGTTGGGAATTTGAAGAGTTCGCCTCGCGAAGATATTCTCGCCTCGCGAGAAGACCAAGAGTTGCGGACCTTTCGCATAATTCGCCTCGCGAGCAAAGCTTCGCCTCGCGAGGACTTGGATTCCGAAACGTGTATATAAGTAGTCTTAGGCGAAGCGAAGAGTCTCGGTCGAATTAGCCGATTTTGGCTAGTTTCTGAGCTTGTTAGTCTTTTGTTTTTCTCTTAGTTTATTGTTTTCTTTTGTAATGGAGATCTAGTCTCCTAGGATTAATCTACTGTAATTGGTTTCCATTACCACACTTGAGGTTCTGTGATTCTTCTTTCATTTGCTTTTCTCTTTTCAATGTAATGCTGTATGTTTCTGTTTGTTATTTCAGGAATATATAGTGTGGTATTGTTTCATTTCGGTGATGTTATGTTCTTATATATAATCGCGTTTGTTATTTCGCGTGTGTTCATTCATGTTCGTTTGTTCATGAGGGCTTAACCCCGTTTGTTATTTCGGGAATAGGAGCACACATCTGTAGTAGCGGTTTTCGTTTGTTAATTGTTGCTACAACCGGGAGGGGATTAGTATCTGCTTAGTAGAATATGCATGAACCGATGATAGTGGGGAAACCGAGAACAGTAGGTTAACCGTCTTTAGTTTATTTGTTAATCTCTTTTCTTACTCTGTTTTTATTTTGTTTCCTTTATTTTATTTTAATCTCAAAACCCCCATTTCTAACTTTTACTAATTTTCTGTTAATAATAACAACAACTAAAGAGTCCTTGAGAGACGATACTCGAGTTGTCGCACTATACTGCATTATTTTATAATCGCTCGTTCTTTTTGGCGCGTGGCGACAGCGCGTTCAATATTGCTCACATGTATGATATTATTCACGGTGAATTTCTCAAGTTTGTTTCTCAGAACTTCAATTGATGATACCTCTTGAATATTAATTTAAAAAAAATGTCATAGTACATTCCAATATTCACCAATGGAATTATGACGGTTATGACTCTTTTTCTAAAGAATTATTCTAATATTCTCCGACAGATTAACAAAAAAAAACTACTGAATTTTTAATCCTATCATTTATATAATTTTATTCTCCATCCATGTTACCACCGCCCCTTCCAAACCTCCTGCTAAGGCCATCTCTAAACCAGTCACTAGAGGTGAAAGAGGACCCAATCATCCCCAAATCTATCCACCAGCTTGAAGCTTTGTTTCTAACAGCACCTTCCTCTACCCACCTAGAGCTAGCATTAACAGGGCCATATCTTGATTTGAGAATCCTCACCCACAACCCATCCTCACCTTTCAATAACCTCCACCTCCACTTTGCTAAAAGTGCCATATTGAACCACTCTAGTTTTTTCACACCCAACCCACCCTCTTTCTTTTGCAAGCACACAGATTCCCACCTCACCCACGCTATCTTCCTTTTCTCACCACACCCACCCCAAAAGAAATTCCTTTGAATTCGTACGAGATGAAGAAGAACCTTTTTAGGAGCCTTAAAAAAAGAAAGATAGTATAAGGGTAAATTGTTGAGAACCGAGTTGATGAGGGCGATTCTTCCCCCGAGAGGGAGATGCCTTCTCTTCCAAGATGACAATTTCTTCTTTAGAGCTTCAATCACCGGTTGCCAAGTCCCAAGCCTCCTCGGATTAGCGCCAATCGGAAGACCCAAATATTTGAAAGGCAGTCCACCACCTTTGTAGTTTAGGAAAGTAGCCGCATCTTGTAGAAAAGGTTGATCGACATTTATACCCATCACCCTACTTTTGTGGAAATTGATTTTTAGGCCGGAAACCGATTCGAAATGAATAGCTTTCAAGGTTCACAAGTTCTCCCAAGTAGCTTCACCCACCATAAGTGTATCATCGGCATATTGTAATATTGAAACAACTTCCTCATCTTTACCAACCTTAAACCCGTTGAACAAACCTAAAGCGACCGCATTCCTCATCAATCCAATGAGCCCCTCCGAGACCAAAATGAGAAGGAAGGCGCCAGAGGGTCTCCTTGTTTCAGACCTTTTTTTATACTCACTTCATCCATGTGGCACCCATTGACTAAGACCGAAAGATCCCCTTTAAACACACATTCTTGGATCCATGTCTTCCATTTAGCATCCGTTCCGAACCTCCCCATCATATACTCTAGGAAGCTCCAATTTACGGAGTCATAAGCCTTCTCAAAGTCCACCTTAAAGATCAAGCACTCTTTCCCTGACTTTTTTTCAAAATCTACCACCTTGCTTATCACAAGAGCACCATCTAGGATATTCCTTCCCGGTAAAAAGGCTGATTGGTTAACGGAGATGACCTTACTCAAAACTTTCCTCAATCTTGCAACTAACACCTTTACCAGAATTTTGTACATACAACCAAGAAGAGAGATTGGTCTATATTCGGGCAGCCCCTGTGGGTTTAAACATTTTGGGATCAATGTAAGTAAATAGGATGCGAATCCTTTCGGTAGTTTCGCATTTCTAAAGAACTCTTGTGCCATACCCCACACATCTTCCTTTATTATTCCCCAGAATTTCTTGACAAAATTGAAATTGAAACCATCCGGTCCGGGTGCCTTATTACCGTCACAGCCCTCCACCGCATCCTCCACTTCCTCAAAAGTGACCGACGTTGAAAGAAGAGCAATTTGAGAAGCCTCCAACTGGTTAAAAACTACCCCATCCAGAACTGGTCTAACCCACTCGTCCTCAAAATAAATCTTAGCAAAGTAGTTTTTAACCTCTTTTCTGATTTCCCCAGGATCTTCTACCCAAAGATCATTGGCCTTGAGTGCCACCAACTGATTTTTTCTTCTCCGGGCAGCTATACACGCATGGAAGAATGAAGTATTTGCATCTCCTTTGGCCAACCATTTTTTACGTGACTTTTGCCTAGACAATCTTTCCTCACCCTTCAAATTTTACCACAAAACCGCAAAAAGAGCCCTTCTCTCCTCCAATTATGTTTGTGATAGAACACCTACCTCAACTTTCTCATCCAGTAAACCTATGGAGACCTGCATATTCTTTATTTTGCTTTTAGTATCCCATAACACTCCATGTTCCATTTCCTGATGTTTATTTTCAACAGTTTTAACTTTTCTTTAAGAGCATAAGCTCTCCAACCACAAACTGTATTTGAATACCATGAATCCTCCACTACTTTATTGAGACCCTCATGCTCCAACCAGCAATTGTTGAATCTAAACGGTTTCGGGCCCCACTCTTGGTTCCCGATCTTTAGGACTATAGGACAGTGGTCGGAGACATCCCTCAGCCGAACACACTACAGCCCCCCACCACCCACTTTATTATCCAATCTTCAGACAATAAAAATCGGTCTAATCTACTCATAGCACCACCATCCGAGCTGTACCAAGTAAATTTTCGGCCTAACAAAGGAACATCAACCAGTTTCATATCCGCTACAAATTTCCTGAATTCATCCACTTCTTGTCTAGAGTAGTTGATCCCGATACCCTTCCTTTCATTGGAGGACAAAATGGTTTTGAAGTCACCTACCAAGCACCACAAACCCTCTCCAAATCCCTTTTTTGTCCTGCGTAAATCATCCCACATTTTCCTCTTGCCTGACACAGAGCATGATGAGTATATATTGATCACATAGCACCCGGACTTATTACATCCCCAATCCAAGCAAACCCCAGCAAAGACACACCCTGAGAACGAGAAATTGAAGTTCCCTTCGGTCGCATTCCTAATATAGAGAAAACCACCAGCATTACCTACAGAAGCTTGATGGAACCACATACAGTCAACACCCCCCCAAATCTGTTCACAGACACGCCCTTCAATTGTTTCCATTTTCATTTTCTGAACTACCAAAAAATCTAAGTTTTCTTCCTTAATTAGGGACCTGATTTTCCTTTTTTGATCTCAGCCCCCATACCTCTGATGTTTGTAGATCCAATCCTCATAAGGAACTTTTGACAACCCCGGAAGAGGAAATTATCTTTCGATCCCTTTCCTCCATCTCCTTTATCCTCAGTATTATATCATCTTAATTACCCTTATAATTCACCCCCAACATATTTCCTAATTCCCCTTTTTTTTTTGCTGCACTCAAATACATTTTCTGTAAAATTTGATTGTTGAAATTCAAACTATGGTTGTCGGGAATGGATCTACCTGAAAAACCTTGTTGTTGAGAACTCAGCCTCAGCGACGACGACGAAATATCATCTTCCCCACTCACCACGCACGCATCTGCCAACCTTGAAGAGCAGCTGTGAGCTCTTCTAGACACCTCTTTCCCCAATGACGCTGCTCGGCCCCCCACTCCTGAAAAACACCTGTGGCTTGGAGAATGCGCCAACTCATATTCTTTTCTCGCCGAAAGTTCCTGTGGATCTACCCCCACCTGATTACCCATCGCTTGATTTCTCTCACTAGGAGCCACCTCTGCCTCAAACGGACAAACCAAAGCATTTTGGAGTTTCTTTTTGCCTTTCTTTTTTTTTTCCTCCCCATTTTTCTGTTTTTCTACGCTTACTGGTCCCAACCCAACACCAGGAAGCTCCGAGTTCGTATCATTTACATTTACATAAGATACGACCAACTCCCTATCCAGCCTTACAACTCCATTAGGTGAAGCGGGCCACAAATAAGGCCCAAGAGGAATTTGTGCGTCGGCCTCAGCGTCCACAGTACCATTATGTAAATGGGTCTTAACTTTATCAAGCAAATCCTCATCCACTGGCCCAACCCATGTATTCCTCATAACAACATCCCCCACATCACTTCCATTAATTAAAATTAGACTGGCGCAAGACTGCTCATCCGTCGACCCAACACCACAGAAAGGGACAAGATTGAGATGACCTTGCTGACCTTGCTGCTCTTCCAGAGTCTATGCCACCCTGCTATTTCACCCATCCCCATGCACCGAAAAGCCTCCTCTGCTTTTACAATTTGAATTTGAAAAAAACCCATCCTCTTGACCCGAATCATGTACACCAAAAAGCCCCAGGTCCGAACTCGCCAAGCTACTGTTCACAAAGGAGTTTGAATCTCCTGACAATGGCAAGGAAGACTCAGCGCCCTGGACCACACGATCGGAATCCATGTTAAAGACACTCGACCGAATACGTCCTCCACCACTCCGATCGAATAGATGATCCCTTCTATTTTTACTTGAACGACTCTGTTAATTGCTTGAGAGCATGTGACCGTAGCAAATGCCCTACCTACGTCCAACCGCAATTTCTTCCCCGATCTGTCATCTATATTCACAAACCTCACAACCAAGGAAACAATTGTCTTAAAGGAGTCCTCCCTCCACACATGTATAGGTAGACCAGTGATGATCAGTCAGACAGACCTCTCATTTGCTACCAAATCTTCCCTCCACGGCACTAAGCTTTCGAACCAATTCGGTAGGCAAACAGTATCATCCCCCATCAGACTTTCAATCGCTCCGGCTTCTTTGGGTTGTAACAGCACCATATTTCCACCCATAGGTATTGTGGAAATAGAGAAAGCTCCCTCCATTTGTAGGTTGTTTTGTAAACTTAGCACACTTTTCAGATTGAAGGTTCTTGCTACATAACAACCTTGGAGCCATTTAATGTCCTCCTCATCCACATTGAATTCCAACCCCAACCAACCATTATTTTGAGAAGATTGGTTTATGCCATTCCTTTGTCCCCCGACAACATATGAATTGTTGTTGTTGTTGTTGTTGGCTCCATTTACACCTCCCCTTTAACATCATTCACAAAGGACACCCCAGACTTTACATTATTTCTTCTTACTGTCCTTACCTGTCCTCACGCCGGACCCACCCGTTTCCCATTCGAAATATACCTGTCAAACTTTGGTAGGTTAACTTTTAACCTTTCAGCCCCAATCGTTATGACCTCAAGTTGTCTTTCTAAGCCTTTTGGGTTTTGCACATCCATGAATTTGACGAAACCGAAACGAACTCCCTGCTTATCCCTTCTCGGAGGAATAAACACATCTCTTACTCTTCCCCATCATAGAAATACCTTCCACATTTCTTCCTCCTCAAAATTATCCGAAAAGTTGGAGAAGTAATAAATGTAATCCCCTATCTGACCACCCACTTTCTCCTTATATACTAACCCATACACAAATTCCACCAAATGTTAACACGTATTAAAAATCGTACTCAACAACACTTAATATAGATAAAAATCACGCATCTATATACTCCTTGAAACACATAATTAAAACTAACAGAATGTACCCATTTATACACACATATCCCTCACTGATCTGGAGAAGCTGTAGCTTTTATGTTGTTCACAGTGTGCAGTCAATTTCACTGATGCCAACCAACCTCAAAAATGGATTTAGACCTTGCCCTATGTTTCTTTCACCTTTGGTTGATGTGCAGCCATCGACCAAAAAATCTTGCTTTTGAATTGTTAGAAAAAGATTGTTAGAGTAATATAGGAAAGATTGATAGTTTTGGAAACACTACCTTAAAAGCAAGATTCCAACAGACCTAAGGTGCAATCTGACAATTCGACTTGCTCCCCAAGGTTAATAAACAAACTCCTAAACTTGTGCACTCGAGGTAAAAAACAATGGAGTTTACTTAAATGCAATTGCTCAAAAATAGAAAGTATATATTGTAGGGAAATTTCCAGGACTAAGATTAGAACCTTCTCTATCTCCTTTCTCACCATTATCAAAACATTATATACAAATTCCTGCCAAGGCACCTTAAGACTCACAAAAGACCAATAAAATTAATCATAATGGTATTTGATGGCTTGTATAGTTGCATAAGATATTGCTCTTCAACATAAACTTTTACTATTAAATGTCCATTTAAAACAAGAACAAATCAGTTTTAAAAATAAAGATAATGATTAAAATGTTAAACAACATTTATTAGCAAATTGATAGCATACCACTGTGCCCAAATTCCAAAAAATGTATATTTTTTAGTTATGCTGAATGCGTTAAGGGGTATCACTTGTAATATCTTATTGACCGCAAGGTTGTTGTCAATGTGATATTTGTAGAAAAATGAACTATACCAAGAAAAACTCAAGTTCCATATTGACTAGAAATAATGTCTAATGAGAGCTTATAAGTAATGAGCAATCCTCATCCTAGGAACTAGCTTTTGGGAGTGAGATCCAAGCATATTTAACATGGTATCAGAGCTATCCTAGATTCATTATTGGGTCACCCACCATGTTATCCACGCACCAAGCTCAATAGTGCTAGGCGTGAGGGGATGTATTGGGAAAAATCCAAGTCACATATTGACTATAGATGGTGTCTAATGAGAGCTTATAAGTAATGAGCAATCCTCATATGAACTAGCTTTTGGGAGTGAGATCCAAATATATTCAATACTATAAAGTGAGTACAGAAATGACAACTATGTAAAAGAGACCGCTATGGTTCAAATAGAGTAGTCCTGACTATCTGTATTGCATACGGTTTACTTCTTGAACGATTAGAAACAAAGATTGCTTTTGTTTTTTCATGGTGAACTTGAAAAGGAAATATATATGGTCCAACCAGTAGACTTTAAAGAACAAGGGAAAGAAAACTTGATTCGCAGGCAAATATATGCACGATCTAAAGCAAGCGCTAAAAGATATTGGTATAAGTAATTTGGTTCTTTCATTATTAGCAAGTTCTGACCATTATATATACTACAATCATATGAAAGGACTCTGAAAAATCATGAAGAAAAAGTGAAAAAATATTTTAAAAGGTTTCTTACATGTAATAAATTGATCTCGCCATATTTTATGAAGACCTTCAAGTAAATAAAAAAAATTTAAAGAAAATTAGAGGAAACATAAGTCATAACAAAATTATCATCATATTAATAAGTGTAAAGTATGTAAATATTATAATTTGAATAATGATATTTGAGCACCCAAACTACGATACCATAGGATGTTCCTTTGATTTTTTGATGTATGGTCGAAAACGTGTATACAAAGAAGATGAAAAAGTAAGAGATATAGATAAATATATACGGAGTCCAAATCTTAATGTTCAAATAACACAACTCTATAATTTTGTTGGATTAAAATAGTATGCATTGTCAGTGTAAAAAATTTTACATTTCATCCACTAACATTTTGACATATGTGATTTTATTTTGATAATAGAGAAATAATAATAATAATAATAATAATAATAATAATAATAATAATAATAATTTGTTAAGATATTATTCAGTGCAAAAAAAAAAGTAATTTTTATGTATTGTCAGTGTAAAATATTTTTTCATTACCAAAATATTAGTGAATGTTGATGTAAAACCTTTTTTTTTGTACAAAAAAATTTAAGGTGAGGGGATGGTGCCACAATCCAAGACAGGGAAAACCTTTGGACTCTATAAGTACTTACAAGTGGATTTACATTTACCTCATCCCAATGAGACTAGGACTAGTGGGGGCTCGAACCTGCAACATATCAGATACGGGACCTTGTCATGCTCCACTATACTAACCCCTGAGTTTGGCGTAAAACCTTTTATAATAGCATTGTATTATTATTATTATTTTTGACCGGAGCATTAATGTATTACTTTGTTCAGCATAAAAAGTAAATCAGAATTTTATGGTTAAATTACACTTTTGGTCTCCAAATTGTTTTTCAATGTTCAATTTGGTCCCCAGGTTTTTAAAAAGATCATTTTGGTCCATAAATTCCTAAAACTTATTCAAACGAGTCCTTCCGCCAAGTTGACTAACAGACATGGACGTTGACCCCGTCTGGTCCGTCGGAATTGGGTGCTGCGCACGGTGACTGAGTGGTGGGATGTCGAAACCCTAAAATGGATGTGGGTTATGATGTTCCAGGGTACCCTCGCTGGAAAGGGAGCCACCAACCACGCTCGTGACGGAACCAAAGCAGACAGAGACGCGTGTGATGGTGGTGCACTTGCCAGAGGCGCGGTGGGCGGAAACGGAGAAGACGAGTCCATACTTGAAACGTGACGGCGACCTCCGATCTGGAAGTAGGCGCCGGACGAGTGTGACCGAAAGAATCAAACTGGAATCGCACGACGGCGTCGTTTTCGGAGCACCCTTAACTGAACGACCACACTTCCTCTTCAACAAAGCGCCAGGAACTCCGACGAGCTACGAACATCACGAGCAAGTGCGACAGGAACTCCAACGAGCTGCGATTCTTCCAAATCCCTAACGCCACCATGGCTCGCGACGATTTCCTGCTGCTGCTGAAGTGGAGGTTTTGAATCTCATTCAAACCCTAATTTATGGTCTTTGATGATGCACGCAATGAGTGGACAATGGCGACGGTGAAGGGATGAGGGGAAGTTTGGGGTTGGAGAGGGAGGAAGATGGTTGCGGTGGTTGCCGTTGGCGGACCAGACAGCGGGTGCATTGCCAGAGTGGTGAAGAAGAAGATAAGTAGGGGTCAATGTCCACATCGCCGTTAGTCAACTGACGGAAATGACATTTTTTAATATTTTTAAGGAATTTAGAGACCAAAATAAATATTTTAACAGCTTGAGGATCAAATTGAATATTGAAAAATAATTTGGGGACCAAGATAATAATATAACAGAATTTTATTTATACATTAGGTATTTGCGTGGGGCAACGATAATATGCGAAAAGTGAAATCGGAGACGAAGTGTTTCAGATTTGGATTGAATAATAGAAGCACGTCAACCAGTGGGGTTTGAATGTGAGAATGGCGAGTGAAGTTGAGAAGAAAGCGAGAGAAGCATTCTTCGACGACGACTTCGCTGTCGCCGTTGATCTCTACTCTCAAGCAATCCACTTGGACCCCAATAACGCCGATCTCTTCGCCGACAGGGCCCAAGCCCACATTAAGCTCAACTGCTTCACTGGTCCCTCCTCTCTCTCTCTCTCTTTCTCTTTCTCTTTCATCTATTCACTTTTACCACACGTTCCTAACTTCACTTTCAATACATTTTCCATTGCCAGAAGCGGTTTCCGATGCAAACAGAGCTATCCAATTCAACTCATCTTTGGCAAAGGCCTATCTTCGTAAAGGGTACGTTCTTCTCTTCTCAAATTTTGCAATTCAATTCAGTTTACGCCGCATCGATTGAATCAATGGATATTTATAGGACTGCTTGTATTAAGCTTGAAGAGTATCATACTGCCAAGCTAGCACTAGAAAGTGGTGCTTCTTTTGCACCAAACGATTCAAGATTCACTAAATTGATTGAGGAGTGCGATCAGCATATTGCAGGTTAGTGATTTGTCACACTACTAAGTTCACATTATTGATCTATGTATAGCATAACAAGTGACAAGTAAAAGAAAAAAGATCCTACTTTCTAAAGTTCACATACGCAGGTTGTAATTGCTGCCTATTATGCTTTCTTTTCCTTTCTTTTTTTTTTTTTTTATAATTTAGAAATTTTATGTTTTAGGATTTGTGTTTGGCTTCTTCATATTAATGTTATGTGTTTGTGATGTCTCTTCTTGTGTCAGAGGAATCAAATGGTCTTTCTAGCACCTTATCACCAAACGTGCCCATAACGGCCGTACCTTCAGGAGACGGTTCCTCTTTGTGTGATACAATTGCTGGGACTGCCAAAGAAGCTGAAAGAGACAGTTCGGTATCCCAAATCAGTGAAGCTGCATCAATGAGACCAAAATACAGGTTGTCATTTTTTTTCTTTCTATGCTGCCATTTCCTAACTCATTAAATTTGTTGGAAAAAAGTTAAAATGGTATAATGACTGCCATCTATTCTGTGAGATGATTGTTGTTGTCTTTCTCATTTTTTATTGCCTCATTTTAAAAATATTTTCCTGCAATTTCCCCCCCGAGATGGATGATGCATGAAACAAGGACAATTTGTATGAACACTTGTGATTATATAGTCATATTAATAGGAGTTTTTTTTAAGGTTACAGTTTGTTGATGTGTCCTGTGACTGAAAATTTTCGCTGATTTGTGGTTTGTTTAGTCTGTCTGTCTGTCTCTCTTGTATCTCTGTATAAATCTTTGTATGTATGTTGAAATTGCTACCTCAGCTATCTGGTTACCTGTTGATTAATGCTTGAACAGACATGAATACTACCAGAAGCCAGAAGAAGTTGTTGTCACAATATTTGCAAAAGGAATACCAGCAAAAAATGTAGTCGTTGACTTTGGTGAACAGATTGTACGTTTATATGATGGATGCTTCTTGTCACATTACTCACCCTCCATAACTTTTCAGAAATAGTTTATGTACTAACTTGAAGTGATTTAATATTGCAGCTTAGTGTTACTATTGATGTTCCTGGCCAAGATGCCTATCATTATCAACCTCGATTGTTTGGAAAGGTAATTCATGTTATCAAGAGTTTACTTCTCCGTGCTTGAAAATATATTCAATTTCTTGAGTATCACTTACAATAGACATCATTTTCCAACTGTGCCATGATTTAAGATCTTCTTTATCTGCCTTAGGTTGTATGCTTGCTTCACTATCATGTAGACATTGGATAATAGAATAAATAAAACATTTTTGTATGTGTGGGAATTAACATGCTCACGGCAAGTGTACTGGATGGTGTAAAGTATATAAAACAGTGAGTACCGAGTATTGTTTGCAGGGATTGTATATCAACTAACTCTTCACAAATCAAACAATTATTTAGATGTGTGTTTGGTGCGAAGGGATCTCATCTATCATGTAGACGTTGGATAATAGAAATATAGAATAGATATTACATTTGTGTGTGTGGGAATTAACATGCCCACAGCAAGTGTACTGGATCATGTGAAGTATATAAAACAGTGAGTACCAAGTATTGTTTGGCGTTTGCAGGGATTGTATATCAATTACCATTTCGTAAGTTAAACAACTATTTAGATGTCCATTTGGTGCGAAGGAAGCTCAAAGGCATTAAACAAGCAATTAAAGTAATTAAGGGTCCGTTTGATTCGCAGTACATGAACAACAAAGACAAGATCTGATGACAGACAATGAGAACAAGTGGTTGAGTTACAGCACAACTTTTTGTGATGTATGGTGTTTGTTAGTTGATGCACAGCACAAATGATTTTGTACAGTATGTTGTTTGATATGCTTACGCACTGGACAGAACAACACAAAAATTACTAAAATACCCTTTGTACTATATAATGTTTGATTTATTATTATGAAAAGATACAGAATAAGAATTTTTATTTTTAAAATTAATTTTTATTTATAAATAAATTATTATCATGTTGTCCTCTTACTTATAATTTATTACTAATAATTTGCATATTTTTTCAAGTATTATTTTAATTTTATAACTTTTTTAAAAAATAATTTATAGTAATGCTGATAAATTTTTATGTATATTTTTATAATTACCATATTTTAAATTAATAATTTTAAAACAAAAAAATTAAATTTATAATAATACTGGTAAAATCTTAGTATTTAAATAAATATTAAAATGAAAAAAAATATGCAATGCATGCGCATATGATATTTGCTAGTAGTTAATTATTTCAAACGGACGTGGGTAGGTGGGTAATTGGTATCATGGAAGACGTGGGGGTGAGAGATAGAGAAAATGGATTGAGTTGGCTATTTTTGTCATTTCATATTTATTGTACTTGGGACAACTTTTTGTCCCTTGGTTAAGTGAGTAACAAAATTTTATAATTTTGTTCTGTCCTTCATCTCTTATCTTGTGCTGTCCTATAAACATTTTAAAATCAAACATGGAACAAGTTGTTTTGTTCTGTACTGTCCTTTATTTTACAGCGAATCAAACGGACCCTAAATGTTTTAAGGTTTTCTTTTAAGAATTTGAACAAATGCTAAAATGGCAATTGAGATGGGAAAACAAAGAGTAAAGGGGCTAGGGTTCTGATTTCATTTGATTATGAATCTGGGTACTTCACAGACAAAACACCCCTTAAATTACCCAAGATTTTATTATCCTAGTTCCAGTTTTCCCGTTGAAGATCATATTCCCTAAACTAGTTGAAACTCAATTCCTTGGTGAACCAACCTTGTCTAACCCTATTAACAAGCTTAATTCCTTAGTACAAGTTAATAGCACAAGATTATGAATCTCTATGGAATTTAATCAAGACCACAATTAATGACAAATTGACAACAATTGCAAGAATCAAACCCACATCTCACTATCCCTTGCATAAATATGAGCCAATACAACAATTGAATGGTGATCAAGCATCCAAAAGCATTAAGCATAGCAATTACTACTCAACAAAGGAAAATGTTCATAGAATAACTCAATCAAGGGTGAAAACATTATCATACTTAAATCACATCATCACCCTATCTAAAAGGAATTTAGCTAGTCATGCTAAAATCCGAAAAAACAAAATAAAAAAAGAGGGATAGAAGGACTCCATGAAGATGAGGAACGAGCCAAAAATTTCCTCCTTCCACAAATCCTGGGAACTGCGAAATTAGGTCACAACGTGGTCTTTTGCAGTAGAGGCTGACAAGACCCTCTGCACAATCAGAAATGCATAATTTATGCTTGTCAGCTTTTTAGGCCAGCGCTGGGTGGGTGGGTGGGTGCTGGCTAGGTAGTATCCATTTTGTGGTGCACAGGTGGTACTTGCTGATCTTGGCCTTCAGTGCCTAGCATTGAACAACTAGCGCCCAACTCTAGCTATACAGTTGCTCCTCTGTGCTTTTCTTCTCGTTTTTCAAATTTTCATGCTCGAACCCATCTCTTTATTCACATCCTAAAAAGAAAACATAATAATATTAGTTTATATCTAAAAAGCAATAAATTGAATTTAAAACAACCTAACAATTGTGAATTGAAAGTAAAAGCTAAACTAATAAAACAAGGATAAACATTATCAAAAGGCTACATTTGGAGTAGTAAACCATCCATTTTGACATCAAATATCATATAATATAACAGATTATCAGGAATTTATAGAATATCTTTGTTTATTCCTCTTACTTTTTCTTGCTCCTGTTTTGGAACACTTAAATTATACAATTGAAATGAATTCATTTAGAATGAATTGGTTTGCATTTTGAAAATCCTAAAACTAAGTACATGAACGGATTGTTAAATTAATCATTCCCAACAAGTTTCAAACAAGAATTTATTTGTTATGAAATGATTTTATTTTATTTTTTTACATTCCACACTCTCACTTATGCTGTTAAGCATATAAATCGGTTGAATAAGAAATATATTTCATATATTTATTTATCTTCTCGACTTCTTGATATTAGCAATGCATTTCATTAACCTGCTCTTTTGATGAATTCCTTAATTTTATACATATTTGCATTATTGCATCTGGTGCTATTTTAATTTTAGTATTAGTGTGTCTGGGGTGATTGATAGTCAGGATAGAGCCACTTTATTTTATTTTTTAATGTGAAAATAAGACATGTCTTGTTCCGTGCTTTGACAATATAAATTCTTAAATTCATTTCTACAACAACAACAACAACCAAACCTTATCCCACTAGGTGGGGTCGGTCTTAAATTCATTTCTAGTAACTTAAATTTCTTTTTCTTTCTGCACGAGCAAAACAGATAATACCTGATAAGTGCAGAGTTGAGGTGTTGTCAACCAAAGTTGAAATCCGTCTTGCAAAAGCTGAAGCTATTAATTGGACATCTCTGGAGTATAGCAAGGATATGCTTCCCCAAAAAATAAATATGCTGACAAGTGAGTCGACTATTTATATAGTTCATCCTTTTATACACTATTGGTAGTATGGTTCTATTTACCATGACCTTCGTAACTCCTAATTGAACAAATGAGAAATGAGAAGGTAACATAGCTTGCCATTACTTTCTTGGTGGTGAACTTACTCCCAATGCGTATTTATGCAGTTCAATCTGAAAGGCCTGCGTACCCATCATCAAAGCCGAGGACAAGAGATTGGGATAAGTTGGAAGCTCAAGTGAGAAAAGAGGTTTCCCAGCTATCTCCCTGTTTCTTTTGGGATAATTTAGCCTTAATTATAATTTTGGTCACCTAGTTTCATAAAAGCTCCATTTTATCTGCTAGTTTCAATTTTTACAATGTTACTCTCATGGTTTATAAATAATGCAATTAACTCCGTGTGTTGGTTCATCTGTACATCAGCAAAGCTGGTTGTATGCCAAAACAGTTGGCTAATTGTTGCAGTGTCTTTGTTGATGTGATCATCTTTTAGTGATGCACAATACCTTTCTGACGTTGGATGGTGTGGCACAATTCCATGCCTGACGTTGGATGGTGTGGCACAATTCTGTGCCAGCAAAACTAGAATCCAAATCAATGGCAAGCCAATGGATGGGTAGTGTGTGCATTAGTTTGTAAAATGTAGAACATCAATGTTAAACTTGGAACAAGGGGGACCAAAATCAAATTTTGGTTAAACTAGAGGACCTAAAATTTAGACCAATTTTTTTTTTAATATAAAACAAATGCTACAAGAGTTTGATGCATCAAGAACCAATTGGATGTTTACTTCATCATCTTGTGGAAGATAATACTGCTTAGATAAATATTGACATAATGGTGGTCTGCCTTTTAGGAGAAAGAAGAAAAGCTAGATGGTGATGCTGCTTTGAATAAATTATTCAGTGATATTTACCAAAATGCAGATGAGGACATGAGGAGAGCGATGCGCAAGTCTTTTGTGAGATATTATTCATTCTGTGCTTGCTTTTCAATTTATTCATGTGGTTTCTTTGTAATTATTAACAATTTTTTTGTCCCTTTGCCTTCTTGGACTGTGCCACTTTGCAGTTGGAGTCAAATGGAACAGTGCTATCAACTGACTGGAAAGAAGTGGGATCAAAGAAGGTGGAAAGCAGTCCTCCAGAGGGCATGGAGTTGAAGAAATGGGAGTACTGATTTTAGTGCTTAAATTGTCGTATAAGCTGATGCTTGTATGAGTTCAAATTCATTTAGGCTTTGGTATTTTTATATCCATGTCTCCTCCAAACCCCCTTCCAAAACAGTGAATAAATAAATAAATCTAAAAAAGGGAATGAAATTCTGTAATCCCTTATTCTTGTTATTAATTCTGTGTTTGTGTAAGCTAGATTTTTCTGTGGTGAGATTGACCTAATTTGCATTTGCTTTGGAAGTGGGTTTTATTTTGTTGGCATATGTTGATATGATTACTGTTTAACTAATTCTTAACTGATGATGAAAGCTGGATTTTTAGTTTTTTTATCTTTCTCTGGAGTTATCTGTTGTTTACAGGCAAGATAGGAAATACTGAGCATGAAGATTCGATTAATCTAAGTTGTTACCTGGGTTAAGTTCAAATTTGAGATGTGTGGTATAATGCTCTGCCATTTTGGCATAGACACGCAAGATGTTCATATAAGAACATTTGACTATATTTGATGCCTTCGGTATAAAAGTACAACTGGGATAGTGTATTGTGCTACCATACTCTCAAGATACCAGTGAATGTACAATGGGTTGTGTTTATCATATTCATGCAAGACAAACGAGTATGGATATTATACTCACTCATCTGGCACCGCTGATTTCTAGCAAAAATGATCGACAGCTAGGCTAGGATTTCGTAATGGTAACTTGTTGAACTTATCTAAGTGTATTTCTTCATCTTTATCATTATCATTTTAAATTAGGTTTAATTGTACTTTTGATCCTTCTATTTTATTGTTGGGCGATTTTGGTCCCCCAATTTTGTTCCGCTCGATTTTAGTCCTCACATTTTAAAAATGTGTAATTTTGGTCCATTTTTATGTTAACATCCAATAATTAATGGTGTATCTAAGATGACTTATGATATTCTAAATCGACTTATGCTTTCTAACAAGTTGTGAATGTTGATTTGAAATGTTAATTATTGGATGTTAACATATAGATGAACCAAAATTGCACATTTTTAAAATGTGGGAACTAAAATCAAGCGGGAAAAAATTGGAGGACCAAAATCACCCAAGCATTAAAATAGGGGGATTGAAAGTACAATTAAGCCTTTAAATTTTGATCTGAATAAAATAAGCAATCATACTAATCAAATAACTCCAGTCATGAAATCAAACCCTGTTTCGAAATTGACAACGTGAAGACCAAGACTTGTATGGAATAAATATAAGGATTATTGGTCATATCCAAATCTTTGTTCAAGTATCAAATACAATTCACAACATTATATTGATTAGGTCTCTACTTGTTAACCATTGATAAAATTGACTCCGGAAATGTCTAGAATTGATTCTAGGTCATTTCCGATACTGCAAATCATTCGAGTTGTATTTCAGGGAGCCAGTAATTTTATTTTATGAATCTCTAAAAAATTATAACAATTTCGGGAGAGCAATGGCTTCCCTCTATCAAACTTCCGCCCATGAGGTCAAGCCACATGTAGGTGTAAATTCTAGGTAGGTCTTCCCACTTCCACATGAGATTGGTCACAGCTATGGTTTTTATTTTTTTCTAGGATGGAATGTCGCTGGACTGCTGATAGTGAAAAGCTCTATGTACAAAGTGCTGTGGCAGAAGGGAATTAAGCCTACTCCCTATGTCCCTGTCACCCTCTGATCATTTGACATAACGAGAAATCGTAAAGTGAGCTTCATCGGTGATATTACTGGTGGATTCCTTCACAACTTACATATCTAAATCCACTATTTTAAACAGGGGCACCAAGAGGCAAGAGGAGAGGGAGACCTCGATAAAAGTAATGCCAATTTTGGACTGATTAAAGCCGATTACGTTATGACTTGTGAGTTTGAGATTTTTTGGTTTTTTATGTGTTTCACAAATAATAACTGCGAAGTTTCACCTTCAGGTGCACTCACCCAGGCTTTTAATTTAGCCTTGCGTTGAGTTTTGTTGCAACTTAGACAGGTCAATCATCTTAATCCACTACACCTAAGCAAACATATATATTTTTTAATTCAGTAAGACCCATTTTGGAAGCCAATATAGTAAAATTGTAGACATTTTAAAGTCAAGTCATCGTCGAGAGTTTAACAACCATGGCCTTGAACTTTGATCTCCTTGGGTTGGTCGGGCTGGTTGTGGACCTTGTGGCCTCAAACTTTGAACTGGTTGTGAACCCTGTGGCCTAGAATTTTGAACTGGTTGGGTTGATCTGACTGTTGGTGGATAATGTAGCCTTGAACTTTGAAATGGCTGGGGACCTTGTAGCCTTGAACTTTGATTTTGTGCTGTTGGTGCAATGATTCGCTGCCTAAGATCATCAGAAAGCTCCTTACCATCAAGACTCCCACGCATTCGTGCAATAGGACGCCAGTTCTGCTCTGATTGCAAATTGAATAAATCATCAGTCCTAGAAACTGACTGCGGTGGTCCTCCCACAGCATTAACCCTGGCTTGTTGGTTACTTGCAGTAGCTCCAGCTCGTGAACCACTTTGCTGGATGTGGGACTGTTGGATATTTGATGATCGCATTGGGTGGGTTGCCTGTGGATTCAGTGCTTGTTGCAGGTGTGGATTTCCATAGTCACTGAACAACCCAGTTGCTCTGTATGGGTTTTGCAATTGACTTGGTGCTGGCATATTAAAAGACGACACTCGGTTCTGAGTTCAACGAGAAAGGAAAACACGAAATGTAAAACATCAGTACATGATCCATAAACACAAACTAACGCACATAAAAATGAGATACTTCAATCATTTCCAACTTGATATTTAATGGATGAAACACATTGCAGGCATCGACTACCACAGTATAGAATAAAAAACCAGTTTATAAAGTATAAGGGTCTATTTGGTTTATTTTCAGTTTCCTGTTTTCATTTCCTGATTTCAAAATTAGTTGCAACAAAAATGATTACAAAACTTTTTTTTTATTCTGTTTCTTGTTTCCAAAGATTTGTACAGGAAACAATGAAAACAAATAAAAAGTTGTTTTCAATGTTTCCTGTACAAATATTTGAAAATAAAAAATAGAATTAAAACAATGTGGTAGTTTTATAATTAATTTTGTTGTGATTATTTATAAAAATAGGAAATGAAAACAGGAAACAAGAAAGAAACTAAAGAGGCCCTAAATATTACTGAAAACATTGTCAAAGATTGCAACGAAAATAGGACATACATCTTCTGCAGTTCCTTTACATCTCACATAATTTCATTGGAAAGATAAATTAGTGTTCACTATTTCATTCTCTTGCCAAATCAATTTTCTGACTTCCCACCGACCTCTTTAGATAAAAAAGTTATAACCCCGTAAATCCTAAAATGAATTGTTATGGAACAGCATAATATAGAACAGCAATGTCGTTTGTGGTAGGCAGTGAGTAAACGAAGTCCAGCGGAACTTCCAAGAGGGAAAACTGAGTAATAACTAATAACAGAAAAATAAATCAAACCTGTGTTGCTGAGCGACGCTGCAATGAAGATGAATTTACACCAGAGACCTGAGCCCGAATCATAGGGGATCGAGAAAACTGTTGCTGTCTTTCTGCAGAGGTTGCGTTGGACAAAGACACATGAGGAGTAGCAGTGGAACTGTTGGGTAGCAAGGAATTTAAATTAGTTCTCGAATTTTGCTGTACTCCCAATGCCTGAGGTTGGACTGGGAGGGCCTGAACTGCTGCTGGAGTCCTACTAATATGTCTTGGTATTGATGATGATGACCTTCCATATTCATTAACAGCTGAATTATAGTTCAACTGCAGCTGCATATTATTTGGTGCAGAAAATTGATTATGCATGACAGAGTTATTGTCATGACCGTCAACTTCCTGATTAAATGCAGGAGAAACAGTATCCAGCAGAGTAGGATGCTCAGGGACACCGACTATTGGGGTATCCGTCCTACCATGGGCAAGATAAAGTCCAGACCAAAAGTCATCTTCTATTTGGGCAGCAACATTTTGATTAACACCGGCAGAGTTCATACCCAAGGAAGTTGAATTCAAGGTGACAAATTGATCATGAGCAGATGCCTGGAAAGGTTTTCTATCTGCAGTTTCAAAAGTATCCATTATCTCCATCTGATCGTCATCGTTGGTGAGGTCCAAAACATTGGGAAGTGTACCAAGGGAGTAAGTAGATTCTTGTGGTTCAGTTTGTTCCTTTTCACAATTGTGGGCCTTTTTCTGAATCTTATCCACATTATGATCATTTTCCAAGACTGCCTTCCATGATCCATCAGCATGAACAATCACTTCGGCAACATTCTCACCAACATCTTTCAGGACCTTTATTTTTTAAAAAAATTTTTAGAGGTTTGCTTTTTCTTTCCTTTTAATCCGGTGATACCATAACCAAACTGACTTTAGGGGTGAGAGGATAAAGAAAAAGTAACTCAATTGAAAAATTAAAGAACTAAATTGACTTACCTCAACCATGTTTCGGTCAAGACGAATATCTGCATAGCTGACAGATTGATTGCAATGAGGGCAGCGCCAGGATGGCCTCCTTGAATTTATATTAATGAAGTTGTCAAAATCAAAACACTACAGAAAAGAGAAATACACAACAGAAGCATGTAAGCAAGAGAGGGAGAGACAAGTATTGCACAACTTAATGGTAAGCAACGCAGCATAACCAAACAGCAACCACCCTTATTGGGAAAAACATAAGTCCCACATTGACTAGAGATAGTGTCTAATAAAAACTTATAAGTATTAGGCAATTCTCATCCAATAAGCTAGCTTTTTGGATTGATTTAGGCCCAAAATTTAATAAACATTCTCCAAACTAAGTGTGTTTGGATTAGCTGGAAAAAATTAGATTATTTCAATAATCAATTATTGTGTTAATCGATTATAAATAGAGTCGGATTTATGTTTAGATGTGATTGCTGAAAAGCGATTTTATGATAATTTGTTCCTTTTGTATTGTGGAAAAAAAATCACTTTTATATAACAAATCACAAAAAAAAAGTATGAAATTATTTGTATAGTTTAATAATATTTATTTGGTAGTTAGTTTTATAAGGGTGAAACGGGAAAATGTGATTGATTGCAAAATAATCTAACAAGTAACAACTTTTTTAAATAAGCTTAAACTTATAACTTCTCTAAAATCGTACCCCCCACCCCACCCCCAATAAAAACATTTTTTTAATTTAAAGCTATTTTGGGGCCAGCTGAAAGATAGGACTGTAAGATGAAATTTTTTTATTATCCTTTAAAGACACAAAGTCTTTCCCATAATAACCCCTCCCCAACTGCTCAGCGTCAACTCACTCGCATGACTAAAGTCCATTGACAAATTGCATCAATTCCATTGGCTCTGCGTCATTGCGTCAATTCACCCAATGAAATTAGAATCTTTTTATTTTCTTAAGAAAAGTATATATATGTATTAATAACCGTAGACAAATTATAATCACTCGCATGACTTAAACCAAGGCCTCGCATGATCAAATTGGTTTTATAATTGGCCTTTCAAATCCACAGCATGATCACAATCTTGACTATCTAAGAAAAATTATTTAATAACTTCGCTTTATTTTTTATTGCTTTAACTTTTATATATCATATTTTTATTTTTGTTTAGAATTTACCTCTCAAATTCTCTTTATTATTAAACTGAAATATATATTTTTTATTTAACTTTTGTAAAAAATAACATATTTTCACATGTTTTCCATAATCATGGAAAAATGTTATTTCATTCAATTTTTTATAAATAGAGAAAATTTTGATGACAAGATAAAAAAAAAATCTAATGTTAAAAAAACAAATATTATTCACTTCACCAAATATTATAAACAAATAACTTTATACCATTTTTCGTAATTTACTATGTAAAAGTGATTTTTTTACACCACCCAAACGAAATAGATTATTTTAAATCGCTTTTAAACAAGCATTCCCAAACAAAAACAAATTCTGATTATAATCGATTATTACAATAATCAATTATACAAAAATCGATTATCAGCATAATCTATTTTTTTCCAGCTTTCCCAAACACACTCTTAATTAGATTTGTCAAATATAACAGGTTAAACCAAAACCACCTTTTTTGAAGATTTTTGTACAGATTAAATCTGTACGACACATGCTTGTTCAAATGATGCTAAAACAGGAATCACTCACCTGGAAATGTTTGCATAAACGTCCTTTAACTGGAGTCTTGATACGTGTAAAGCTGTTTTACAAATATGAGACACAAAGGAATATTAGCTTTTATAAAAAAAACAATGTTAAAAGAAGAGAAGGATATTTAAAAAAAAAAGACAAAAAAAAATAAAATTTTAGGATAACTTTTGCCGAGTAAAGCATTCCAGTGAAATTTAGAAAAACAGTGCTAGAAAATAAACATAACACAAGCCCATAGAATAATCATACTTTCAAGATAAAGAAAACTACAAAAGATGAGTTATAATTGTTTAATGATAAACATTGATACTAAAATTACTGGAGTATGTCCTTTACTGCTCATGGAAGGAATGTATGAAGGTCCATGACAGATTAAATATCATCTAAAAATAATACATTTGAGAAGGTCTCCCTTTAAGAATAGAAAAGACTGAGTAACAGGTTGCAGGGTTCTGGAAGACCACATAGTCAAGACAAAAAGAAAAACTTCATAGCAAACACCATTAAGAAAACTGAAATCAAGACAAAGAAAAGCTTCACAAACAACTTGCTCATTTGCAATTACTACCACAAGAAAGTCGCCCCTCTCTCTAAGCTAAGGGGGGGCTTATGAACTCTTCATATTTTAGATTTATTTTACATACTAAATAGTCAGATTAAGCAATTTGAGTAAGACAGTGTTAGATATTGTTAGTTAAATAGTTAGTTAATTGGTAAGTGGGGTTAGTTAGGAAGTTAGTTAAGGGAATAAGGCATGTTGCCTATAAATAGAAGAGTAGAGGTTGAGAGGGGGTGATCTTGTATTTTGGGAATAGTTGGGGCCTTTGGGCATTGGGAGAGTCTAGAGTCTCTCGAATACTCTAGGAATACATTCTGTAAAAGGGGTTTTCCCTAGTTTCTCGAATACTCAAGGAACCAACTGATATTACTATAGAAACTAGGGAAAACCCCCTCTACAGAATGTATTCCTAGAGTATTCAAGAGACTCTAGACTCTCCCAATGACCGCAACTCTTCCCAAAATACAAGATCTCCCCCTCTCAACCTCTACTCTTCTATTTATAGGCAACATGCCTTATTCCCTTAACTAACTTCCTAACCAACCCCAAGGTGAATGACAAATGGTCTTTAAGACCAATTTTCCTGGGTCCCACTGCTTGAAACAAGAGGATCCAACTGCTGCTGTTGTATGAAGCTGTCCACCAGGGTCCCATGGTTGCTTTTGTTTAATTTCCATGGAAAAAATCAATGTCTCCTGATTATCTTCCTTCTGGACCAATTCAGTTTTGGGTTGTAGCCCAACAATGAAGGAACTTTTCCCATAGGGCAGGCCTTGGCCCAATAGGTCAAAAAAGGAGCTCCCGATGCAAAATCTTGAATCTTGCTGTGCCCAACTATTATGGACATCTCGGGCCAGGCCCATTAGGTCAAACTGGAGGCTCACTTTGCGAATTTCCAATTTTGTCCCTCGGCATTCTCCTCTTTCACCCGCGTGACCAGCCCGTAACCTTCATCTCTTCTAGCTTCTCGAGAACGGCATGCCTCCCCTGCGTTCAGCCATAGCAGCTCAGTGGAGAACTTCCTATCGACCGCCACATGAGGGTCTCGGTCCGGCGGTTAGGGCGGTGGCTTGACCATACGGTTATCATCATCGGCAGTTGTTCCCCTCTTCTCGTCGATGGCGCAGCTGGATGGGGTTTGTTGTTTGGCCACCATCTCTTTCCGTCGCGGAGTCACTCTGGTATCGTCATCCCCCGTATGAGGATCCCGGTTCGATGGTTCCGACGGTGGCGTCAGTTCCGTCGGCGGCGTGACAGGAAGTGTGCCATCCGCGGTCTCTCCCCTCTTGTTCCCGATCTCCTTCTCTTCGTCATCAGCCACCTTAGGAAGATCCCGGTACGATGGCTTCGGTGGCGGTGGTGGGTGGTCAACCCCTTCAAGATCCACCCCTCGATTTGCACCGCTTTTTCCTGTTTCCATTCTTCCGGTTTCGACGTCGTGACCTCTATTTCGATGCCCTCACCCACACAACAATCATTAAGGCTACGACTTCTGCCCTCCAAAGAAGAACCCATTTCCACTTTGCTCCCCTGTCCCATCTTCGGTTTCATGCTCGTTGGCTTCTCCCACTCGTTCTTTTTCTTTATCAGTTTCTGACCCCAACTCATCAAGAATTTGCTGGGACTGCGGTGGCTTCTCACTCCTTGTACCGTAATCTTCTTGGAGATCCTCCTCCTTCCTAGTTATCCAGCCAAATCTGATTTTTGGAATTTCTGGTTCTTGGATGCATCACCCGAGAACAACGGAATTTTGAGTTTCCGCCATTTGTCTCCTCTCCGCCTCGACTTCTCTCCACCCATCGTACGATCATTGTCCTTGGTCTTGCTACCACCAGAGTTATGATGGTGATGACCCTTATTCCACGATTTCCGATCAAGAATTTGTAGAATCTCACTGATCAGCCTCTGATTTTCCGCCATACCCTCTTCATGAATCCGCCTCAATTCATCCCAGCTTTTACTCCAGTCATCAAACTCGTGTTCAGGCGTTTCTATTCTTGCTTCCATTCTTCGCATTTGGACCATGAACCCGGCCCAGAAAAGAGCTCTGATACCAGTTGATAGGAACCAACTGTTATTACTACTGAAAATACGGTAAATCCCTTACAAAATGTGTATTCCTAGAGTATTTGAGAGACTCTAGACTCTCCCAATGTCCAAAGGCCCCAACTATTCCCAAAATACAAGATCTCCCCCTCTCAACCTCTACTCTTCTATTTATTGGCAACATGCCTTATTCCCTTAACTAACTTCCTAACTAACCCCACTGTTGATATTGTTTTAATTGTTTTTGATATGTTGATGATATAGATATTTTGTTTCCTAGTTTATCATATATCTGTTGTAAATAGGAGATATACTCAATCCCTAAAATCAAGGGATTTGATACTTCACTATGTAATTTCTTGTTCTATAAATTCACAGAAGTTGAGAGGGTTTCTCTCAAGCTATTCAGAGCTAGGTTCAATCTGGTCATGAACCTGGTCAAGAAACAGCTCTCCGATGCACATTTTCCGGCGACCATCTCTGGCGATTATCTCCGATCACCAAAGTAAGGTGACCGAACATCTCAGAAACGGCCGGCGATCGTTTTCCGTGAAGACCCATCTCCGTACGCCGCCGCACGCGCCCTCACGCGCCTCCAACGTCCGCTGCTTCGCCGAGCGAGTGAGATCCACGCGCCGCCCTCCACGCGTCCGTTCGTCCTCCGGCTTCTTCCGATCGCTTTTCCGACGTCCTCTACCTCTGTTTGGAGGGTCAAAAGTGAACTGTGGTCAGTTTGGCCTTTTCCCCTCTCATCATGTCCTCTGATTCGTCCCCTAACGCCACTGTTTCGACCGCTGTTGAATCTAGTGCTGGTACTGGGTCTACAGGGAAGGGTCTCATCTCTTTTGCCTTCTCTGGAAGTCCCATTATCACATCGGAAAAACTCAATGGCAAGAATTTTGTGGATTGGTACAATGCGGTTGAAGTTTGGTTTTTAGGTCAAGGGCTTTATGAACATCTCACCAAGAAGGAAGCAGAGATTGATGAGAAAATTCGTGATGAATGGAAAAGGGCAGATTATCAATTGGTCTCTCTTTTAGGGCAGTCTATTGATCCGAAGCTGATGGCACACTTTCGCCCGTACAAAACTTGTTATGAAATATGGAAGAAAGCCCAAAATGTCTATTCCAATGACCTACAACGCCTCTATGCCTCTATCCACAATTTGGCCACTCTTCAGATGACAGATCATGACCTTCCCTCTTATCTGAATAAAGCACAGTCCGTTATTGATGACATTAAGCGCATTATAACAGGTGATGATCTTACGAAGGTACTAGCAAAAATTGATAATATGTATAGTGTCTTTGTTCTTCATGGTTTACATAAGGACTTTGAATCTGTCCGGAATCAAGCTCTAACTAATCCTAACATCCCCACGGTGGAGGAGCTCATTGATCGTCTTCTACGAGTTCCGTCACCAGTGGAGACATTCGAGATTCGCTCCCAGACAGCTTCCGAGTCCTCAGCCTTTGTTTCGAATTCGGCACACCGTGGAGGACGAGGTCGTGGGCGTGGTGGAAGAGGTGGTCGTGGTAGAGGTGATCGTTCTCAGTGCTCTTATTGCAAGCGCGTGGGTCATACCCAATGTTATTCTTTGCATGGTTTCCCGGAAAAATCAGTCAATGTCACGCATTCCGACGATCAGAAATTTGAGATTGGGTATGATAATCAGAAAAGTGGCAGTCAGAATAGTTTTTCAGTTGATGAATATAAGGAGTACCTTCAGCTTAAAGCAGCCCAACAAGCCTCATCTTCAGCAACTATAGCCCATACTGGTAATTCTACGGTTTGTTTCTCTCATTCATCTCCTGTTGGTTCCTGGATTTTGGATTCTGGTGCTTCTGACCATATAACCGGTAATTCCTCTCTCTTTTCTACTTTATCTTCTACCAAAACACCACACCACATCACCCTTGCTAATGGCTCTAAAACACAAGCTACTGCTATTGGTCAAGCCTCACCTCTTTCCTCTCTGTCTTTAAATTCAGTCTTATTTATACCTGGATGTCCTTTTAATTTAATTTCTATCAGTCAACTTACTCGATTTCTTAATTGTTCCATAACCTTCACTTCTACTTCCTTTTCTATCCAGGACCGGAGTACGGGGAAGATGATTGGAGCAGGATCTGAGTCACGCGGTCTCTACTACTTACAACCTCCATCCTCCACAATATGTGCTGCCACAGAGTCGTCCAATCTTCTTCATCGTCGTTTGGGTCACCCGAGTTTGAATAAATTAAAGAAAATGGTCCCTCATTTCTCTAACCTACAGTCATTGGAGTGTGAGGCATGTCAGCTTGGAAAACATGTTCGGGCATCCTTTCCAAGCAAGGTTATAGGTCGTACAGAGTCTCCTTTTAGTCTTGTTCATTCTGATGTTTGGGGTCCTAGTTGTATTTCTTCTGTCTTAGGATATAGGTACTTCGTTACTTTCATTGATGATTTTTCTCGTTGTACTTGGTTATTTTTAATGAAAGAACGTTCTGAGTTATTTACTATTTTTCAAAAATTTTGTGCTGAAATACACAATCAATTTGGACAAACTATTCGTATCTTACGCAGTGATAATGCCAAAGAGTATTTTTCTGCCCGTTCTAATGCTTTTATGGCATCTCATGGTATAGTTCATCAATCGAGTTGTCCTCACACACCTCAACAAAATGGTGTGGCTGAGCGTAAACATCGTCATATCATTGAAACAGCTCGTACTCTCCTATTACATTCCAATGTTCCTGTGAAATTTTGGAGTGATGCTGTTCTCACTGCAGGTTATTTAATAAATCGAATGCCATCTTCTGTTCTCAATAACCAGGTTCCTCACTCTATTCGATATCCTCAGGCACCCCTTTATATTGTTCCCCCTCGTGTTTTTGGCTCCACTTGTTTTGTCCACAATGTTGCTCCAGGTCTTGACAAACTTGCTGCACGTGCCATTAAGTGTGTCTTTCTCGGTTATTCTCGGGTTCAAAAAGGGTACAGGTGTTATTCTCCTTCAACAAATCGCACTTATATCTCTGCTGATGTCACCTTTTTTGAGGATACACCATACTTTGCCTCACAGGTCCTGTCGGAGTATGTTTCTCAAGTCCAATGTTATCGATGGCGGATGGCGGAACATAGCGGAAGGCTAAAAATCTGCCATTTCAAGCCACCATGGCACCGCCATCCTTCACAAATTGGCCATAGCGGTTGGGCAAAAATCCGCGACCGCAATCCGCCATGGCGCCGCCATGGCCGCTATTTGATAACACTGCTCAAGTCTTGCCTATTCTAGTCTTTGATTCTCCCGTTTTCAGTCCGCCTGTTTCGCATATATCAGAGGCTGTCCCTGCTGCTCCTAAGTACCCTACCGAGCCATTTCGTCTCACTTACCACCGTCGTCCTCGTCCAACGACTCTGGAGGCTGCACCCGTTGTGGACACCAGTGACTCACCTCCTACTCCTTCGTCTCCATCGATTCCGGTCCAACCTGAGCCTTCCGCTGATCTTCCATTGCTCTTCGCAAAGGTACTCGTTCTTCCCGCAATCCTCATCCTATTTATAATTTTTTGAGTTACCACCGTTTATCTTCCACCCATTGTGCCTTTGAATCTGCTTTGTCGTCCATTTCTATTCCTAAAACTGTTCAGGAAGCACTATCCCATCCAGGATGGCGACAGGCTATGATTGATGAGATGGCAGCCTTGGAATCTAACCATACTTGGGCTCTTGTTCCCTCTCCTCCTGGGAAGTCTACTATTGGTTGCCGTTGGGTCTTTACTGTCAAAGTTGGTCCCGATGGGGCAGTGGATCGCTTGAAGGCCCGTCTTGTGGCTAAAGGATATACTCAGATTTATGGTCTTGACTATGGCGATACTTTTTCCCTTGTTGCCAAAATGGCCTCGGTTCGTCTCTTTCTATCCATGGCTGCTACTTCTTGTTGGCCTTTATATCAGCTGGACATTAAAAATGCGTTTTTACATGGTGAGTTGGAGGAGGAAATTTATATGGAGCAACCACCTGGGTTTATTGCTCAGGGGGGGTCAGGTCTTGTTTGTAAACTTCAGAAGTCATTGTACGGGTTGAAATAGTCTCCTCGAGCCTGGTTTGGGAGGTTTAGTAAAGTCATACAGCAGTTTGGCATGATTCGTAGCGAGGTCGATCACTCTGTGTTCTATAAACATTTACCGTCTAAAAAGGTCATTTATCTTGTGGTCTCTGTAGATGATACTGTAATTACAGGTGATGATCATGAAGGAATCACTAGACTAAAACAACATCTGTTTCGGCATCTCCAAACTAAAGATTTGGGCAGGTTGCGGTATTTCCTCGGTATTGAGGTTGCTCAGTCAAGGGCAGGTATTTCCATTTGTCAAAGGAAGTATGCACTTGATATTTTGGAAGAAACTGGGATGCTGAATTGTAAGCCGGTGGATACTCCTCTGGATCCGAATGTTAAGCTTATGGCAAATCAGGGGGAGCCATACTCAGACCCAGGCAGATATCGAAGATTAGTGGGAAAGTTGAACTATCTCACTATGACTAGACCAGATATAGCCTTTGCCGTCAGCGTTGTTAGTCAGTTTCTCAACTCCCCTTGTGATAGTCATTGGGATGCAGTTACTCGTATTTTAAGGTATATTAAAGGATCTCCTGGAAAAGGGCTAACATATGAGAACAGAGGTCATACAAACATTGTTGCCTATACATATGCAGACTGGGCGGGATCTCCGAGTGATAGGAGGTCAACATCTGGATATTGTGTTTTCATTGGAGGCAATCTCATCTCTTGGAAGAGTAAGAAGCAAAGTGTAGTTGCAAGATCGAGTGCAGAAGCAGAATATCGAGCCATGGCTCTCACTACATGTGAACTTATATGGTTAAAACACCTACTTCAAGAGTTAAAGTTTTGTGAGATGGGTCCTATGCAACTGATTTGTGATAATCAAGCAGCCTTGCACATTGCTTCTAATCCCGTCTTTCATGAACGGACTAAACATATAGAGATCGATTGTCATTTCACTCGAGACAAGATTCTTTCAAAGGAGATTAGTACTTCATTTGTCAACTCTAGTGATCAACTTGCAGATGTTTTCACCAAGTCCCTACGGGGTTCACGAATAAATTACATATGTAACAAGCTTGGTGCTTATGACATCTATGCACCAGCTTGAGGGGGAGTGTTGATATTGTTTTAATTGTTTTTGATATGTTGATGATATGGATGATTTTGTTTCCTAGTTTATCATATATCTGTTGTAAATAGGAGATATACTCAATCCCTAAAATCAAGGGATTTGATACTTTACTATGTAATTTCTTGTTCTATAAATTCACAAAACTGAGAGGGTTTCTCTCAAGCTATTCAGCAATCACAAGTCCCACTAACCAATTAACTAACTACTTAACTAACAATATCTATCAGACGGCTGCATGATCATGGTTCATTTACATCTAACTGTACTCCAGAAGGGAAAGGCATGAAGAAAGGTGAACATCAACCAGAAGAAGAAATAGGACATGAGTTCCCTTAAGGTTTTATTTTTATATAAGAAGAAATTGATTAAGATGAAGAGAAAGAATTAAAAACAAAAAACAAACATGGAAAGAGAAAATCATAGTAACAAAGCTTCTCAATCCCTCAACATATAAGAGAAACACCATAAAAAGGTCGTGAGCTTTGCACCAAATAGATGGCAATCATATAATATTGAAATTACAAAAAATAGCAGAGAGAATAAACTACGATAATTAAGGATAGAAAACAACAATAATCAAAGCCTTTTCCCAAATCCCACTAGGCAGGGCTGGCTACGTGATCAAATGATGCCACTGTGTTACTGCACAATCCTGAAATAATTACTTTCCTATGAAATACGGAAACTAAGTAATCTTATCCTAATTGCATATCTTTCCTAGTTACTGTACGATCTTCAAATAATTACAATTTAAATCATATTTTATAAAATAAAATCATAACCTAAAGACGTATTCTAATGTTCCAACATCGAGTTTAATCTTAAAAGGGGAGTGGTTTTACATTTTGGAGTCAGTTCATATCTTTGGACTTGGCTTGATGAGTTAATGGATTAAGCAAAGTAAGTAAGTAAATAAATAAATAAATAAATAAATAAATAAATAAGTAGTTACATGTGAGAAAAATTCTTTAAAAATGATCAAAATGGTAAAAAATAGACTGAAACAGTAATAATTGAAAAAAAAATGGACTAGTCAAATAACTAGCAAAAAAAAAACAACTCAATATGATGAATATGTGTGTGTGTGTGTTTGAATTTTATTTGGTCTAATTGAAGGTGGACTTGTTTTTTGCATGACTATGTATTTTAGCTGTTTATTGCCTTTTCGAGTGAATATTAGTTACTTGCTTAATTTAATTTCTTCATGTGATTAGTGCTTGTTAGAGTCTAATCAGCTACAAACAACCCACCTTAGGTTTACAAGGGGGTGTGTTGGAGTGTAATAGATAATGCTGTAACTGCATGTTGCAGATTAGATCCTGCTGACTCAGCAGATTCGGTTAGCAGTTGGTTAGTAGGTAGTTAGGCCTATATATCATGACAGTAATGAATCTAGACAGAAAATTAGAATATCAGAATTCAGTTCTCTACTCTCTCTACTCTCTCTCTCTCTCTTCTCTCTATCTTCAACATGGTTTCAAAGCTTGAACAGTTCGACCATGGCTTCCAATACTAAGATGGAGCACCACTGCCACCTCTTCCACCAGAGCGATCACCAGTGACCTTGGGAGATGCAGGATCAGCATCTCTTCATCTGGACGCTGAACTCCATTTCCGGCTCAATTCACACCAGAGTTGTTGGTTGGTCTCATTTGTGGCAACTTGGGGATGAGCTCCACTCCTACTTCAACTCCCAAACAAAGGCCAGATGCACGCAGATGTGGTCAGAGCTCCGTCACATGGTCAAAGGAGACAGAATAATTTTTGAGTATTTGCTTCTAATCAAGGCCACCATTGATGCATTGATCTCAATTGGCAATCCAATTACATTTCGGGAGCACCTTCATGCTATTCTTTAAGGTCTCCCTTAGGAATATCATATTCTGTTTCCTACAATTGAGAGCAGAATCGAGCCCTACTCAATTGCAGAAATTGAAGCTCTCTTACTGTTCCATGAATCTCGGTTGGAGAGAGCCTAGACTAAGACAGATGCCTTTTCCATCAATCTTACCCACACTGCAACCTCCACGCCAACTCCAAATCAGGTAACTCATCCTTTTACTCAGTCACATACCAATTCCTTTTCTGGTCAAGGCAATTTTCCCCAGTCTAATACCAATTTCGCCTCTGGTTCTGGTTACCGAGATTCAAGAGGAGGAAGACTTGGATATAGAGGTCAAGGAAGTGGAGGCAGGTTTGGTAATAGAGGTGGTTTTGGCCTCTCCTGTCAGATCTGTCACAGAAATAGACACGATGCTCTCAACTGCTACCAACGATTTGATGCTACCTATACCTCTCAAAATGGCAATCCTTACAGTTATGGCAGAGGTCAGGGATTCCACTCCAGATCTACCTATCCAAACTCTTCTGCACAATTTCAACAGACTCCATTTCCTGCACCTCCTCCTTCAATATAACAGCCCTCACAATTCCCTACTCAGCCATCACCACTACGTTTACCTTGGTAAGCTCATGCAGCGCATCAACAGAATGGTGGACAGATCAGTGGCAGTTAATGGTCCAATGACTACAGTAGCATCCAATTGAGCAAATTCAGGTCATGACAGTGTTTGGTATCCTGATAGTGGAGGTAAACATCATGTAACCTCTGATGATGCACATCTAACTCAATCGGCAGCTTCTTGTGGCTTTGATCAAAATACATACATGGGTAATGGTCAGAGCCTTCAAATTAAATCTATTGGTTCTACATTTGCTCCCTCACCCTATGATAGCACTTTCACTTTTACACTCTATTAGAGTATACTAGGGTATATTACAATATGTAACAGTGCACTGTAGTTACAGTGCACTGCAATGTCAGTTACACAATCAGTTGCACATACCTTGTATAAATAAGGCATACACTGTAAAGATTCAGTTAACAATAATATCATTCAAGAATTACAGTTTCAATTCTGTTTCTCTTTCTCTTTCCTTTTCTGTTTTTCTATCAACTCTATTATAGTATCCAGAGCTTAAGGTTTGATCATGGCCGAAGCTCCTCTGCCGCCACCGGCTCCGGCGGTTCCACCGCCCAATCTCTCAGTCATCGTCACGTCAAAGCTGAACGACAAGAACTTTCTTGTTTGGAAACAACACGTTGAGGCAGTCATCAAGTCCAATCGCCTCGAACGCTTCATCTTTTGTCCCCAAGTCCCCACTTGCTATCACACAGAGGCAGATCACACGCTCGACACTGTGAGCCCAGAGTATCTCGCTTGGGAGCAACAAGATCAACACCTCTTTTCTTGGTTGCTTACGACGCTGTCAGACTCGGTTCTTCCTCGAGTAGTTGGTTGCGTTCATTCCTTCCAGATTTGGGACGAAGTGCATGCGCACTTCAATTCGCATACCACGGCTCGCAGTCGTCAGCTTCGTTCCGAACTCCGTCACACAGTGAAGGGAGGAAGAACGATTTCGGAATATCTACTGCGTATCAAGGCAATCGTTGACTCACTCATCTCGATTGGTTCTCCAATCACGCATCAGGAGCATTTGGATGTGATTCTTGAAGGGTTATCGGACGAGTATCAACCGATTGTCACTGCCATAGAGAGTCGCCTCGACTCTTACTCGCTCAGTGAGAGTGAATCTGTTCTCACTACTCAAGAATGTCGTCTCGAGCGTGCAAGGCAAAAGACAGTGACCGATTCCCTTTCTGTAAATGTTGCGCAAGGACAGACTTCAACTTCAGCGCCACCACCCCCACCAGAATCTCAGGTAAATCTTTCAGCCTCGAACGCCGCTAATCTTGTTGCCTATCAAGATCCCTCATCGAGTAACCCTAATTTTGGTTTTCGTGGAGGACGTGGTGGACGATACAGCCGTGGCCGTGGCCGTGGTCGTGGTGGACAAAATGGTCTTTTCTGTCATCTTTGTCATAGGTTTGATCCTTCATTTCAGCCAAATCCAAACAACTTTGGTGGCAATGGCTATGGTGGTAATTACAATGGAAATAACAACAGCAACTACACTGGCTATTATCAAGGCAATTTTGGTTACAACAATGGCTTCAATAATGGATATGGTGGTGGTAATTTTGGTGCTCCTTCATATGGTTATAATACACCAAGAGTTCCTTATGCTTCTCCTATGAACTTTCAGCCTAACTACTCTCAGACACCTTCTCTGCCTTGGGCTCCCAGTGGTCCTATTCCACCTTCCCCAGGGTCACAAAATTCAACCACAGGTCCACCTTCACACCAAGGAGCCATGGCTATGGTAGCTGTATCCTCAGGCTTTGATGCAAGAACTTGGTATCCGGATTCGGGTGCCACTCATCACCTCACTGCAGACATGAACAATCTTGGACAGAGGTCTGATTTGTGTGGTGACAATCAAATCTTCATGGGTAATGGCCAAGGTTTACCAATTCTTTCTATTGGTTCAGCATCCTTTCCTTCTCCCTTTAATCCAAATGTCACTCTTTCCATAAAGAATTTACTGCATGTTCCTGCTATCACTAAGAACTTAGTTAGTGTAAGCAAGTTTGCTAGGGATAATTCTGTATATTTTGAGTTTCACCCTAACTCTTGCTATGTGAAATCTCAGGTTGATCATCAGGTTCTTTTAGAAAGGACTGTAGGACCTGATGGACTCTATGTTTTCACCAGTTTTCCAGTTTCTGGGTCATCAACCAAGTCGGCTCTTGCTGCCTCAAGAAGTTTAGACTCTAGTTCACTTCAATGTAATTCTCATTGTATAATTCCTAGTACTCAATTTGCTTCTGATGTAACTTCTCCTTCTTCCTCTGTAAATCCTATTGTACTAAACTCTGTAACAGCGGTGCCATCCACCTATAATGTGTGGCACTGTCGCTTAGGACACCCTAGTGAAGCAATTGTACTTGATATACTCAAACAATGTAATGTTGTGAATATCAATAAAACTCCTCGTGATTTCTGTTCAGCTTGTTGTGTTGGAAAATCTCACAGATTACCCTCTCATTTGTCTACTACTGTTTATAGTAAACCATTTGAACTTATTTTTATTGACTTATGGGGTCCAGCACCTGCACTATCCTTCTCTGGTTTCTCTTATTACATGGCTATAGTTGATGCATGTACTAGGTTCACTTGGTTATACCTACTTAAAAACAAGTCAGAGGCTTTAACCTTGTTCAAACAATTTCAACAAATGGTTTCTGTGCAATTCCAAGCCACTATTAAGGCTATTCAAACTGATTGGGGTGGTGAGCTTCGCCCCTTCAGTAAGTTTTTGGCTGAGTTAGGTATTGTTCATAGAGTAATCTGTCCTCACACTCACCATCAAAATGGTAGTGTTGAGAGGAAGCATAGGCAAATAGTTGACACAGGCCTATCCTTGCTTGCTCAAGCCTCATTGCCTATCAAATTCTGGGACCATGCCTTATCACTGCTGTTTACCTGATTAATAGGCTTCCCACCTCCACTTTACATAACAAAGTACCCTTTACTGCTCTCTACAACAAGGCACCAGATTACAAATTTCTTAAAGTGTTTGGTTGTGCTTGCTTTCCCTGCTTGAGGCCGTACAATGCAAACAAATTGCAGTTTAGGTCAACTGAGTGCACTTTCCTAGGCTATTCAACTTCACATAAAGGGTATAAGTGCTTGTCCTCTGATGGAAGGATCTATATATCTAAGGATGTACTTTTCAATGAATATAAGTTTCCTTACAATCATGGTCATGATTCTTCCTCTTCCAACATTAATTTTCCAACCACCTCACCCTCTCCTAGTGCACCTCTCATTGTTCTGCCTCAAGTGCCTAATCATACTCCTAATGCTCAGCCTGTGTCACCTCCAATCCATTCCCCTAATACTCCACCTTCTCCTCAAAACTCCAGCACACTCTCTCCTCATTCCACTGAGTCAGTTAGTTCTCCTAATACTTCATCTTCTCCTCAAAATTCCAGCACACACTCTCCTCATTTCACTGAGTCTATTAGTCTTACCCTTGCTGAATCTTCTCAGAATAATGATCCTGTTGATGCTGTCCCTCCTTCTTCTACTATAATCACAAATATACACCCTATGCAAACTAGGTCCAAGTCTGGAATTTGCATGTCCAGAACTGTCCCTAGAGTTCTTCTTACACATGCTGAGCCAAATACTGTTAAGGAAGCCTTGTCCATTCCTTGTTGGAAGGCAGCCATGGATGCTGAATACTCTGCACTAATTAAGAACCAGACCTGGACACTAGTTGAGTTGCCTCCAAACAGGCAAGCTATAGGTTGCAAATGGGTTTTCAGGGTGAAAGAAAATCCTGATGGCTCAATCAACAAGTACAAGGCAAGGTTGGTTGCCAAGGGATACCATCAACAACATGGTTGTGACTACACTGAGACCTTTTCACCCGTTGTCAAGCTTGTCACAGTTAGGCTCATTCTCACTATTGCACTCACTCATCAATGGGCTATCCAACAACTTGATGTTAATAATGCCTTTCTTAATGGCTACTTGGAGGAAGAAGTGTACATGCAGCAGCCAACTGGGTTTGAAAATCCTAATAAGAATCTGGTTTGCAAGCTTCAAAAGGCAATTTATGGGCTCAAGCAAGCCCCTAGAGCCTGGTTTGACAGGCTCTCAAACACCCTTGTCACTTTTGGGTTCAAAAAGAGCAAATGCGACCCCTCACTCTTCATCCAATCAGCAGCATCTCATAAGCTGTATGTACTGATTTATGTAGACGATATTATCATTACAGGGACTTCTCCACAGCTGATACAGCAGCTGATCACCAAGCTAAACACAGCCTTCTCCTTGAAACAACTGGGAAATTTGGATTACTTCTTGGGAATAGAGGTCAAGAAGGTTCTCAATGACTCCCTACTTCTCTCTCAAACCAAGTACATCAAGGATCTTTTGCAAAAATCCAAAATGGGAGAAGCCAAGCCCCTGCCCACACCAATGGTTAGCAGCTGCAAGCTGACCAAATATGGGTCTAACTATATGCAAGACCCTTCCCTATACAGATCAGTTGTTGGGGCCTTACAATATGCAACTATTACAAGGCCTGAGATAAGTTTCAGTGTAAATAAAGCCTGTCAATTCCTATCCCAGCCACTAGAGGAACACTGGAAGGCTGTAAAACGAATACTTAGATATTTACAGGGCACCATCACTCATGGCTTGTTACTGCAGCCTGCTGATCCTCACAAACCTCTGCCACTAAGAGCCTTTTGTGATGCAGATTGGGCAGCTGACCCGGATGATCGCAGGTCTGTTTCAGGATCTTGCATCTTTCTTGGGCCAAATATTGTCTCATGGTGGTCAAAGAAACAGCAACTTGTGGCAAGGTCTAGCACGGAGGCAGAATATAGAAGCCTAGCTAACACTGCATCTGAGTTGATCTGGATACAATCTCTGCTCAAAGAGCTGCAGTTTCTCACCACTATACCCGAAATCTTTTGTGACAATTTAAGCACAGTGGCTCTATCTCACAACCCAGTGCTTCATTCTCGCACAAAGCACATGGAATTGGACCTCTTTTTTGTCAGGGAGAAAGTGCTCAACAAGACTTTAGTGGTCACACACATTCCTGGGCAGGATCAGCCTGCTGATCTCCTTACCAAGCCACTGTCACAGCTTAAGTTTGAAGAGTTGCGCAGGAAACGAGTGTTTGACATATATGCATTAGTCAACCCACCTTGAGTTTCAGGGGGGTATATTAGAGTATACTAGGGTATATTACAATATGTAACAGTGCACTGTAGTTACAGTGCACTGCAATGTCAGTTACACAATCAGTTGCACATACCTTGTATAAATAAGGCATACACTGTAAAGATTCAGTTAACAATAATATCATTCAAGAATTACAGTTTCAATTCTGTTTCTCTTTCTCTTTCCTTTTCCTGTTTTTCTATCAACTCTATTACACTCAATAATCTTTTACATGTTTATCCCATTACCAAGAATCTTATTGGCGTTAGTAAATTTTCCAAAGATAATAAGGTGTTCTTTGAATTTCATCCTTACACTTGCTATGTCAAATCTCCAGCTGATAGCAGGGTTCTTTTAGAGGGCACTGTTGGTTCTGAAAGCCTATATGTGTTTCACAAATTCTCTATTGCTGCAAGTCCTACATCAGCAGGTCAAGCAAATGTCACTAGATCACCCCATTGTCTGAGAGTATCTTGCAAGTCTACTTGTAACAAATCTGTTCCATGTAGTCTGTTTCCAATGTAAATTCCTCTTCATCCTGTTTCCCGTTGTACAACTTCTATTACTTCTTGTAATAATAATACCAAAGTGCCCCATTCACACTATGTCTGGCACTGTAGGTTAGGACATATACATGACTCTGTTATCAAGACAATTTTACATAAATGTAGCATCTCCGATTTTAATAAAAATGAACTGGATTTCTGTCTTGCTTGCTGTTTTGGGAAATCTCCACAAGCTTGGTTTGAGAGGCTGACTAAAACACGAGTGCAATTTGGGTTCAGAAGTAGCAAATGTGATCCATCACTCTTCATCCACACTCATTTTGGTCACTGCACGTATGTGTTATTATACGTTGATGACATCATAGTCACAGGCTCATCCTCATAGCTCATCACTGAGCTGATTGGCAAACTAAACACTGCATTTGCTCTAAAACAGCTAGGTGATCTAGAATACTTCCTTGGTGTAGAAGTAACTCGGTTACCTAATGGAGCCTTAGTCCTATCACAAACAAAATACATTCAAGATCTACTCACAAAAGCCAATATGACAAATGCAAAAGGGCTGCCTACACCCATGGTTAGCAACTGCAAACTGACCAAATTTGGTGGAAATTACATGGCCGATCCCTCACAGTGCAGATTAGTCGTAGGAGTAGGAGCACTGCAATATGCTACCATCACAAGACCGAAAATCAGCTTCAGTGTCAGTAAAGTGTGTCAATTCCTGTCATAGCTATTGGATGAGCACTGGAAGACAGTTAAGAGATTCCTAAGGTACCTCAAGGGTCTATTTTGCATGGGCTATTGTTGAAACCAGCTGCTTCAGGGCAACCTTTCACTCTGGAGGCATTTAGTGATGCAGACATTGATGATTAGGCAGTCCACTTCAAGCTAATGTGTGTATTTTGGACCTAACCTAGTGTCTTGGTGGTCTAGAAAGCAACAACTTGTTGCAAGGTCCAACACTGAAGCTGAGTATACAGAAGTTTGGCTGCAACCACTCCTGAGGTTCTATGGATTCAATCTCACTTAAGGAGCAGGTTGATATGAGGAATCCAGTAATTTTTTGTGATAATCTCAGTACAGTGGCCCTATCACATAATCCAGTGTTAAGCACGTGGAGCATGACTTATTCTTTGTCCGAGAGAGAGTCATCAACAAATCACTCTCTGTTTGTCACATTCCAGGACAGGATCAGATAGCAGATCTTTTGACAAAACCACTTGCACAATCCAGATTTGAAGACCTAAGAAGCAAATAAGGTGTTGTGGATCGTTTTTCTGTTGTAAACCCACCTCATGAATATAAGGGGGTGTGCTAGAGTGTAATCAGCTACAAACAACCCACATTAGGCTTATAAGGGGGGTGTTCGAGTGTAATAGATAATGTTGTAACTGCATGTAGCAGATTAGATCCTGCTGACTCAGCAGATTCTGTAAGCAGATTGGTAGTAGGTAGTAGGACTATATATATCACGACTGTAATGAACACAACAACAACAACAACAACAACCAAGCCTTATCGCACTAGGTGGGGTCGGCTACATGGATCAAACAGCGCCATAATATTCTATCATGAATCATGTTTTATAGTGGGCTCTAATGAATCTAGACAGAAAATCAGAATTCAGTTCTCTTTCTCTACTCTCTACTCTCTCTCTCTCTCTCTCTCTCTCTCTCTCTCTCTCTCTCTCTCTCTCTCTACTCTCTACTCTCTCTCTCTCTCCCCCTCTCTCTCTCTCTCTCTCTCTCCCTCTCTCTCTCTCTCCATCTTCAACAATGTTTAAATATTAAAAAAGAAGTAATCAAAATGATGTTTTCCCTTTTAAGTCTATGCATTGACCTACGACACGTTGATTGTATGGTTATGCCAATCTCAAGCATCGCAAGAGTCATATAGGTTTATCATATAACTTTGCCATCTCGAAACCTATGCAAAGATTTATATTAAAAAATACATTTCACAATCAAAATTAACCAACTCACAATCATTTTGTAAAAAACAACATAGCTTTCAATTCCCCATTGCATCAAAGGATGCGTAACAGCAGAATTTTGATTCCATCAAACCACAATTAAATTTTCATAATTTATTTGTTTACTTCTTTTCTATCTTTTAAAAAAGGGGTTAAACAAACATTTGTAAAGGTTATACAAGATTTGCACAATCAACTAAGGGTAATTGTCTTATGGATGAATGTATGGGGGTTCTATTGGATTCAGTTTCCTTACCACCCTTGTGCATAATCAACTCTCGTCTCTCGAATCCGAATATGTTTTCAAAAACCAATTTTCTTATATCAAAAAACTTTTTCCAATGTTTCCCCATTTAAGTAAACCTTGGCGGTGACTCTTTCTTTTCCTTTAATTTACTCAAAGTTCCATTTTTCGACATTCCAGTTGCGATCTATCAGTCGGACAACTGTCTATGATACTGCTATGCACAATCTAATGATGATAAATAAAACTTGCAACGGACTAGAGATGATAAAAGTAGTAAAAGACAAAGCAAAGGAAGCAAGAAAAAAAGGTGATCAGAGAGTGTTATGAACAAAGAATATAGAGCATACCTTATGGGACAATTAAGTGAAATTTGTGACGGTCCCTCGATAATGTCTGAGTCTAATAATATTTTTTATAAAAAAGAATAAGAAAGAATCATGGTCAAGCATTTAACATTCAAAATGGCAGAATGACAACAACGAATAATGAACGGTGGACTAATAAGAATAAGGTATACTTTCTTTTCCAGTGCAGTTTATCCTAAATACCTGAATCAACTGAGGTAACAGCAGGCTGAACAAAATCTTGAAGAACTGGATGGTCAAGCGAGGATGTCACACTCATATAGGCAACAAGTATAACATAATGACCTTCACAATGATAATGGTAACAGTAAGAAAGATACACTGAAAGCTAGGATGATAGGAAAGGAAAGACTATTTTTAATTGCTCACCATTGAACTGGCCTACAGCTTGAAGAAGATTGGTCCCGAATTTAAGCATACCAGTCACGTTAGTTGGCATTTGTGGTCCAGTGTCCTGAAAAACAAAGTGACATAAATGAGAAACTGATGCCATGCCCTTGAAAAAAGTTTAAATTAAATGTTTTAGAATGCAGGTACAAACATACAAACACACCATTAGAACGTTAGTCCTTTTGTCTATTCCTTTTCCATTGAGGAGAAAACTACAGCAGATACAGAAAAAGTCAACCAGCATCAATGTAGAACCCTCCCACAGAATTACTATAAAAAGGTTAAAAGTAACCATACTTCACTTGCTGAGGACTTATGAGGCATGCAGATGTCTCAATGTTATCAGTTTGTGCCACCAATAACCACTGCAAGTTCAAGTATGTGATATTAGTTAGATGAAGAAAAGAAAAAACAAAAAGAAAGAAAAAAGCTATGAAGAGGTTTGTTCAGATAACAAATGAAAAACATTAATCGTAGAAGCTTGCAACTAAAGGTAGAAAAGAAACTAAAATATGCTCAACCTTAGATCAAACAATGAAGCATCACCAATATATTGCATTATAATGGTTGAGGATAAGAAGTGGATCATGCAATCAAATGAAAAAGGATATGAAAAAGAAAGGAGCCAAACCAGTATATTTCTGAATAAACAAGAAAAAGTACAAAGGAATAAATACAAATCCCCATTGTAAATACGGGACAGTAAAGTAAGGCATGCAACATAAATGACCAAGCAGAACTTAGCTCAACTATGTTACACGCCTGGATTATATCGCCTGGTAAGAAATCATTAGGTATTAATCACAATTCACAAAGGATGATGCTATGATAAATTTTTGTATGAAAGAACCATGAAATACTCTCCATTCCAATAGTAGAGGGATTCACAAGTTCTCATTTGCACCAAGTTTTGTAAAGTTCGGATACTTGGAATAAAGCCACACTTAAGTTAATAAGAATATTAAAAATGAACATACACATGTTTATATACAAAAAAGAAAGTAAAAGTTCCGGACTTTTTTTTCGTTGGAGAATAAGTTGAGGACTTTGTCACATGTATTTAAAAAATAAATCAACTCAGCAGATTCTTACAATTTTATCTGTCAGAACCGTAGTCTTTGTAATATGAAAGTCGATGGCAGAAGCTCCATATCCAGGCTGCACAGCAGGTAAAATAATATTAAATATGCTCTCAACATGAAATTAAGACCATATTTGACAGGGCCCAAGGAACCACCTTAGCTTCGACTGACGCAAGTATCTGACCCAATTTCATTCTTGGATGGAACCTGAATGGGAACCCCGTATAGGGAACTTATTACTATTGTATATATCAGATAAAGAGTTCATCTAAATTCAAATGCATTCTTTCTCATAGGCCCTTTGGAATGTCCTAGTTTTTTTATATTTGTATTCAGTAATAGTTGCTAGTTACATACTTACATAGAAACATATAAAATTATAAAGCAAAGTAGTATTGTTTATTTTAAAAATAAAAGAAAAGGTACAAGATAAATATGAAGAGTAAGGCCCAGGTGTCCCTACCTCTCCAGTATTGTCGGTATTGTGGAATCCAAAGAACTAGGTCCAGCATTTACATTCCCCATGCTGCAGTATATCTTTCCCATCTACACTAAGAAAGATGATTATCAGAAGCATACAGATGACAACACACCGCATAGAACAAAAAACCTGACATATAAGCAAACCTCATCAGTAATGGTAAAAAGTTCTTCTGACTCTTTCCTCTGGAACCATCCAATTTTACAGGCATTCTACAATAATAAACAGTGTTGGTAGGAAATTCGCAACTTCATAAATGTTATGGTGCACAATTGCTGGATATTTTTTAGCAAAAGACATTATAAATAAACATAGAAAAGCCGGTATAAATCCAAAGTTATGTCTATTTGGCTATCCATACTGTGATATAGGATAAAAATGTAAAACGTGATATATATGAATAAAAAATCAAAAATTGGAAAGCAATCAGATTCAGATATCTATATAAACTTCATGAATTCAATAGCTTAACACAAAATAATAGTCTAAAATCATTCTTGCCACAATGCAAGAGCATCACGCAGGAGGTTACAATTCCTAAAAAAATCACGAGGTTATACTTGGTTAAGACTAAGTATTTGCCTCAAGATTCAAGACTGATTACTTGTTTTTCTTCCCAAAATACAAAAACAGCAAGTTTTCATAAATAAATTCATAATTAATGGAAATTCAACAAGTTACTAATAGTAGTTAGCAACAACACAAGAAAATGAACTTACCTTTACAGAGATCATCAAAACCATTACAGCTGCTTGTGAGATTTCATCATTCTTTCGTTGACAAATCTGCATGGAAAAGGGAAAGTCAAGGCCTCAAACCAACGAGCATAACAATTAAGAAAATATGACAGAATTCCCCCCCGACCCCCCTTAAAAAAAAAAAAAGGAAAAAAAATAAAAAAGAGGCATCACACAATACAATGGAAATCACCTGTTTCATCAATGTAGGCAGCTCTCGAACTTTGTCTGGAATTTCACCATTGGCAAGTGCATAATCAATACCTCTGAATATCAAAGTAAATTGGTAAGAACAAAAAAGGGAGCAGGACATTTGTAGTATCATCATCAATAAGAAATCAGGGAGTTATAAGGTAGATGGGTTGGTTTAGGGAGCGACACAGGGTTTGGAGCGATAAGAAATCATCAAGAAATATTATTAATAACACTAACATTTGCCTATCCAAAAAAATATTATTAATAAGAAATCATCAAGAAACAAGGACTCCATCCAAACTCCGTATTCACTAAAATTTCAGTGCAAGACCTCGAAACACCAAAACTCAAACATAACCCACTCCGATAGAAGTTCTTCAACTAAAACAAAAGCACATTCCCCATCTAAGAACTGGAATAGGAGTGAGTATAAGAGAAAGTAATATAAAAATAGGAAGTAGAAGTAAATAAACAAGTGAATACCGAGAGAGAGAGAGGCAGAGTTGATAAAATTCATCAGGGTTGTTTCGGTAGCCGAGTTGAACATGCATAGCCAAACGCTCTGCAACCGCGTTGATTCTATACGAGTTTACCAACGACGGCGATCTTGGGTTTCCAGCTCCATCGGACGCCTCTTGCGGTGCCAAGTTCATTCTCCGATATGCTTTGTCTGGATTTCTCGTGTATACGAACCTCTATAAAAATTAAAAATGAATCAGGTTGAATTGAACATGAAATTTCATTAACATAGAGAAGATGTATGTTAAGATAAGTGTAACAATTTTTTTTGAACCTCTATAAAAATAAAAATGAATCACGTTATTATTAAACATGAAATTTCAATTTATTTATTTTTTTGACATGAAAACATGAAATTTCATTAACTGAGAAGAAAAGTATTAAATTTTTTTAACAGACAAAAGGGGCCGAAAAACTAAACCTAAATGGAAATTATACTAGGTAAGGAAGTCTAAGACAAATCATCAAAGACTAGCTTGAAGAGATCTGACGTGAAGCTGTATAAACTCCTAACTCATAAAAAATACTCTTGTGCCAATCAGCACAGCTATTACGACGTGAGAAGTATTAATCAATCCATAATAATACTTTATTATTTAAATAGTGCTTCACAATACAGCGTGACAACGATATAAAAATTATTGTATATATCACTAATATACAATATATTTTTCCACAAAAAAAATATATAATATATTAGATGGGGTGTTTAGATCTAAATCAATTTAAAAAAAATCGACAAAAAGGGCAGAAAAACTAAACCTAAATCGAAATTACACGAGGTAAGAAAGCCTCAGACAAATCATTAAAGGCTAGCTTGGAGAGATCTGATGTCGCCTCGGACACCGCATGAACTCCTAACTCATGAAAAATACTTGTGTGCTAACCAGCGCACCTATTACCTTCCCTAACGACGTGAGAAGTATTGATCAATTCATAAATTAAACACAATATATCAGATAGTGGTATTCAGATCTAAATCAATTTAAAAAAAATTACAAAAGGGGCAAAAAAAAAAATCTAAATTGAAATTACACGAGGTAAGGAAGCCTCAGATAAATCATCAAAGACTACCTTAGAGAGATCCGATGCCGCCTCAGACAACGCATGGCCTCCTAACTCGTGAAAAATACGCCTGTGCCAACTATCGCTCCTATTACCTTCCATACGGACATGAGAAGTATTGATGAGTCCACATATTAATATTTCATTATTTAAATAGTGCTTCCTGTAACATCCGGGTGCCAACGAGGGTGGGGAGTGGTTGTCAGTGCAAGAAGGCACAGACAAGGAGCGCTCCTGACAGGCTTCTAAGCGGAGGGACACATGAATGAATCGATTACACACTTGAATGAGAAGGATCCCGAGACTGTGTAGGTATGGGACTATACAGTTGAGGAAGGCTTACATGAATTGATTAGTACTACCTATACTACTAACAAGATGCATCTTCTTTTTCGGGAGCTCGTCACTTAAGAACTCCACAGTTAAGCGTGCTTGACTTGGAGTAATTTTGGGATGGGTGACTTCCTGGGAAGTTTTCCTAGGAAGCGTGTGAGTGAGGACAAAGCACGCTGAAAAAACCCGTGTTGGTCTGTGGGAACAGTAGTCAATCCATAGAGCAGCCAGGGATGTTACACTTCCCAATTCAGCAAGACAGCGATATAAAAATTATTATATATATCATTAATATACAATATATTAGGTAGGGGTGTTCAGAACTAAATCAATTAAAAAAATGAAAATCCAAAAAAAACGAAAATCGAGGAAAGTCAATTTTCATTGGACTTTTTTGTTATTGAAAATGAATCGGTTCGATTCAACTTTTGGATTTGTTTTTTGAAATCAAACCCAACTAAATCGCATGTATAAAATTTAATACTTATTTATTATACTTTTTATATTATTGCCCTGTTATTTGTTGGTTTTATTTTTTTATAATATTTATGAGTTTGATGTGATATAATTTTTAACTATTTCTAATGTTTCAAACATAAATTTGATATTTGTTAGTTCGTAATGTTTAACTTTTAATATGTTGTTGCACCAAAAAAGAATTAGTTTGTCATATGTTATATGTTGATCGTATTTAGACTTATTTTTTAGTTATTGTCAGTAAAACCGAGTCATCCAATATAATCTAGACCGCTTTAAATCGGATTAGAGTGGTTCGGATTTGATATAGAAATCAATCCAATTCAAATTAAATCGCAACTTTATTTTTTCTATCGAACGACTTTTTGATTCAAAACTGATACAAACTAATCCGTGAACAAAATTGATACTAAATGATGGACCTGTATGATTCATGGTGAAATATTGAGTGAGTGATGCAATTATGTAATGTCTATAAAGACAAATTGCATTTGTAAATTACAAGTAATAATGTAATAAAAAAACTGCTGACATTTTAATAAATTACTAATTAAATTTCATGTATTAAAAAAAGTTAGGTTTTGTTGTTATACGAAGAAACATTTTCAAAATTTAACTTACATCAATAAACTGAAAATGCACCAAAAACTACAATGTTCTTGAAAAAATAGGAAAACAAAATGAGACAGACATAAGAAAATTATACAAAATAAAAACACAAAAATAGTTTGTACTTTGCCTATATTAATTTCAGAAAGATTCCTCTAAAAAATACATTGCCTATATTAATTTCAGAAAGATTCCTCTAAAAAATACATGTGGAAGTGGAGTTAGAAATATGACCACTTTATTGACAACAAGGATTACACGCATGTATATATATATATATATATATATATATATGTTTATATATATATATATATATATATATATATATATATATATATATATATATATATGTTCAATTCCAAATCTTTCGGGTGGTTGTTGGGGTCATCAGATTTTACGACCATGTCGTCCACATAAACCTCCATAATCCTTCCGATTTGTTTTTCGAACACCCTGTCCATGAGCCGTTGGTATGTAGCTCCAGCATTTTTCAGTCCAAATGGCATTACCCGGTAACAATAATTCGAGCCTTCAGTTATGAAAGTTGTTTTCTCCTCATCTGGGGGATACATTTGGATCTGATTGTACCCCGAGTATGCATCCAAAAAACTCAAAATTCTGTACCCGGAGGCACCATCCACCAGTCTATCAATACTCGGCAAAGGATAGGAATCCTTTGGGCAAGCTTTATTCAAACCTGTGTAATCGGTGCACATGCGTCACTTGCCATTTGCTTTTTTGACCAGAACAACGTTGGCCAGCCAAGTAGTGTATTCTACATCTCGAATAAAGTTGGCTTTGACCAACTTCGCTGTTTCTTCTTCCACCACCTTTCTCCTCTCCTCACCAAGTCTTCTCTTCCTTTGGGCTACTGGTTTTACCTCAGGACAGATTGCCAGTTTATGGCATAAGAAATCGGGGTCAATCCCCGGCATATCAGATGTGGTCCAGGCGAACAAATCGGCGTTGCTGCGGAGCACTTCCTTTATTCTCTTTTTTAAATTCGACTCGAGCTGCCCGCCGAGCTTGGTGCACTGATCGGGTTGTGATCCGATCTGGAACTTTTCTAACTCCTCTATGGGTTGTGGACGTTGCTCCTGCATGTCCGTTCTCGGATCCAGTTCAACAGAGTTAACAGAATTCACAGACTTGTCTTTTCCCTGGTCCAGTGTTTCTGCAGGTGTAGGTTTAAGTTTGCTTACATGCAAACTATCAGCGTAGCATTGTCTGGCCATTTTCTGATCAGCCCGGACAGCGACTATGTCTCCCGAGTTGGAAGAGAACTTCATTGTGAGGTGGGGAGTAGAGACCACAGCTCCTAACTCGTTCAGAGAGGGTCTTCCGATCAGGATATTGTACGATGTTACTGCATTAACCAACACGTACCTGACCAGGATAGTCTTGGACGCCTTGCCATCCCCAAAAGTAGTTAGGAGGTCAATGTATCCTCGGGTATCCACCTGTTCCCCAGCAAAGCCGACAAGCTTACTGTCGTATGGCTGAATAGATTTTTCTGGGATCCCGAGCTTTTGAAATGTTGAATAATATAAAATGTCAGCCGAGCTCCCCTGGTCAACAAGAGTTCTTTTGACGGAGAAATTGGCCAACTGCACTGTGATTACCATAGGGTCGTCCTGATTAGGATCCACCCCCCAAGAAGTCTTCGTCAGAAAAGATAATAGGTGGGGAAATCCTCGGGGTTTGCTTGGGATCTAGGAGTTGACAGCCCGGATGGCCCGCAGGTGTTTTCTTCGAGCTGAACTTGTCGTGCCTCCCCCTGCAAATCCACCTGAAATAGTGTTTATCACACCTCGGACAGTATTATCCTCCTCTCGCCTTTCATTCTGGCCTTCCCTGGTCTCTGTTCTTTCATTATTTTGTCGACCGCCGCCCCTTCTCGGGCTTTGGTCACCTCCTCTTCTTCTACTTCTGCCACGCCCCTCGCCATTGTTGTGATTTCTCCGAACAAAATTATTGAGATGGCCATCTTGGACCAACTCTTCAATCTTATCCCGCAGGACCCAGCACTCCTCGGTAGTATGCCCGTAATTACGATGGTACCGACAATGTTTCTGTCGATCAGCATTCTGGGGCGTGTGGCCGCGGTTGGGGAGCTGCAAAAGTTCCGCGTTGTAAACTTCCTCAAACACCCGAGCTCGGTTAGTGTTGAGGGGAGTATAGTGCTCATACTTCGGTCCCCTATGCAATGTGTTTTTGAATTTCGGCTTATCCCCTCCAGCCCTCCTCTTCTCTCTCCCTTCTCTTCTGTCAGAATCATCAGTTCTCTCCCTTTTCTTAGACTCCTCAATCTCCTCCATATTAATGAATCCCGCAGATTTTCTCCTCAACTCATCCATACTGGTTGGTGGCTTCCGAGCTAAGTGTCTGGCGAAAGGGCCAGGCCGTAACCTGGTCAAGATGGTGTGTAGTGCAACATCGGCACTGAAGTTCCGGATGAGGACAGTCTCCTTGCTGAATCTGGCCATGAAATCACGCAGGGACTCATTCTTTTCCTGCCTAAAGTTTACCAACGAAGCCGAGGTTTTTTGATGAGCCCGGCTCGTGGCAAACTGAGCATTGAACTTAGTCATGAATGTGTCAAAGGAGTCAACTGACGCTGGCGGTAGCTGGGTGTACCAGCTCAACGCAGCATCCTTCAGAGTAGTTGGAAAGACCTTACACATGACAGCATCATCGTTGGTAAAGAGGTACATCTGAGTAGTGAAAGCATCTAAGTGATGCTCCGGGTCCGAGGTTCCATCATACCTGTCAATGTTTATGGGTTTGTAGTTGGATGGAAGAGGAACCTCCATGATGGCATCGGTGAAGGGATGTCTAGGCCTCCGCACACTGGCCCTTTCATTAGGCCTATTTGCCGGTAGTGAAAATTCAGGGGCCTGCCTAGGAAATTCCCCCTCGTCTCCTCGGTCAATCTGATGAGACACCCGGGGTTGTTGACCTCCTTCTCTGTGCGTCTTTCTGGACCCTTCGTTCTCGGCTGTCCGGCGCTCTCTCTCGTGAGGAGAGGAGGCGGACCTTTCCCTGCTTTGTTCTCGTTCTCGACGGCTGTTCTGCCGCCGAAACTCCTCATTCTCCTTTCTCAGCATTGCCACTTGTGCGAGGAGTTCTTGGATAATGGGGTTGTCGGTCGTCATAGCCGGGTTTATGGACCGTTCCCCGTTATCTTCGTTGTTAGCATTCTCTGGCTCCTCTCTCCTACAGTTCCCGCTCCTTGTTCTCACCATGGTTTGTGGTATGGGAAAGTTTTGCTTCGATTCCCACAGACGGCGCCAAATGTTTCGTCCAAATATCTCAGATGGGAGATACTCGGCCGGAGAAGGTCTAGTAGGAGTGTTTTGGAATTAGCTTGACAGAATTGGAATTCTGCTCCTACGTATCCACATGGGAATCAAAGCAAACGTAGTTCTAAGTGAGGGGGTTGAGCCCCTATTTATAGATATTTTCAGTGCAACCGTTTGAGTAAGACGGTTATTGAGATCCTATTTGTTAGGATCGGATCATTCTTGCAGTTAGACAATTGATATGGATAAGGCTCCAAGTTATACGGAGAGATATTTGGACCAGCGAGATATTCGGCCCAGTCGGTTGTGACTGGATAGCTCGGGGCCGAGATATCTTCATTTGTGGTCTACTGTGAAATAGGACCGAGTGGTTATCCTCGGGTGTCAAGTGTATCAACAGGTCTTCGGCTTTATGGGAGTTTGGGTCACGGCCCACTTACGAGAATGAGCTCGGTCGTGTTGACAATCATCGGCCTTATATCTTCGGCCAGTACAATATATATATATATATATATATATATATATATATATATATATATATATATATATACATAGTAGTGTAATATACCCGTATAATACACGGGTAAATTTTTCATTAAATCATTTCTTGTTAATAGTTAATAAAAAAAGGATCGTTATTTGAGATAGTAAGACAATGAAGATAGAAAATTGTATTTTGTAGGGGAGACACGGTAAGTGTCTATTTATTATGGATTATAAAAAATGATTTTCATATTTTATAAAAAATATGATCTTATTGCAATGAATAAAAAACGAAAGTTCTGCTAATGCAATCATTAGGAAATTTCGTTTTTACATTAAATAACATTAAAATTTATAAGACTCCAAACCTCAACAAATGCTACTGAATTATGTCTAAAGTGTCAGTTCATACACGGTGAAAGCTTCCGCTAAACCAAGAATAGCCGCAGGGACAATTTTTTTCCTACTGAATTATGACTTAGAAACATAATTTTTAGAAGTTATTGAACAAATAATTCACTCTGCTAAACATCCCAAAACTCATAACATCAGCATAAAGACAACAAATTCAATATCCAAGATAAATTAATACATTGTCAAAAAATAATAATGCAATATCAGTGTGTTTGGAGCACCCTTCTCCTAAAAAAATAAAAGACAAAAAGGTTAACGACAAAAGATTCAGGTTAGAAAACATGTAAAAGAGAGAAGTTGAAGTTCAAAAGATAAAACAATTGATACACTTGGAAACAGATAAACAGTGACATGTCCTGCATTCCGACAATAAAATTATGAGATCATAAAAGAACAAAAACATTAAACATTAAAGATTTAAATCACAATTCAACAAACTGACAAAATGAGGAAGCAACAACACTACCCATCTAGAAAATGGTTAAGCCTAGTTTAAACATAAGCACAATTACAAACAATGTAAGTAGGATTTAAAATAAAAATAATAGCACAGGGAAAAAAAGGAAACAACAAAAAAAAAGTACAGAAAACTCTTTCAGTGATGCTAACTCAATCTACATAGAAATGTTAAGGTCGATTGAAACTATCAGCAACATGTTGCTGATACTCTAAGCTAAGCAAATGAAACACTGGGATAGCTTCCCTCAAACTGCTTGGCTGGTTGAACCTTGGTCTCCACTTTAAATTTGAAATAAGCAAAAATAGGTAAACAATTAGGTTGAAACCCACCTGTGACAAAGTGTTGACCCATTGCTATGTGCAAAAATTATGCCTTCTCATAACAAATAACACAGGATGAAGAATTTTTCGGAACACGCAAAAAACCAATGTGAATTTCAGCTTCTTGATTAGACAATGAAAGCAAGATTACACAATAAATAAATAAACGAACTAAGACATGTTAATTACATGATTAGCTATATGAACAAAACCACTATTGTAATTATTTATTTGCTTTGAAAATATATATAAATCTATAAATATTCTAATTACATAGATTTATTAATTAGCTCAATCATGGGTTCTAACATATATATATATATATATATATAAAGTTCCAGTAAAGAAAAAAAAACATATATGACATATCTATAAAGTAGTATTATTTTCCTCAAACATCTTATAATTATTTATCCCGAAAAAGTTATAAATATCAAAAGTTATTTTATTTGCTTTTAAAATGTAACATTGGAAATAGGTGCCATATATTGGTATGAACTAAAGTCATGATAACAACTTTTATTGATAATAAATTAGGAATATTTGTTTATCATAATTCATGTACAATAATTAATTTTTAGATGCTTTAAATAAATTAATTACATTGAAAATGATTGATAATCTTCAATACCGATGTAAGTAGGAGAAGAAATATTTGATAATTTATAATTTTTCGTTTGATTAAAAAAATTATATAAATATACATTTCTTAAAAATATAAGGTTTTGTCAAATGTCAAAAGAATTTAAATTTTATAGTGATTGACGTGTGTCAAAACGTTTCCACCCACAATTTTTGCTTTTTAATATTTATTTATTTATATAGATATAGATGGAAGAGGAAAAGTCAAGAGTCCAAGAAAGAGAAAAAAGAAAGTTTAGTCAAATACATTACACATTGATGATGATAAAATATCTAATCCTAATAAATATAAGCCTTGCACATGAATCAAACAATAAAGAAAATAAGCAAATTACAATTGCTTAAAAAGTAAGCATTTAATTGATGGACCAAAATCTCCTGTGTCAAATCTTCACTATCTCCTTGTCACACCCAATAACATTTTGTCACCTCATAAAAAATAACACCCAATTTAATTTATCATCTATTTTAAAACTAACGGCGAAGACACATTCCATCCACATTCCACAGTTTGCCCCCAACCGGCCAATGCACTGAAAACCAAATTAACTTGCAAAACCACCCTCATTGCCATCGTCACATCCTAATTCCACCATTCCGTCCTCTGTACCCAAACTAAACCCATAATTTCATTAGAAATCCAACACCTTACAACTATCATCACCGTTTCCGACCTCCAAAGCCCACTGCATCGCTCCTACGTACGCCACCAAATCGCGCTGTCCATCGTGTCGCCGTCTCTCTTCCCTCGAATCAAGATGCAGAACCAATAGTTAGGGAATTGTAAGTGGGACATCTTCATTCTTGCTAACAAAATTCCAGATCCCCTATATTAAACATATTAGATAGAATGCCTTCAAATCACATGCCAAGTTTACTTTCTCGTCACTGTTGTGTTGTGCAAGGTTGTGGAAGAATACTAAGACGGACCAGATAATTAATCTCGTTGAAAACGGAAAAGAAAACGGAGATATGAAAATGGTGTTAAAATGATGTTATTTATTATGTGGTGGCAAAATTTTATTGGCTGTGACAGGGAGACAGAAAAACCGAGACAGAAGATTTTGATGCTTAATTGATATGCACTTATATAAAGATTTTTTACACTGTCAATCAATCAAATTTTGACAAATCATTAAAAATCTGTTCTAAGCATCTTAAAAATCATTTATACCATGAATTCTGATTAATTGACAATGTAAAAAACTTTACACTGACAATACATAACAATTAAACTCTAAAAGTAAAACCAAAAATAATAATTAAATAACCAATAGACAAAAAATAAAAAATAAAACTTTCCAAAAAACATGTCATGCTGCCAGTCAATGTACTACTCAGCCTTTATATTAGTATATATAGATATAGATTTAGGTCAACTATAATCCTGTCTTTGCTCTGGCTTTTACTTTGTAGCATGCCTGCAATTGCAGGTTGGGCATTAAATTTCTGAAAGTAAAGTGACTCAAATGACTCGCACAGTGTTTACAAAAACATGGCGGAATCATGCCCATTATTTGGGAATTTGGATTCAGTGCAGTTTCGGACACTCAATCAGTACAAATATAATGTAAACAACATTGAAACAGGAAACAGATACTTTGATGCTATTCTTATTTATCATAAGGAGATCAAGATGCAACATGGCCCAAAAAAACAGTGTTCTTCGCTCCTCAAATTGCAATCTTGATAGCTCAGACAGCAATAAAGATAGTAATACAGAGATAAGCAATTCTATGCTAACAGTAACTGACTAAACCCAGCATTGTTTGGAGGAAATTTCTTTTCTTGTTTTCAATGTACAAATGTCAAATTATGCTCTCACTCAACATATCAAATGTATGACACATACCTAAATCTGTTCACCAAAGAAAGCCTTGATATATTTGCACAAATTGATACACATACATATAAACCATATTAGAATTACATTTTACGTTATGTCTACTAAATAGTGAATGCCGACCTTCTGCAATCAACTATCCAGTTGCTTTATTTTTAAGAACAATTTTCCAGAATAACCTCCTTTCCTTCCTAACCACCAAGAAGTAATCTCAGTTCATCCTGTAATGAAATAGATATAATCACACACAAACATCTAAAGTATGAAAAAGTATGTCACACCCTAAATATCAAGGTTCATATTGCAAGAGTGCATTTTGGTGTACGCAGCAGAAAGAAAGACAGAAAAGGAGCGTGAAAACTGTGAATTGGGTAGTGGTGCAAAAAATCCAGTTTTAGATGAAGTCAGAAGCTAGACACTAAAACAATATGAATATGAATATGAATGTTTTATGTGGACCACCCTGCTTTAAATGAATATGAATATGAGATCAAAACATACATTTCAAAGTTCAAACATAAAATTTAGCTCAGATTGTGCATATAGAGCGTGGACCATAACACTTCAACATATATAGAGAACACACATTAAATATGTACAGTACACACCTCATGTTAAACAGTCTCATTATTAAATCCTATCAAGCCTTGTGTTGATAATAAGCAAATAAAAACCCATAAAAGTGGTGGGGATAACGTTGTCACGGAACTCTGGAAAAAAGAGATAATATAATAAATTAATTCACAATATATTAAAATTACAGGCACTACTATTGCACCTCACAATTTAAATACATTTTATGATAAAACTTGCAAAATAAAAGAATAACTTGCCAGCTTTTTGAATTGCCATGGTTGATAGCAGAAAAAATAGACTTGGTTTTCAAGATCAGATGTAGACTCTCAGAGGTCAGAATCAAATTTTCCAGAATGATCTACAAAACTACAAAGATAATTTCTCATCACCTTCCTATAACCGGTTGGAGCCTAAAAACCATTTAGAGTTGTTCTTACAATCACAAGTTAGTCAGAATCAAATTTTCCAGAATGATCTACAAAACTACAAAGATAATTTCTCATCACCTTCCTATAACCGGTTGGAGCCTAAAAACCATTTAGAGTTGTTCTTACAATCACAAGTTAGTCAACAGCATGCAGGATTTCTACCGAGAAATGTAGAAAAAATAGACTTAGTTTTCAAGATCAGATGTAGACTCTCAGAGGTCGGAATCAAATTTTCCAGAATGATTTACAAAACTACAAAGATAATTTCTCATCACCTTAATAGAACTTTCAACCTTAATAGACATCTATCAAATCTATTGGAGCAAGAAAAAATAACTCTCATGTTGCCTCTGAATTTGCTCCTGAAATTCATCCAAATTCATCCAAGATTAACCCAACAAAACATGGCACGGAACCATTTAAACCCCTCTTCCAGACATCTTTCTGAAGGCTACTAAATTGATTTTGAGGAAATGCCACCTATGCCCCCTCTACTTCCAATCAAACGAAAATGAGCAAGGCAAATCAATTAGTATGCAATTTCATCAATTACAATGACCAAACAAAAGGAAGTATCGAAAGCATCAAAGGGACCAAAGAATTAAATTAAATAAACAATATCACCACCAATTAAAACATAATTTATGTTCTTTGCTCAATAGACCACACAATGGTGAATGAGTGGAGGTAAAACCGTAAAAGACAACATAGAATTATGATTGAATGCATTAGAGAGAAATATATGGGTAACACCTATTGAGGAAAAAATAATAAAATCTTACCTTAGGTGGTTTGGCCATATGCAAGGGACTTGGAAGCCCATGCTTTAGGATTCATTGCTCCCTGCAAATTACTTCTCTTGCAAGGCTCTTTCAAAGAGCTAAAAGTTTGCCTTATTCGCATCAGATAGACCAAAGGGTGTTCCAGCAAGCTCCCTAATATAGCACTCTGGATAACCTTTCTCCAAGCATGCTGAACACTAATGAGCAGAGCAGGAAAAAAGTAGAGTAGTCTCAGAACCACAAATATAGTGGCCAGAGCCTCCTGCCACAGTAAATTTTCTGGAGATCTAGCCCACGAAAATGGGCAAGTTTCTGGATCAGTGTTACTATGCTTCTCATGAACTGACAGACGCCCAATTTTATCTAGAGATAGTTGATTGAGTGAAGCAATACCAATCCCTACTTTAACAAAGAATTTATTATCAAAATACTATAAAACAGACAGATGCCCAATATTCTCATGAGATAGTTGATCCGGTGAAGCAATACTAATATCCCAACATTAACCATTATTATCTAAATCCAAGAAAAAAATTTATTTTTTACATTAGTATAGATGGCGTGTTGCATCTATATATGACATGAAAAAGATATGCAGCACCAATCTAAAGTACATCCTTTATTTTCATCAAACTATATATTTCAATACATAACAACTAAGGAACAACTATGGACAATCGAGCTGCAACCCTTTTTATTTCCATTTCGCTAAAGGTCATTGACAAAAGAAGCAATGACAAAAGTTCTATTACACTTAAATCAAACAATGAGTAGCAAATATGAAACTTGTATAGGAGCTCACCTAAGAGAAGTAGAAATATTACTTACAATGCAATAAGGATGCAAGAAACACCAAGCAACGATGCTGAGTTCCATACCTGGCACAGAATGGAACTTTACAGAAGTTACTGGAACTCCAGGATTCCATACATCCCACCAAAGCATGGAACCATCCTCATATCCAGAACATACGATACATGACATAATGAGAAGCTAGTCATGCTGAATGCAATTAACATTACAGTTCAAAGAAATCACAAGTTGGAGTATGATCGGTAAATTTCCAGAGACCTAAAGCCAAACAAACCTGATTTTGATGATCATAACAATTAGAAATCATTGCTTTTGTCATTACATTATAAAATTATAACCTACATCAACAACGAAAGATCAGCTGGGAGGATAGAGAAGACAGAAGATCAAGACTATACCCAGCCAAGACATTTAGAAATCCTTGGGATTCAGATGGTAGAAACAATTGAAGTGTCATGCACATCCCTGACAAGAAATGATTGCTTTAGTTTCACAGAGGAGAAAAATATGACCAAAGAATGGGAAATCTAGTAAAGGCTTAACCATTAATTTTAAGCAACAAAATGTAAAAACAAAAGAGAAAAAGATGTCAAAGTACATTAAAATGAAAAAATTAGAACATCAGTAAAAGGTAAGGTGCTTGTCTGTCACTTTCTCTAGTAACAGTGCAAGGTGTAATGGAGAGCCAAATTAAATGATATTATATAAGTACATGATAGCAGTAGCACTGTAACATGAGAAATGAGGGTGCACAAATTGATGGTAGAATGTTGAATCTCAAAAATCATTTAGACCAGAAACAAACATTTGTCTTTGTTGCAAACACTCAAAGAGTTCCTAGGGGTATTTGAGAGGAATTGTACAAATCTTTCAGTTGACTTGAGATCCCAAATTTCAACCTTCAATGAAGATAGAGTTGATGAACATCAGGGTCCATAATTTGGCCATGACAAGAAAGAAGTATATATTTACAAAGACATAGATGATATATATACATTTAGAAAGGTATACCAACCTCAGAAGAGTTCTCCCCTGATAAAGTCACGTACTATAGCCCTTCATGGTGCATATTTTCTGCAATACATTAATACAATGAGGCTTCATCTATCTATCTTCTAAAATATAAAGATCTTACAGTAATATAGAGTAAAAGCATTTGAAGAACAATAAAGATACTCAACATGACAAATTTGGTCCATCATGCCAGCACCTCCAAAGTGCAATAGCATTTGCAGCCTTTTAGAATAAGTTAAAAGAGTCATCAGAAAGGACCTTATTCAAAATGAAATTTAATAAGAAATCCAAAACAAATTTAAAATTTCCATTATTACTTCTGACCCACTAAAATTGTAATAGGGTGTGAGAATTCTGGATAATGTCTACCCATGTTCCTTGATGTATAAAAGAAAATAATAGCTGTAGAAGTAATAATAAATATGTTTAGATTCCTACTTGCAAGCTCAAATGCAGTAATTGTGTCCAAGTTTATGAAGTACTTCCATTGGCAACAAATTTCCTAGAATTAGCCCAGGATATGCATGTTGGTGCTTAGAAAGCAGATAGAGTTGCAAAAGATACCAAAAAAAAAAAACTAATTAGACCATAAGATACAACACAATCATATTCCTATTTTTTTAGAAAGCACCGAAATCATCACAATTCAATGATACTTCACTTTTCTAATATTGTAAAAGAAAAATAGGAATTCCTAATAACGGGATCCAGAATGTCAAAACTGACATGGAAAGTATCAAAAGACTTCAAAAATCATCCATTTTAGATCAATACTCAAAAATGCCTACATGACCATACCTTTGTGTTTATTAGTACCTACCCTACTAAGAATAACTTATTGAATAGCCTACCTCTCTACCACTTCTGGGAACCACCAAGCACCACACAATTCCTATTTGACGAAAGTGATCCACTAAGCTCAGATCACGCATCGACATAAACATATACAAAACATTCAACTTCCAGGTGCAACCCATAACTAATAATCTGTGTTATGAAAACAAAAGCAGGTTGAGTGCAAACCAAAACCTTTTAAAAGAATTTGTATAGAAAAAACTCTTCTTCAGGAAACAACTTGCGAATAAATAGAATTATTAAACTAATATAGATAACTATTTTGCATTGAACAACTTGGACAAAATATTAGAGATGAATGCATGAAAACCTTGTATCAATTTACATCAAATATTACAGCAATGCACTAAATATTAGATTAACATCAAACTTGTATGTAACACAATGAGATTTGTCAATAGAAAAGGAAAATTCCAGTTCTGATATTTGTCAATAAAAAGGGAAATTTATATTCTTAAGCAGACCATCCAAGTACAAATAAATCAAACGAACAAACAGTAGTAATATAAAATGTTGCTCGATATAACATGTTGTTGGCTATAACAGCAAGGCTTATCACAGTGGAAGAACTATCTTATAAAATTACTATGCAATCAGACAATGACAATAGAGAAAGCGTACAACATAACACCGTTTAACAAAAACTACCGAAATTATCAACATTCCAATAGCGTAAATAAATAGTATAGGAACAACACCCAGGAAAAAAAATCGCATGTCTACCTGAAAAATGTGAATATTAATAGGCACAGTTAACGGGCAAGTAACCTTCCTGTTGTAGGTACCAAAATGCACCCTCAACAATGCTCTTTCCATCAGTACTCTGTTGCATCTCTCTAGTTAGTAACCTATCGGTACTTCATTAATTATAATTATAATAAAAAAATAGAGAAACAAATGGGACCCATATTGCAGAAACTATCTGCCACGTGTAATGTACAATAAATTTTACAACCTAACCTTTATATTTGTATAGATCTTCATCTTATAAGTCAAAGAAACTTCTTAATTTGTTTATAAGGATGTATGTAATGGGTTGTTTTAGTTCCTTTTCAGAAGAAAAAAATAATATCAAATGGAACAAAATCAATTGATTGAGTTTATATTACACACTTTTTCTTAGCCAAACTCAAGCCAAACTAAAGTGTGTATAGCTCACAAAAATCACCAAGACAAGTCCAATTCTTGCTGATATCTGACATGGCAGTAGAGCTACTTGAGATCTCTAAGGGATGAAAGAATGCTATGCAAGAACTCTTATTATTACTATAATACTATCAAGTACTTGGATTGCTAGATAATAATAGTGAAATCACCCCGTGTCTAATATTAGTCTCATACATTCACCCAACAACTCCACACCTCTCTACTTGTTAATCACAACATCTATCTATGTACTCGTGTTAACATAAGAAGGGCATCAGAATTTCAACAATTATCACAGCAACAGATGCAACTGCAACATACATAATTGTTGTTTTCGGAAAGAAAATCCTCACATGCAATGATGCAATTTTATTTGACCATGACCATCCCATCATACCCCATGCAATGAGGGGAAAAATTGTTCGGATATTTACTTAGTTGTTCTCCTGTATCGGATGCAAGTAACACTAATGGAATGTCTCAAAAGACAATAATTGAAGAGAAAGAAAAATATGTTTTCCCGCTGTTCTTTCTCTTTAAAAAGTAGCTGAAAAGGCATGTTTTTATGACAACTGAATATGATTAAGTCACTGCAGCAAGTTCAACAATGACAACACAATCACAGCAGGTATTTCCTGAAGAAACTTCGAACTATTTTCACCATCAAAACATTTTGTTCAAAGTTTACCTACCTGTTCCTTTCAAGGGCAACTGTTGTTACCTCTATCCCTTGATCCACTTCTATAATGGCTCAAAATCTATTGCTTTCTAAAATTCAATAGTCAACCAATGTTACTGATGCAACAATAAGACAGAACATAATGACATCTTTTAATCCATGTAGCCAAAATGCATTTACTTCCATTTTACTAAACATAAATCCTAATAATGATATGCACAACTGCCACAACAAAAGCAATTATATATAGAAGAGATATAAAAAAACAACCTTCCCATTCATTAGACAATACAATAACAATATAGTTAATATCTTGGAAATGAACTACAATCTTGCAGCAGCAAAATCTTTTCACTAAATGATGAGTTTGCTTTATGTTCTACAAATAAGCCAAAAACTGTTCAATAAAATAACAAACCTTGATCATTTATGAGAGACAATAGGAAAAGTAAAGTGTAATAAAAAATAACAATGACTCCATAAAAGAAGTCTCTCTCTTCCATTCCCCTTTGTCATAAACAATCTTAAAGCCTCCATTCCCTCTCCCTCCAAACATACCTCCAGGAAATGTTGGAGAAGTTATATCACAACAGAGAACAACATCTAAGGTTAGTGTCAATGTCATTACAAAACTAAAGTATTTCTAAAAAAAATCTGAAAACAATCTTGAAGAATTGAACACGTCTGTTGCTAAAGTAACCCAGATATCAAAGACCATCTAAAGGGCATACATAAGCAAATCAAGAATGAATCACATTATTACCAGCAAATACTTTTTCGGACGTAAATATGACACTTTATAAAAGGACTCAGAGAAATAAAGGGGGTGTATGATCTCCAAGTAAACATTTCTAACAGACTCATAACATAAAAATTGTGTACTTGTGAGTTTAAATAATTGTGTACTTCGAGTTTTCAATAAAAAAAACACAACTCGAGCAACTTGTGTGATTTTATCAGGTAAGAATCATAAGACAAATCAACTTGCTAATAGTTCAAAGGATTAGTGGAAAGATGCATACCTTCTTGTAGTTGTAGTAAGATGCCAAAAGCACTTGACAAAAATAAAGCAACTTGCATCGTGAAATCAAAGATACAAAAATTTCAAAGTCCCAATAAAAGCAAGAAAGAAAATAAGAAGTTTTCAAAATTTTAAGAAAATAAAAGCCAGAGAGAAACTCCCAATACACATATCCAAGTAGTAACAAAGCTATATATGAAATCAAAGAAAACATGCTATATCTATTTCAAGTTCATGTTCTAAAGACAGAGATGTGCACAAATGGAGACAAGCTCCTAATCTTTCTTCTTACCAAAACAAATATGTGTACATGGAACATTAAAAATTAAATAGACATGGAAGATTAAAAAAGGAATAAAAAATACAGCAAAACTGTGTCCACTCTCTCTACATCATATAAAAAATTTAACTCCCTTGAAACAACCATGAGTAAATCTACAGAGGCATACCATAAACATAATTCTAACTTAAGAGAAATCTCTAGAGGGAAAGACACCCATAATTTGCATGAATTCAGTTCCAATTTAATATACAGGAGAATTGAAAAATCATACAATGGCACAAACATATGGCTATTTCACAGTAAGAAGAAAGATTGATTCTTAGAGAGAGCAAACCTTCATCCAATTGAGAGGAACCTAGGAGAAAGAGGTGTCGTCCTCTCCACCGCCACCGTTCGAGCTCGTCATTGGTACTCCTCAGTGTTTGGTGGTCGTCGTCGTTGTTGCCGTTCAGAAACCCACCGCCGCCGCCTTACTCCTTGTTGTCCTCTTTGCCGCCATCGTTCCAGGTTGTCGTTGGTTCTCTTCAGTGCTTGGTGGTCGTCGTCGTAGCTGCCGTTCAGATACTCCTAGTCGTCCTCTCCGCCGCCGTCATTCGAGCTCGTCGTGGGTTCTCCTCAGCGCTTGATGGTCGCCATCCTTGCTACCATTTAGAAACCCACCGCCGTCTCCTTACTCCTCGTCATCCTCTTCGTCGCCGCTATCATCGTCGTCCTTGTTTGCGTGAGAGAATGCCGCTGTCCCTAGGTTGCGTGTGACCACAGAGTGGAGAGAGAAACTGAAATTGGTAAATAACAAATTAAACAAAAGAAAATAAAATAATAATAAAATAATTAAAACTCCCTAATTGGTGGAGAACATGCCAAGTCAGATATACAGTAAAAACAGTTCTTCAATCTTATTATTGTATAGATATAAATCACAAACAACTATTGACAAATAAATTAAAAACATACCTCTAGAAGGTGAATAGGCTTTTCCAGCTGTAATTGAAGTGGATAGTGACGAAAAGGAAGTCTGCAAAAATAAGGTAAATAAGCAATTATATATAGAAACCTGAATTTCAAAATATTAACCATTTAAGTATTAATGAGTTGGTTGTTTCACTTAAAAAATAAGGGTCTATTTGCTTTATTTCTATTTTCATATTTTTATTTTCTATTTTCAGAAATAATTACATGACTGTCATATTGTTTTCATTCTGTTTTCTATTTTCAGAAATTTGTATTTTTTCATTGTTTCCTGTACGAGTTTCTGAAAACAAGAAACAAAATGAAAATAATGTAACAATTTTATAATTATTTATGAAAACAGGAAACTGAAAATAAAGCAAAAAATCCCTAACAGTCTAATTCATTTCCATTGTCTATTTGTCTAAATCCACTTTGTGTACCCTACAAATTTGTTCCCCATGAAAATAAAGTTAACAAGTTGTAAACTACGATCACATGACTACATTTAAGACATAATAGGTGTTGTAATTTCTATGTCTTGCATCTATATCATTTACATGTTGAACTCAAGATTTATTTCACACTTAGGTTTTATAATGAACAACTTACCATGTTCACACATAATTACTGATCAGGAAATGCATTGCCTAATATACTATCATTGAATCTAAGTAAATTTATTAACAATATAGCAAATATTGGTGTTTTAGGCACAATAGACATGAAACCATTTTATATTCCTATATATTCTGTTGGTCCAATGTATGAAAGAATCCAAAGAAGATCCCTCAAACAATATACAAAGACTACACAATATCAAGAAATAAAGTTTCACAACCTAAACCAAATATACCTAATGTAGAAGAAACACTATAGCAAATAACCAGCCAGAACGAAGCGCAAAACAGTAAATAAAAGCACAGCAAACTATGTGATAATCGATTATGCACAGCAGATAATCGACTATTGCAGCATAAAAGAGAAAGGGAAGAAGAGATAGCACACACACAGTTTAGCGTGGTTTAGCCAATGTGGCCTACATCCACGGGAGAGAGCCTCCTCCACTATGAACTTTGATCAATATTACAATAGAGATCCCTTGGATCTTCACTCAACCATGTTCAAGATGAACATACAAGAAAACCCAAGCCTTTCGTCTCTCTATTTTCACACAACCCTTGATCTCTCTCTAATCCTCTCTTGATTCTTCTCTCAATTCACAATAGAATCAAAGCAATACAAGATGATAGTATTCTCTAGTTTTTTTTCTCTTCTTCGCTCTGAAAAACGCACTCAAGAAACCCCATATCTCATTTCCCAATCTGCTGTAACAGACCTTTTAAAACAAAAACTGACGTGCGATAATCGATTATTAAGAATTGCATAATCGATTACCGTAATCGATTACGGCCTCCCCGTAATCGATTATCTGCCTTCTGTCCACTGTTCTGAAAAAACTCAGGATTCCTGGCTGAAGCTCCATAATCGATTATGGCTGCTCCATAATCGATTATCTGGTTTCTGGTCACCAAATTCTGCAGTTTTTATACTTTGATTTTGAGGCACTTCCAACAATACTCCACCTTGACTTCAAATTAGAGGATTGAGTTAAACATTGTAGTGGTGGCTCTCCCACTTATGGAATCATGCTTCAATTAAGTTTATCAAATCCAAGCAAAGCTTGAACTTTGCTCTCGGTAATGACTTTGTGAATGCAACCACTGGATTATCTTCCGAAGCTATCTTCTCAATCTGAATTTCCTTTGATTCAACCACATCTCTAATGAAATGAAGCCTTACATCGATATGCTTCATTCTCTTATGATAAACTTGACGATTAGCTAAGTGAATAGCACTTTGACTATCACAATGAACAATCACACTCTTTTGCATAATTCCGAATTCACCAATCATCCCTTTTAACCATGGAGCTTCATTTACTCCATCCGCAAGAGCTATATACTCTGCTTGTGTAGTTGACAACGGAACCACGGGTTGTTAAGTAGACTTCCAACTAATTGCAGTCCCAAACAAAGTGAACACATATCCTGAAAGAGACTTCCTTGTATCAGCATTCCCGACATAATCCGCATCAACATAACCCACAATAGCATCTTCTCCTTGAGCTGCCTTCTTGTACATAAGTCCAGAATTTAGAGAACCATGCAAATACCTTAGAACCCACTTCAAAGCCTCCCAATGAGCTTCCCCCGGATCCACCATAAATCTGCAAACAATGCTAATGGCGTGTGCCAAATTCGATCTGCTACATACCATCCCATATATGATGCTACCCACTCCACTTGCATAAGGAATATAATCCATTTTTCCTTCTTTTCGTGACATTGCTAGGAGCTTGAGTAATAGAGAGCTTTGTGTGATTACCCAAAGGTGTAGAAACCGGTTTAGATTGATGCATCCTATACCTTTCTACTACTTTCCTCAAGTAACCTTGCTGAGATAGTAATAGTCCCCCTTTCTTTCTGTTTCTGACTATGTCCATGCCAAGTATCCTCTTTGCATTACCAAGATCCTTCATCTCAAATTCAGAATTCAATTGGTCCTTAAGCTTGCTTATCTATTCCTTGCTAGAGCTGGCTATAAGAATGTCATCCACATATAGGAGTAGGAAAAGAACACACTCCTCCTCTCTCCTTAGTATGTACACACAGCTATCATGACTACTCCTCAGAAATCCCACTCTCAAGAGAAAATCATCAAATATTTTGTACCATTGTCTAGGGCTTTGTTTTAGCCCATAAAGTGATTTTCTCAAGAGACATACCTTGATCTTATCTTCCGCGTATCCTTCTGGTTGTTGCATGTAGATAGTTTCCTCTAGATCTCCACGTAGAAATGTTGTCTTGACATCCAGCTGTTCGAATTCCAAGTCATACCGATTCACAATAGACATCAATATCCTTATAGAATAATGTTTTACCACAGGTGAAAAGATCTCATTGTAGTCAATCCCTTCAACCTGGGTAAAACCCTTTGCTACCAGTCTTGCCTTGAACCTTGCCTCCTCAATGCCTGGAATACCATCCTTTTTCTTGAAGATCCACGTGCATCCAACTACCCATTGATTCTTGGGTAAGTCCACAGGTGTCCAGAATAGTCATGTTCATCCTTTCAGCTAGACCATTTTGTCAAGGAGTCCATGCCACAGTCCTATGCCTTTTAATTCCCTGTTTCTTGCAAAACTCATTAAACTGCTCTGAAACAAACTCCAGGCCATTGTCAGTCCTAAAAACTTTTAATTTCGAGCCTAGTTGATTTTCTATAAGAGTGTGCCGTTCCTTGAATTTTTGAAAGGTTTCAGATTTGTTTTTCAAAATGTAAATCCACACTCTTCTAGAAAAGTCATCAATCATGGTAAGAAAATAGGATCCCCCTCCATGAGTCATCACCCTTGATGGACCCCAAAGATCCGAGTGCACATACTCAAAAGGTCTACTAGAAACATGCATACCGGTTCCGAAAGAAACTCTATGTTGTTTACCTAATATGCAATGATCACAAAATTCTAGTTTCTCCAATTTATCACCATTTAACAAGTTTTGTTTAGACAATTCTATCAATCCATTTTCACTTACATGACCTAGCCTTAAGTGCCATAACTTTGTTTTATCATGTGGTGTTTGGCTAGCTACCGATGCTTGTGCAATAACAGTGGAACCATTAAGAATATACAAACCATTTCTATTCGTTCCCTTAGCTATTATTAAAGCACCACTAGAAATCTTTATCCTACCATGTTCAATTTTAGTGGAATAACATGCTAATGGATAGAAGATTTCTCTTAAGTTCGGGAACATACCTCACATCCTTTAAAATGATTTCACAATTTTCAGAAGTTTTGAGCCGAGTAGTTCCTGATCAGCCTCTGGCTCATCTAGTTTTATAACTAGAAAAACCATGGTTTTGTGCTAATTATATCTCATTTTCGCCCAAATTAGACTTGATTGTCTTTAAGCAGCATTTTGAGTCGTTTAAGTATTTTTAGGTTAATTTAGTTGATTTAGAGTCAAATAAAGCACTTATGCTATTTCTTGTTTTCGGGTTAATAAAGTGAAATAATTCTGGAGTTCTTCGCCCCGCGAGAGTGCATTCGCCCCGCGAACCTGAAGCGTGACTATTCCAGAAATTGCAATCCTCTCTGTCTTGCCCCGCGAAACATGACTCGCCTCGCGAGTAATCCAACCCTGGAAGACCAGAAGCCATCACGGCTTACGCGTGTTGAAGGTCACGGCTGTGACAATTTGGAATTTGAAGAGTCTCGCCTCGCGAATGATAAGCTCGCCTCGCGAGCTCGCCAAACACTGAAGACTGTTCGTATTATTCGCCTCGCGAAGGTATGCTCGTCTCGCGAGCTTGCGGAATCCAGAATCTGTATTTAAGCCTGTTTGAAGGCAGAACTGAGAAGTTTTTGAATCTTTTGTTTTCTCTTTAGTTTAGATGACTGTAGAATTAGGTTTAATGCTTTGTTTTTCTTTTGTAATGGAGAACTAGTCTCCTTGATTAATCTACCGTGATTGGGTTCCATTGACGCTTGAGGTTATGTAATTCCTGTTTTGTTTGCTTTTCTCTTTTCAATATTATGCTATATATTTCTGTTTGTTTAATTCAGGAGTGTATATCGTTGTGTTGATTTATTTCGGTGATGTTATGTTCCTATATTGAATCGCGTTTGTTTAATTCGCGTGTGTTCGTTCATGTTCGTTTAGTTCATGAGGGCTTAACCCCGTTTGTTTAATTCAGGAATAGGAACATATATCTCGTAGTAGCGATTTCGTTTGTTAATTGTTGCTACAACCGAAAGGGGATTAGAATCTGCTTATGGCTTGGAATTTACATGGACCAATGATAGTGGGAAACCGAGAACAGTAGGTTAATCGTTTTTTAGCTATTTGATAGTTATTTTATTTGCATTATTTTCTGCTTTGTTTTCTTTGTTTAATTTCAAATCCAAAACCCCCCGATTCTGACTTTTTTTGTTAACAACAACTCAAGAGTCCTTGTGAGACGATATCCGAGTTGTCGCTCCCTAAACTACATATTTTGTAAACCGCTCGTTTTTTTGGCGCGTCTTGCGTGCTGACAAAACACCAAAATAGGCGGCGCCGTTCGGGACTCTTGTTGTTATTAACAGAAATTAAATTTAAAAAAAAAAAAACTTTTGCATTACTGAATTAGTCTTGGCTGCTTTGTCTGGTTGTGAATCTTAGTGCTTACCATGGATAATTATATGCAAGATTTTATGCCTAATGTTGATTATGAACCATGCATATATTATCCTAACTTTGATAGGCCACCACCATGCATATATTATCCTAACTTTGCTGGAGGTTATGAGTTTAGCAGTGGTTTTGACATGATTGGAGTGAATGAGGAGCAACCTTTCTATCATAGCCAACATAGTGGAGGACAGGGCATCTTGGATGAGATAGTATCTTTGGTGAATCAAACGACACGCGAGCTACAATATCAGCCTGACCTCACAATATGCCAACTCAGTCTGGAAGAAATGATACAACAAATGGCCGAGAACACTCAACGGATGGCAGAGCAAAATCTTGAATCCCAACAGAGGATAGAAGCTGATTTTCAGAAGATGGCCATTCAAATGGATTAAAGCCAACAGAGGATAGAAGCTAATTTTCATAAGTTGGCCATTCAAATTGATCACATTGTCTCCACCTCGGCTGCACTACAAACTCCACATCCCCTTGAAGAACATACAGATTCACAAGTAGTTGTTCTTGACAATACTTCCTCTGAGGATAATTTTGATAATGATGTCAAGAATACTTTTGTTGATGAACTGTGTGTTGAATCTCCAGATATTCACACCTTTCCTGATTCTATTTATTATACTTCATGTGCTGATTGTAATGAATTTGCTTCGTGTGTAGCATGTTTTGAAAGGTATGAAGAGCAAAACGTCCATATGGAACCGGAGACATATGAGGTTGAGGGCCCTGTTCGGCCAGGAAACATAGAAAATGAGGATCAGGAGGACATCTGCTTCACCATGCTTGAGGGTAATGAAGAACCTTTGGAATTAGATGATTCTATGAATTCATATGCATGTGTTGAAAGTGATGGGGTGGATGAACTGAGTGTTGAATTTCCAGACATTCTAGCCTTTACTGATTCAGTTTATTGTACCATATGTACTGACTGTACTAACACTAACCTTTGTGTGCTGAGATTTCTGCAGGTTTAGCAGGTGATGGATTTGTTAGCGCAGTGAATGAAGAACGTGCAGAAGATGAAGCAGCACCAGAAACCCTCTCCACCTATTTGCCACCTCCCACTGTGGAACCACCAGCGATGGAGTTCAAGCCTCTGAATTTTGCACCCTTGTGGCCAGTCCAAGAGGTTGAAACCCATTTTTATTGGGAGGATTTTATTGACAAGGTTGAGAAAGAGGTCAACTGTGACCTGAGAAGGAGTGAGAAGTCCGCCGCACTTGGCGGAGTTACCATGATTATCAGGTGCCCACTCCCATACTTATGCTGTAGGCCGTGGGATCCGGGAGGATCGTATTGCAATTTGAGCATTCCGTGACCGCTGTATCACAGACAGTGGGATCCTGGTGGAACCGGCCCCATGAGTTTTCTCTGAACCTTACTCTTTTTAATTGCTTTGCCTTGCTTTGTTTTTGTTTTGTTTTCTTTTAGCTCCTGAATAATTTGAGAAGATCAGGAGTATATGTGTCGGCAAGCTTGACTGGGTTTTGATTGAATTTTGCATAGATTGATTGCATGATATTGTTAACTGTTGATGATTTTTCCCCTAGGATTTGAAAATTGAAAAATTGATCCCCACTTGAAAAATTGAAAATTGAACTTTGATTGCATGATTTATGATAAGTTTGGGGTGAAGGGAAGCACACACCAGGGATAGAATCTCAGTCAAACAGTTGCAAAATTGTCCAGGTGAGGATTTGAGCCTCCAACATGTTTTTAACTGTGTGACTCACTTTCAAGTTGCACTTTCCCGAATTTGCTTGAATCTCTTTATGGTTTGCATGTTTATGTGTTTGCTTCAAATGATTCAGGCAGAATTTTCTTTGTAAATAACCACTTGGCCTAAATTAACCATCCCTAATGCATGTTTCCTAGTTAGCCCCTTTGAGCCTAATTAGCCTATTAATTCTTGATGACCTTATGTTATGAGCCTAAAATCTGAAAAACCATGTTAACCCGATCTTAGGATTAGGAGAGCATGGATCCTTAGCAAGACAAAGGTTGCAAGAAACTAAGTTTGGGGTGGCTACAAGGATATGACATGTCATTCTGGATTGGGAAAAAAGAAAAAAAAATTAATAAAAAGGTTGGAGCCAAAGAAAAAGAAAAAGAAAAAAAAAAGAGGAAAAAAGAAAAGTGTAAAAATGTTAAAAGAAAAAAAAAAGAGAAAAGAAAAAAAAATATTAGAAGAAAAGGCTATAGTCACCCAAAGCAAAAAGAAAAATGGAAAAAGGAACTTGAGTTGAAATTCAATGTGTAAAATGTTTCATGCTCTCTTAGTTCCTAGGGACTTAAACCCAGTACCCTTGTATATCCTACCCTTAGCCAGGCCCCATTACAACCTTAAAAGACCTTTTGATGTTGCATGCATGTTTTCTGTGGGAACCATTTTGAGATGAAAATCAAATTTATGGGAAGTGCTCTTAAAAGTGAAATTGAGTGAAATGTTGATAGCCTAGACAAACTGAGCGATTGAGTGAAACACTAAATGCCCTTGTGAGGAAGGCGATTGTTTGAATTTGGTGAACTCCCTTTTGTGTGTAACTTGGATCCCTTGCTTAGATTAATGATTGTTTGAATGATGAAATTCTCAATTGTTTAGAATGAATGCATGTGGGGATTGTATTGTTGAAAAGGGTGGGAACATTGAAGAAAACTGTTTTGATGAAATTGCTTGAATTTGTGCAAAGTTGATTGAATCCCTTAAGCTTGCCATGTCTTGAGTCTTTTTGAGTTTTTGAGTTTTAGTTTGCTTGGGGACAAGCAAAGTTTAAGTTTGGGGTATTTTGATCAGCCTCTGGCTCATCTAGTTTTATAACTAGAAAAACCGTGGTTTTGTGCTAATTATATCTCATTTTCGCCCAAATTAGACTTGATTGTCTTTAAGCAGCATTTTGAGTCGTTTAAGTATTTTTTAGGTTAATTTAGTTGATTTATAGTCAAATAAAGCACTTATGCCATTTCTTGTTTTCAGGTTAATAAAATGAAATAATTCTGGAGTTCTTCGCCTCGCGAGAGTGCATTCGCCCCGCGAACCTGAAGCGTGACTGTTCCAGAAATTGCAATCCTCTCCGTCTCGCCCCGCGAAACATGACTCGCCTCGCGAGTAATCCAACCCTGGAAGACCAGAAGCCATCATGGCTTACGCGTGTTGAAGGTCACGGCTGTGACAGTTTGGAATTTGAAGAGTCTCGCCTCGCGAATGATAAGCTCGCCTCGCGAGCTCGCCAAACATTGAAGACTGTTCGTATTATTCGCCTCGCGAAGGTATGCTCGCCTCGCGAGCTCGCGGAATCCAGAATCTGTATTTAAGCCTGTTTGAAGGCAGAACTGAGAAGTTTTTGAATCTTTTGTTTTCTCTTTAGTTTAGATGGCTGTAGAATTAGGTTTAATGCTTTGTTTTTCTTTTGTAATGGAGAACTAGTCTCCTTGATTAATCTACGGTGATTGGGTTCCATTGACGCTTGAGGTTATGTAATTCCTGTTTTGTTTGCTTTTCTCTTTTCAATATTATGCTATATATTTCTGTTTGTTTAATTCAGGAGTGTATAGTATTGTGTTGATTTATTTCGGTGATGTTATGTTCCTATATTGAATCGCGTTTGTTTAATTCGCGTGTGTTCGTTCATGTTCGTTTAGTTCATGAGGGCTTAACCCCGTTTGTTTAATTCGGGAATAGGAACATATATCTCCTAGTAGCGATTTCGTTTGTTAATTGTTGCTACAACCGAAAGGGGATTAGAATCTGCTTAGGGCTTGGAATTTACATGGACCAATGATAGTGGGAAACCGAGAACAGTAGGTTAATCGTTTTTTAGCTATTTGATAGTTATTTTATTTGCATTATTTTCTGCTTTGTTTTCTTTGTTTAATTTCAAATCCAAAACCCCCGATTCTGACTTTTTCTGTTAACAACAACTCAAGAGTCCTTGTGAGATGATATCCGAGTTGTCGCTCCCTAAACTACATATTTTGTAAACCGCTCGTTTTTTTGGCGCGTGCGCGACAGCCCGACCAGTTCCCATACATTGTACCTTGCATGCTTTATTGTTTCCTAGAAGCAGCACTCCACCTTCTTTGAGTTCTAGTGTCTCGAAGTAGTCCTTCCTTGGGCACATATGGTACGAACATCTGGAATGCATAACCCAACTCCTTTGTGTTTCTGAACTTGACACCACCAACACCCCGACACTCTCATGGCCATCCGAAGCAACTGCAACCTCAGTGGAGTTCCTTGATTCCTTGCCCCCTTTTGAGGACAATCTTTCTTGAAGTGACCCGTTTTATTGCAATTGAAACACTTGAGCTTTGACTTTGAATGACTCTTTGATTTTGATCTATACCTCTTGCTCTTGGACTTTTTCTTCTCGTTCCTCCCCCTTGAGACGTTCAAGCTTTCACCATTATTCTCCGCTTTCAACTCTTGTTGCCTTTGGAGCTCCTTTGTCCGGATTGAAGTTTGCACATCATCCAATGAAATGGTTTGATCATTGCCATACAAAATGGCATCCTTGAAATGCTCAAAGGATTTAGGTAAAGAATTAAGTAGGAGCAATGCCTCGTCCTCATCATCGAGTTTCACCTCAATGTTCTCTAGGTCATCAAGAATTTTATTGAATTCTGCAAGTTGCTCTACAATGGACTTCGATTCCGTCATCTAGAAGGAATATAGAAGTTGCTTCAAGCATAGCCTATTCGCTAGTGACTTTGTCATGTACAATGTTTCTAACCTTGCCCACATAGACACCGCTGTCTTTTCCCTTGCAACCTCTCTCAATGCCTTATCACCAAGACATAGAATAATTGCACTTCTTGCCTTATCTATCATGTCGGTCTTCTCCTTTTGTGATAGAGTGTCCGCCATCCTTGCCTCTCCCTTGAGAGCTTCTACACATCCAAGTTGTATCAAGATTGCCTCCATCTTAACCCTCCATTACCCGAAGTCATTACTTCCGGAGAATTTCTCTATGTCATACTTTGTGTTTCCCATTGTTCAGACTTTTGATCTTTCTTCTTCTTTCATTCCCCACCGCGACATCACTCGTTGGTCCAATGTATGAAAGAATCCAAAGAAGATCCCTGAAACAATACACAAAGACTACACAATACCAAGAAATAGAGTTTTGCAACCTAAACCAAATACACCTAATGTAGAAGAAACACTATGGCAAACAACCAGTCAGAACTAAGCGCAACACAACAAATAAAAGCACATCAAACTATGTGATAATCGATTATGCACAACAGATAATCGATTATTGCAGCAAAAAAGAGAAATGGAAGAAAAGATAGAGATAACACACACACAGTTTAGCGTGGTTCAGCCAATGTGGCCTACATCCACGGGAGAGAGCCTCCTCCACTATGAACTTTGATCAAGATTACAATAGAGATCCCTTGGATCTTCACTCCACCATGTTCAAGATGAACATACAAGAAAACCCAAACCTTCCGTCTCTCTATTTTCACACAACCCTTGATCTCTCTCTAATCCTCTCTTGATTCTTCTCTCAATTCACAATAGAATCAAAGCAATACAAGATGATGTTATTCTCTAGGTTTTTCTCTCTTTTTCGCTCTGAAAAACGCACTCAAGAAACCCCAGATCTCATTTCTCAATCTGCTGTAACAAACCTTTTAAAGCAGAAACTGATGTGCGATAATCGATTATGTAGAATTGCATAATCGATTCATCGTCATTCGATGCGCTTCCCGTGTCGATTATCCGCTTTCTCGCTCCACTTTGAAGAAAAACTCGGGATTCTGGTGAAGCTCCATAATCGATTATGGCTGCTCCATAATCGATTATCTGGTTTCGGGTCATCAAATTCTGCAGTTTTTACACTTTGATTTTGAGGCATTTTCAACATATTCACTAAGAAGCACATACAAAAATCAATATAAAAATTAAAATATGACCGAATCAACTAAAAATAACTCCATCAATTATCCAAAATAACAAAATGATGCACTTAATGTTTGTCCTCCAAATAATTACATAACAGGTCCAAATTTTTTTTTTAGTCATATGCGGACCTAATTAACTATTTCAACATAAATGATGCTTGGACCATTTTTTGTAACGTCGAGACGGATAACACATTCTTATTTCAATTCCTTTGTTTTTGTAAAATTGAGCCATCCAGTCGTCAGATAACAATCATTAGATGTCTGCTTAGCCCATCCGAGAAGGTAAGGCCACGAAACAAAATTCAGCAAGGAAAAGCTACAAAAGCAAATTCATTTTCAAATAAAAATGTATGAAACTGAATTGTTTGGTGTCTTCCCTCGATTGAACCAAAGGATGCCTGGTGGATCAAGCCAAGCCAACAATAGTGGGAGTGAGGGATGGTCTGACGGTGAAAGGGGTGGAGAAAGAGGAAGATGAAGAAAGAAGATTGTAATTTGATCATTATAACATAGTGTCAAATTTGTCTTTGGAATTGGGTGTGAGGTTGGTCCTTAATGTGAAGTATAATTATTAAGCAATGTGGCAAGCTAACCGGGTTAACGTGCCATAAGTGAATTGGGGTTAACGGAGGGACAAACTTGATTAATATTTTACAATTTTAGAGATATTTCTGAAATTTCGTTAATTTCAAGGACCACGTTAATACGATGCTACAATTTCGAACAAATTAACTATTTGTTCTATCCATCACCAACGAAGGAACATCCACGATTTTCCCCCAAAATAAAGGTGTCGTCTAAGGTGAGGACTTAATTAAGTCCCTCACCTTCGAGGGAGAAAAAAATACCGGACTCAGCAGGTACCCTAGGTAAAGTGGTGGGTTTTTTTTAATTTTTTTTTCAAAAACCGCTTCTACCCCAAATCCTGACCACCTTCCCCACCTCTGCTACCACCATAATACAAGAGCCGCCACCAGTAGCAGCAACTCCGAGCACTGTTGTCACCGGCCACTGGACCACCGCTATTCCTACTCTAGAACACACCGCTGCCTAGTCGCTAGCCGAGCCACCGTCATGAACCGCCGGAACCGCTCCCTCGCCACCGCTTCCTTGCAGATCTAGATTCCTTTCCGTTGCAACACAAAAAAAAAAACGATGCAGCGACAACAATTAGGACCCACGAATTTCTCTCCCCATGCTTTCCGACCGTTTGTCATAAAACAAATCATGACCCTTTAAAACCCTATGCAGATCTCGCAACCTCCAAATGTCTCCTCGAAAACCCAACCCTCTGTAGATCTCGCAAATATTTTCCTTTTCATGCAACAATTCCAAATGTCTCTGTTTATGGGGTTTTCATTTCTTCTCTGGCATTTTTAGTTTCTTGGAGGCAACTTCATAACCCGCTTTCAATCTCGTTATTTTCAATGGCGGAAGTGGGGCGAAGGGGAGCTGGGTGGCTTCAGAGGGGAGTATTTAATGATTCCGCCATTGTTCCGACGACGGACATGCTCTGGCGACGAAGGGGTTACAGCGGCGCTGACGTCGGTAGGAGAAGGATGAGGTATTGGTTGGTTGTTGCCTTTTGGTTGTAGAAGAGGGTTGGTGATGAGAGATTCAGAGGTAGAAGGAGAATAGTAAATAAGGACATAAATGATATTCGCAAAATATTAAACAAAAGTAAATAAATATTGATAAATATTGATTCAGTTAGTCATTCAATTTTTTTATCAGTATATTCAATAATCATTTTGGCTCCTCACTCTGGAAGGGATTTAACTACTCCCTCGTTCTAAGCCACCCAAAATAAAATGTTTTAAGATAGAGATAATCTTGGATTAGCACAAACCTAAATGTGATGTGTTGGGCACAACCAATAGCACTGTGACAGCACATTAAAAAGTCAATAAAATAATAAATTTAAAATAAATAAATAAAATTAAAAGAACCGATACCAGGTAAGTGTCATCCCCCGCCGCCTTGAAACCCACTCCGGACGCCATTCTCCCCTCGTCCAGTTGCTGTGTCCTGCCATCACCGTAACCCACAAGCAGATATTTTTGTTGTCACAGGACCCACATTGTTGTGACCCATCCACCCCTGTGCCGCCATGACTCAGCCGCCTCAGTGCCGTTGTGACCTCACCATTGATGAACCACACGTACTTGCTTTCCTCGGGGCAAAGATTCGGCACGATGTTTGCACAAACTTCACATAGCCCTTGAACAATATCAGTCTTCTACCTCTTGTTGCAGAGAGCCAATTTTTACTGGTTGAACAATGTTTATGGCATTACTTATTCATATTAGTCTCTGCAATTTGTAAACAATATCTTGTATTTCAAATAAGGATGCTAAGTCAATAAAACAAAAAGTAGTTTTGGTTTTGGGGTTTTTTTATTTATTTTTTTAACCATGGTTTTGGGTCTTTTCAGTTTAAATTTTATTTATTTTAAATTTATTATTATATTTCATTGAGTTTTTAATGTGCTGTCACGGTGCTATACACATCACATTTGGGTTTGTGCTCACTCTTTAAAGAGATAATATTAGTATTGTTTTGTCAGTCTGGGGAATGTTCATATCCTGAAAGCGGAAACGACGGAGTTTGTCCTCTCTTTGATGTACACAAGCATATATCACACACCGGAAAATCCAGACAAAGCAAATTGGAGAATGAGCGGCACTTTGTCGATGTTGGCGGCGCTGCCACTTGGTTCCTGCGCGCTAGGTGGAGCCGTAAACTCAATACAGCTGTCGGCGTTCAACTCGTACTTAATCAACGGTGTTGCAGAGCGTTTGGCTTTGCATGTTCAATTCGGCAACCCAAGCGACCGTCAAGATTTTTATAACCTCTGCCTCGCCCTCGCTCAGTATTCACTTGTTTTTCTACTTCTACTTTCTATTTATAGCTTCTCTTCTCCTCTCCTCCTAATTTTTTTTTTTCCTTTTTTTTTGGGTGTTAGATTGGTAATGTGCATGTGCTTTTGCTATAGTTGAAAAACTGCTATCCGAGTGGGTGGTTTTTGTGTTGTGAGGTCTTATACTGGAATGCGAGTGGGTGGAGGTGAAATTTTGAAGTTTTGCATTTAGGGTGCGAGAATAATTTATGAAATTATGTTTATTATCTTTATATAAGCCCATTTTAGATTATTGCAATAAGCTTGTTGAAGAAGCTTATAAAAATAAGTTGTTTATAGTTTATTTGAAAAAAAAACTCATCGAATAAGCACTTAATTAAGCCGTATATCCAAAAGGTGTTTATGAAAATTAGTGAACACTTGAAACCAGTCCCCCGGTTTGTGGTCTTCATTTTGTTGTGCGCATTCTTGCCATAGTATTCCATGATTTGGAGCATCAACATTTTAGTTAATATGGAGATATTCAAGTTTGGATGGAGTCCTCGTTTCTTGATGATTTCTTATTGATGATGATGCTACAAATTTTGCTGCTGCTTGTTTTATTTATTTAATTTTTTTGTTCTTACTAATTTACTTTGACATTCAGAGGTATTGATTATGCACTTGCCAATGGTCAAATTCCAGACAAAGCTCGAGATCTGCCTACATTGATGAAACAGGTGATTTCCATTGTATTGTATTTATGTTGGAATGTTATCTTATTATATCTTTGTTGCACTAAAATTTTTTTGCGGGGGGGGGGACTCTCATGTTTCTTAAATGTTATGCTTGTAGGGTTGAGGCCTTTTGCTTGTTCTTTTCCATACAGATTTGTCAAAGAAAGAAGGATGAACTCTTACAAGCAGCTGTAATGGTTTTGATGATATCTGTGAAGGTAAGTTCATTTTTTCATGTTGTTGCTAATTAGTATTAGTAACTTGTTGAATTTCCATTAGTTATGAATTGATTTACGAAAAATTACTGTTTTTGTATTTTGGGAAGAACAAAAAGACTCTTAAGTCTTGAGGGCAATACTTGGTGTTGATCAAGTATAACCTGGTGAAGTTTTTTACGAATTCTAACCCACCACATGATGCTCTTGCATTGTGGCAAGGATGATTTTAGACTATTATTTTGTTGAAGCTATTGAATTAATGAAGTTTATGTAGATCTCTGAATCTGATTGTGTTAGGAACCTTAGAAACAGAGTTCTGAATATAGAAGAAAGAAGAAAAGAATAGGAAAGAATCTGAATAAGCTTCTTTATTAGAAAAGAATTGCAAAAGAATGGTAAAAGTACTGCACAAGGGGCACTCCCTTTCACACTGAGAATTCTCAGTCAAGCTCACAAAATTACAAAAGCTCCCTTTGTCTCTCTTAGAAGTCTTATTTATAGGCTTTTACCTAACTGCCTAGTAACTACCTTTTAACTGATTTCTAACTATGTCTTAACTATAGTAATATTCCAACTACAGTCCTAACAATACCACCCTCCCCTGAAACAACCTTGTCGTCAAGGTTGGAAGCTCTTTCCACTGCCTTTTTCCACCAGGAATGATGTCATTTTGCTTGAAAGCCAAATAGGAAACATCTAGTATTTTCAGATTGCAGCTGTTTTGATCAAAGATTTAGGCTTGGCCAACTAGTACAGAAAATACGGGCTCAATTGGCAGAATTGAACTCCTTCTCCATGAGACCAGTGACTAAGATCAATATGGGCCTAGCCCATCAGGTCTAATTCTTCACATGTCTCTTTCTCCATGACAATTGCAAGAAGCCGTTCTTTGTTCCTCACCCATGGTGGCTCAATTAGCAGTTCCGGCAGCGGCAAGGCAGATGGTTTCAGCGACGATGAGTCTGGCGGTTCCGGAGGTGGTGCCTCTGGTGGGTCCAGCGGCAGAAAATCTGGTGGTTTCGGCTGCAGCGATGCTCTGGCTGGAATCCTCCATGGCCAACCCTGTCTTGCAACTAGAGGGTACTTCCACTCATACTTAGCCACTAGGTGTGGATAGTCCTTGCTATCGAGAGGTTTTGGCGGTGGCGGGTCTTTTCCAAACCCAAAGGTTTCTGGCCATTGAGTTATACTGCTGACCCTGTTCGTCTGCCATGTCCCCAAAGTTCTCCACCTCCACGCTTGCCTGGTCTTTAATACAAGGCCGATTCTTGGACAGCTTCTGGAAATGACGCCCCCTATTGCCACCTCACTTCTAGCTACCATCTTGATTGGTTCTCCGGTATTCTCAACCCCAAGCAACTCTGTCACTTCATCTATTTCAGGCGCTATCGGGTTCAGCTGCTGTTTCTTTAACTTTTTGCACATTTTTTTATGACAAATCTGGTTCTTGTTGAATTTCTTGATCTTCTTCGACCTTTTCCAATGGCAAACAATATCCTGGTTCTGCTTCTTGCTTTTCTGGCATCCACCCCAATCCCAATGGGTCAGTTTCCTTACACTGAGTATTTTGCCTTCTTAGCCCTAGAACAAGACTCGTCCTTGAAAAACTCTAAGCCCCTTGCAGCCAAGTTTTCCTCATGCTGCCTATTCGATTGCACTGACATCACCTCTTGAGATGGTTGTGCTTCTGCACTTTCCTCCTCAAGATCGATCCCCTGTTTTTTCATCCAATGACCAAGAATCCGCTTGATCTCTCCCATCCCTTCAATTCACTTCTTGCCCATGGTGGGTTGCACCACCACCCTTTTTTCCTCATAGTCGATTTTCAACAAGCGGTGCAACATCTTTTTAATCTCCAAGATGTTGGGATTCCTCAACCTATGCTGTAATCCACAAACGCTGGTTTCTTTTTTCAAGAACACGAAATTCTCCATTTCTTCCCCGACAAGAGATCGGGTAGGTCGGACCAATTTGTTAGGAACCTTAGAAACAGAGTTCTGAATGTAGAAGAAAGAAGAAAAGAATAGGAAAGAATCTGAATAAGCTTTCATAGAAAGAGAGAAACTGAAACCGAATGTGATAGATTTCATTGATTAAATCTGAGTTATATTAAGGCACAGGTATTTATACTTGTGCTTTGAATGACAAAACTGTAACTGACAGTAACTGACTTAACTACTCCTAACAGAATCAGTCTAACTAACTTAGTCTAGCTAGTGCAGTACAACTGCATTATAGATGCAAAGATACAATACAATCTGTTAGAAAGCATATTTAACATGTGCTTAATATATACATAAATAGGTGCTAGCAATTAGGGATTCGTTACTAATTAGTGATTTGATTTGATTTGATTGATTCCATTTGTATTTATTATTGATTCTCTTGTACCCTAATATGAGATTATAAATAGCATACATGTGTGGTCATATTGACACACAACATTCACATATTCTACTCTTACATGGTATCAGTAGTTTAGGTTATTTTTCTGCCCAGTGGTGTTCCTATTTTCGGGTGAACAGTACCCGCAACCACTGTGTGGTCCGTTTTCCGTTCCACCGTGCCTCCATCCTCCATCAATTTGGTTCTTCAATTAAAATTTTGCGCACTGATAATACTCTTGAATATTTGTCCTCCCAGTTTCAATCCTTTTTGACTACACAAGGAATTATTCATCAAACATCATGTGCTCACACACCACAACAAAACGGTGTTGCCGAGAGGAAAAATAGACACTTGGTTGAAACAGCTCGTACGCTACTCCTCCACAATAATGTTCCCCTTCGCTTTTGGGGTGATGCACTTCTCACGGCTTGCTATCTTATCAACCGCATGCCTTCCTCCGTTCTTAATAATTAGGTTCCCTACTCTCTCTTGTATCCACAAGAAGGACTCTATCCTATCCCTCTACGTGTCTTTGGTTGCACATGTTTTGTCCATGATCTAACTCCAGGAAAAGACAAACTCTCAGCCAAATCTCTCAAATGTGTTTTTCTGGGTTACTCACGTTTGCAAAAGGGCTATCGTTGTTTTTGTCCCCAACTCCAACGATATCTTGTACGTGCTGATGTCACCTTCTTTGAAGCTGTCCCATTCTTCTCCACTTCCGCCGTCCTTGATGTCAACTTCACTCAGGACCTTCCAGATATTCCACCAGTTGTTCCGGCACCTATTATTGCTCCCACTCCACCTCCTTTGCGTACCTACCAGCGGCGGACACAGGCTTCTGCGGTGCCTCCTTCCGGGGATCCTTCAGTCTTATCTCCGACTCCAACCGCCCCTCCCTATCGCCTCCCGCACCTGAACTTCCCATTGCATTACGGAAAGGTACTCGATCCTCTCGCAATCCTAATCCCATCTATGCTTGTACTTTAAATTATGGCCGTTTATCTCCTTCCTATGTTTCCTTTGTTTCTGCTTTGGATTCTGTGTCTATTCCTAAGTTTACAGGTGAAGCCATGGCTGATCCCAACTGGCGCAAGGCAATGTTGGAAGAAATGGCAGCGTTGCATTCTAATGGTACTTGGGAGATTGTTCCCTTGCCTCCTGACAAGACTAGTGTGGGTTGTCGTTGGGTCTATACGGTGAAGATTGGACCCGATGGTCATATTGATCGCTTCAAAGCTCGTTTGGTGGCTAAAGGTTATACACAGATTTTTGGTCTAGATTACGGGGATACTTTTTCCCCTGTGGCCAAAATCAGTTATGTTCGTCTTTTTATAGCCATGGCTGCCATTCATCATTGGCCTCTTCACCAGCTGGATATTAAAAATGCCTTCTTGCATGACGAATTACAGGAAGAGGTTTATATGGACCAGCCCCCCGGTTTTATTGTTTTTGGTGATTCTAGACTTGTTTGTCGGCTTCGTCGTTCTCTTTATGGATTAAAGCAGTCTCCTCGTGCCTGGTTTGGTCGGTTTAGCTCTGCTTTACTACAGTTTGGCATGACCCGATGTGAGGCTGACCACTCTGTTCTCTCTATCCATTCTCCTTTTGGTGGGCACATATATCTTGTTGTCTATGTCGATGATATCGTCATTACCGGTGATGACACAGATGGTATCCGGCGGCTCAAAGCACACCTCTTCAAACATTTTCAGACAAAAGACTTGGGTCCTCTCAAGTACTTTTTAGGGATTGAAGTTGCCCAGTCCACTTCGGGAATTTCAATCAACCAACGGAAGTATGCTCTGGATATTCTTACTGAGACAGGTATGCTTGATTGCCGTCCAACTGATACTCCCATGGATCCCAATGTCAAGCTTCTTCCGAGTCAGGGGGAGCCATTGAAAGACCTGGGAAGATATCGTCGTCTTGTGGGCAGACTCAACTATCTCACAGTCACCACGGACACGATATCACCTTTGCGATTAGTGTGGTAAGCCGGTTCTGAATGCCCCATGTGATAGCCATTGGGATCTTTCATCATGCGTATTCTTCGGTACATTAAAAATGCACCAGGGCGAGGATTATTATATGAAGATAAAGGCAATGCCAAAATCACTTGTTACTCACGATCTTGATGGCGGAGATCACCATCGAATAGGAGGTTCACTACGGATATTGTGTTCTTATTGGAGGAAATATGATCTCATGGAGGAGCAAGAAGCGGGAACATTATTGCCGGATCTAGTGCGAAGGCGAATACCGTGCTATGGCAAAGGTGTGTGTGCGAGCTTACATGGCTTAGGCAACTACTCCAACAACTAAAATTGGGAGATATCCAAGATACTAAACTTATCTGTGACAATCAGGCTGCACTTCACATTGCATCAAATCCGGTCTTTCATGAACGAACCAAACACATAGAAATAGATTGTCACTTCGTAAGAGAGAAGGTGCTTTCAGGGGAAATCACAACTGACTTTGTCAACTCTAGTGACCAGTTGGCTGACATTTTCACTAAGTCCCTTAGAGGATCTCGTGTGGACTACATTTGTAACAAGCTTGGCTCATATGACATATATGCTCCAGCTTGAGGAGGAGTGTTAGAAAGCATATTTAACATGTGCTTAATATGTACATAAATAGGTGCTAGCAATTAGGGATTCGTCACTAATTAGTGATTTGATTTGATTTGATTGATTCCATTTGTATTTATTATTGATTCTCTTGTACCCTAATATGAGATTATAAATAGCATACATGTGTGGTCATATTGACACACAACATTCACATATTCTACTCTTACCCAATCCAACTAAACCTACATACACTAGACTACTCTAATATTCTCCCTTCAAACTTAGGGTGGGTGACTAAGTGTTAACTTGTCAAACACCCTGAGTTTGTCGCGTAGTAGACTGAACCGAGCAGCTGATAGAGGTTTTGTAAGTGCATCGGCCCACTGAGCATGAGCTGGAACATGAGAGACAATTAGACTCTTGTTCAGCACTTTCTCCCTAACGAAGAAGATGTCTGATGCGGACATAAGACTTCCAAGGCCCTCTAAAGGTGCAATGCACCTGATTAGATCTAAGAGTGAGAATATGATGTAACTAACTGCCATGCTGGCAGAAGCTGTGAGGTGTGTGAAGTGTGAGTGCTAGTGTATGAGAGAGAATATAAGCATGAGGGAAGGGAGGAAAGGAGCAGGCCAGAATTGGGACTTGGGACTTGGGAGAGAATTAGGCACTCTCTAATTTGCCTATTATCTTGTATTTCCTTCTTTCTTCTTCTGCCAGCACTGTAACTCCTTGTTGCAGGCTAGAGAAATTAATAATATAGTTCATCTTTCCTTATTTTGTGTCTCTACATTGCTGAGTTCCCATCAATGGTATCAAAGCTCACTTTCCTGGAGCTTATGGTTACCACACGTTCTGGAATGGATGCACGAGTGAATAACGTGGAGTGAAGAGTCGAGGAGTTGAAGCAGGGGATGGGTGAGCTGACGCGAGGCATGGAAGAGATGCGTCAGCTCCTGCTGAAGAAAACTCGGCATCGCCGAGGGCGGAACCGACACTGAAGGACACCAGAGAGTGTTGAAGATGATGGCGGAGGCGGGGAAAGTCAGAGATCTGACTCGCGATCTCGAGCTCCGACATTCGATCACGGCGGAAGAAAGCTGGAGATCCTCGTGTTCAATGGAGACGAAGCGTATGGATGGATTGTGAAGATTGAGCCAGAGGTTGAATCGCAGAAAGAGGAGGAGAAGCGTGGTCGCAGCAGAATCGACAGCGGCCACTGTGTTGGGGGTAATGGCTTAAGCAAGGGCAACGACAGACGTTGTGTTAGTGGTGACCGAGATAGATGGGTGGAGGCAAGGATCGGTGGTGGGCGTGTACAGCAGCCGGAACCACCAGAACTACCGGATCGGGACATATCTGTGCAGAAGGAAGGGACGCCGTCGGACCCGCTTGATAGGGATGAACCCGTGGAGGAGGGAGGGACGCAGTCGACCTTTCTCTTACTGCCGCCGGAACCACCGGATCTTGGCTCGTGCATGGAGGTGGAGGGGTCACTCATCGCGGCGAAGGGTGGGTCATTCATCGCAGCCGTCGACAAGCTGTCTGCTGAGATAAACAGTGCATGTGAGAGAGGAAAGGGGGCTAGGGCAGTAGAGGAGAAAACGGGCCAGACTTTTGGTCAATGGGACCAGGCCCAAATAGTGGAAATCCAGATGGCAAATGAGAGACTGATGATAGAGGAGGTGAAATTACATAAAAGAGGCCAGTCTAATTATTTAATGGGCCCAACCCCATTAAATGGGCAGAAACCATACCTTCTCAATATGGACCTATATTTTCTAGACTCTAAGAGTCAGGGCCAACTTTGTGAAGACAGAAATGGGATCTATGAATTAGTTCCTCTTCCAAGTGATGCTAATCGTGGGATGCCCCTGGAAGATTCTACAAGGGGAAAAATCAGCACCCATGAAACAATTTCTAATGAACAACCTCATGCATTCAGTGGTGCCCCTGTAGCTCTAATTGTTGTTCAAATTGATGAACCCTGGGTAAGCCATTTTCCTTTTAGAAAAATGAACCGAAGGTCTCTTGAGATTGCCAGGACTGAAAAATTGGAGGATAGACCGTTATTGTCTGATAGAATGCTTTTATCTCATGTCTTTGGAAGTGAAGAGGGTCGTTCCTATACTGTTAGTGTTCTGGAAGGAGTGGGTCTTCAAGAGCATCAGTGTTATTTGCTTCAACCAATTCAGAATCTTCTGCTTGAGCACTCTAACAAATATGGCTCGTCTCATTTCCATACCCAGCGTTCATTACACAATATTGAAGAGGCAAACTTTCTTCTATGGTATGTGGTTGTTGCACTTTATGAACCTACACATGCCCAATGTTTTTACTGCAATTATGAGACAATACCTAGTTTGGCTATGTGGTTAAGTTTTAGTGGTCTTTGGGACACTTGCCTATCAAGAATGAAGATAAGCCAGACTCTATTTACTGGGTTGGAGACATTTCATGGTTAGCTTAAATTTGTGTATGATAGAGGAAAGAGTTGCAGGGAAATTAAGGCAGTGAATCTTGAAGCCACTGCTAAGGCTTTGGTCGCTGTCCTAATAGTGGATCTAGTGGTTCATGATGTTTGTTGCCAAGTGGAACATGCTGACATTGCCCTTCTGCATGACCAAGTCTTTTACTCCACCGATGAGGGGCTACAGAGGCTATGGGAGGAAGGGGAGATTGATCAATGGGACCCGGGTGGACATCATTCTTTGTTCCTGACAGTTGCAGCATTTTGTTTCAAACAGTGGGACCCCGGAAAGGTGTGCTCAAGAAGCCACTCACTTGTTCACCTTGAGGACAAGGTGAGTTTCAAAGGGGGAAGAATTGATGCGGACATAAGACTTCCAAGGCCCTCTAAAGGTGCAATGCACCTGATTAGATTTAAGAGTGAGAATATGATGTAACTAACTGCCATGCTGGCAGAAGCTGTGAGGTGTGTGAAGTGTGAGTGCTAGTGTATGAGAGAGAATATAAGCATGAGGGAAGGGAGGAAAGGAGCAGGCCAGACTTGGGACTTGGGAGAGAATTAGGCACTCTCTAATTTGCCTATTATCTTGTATTTCCTTCTTTCTTCTTCTGCCAGCACTGTAACTCCTTGTTGCAGGCTAGAGAAATTAATAATACAGTTCAGCTTTCCTTATTTTGTGTCTCTACATTGCTGAGTTCCCATCAATGTCCAACTCCATATGTTTGGTCCGCGAGTGTAAGATTGGATTGTGAGTGAGTGCCACGGCACTAAGGTTGTCACAGAGAATTTTAGGGGTGCTGAACTTAGTTTTCAGCTCAGTGAGCAGTGATTGGACCCATAACATTTCTGCAGTTAGGTTGGCCAGGCTACGATACTCGGCTTCGGCACTTGAGCGAGCCACCAAGGTCTGCTTCTTTGACCACCACGAGATCAAATTGGGTCCAAGGTAGAGACAGGCACCAGAGGTAGACCTTCGATCATCCGGGTCTGATGCCCAGTCTGCATCACAGAAGCCTGTGAGTGCTATGGGTTGCTGTAGAGCCGTGGGTTGAATGAGCAGGCCATGGTTCATTGTTCCCTTAAGGTACCGGAGTATTCTTTTGACTGCCTTCCAGTGCTCCTCAAGTGGTTGAGAGAGGAATTGACACACCTTATTAACCGAGTAGGCAATTTCAGGTCTTGTAAGAGTTGCATACTGCAGAGCTCCAACAATAGACCGATACAGTGATGGATCCTCAACATGATTTGAGCCTTCCTTGGTGAGTTTGACATTGGTGACCATAGGTGTAGGAATTGGCTTGGCAGATTCCATATGAACTTTGGCCAAAAGGTCTCGAATATACTTGGATCGAGACAAGAGTAAGGACCCATTTGGAAGATGAGACACCTTAATGCCAAGGACGTAATCCAGGGAGCCTAGGTGCTTAAGAGCAAATTCAGAATGGAGTTGATCAATGAGCCTTTGAATGTGAGTGATCGAGTTTCCAGTCACAATTATGTCGTCTACATAGACTAGTAGCATAATATGGACACTGTGTTGCTGAAACTGAAACAACGAAGGGTCACACCTGTTGGGTATGAAACCTCTCTTGAGAAGAGCTTGCTTGAGACGATCAAACCAAGCACGGGGGGACTTGCTTAAGCCCATAAAGTGCTTTGTTTAGCTTGCACACCAATGACTTGTCATTTGCCTCAAACCCCGGGGGTTGTACCATGTACACTTCCTCATCTAGATACCCATTCAAGAAGGCATTATTGACATCCAATTGCCGAATTGGCCACTTGTAGGTAACTGCTAAAGTAAGGACAGTTCTAACTGTGGTAGGCTTGACTACCGGCGAAAAGGTCTCATTAAAGTCACATCCTGCTAGTTGGTGAAACCCTTTTGCACAAGATGGGCCTTATATTTGTTAATGCTACCATCCGGGTTCTCCTTAACTCGGAACACCCATTTACACCCAATTGGGTTCTGGTTAGGAGGAAGTGAAACTAAGGTCCATGTATTGTTTTTCAACAAGGCATGGTATTCATCCTTCATGGCAGCAAGCCACTGAGGGGCTGCCAGGGCCTGTTTAACAGTGGTAGGTTCCACATGAGTGAGAAGCAGTGTAGGGTGGAGTCTAGGAAGGACAATTCCTTATTTTGCATGAGTTTGCATTGAATGACAGTTAAGAGGATTGACCAATGATGGCTGTGCAGGAGCTGAAGAAGGACTAGAAGATGATGTTGAATGAGAGGAGGAGTACACAGGTGAAGAGGAGGAGGATAGGCTAGAAGAAGCTGCTTGAATTGGAGAGGAATGTGCAGTGGGGACTGAAGAAGAGTGTGCAGGAGGTGATGCTGAATTGAAGATAAGATTGTAATTGTTTATTGGAGACATAGAGTGATGAGTGGGAGAAGGCACAGCTACAGATTGTGGTGAAGAATGAGATGAAGTGGATGTGGACAGAGGGCTGGAACATGAAACAAGAGGTGGAATAGAGGATATTGGACTAGGCAAAAAGGTGTTCAGTTGAGAGGATGAAGATGAGGATTCATGGAAAAGTTCCGTATAGGGAAATCTGGTTTCATTAAACAGGACATCTTTGGAAATAAAAATCCTTCCATCTGTGCTCAAACACTTGTAGCCTTTGTGAGTTAAGGAGTAACCTAGGAAAATACATTCTTGAGATCTAAAGGAAAGTTTATTGGCTTGATAGTCTGGAGTTTTGTGAAGGAGGAGGAAAAAAGGTGATTTGTTACCAAGAATGGATGAGGGTAGCCTATTGATTAGATAGGCAGCTGTAACAAATGCATGGTCCCAAAACTTAATAATAGAATTCAGAGAGAAAGAGAGAAAACAGAATGAGAGAATCAGAAGAAATGTATTGTGAGTTCTTGAGAATGAAACGGTTACAAGAAGACTTATATATAACCTGCTCTTCTAACTGACTTGCAGTTATCAACTAACTAGAGACAACAGAATCACAACTAACTGTTGCTTAATAGAGTGTAACTACTAACCTAACTAACTGATCGAGAGGATTAACTCAGCCATTACAAGTTTGCCTATATTCTTTGTATACTCTAATATCCCCCGCGCAATCTCAAGGTGGTTGAGGAGCAGCAACCACATTGAGATTGGCTCGTAAGTCACTGAATCTGGTGGAAGATAATGGTTTTGTGAAGCAGTCAGCTATTTGCTCAGAAGCTGGGACATGGTGCACAGCCAGGGCTCCAGACAGAACCTTTTCTCTGACAAAATGAAGATCAAGCTCAAAGTGCTTCGTTCGAGAATGCAGAACAGGGTTATGAGCCACTGCAACTGCACCTGAATTATCGCAGAAAATCTGTGGTGTGTGAAATGGAACCCGCAGCTCAGTGAGTAAGGACATAATCCAGAGTGTTTCTGCTGCTGTATTAGCCATGCTTCGGTATTCGGCTTCAGCACTAGACCGTGCTACTAGAGGTTGCTTCTTGGAGCACCAAGAGATCAGATTCGGACCAAGAAAGATGCGTGATCCAGAGGTAGAGCGCCTGTCAGCTGGATCGCTGGCCCAATCAGCATCACAGAATGCCTTAATAGTGAAGGGCTGAGTGATAGAGGAAGGTTGTAAAAGCAGACCAAAATGTATGGAACCCTTTGGATACCGAAGGATTCTTTTTACAGCTTGCCAATGCGTTTCAAGGGGGTTTGCCATAAATTGGCATACCTTGTTAACACTGTAGGCTATTTCTGGCCTGGTTAATGTGGCATATTGTAATGCCCTAACTATGGATCTGTAAAGACCTGGATCAACAACCGAATCTGTGCCAAACTTGCTTAGTTTGCAGCCACTAATCATAGGAGAAGATATACCTTTGGCCTCCAACATATTGGCTTTGTTAAGGAGGTCTCGGATGTATTTAGTCTGGCTCAGTAAGATGGAGCCCGATGACAGATGCTTGACTTCAACCCCCAGAAAATAGTCAAGAGAGCCAAGCTCTTTAAGAGCAAAGGCTGCATTGAGTCTGTTGATAAGGTCAGAGATGAGATTTGGTGAAGTGCCAGTGAGAATGATGTCATCAACATAGACCAAAACATAGAGGCACACAGCTCCCTTAGAGTAGATGAAGAGTGAGGGATCACAACGGCTAATTACAAAACCAAACTGTAACAGTGTGCTAGTGAGGCGTTCATACCAAGCCCTTGGGGCTTGTTTGAGCCCATAAAGTGCTTTGTGAAGCTTACAAACAAGAGTTTTGTCTTTAGCCTCAAAACCAGGAGGTTGAGTCATATAAACCTCTTCACTCAAAACACCATTTAAAAAGGCATTGTTTATATCAATCTGTTTGTATCATCCATTTGGAGGACGATTGCCATGGTGAGAATAATTACGATTGTGGTTGGTTTGATGACGGGAGAGAAGGTCTCATGAAAATCAAATCCATGAGTTTGGTGGAAGCCTTTGGCAACCAACCTTGCCTTATATTTATTAACAGTGCCATCAGGATTTTCTTTGATGCGAAATATCCATTTGCACCCAATGGCTTTTCTATTCGGAGGAAGAGGAACTAAGGACCAGGTCTTGTTTTGAATAAGGGCAGTATGCTCTGCTTTCATAGCCTCAAGCCAAGGAGGGCTGGACAGAGCCTGTTTAACTGATGCAGGCTCTGCATAGGCAGGATTTACTCGAGGATACAGCTTAGGTGGTAGGCAGCCAGTCTTGGAACGTGTTAACATAGGATGAGGGGGCCTGGATGGGGAGGCATTAGCCTGTTGGGCTGGCAGGACAGTAGAAGAATGTAAGGGACCTGGTGGATGAGGGGAGGAAAATACTGCTGGTTGTGGGGAGACACTAGGTGAATGAGGAGAGGATGACAGTGCTGATTGTGCAGAGTTTTCAGATGCTGGGGACGTGTTGCTGATAGACACAGGAACAGAACCAGGAGTGGATAAGGGTGAGGGAGAAAGAGGGGGAGGAAACTGATTTAAAGGAACAACATTCAAAGGAGGAAGGAGGAGGGTGGGAATTGTGGACTGAAATGTGGAATCTTTTGAGTTTGGTTCTGTAGAGGGAGAAGGATAAAGGGAGGGATAAGGAAACTTAAGTTCATTAAATAAGACATCCTTTGAAACAAAAATTCTGCCCGAAGGAGATAGGCACTTGTGGCCTTTATGTTGGGGAGAAATGCCAAGGTAGACACACTCAGTGGACCTAAACTGCTGCTTGTGTTGATTATATGGATGCAAGAGAGGAAAACAAGCACAGCCAAAGGTTCTAAGCAGAGTGTATTCAGGAATAGACCCTTGGAGAGCATGATAGGGAGAAGAAAAGGAAGTGAGAGCTGCAGTGGGGAGTCTATTTATTAAGTAGACAGCCATAGTGAAGCTATGATCCCAAAAGGTTAATGGCATGGAGGCATGGGAAAGTAAGGTCAATCCCATTTCGACAATGTGCCTATGTTTACGTTCTACAGTGCCATTTTGATGGGATGTGTGTGGACAAGTTAACCTGTGCACAATACCCAACTCAGTCAAATGATTGGTGAAAGGTCTAAACTCACCCCCCCAATCTGTCTGAATGGCCTTGACAGAGGGCGAGTATTGGGTTTTGACAAGAGAGTGAAATTGTTTAAATGTTTGTTAGAGCATCGATTTTCTTTTAAGAAAATAAATCCATGTAAATCGAGTGAAAGCATCAACAAAGGCTATGTAATAGGTGTAGCCATTTGATGAAGTAAAGGGTCTTTGGGCCCCCAAAGGTCGAGTGAATAAGTTCAAAAGCTTTAGTATGAACAGTAGGGGAGGGTGGAGCATACAATCTGTGAGACTTTCCCAAACAAGCGAGGCATTGCAAAAATCATTTACCATTTTATTTGAACAAGGAATATTACAAAGTCAGAAAAGCAGTCTTGACAAGATTAGGATGGGCATGGCCTAATCTATTATGCCAAGTAGCAAAGGAATTAGAAACAACATCAATATTGATACTAACCGGAATATTATCAGCGGACTTATTACAAGTATGACCGGAGGAGGAGGACAAGAAAACTTATTGGGCCGAAGGCTCCTTTATAATATTGATGTGCTTGAAGCAATACTGACCCATCATTTCCTAAAGAGCCTTCAAGTAGAACCTTGTTAGATCCCCGTGATTTGACAAAACAGGAGTAAGGATGAAACTCAAAATAAACATTGTTATCTTGAGCAAATTTAGACACGAAAACAAGGTTTTTAGTTATAGAGGGAACAAGGAGCAGATTATTGAGGAAAAGGACAGTGTGTGGGTGATTTGGAGTAGTAATTTTAGAAAAACCAAGATAGGTTATGGGGAGACCTTGCCCATTACCCATGAGGACTTGATCCTGTCCTTCAAAAGGTGAACTATGGCTGAAATTCGAGAATCAGGTTGTAAGATGGTGTGAAGCTCCGAGTCGGGTACCACATATGAGAAGGTGTAAGTTCCCGAGTATATGACCGGTTACGAGGAGTACCAAATCGCACCGATCACGAGGTCACTGAGAGAAGTTAAGAAGGTGAAGCTCGATTCGGAGCAACTAAGTAGCTAGAGGATGGGGTGAAATCGTGCCATTTGCACCGAAGGCGGTCGAGGAGGCAAGACCAAGGGAAGCGAGTCTGAACAGGGACTTGACCTTGATATGGAAAGTGAGTGGCTGGTTGAGCAGTGGGAACAGCAAGACGACTGGGAACAAAGTCATGTTCAAAGCGATGCCAATAATTGAAAGCATCGTGACCATACTTGTGGCACAGTTGACAAGTAGGTCTATTATCGCTGCGATCGTCACCAATTCGACCTCCACGATCGCGACTACCACGTCCTCTAGTACCACGGCCTCGACCTCTATTGGTTCCCCGAGAGGCACTCTGCGACACGAAGCATACTCTGCCTTTGTTTGGCTGATCCGACGAAAACGCAGGTTGAAGTAGAGTGAGCTAGGTTGAGAGATACGAGAGGAAGAGGAAGCTCTTGTCTGAATTTCTCCAATTGCGCATCTTGGACAATTAGAAGCGACTCAATATCTTCAACAGAAATCGGATCAACCCTAGCAAAAATCATCATCACGAATGAATTATACTCTTCAGGCAATCCTTCCAGAATCGTGTCAATGTGATCTTGATCACTCACAGAGTCACCAATCGCATGAAGCGAGTCCACTAGGGCACGAATTCGCACCAGAAACTCTAGCATCGTGCGCGATCCTTTCCGAGTGTTTTTGAGCTCAGACCGAAACTGACGAACCTTCGCGCGAAGCTGAGAGTGAAAGAATTTGTGCACTTTGTCCCAAATCTGATACGAGTGCTTGCAACTGAGGAATCGAGGTAGCACTGTCGGCGAGATCGAGCTCAGCAACCATGTAAACAGCATCTGATCTTGGACTAGCCATAATTGATATGCTTCTGACGCAATATCTGCAGTGCGATCTGCTTCGGAATTGTAGATCGGAGGAATATTAGGGTTCACAACCCAGCGATGGAGCTTGTGAGCAATGATAACAGCTTCAACTTGCTGTTTCCATAAGAGAAAATTCTGATCATCAAGTTTCACTGAAAGTGGAGGATTGAAGTTCGAGGAAGAAGAAGAAGATGCAATAGCAGAGGAAGATGCATTTCCAGCATCGTGTTCAGTGAAAGGATTGCCAGTGGACGCCATGAACAATCAGGCCCAGAAAAAAGAAGCTCTAGATACCATAATAGAATTCAGAGAGAAAGAGAGAAAACAGAATGAGAGAATCAGAAGAAATGTATTGTGAGTTCTTGAGAATGAAACGGTTACAAGAAGACTTATATATAACCTGCTCTTCTAACTGACTTGCAGTTATCAACTAACTAGAGACAACAGAATCATAACTAACTGTTGCTTAATAGAGTGTAACTACTAACCTAACTAACTGACCGAGAGGATTAACTCAGCCATTACAAGTTTGCCTATATTCTTTGTATACTCTAATACTTAAGAGGAATGCTAGCATGAGCTAGAAGGGCAAGGCCCGTTTCTACTATGTGCCTATGTTTGTGCTCAACTAAACCGTTTTGATGATGAGTGTGAGGGCAAATTAAGCGGTGGGTGATGCCTAACTCAGTGAGATACTTGGTGAAGGGGCGGAATTCACCACCCCAATCACTCTGAACAGATTTAATTTTTGTTGAGAATTGTAGCTCAACCATGGACTTAAAATGAGGAGAGGAGCCATGTCGCAATGAGAGCATCTTGCTGCTCCCATTCAGTGTACAAAGGATTAACCCTATCGTGATCGCGATCAGCATCAGATGCAAATCGAGGAGGAATTCTAGGTCTTGTGACGAACCTTTCGAGTTTGTGACCTCGAATGATTCCTTCTAGCTGCTGTTTCCATTGTCTGAAGTTTTTGTCATCAAGTTTTATGGAGATTGGGTGAGAAAATGGTGCTTGAGAGCCACCAGGATTTGCGAGGGAAGCCATGGATGGATCAGAAAGCTACTGATACCATCATAGAAAGAGAGAAACTGAGAGAGAAACTGAAGCTGAATGTGATAGATTTCATTGATTGAATCTGAGTTACATTGAGGCACAAGTATTTATACTTGTGCTTTGAATAACAAAACTGTAACTGACAGTAACTGACTTAACTACTCCTAACAGAATCAGTCTAACTAACTTAGTCTAGCTAGTGTCTGCATTGCAGATGCAAAGATACAGTACAATCCAACTAAACCTACATACGCTAGACTACTCTAATAAGCTTCTTTATTAGAAAAGAATGGTTAAAGTACTGCACAAGGGGCACTCTCCTTCACACGGAGAATTCTCAGTCAAACTCACAAAATTACAAAAGCTCCTTCCTTTCTCTTAGAAGTCTTATTTATAGGCTTTTCCCTAACTGCCTAGTAACTACCTTTTAACTGATTTCTAACTATTCTAACTATGTCTTAACTATAGTATTATTCCAACTACAGTCCTAACAGGTTGCTTTTCAATTCTTGAATTTTTGTTTTCATATCACTTATTAAATTTTTATCCTATATCACTATGGATGGCCAAATAGACACAACTTCCGATTTATACTAGGTTTTCTGTGTTTTTTGTATAATGTGTTTTGCTAATCAGAAGTTATCGACCATAGCATTTGAGGTTTTTACCATTGTTATTGTAGAATGCCTGTAAAATTGGATGGTTTCAGACAAAAGAGTCAGAAGAGCTTTGTACCATTGCTGATGAGGTTTGCTTCCTTGTTAGCTTTTTGTGTGTAATGTGGCGTGTTGTCATCTGTATGCTTCTGATAATCATCTTTCTTAGTGTAGATGGGAAAGATCTACTGCAGCATGGGGAATGTTAATGCTGGGCATAGTTCTTGCCATTACACAATACCAACAATAATGGCCAGGTAGGGGTCCTTATTAGTAGTGTACATATTTATCTTGCATTTTTTCGTTTATTTTTAAATATACAATAAGATTTTCTATGTATTTTTATGGAACTTGCAACTATTACTGAAGACAATTATAAAAGATTAGGACATACCAAAGGGCCCGTGAGAAATAATGCATTTGAATTTAGAGATCTCTATTATCAAAAGAGTTTAGATATCTCTCACTTTGTCTGTCATGCAATAGTAATGAGTTCCCCTATATGTGGATTACCAAGCAGGTTCTATCCAAAAATGAAATTGGGTCAAATACTTGCGTCAATTGAAGCTAAGGTGGTTCCTTGTGCCCCTGTCAAATCTGGTCTTAATTTCATGTTCAGAACATAATATTATTTTACCCAATGCAGCGTGGATATGGAGCTTCTACTGTTGACTTTCATATTGCAGAGAGTACGGGTCTGAAAGATAAAATTGTAAGATTTTCGAGTTGATTTTTTTTGTATACATTTTACATGTGACAAAGTCCTAAACTTATTCTCCACCAAAAACAGTCTGGAACTATTGCATTCTTTTTGAATATGAACTTGTGTGTATGTTCATTTTTAATATTATTTTTTTAGGTTAAACTAAGGTTTTGGATCCTATACGTGACGCTTGTTTTGATTTTAGTCCTCATACATGCAAAATTTTGAAATCAATCCTTACATGTGTCATCGTTACCAAATTATCCCCTCCCGTTACATGAGGTGCCAACGTCGTTACTTGTTAGTAACTGTCCTACATGGACAAACAATCATCCTTGCTGCCATCATACGTGACTCCATCTAGCGGTTTAACTACTGTTTTGGTCCCCATACGTAACATGGATTTTGGTTTTAATCCCCAGACATTTTTTTTTTTTTTGAAATGGGTCCCTACTTGTGTCGTCGTTACCAATTCACCGCCTGTCATTAACCAAGGTTCCAACGACATTAGTAAGGGACTATGGATGTAAATGTCCTTAGATCATTTAGTAGATTAAGATGTCCATACACTTTATTAAATCAGGAGTAGATATACCCTTACTTGCCCACTTTAGAGGCAAACATATTTTAGAAGAATCTTATCTGACAATGTCATGTTGCGAGCAATAGGTATATTCCAATTAGTAATAAACTAACATATCAATCCTTACATGTGTCATCGTTACCAAATTATCCCCTGCCGTTACATGAGGTGCCAACGTCGTTACTTGTTAGTAACTGTCCTACATGGACAAACAATCATCCTTGCTGCCATCATACGTGACTCCATCTAATGGTTTAACTACTGTTTTGGTCCCCATACGTAACATGGATTTTGGTTTTAATCCCCATACATATTTTTTTTTGAAATGGGTCCCTACTTATGTCGTCGTTACCAATTCACCGCCTGTCGTTAGCCAAGGTTCCAACGACATTAGTAAGGGACTATGGATGTAAATGCTCTTAGATCATTTAGTAGATTAAGATGTCCATACACTTTATTAAATCGGGAGTAGATATACCCTTACTTGCCCAATTTAGAGGCAAACATATTTTAGAAGAATCTTATCTGACAATGTCATGTTGCGAGCAATAGGTATATTCCAATCAGTAATAAACTAACATATCAATCCTTACATGTGTCATCGTTACCAAATTATCCCCTACCGTTACATGAGGTGCCAACGTCGTTACTTGTTAGTAACTGTCCTACATGGACAAACAATCATCCTTGCTGCCATCATACGTGACTCCATCTAGCGGTTTAACTACTGTTTTGGTCCCCATATGTAACATGAATTTTGGTTTTAATCCCCATACATATTTTTTTTTGAAATGGGTCCCTACTTGTTTAGCAATTCACCGCCAGTCGTTAGCCAAGGTTCCAACGACATTAGTAAGGGACTATGGATGTAAATGTCCTTAGATCATTTAGTAGATAAAGATGTCCATACACTTTATTAAATCGGGAGTAGATATACCCTTACTTGCCCACTTTAGAGGCAAACATATTTTAGAAGAATCTTATCTGACAATGTCATGTTGCGAGCAATAGGTATATTCCAATTAGTAATAAACTAACATATCATCCCTTGCGATAAAAAGGAGATATTTAATAATGAAAATAATATAAATATTATTATACATAAATAGAAGTAATTTTTAATTAATAAAAAATAAACTTTTGTCCACTTTTTTTAAATAATTAATTTTAATTTAGAGCATAATTAATTTAAACTTAAATATGTTGGGAGTAGAATAAATTTGAAATAGAATATCAACGAGACCCTTACAGGTTCAAATCACATTTCAATTCCAAACCGTATCAACAACCTGTACATCCATAATTCTAAAGTAAGTTTGTCTCTTTAGTGGGCAAGTTAAAGTATATCCACCATTGATTTAGTGGAGATCTCTAAAGTAAGTGGGCAAGTAGGGTTCAAGTAAGGGTATATCTAGTGTTGATTTAATAAAGTGCCCGTTTGGTTAGGATTATTCCTAACGCAAACGGTACTTTTTTTCTGTTTGGGATTACTGTTCATGCATTTGAGTATTGTTAATGTGTTTGGGTACGAAACTCAGTTGGAAATAATTAATTCCTGGTGGGTCAAAACTGAGTTTTGTGGAAGCAAAAATTTCTAGCTTTTCCGTTGAAAATAATTGATTCTAGATGTAGGACCCACAAAATTCTACATATTTACACCTCAAAAGTGATTTTACTTTATCATCCAAACAAAATCAATTCTTCTAAACCTACTTTTAAAATATTGTTACCAAACACAATCAATTTTTTTAACCTTGATTTTTCCAAAATCAATTCTATCAAAATCTAAAACAAACGGACCTAAAGTAAGTTTGTCTCTAAAGTGGGTAAGTAAGGATATATCCACATATTGGCTAATGACAAAGGGTAAATTTGGTAACAATGACACATGTTGGGACCCATTTTCAAATTATTTTACGCATGAGGACTAAAATCAAGATCCGTATTACGAATAGGGACCAAAACATTAGTTAAAGCACTAGATGGAACCATGTAAGATGCTAACAAGGACGACATTTTGAACACGTAGGACAGACCGTTACTAATGGCATTGGTATCTCGTGCAATGACGGGGACTGATTTGGTAATGATGACACATGTAGGGACTCGTCCAAATTTTGCATGTATGGGAACTAAAATCAAAATCAGCATCAAATATAGGGATCAAAACCTTAGTTTACCGAATTTTTTGTCTGCTTTTTTAAATATTCTTATTAACTTAAGTGTGGCTTTATTTCAAGTATACCAATTTCACAAAACTTGGTGCAAATCTGAACCTCTGAAACCCTTATGTTTTTGGGGTGAGGAGTATTTCATGGTTCTTTATACCAAATTTAGTCATGGCATCATCCTTTGTGAATAGTGATTAATTAATACTAGTGATTTCTTACTGGGAGACATAATCCAGGTGCTTAGTATAGTTAAGTTCTGCTGGGTTGTTTATGTTGCATGCCTTAACTGTTCCTGTATTTCTATTTGGGTATGTGTATTTTTTCTTGTTTCTTCAAAAAAAAAAAATGATTTGGCTACTTTCTCTTGCCTATCCTTTTTCATTTGATTGCATGATCCACTTCTAGTCTACAACCATTATTATGCAAACACCTTGGCAGTTGGTACTGCTTTATTGTTTGATCTAAGGTTGAGCATATTTTAGTTTCTTTTCTATGTTTATTTGCAAGCTTATATGATTAATGTTTTTTATTTGTTCATTGAACACACTTTAGTTTTTTTTTTTTTTTAATACATCTAACTTTTATCACACAATTGAACTTGTCTGTACATCTAACTTGTATTGCACACTTGAACTTGCAGTGGTTATTGGTGGTTCAAATTGATGACATTGAGACATCTGCCTGCCTTATAAGTCCTCAGCAAGTGAAGTATGGTTGCTTTTAACCTTTTCTATTTTAATTGTGAGGTGGGGTTTTACGTTGATGCTGATTGGCTTTTTGGGTATCTGTTGTAGTTTTCTCCTCAATGGAAAAGGTGTAGAGAAAAGGACTAACGTTCTAATGGTCTGTTTGTATGTTTGTACATACAATCAAACATTTAATTTTGACTGTTTTCAAGGGCATGCCATTAGTTTCTTATCTACATCATTTTATTTCTCAGGACACGGGTCCACAAATGCCAACTGACGTGACTGGTATGCTTAAATGGGGGTCCAATCTGCTTCAAGCTGTGGGCCAGTTCAATGGTGAGCAATTAAAACTAGTGTTTCCTTTCCTGTCATCGTGGCTTTCAATGTATGCATCTTAATGTAACCATTATCATTGTGAAGGTCATTATGTTATACTTGTTGCCTATGTGAGTGTCACATCTTTACTGCCGCATCCAGATCTTCAAGATTATGTTCAGCCTGCTGTTACCTCAGTTGATTCAGGTATAGTTTCAATATTTAAGATAAATTGTATTTAAAAAATCTATATCTTATTCTCATTAGTCCGATGTACATAATTCTTTTTATCATTTTGCCATTTTGAATGTTAAATGCTTGACCATTATTGATTCATTATTCATTTTTATCATTCTTCTTATTCTAAAAAAATATTAGATTCAGACATTATTGAGGGGCCTTCACAAATTTCCCTTAATTGTCCTCTAAGGTATGCTCTATTCTTTGTTCAACACTCACTGACCACTTTTTCTTTCTTGCTTCCTTTGCTTTGTTTGTTACTACTTTTATCATGTTTAGTCTGACTAGTTTTATCATCTTTAGATTGGGCATAGTAAAGTTATAGGAAGTAGTTTTATTTGAGATTCATTTTAATCTCTTTGGATTTGGTCCATCAGAATACATTGCCTCTGGCCGACCTTGAATTAAAGAATGTGGGAGTTATCATACTTTTTTTCCAGAGTGTGTTGGATTGGCTGTGAAAGATGGATTGTTTTAATAATCGATTATATATCTAATCGATTATAATAGTATCAATTTTATGTTGGGATGTGTTTGTTGAAAAGTGATTTAAGATAATCTATTTCGCTTTGGTTGTATAAAAATCACTGTAAAATTACAAAAAAAGGGGTATGAAATTATTTGTATAATTTAATAATTTTTGTTTGGTAGTTAGTTTTACAGAGGTGAAATGGAAAGATTATCAGGTTACACTTGATAACCGTCTTTTCCTCTTTTCGGTCTTCCTAACCCTGAATCCATAATTCTTCAATGACTACAATATTAGACACCTCCAGTAATTTTAGTATCAAATGTTTAGCATTAAACCATTAAAAATCATCTTTTGAAGTTTTCTTTATCTTGAAAGTATGATTATTCTATGGGCTTCTGTTATGTTTATTTTGTAGCTTCTTGTTTTTATTCTTCTCGCCGGAATGATTTACTTTGCAAAAGTTATGCTAAAAATCATTTGTTCGATTATATCTTTAAAATATATTGGTTTTTACTTGTTCTTTTTAATAATTCTTCTCTTCTTTTAACATTGTTTTTTTTTTAGCTGATAATCCTTTGTGTCTCATTTATTAAACAGCTTTAAACGTATCAAGACTCCTGTTAAAGGACGTTCATGCAAACATTTCCAGGTGAGTGCTTCCTGTATTAGCATCACTTAGTATGGAGAATGCTGAGGGTGGTTGCTGTTTGGTTATACTGTGTTGCTGACCATAAGCTGTAAATGTGGCTTTAGAAGTCTGCATGTGCAATATTTGTTTCTTCCTCTCTTCTTTACATATTCTATTGTCTATTATCTCTTTCCTGTAGTGTTTTGATTTTGACAACTTCATTAACATAAACTCAAGGAGGCCATCCTGGCGCTGCCCTCATTGCAATCAGTGTGTCAGCTATGCAGACATTCGTCTTGACCGTAACATGGTTGAGGTGAGTTAATTTTGTACTTGATAGACCGACAATTAACATGTGAATAATAGGAGTAAAGAGGGACCGCTAGTGGGAGCAGTAACTGTTGGTGGGAGCTAATGGGAGTTGAGAAAATAAAAGGGCAGCAATTATTGTTAGCGGGCTGCAATTACAACTAGTGGGAGTGGGGAGAATAAATAGGCAAATGAATAAGCAGTTAGTGGAGAGAATAAACAGGGAAGTGAGGGGCTGATGGATTGATTCTGTGATAGGACCCATCCATGGAGGAGAGAACGGCCCAAATGAAGCAACATATGGGCTGATAGTGAACCAAGTCACTCATGGACCTAAAGTCTAGCAGGTTTTTATGAGGAGGGGATAGAAAGGAAAACGGAAAGCAAGGGGTAGATGAGCTGTCCAGTTAGTTGCAGGCTTGGGGAAGGAATGTATATATATGGGGTTCAATATAAGGTGAGATGAGTGAGAGTGGGGGTAGTTATGCAATTAGTATTTTTGCCTATTCATCTAGGCATAGAGTGCTCTAGGCATTCCTCTGAGGATCTAGACTCGGGTTGCAAAATAATTCCTTCTGTGATTGTTCTTTTCTTTTAGGAAATAATTTATACATTTCCTTCTCTAATTTCGGGTCTTTAACATTGGTCCAACCTGCCGAATATCCCTATTGTAAGGAGCTAGACTCCATTTTTTCCTTTAGTAAATTTCTGGTACCTACCATTTTTTTTACTGTTAATATGAGTTCCTAGGAGTACTTTAATCTTTCTATTGAATTAGTTTTTCTTGTCCTCTCATCCCTAGGGATAAAAGGAAGGTGGAAAAGGAAAGGAAAAGCAAACCTCTTTTTTTTGTTTTTGAAATAAAGGTACTGAAAGATGTTGGTGAGAATGTTGTCGAAGTGATTGTCCATGCTGATGGATCATGGAAGGCAGTCTTGAAAAGTGATCATAATGATATGGCCCACAATTATAAAGAGAAACAGAATGAACTGCAAGAATATACTTGCTCCCCTGGTACAGTTCCCAATGTTTTGGACCTCACCAATGATGATGATCAGATGGAGATAATGGATACTTTTGAAACTTCTGATAGAAAACCTTTCCAGGCAGATGTTCAAGGTCAATTTGTCACCCCAAATTCAACTTCTTTTGGTATGAACTCTGTTGGTGTTGATCAAAATGTTTCTGCTCAAGTAGATGACTTAGGTTCTGGACTTTATATAGCCCGTGGTAGTTCAGATACCCCAACAGTTGGTGCCTCTGAGCATCCTACGCCGCCTGATACTGTTTCTCCTGCATCTAATCAGCAAGCTGGGGGTTACGACAATAACTTTGCCGTTAACTCTGTCATGCATAATCGATATTCTGCACCAAATAATTTGCAGCTGCAACTCAACTATAATTCAGTTGTTAATGAGTATGGAAGGTCATCCTCAATACCAAGACATATCAGTAGGTCTCCCGTAGCAGTTCAGGCCCTCCCAGTCCAATCTCAGGCATTGGGGCCACAGCAAAATTCGAGAGCTATATTGAATTCCCTGCTACCCAGCAGTTCCACCACTTCTCCTCACGCTTCTTTGTCCAATGCCATACTGAGTGATACAGAAAGACAGCAACACTTTTCTCTTTCCCCTATGAATCAGACTCGGGTCTCTGGTGTAAATTCATCTATGTTGCAGCATCACTCGGCAATACAGGTTTGATTTATTTGTTATATTATTACTCCTTTTTATTGGTGTGCTGTTTTTGTGGATATATAGTGAGCATTTTTCCCTTTTGGAATCCCTGGACTTTGTTTAATCCCTACCTCAAATGACAGATTGCTATTCTATATTATGTTGTTCCTTAATTTCTCAGTGTTGATATGTTGTGGTTTCTTTCAAGTAAAAAATGACTATTGAATCACACTCCTACATAAAAAAAAAATGCACTAAACTTATATTTTGTTTAACAATTCGTTTTAGGATTTATGGGGTTAATACTTGTTTATCCAACAGGTCAGTGGGAAGTAAGGAAATTGATTAGGCCAAAGAATGAAATAGTGAACATTAATTTATCTTCATAAAGAAATGATGTAAGATGTAAAATGAACCACCGAAGATGTAAGTCCTATTTTGTTGCAGTTTTTATCCAACAATCTTTTCCATACTAATTATACGTCATAAACTGGGTTTGTTATTCATTTCTTATGTTGTGAATTGTGATAGTCATTGATGCCTGCAATGTCTTTTATCTATTAACTTAATAAGTTGTAAATGATTAGCAGAACCTAACTTTTATGCGTGTAGTTTGTGTTTATGGCTCTTGTACTCATGTTTTACTTTTCATATGTTTTTCATCTCATTGAACTCAGAACCGGGTGCCACCTGTTAATATGTCAGCACCAGGTCAATTGCAGGACCCATACAGAGCATCTGGGTTGTTGGGTGAATTTAGTAATTCGCACCTGCAGCAAGCTCTGAATCCACAAGCACATCAACCAATACAATCGTCAAATACCCAGCAGTCGCACATCCAGCAAGGAGGTTCACAAGCTGGGATTGTTCAGGCTGCTGCTCTGGTTGCCAGACAGTCATCATCAGTTTCAGTTGAAAATCAAACTTCTGTAGCAGCCACATCTTTTACAGCTGGCAGTTTCCGGGGGTTAACAGGAGAGAGAAGAGGACCACCACAGTCAGTTATCATTGCACCAACAGAACCAATAAGTCCACAAGGTGGTCCACGACCAGTCCGACAAACCCAACCAGTTCAAAGTTTGAGGCCACAAGGTCCACAACCAGTCCGACCCAGCGGTGTGTCACCCCAATTGGAGGTGCTTATTGCAAACCACAGTAATGCTCGTAATCATTCTTCCAACACATAATATTTCAGGCACACGTTTGGAAAACTTCAGAGCACGGCATCTTAATGTCTTCTGGGCTAAGGCTGTAAATGCAGTTATCGAATAGCAATATATGGAGAAATACGCCTACATGTTCCCTTCAGGTATTTTGATTTTGATTATAAACAGATACATGTTTGTTAATTTCATTCCCTAGAGGGTTGTTGGGAGGAGAATGAAATCTTATTTATATTAATATGGGGGATTGAATTATCATGGTGTAGTAGTGTAGATATAGCAAGTGAACGAAGACTTATCTTGCTTGAAGCGATTTGTATATTTTATTGAAAATTAACTAACTGACATTCAAGGATAGTCATATGGTGATCTTTTTAATTTTATTCTCATTTTCTATTACCTGAATTGTTAGATTTTTTATAACTCTTATTTTTCTACAATTTTGTATTCTGTCTTCAAATAAATCTTAGTTTTGCTTTTATTTTTATGGAAATGTGAAAGTACAAAATGTAGCCTTGTCTTTTTATGGTATATCTAGAATTGTGCTTGCATACTTTGGGTGCGTTTGGATAAATAACTTAATTAAGAGCTCATCACATAAGACCTTATCGCATGAGAGCTTATGCCATAAACGCTTAAAGAAAGAAAAAGAAGGAAAGGGAGAAGAGAGGATTCGAATAGTGAAAAACACGGAGAGGGTGTTTAGTGCATAAGCTCTTGTGATAATTCCATAAGCTTCTCCCAGTGACTTATGAAAATAAGTCAAAAACTCCTTATGGGATGACTTAAGTTATTTTTATAAGCTCTGTCAAACACACTGCATAAGAGTTTATGACATCAGATAAGTCAAAAGGAGCTTAAATAAGCTCTTCCAAGTCTTCTCCATAATATGTTTTTATTGTGAAAACACCAGAAGAAAGAACCAAGTCGGAACCAATAGACAAGATTCTGAAAATCTCCTCCTCAAATAACATGAAAAACGAGCTAGGACGTAGTTTATGCACAGCCTGCGCCATATGATCCTGCTGAAAAATGGCATGCCGTGTCGAAAAACCAAGTGACGTCACATGGCCGTGCTACAACCAACATGGACATGCTGAAGTTCTGTGAGTTAATATTGACTAGACGATGGACCTGTGCAACGGGTGTGAAATATATGTTAGTGATATAATTTCATAACATTTTTTAAAAATATATGATTACGTTAAATTTGAAAAAAAAATTAAGAGTCCACAAAATACATTATAGTTGTCACTTACATATTCATATAAGAAAAAGAAACCTAGTAATAGATATTATTAAAGTAAGAAATATTATTAAATTATTAAATATTATTAAAGTAAGAAAGAAAGGTTATTTGTATATTGGAAAAGGTTATTAATTATGAAATTTATAATTACTTCTATTTTTTTATAAAGATATTAAATATTAAAATAATAGGATGAAAATATTATAAATATTAATATAAATAAAGAGTGATGAAAGGAAGTTTTTGGTGCAATCGTGGGAGCTACAAGCCTACAATCAACTAAAGGTTATAAGAAAAATAAAAAATTGTTGAATTAAAGTAACTCATAAAGAATTTAATTGATATATACTGTCAGTGTAAATATTTTTTACACTGTCAATCAATAACAAATCGTCACATCATTGAAAATATTTTATTCTTATCCAAATCACCTTAAAAGTCATTCATATCATGATTTGTGATTGGTTAACAGTATAGAAAACTTTGCACTGACAGTGCATACTAATTAAACTCATTGAATATATTAACTTTTGCACTAAATTATGATAACAAATATTTATATATTAAATTAGTTAGTAAAATTACAAAGTTGAGCCTAGTTTCAAAGGGGGAAAAATGTCAAGCGAATACTCTTTTATATATAAAGATTTTGTACTAAATTTTTAAACAAATAAAAAATAAAAAAATATGAAGAAAAACAACAAAGCATCAAAAAGATAACAACTTGTTAAATAAATAGATATTGAAATTTGAATTTTGAAAATCATTGCAAAGTGGAAATGTGCTATTTATGATGATTAAATGATCCTGGAATCCATGTGGATAATAGCTTGAAATTATTATAACAAATATTTATATATTAAATTAGTAAAATTACAAAGTTGACCCTAGTTTCGGAAGGAAAAAAATGCCAAAACGAATAGTCTTTTATATATAAAGTGTGTGTTTGGATGAACGTTTGACAAACTTGATTTTGGATGTAATTGATTTTGTAGAATTGATTTCAATACAATTGAGTTTGAAGTAAAGTGATTTATGTTTGGATGTTTTTATTCTGAAAGCAAGTTTGATGTAAAACTTAGAGTAATTTTTCAATCCAAAAGCAGAAGCTACTCCATCTTCTTATGATAGAATCAATTCTAGATGCAAAATCGATTCCACGAACGTGTAACCAAACACCTTTTTTTCTACCAGAATCACGTTTGATAGATGCAGGAGCACTTCTGGGGTCTCCAGAAATGGAACCAAACACACACATAGATGTTTAAGTGGTCCAATTCCATACATGTGCTCTTTTTGCTGAATTTTCTCCAATATAATAGCCGACTCCTTCAATTCTATAATAACGAATAAGGAAAATTGGTGAAATTCAACACTAGATATGTGAAAATGGCATAGAAATTCATACAATTTCCCCTCAATAAATATGAAGAAAGGGGGTTTGTACTATAAATTGTGATTCTCATTTCTGGGCCGACTAAATTTACTGTATAAGCATTTCAAAATTGTGGTTCCCTAATAATGTTATTTTATATCATTTACCTATAATATCTGCGGGTACCTGACCCACATGTAGCCGTACATAAACGAAGTCGTGTAAGTTTACAAAGAAAAAAGAGATTTTAAAATAATTTTATTTTTAAATCCTCATGATTATTTATTTAAAAATAAAAAAGTAGTGATATTTTAATCAATGTACATGAAATATTTTAAAATCCCTCCCTCCTTCAATATTGGATTAAGGATGGATTTTGCTCTCCTCTCCTCTCCAAAAATTGAACCAAATACAAAAGATTTTAAAAAAACCCTCCACTTCCCTCCAACCAAACGATCCCTTAAGGTTTTTGGGGAAAGGTGTGGTGTCCAAATCACTCCTATGGCTTGCTTGGAGATCTCCCTTGTTGTATGCTTCTCTACCCGAATGCTTTGCGGTTTTTATGATTTATAGCTGCCATTACTGAGTTGAGATTCCGAAGTCCGTTCAATCCCAAAATATAGCTGAGATGAATAGCTCCTCCAACAATAAAATGTCGACTTGCCAATTGAGTTCAGTTTGTGCTGTAGAAAGTGTTAGTAATGGAGATATAGAGCTGTCGTACACATTAGATGTGTCTTCATGTCACAAGGTTTGTACTTAGAGTGACATTGGGATTGTAATGCACCACCTCAAATGTGCAACATAAAGACTGCACCATCATACTAGAATTCTTTGGTCACCGAAGAAATTTTTGCTTGTGCTTGGTCTTTTGTGCCCTATGCTAAGTAATTTACTTCATCAGTCATAGAAAAACCATATATAATATCATGAATCATGCATTGTAGTTATGACACTTCTTTCTCTAAATGCAATCTCATATAGCTTCAAGTATAATGGTGACGTGATTTAATATTTATACTCAGTAGCATTTGACATCCACGATCCTTGGTTCCAGTGAAAAAGAAAGTCCCTCTAGTACACATTATGTCATGATGTGTTTAGATGAAGGAATTTAAGAGGGTAATGTATTTTTAGAGGCTAATTAGAATCCATCAATGTAAATTGTATTGTATTTTTACATTGATAACTTTAAAAATACATTACCCTCTTACATTCCTTCATCCAAACATAGCATAAGGATGTCTTGGAACGGATTTTGTGATTACCAAATGATTTTACTGTGGAAACATCTGATCACCAGTTGTTAGTGTTAGGCTGCTGAGGCAGCAATGAGATTGTTGCAACGGATCATGATTCAAATGTTGTATACAAACACGTGTATAAAACAGCAGAATTATTTGCTTACTCTGTCTCTCTCCCTGTGTGTGTTGGATGACTTTAAGCAATTGGCTGCTATACATAGATAGACTTATCCAATAAACATCCTTGAACCTTAGTAAGTTATTGAAGCATTACTCATTAGTATTTTGAAGTGTTTGCCTACTCAGCTGATTGAATGAAGTATAGGTGCATCCGTGAATTTCATTCTAGATGGCATTGCAAATCTGAAGAAACGAATCTAATTGCTATTGGTGTCATCAATTCGAAAGATATATTTTGAGAGATTAAACTTGGTTTAATCCAACAAGAAGCCAATAAAGTAAATAAGAATAAATAGCACAAGGCCAATTAAAAATGCATTTCACCAAGGTATTACTTCATCCCAAAACATTTACAACACATGAAGTAGAGAGGGTATCTAAAGAAAAAATTCATGAAAACATTTGATCGAGTAATAAGACGAGTGCCATGGCAAAGGCAGGATCAAATCCAGGTTGCACAATTAAGTGAAAAATATCTATCCCAAAAGAAACGTTTTTGGTATTGGCTTCTTTCCTCTTAATTTCAGCCACGACCCTTGTGCACTCGTCCAACACCTTACATGTCCGATGTGCATATGAACCCTCTACGGTAAAAGCCGCACACCGTTTATCTGAATGAGATGAAGATGCTCCACTGGTACTGTACACGTAGGCCTGAGCGTTGGGGTTTCCATGTAAAATGTTGACATGCTTCCTCACACAATAAATTGGACTCTCGATCTCTGATGACTTACACAAGTTACTCCTCCTACGTCGGTTCCCCACTTCCCCTTCATACACAAACCAGCTATCTACTAGTCCAAGCTTCTGCACATATCGTCACCCATAAACTATTGATGTATGTGTCATTACATTTTTATATGTTAGTCTCAGTTGAAGGTTTTAAATTCAACATAACAACAGTTGTGATCGCGTTTACTGCAATTGCGGGAAATATGGTCAATACAGTCACAAGTCACAATGGTGGTTTTTTTTCTATTTCAAAAACCTCCAAAATCAAAATACTAGGAGTTGTTGCGGACTTTTCTTTTACAACCTTTTTATATATTTATTTATAGTGAAGAATCAAAAAGAAGGAAAGGAGTGATAAAATATCTAAGGCATACTATATTATATTATTGTATAAATAAAGACACAGATACCTTGCGGCGGCGCATGGTGAGGACAGATTTTCCAGAAGCGTCCATGAGAGTGACTTCGTCTGGGCGACCAACATAGTTGTCGACTCGATACACCAGATTTCCATTAGAATCGATGACCGTGAATCCTTTACAACTTAACAAAAGTGATTTTCTCCAAACTGTTAGGGATGTGGTCGAGTTTCCTTCGCTCCTAATTCTAGGGTACTTGTTTTTCTGCTCATGCTGATCACGCTCCTCGTGCACTGCTCTTGACAGAGATTTGAACTTACAAAACATCCTCTCTCTCTCTCTCTCTGTCTCTGCTCTTTCTGGCTTTTAGAATTCTTAGTTTTTAACGGATACACAAGGTAGACATATTTATATAGTTTCATTGGAACAGGTAGAGCGGTGTTTAACTTATTGACACGTTTCTCACAAAATAAAAAATAAAAAAATTTAAAAAGATTTTTAGATTTCCTTACCTATATTTTGATAGAATTGATTTTAAAATAATTCATTTTAAAAAAACTGATTTTAAAAAATTGAGAGATAAAAATGGATTTAGAAAAAATAATTTTGTTTGGACGATAAAATAAAATCACTTTTAAATATAAATATAAAAAAATTATGAGACCCACACCTATAATTAATTATATTCAACAAAAAAAATATAAATTATAGTTTCCATTAAAATCAATTTTACCCGACCAAACATAATTATTTTGGACACAATTTCTAACCAATCAACATCCACTATCTATAAAAATTTTCTCCAACGCAAACTAAAGTTTGTATATGGTTGGGAGGAAAGAACTCACTTTGTGTGTCCAATAGATTACGTCAGAGATTAGTCAATGTTAATAATGATGAATACTTTATACATATATCATGGTTACAAAAAAAACAAACTAAAGTTTGCATGCTACAAACTTGGATGATAATAACCAATATGTGGTTGGTCCAAGTGGTAACTGGCTTGGACCACTTAAGCAAATGATCAAGGATTCGATCCCTCGTCACGTGAGTTTCAACATCGTCATCTCAGTTCCTCTAAGCCTAAGTCCGTGGCTACTGCCACAAATAAATCTCCTACTTCTTCTGCTAATGTTCTCATTTCTATTCGCAAACATCTGTTTTCCAAATCTAGGTGATGTGACTCCTTATGAATGTCTTCACCACACTAGCTCCTCCAAACTGTAACTCTCTTAAGATCTTTGGTTGTGCTTATTTTGTGTTTCTTCAACCTCATGAGTGCAATAAACTCGGGCCTCGTGCAAGTCTCTGTTGTTCTCATACATAAGAATTATCGCGTTTAGGATCCCATCTCTCAACGCATCTGTATCTCCCGTCATGTTGTCTGTTGGGAACACACCATATTTACATTCTTCTCCCTGTTCAAGCTTATTCCGTCCACCTTGACACCATTATTCAATAACCCATCTATTGATTTGCTCCTAGTAACTCTAATGCAAGTCCTTCTGGTGAACTCGTTGAATCTTCCAAAGTTCCACCCATTCCTACGAGGCAGTACCGTCTATATGATCTTGCTCTAAACATTATTCCTCCTCCCCCCAGCTTGTTCTTCTCGGGTAATTAAGAATCTTCTATTTTTCGTGATTATCATTGTTTTAATATCATATTTTCTCACCACGAACCCTAGTCTTATCGAGAAGTTTACGGTGATCAAAATTTAGATATTATATATATTTATTTCTATTTTTTACTTATTTTTTTTATCATTTTTGTATATACTCTACTCGAGAGATTACAACAAAAAAAACCAACCAAATGTTCAAAAAAACATATTTGAGGAGTTTATAAATATCCTTATTAGCAACAAGCTACGCAAGACAAGTTACGGACAAAAAGTTTCGATTATGTTTTATTTATAGTATTATGTGGATTAACTAGGAAAATATTTGTATATTTTCTAAAAGACGTTCCTGTGATTTTGATGTATATTTAAAATTCATTTCTTGTTTTATTTTAGGTTTAAATAAGTTTTTAGTAGATGAAAAATACGTATATTATGGTTTTAGTTCCAAACTTTTTTCATAGGTTTTGATTCCAATAATTCAAAAGTTTAGGAATATATCATTACCATCAACTGAGCACCATTATTAATTTGCTGAAAAAAAATTATTCACAAATTGAATTGAGTAAATGAAGAGCAATTCTGTAATCATTTTCAAGTGATTTGGATGTTTCGCTTACTACATGATAACGGTACAAAATTAACGATAATGATCTATTCCTAAATTTATAAAATTGTAGGGACCAAAACCTTAAAAGAAAAAATTATAGGAACTAAAAAAACACTTTTTACTGAGGAAAAGAACTTATGTAAACCTTTATTTTACCTAGTACATTTATATACCATCATTTGTTTTTGTTTTGCTTGACAAGATGGGTCGAAGAGATATTTCGACAGATTCAAGGAGAAAAGTATTGACGGTGAAATTCTTCAAGTAATGGGTGGTGTTGGAGAATGGTGACGTGCGGTCCGATTTGCATCGAAGGTCTTGATTCTTGAAGGATTTCATTTCAAAACTATTTTTTTCAAGTGTGTGGGGCTTCTTGTTTCTTGGTTACGCCCCACTTGGAGATTCTTGAGATAAAACGGAAATCGGAACCCAGAAGTGGTCAATATTCTAGAGTGATCAAAGATAATTTGTTATTTTCAAACATAATCTTTCTAAACTAATTTTTATATCGAAAAATAAACAAAACGGAGGATTAGAACGTAGAAATGGCCTACCAGTCTATGGTGTAGCCCTCACTTGGGCCCATTTGAAACTTGCATGTGATATATATGCTACAAGTAGTTGAAACTTGTAGCCCTAAGGGGTCGTTTGGTGATCAGAATATGATAGGGATAGATAGGATAAGAGTATGATATGATATGAGTAGGATAAATTATTATTCTATCCGATGTTTGGTGTTCTCCTGATAACCAACTGAACATTATAATTTTAATATGAATTTTAAATTTTTTAATTTTATTCTAAATGTTTTCATATTTTATTAGATTTTAGTTTTTTTTTAATTTCCATTTTTTAGAATTATGTAAAAAGACAAAATTATCCTTGTGATAAAATTACATATAATATTTTTAAATTTTAAAATATTGTTTAACTTAAATTAATTTTTTGTAATTTTAAATATTCATTTTTAGTTTTTACTTTACATATAGTTAAATTATTGGTATAATTTTTATATTTTTAAATTTTTTAAAATAATATAAAATAACAAAATTAGCCTTGTGATAAAATAAAATTAATTTTTATAATTAGTTTTTAATATTTTTATTACTTAAATTTATATTTTATTATTACTTTTTTGTGGTAACCAATACCAAGTTATATTTTATTATACTTTAATTATTTTATATATAAAATATTTTTTATTTTATTATAGTAATTTAAATCACCTTATCTATGTCCCAGCCCTCCCCTCAGGATAGAATTTTAGAGCTCCTTTGGTGGTCAGGATAGGATATAGACGGATAGGATAAGAGAGCATGATAGGAGTAGGATATGATATGAGCATAATAACCTGTTATTCTATCCGGTGTTTGGTGTCCACCAGATAACCAACTGGATAACATTGTAATTTTAGTATGAATTTTAAAATTTTCGTTTTTGTTATGAATGTTTTCATATTTTATTAGATTTTAGTTTTTTTATAATTTCCATTTTTTCAGATTATACAAAAAGACAAAATTGTCCTTGTGATAAAATTATATATAATATTTTAAATTTTTAAAATATTGTTTAACTTAAATTAATTTTTTTATAATTTTGAATATTAATTTTTAGTTTTTACTTTACATATAGTTAGATTATTATAATATTTTTTATTTATTTTTCAGTTTTTAAAAATGATATAAAGTAACAAAATTAGTCTTGTGACAAAATAAAAATAATTTTTAAAATTAATTATTAATATTTTTATTATTTTATGTTTTATTATACCTTTTTTGGTAATCATATTATATTTTATTATACTTTAATTATTTCATATATAAAATATTTTTATACTTTATTATATTTTAAATCACCTTATCCTATACTGTTGAGTTCTAACCCAGCTCCCCTCATGATAAAATTTTAACTAGAAGGACATGATATGATAAATGACATGATTGATTTATCCTATCCTGCTGGCTCACCAAACAATAGTTTCAGACATGATAATGATACTTTATCTTATCATATATCTTTTATCCTGACCACCAAACGAGCCCTTAACTACATGGATAAGATAGGATAGGTGACAAAATTGCTTTTCTATCATGTTGGCTCACCAAATAGTAATTTTAGATAAGATATGATAGTTTGTCCAATTTTATTTATCTTATCCTAACCACCAAACGATCCGTTAATGCTGTGCCAAAAAACAAAGAGCAGTGGGAACCTTACCTTTTTTTTTTATCAACAAAGTATGTAGTGGGAACCTTATCGATTATATATAAATTAGTAATAACGAAGACAGCAACAACACAACAATGGAATGAAATAAAATTCAACGTATATAAGTCGGTAAGGGAAACAATTAAATATATGCTTCTGACGATATGTAAATGTTGTTTTTAATATCGGTAAGGGAAACAATTAAATATATGCTTCTGACGATATGTAAATGTTGTTTTTAATATTAATTTAGGATCAACCAACCGCTTTTTTTTTTTTGTTAAATTCAAGTGGATAAAAGAGGGGCTATAGTTTCCGATAGGATTGAGGCGTATAGAGTGGAAACCAGGAAATGCCGTGTTAGCAAAACAGTTATGCTAAACTGACACAGAAATATGGACACTTACGAAAACACCGTATATGTTAGTGGCAATTTCGTAATTAAATTAGTGGCAAATGCGTGATTCTGAGGAACAGGGGAAAAGGTGTTTTCCCTCCAATCTTCCCTCCTTCTTGTGCTCTTCTCACTGCCTCGATGTCATTTTTTCTGCAGAGCTCTTTCTTCTCACTCGTGGACGCTCTTTCTTCTTGGCTCTGTCTTCTTCACTGCCTCCACGCTGTGTCTTCCTCACTCTTTCTTCTCTGGTGAATGCCTATTTCTTCTCACTGCCTCGACGCTCAGTGTTGTTCACTCATTCTTCTCTGCCTCGGCACTCTGTGTTCAACTCTTTCTTCTCACTGCCTCGACGCTCCGTTCCCGAATGACACCACCACCCACTAGCAAAGCCCAGTGACAGCCACAGCGGAAACGCCGCCACCCACCACTCATCGACGGCGAATCCCACCGCAAGAACAGGTGAGGAAAAACCCTCCTTTCTTCATTCCCTGTTTCTGTTGATCTCTCTATTCTCCCTAGGGTTTATATTCTATTCACGTTGTTTCTTTCACGGCTTTATCGCTTGAGGTCTTTGTCAACATTGTTGTGGCAAGTAATGGGTGAACCTTAGAAACCTCTGTTTTTTTGCTGATGGAATGATGTTATGATTTGTACTGTTTGGTAGTGTGACAGTGTAAAATGCATTTTTTGATTGAATGTACTTGGCTTGTTCATGAAAGAAGGACTGAGGATACTGTGTAATTGAAAGTATGCTTGGAAAGCAGTGAAAGGTGGTTGTTTTCGCTGGTGTGGAAGATTTTCCAAGTTTGGTGGTTCATGCATTACTGTACTAGTTTATAGTTCCAGCATCTGTGCTTTATAGTTATAATGATGAAGCTTAGTTTGTCAACATTAATCGATGACACTATGGCTATTTCTTCTGGTCCAGTACAATTCCTTTTGGAGTAGTTGCAAACTCCATTCCAAGGAAATATGACAACTTTCCTAAGTATGTCATTTCAAACACTCCCAGAAATTGAGTGTTTTAAAACACTCAATTTATATAGTAGGATCATTTGCAGTCACTAGCAGATTATCACCATATATGCAAATGAGCAGCAAGCTCGCCTTTTTATTCACCTTCACATACACTCCATACTCCATTGAGCACTTAGTAAACTCATGTTGAAGTAGAAAGGTGACTATTCTTTTATTCCAATGTGCATGTGTCATTGGTTTGTTGATGCATTGTCTTCAAACTGGAAGATGTTAGATGCAATAGGTAGCTACCCAATACATGTGCGATGAAGTTATAAGTTATAATTATGCATTGTTAAGATTTTCTATATTAGGGAAGGTTAGCATGGTGCATACTCTAACATGCAGCTTAGTTGAGTGGGTTAAGGTGAATTTGAGTTTGTCATCATTAATTCATATGAGAAGCTAGTGAATCCATGATTGTTTTGTGACATTACTTATGAAAGATCTAATTTGTGCAGTTTCAGTGTGGCATCCTCAATTCGATATACATGGAAACTTCAAATGATTATGTGGACTGTGGTGGTGGTGATAGCGAAGCAAATGGAGTTGACATTGTTAATGATGATTAAGAAAAGTGGGAGCCTGCAACAGGGATGTGTTTTGATTCCATAGAGGATGTTAAATCATTTTATCGCGAGTATGCTTTAAGAAAGGGTTTTGGTTGGAAGACTAGAACATCAAGAAAAGGAGAGGATGGGCAGATTAGATACTTAATGCTAGTATGTTCACGAGCGGGGTCCCGAGTGTCGGAAATTCCTTGTACGTTGATGACACGTCCGACTAAACGGAAGAATTGTCCGGCAAAAATTACTATTAAGTTGGGAAAAGATGAACTGTGATACATTAATAAATTTGAACCCAACCATTCTCACGAGATCAGCCCTACAAAGTCAAGGTTGTTCAAGGCTAACAAGAAAATCAACCTCCATGTAAAAAGAACAATCCAAATCAATGATGATGCAGGGGTGAGGATTAATAAGACTTTTCAATCTCTCGTTACAGATGGAGGAGGGCATGAGCATATACCCTTTTGTGAAAAAGACGTGATAAATTATGTCAACAAAGAAAGGCGTGCGATTGGGAAAGAAGGTGATGCTAAGGCCTTACTAAGCTATTTTTCTCAAATGACGGAGCAAAACAAAGATTTCTTCTATGCCATAGATATGGATGATGATTTTCATGTCAGAAATATGTTTTGGGCTGATGCAAGAAGTAGAGCTAGTTATGCATATTTTGGAGATGTTTTGACATTTGATACAACATATTTGACCAATAAGTATTACATGCCTTTTGCTGCATTTGTTGGTGTGAATCACCATGGTCAATCAACATTACTTGGATGTGGTCTGGTTTCTGCAGAAGACACAGAGTCATTTGTCTGGCTTTTCCAAACATGGCTTCATTGTATGGAGGGAAAAGCCCCTACGGGTATTGTCACTGACCAATGTAAGGCTATGCAAAATGCCATTGAGCTAGTCTTCCCTACAACTCGTCATAGGTGGTGTTTATGGCATATAATGAAAAAAATTCCTGAAAAACTTAGCGGATATGGTGAATATAAGAAGATTAAGTCTGCAATGAATGCCTTAGATTAAGTCTTACCAAGTTTTGGATGCCTTAGATTATCTGGTGAACGTAGTTCACTTATCTGGTGAATGCCTTCAAATATCTGGTGAATGTCAATACTAAAACCAAGCTTGTGGATGCCTTAGATTATCTGGTGAACGTAGTTCGCTTATCTGGTGGAAGCTTCAATTATTTGGTGAATGCTTTAAATTATTTGGTAACTAACGTATCTTACCACCAACTCTTGGAGCAAATCAGTTATGTCATCACTGAACTTCACTCATCAATTTCGTTATCTATTTAATGACTTGTCATGACACTTAAATTAGTTTCACACAACCATGTAAAGCATGTCAAACCTGTTAGCAATGTCGTAAGATATTTTGCACAATAGTTAATATCTATTTTAATGTTGATCATAGAATCCAGGCTTACCAATCCGAGAAATTACATACTACTCCTACATTACAAAATAACAATGTACATATCAAGTTTTCATGTTCGAATATACAAATAAAAAACTATTCTTTTGTTGTCTTTCTCATGTATGCCTTGGTATATGGGGGATCAAGTCTAGAAGATTGCTTCCGCATCCTATGTTTGCCCTTCACCCTTGTTGCTATGTTTGACCCACCCTCCGGATCACCCTCCGTATTATGTTCACCTACAACAGTCACAATGGTAGATGGTAAGTAGTCTTTCTTTTTAACACAATGGAACTTTTTCATTGTGAACATGCAAATCATTACTTACAAGCGGACACTGCAACTGCTGTTTCATTTGGTGCACCCATCGCTACAGCCGGAGGATCTACAATAGCATCATCAGCCTCCATCCGCCGAGAAATTGGCATTTCTACACCTGCATATACAAAGATCCTCAATGTGCTTTCAACGAGTAAACCACAAACACAACCATGTAAAACATGCAACTAGCTTGTTTAGTAACCACCACCTATTTGAACACCTGAAGACCCTACACCACCCATGTCAGCATAAATATCCGCTAGGGGAGTTTGGTGAAGATGGGTTGAATCTTGTCCACCTAAAGTGGAACATCCCACAAACTCATTGACTTGGCCTATGTTTGATCGGTGACGAGTGGGACCATCTTTCAAAATTGCAACATCCGCCTCTAGAGCCAAGATCCTCTGTTGTTGCTCCCTAATTTTCTGTTCATGCTCCTGAAGCGTCGCCAATACTTTTTGATATTCATCAACATGTACATATTGGTATTGTTGGCCCCCCCCCCCGTAATGCATCCCGGACAATGGGTAGTTGAAGCTCAGCATCTGTTGCTATTAAAGCAACCGTTACCTGCAAACATCAAAATCACATCAACTGAACATTGGGTATATCAATTTTCAAGATATTATCGAAAATATGGTATGGTTGGTATCCTTGTATTCATGAATGCTTCCTTCATTCTCTTCTTCCTCAATGTAACAATTGGCCAGTTCAAAAATCGTGGGAAAGGATGCTCGGGAGGAGTGCTAGGTGTATAGCCAATCGAGATATGGTTCATTGCCCAGATCTATCAAAAAAGATTGACATCATTAGTAGCCGTAAAATTTTGTTAACATATCATTATATGGTTATCTAACATATGCAACAATACATACCTGTAGGATGGGTGCACAGCCACATATATGTATTTCATGGTCATTTGACCCTTCGCCACTGACCATGTGAGCTCTGCTCAAACTCGCAACCAAGAATTCATGAACTGCAGCTGCCCAGTTGAAGCTATGGCTGGCATCCAAGTCATCCAGCAGCCAGGCATAATCTGTGAAGACATGCTTGCCTGTCCTCGCAAAGTAAAACACTCCGAAAGCAAGGAGTATATATGTCCTACAAAAATCCCCCACATTATGCGGAATGGCGGGCATCTTGTCCAGTATAGCCTCTATGGTTATATCAGCCCCCTCAAAAATAGACAGTGTATAGCACTGCTCATCAGCTGCACCTACCACTGGTTCACCTGTGGCTGGAAGTCTAAGAGCCAGGCATACATCAGCAGGGGTAAAAGGGATCGGCGTACCCCTAACATTGAATGCTCGACCACCCTCATCCCACCTCCTCACAAGCTCGCACAATAAGACACTTGAAATATTAGGTTCATTGGTCATTTTACTAACCCATTTAAATGGGGTCGTATCCAACAAAGCACGATGCTCCTCTGAAAGTGCCTTGTTGATATCAATCAATATTCCTGGCATACAAGCATGCCTCGCACGAACTTGCCAAGTATCATTACTTGAAATGTCAGTTGATTGTAAATACGTTGCACACGAGTAAGTACAAACATAAATGAGGTTTCCTTACATTAATATCTGCTGCTCCAGTCATTTTTCTTTGCTTTTGGTTTACCTGTTTATAGACGATCCAACACATCGTAAGTTAGAATCACATTAAAATATTTTGTACTCACTGCCATTGTTTCTCTAAGTTTTCTATATGGTACATATAGAAAACTTATCATAAGGAATGGTTGAGACAAAGTCATGACAAACTAAGATTATATCGGGCCTAAAAAAATTCAACACTTTGATGCAAACAAAATGCTTCAAAGATAAGTTACAAGAAGCCAGAACAAACATTGCATCCTCAGTCCTTCTTTCATGAACAAGCCAAGTACATTCAACCAAAAAATGCATTTTACACTGTCACACTACCAAACAGTACAAATCATAACATCATTCCATCATCAGAAAATACAGAGGTTTCTAAGGTTCACCCATTACTTGCCACAACAATGTTGATAAAGACCGCAAGTGATAAAGCCATGAAAGAAACAACGTGAATAGCAAATAATCCCTACAGAGAATAGATAGACAAAGCTTACCTAGCTATAGCTTCAGCAGAGCCCAAGGGATGAGATGCGGGATTGTGAGAGTGAGTGAGCTAGGGTTTGTTTGATTTGGTGGTGGGTGGAGATATGAGAGATCAACAGAAACAGAGAAGGAAGAAAGGAGGGTTTTTCCTCAACTGCTCTTGTGGTGGGTCGTCGTCGATGAGTGGTGGGTGTCGGCGTTTCCGTCGTGGCTGTCACTGGGCTTTGCTAGTGGGTGGTGGTGGCATTCGGGAACAGAGCTTCGCGGCCGTGAGAAGAACGAGTTGAAGACAGAGCGTCGAGGCAGAGAAGAACGGGTGAACAAGACTTGGCGTCGAGGCAGTGAGAAGACACAATGAAGAAGAAAGAGGGACGTGGCAGAGAAGAAGACAGAGCGTCGAGTGAAAAATAAAGAGCCAATTAACAGGAGTGAGATGAAAGAGCGAAGGAGGGAAGAGTGCAAGGAAAACCTATTTTCCCCTGTTCCTCAGAATCACGCATTTGCCACTAGTTTAATTACGAAATTTCCACTAACATATACGGTGTTTTCATAAGTGTCCATATTTCTGTGTCAATTTAGCATAACTGTTAGCAAAAGTATAAAAGAAATCACAAAATTTACAGGAAATTGGATGCCAGTGACAAAGGGAGCAAAGGTTGGTGGCCAACATGGGCATGCATTGCAAGTAGAAAGGGTCGGGTAGTAATTTTCCATCACCGGTTGAATGAAAATCCATCATGTATCTGTATAGGTATCCATTAATCGGGTATTAAATGTATTTTATAAATATTTGTAAGTATTCATAAATATCTATTAAAATATGAATATTTTTTAATATATATATATATATTTATTTATTGTTACGGGCCAATCGAGTAAATACTCAGATCCATGTTATATATGAGGGAAGACCAACTTGACTTAGAAACAGGAAGGCCGACTTGACTTAAAAACAAGAAGGCCCAGTTTGTTATGGTTGTCCGAGTTGCATACTCGGGTCAACTTTGAATGTATTACGGATCTACTAAAAAGATAGGACCAAGAAACAGGCTGCCTACATGTTTAGGGCCGAGTTCTTTTTTAGCCTATGGCCCAAGGATTAAATAGGTCACATGGGAAATTAGAGAGATCGAACGATTAGGATAGAGATAATTAAACGGCTGACTTATGAATAATGAGTAATTGCAGACATCAATATTAGCCGACCGATTATGATTACCAAGGCGAGCCGTTACCCTAGAGTAAAGAGGCCCAATTATGATAACTAGTCACGATTATATATTAAATATGTGATGTTAACGTGAGTTTATTCCTTCAATATGATAAAAGTAGGACGACTATATAAGTTATGTGCTGTTTAAATAATTTCATATATCGAGTACTTTGGGTATGTATACCTTTATACTAAGGGTGGCAATCGGATAAATTTTTATTCGGATCTTAACGGATGGATTAAAAACAATCCATTATAATCCATTAAAAATCCAATAAAAAAAATCAAATCCATCCATGATCCATTAAATAAAATCCATCCGATCCATCCATTGACAACTTTTCATGGATGAATATCCAATCCATCCACTAAAATTTATTTTAAGAAATTAAATAATTTTTTATCTCTTTTATCCATCCATAAAATATTTTTAAAAATAAAATAATTTGTAAAAAAAATTAAAATATTATCTCTATCTCACTCTTGCTCTCCTCTTTCTTCCTCTCTCTACCCTTTCTCTCTCTCCATTTTTTCATACTCTCTCTATCTTTACTCTCTTTCCACTTTATCTCATGACCATTTTGTATCACGATCATTTTTCTATTATTATATGGGAGTTATTGATTATGTGCATCTACAGAGGTTGTTTTGCCACAACGTTCCATGACATCGTTTTACGAAACTTGTTACGACTTTCTGTGCTTTCAATTAGTTAATACTTTTTTAAAGGTTTCTCAGCAAAAAAAAGGCAACGAAAAAAGAAAACGTACGTGATAACATGGACTACAACTAATGCTCGAGAACAATTAATTAGTTAATACTTAACGTAACAAAAAAAATAAAAAAAAGCAGATAAATAAAATAAAAAATAGTGAAGAAAAAATAATAAGGAACGGAAGAGAAAAACAGATGGAGTTTTTATTTTGTTACAAATGGAGTTTTTTTTTATTTGGTGAAAAATAATATGAAAAAAATAAATTGGTTTTGGAATGGATAAAAGTTGATCCATTACATTTTTTATTGTTGGTCCAATGGATTTTTAAAAATATTGGATGGATCATAAACCATCCACTAAAAAAACAATTTAATCCATCCAATCCATTTATATTATTTTTTTATAAATGGATGGATTGGATGAATTTTCTCATGGATGAACTGGATGGATGGTCAACAAATGGATCATTTTGCCACCCCTACTTTATACCCTTCTGCCTAGTATATAAACGGTATAGAAAAATATATTTATTTTACCTAATTCAATATGCATTAAGCTACCCAAACCAAACTCATAGTGAGTTTAATCCAGTGATATCAGTGAGTATAGGTAATTTTGTGATCCTATTTGTAAAAAGCAGAGAATAACATTACTATTTTCTTCTTGTTATTAATTAATATAAGTACAATACTAATAATATGATGTTTTGAAGATTTTTTTTTTTTTTTACAGGAAACTTAGCAATTCATTAGGCTAAAACAAAGTCATTACACATGATGTGATAAAGTTGGTCTGGGATATTCCCCAACCAAGATCTGGATCCTAAATTTTTGAAGATTGGTAAGATTTCATTTGGAGGTGAAATCTTGTGTACTATGACAGCATCATCATCTGTAGTCCCCAGTGTTGACCTGTCCTCAGTTTTCTTCAAACACGGCTTTCCACTTCTGTGGTTAAATTAAACAAAAGGCAAAGCCTTCCAACCGACCCGTGCCGCATTTGGTATCGTATGAACTATTAGCCATTTTTGGAGCTTGCTCTCACCGGTCATCTTTATTCCTAGCCTACTAGTACTGACTCTAGTAGCCTTCTTATTCCTAGTCCCTTCATATCCCGACATTGAAATAGACAGGGGTTCAGTTTTACCAAATGCCCCTAACTATATATGTATCAATAGACATGTATCAAAAATGATCGGCTACAGGCGAAGAAGGTTGTTTCGGTTGGTAACTCATCAGGTCGTGAGTTCGAATCTCACTGTCGATGTAAACATCTCGTTGGTGGGTAATCAATAAATATCTCTATAAACGTTCTTTGAATCGTGAGACCTGTCCTAACCCTGGTGAGCTTCCGGAACCAACTCACCTAATTTTTTTTCTATATAAAAAAAAATTGATCGAGAACAATAGTCACTGGTAAGATGAAAACTTAATTTGAACACGATCGAATGGTCAAAAGAACTCCTCCTATATGTAAGCATTAATTTGCTGTAGATTGGTAGTGGTGGTGCTTCTGTTTTGGGATGAAGGGACATGCACGGGCCCTATGTAGGTGAAGTGGGTCCTGTTTAGATATCAGTCGCTGCTATTTTTGGAAAAGATTCTACCCAATTTCCCATAGTAGATAGTACTACGTTGTAAGCGCGTCGTGCACAAGGAACTAATGAGGTTCGAGAATTGTGTCGTGGTCGTACTCGTATCCATGTTGGTTTAGTTCTTCAATTTGATTGACTACATACCAAGGTTTTGAAAACCGGATCGGACCGGTCGGTCCGATCGGGAATCGGGATCTTGACCGGTCCGGTCAGCTGACAAAACCGATTCTATGGTGAACCGGTGTAAAAACCGGAAAACATGTCGTAACCGGTAGTAAACCGATCTGAACCGGCCTGAACCGGTTTTCTAAAAAAAAAATAGTATAAAAGGATTTGGATCATCCTAACCAAAACCAATTCTTTTGTTTTCTAACATATGTGGGCTGGTTGTAGATTTTGGGTTGGTTTTCCCTATGAATATGATTTTAACATATATATTTATATTTATTTAGTTTAATTTCAAAATAAAAAAATTGTGTTTAATAATTTTAGTTGTTATGTTGTTTTTTTGTTTAATATTGTTACAAATATTATATTAAAAATTTAAATAATATTATTTAATTATAACCGGTTCAACTTCGGTTGGACCATTGAACCTCGAACCGTTGCCTTCACCGGTTCGATGGTCGGTCCGATTTTATAAACCTTGCTACATACTAGCAGATTTGTTTTTTAAAAATATCTGAATATATAATACCTAAAAGGCGGAAAAGTAACATTAAAAAAACAACACTTGCTATTGCTAACCTATGCAAAACTTATCTTGGTTTGGTAAGACTCAAATTCGTAATTATTTTGTCAATTAATATGAAATAATCGAATGAGTAATGACAGGTGAACATCCAAATGGGATACCTAGCTATTCATGTATAAATATTTGTTGCTTAATTCAGTTCATTATATGGTTAATGGGCTAATTTATCATCATCATGTAAATATTTGGTTAATCACATGCAAATATCTAGTTAATTCAGTTCTTTATATGATTAATGGGTCATCATGAATTAATCAAATATTTGTATGTGATTAATCATATAATGAACTGAATTAACCAAATATTTATATATGATTAACCAGGTATCCCAAATGGATGTCTCATTTGGATGTTCACCTATCATTACTCTAATGGAATCTCACATGTGTGCTTGGCCTTTTTTTGAGTTTCTCTTCTCTTTGAAATGAGAAGTTAGGCCAAATATGTCCCATTCAAAAGCTCTACAAAAAATAAGTTAAATAAGTAACTTATTTTTAATAAAGAAGAGAAACTTTGAAAAAAGTTATGAGAATGAGCTTTTGCTTAGCTTTCATAATGGACATTATCGCCCTGGTAGCAGGGGTGGGAATAGGTCAAATCGCTCGTTGGGGGCATATGACGTAGCCTATTTAGTAAAAATGTCAGGTTAAGACTTTTTAAAAATCTTATATAACTAAAGAGGCCAGACCTAAGACTTTTAAAAAAAATCCTACTAGGCATATCAAGTCGGCTTATTTAACACATACAACACATAAGTATTTGTGTAATATAATATATTATACTACAATATATTATTTAATTAATATTTATAATATTTGATAGTAAAGGTCAATTGGCCCATTTAAATATAGTGATTTACATGCTATTTATTTGTGTAGGTCTACTGACCTATTAATAATAACAGGTATATCGACCTCTTTATCATTAAATGTCTACGAGCCTAGTTATTTACAAATAAGGGCCTATGACCTATTTATAGGTGGTGACATATTTAAATGTCTTGTAGATAAGTAGACTTTTAAATATACTTTCAAGTCAGACTTATAGCTTTGAAGTAGGTCAGACTCATACCTTAAAAATTGACCTATATCAGGTTAATAGACCATGCTCAGGCCTCAAGGTTGGAGTACAGGCCAACTCAGGCTTGTCAAGACTTAGCTCGACCTAACCTATTCTTACCCCTATCTGGCAAGATAAAGATAAGTCATAAGTGTCTAGCATTGTGATGAACTATTTTGCAGGGGTCTCACTTTTAAAATATTTAAATACAAAATATATATATATATATATATATATATATATATATATATATATATATATGGAGCAACTCAAGTGAGAGGAGTGTGTTATTATGAGAGATGAGAGGGGTAAATCTGGACCTTTGGATCATACATGAATGGTCAAGATTAGAACATAAAGTCATGTGACTTTTTTAAGTGATCACATGACCACCACTAACTTTTAATCCCGACCATCCATGTATGGTTTATTGACCCAGATTTGCTCATCTCACTCTTACAGTAAGACATCACTCTCACTTGAGTTGCCCCACACACACACATATATATATATATATATATATATATGTATGTATGTATGTATGTATGTATGTATGTATGTATGGATCGATTTGGTTCGATTACATAATCCTTGAATTCGAGAACTAATCCAATTATTATTAGATTTGATTTGATTTAGTTCGTTTCAAAGCGGAACACCAAAAAAATTCGAACCAGTTTAATTGGTTCGCTTCGGATTTTCAAATTCATAGGATAATCCGAAACCAATGACACCCCTAATTCAAATGGATCCAACATGTAAAGAGAATATCTTATTTAAATAATCGACTAAGTCATTGCTTTTCTAACATGGCCCCCTTATTTTAGAGGAGGCCAATCCAAAAGCAACAACCCAGCATAGTCGGTGGCAAACAACTTCAAACGGTTATACCGCTGGTCCCTAGCTACAAATATACCAATTTCAGACCCAATTAAATCCTTTTCATCTTCAACGCATAAAGGCTAAAGCGGCCTCAACATGGACGGTTTTCGAGTGACAAGTTAAGGCGGGGGTGGAGGGGGCTAGCTCGTGTTTTGTCTTTAAAGCCTCTTCTATAAACCAACATCTACTTGGGCTTTAATGTGGTCTTGTATCAGCTAATGTCTCTTTTACCATTGGACTGTCGCGTAGGCCTTCTCATTTTATGTTTTGATATGTATGAGGTTTATAAAGAAAAAGAGAAGAGGAGGTGTAGTTTCAAATTTCAAGTAAATATTTAATTTGAGAATTATTTAAAATCAGAAAAAGACAAACTACCATCTATTTATTAATAATCCCATATTTATTTCGATAAACATTTAATAATTATAATAAGTTAAAAATAAACACAACTCATTTATTTTGCTTTTTGTTTACTAACATTGTTTTTAGGTTAATCATTCATGCAATATTTTTTTTATAATATGGACCGGAGATAGTATCTTTGGGTGGATTAATTTTTAATAGAATGACGGATTTTATCATTGTATTTGAGGTTGCAAATGATGCGTGACAGAAATTACTTTAGATTTTCTTTTATTAATTTAGTAATATACATATTATTGGTATTTTTGCAATCTTCTCAGGACGAGAATCCCGTGGTATGAGGAGTTTGCTCTCTATCCCCATCTCTATATATTGATATTGGGGGATTTTTCTCCTCCGGAAAAAATATTCGTCCACAAGTCCCCGAATGGGGTAGTCCCCACAAGGATCCTCACACATTGGCAAAATCTGCTACGTCATCCCTATATTATATGCGTGATAACTTGTGATAAGTAACGTGTTTAGATTATGGTTTCCAAACTAGAGTTTGATCAATGGAAAAGTACCTTGTTTCTACTTCTACTCAAATCATCTTTGAGATTAAAATCATGTTAAAAAAGAACACAACCATTATTTTGTTAAGTATGCTATTTGTGATGACCTAAATTGGAGTTCAATCATGATAAAGTCGTCACTTATGGTAACAGTTACAACACCAGCCATAAGAAACGGCAAAATGGATATCTCTAACTTGTTTTCATTAAATTAAATAAAGAGATAAGATTCCAAAAAAGAAAGAAAAATAATGAATAAAGAGAAGTTCTAGAAGACTAATGATAAAAGAAGAGTAATGACGCCTACCTTAACCACGCTCATGCATGCATTTGGATCTCTAACGATGCAATCAAAATTTTAGTACACATATCGTATGTAGTAGTCATGAGTATTAAGATTCTTTATATACATCTAATGATTCAAATAAATCAATATTTGTATCAAATGGTTGAACTTTTTTAGGCTGAAGGGATGAGTCGTCGGGAGGTTCCAAATCCAAATATATTATTAATATATATATATAAATTGGATGTAATATGGCATAAAAAATTTCAAAAAATATAACTCTACTGTCATTTTGAGAATATTATGGTTTTGAGAGTATGATAGCGGAAGAATTTCAAATTCTTGACAGAAATAATTCCGACAGAATGATGGAAGAACTGAGGGAAGGATTGTCAAAGATATAAAAAAAATTCGACATAAAGAAGAACGTCGAATTCAGAAGATTATAAGCATTGACGAGTGTGTAGTTGACAAGAAGTTCTTCACTTAACATGTCAGACAAGCAAGGTCGTCAAAAAGCAAAACTTAGAGCGCATCTGTTAGGAGTGAACTTTCTGATTATTGACGGATGCATTTGGCTGGCCGACAAAGAAATCAGAATAATGATTAATATTTTCTAAGTATTGAAGATATTTAGTCGACAAGAAAATACTGGCCGACAGAAAGGATAAATTGACAACCCAATTTTTTGACAACGTGTTAAGAAGAGTTGTCAAACGCACAGAAGTATGAAAATGGCCAAGCCCTCAAAGGCTGACAAGGCATCAGCAAGATAAGCCGTCAAGCATTCAGACCGTCGAAGACAATCAAGTTGACGCGCAGCGGTTCAAGAAATTGAGCAGTTGTCAGAGTTGTTTGACAAGCAGTTTAAGTATAAAACTTAAGAGAAATACCAAGGACATGTGGCAGTCTTTTAGATAGGGAGTTATTTCTAGGTAGTTATTTTATTTGCCTATAAATACTAGTAATCACAATGTAATCGAGGAGGTTACTTGATACACATCCTTCACATCTTGATCACACAGCAGATTGACGGATTACATTCAAGTATTCCCTCCATCCTTCTTATTTCAATACTATGGCAAAATTCTATGCCATTTTCATCTCTTTTGTTCAAGTTCATTACTTGTTCCTTTTAATTTCCAGTATTTCTCTAAAGTTCGTTGGTTAAGTTTATTTTACTTCTTGCAAATAGTGTCATTTAGATCTTTCTTTACTTAACTTTTCTTTCAAACTTCAGTTTTCTTTTCTTTATAAACTCAGTACGATTTGGAAGTTATTTTCTATTAAATAAATAGTTTTCTCTCAAACTTCAAACTTATATTTTCGAACCTAAGTAGTTTTATTGTCAACTTTCATTATTGGCAATATTTTGTACATCTCTTTCAAACTTACCTATCGGTTTTAACACCAAGTCCTTGCCAGTATATTACTAGATTTGACTAACTTGTCAAATTCATACTTGGCAGACAATACATACACACATCTTGACGAGATTACCGCATAACTCGTAGGTCCCACACTCGTCTGATCTTCAATTATTTGTAACAAAGGAATTTTGGTCAGAAACCAAAAACCAACGTTAACAAATTGGCACGCCCAGTGGGACGAGTTTAGAGTAACTCGTACAATGTCACGAATTGGACATACAAATTTATTTTATGCGTCTACGGAGTGGAAAGATGGTTCAAACATCATATATTTCCCAGAACTCTGAATATGAGTAGTGCCAGTGATGCAGGCGTAGTTGGCACTAACGCCGCTGTGTCAACGATGGATGTTATTGCACCAGTTGACAATATTCCTGCAACTAGGGCTAACTCCATTAATGCAGTGAATAATAGCACCAATAGTTGAGGTGCGAGAAGAGGTGTTTCCTACGCCCAAGTTGTCAATAGATTTGACGAAGTTGGCCAAGGAACACTCCCGTCACCAACTTCCCCAGTTTTACAAGAAATAAACCCATCAACTACCGGATTGTCTCCACAAAGTGTTGTGAATTCAAACCCAAGAGGGACTACGCAACCTCTGTCACAACCTTTGTATGGGATGCCTTATGGTTGAACTGCTGTCAATCCAAATACCCCATTCGCATACATACCATATCCAAATGGAATGACGATGGCTGGCCATACATCTGGACAGGCAGGGCCATCGACTGGGGGGCAAATTTTTGGGAATTTGCGTTTAAAACAAAAAGAAACGCAGCGAAAAAATTCCCATCGAAGGATCCTTGCGAATGGTCATGATTCATGATTAGAAGCTTTACCTCTTGAAGCGATCAAATTTGATCGGTTGGATGATTCAAATCCGTCTACTCACAAACACCGTCTGATTTTTACTGATGTCTCTAAGGTATCCACACACCGACCGATGTCTCTAAAGGTATCCACACGCGTCCGGAACGCCTAACGTCACGAACCCGTAGCGTCTCTCGTCTCACGAAGCTAGCTTCAAAACCGAGACTTGCTGTTCACACTTACTCTCTATGTGCGGCTAGGTTATCAACCGTGTGGGCACAACAACTTAAGTGGTCTACTTATAGTAGCGCCTCCTTAAGTGAGTTAGTGAGTAGCATTTGACCTAAGCCCATGTACTATGCGCTAGGCCCAATAGGAAAGTCCAACTCTCCTTTTAATGCTTCTTTTAATCCGCTCTTATGTGTGTGACACTATAGGTTCCCAAAACGTTAGTAGTAATATTAAATCCCATTTAATATTACAAACAATGATGTGATATCTAGCAATACATCACTGCTACCTAAGTAGTGAGAAAGTTAGTGATTTGACGAAACCTTTCTGTGACAAATATTCATGTGCATTATTATCCCTTTGTCCATATATCTCTATTGAACACAAGACATAGAATGTGTCACCCTTGTATGGTTCAATATCATGTTCCCTGATACCCGAGTAGACTTAACAACAAATGAGGTCAATATCTCATATTGACTCATTTCAGCACGGCCATGCATTTTACGATCTCACTCTATCGGGGGGGCCCCACAGATATTACTCCTGTTATGTAGGAGGGACAAATTCCATCTAGGTCACTCACATCCCTCTGCACGGCTCGTGGTATGCCCAATGACCGTCTTTATAATCATCCTATTACAGATGACGTTTGACGATATTAAAGCACACGACTCCTCATGTAGGGATCGTAGTGATTTCAGGTCGAAGGATTGCATACACCATTGTCACTATGAGAACTACTTATGACACTCACATAACGCTCCATGTAGTGTTCTCATGGTGGGTCAATCCAGTACATCATTACTCTAATGTGTACCTATGTGGCGACTCGATATCTCATATCCATGACCCGTGAGATATGGCCATTAGTCTGCACACATAATAGTCTCAATGTATTATTATTGTCCTTATTAATAGAATACTTGACTACGGATATTTAAGAATAGGATTTCATTATTCAATAGTGTCTCACGATCAAGTCATATACTTGATATTCTATTAAACTGAAATTTCTATTCTAAGGACTTTATTATGTTTAAACAAGTAACACAATAAACTGGAATGCCTCATATCATATATATATAATAGCAAGATACAAATGTAAGTCTAAAGAAATACACTGGCCTCTAGGGCTTACACCAACAATCTCCCACTAGCACTAGAGCCAATCAGGCATAAATCTAATGCCCATCGATCTAGTGTGACCTTCATGCTTCTGTTGAGCAAGAGGTTTCGTAAGTGGGTCAGCAACGTTATCAAGCGCTGGTACTCTGCATATTTTCACATCTCCTCTATCGATAATCTCTCGAATGAGATGGAAGCGCCTAAGTTTATGTTTGGATCGTTGTTGAGATCTAGGTTCCTTAGCTTGTGCAATGGCCCCATTGTTATCACAATAGAGATCAATGGGGTCCACAATACTAGGAACTGTACCAAGCTCAGTAATGAACTTCCTGATCCAAACAGCCTCCTTTGCTGCATTGGAGGAGGCAATATACTCAGCCTCTGTAGTAGAATCAGCAACTATCTCCTGCTTTGAACTCTTCCAGCTCACAGCCCCGCCATTCAGGCAGAACACATAACCAGATTGCGATCTGGAATCATCCTTATCGGTCCTGGAAGCTAGCATCGGTGTAACCTATTACAAGCAAGCTCTTCCTCGCCTCCATATACCAAGAACGAATCCTTAGTTCTTCTCAAGTACTTAAGGATGTTCTTGACAAAGAAACCATGACTTTCACCGGGATCAGACTGGTACCTGCTAGTTATGCTTAAAGCATACGATACATCTGGTCGAGTACATAACATGGCATACATGATAGATCCAATTGCGGATGCATATGGAATCTTACTCATGCGATCCCTTTCTTCTTGAGTGGAAGGGGATTATGCCTTTGATAGGCATATACCATGTGACATAGGCAAGAGTCCTTTCTTGGATTCATGCATGTTAAAGCGTCTCAACACTTTGTCTATGTATGTACTCTGACTTAGGCCAAGCAATTTCAGTGATCTATCCCTATAGATCCTGATTCCCAATACATAGGTAGCTTCACCCAAATCTTTCATAGAGAAGCAATTCCCTAACCATGTCTTTACATTTTGTAGTGTAGGGATGTCATTTCCAATGAGTAATATGTCATCTACATATAACACCAGAAAAACAACAATGCTCCCACTAACCTTTTTGTAGACACAAGGTTCATCTTCATTTTTGATGAATCCGTACTGTCTTACAGCATCATTAAAACGAAGGTTCCAACTTCTAGAAGCTTGCTTCAATCCATAGATTGATCGCTGCAATTTACAAACCTTTCTGGCATCCTCTGAAATGTCAAAGCCTTCAGGTTGTGTCATGTACACATCATCAAGAAGCTTTCCATTAAGGAAGAAAGTTTTGACATCCATCTGCCATATCTCATAATCATGGTATGCAGCGATAACAAGTAAGATCCGGACGGATTTAAGCATCGCAACGGGTGAAAAGGTCTCATCATAGTCGACACCATGAATTTGCTTGAAACCCTTGGCCACCAATCGTGCCTTAAAGGTATGTACTTTACCATCCATGTCAGTTTTCTTTTTGAAAACCCACTTGCACCCTATAGGTTTTACCCCTTCAGGTGGCTCTACCAAGGTCCATACCTGGTTGGTGTACATGGAATCCATCTCAGATTCTGGGCCAGTGATGGCCTCCTGGTAAGTCACAGGCTCATCTTGATCCATGAGCAATACATCACCTTGTGGAGTCATGAGAAATCCATATTTCTCAGGCTGGTGACGTATCCTGTTAGACCTACGCTGGTCTTGTGCTACTGGAGCAGGTTGTTCCTCCACAACATTTTGTGAAGGTTGCTCCTGTTCCACCAAAGGTAGGTCACTACTCTGTGATTCTTGAATTTCTTCAAGTTCTATCTTCCTCCCACTGGTTCCTATGGAGATAAACTCCTTTTCTAGGAATACACCAGTCCGTGCGACAAACACTTTGCCTTCGGAAGGATTATAGAAATAATATCCCTTGGTTTCTTTGGGATACCCCACAAAGAAGCATTTATCAGATTTGGGATCAAGCTTATTAGAAACTTGACGTTTTACATATGCTTCACAACCCCAAATCTTCATAAAAGACATGATGGGTCGTCTACCAGTCCATATCTCATATGGTGTCTTTTCTACCGTTTTGGATGGAACACGGTTGAGTGTAAAAGCTGATGTTAATAGAGCATATCCCCAGAAAGAGTTTGGAAGGTTTGAATGACTCATCATAGACCGAACCATGTCCAACAAAGTTCGATTTCTCCTCTCAAACACCATTCCATTGTGGTGTTCCAGGTGGAGTGAGTTGAGATAAAATTCCACACTCTCTCAGATGATCATCAAACTCTAGGCTCAAATATTCACCACCTCGATCTGATCGAAGAGTTTTAATATTCTTACCAAGTTGGTTTTGTACCTCATTTTTGAATTCCTTGAACTTTTCAAAGGATTCCGATTTATGTTTCATAAGATACACAAATCCATATCTACTGAAATCATCAGTAAATGTGATGAAGTACTGAAAACCACCTCTAGCTAATGTGTTTAGGGGTCCGCATACATCGCTATGTATAAGACCCAAAAGATCGTTGGCTCTTTCACCTTTGCCGGTGAATGGAGCTTTAGTCATCTTTCCCAATAAACAAGACTCACATATCTCATATGATTCATAATCAAATGAGTCCAAGAGTCCATCTTTATGGAGCTTCGAAATGCGCTTCTCATTTATATGGCCTAAATGACAATGCCAAAGATAAGACGGGTTCAACTCATTTGGTTTAAACCTCTTAGTATTTATGTTATAGATGGACATTTCAAGATCAAGGACATAAAGTCCATTACTCATGTGTGCACTAGCATAGAAAATATCATCCAAATAAATAAAACAACTTTTGTTCTTTATTATAAAAGAAAAACCAATCTTGTCCAAACAAGAAACGAAAATGATATTCCTGCTAATTGCAGGCACAAAATAACAGTTCTCTAACTGAATAGTAAGCCCAGTGGGCAAAGTCAATACATAAGTCCCTACAGCTAAAGCAACAACCTTTGCTCCATTTCCGACTCGTAGATCAACTTCGCCCTTTGTCAATGGTCTACTCCTGTTTAGATCCTGCACATTTGTACAAATGTGAGAACCACATCCAGTATCTAATACCCATGATGCAGAAGTAGATAAATTGACTTCTATAACAAACATACCTGAAACGGAAGTCTCACTTCCCTTATTCTTCTTGATTTCTTCCAGGTATTTTGGGCAGTTCCTCTTCCAATGTCCGGTCCGACCACAGTGGAAGCAATTGCCTTCCTTAGCCACACCACCCACAGGCTTCAAGCCAGAAGAACTGGGCTTGATCTTGTTGATGGCCTTGCCCTTGCCCTTGCCCTTTTGTTTGTTCTTGGGCTTCTTGGGCCGCTTCTTGCTATTTCCAGCCTGGACCATCAAAATGGCCTTTCCCTTTCCTTTGTTAATATTTTGTTCAGTAGTTCTCAACATGCTCAACAATTCTGGCAAAGGTTTGTCAAGATCATTCATATTAAAGTTCATGACAAACTGACTATAGCTCTCAGGCAACGATTGCAGAACTAAGTCGGTGACCAACTCTTGGCCTAAAGGAAAACCCAGTCTCTCGAGATTCTCAATGTACCCGATCATCTGGAGTACATGAGGACTCACAGGGCTCCCTTCTGCCAATTTACACTGGAAAAGGGCTCTGGAAACTTCGAACCGCTCATGCCTTGCTTGCTTTTGGTAGAGCAGCTTGAGGTGCACGATCATATCGTACGCCTCCATGGTCTCATGTTGCTTTTGTAGCTCAGAGGTCATGGTAGCAAGCATAAGACAGCCGACGTCTAAGGTGTCATCCTGATGCTTCTTATAAGCATCCCTGTCAACCCTAGGAGCACTTGAAGCCGGTGGCTCCTCAGGAATAGGCTCCTCAAGAACATACAGCTTTTTCTCATGTTTGAGGACAATCCTCAAGTTTCTGTACCAGGTTACTTGATGTGTTTGATGCCATGGTAATCTACAGAGATAAATATGCAAAATATAAGTATCATGCCATGAAGTTATTTAATAAGGTCTTTAATTAAATACGCCTCCCACTATTTTACTCAAAACAATGACCCTCATCATTGATTCGGAAGATCCCGTTGGAAGATTTTCTAGTGGGCCAAGATCCATATTTCACCTAGCTTTAAGTCAGCTTTGGCTGATCACTTAAAATTCAGTTATTTAGGTAGGAAACACTTTCTGATTGCATCTCATGCAACTCTTGGACAGTTGGGTGAATAACTCTTATTCAAATCCATCACTTGGACTAAAGCCCAACTTATAAGCCTCTAAGCCTTCAATCCTATTGAAGTTGGCTTAGTTAAGTCAGACCCAATGGATAGCAGTTTAACATTACATTTGTCCCATCGCGTCTTACTAGTATAGATAAAGGGCTTTGGCGGACCCACACTTAATCGATCCTAGTCTTGACGAGTGCCATGCATTGGAAGGCCTTTAAATGTGACTTAATATTTCCTTTTGAGGGATTTGATTAAAGTTTGATCTCATCATTTGTTAAACTCTTTAACTTATTATTTACATACATGCATCTCATACATATATTAGTTAAACTCTTTTAACATACTATATACATACATGCATCTCATACATATATAAGGCAAATAAATGTGATATGGTTATGGCCCCTAACGCATTGATTCTCCCAAGCCAATGAGAGAATCTAAACTTAAACCTAGGAGCGTCCAAGCTTCTCCAAGCATGATCTCCCAGAGGGTGACGTCTTCTTGTCTCCATCATTATATTACATAAACAGAAACCTCATTTTACATATGAGGGGAGTGAGATGAGAAAAGAAGATACATATGGAATATAAGAGAAAGGCACGGCACGCAGGCCGTATTTCAAAATATAAACCAAAAGATTAAAGGACTAAGGCCATAACCATTCACCATACATCACCAAATAAATAGTAACAACCAATAATAATACATAATTATTATTATTAAGTTTAGTAATTAGAGATTTCAAAATCTGAATTTTGAAAACATAACATATATATAACAAATAACATTTATTCTAATTGATGTTACTATAAATCACATTTATTGTAATTGATGTTACTATAAATCACATTTATTGTAATTGATGTTACTATTAGTTAAGTATTTCAAAATATGAATTTTGAAACCATATCATATATATAACAAATCACATTTATTATAATTGATATCGTTATTAAATGGTGACATAAAAGATTTCAAAATTGAATTTCGAAATAACACTCTACGCAGAGGTAGCACGGGGTTCCCGCAAGGCCCGTGAACACTTCACGTTGCTGGAAGGGCCCGCGCTACGGTTTCAACCTCCCTCGGAACCTCACGTGCGGGGCAACCCTTGGAACCTCACACAACATGAACTCTTCATGTCTGAAACCCCTTAACGCCGCCAACAGAGAACTGAAACCAATCATGTTTAACATCAACATTTGACGCCATCGCAGAACATAATAAGGATTCAGAACCAATGTACATATCGCATACATACACAAACATGCAATAGACGCATATATCATATATATACGAAAATTACACAAACAAGGTTTCGCAAAACGGATGCAAACGATTTTCAAAAAACAATTTTCAGAAAAACGATTCACATTATAAACATGTTATCATACATAACAGGTAAACCATGTAACAGAATCATGGTTTCGCAAGCGGCTCTGATACCACTGTTGGGAATTTGCGTATAAAACAAAAAGAAACGCAGCGGAAAAATTCCCATCGAAGGATCCTTGCAAATGGTCATGATTCATGATTAGAAGCTTTACCTCTTGAAGCGATGGCTGTTGATCAGAATTCGTCTATCACGAACACCGCACGAACGATGTCTCTAAAGGTATCCACACGAGCAGATTCCGTGAACGTCCAACGTCACGAACCCGAAGCGTCTCTGTCTCACAGTGCTAGCTTCAAAACCGAGACTTGCTGTTCACACTTACTCTCTATGTGCGGCTAGGTTATCAACCGTGTGGGCACAACAACTTAAGTGGTCTACTTATAGTAGCGCCTCCTTAAGTGAGTTAGTGAGCAACATTTGACCTAAGCCCATGTACTATGCGCTAGGCCCAATAGGAAAGTCCAACTCTCCTTTTAATGCTTCTTTTAATCCGCTATTATGTGTGTGGCCCTATAGGTTCCCAAAACGTTAGTAGTAATATTAAATCCCATTTAATATTACAAACAGTGAGCGGTATCTAGCAATACATCACTGCTACCTAAGTAGTGAGAAAGTCAGTGATTTGACGAAACCTTTCTGTGACAAATATTCATGTGCATTATTATCCCTTTGTCCATATATCTCTATTGAACACAAGACATAGAATGTGTCACCCTTGTATGGTTCAATATCATGTTCCCTGATACCCGAGTAGACTTAACAACAAATGAGGTCAATATCTCATATTGACTCATTTCAGCACGACCATACATTTTACAGTCTCACTCTATCAGGGGCCCCACAGATATTACTCCTGTTATGTAGGAGGGACGAATTGCATCTAGGTCACTCACATCCCTCTGCACGGCTCGTGGTATGCCCAATGACCGTCTTTATAATCATCCTATTACAGATGACGTTTGACGATATTAAAGCACACGACTCCTCATGTAGGGATCGTAGTGATTTCAGGTCGAAGGATTGCATACACCATTGTCACTATGAGAACTACTTATGACACTCACATAACGCTCCATGTAGTGTTCTCATGGTGGGTCAATCCAGTACATCATTACTCTAATGTGTACCTATGTGGCGACTCAATATCTCATATCCATGACCCGTGAGATATGGGCATCAGTCTGCACACATAATAGTCTCAATGTATTATTATTGTCCTTATTAATAGAATACTTGACTACGGATATTTAAGAATAGGATTTCATTGTTCAATAGTGTCTCACGATCAAGTCATATACTTGATATTCTATTAAACTGAAATTTCTATTCTAAGGACTTTATTATGTTTAAACAAGTAACACAATAAACTGGAATGCCTCATATCATATATATATATAATAGCAAGATACAAATGTAAGTCTAAAGAAATACACTGGCCTCTGGGGCTTACACCAACACAAATTCCCAGTCATGCGAACGGGATAACAGGGTCAATGGTAGTGACCCATTCTCGACAAGAGCAACCAGTAGTAAGGCCACATATATCCCCATTAAGACAACCCCCACAAAGTATTGTTGGTCTGTCAGAGGCTACATTAGCCAACGTCCGACAACAAATTGACTCTAGTAACCATGACATGGTGAATATATTTACTCAACAAATGAGTACAGTGATTACGCCATTAATGGAAAACACAAATAATGCATGCTTGACATTAGCAAACGAGATACGTAGGTTAAATAGAGCCTTCCCAGGTGATAACCATAATACTAATAGAAATCTCAATGGAAATGTCAATAGGAATAATCAACCGCAGGTTGAACAACCACAGGTTATACAACTTGACGGATCTGAACAAGATGACGAGCGGCAACAGCCCCATCGTCGGATTCCTTTGAGACGTGGAAATGTACATATTCTACGACCAGAGGAAGACGAAGATCTAGTCATAAACCAGGGTGCTTTTGGATCATTTCGTCAAAACGTTATAAATCAGAACGTCAATCAAGTCGTCGAGCAAGCATTGAATAGGTTTGGTTTTAACATAGGTTATGCCAATCAACCATTTTTTGCTTTGGAATTTCCTGATTGGGTCCAACAGGCAGAAATGCCTCGAGGATACAAAATACCCAAATTTTCAAAATTCTCAGGAGAAAGTGGAGAGTCGACAGTCGAGCACGTTACCCGATATACAATCGAGTTGGGAGACTTGGCTCTAGAGGAGGTTTTAAAGATGAAGTTCTTTCCGAGTTCATTGACTAAGAATGCTTTTTCTTGGTTTTCAACTCTAAGGCCTAACTCCATACATTCCTGAAATCAATTAGAAAGGAGTTTTCATGATCAATTCTTCAGGGGTGACCTGAAAATAGGATTGACAGATTTATTTGGCATTAAAAGAATGTATAACGAGTCTGTCGATGACTACCTTGTTCGATTCCGTCAAATGAGGAGTCGTTGCTTCACCCCTATTCCTGAGGCAGAAATAGTGAAGATTGCTGCTGGAGGTCTAGATTATCATATTAGGAAGAAGTTGGTCAACCAGCATCTAATTGATCTTGCCCAGTTAGGAGATAAAGTCCGTCAAATTGAACAATTGAAAGCTGAAAAAGTTTTTAAGCAGAAGAAATTCCTCAAGAGAGAAAAGATTAACTTTGTCGGATGTAATGAATCCGACGAGGAGGGCGATGATTCTGAGGAATATGAGGTAGATTACGTTGAATTAAAAAACGGTCCACCTTATACATGCCAAGCTTTGAAGCCTGCGAGGACCAAAGAAAGGATCCCTTTCATTAATAAGAAAGTGTATACATTGGATGTGACCAAGACCGATCAAATATTTGACATATTACTCAAAGATAAGCAGTTAAAATTGTCAGATGATCATAGGCTTTTGAAAGCCCATGAGATTAAAGATCGGAAGTACTATAAGTATCATAACACTTTTGGTCATGTAACTAATGATTGTATGCATTTCAGGGACATTATTCAGAAAGATTTGGCAGAAGGAAGACTAAAATTTTCAGACAAGAAACCAGACATGAAGGTTAACACAGAACCCTTTGGTCCTGAAGTTAACAAGGCAGACCGCCAAGTCCCTATGGGAATAGGCATGGTCAACATCAGAGCTGGGCAAAATATCTAGATGGATCTGTCGGATCCATTTGATATTTATCCAAAGCCAGGAGAACCACTTGTCGACTTCATGACACGCAAGAAATCTGACGACATAATTAAAGTTTGCCCAAGATGTGAAGCATTTTATGATGAAGTGGCTGCCAAGGAAGCCAGGGGACAGAGACCATCATCGTATCACCCACGTGACAAAACCGAGTCTCGTAATGGTGGTAACCAAGGCAGAGACTGTCACACTCCGGCAGCCATGCTGGGTCCAACAGTGTACACAGGAGTGCTGCACCTGTTGTTAACAGGCAGATAAATAGCTGTCAACAACACATGCATCAGACAAGGCCTAGACATCTCCACACCGGAGGTTGGCTTGAGGAGCCAATCAGAGGATCAGTGGAAAATAACTTTGTCGGTGGCAGATTCAATTCCGTCAAGACCAGGAAACCCCCATCCAACGTAATGGTGGATCAATGGGTGAAGAATTCTGCCACGGCTCGTTATCAAGAGTTACAAAAGCAGACATGGGTTAGGAGAAACAAGTTCAGTGATCGTGTTCCACCCTTTTGGAATGAGAATTACCGAATGGGCCAATTAGCTCAAAATGCTCAGATGACAGGGTCTGGTCTGTCAGGACCATCAACTCAATTGGCCATCTCTAAGAGCCAAATGAAGAGGCTGCAGAGGCTCCGATAGGTTCAAAAGAAGAAGCTTGCCAAGCAAGAGAGCGTCGCCATAAAGGAGATGCCTTCACAAGACACTGGTTGTCTGGTAGCAATGGCTGACAACAAAGCCGGCAAGAAAGGAGATGCCAAAATGAAAAGCGTAATAGTGACCCATCCCATGGAAGCTGATGCGATGGGACCCATTAATCAAGCCAGGCAGCATAAGCCTACATCATAGGTTTTCACAGAAAAGAAGAAGGCTTTAGACCAGGCATCACCACCAGTAAGATCCACTGGCAAATGGCCTGTCGGGCTGGCAGAGATGGAAAAGGTTGCAAGACTCGAGAAAGAATTTGAGGCCAGAATGGGAAAACATCAATTGACAACGTTCAGGCCTGAGTGTGATTTAACCAAATAAGAATTGTCATTCGATGCTGTCATCGAAGCACTGAATGATCGAAATGATGATATGAACATTAGCGGAGCCATGGACATGGATGGCCAGAATGAAGACTGGGCCGACATCATCGAGGCAGTAGACAACTGTGGCACAGGGATTGCCCGACCTCTGTCAGATAGGTCAGGATCAGATGACGAGGGTGATTTGAAAAGAAATCATGGCAGAATGGTTGGAGGTGCATTTTTGGATGAGGACCCAGACAATGAAGTCATACTGGAACCTGGGATGGAAATGAAGATAGGGTTGATTTCATTCATTCTAGCAGAATATGAGGGATATCTTGAGATCGATTTCTCTGACGACGACGATGATGTCATCAACAATGGAAGGGACCCAGGGAATTGCTGGATGTGTGTTCAGGAGAACTTGGTTACCGTATTCGACAATATAGCTCAGCTAGAGAAGCCCACCGATGAGCAAAGAAACCATTTGAGGCCTTTACATGTAAAAGCCATAATAGATGGAAGACCTACCAACAGGGTTTTAATTGACGGGGGAGCTGCTGTGAACCTAATGCCAAGAGCAATGTTCAAAAAGCTAGGGAAGGATAAGTCGGATTTAATTCCGACAGATATGGTCGTCACTGACTTCAGTGGCAAAACTTCTCCGTCAGATGGTGTCGTTTTGTTAAACATACAGGTTGGCACCATCGAAAGGACGACATTGTTTGTAATAATTCCAGTCAAGTCAAGCTACAGCATATTACTTGGCAGGGATTGGATTCACACTGTAGGAGCAGTTCCATCGACAGTGCATCAAAAAGTGATCTTATGGAATGAGCAAGATCAGGTAGAAATCGTGGAGGCAGATGACAGTGCTTGCTATGCTCAGCAATCACATGTTGATTTCAAGGTATATTCACCAAACGTCAGACCTATAACTACCAACGAAGGGGTCATTGACAAGGACGCGTTGGAAGCAAGCCTCCTCAGCCAATTCGGTGTTAAGGTAAAGGACGAGGCCGATAAGACTCGGCCAAATTCCGGCAATGAGCCTTGAAACCCACTTGAAAAGATTGTCGGTCTATCTGGTCGACAGAGAAGTACACACTGCAGAAAGTGTGTTGGCGGATTGTATCATTGACGACGACCCTTTGAGTTTTGAGAAAGGAGTCGAAGCCAAGCAAAACGTGGAAGTAGAGGATCCTCTGGAAGAAATAAATTTAGGGACGAAAGAAAAGAAAAGGCCCATTTTTGTCAGTGCTTTTCTGCCAGAGGATTACAAACAAAAACTTGTCGGATTAATTGCAGAGTATAAAGATTGCTTTGCATGGGACTACGATGAAATGCCTAGTTTAAGTAGAGATCTTGTCGAACACCGACTGCCACTCAGGGAGGATTGCAAGCCTGTTAAGCAGGCAGGTAGAAGGTTTGCTCCAGAGGTAGTGCATAAAATCAAAGAGGAAGTACAAAGACTGCTTAAAGCAAAGTTCATTAGAACAACCAGGTATGTCGATTGGCTTTCTAATGTAGTTCCTGTCATTAAAAAGAATGGCAAGATGAGGGTATGCGTAGACTTTAGAAATTTAAATATGGCTACCCACAAAGATGAATATCCGATGCCAATAGCCGACATGCTTGTCGACTCAGCATCAGGAAATGAAATTTTAATTTGTATGGATGGCCATGCAGGTTATAATCAAATCTTTATAGTCGAAGAAGATGTGTCAAAGATTGCCTTCAAGTGTCCAGGAGCGATTGGGACATATGAATGGATTGTCACGCCTTTTGGTTTAAAGAATGCAGGAGCCACCTATCAACGAGCAATGAATACAAGTTTCCATGATGTTATTGGAAAATTCATAGAAGTATATATTGATGACGTGGTTGTCAAGTCCAAAACCAAAGATGACCACTTGGAGCATCTGAAGCAAGGGTTTGAAAGGATGAGAAAGCATAACCTCAAAATGAACCCAGAGAAGTGTAGCTTCGGAGTGTCGGCTGCCAAATTCCTAGGATTCCTAGTCCACAAAAAAGGAATTGAAGTGGACAAGAATAAAGCTAAAGCGGTCATGGAAGCCTCGGCACCGACAGATAAAAAGGAACTACAATCCTTTATAGGAAATGTTAACTTTATAAGAAGGTTTATATCAAATCTGTCGGGAAGAATGAGAATATTTGCACCATTGGTCAAGTTGAAGTCAGAGCAAAGCTTCATATGGGAGCCTTGTCACCAAGAAGCTTTTGATCAGATCAAGCAATACCTAGTCAATCCACCAGTCATGATGCCAGCAGTGCCTCGTCGACCGTTGAAGTTGTACATATCAGTATCTGAAGACACTATAGGATGTCTATTGGCCCAGGATGATGATGACAATGTTGAAAGGACCGTATATTATCTAAGCAGGGTCCTCAATGATGCTGAAAGAAGATATAGTGCAATAGAGAAGTTATGTCTAGCATTGTATTTTTCTTGTACAAAACTTAAATATTATATGATGCCATGTCATGTATTCGTTATTTCCAAAACTGATGTTGTAAAGTATATGTTGTCAAAAACAGTCATTAATGGACGTATTGGTAAATGGACCATTGCTTTGTCAGAGTTTTCTTTACAATACGTACCAGCTAAAGCTGTCAAAGGACAGGCAGTGGCTGACTTTTTGGTAGATCATCCAGGATTGGATGTGCCAGAAATAGATGTTGTCGGTTTACAACCTTGGAAACTTTATTTTGACGGATCAAGGCATCAAGGAGGTAGTGGAGTGGGAATTTTAATCGTGACTACACAAGGAACTCCTACAAAGTTCATGTTTGAACTTAAGTATCCATATTCCAACAATGAAGCTGAATATGAAGCTTTGATTGTCGGATTGGAGATACTGATAGAAATAAAAGCACGAAATGTTATCTTTGGGGATTCCCAATTAGTTATCAAACAACTTACTCAAGAATACAAGTGTGTCAACTACAACTTGACAAAATACTGTATCATAGCTAGTAAGTTAATGAAAAAATTCGATGACGTAATTGTCAAATATATCCCCAGAAATTTGAATCAAGAGGCTAATGAGTTGGCTCAAATAGCCTCAGGATACAAAATATCTGAAAAGGCTTTGTCAGGACTAATGGAAATCAGAGAATTATTGTATCCATTAGAAGAAAGTGATATTTTGTTTAATGATGTAATTCTACCTAATGACTGGAGGTTGCCAATAATTGAATATTTGGAAAATCCAGGTCAGAATGTAGATAGGAAAATGAAATACAAAGCATTGAATTACACAATGCAAGGAGGACTGTTATACATAAGACATGTTGATGGGACTCTACACAAGTGCCTGAGTGAGGAAGATGCTTATTTGGCTCTATCAGAAGTCCATGAGGGCATATGTGGAGCCCATCAGGCATGAGACAAAATGAAATGGGTTCTTCGACGAAGTTTGTATTATTGGCCAACTATGATTAAAGATTGCATTTCGTTTGCCAAGTCTTGCGAACAATGTCAGAAACATGGCCATATACAAAATGTGCCGGCTAGCGAATTACATTCTATTGTCAAGCCTTGGCCATTCCGAGGATGGGCTTTGGATTTAATTGGCCAAATACATCCTTCTTCATCGAAAGGGCATCAATTCATTTTAGTTGGAGTTGATTATTTTACCAAATGGGTAGTAGCAGTTTGCCTCAAAACAGTCACCCAACAAGACATAATTGATTTCATAGAAAATCACATCATTTGTCGGTTTGGCATACCCCAAACTCTGACAACAGATCAAGGGTCAGTATTCGTCGGCAAGAAAGTTGTGGAATACGCTGGTTCTAGGCATATAAAAATGCTCAGATCTACACCATATTATGCACAAGCCAATGGCCAAGTTGAGGCCATAAATAAGATCATTATTAGTCTTATAAAAAAGCATGTGGGCCGACAACCTAAGAGTTGGCATAGTACTCTTGATCAAATATTGTGGGCATATAGAAATTCACCGATGCAGTCGAAAGAGACTTCACCATATCGGCTAACTTATGGACACGATCCTGTGCTACCTGTCGAAATCAATCTTCAGCCTACTCGCATTCAAAGTCAAAATGAATTGCCTACCAACCAATATTGGAATGCAATGCTGGACGAATTGGATGAGTTACGTGATGAAAGATTGATTGCATTAGAAAATTTGATTCGACAAAAAGAAAGAATTGCAAAGTTCTATGATAGTAAAGTTAAGTTCAAATCATTTAAGGTAGATGATCTGGTGTGGAAAGTCATATTGCCCATGGATAAAAGTTGTCGAGAATATGTCAAATAGTCACCTAAGTGGGAAGGACCATTTAGAATTGATAAAGTATTTTATGGAAATGCTTATGCACTTGTCAATGTTAATACTGGCTTGAAAATCAAGTCAATTAATGGCAAGTATTTGAAGGAATATAAACCGACAATGTTGGAAGTACAAATTGACAACAAGTGAAAAGAAATAAGAATATTCACTAAATTGGCAACACAATAAAATATTGTCAAAAGCATAGGTTGTCAATTCAAGCCATATAGAGATTGGCAATATGACAATATGCTATCAGAAATTAAGTTGTCAATTAAAGTTAATCTAATCCTAGAATATAAGGCTATGCGTCAGCAACATTTTATTTTCCTTCGACAATGCAGAGGTATAACCCAATTAGTTGAAGCTTCATTCCCCATTTGATGAGGTTTCAGCTGCTCCATATGCCGAGGATGCGCAAAGAAGGAGATGAGCAGGATCAGATCTCACCATCATTTAACCCAGAAGGTTGTTATTGCTATGGTGCAATAAAGATGACACCAAAGGAAAACCACTACCTTCCAGGATGAAGATGATGGAACTAGATCAAGATGAACTCGTTCCGTATTGAGATCGGCTTCCCCCCAGATGTGCAGTGAGGTCAGCTCTAGATGTTACGTTGGTTGCTAACCTTCACTGCATGTTTTACGTTGGTTATTGACCTTCACTAAGGGTATGACCATTAAAACAGAAACTTTGGTCTGAAATCTTAAGGTGGTAAGGTCAGATTCCCATGGGGGAAAAAGGAAGAATAAGTGGAAGCTTTTTGTAGGAGAAAGCATATTATGTGAAATACCCAACTATGAAATTGTTGATTTGTAGATCTCATTATTTATAGTTGGTTTAGAGAGACATTTAATGTGGTTTGGTTTACCAAAGTCTCAAAATTTATCATGGTATTTATGACGATTTGATAAGCATGAGTTACGAAGTTGGTTGGGAACATGCGGTCAAATTAAACAGTAAATAAACGTGCAAATAAGAAAAGAAACATTTGATTAATTAATGATTGTCGGAGGTGACCAGATTAGAATTTTTACAAAGAGAAGAACTACAATTGTCAATGTTGGCCTAGGTTGAAATCAAAGGAAAACCGATCCCATGCAAGGGAAAGGTCAGTCTTGTCAGCAGTAGCAGCTTCATATTCAGGCTGTAACGCACGAAGTTTGCCAACTACACTTTCAGCTTTCCGGCCAAGTTGGATAGATTAATCGTCAATAGCCTTGACTTTGTCTCTGCTCTTTTCTAAGGCCTTGTCAAACTTGGCACATTTCCGATCTGTCAATTCAATCTCAGCCAACAATTTCTTCCGATACTCCAGGAGACTCTCTTTAGTATGAACTCCAGTGGAGATAAGGTCAAGTTCCTTTTGCTTAGAGGTTTCAAGGTCTCGGAAGCGAGATAAGAGATCATCTTTAGTCTTTTCTTCCTCTTCATAAGAATGAATGACATAAGTCATCCTTTCTAACTTTCTAGAGAGCCGCTCTCAAAATTTATGGATGGAGAGAAAATGCGTACGACTCGACACAGGGAGATTGGAATGGAGAGGAGTGATCTCTTTGATGAGTCGTGACAGTTCTTGTTGAATGTTGGTGTCAGATAAAAGTGCATCAAAAAGATTGACAAGAAGAGCCTGGAGATCATGCATGAGGTTAATGACTCGAGAATCACTGGAGTCATGTTGAGTTGATGAAGGGGTGGCAGAGAGGGTTGACTCTTTTCGGCTTACTTCCGATAGCATATTAATCCAAGTGTTGAAGTGATGGGCCGGTTTAGGGTCAGGAGACTTCATGATGGGAGGTATGACGGCAGGTGGTGAAGGAATAACAGTTGTTTCAGCCAGCAGGGCTTCCATGTCAATATCCTTATCCGGAATTTCAATCATGACGGCAGTCTCGACAGATGTGTCGGCAATGGAAGTCGGAATGATTGAAGTAAGATGAGGACTGGGGGGCATTTCTGGATGGGATTCAAGAGATTGAGGATCATCCGTCAGGCCTCTGATGTTGGCAATAGTGCTTCCTAAAGTTCTGTCAGCCTGTACCTCTAAGTCAGATCGATTGGTTGGTTCGACAGTCTTGGTGAGAATTTCCCGAATAGTCATTGAATCTTCAATCTGAGAGGATTTTTCCTGACATAAAGGAAAATGAGGAAAATATACATATATATATAAAGGGAGATGACAGGATCAGTGGAAATACCAGGTTAGAGTCTGAAGACATCAAGTCAACATCAGCACTCGTCTTTTCAGTTACGGGAATAATCCCGACGATTTTCTCTTTCTGCCAAGATAAAAATAAAAAGTTGTAAACAAGAGATATGGCATGATAGATCAACTTAAAACTTTTACCTTGGATGGGTTGGAGGGAGAAGTGTTGGAAGAGCTAACAACGATGTCTTGGACCTTAGATCCAGTGGAGGCTTTGCCGACATCAGAGTCTGCCGAGATTGAAAAGCTTTTGGTAGACTTTGATTTTTTAGAAGGAAAATCGGAAGGAGTATCTTTCTCTTTTCTTTTCTTGGACCCTTTTGTCTGAGGATTAGAAACAGAAGCTTTGGCTGGTCGTGAGCTCTTCTTGACAGTTTTGGCCGCCACAGGGATTACATTTTCGTCCTCATCATCATCCTCGGGTGCTTTTCCAGACAGTACATTAGATTTAGACTTACCAGGGAGAGGCTTGTCAAAAGGAATGGCTGTCAATAACAACATAAATAAGTTGATTGTCAGCCAAAAAGCGAAAGAATAAAAGTTAGTCGACGAATGAATACCTGAATTACAAGTTAGAGTTCGCGAATGGAATCCAAAGTCGTCCTCGGGTTGGAGAAACCGACGAGCGAAGGTAACTGGATTTGTTTTTTCAAGAGGGTCAACGTAAGCACTCACGCTGTCCAAACACTACAAAAAAAAGGTTATTTAGCAACTGAAAATAGTGATCGAATTTTTTGGTTGCTTTTTGCGACCGAAATGGCGACCGATTGTAGGATCTACATGAAACACTGATTAGAGTTGATACTGTGACCGAAATAGCGACTGAAATAGAGCGCAGCAGAGTTATCGGTCGCTATTTCGATCGCTAACTAAAGGAAAGTAAAATTCAGAAACTTATGACTTTTTAGCGACCGAACTGGCGACCGAATTAAATGCAACGGTTAAATTTTATTTAAATTTGCGACTGATATTAATTCGGTCACTAAACGGTGCATAAAAAAATTAAAACAACGTGTGTTAGCAACCGATTTAAAAATCCGTCGCTAAATTTATGAATTCAAATTTCAAATTAACTCATTTAGCGACCGATTTAGCGACCGAATTAGTTCGGTCGCTAAAACTAAAATCCCTAAATCGCGATTTCATTCCTCTCTTCCCCCATTTCTCTCTTTTCTTCTCATCCCTTACACGCAGTGACGCAGCTCCGCCCCTTCCCTGTTCCGACCGCGCAGCTTCGCCCCTCAGCGTCTCGTCCGCCTCCGGCCACCACTTGGTAAGGTTCTCCTCTTATCCTTCTCATTTTGTGTTTCTCCTTCTCTGTCTCTCACTCTCTCTTGCTCCTCCCAGCAGCACCGTGCCACCACCGCCACCACGACCACCACTGTAGCACCGTGACCTCCTTCTTTGGTAAGGTCTCCTCTTCTCTCTCTGTGTATCTCGCTCTCTCTCTCTCTCTCTCTTGCTCGGTTCTCTTTGTCTCAGTTTCTCTCAATGTATCTCTCAGGTGTTGTCGCTTCCTCCTCCGGCCACCACCACCATCTGAAGGGGTTTTGTTTTGCGCAACCACCACCCCCACAGTCTCCTCTGATCAGTTCTGTCTCAGGTTAAGGTTTAGGGAAGTTCTGTCAATATGGGTATTTATGCTGTCAAATTAATCATTGATGTTGTTCTAGTGAAATCCAGAGTAGAGAAATTTTGACAGTAGGGGTATATTGATTTAAATAACTTATTGGATAGATAATATAAGTTAGCTTCCTCTTGATTCACTATCTCTTCGACTGTAATGCTTGGAAGTAGGACTACTATAAGTTTCATGGCCATCCCTGCATAAAATAAGCAAGTATGAAGTCAAGAATGTAATTAGTAAATTACAGGCACATTGTATTAGACATAAGGAAGACTATTTGAATATGAGTTTGAAGACCAAGTCAATGTGGAGGCAAGGGTCCTAACCCCAACTTGTAAATTTTGTAAATTTTCATTGTTGAGTTGAACACTTTATATTTGTTCTTTGGGTATATGAATGTATGGAGGTTTGATAAAAATTTGATGGCTAATTAATGGCTGGCCTTTGAGATTCTTTTTTTCCGATGGGAGATTGGTAAGTGAGGGATGGTGGGAGGAAACATTTGTTTTCAAAATTCTTGAACGCGTTGAATTTCAAGGTCAAGGTCCCTTGAAAATGATTATGTTTTTTTAATCCTGTAATATTTTTTTAAGGCTTGCTCATCCTTGTTTCTCTTATTTAGATTACTCAAGTACATTGTTGTTTCAACTGTGAGATGATTTGGATAGTGAATCCAAATACATCTTTACTAAGCATACTTGAGGAAAGTAATTTTCCTTTGCTCTAATTTCTGCATGTTCCCAACTACTTGACTTATTTTGAACTATGGTTCACCATGAATTAAAACACGTCCAAAGAATGAGGATTGGAATGAAAGTGACTTTGGTGGTTTTGAATACTATGTATTTGGAAATGTTGCATGAATTGCTTGGGTGTTGCCAGGGAATGCTTGAGGTGAGTGGGTAAATTGGGTGCATTATAATTGAACAACAATAAAGGGGTTGTGCGCTACAGCGGGTGGAAAGCTATCTTTTTTGTATTTCTTTTCTTTTTGGCGAGTGCATTCGTGTATTTCTTTTATTTGTAATGCTGATCGACTTGGTAAAATATAGTGTGCAATGGCAATGACACCTTTGGATCATATTGAGTATATATAATCTTACCAATGTTAGCTGTGATATTGTCTGAATAAAATGTAGAGGGGTAATGATGGCCTATACACACTAATGATTTAAAAAACACAAAGAGAGGACAAAAGTAAAAGGCCTAATGGCTTTCAACAAACTCTTAAATGTTAGTTTCTTAAATGTTAGTATTTGACAGGAGTTAATTTTATTTATGCATTATAGGTCATTGCTCTATTTCTCGTGAGTTGAATGATGGCCTATACACACTATATATCTTGTTGTTTGTTAGTGGAGAGTTGAGCTCAATAGGAAGGTATCCTGCCTGAAAGGCAAGATGCTGATTGTGTGCTGATAATTTAATATTTATGCATGTATTTACAATTATGTGTTGTTTGTTAGTGGAGAGCGAGCTCAATATGACGTGATCCTGTCAAAAAAGGCGGGATGCTTGTTGTGTGTTGCTAATTTAGAAGTTATGCATGTGTTTGACAATTATGTGTTACTTGTTAGTGGAGAGCGGAGCTCAACGGGATGTTTGCTACTATATTTTATCTAATTTTTTATTGAAATATGCTTCAATATATATTTGTTGAAGTATGATGCAATCCTTATAAGTCAATGGTTTTATTTTCTACTAGAGTTAATTATTTAGCTACGAAAGCCTTAGTTTCCTATTTGAGATTCAATATTAATTAGCATGCGTACCTTCTCAGGGCACGCATGCTCATTCAATATTTTGGATGTGCTTGAAGGATTCTTGAAGTTTGAGTTTTTCTTTAATTCTGCCTTAAGGCCAAGGTCTTAGATAATGAAGGATTAAGTATAGGGTTAGATAAAATGAAGGGTGGGGGACAATTTGCCGGGCACATGACGTGCGCGTCATCATTCAAACATTATTCACATTAGAAAGCAGCTCTGTACACAATATTATGAAAGCAACTATGGTTTTCTACTCATTTGTTTCACTAGGCAATGGATCTTTCCAGAAATAGTTGTTGATGACCATCCTTACTAGGTTATCTAGGCATTTCCAGTAGGAAAAGTCCTCTCTATGACCATCCTACAAAAACGACGTAAAAGCATATGCTTTCCTGAAAACTACTATGTTTGCTAATGCAGTAAAGTTGCATGTGAAGTTGCATTTCTTTGTTCTATTTTAACATGCTAGTATGCTACATGGATCTTTCCATCTTTTCTTATTATCACTTGATGAAGTTTAGACATATGACTTGTTTTCCTTATCGTTTTATCGGAAAAATGGATCCGAGCTAAATGTTTTGAGACGACCATCCATATAGACCAGGTACAATATCTCATAAACTTAAGAATAACGACCGGATTCACGTAATGATGGTTAAGGCACAAACTAATCATTACTAAATTGTTCTTGTGTATTTGCAGGATTTGATTTCAATCCCGTGATCATTCTACCGTCGTTGGGGACAAGAAATACCGCGTGTTGTGACTATTGAAGACAAAAGCGGAAATTTGTTCAATGGGAATTTAGTAATCCATGAGGATCGCCCATATTTTGCAACAGATAAAAATGGTATCAGGGAGTTGTATTTGTTGTCCACTGGTGCATTGACAAAGTTTAAGTACCTTGGGGGTTCTCGCTTCTACATGTTCATCCCTTTCGAAGATTGATGAGTTTTGATATTTTGATTAGTACTTATTGACTGTGGTGTGTTTTTATGTTTTGATCGTTAATTAGTACATTATTAAACTTTTTTTTATAAACAATTATTAAACTTGCGTTAATTAATGTATATGTTTTCTTGATCATATTGACTGTGATGTTTTGGATCGTTAGTACATCATATTTACGTTTTCTATTTATTCAAAAAAATATTGGTGTATTTTGTTTATATCGAAATTAAAAATCAATGGGGTAATAGTTGAAAAACAAAATTTGGTCGGTAGGATTAAGTTACGGGAAAATTTTTATAAAAAAAAAATTCAAAATTTACGACCGAATATCGGTCACCAAATTCGGTTATCTCGAGCATGCGACCAACTATCACTAGTGGAAATAATGTAATATCACGGGAGCGTTTCGTCGGTTGACCATATGTTTGGCGTAAAAATGAGGCGGTGGCAGTTTTGTAAATATTAAATCACTGTTTTTGCGTCGGTTTGTATAAAGAACTGGCGTTAAAAGTGATTTTAACACTTTAACGTCGATTGTTTATACAACGGCGTTAAATGTGTGATTTTTACTGACGATTAAATAAATAAGCGGCGTAAATAATTATGAAACTCATTTCTTTCGTTGTCATCTCCCTGTTGTCACTCTTAACGCTGATCACTCCATATAGTGCAGTTTATTTCTAAACCTTTTTTTTAAACAAATTTATTTTTAATGTTAATTAATTAGCTTGAATTAGTAAACAATGCAAATTCTTGTGCAAATTAAAATAAATAAACACTTAACATAAAACAAGTTATATATGTATAATCAAATCGTATCTCATTGAAGCGATTCATAAGTTACAATTCCATGATTAAAAGATAAAAAATTTTTACAACATAGCACTAAAATATAAAAAAGTTTCTGCTTCAACATCATTTTCTTCTCAGTCCTGTCCTCGATCAGAAATTCCAATGGATGCATCTCCTCCCTTACTTGAATTCCTTGATACTCCATCTGAATCCACTTTGTCACTTTGGAGCCAAAGCGAGTGAAGGGATGGGATGAAATAAGGTGAGGGAATCACATTACGTGATTCACCCAACCTTACCATCCATGTTACGTGATTTACTCAACCTCGAAGTTTTTGACCATTAAGGCAGAGACCTTTAAGTCTAGGTATAGGAAGAAATAACAAAAGTCTCGGAGCCATTTTGTGAATGCATAGAAAACACCACGAAATATAGAGGAAAAGAAGAGGTCTGACATTATCGATCTGAAGAATGGTACTTTATATAGAGAAGAGAGACTAGGCTGATTTTCTAGAAAACTCGATCTATAAACTTAATGCTCATTAAGAGGATTATAGGTTACAATGTGCATGGGTAAGTAGCACACAGGATCATGGGTAAAGTAGGTCAAAGGAATGAATATTTTTGTAGAAACTTATACACTTTTAACGTCGGTTGTTTAATACAACTGACGTTAAAAGTGTTTTTAAAATAAAAATATTTATTTTTAATGTCGGTTTTTATACAATCGGCGTTAAAAGTGTGATTTTTACTTGATTAAATAAATAGGCGCGTAAATAATCATATATCCCTATCTGAAATGCCCTGTTGTCACCCTTAGCGCAGTCACTCCATATATATAGTGCGATTTATTTCTAAACTTTTTTTTTTAAACAAGTTTATTTTTTATCTTAATTAATTAGCTTGAATTAGTAAATAAATTCTTGTGCAAATTAAAATAAATAAACACTTAACATAAAACAAGTTATATATGTATAATCAAATCGTATCTCATTGAAGCGATTCATAAGTTACAATTACATGATTAAAAGATAAATAATTTCTGCAACATAGCCTAAAATATAAAAAAGTTTCTGCTTCAACATCATTTTCTTCTCGAGTCTGTCCTCGAAATTCCAATGGATGCAAAGTTTCAGCTTCAACATCATTTTCTTCTCGATCCTGTCCTCGAAAACTCCAATGGATGGATCAATGCATCTCCTGCCTTACTTGAATTCCATGATGCATCGTGAATCCACGGTCACTAGCAAATGAAAGCAAAGTGAAAGGGATCTTTGCATCACCTCCTTCACTTTGGAATTCCTTGATGCATCGTCTTGAATCCACAGTCAATTGGGGCCAAAGCAGAGTGAAAGGGATGACTGGGATGAAATAAAGTGAGTAAATCACATTGCGTGATTTACACAACCTTACCATCCATGTTACGTGATTTACTCAACCTCAGAAGTTTATGTCTAGGTATAGGAAGAAATAACAAAAGTCTCAGTCATTTTGTGAAGGAAGAGAAAAGCATACGAAATATAGAGGAAAAGAAGAGGAGTATTGTGGTATCTGAGAAGAATGATACTTTATATAGAGAAGAGAGACTAGCTGATTTTCTTGAAAACTGATCTATAAACTTAATGCTCAAGGGTAAGTAGCACAGTAGTCAAATGAATTAATGTTTTTACAGAAACTTATACACTTTTAACGTCAGTTGTCTTCATCAACTGACGTTAAAAGTGATTTTAAATAAAAAATATTTATTTTTAATGTTAGTTGTTTAATATAACTAACGTAAAATATTGTTTTATTTTTGATTTTTGATTATAACGTAAACAATGACTTGCAACGTCAGTTTCTTAAGACAACTGACATTAAATAGATTACCTTTAACGTCAGTTGCTACAAACAACTGACGTAAAATGTTGTTTTATTTTTGGTTTTTGATTATAACGTTTACACTCGCGCGCCTTCTGTACTTCTCTCTATACGTCTCTGTTTTTCTCTTTCACGCTCACTCTCACTCTCAACTCTCACTCTGACTCTCAACTCTCACTCTCACTCTCACTCTGCCCTAATCGCAAGCTCATCTCCACCGCAACCACCGCGAGGGCTTCTTCCCCACCATCGTGAGGTACACTCTTAACCCTAACTCTGTCTTTCCCGCTCATTCTTTGCAATAACTTGACATCTCTCTTTCCCCTTCCCGCACACTAACTCTCCTTGTCCCTCTGCTCTCAGTAACCACATCGAACGTTGGCCACCACGCTAGCACCTATTTCCGGAGAGTCTTTAGGGCACATTTTTTTATGTTTGGTTTTGAGTGTATGTTGAAACTGTAGTCTCTTGTAGTTGAAACTTGAAACTGTGAGTTTGAGTTGTTTGGAATGTCTCTATTTCTGGTCGTAGGTTTTGTGTTTTCTCTTGTTTTTCTTCTACTATCATGACCTATTTCAAAATGGGAAGAAATTTAGAGTTGCTTGTAGCATGTGACATCAACAATATATTGCTCATTGGAATTCTGTTTTGTTAATTTATCTTCATCTGCTTATTTCTTTTGTCTTAAGAATCTTGAAAATGGTGTAAATTTGAAATAATTTTTAAACGCCTTGGATATATGTTTTGTATATCTCTGAGAACCTATCTAGTTATGGATCGTAGTTGGATGGTTTGTAAGCGCACTAGTGCTTGAGTATTTGAAGGGGGTGGGAGAATTTATAGAATTTTCTCAAAGGAATGTTCGTAATAGTAATGGAATGTTTTGTCGTCCTTGTGTCAAGTGTTTGAATACGAGGAAATGTACGGTGAAGGATATACGTACTAATTTGATTTGTGAAGGGATTTGCTTGAGTTATACTTCTGTATTTATTTTGAGTTATAACCTATGTTAATAAATATATATTGTTTACGAACGAGGCATACACATGGATCGGTCGGATAGCCCACATGCACGGGAGGACACGTGGGGCCTCACGCAGGACCCGATCGCGCCTACGCCTGATTCTAGTGTAAGTTTACATGTTATATACTATCTTTAATCCTTCTTTTTAATGTAAGTTTATAATGTTACAACCCTACTATTTTATCATTTTTTTTGTCCATACTGACATCATAGGCTCATAGGAAACGGGGTAGAGGAGCCACGTCGTTGAAGAAACTAGAGAAGGGCGACAGCCAAAGCGGACGAAGCTTGAGGTGTCCTTCGATGCTAATCTAAATGCCCAGGGACCCCGTGCTAAAGAATTTAATAAGTGGGTGTTTATACAAGCGAAGCGCACGTAAGCATCAACTACAACCACTAGAATGGCGTTCCGCGAGCGTTAAGGATCGATTTGGGAGGCTATCACGGTATTTTACCTTTACATTCGTTTGATTTACATTATTAGATAATTATCAGGGTTATAATCCATCCAGGTTGTTATGTATTTAATGTGTAGGTAGCTTGGACCGTGCCAAATGGCGAGGATCATTGTCATAAATGTATGAAAATGGAATCAAAGCGTTGGAAAGGGTTCAAGCATGATCTTACCAGGTACTATGTATCCGGGAAGAAGCGGATAAGATAAAATGTTCTCATATTATCCCTGGATTGATCAGGATACTTGGGATATGTTTGCTAGGAGTCGACGGGATGGAGAATTTCAGGTTGGTTGATTAAGTTAATTTTGTATGCTTCTTATAGATCATTTAACTGTATTTAATTGTGCATTTTTATTTGAATAGGCTAAGGCAGATAAGGGTCGGCAGAATCAGGCGAAGAACGTCCATCGCCACACCATGTCTCAGGGTGGGTACCAGACTCGGATCAAGGAGATGATGGCGGATAGGCTGAGGGTGAAGCAGGAAGATCACTCTGCTAGGATTGAAAGAGGAGAGGTGCATGAGGGAACACCATCAAGTCCTCCGTCAGACATCGACCGCGAGGATGTCTGGTTAGCCGGCCGCATTACAAAGACGGGATCTTTTAAAGCTGATGCCACTCACGAAGTGGCAGATAAGATTGTAAGTAAATAATTAACTTGATTTCAATTGATATTTGTATAGATATTTTTAACACTTTTCACTTGCACGTTTTTTCATTTTTTCATTGTAGGTGGATCTTAAAGCATAATCCTCCCTGGGATCATTCGTCCCCCTTACGGGCGGCGGGGCGTCTTGATGACTGCTCTAGGCAAGAAAGACCATCTGGTCGGGTTATCGGTGTTCTGGGAGCGTGACCATCAAAGAATATTATGGCAAGTCTCGCTTCCGAAAGCGGGTAGTCAATGAAGCATCAATTTTGGATGGCATTACTCAGGCCTCATGTCCAACCCTGCTATTACAACACATCGATGCAAAGCTTAATATCCAACCAGAAATTCAAGCGGGCGCTTGCCGAGAGCTTTCCTCCGTCGGTTCATCCCGAGGACACGCGAGGGGCATGCCAACCCTTCACTGTGAGCACAAAAGAGAGTTATAGTAGGGCACATGTGGAGGATGATGAGTTGGCGGCTAGGGAGCGGGAGTTGGAAGTCCAACGCCATGAGCATGAGTTGGAAATGAAAAGGCGTGAGCTTGAGTTGGACTTCAAACGGCGTGAGATCGAAATGTTAACAAAGGTATGTATTCATTATTAGTGTCCAAATTAGTCAAATAATTACTTGTGTTTTTTTTAATTATCAACAACTTATCTATTTTATTTTTCCTAAATTGAAGGCCAAGTCGACGTCGGTGTCATTGTCACCGTCACTCGTTTGTTCTCACTTGGTGAGGATTATGCGTTTGAGATTTTGAATGTCCATTGGAGCACGATGGATGGGTGGCACGCCCGGATCAGCAGAGAGGATATTTTCCTTCATGGGTGAAGATCTCGAGACCGCCCAGCGAAATAACGTCACGGATGGCAAGCACGGTTTGAGTCTCTGGTGCACGTAAGTTAGTTTTAAATTTATAACTTATTTATTTTGGTATTTTTCCATTTAATAATTTATTTTAATTTCTATATATATATATATATATATTATGTAATTAACATCCACACCTTCTCATATCTTAGGTATCTCCATCGTCTTGACTTGATAAGGGCGTTGCATCGGTTCCGGGCTTCTTAGATCCGTCAGTCCTTCTGCTCCAATTCTTTGCTGGCGATGCATTTAGTAAATACATAGGGAACTTGTTGGGAGAAAATCAGAAAAAATTATATATGGCTCCCTACTGTATGAAAAACCATTGGCAGTTGTTCGTACTTCACCCGTCTAGGCATCTTGTCATATTCTTATGCTCTCCACCAAAGTCCGCCACATGAGGTGGTGGAAGCTGTAAATAAGTAAGTAACTAATATTAAATTTAATTTACGTTTTAATATCACTTGTTTTTAGTTTATTACACACATGATATATGAATTTGTTAATTGACATGATTATTTGTTTTATGATAGCAGACGGAGGCGAAGTAGCATAAGTTCGTGACAGGAGAAGTAGGGCTTCTAAGGCTAAAGCAAATCTGAATGGACCTACCTCAAGGTTTGGTAGTTTATTTATCAAATAATTAATATTATAATTACTAATTTATATGTATATTCAAATGACATTGAAATTAATTTTGTTTGTAGTCTCGATTTCAAATTGACGGGTGGTCGTGCGGCTATTATGTGATGCTTCATATGCTGAACATAGTCTCCGCATCTATTATGGATGGATGGAATAAGGTAATATTTAAACAACTTGTTAAATTATATATTATAGTTTTGAAGATGACTTGCGTGAATGTTATTGTTATTATTTGAACGTGTGTAGGCATTTAACAACCAATCGCCTCTTCAAGAAGATGAGTTTAGAGACTTGAGGATGCGCTTCGCTGAATTCTTCTTCAAGTATGCGGCTGAAAAAAAGAATTGACAAGTTACCTCATGCAATACTTAGATGAATAGTTTTTTGTTAGACATTAGAAACTAATTAATAACATGTATATATATATCCTTAGATTGGTAGTTTTGTTTTTAGACATTAGAGACTAAAATTTATATATATATATATATATATACTTGTAGATAGTTATGTTTTTCCTATACATGGGTTTTGGTTTTAAGTCCCCCCATTGTTCCTTTGTATATTTCTTTTCTTTTTGTTAATATTGAAATTTAAGGGTAGTGCTTGCTTCTGTAATGTGTGTGATATTATGTGTTACTGGGATATTTACTAAATGCAGGGATAGCTGAGGGGAGTGATATTTTAAAACTGAATTTAAAAAAAAACTATTAACGTCTGTTGTATCAAAAACCGACGTTAATAGTATTTTATAAAATATACAGTACACTATTAACGTCAATTGTATTAGGAAACTAACGTTAAAAATAAAACGTTTAACGTCAGTTCTTTAACACAAATGACGTTAGTTTTAACAATATTAACGTCAGTTGTGTTAACAACTGACGTTAAATATAAAACTATTAACGTCAGCTGTATTTACGTCAAACAATATTCTGACGTATAAAATCAATTTTAAGCGGCGTAAAAGTCCTTACTGCACTAGTGTATACGGAGACCGAAATATATAATTTTGTGGCCGAAATATCGGTCGCAAATTTCGATCGAAATACAAATTGGTCGCTAAACATTTAGCCACCAGGGGTTTTAGCTACCCCTTAATTGGGTCGCTACTCGATTATAGCAATCGAAATATCATGTTTAGCGGCCGAAATCTTGATCGCTAAATAGGTTTTTTTGTAGTGAAAAAGAAAAAGGTTACCTCCTTTCGACGGCTTCCACGGTGTGAATCGGCTAAACCAAAAGGGCACAAGGAATAGGCACCGGTTTAGGAAAAGGGGCCTTTAAGCTATTAAAGTATTCCCTGGTCATATTGGGAATACCCCTATATATCACTACTAGAAATCCATCTTTTTGGACAGAATTTCGAGGGCGGATTTCGGACGAAAATTGGACAAATTTTGACGGATTTGAGACGGATAATTCATTTCGGACGGAATGGCACCCGTCCGAAAAAGCCTCGTGGGAAATTATAAAATCAGTCCCAAATCTGTCCAAAAATATTTACGGACGGATCAGCGGATGAATATGAACAACGTGGAAATCCGGATTTTGGTTATTGTTGGACTGGTTTGGACGGATTTATTTTTGTTTTCCAGCGGATTTGAGGCGGATTTCCCAGGGAAGAATGAAAAGTCGAGAATCTGTCACGGCCAGGTCGTGATGCCCATCACTGGCGTGACATGTCAACCGAGCCAGACCCCTTCTAGGCAGAATTTGTCACGGCCAGGCCGTGATACCCATCCACTGGCGTGACGAGACCATTTAGTGAAGCGTTCAAGGAAGAAGGCGTCATGGCTGGCCGTGATGCCCATCACGCCGTGACATGTCATCCGAGCGGACCCCTTCTAGGCGAGAATCCGTCACGGCGGCCGTGATACCCATCATGCAGCGTGACAGACCATTTAGTGAAGCAACATTCAAGGGCAGAAGCTGTCACGGTCAGGTCGTGATGCCTATCATCACGCCGTAGTGAGATCACTTCACTTACATTACGGTTTCACTTCATCTATCGAATTATATGGCACCGATCACTAACATTTGCAGTTTCACATTCAATCACAAAATCAAGAATTTGACTATTGTTACAAAATACAGCCTTGGTACCATACAACTTCTAAAAATCGAATACCAATTGCTGCATGCAATCCAAAAGTCATGACTTAAAACTATCGAGAAGATCAAGCCATCGTGAATCGCGTGAAGGTCATGTAATGAACCAAACAAAAAAAATAAATGCAGTTGCCATAAGAACTATGTGACCCACTTGAGTACTGCCTTGTCATGTTCTCTCGGTTTGAAAGTTCAGCAGCTGCTCTTGCAGCCATGCTTGCAAGTTCTGCAGATTTTGCAGCAGCCTCTGCAGCAGAGGCAGCATCTTTGAACAGATGGAACATGGCCTTGAGAAGATTCTGGATAAGTAGCCTTCTCAACAGTATTTGGCCCAACCTTAACATATAAATAAAAATAATGTCAAAATAATATAATACAACAAACTTACATTTTATATTAAATAAGCTAAAGATAATAATCCAAAATTAACAAAGCCTAGTAGCCCACCAACAGGTCTTGCGAAGACTTTCCATCATTATCTCCAAGCGACTTGGGTTCCATTTGATATTATGCTCCTCGCGGATAGCGAGACGTTATTTTTATCTTGGTGGGACCATCCGGTGCTTTATGGGACAATTTCTCAACCAACTAAAATGACAACATTAAATTAGAATAAATCTGAAAAGAAATGAGCTTTAACATGATCCTATCCAACTTCAAAAAGCTAGAGAAACTTGCCAAGCGATTTACAACACAATCAGGACGTAATTCAACAGCTGTTGAGACAAATTCTTTTCCATACTTAGCTGTAATATGCTTCCGCACATCCATGAGTTCAGGTATGTCTGAACATCTTGGAGAAGCAAATACTACACTTGAAATTGCTTCCTTCAAATCGATGGGGCAATTTCTAAAACAGGGGGGGCAAGAAAGAAAAGATAACATGGTCAATTCAATGAGAATGCACAATCATAATGAACAAAGTTGTATACTGCAAATCAATAGTTCCGGAAAGAAAAACCCTCATGCAGAAATCGCTTCAGACACAGTGACACACAAGTAAAGTCAAAGCATGTGATAAAATATAGAGACAAGCATGTGAATCCGGCATATTTACATAAATGACATACATAGAATACCAATTTAAACATGATGTCAACAATAAAACTGATACAATTCTGCAAGTCAGTACCTAAAATCATTAGGAATGCAAGGTGCCAATAGCAAGCTACATGATCGGTTGAGGTTCTTAATGAGGGTCTTTGCTAGTGTATCAAGTGCACCGTTTAAAAATTGCGAAAAATAAAAACCTTTTGCAATAGCATAAAATATAAAAAATCATTGATCAATGCTATATCCTAGATATAAAGCCTATTGTTTTCATATGAGAACAGAATTACCAAGGCCGAGATAGTGACAAGTTATTTTGGCCCAAGGGTCATAATATTACTTTGGGATGCCATATCCCTTTGTTTAGTTACTTTCACTTGCTACATCTCTAGTCAAGCCCTAGTGTGACAAGAAATCAATTCACGCGTGATCAAACACATATTCTAATTTGATCTAAACACTTAATCTTATTACCAAACAAGGTTATTTTCAAAGAAAATCATGTTTGGAGCTTAACGCTTCACAATACTCTTTGAGAAACTTTGTTTTGATTAAAGGATCATGAAAGAGAACTTGGGAATCATCAATTAAGAGTCCTAATTGTACTAAATCATAATTAATTTGACAAAAACAGAACCAAATTCAAATAAAATCAAATCGGGGTTTAGGGCTCCCAAATACAATTTGGGGAAACACCAATTCACAGATCCCAATTTCATAAAACAAGGTTTATTCTTTAAGATTAAAATCTGAAATCAAAGGGTTAGAGTTAGGGTTTCAAAACCAATTTGGGGGTTTGAATATGAGACACATGAGAGGGTTTTGGCTCACCCAAGGAAGAAGAAGAAGTTACGGTGGTGCGACGATGCGGCGGCGACGGCAGCGATCACGGCGGCAGTGGCGGTTCGTGGTGGTTACTGTGACACCGTGGAAACCAAAAATGAAGGGTAAGCTTTGGGGAGGAGAAGGAAGTTTAAAGTAACAAAGAAAGGTGTAAAACCACCATAAATGGTGGCCAAACTCACTTACCGCGACCGGAGGGTGGTGGTTTGGCACCAGGCCAGCGGCAGCTCCGCCTCGCGCAAGGGGGCGTGAGGTCGTCGCCTCCTCCTCGTGCAGCTGCGATCGGCAAAAGGGTGAGGCTGGGCGGTTTTGTGCAATGGAGGGAAGGAGGAGATGAGGTTGGGAGGAGGAAGAAGAAAAGAGTAAGAAGAAAAAAAAAGAAAGAGAAAAGAAGAAAGCAGAGAAGAAAAGAAAGTGAGGGGGATGGGTTACGGGTTTTGGGTAGATATAGGAGAGAGAAAATCTGATTTTTTTATTAGTGGGTATAAAATGAGTGATAAATATTAGGCCTAAAATAAACATGTTTTTACTTTTTGGAATCTAAAAATAAAGATTGATAAAGATATGATTTGAAATTTAAATTGGAGTAAAGATTAATAGTTGAACCGATCAACTAAGAAAATACTCAGTCCAAAATTTGGACGGGTTTGAGCGGATGTAAGATAAATCAAGGAAAATATAAAAAATAACAATATCCGTCGAAAATCCGTCAAATTTTTGGACGGATTTGAACGGATCAAGAAAATATAAAAATAACACAATCCGGAAAAATCCGTCAAATTTTGGACGGTTTCATGAGTATAGAAAGGAAAATATAAAAAATAACAATCCGTCTGAAATCCGTCCAAAATTTTCGGACGGATTTCAGACGGATCAAGGAAAATATAAAAAATAACACAATCCGTCTGAAATCCGTCCCAAATTTAGGACGGATTTCAGACGGATCAAGGAAAATATAAAAAATAACACAATTCGTCTGAAATCCGTCCCAAATTTAGGACGGATTTCAGACGAATCAAGGAAAATATAAAAAATAACACAATCCGTCTGAAATCCGTCCGAAATCCGTCCGAAAATTCCGTCAGAAAATTCAAGTTTTCTAGTAGTGTATGGCAAGCCTTTCAGATTCCTTATTGTCATGCCTCCTCTTGGCTTCAGCTAAAACACTGTTGACGTGACGAACCATATCAAATGGTCTCAAGGGATTCCACTTGATTTTGTAAAAAATTTCAAAGGAGTGAATTTCTTTCTGAAGTCCACCTCGAGTTTTTGTTGCCGGATCCTATTCCTTCAAGGGAGAATCACCACCGTTACCCACATTGTCTTCAATACAACTCAAGCAGGTCTTTAAACTCAGACGGTGGTTGGAATAATACTCATCCCACCAGTCAAGAAAGCTTTGAGTAACTCCGTGGAAGACAGAATGAGACAGGTTGTAAGAAGGCCCTATGAGCTTTATCCTCATCACTGATGGCCACAATATTCTCATATGTTGGAGCTTTGGCACCAATAAAGTTCTCATCGGGATTTGTGAATAAGGAGCAGGAATAGCTTGCGAAAGAGGTGACAAGCGGTGGTATTGGGCAAATGCGGATAGATTCTATGGGTTTTGAAACTAGGGCCATCAACAAAAATGACTTTTTGGCAAAGAAATTTAGTCCAAATTGACTTGTTGGATTTAGAAATAGTGGTACTTAGTTTAGTAAACCACTCGGGGCCGTGGTCAATAAAAGCGAGAGAAGTTGGTCTTTGAAGAGGTGGATGAAAGCGAGTGAAAGATTTTGAAGTAGAACTTAAAGTTGGCAGTTTCATCTCTTGACAAAGAATTAGCGGACATGTAACAGAGATAAGAGCCATAAGTGTCAATTGACAAATCTGAAGGAGCTTTGTATGAAAATTGGCTCCAAGGCCAACATTTAAACACAGTGGAGAAGCCAAAGAGGCCCTCCTATGTTGGTTTTCTTTTGCTTAGATACGTGGTGTCGGCTACCATACTCATCTTTGTCATAAATATTAGCCAAAATGCATTGGCCCAATGCTAATCTCTTACCCGATTGATAAAAAGATTGTCAAGAGGAACATATGAAGCAATCAAAGAAGCGATTTGCTACAAAGACATAAGCACATAGCCAAAGAAAGCAGGGGAAGGCTACGTGTTCGATATCAAATCACGGGTTCATGATCTCCACCTCTAAAGTCTGCTATATATTTAGAAAAGGAGCATTTTGGCACATAGACATCAATCGATTCTCCACTTCGACATCGGAATGCATGGTAGGGCCATACGGGCGAAAGGCAGTAATGGCCGAGCATGTCAAATAAAGTTGGACCTATCATCCCATAAGGAAAGTGAAAATTATTTGTGGTTCTATTCCAAAAAAAGGCAGGTGCCCCTATTAAAGAAGAGTCTACTAGCTTAACATGGCGAAAGTTGAATAAACTCAAAAATTCCAGCTTCTTCCCACACGTTGCGTTTTCATCACTGAACTCGGTCAAGCTAACTAATGTAAGCATCGAGCCCAGGTGGCGGGGAAGCATCCTAAAAATCCTATTGCTCTTTTTAAAGACTTGAATAGGGATGGGAGTTAAGGAGGATAAAATAGCCTCGTTCGAGTTAGCATAAGGGAAGGAACCACGTAAATCCTCGAGAAATTGTGTTTTGGGCTACGAGAGGACCCAAGAATGCAGCGGGGAGGACTCAAAGCAACGGAAGAATCGGGGAACGGGGGCAAATTACCTTAGATTCCTGCCATAACTCGGATTCTTCCAAAAGTGGGTCTTGAACTACTGCCTAGGAGGAGCAAGCGAGGTTTGAAGTGCGAAGTCGACATCTTGAAGATGTTGCCATGGAATTGAGCGAAGTGAGGAAAGAGAAAAGGGTTTTTCCTTTAAAGAAGAAGGGTTTTAAGCGAGAAAGAAGAAAGATAAGAAGAGGAAAGTCAACGAGTGATGTAGTGCTGTTTAAAGAAGGAGTGAAGGCCTGCGGTTCAATTCAAGAGACTGCGGCGTTATGATTATCCTATTAAGCATGGATGAAATTAAGCGAGGTTTAATTAACGGATAAGAACCGAATTAAGAAAATTTGTTTGCAATTTAAAATTCAAATTTTGCTATTCTTTCGGGCAAGGTCGTCGAAAAGTAAAACTTGGGGGCATCTGTTGGCGGAAGAATTTCAAATTCTTGACAAATAATTCCAACAGAATGATGGAAGAATTGAGGAAGGATTGTCAAAGATATAAAAAAATTTGACATAAAGAAGAACGTCGAATTAGAAGATTATAAGTATTGACGAGTGTGGAGTTGACAAGAAATTATTCAATTAACATGTCAGACAAGCAAGTAGTCAAAAAGCAAAACTTAGGCGCATCTGTTAAGTGAACTTTCGATTATTGACGGATGCATTTGGTGGTGTGAAGAAATCAGAATAATGATTAATATTTTATAAGTATTGAGAAGATATTTAGTCGACAAGAAAATCTTGTGAGCAAAAGGATAAATTGACAACCTGGTTTTTGACAAAGTGTTAAGAAGAGTTGTCAAAGCGCACGCAGTATGAAAATGGCCAAGCCCTCAAAGGCGACAAGGCATCGGCAAGATAAAAGCGTCAGCGGCCCGAGCCGTCGTAGACAATCAAGTTGATGAGGAGCGGTTCAAGAAAGTGGCGATTATCGAGTTGTTTGACAAGCGGTTTAAGTATAAAACTTAAGAGAAGCTGCCAAGGACATGTGGCGATCCTTTAGATATGGAGTTATTTCTAGGTAGTTATTTTATTTGCCTATAAATACTAGTGATCACAATGTGTCGAGGAGGTTACTTGATACACATCCTACACATCTCGATCCACAGTTGACGGATTACATTCAAGTATTCCCTCCATCCTTCTTATTTCAATACTTGGCAAAATTCTATGTCATTTTCATCTCTTTTGTTCAAGTTTATTACTTGTTCCTTTTAATTTCAGTATTTCTCTCCAGTTAATTCGTTGGTTAAGTTTATTTTACTTCTTGCAAATAGTGTCATTTAGATCTTTCTTTACTTAACTTTTCTTTCAGACTTTAGTTTTCTTTTCTTTATAAACTTAGTACAATTAGGAAATTATTTTCTATTACATAATTAGTTTTCTCTCAAACTTCAAACTTATATTTTTCGAACCTAAGTAGTTTTATTGTCAACTTCATTATTGACAATATTATGCATCTCTTTTGAACTTACCTATCAGTTTTAACACGAAGTCATTGTCGATTATATTACTAGATTTAGCTAACTTGTCAAATTAATACTTAAAGCGGACAATACATACTGCGCATCTTGTGAGATTGTGGCGTATCTCGTAGGTCGTCTCGTCGATCTTTAATTATTTATGAAGAATTTTGGTCGAAACCAAAAACCAACGTTAACGAGTAGTAACGATATCTGGTGGATTTCATTATGATCATATTTGTGTTCATAAATTTTTAAGGTGACAGCAACCATACGGCAATTCTTGTGGGTGAGACCTTATTATGTTGTGTGCCAAACTATTTCAGAAGGTGTGTTATATGAACATTTTAAAATGGACACCCAAAATGAGCATCTAAGGATATGTGTATAATGGTGTTCTTATATTTACATAATTATTATTGTGTTTATTTACACAATTGTCATTATATCTAGAGTGTCTAGAAAATACATCCCAAATGATGTTCAAATATCATCAGTGATTTCCAAGTGATATCAAGCCGGCGAGGTGAAGGGCCGCGGTTGGATCCGTTGCGTCGCCATAACATAAAGGCTTGCCACATGGCGCTTTCCATCGTTGAGCCACTTGTACTTTTGCTTCCAAATTTTAGTGCTATCTATTTGCAGGAAAGACCAAATGTGAGGTTCACAGAATGTGTAATATTTGTTGATTTGTTGATAAGACAAATAATATTGGGGATAATTACGATTTGAAAACTAAATATTTAAAATTTTAGATTTTCTAGGTTTAATTATTGAGTTGATTGATGAACTATTTGAGAATTTTCAAATAGATCCCTAAACTAAATATATATATATATATTAATTGTATAATTGATAAAAATTTAGTGAACCGTGAAGCAGGGATCCTCATATCAATAATTTATGCATAATTGTTCAGAATTTGAAATGTATTCAAGCAATCAACCAGAAATTGTTGATGCATGTATTCAAAATCATACTTGTATGTATGCATAAAAAAAATTATGATTCATTACTTGATTAGATGTCTCAAATTCTCACTAATCATGCTCAAAAATATAGATGTTGGTGGGACTCTCATATATTCAATTGATAATTCGCGATTCACTAGTTCTTTGATACTGGTTGATTGAAGCTTTATATATTTATTTATGTTGGGATATTCCAATTTAAAACTTTTAGTTTAGAGATCTAAGTGAAAATTTCTAAATAACTAAGTATCAACTCTCCAATAATTAAACCTATTTTCTATTATTAATTGTAATTGGGTTAACATGGATTTTATTTCCTGTCGTGTGACTAGTTTTCAACCAAAAGCAACAAGACGGCCCAGTGAGATAATCTCAAATTGCCTGCAATCATATTTAATTGGGAGTTATGATCACAAGGATCCTCCCCACAAAATTCTCTATCGTTAAATAAAAGATAATATATCTAATATCTTTAAAATATAAATTAATTATGCAATAACTGGGGATCATTACGATTTGAAAACTAAATGTTTAAAATTTTAGAATGAGATTTTCTATTACTAACATGGATTTATTTCCTGTGTAGATTAGTTTTCAAAAAAGTTTCCAAAGCACTTTGATGACATTGCAGGAATACATTAGGTTGTAGGAGGTTTTAAGTTGAATCACAGCGTGAAAATGCGGCGTTGAAAATTCTTGAGAAGAGGCTTTCTTGGCATCTTGTGGTGCTACAGTTCGAGAGATTAGTTTCGCATTCTGTGTGGAATCTGCGAGAAAAAAAAAAAAAAAGAGTTTTCAACGTAAGCAACAAGACCCGTTGAGATAATCTCAAATTGCCTCAATCATACTTAGTTAGGATTTATCACAAAAGAACCTCCCATAAAATTCTCCTATCAATAAACAAGAAGATAATTGATCCCCTCCCTATATCTAATATGTGTGTATGTGTGTGGAGGAGAGATAGGGAGGAGATTTATAAAAAGAATCAGATGAGGATTATAATTATTCTTAAATAGATATAAAAAGCCAGCTAAAGCTGGTTATTTGGATTCGGCCCATCATCGATAGCTGGTGTACTATTCAACGCGCGAAGTGGTAATTAGGAATTAAGGTTTCTGCTAAACTCTAAACCTTGTAACAGATCCTCCATTCACCCTATAAATGTTAAATTCCTCAAACTCACCCTTTCAGCTTCTGTAACTGAAAAACGCAAGTTCCTCCCACAAGAGTCCTGTTTCTCAGGTTACAGATCACATCAAACAATTGATCAAAAGAGTGCCATGTACAGGCCCAAACATAAAGAACAGAAGCAGCAAATGTCTCGTATTCGTTTTGGTTGTCTTTGTCATCCTATGTGCCCTTCTCCTGGTCTCTGCATGCATATTGCGTGTGACAAATCCAGAGATCAAATTAACATCTGCCACGTTTAACAAAATCAGTTATAGCTCTTCACCATCAGCTTCCTTCAACGCCACCGTGACAACCCATCTCAGCATCAGGAACCCAAACTACGGTGGTGGCTTCAGTTATGAGAATAGCAAAGTCATTACTGTTCTATAATGGGATGAGGGCGATGATAGGGTAATCAGCAGTGACACTGTTAAGGCAAGAAAACCATGGAGTGAATGTTACTATAGATGTGAGGTCGGTAACTTACCGGTTGAGTGGGACCTTACGAGTGATATCAATTCAGGATGTTGAATCTCACAAGTTATGCCAAATTTAGTGGCACTGTTGACCTGCTGAAAGATTTTCGACAGGAGAAAGACAATCGAAATGGCTTGCTATGAATCTCAACTTGACCTCCCACGCAGTTCAGGGTATCAATGCTAATAAAAAATTTAGAGTCTAATACTGCTGCTGCTTCTTGCGTTCTTTGTATTATTTCCTTCTTATTTTCACTTACCACATGCATGTTTTGGTACCTGTTTGATTGCATAATTTTTTCTTATAAACCATAGTCTTTAGCTCTCCCCTGATATTTTGGGTATCCTCTGCTTAGTTGTTTGGAATGAAATGATTATGAGGCTGATGCTGATCATTATTTAGTGCAGAGAGTTATCTCTTGATTTCACAATCTCAACTAGAGTGTGTACTATGGAATTAAGATGCTTACCACTCAATTGGTTTGATTACATGATTTTAGTTCTCAAAATTTTTTGTAACAAATAAGTCTAATTTAATTGGACGATGATCCTATAACGTCAATTTTATTTTTTTGTGATTTTGTGTGAATTCTTTTTCTAAAGTATTAATTTCGAGGAAATACTATTAGATGATGATAAATCAGAATTAGATAGTTAGTTTGTTTAGTTAGTTAGCTTAGTTATTATTGTTATATTAGCTATCTATAACTAATTGTGGTTTATCCTTCTTCTTGTTATCATGAGCTCTTATATAAAGAAACAGCCTCTCTTTGAAACTCATATCAATCAGTTCAATTCTAGATGAAATTCAGTCATATTACATGCTTTCTTTCATAATAACCACTTTGGCTTAAGTTTCACTTAATGGTAAACACATTTTCTTAAGGAAAATCAACATAATTCCAATCATCACTCATTCAATAAGTTAAGTAAGAATTCGTCAAAAAAAAAAAGTTAAAGTAAGAAAAAACTTTTGGTAGGTATATCAATATTTTGAGGAATGATATACTAAATTTTCAATAAAAAAGTTTTTTTCATTCCTTAATCAGACACTAATTATTAGCTTGATCCTATTTTTAAAATAAAACGAAAGTCAAATATAATTAATCAAAATTTCATATATATTTTTTTTATCAATAATCAAAATTTAAGATAGGTCAACGTAACTTTTCTTATTTTTATTTTAATATGTAATATATTATGATTTTAAAACGTAACTCAATGGAGTAAATTCTTCATCTTGGGTATGAGGCATGTTTGGATTGGAACTTGTCTAAAAATGACATTGGTCTGATTCCTCAGGACTGGTTTCTGTTTTCGGTGTGGACTTTGGAGGGATAGAAATTCCCATAGTCCTCTATGGGTGATGGAGTTTTGTTTCAAATCAAACCTACTTCATAACAAACTCGTTGTTGAATGCTCCTCCTGCTTCAAGAAATTAATAGCCAGTTTCCAGTACGTATCTCGATCGGGTTGGAAGATGCCCCCTCAGGGTTGCTGCAAATTAAATGTAGATGGTTCACAGAGTTAGCTGTTGGGTTATCGATTGGGGCCACGAAACCTCCGTAAGGTAATGCACCAGAAAGGAAACAAGCAATAACGTTAAAGCGTGCAAATCAATAATAAGAACTATCGAAAACTAAAAGAAGATAAAACGGCAAAAGAAAAGATGAGCATGGGATTTTAGTGGTTGGTCATTGATGACCTACGTTCGGGAGAAGAGCACAGCAACTCTTCTTCTCCTTCACTATCTTGATTATAGATATACAAGTGTTTTTCTGACTTGTCCCGCAATCTTTCTTCCTAGTCTTGCCTTCCATGTCTCTACCATGGTATCTCCAAGAACTACCACAAGATTGATGTTTCCACTCCTATACACTTTTCCTATCTCTCACCTAATCAATACATGATTCTCTCAAGATAGAATTGCCTAACACTCAAATCCCTCTTTTCTTTCTGCACATTACATTGTGTCACTCATGTGAATGTTATCCCTCACCTCTATACATGATGATCTATTTATAGACTAATATAGCCAATCATAGTGAGCTTTAGGATCCAAGTTAGTTATGCCTAACTAACTAACTAATCAACTCAAATTATTAATTTAGAGGCATTAATCAACAATTCTCCACCTTGACTCTAAATCGGGAATATGAGTCTAAGCCAATCACCAATGTTGTGCTCTCCCGGTTATGCTCCGGAGAATCAATCATTCCTTTGAGTCACCGGAGCTTCCCTAGTGTGCCTTTCTTCCACACTTGCAACATAAGCCAAACTTGCTTCCATGTTGTTCCAGCAGCTCCACCTCAAAAATGAATCCTTTCTCTAGCCAGCATCATTCTGAGTTCCTTTGCTTTTCTGCCTTCAAGCGGGTTACAAGGCTTCTTGCTTTCAATTACTTCATTGTAGTTTCTAGGATCTGACTCTAGCATCTCATTTGCTACATTTAGTGCATAGCAATTAAGATCTGCATAGCCAAACCTTCTTGGAGGTACTATGTTTCTTCTCACCTTGACTCTGGCAAGATGATAGTCACTGTGATCAGTTCTTTGAATTGGTTGAGCCTCTTCCAATTCCTAGGAATTCCTCCTTGAGCTTGAATATCCACTTGTTGCTAACTAGCTTCTTGCCTTTTGGTTTGTCAGCCAGCACTCAAGTGCCATTCTTCTTTAAAAATTGGCTCTTCATTCATAGTGCAATCAGTGCAGGATTGATGAACGAGCTCACAGCTTTATCATAGCTTCTAAACGCTCATCTCCTTCAACATCCTCTGCTTTGTAGTAAGAGCAAAAAACAACCATATCGGCACAACAAAATCTTTCTTGCTGGCTTAATGGATTCTTGACTACGACTCTCGGCCAACATATAGTCTTGTTGATCATGCTGAATGAGCTCTTTACCTACAAAAAAAAGGTAATTTAGCGACCGAAAATAGTGGCCAATTTTTAGGTTGCTATTTAAATCGAAATAGCGGCCGATTGTAGGATCTACATGAAACTTTGGTTAGAGTTGATTATTGTGACGTGATAGCGACCCGAAATAGGCGTAGCGAGAGATATCAGTCGCTAAACAAAGAAAGTAAAAAGTCAGAAATTTATGAATTGTTAGCGGCAGAAATGGCGCCAAGATTAAATGCAGCGGTCCAAAGCTGTGTTTATATTAGCGGCGAATTTATAAATCCATCAGCTAAATTTATAATTCACACTTTAAACTTTATTTATATTTACGTGATATTAATTCGGTGAAGCTAAATGGTGCGTTGAAAAAAATAAAAATTGTGCGTGTTAGCGACCGAAAATTTAAATCGGTCGCTAAAATTACAAATTCAAATTAAAACTAACCAAATTAGCGACCGATATAGCGATAGAATAATTCGGTCACTAAACCTGAAAACCCTAAATCGCGAGCCCTCCCCCTTACTTCCCCATTTCTATAATTCCTTCTCTTTTCTTCTCTCACCATTTCACTCTCAGCTACTCACAGCCACCACGCGACGTCTCTCCTCCGGTCACCGCCTGGCCCACGCACCTCCGTTGAGTGATTCCACCTTCCACTCTCTCTCTCTCTCTCTCTCTCTCTCTCTTTCCGATGTCTCTCTGTCTCTCTCCAGTAGCGCACCGAGCCGCCTCCCTTGAGCCACCAGCGTCATGCACTCCGGTGACACCACCACCACCAAGGGTAAGCTACCTTGTCTTCTCTCCTCTTCTCTCATTCTCTGTTTCTATAACGAATGGATATTTGGTAGCAAGGGTAAGGAGAGATTCATAAGGAGATGCAGGGGGGGGGAATGGCCATGTAAACTAGATATCAAGATGGAAAAGTACCAAATCAATCTACTTGCTTAAATTATTCCAGTCCACATGCAAAAACTACTTAAGAACTCGGCTTTAACTTTTCTCAAAGTCTCTCCACGGAATCTCCTGGCCTCATTACATATTCTCAAAAATCGGAATCAAGAACAAGAACGAGGGGATAAGTGATATGAAGATATTGTTCAAGAAGTCTTTGGCCTTTTTTTATATGGTTTCTATAAGTTGTCTATAAAATGTTTATCTTGCTGATCACTTTAGCACTTGATGAATGAGTACCTATTGATATGGTTTATATATAGCCATCTACTTCTATTATCTGTGTCTGATGACAAGTGCTTTTGTGTTTTATCACTTACATACACTCAAATTTATTCTGCATTAGTTGTTATTCATTTGAATGTCATTAGTAAATTTCCAATTGAATAATGCAAATTTGCATGCAGTTGACACATGCATTGCCAAGTGGAATGCATGGTTTTAACTAAAAAACAGAATCGGATACTAATACACTTTTTAAATTGTTTTCATAGTGATTTAGCATGGTATATGCCTTGCAATTACAGTTCTTAGTTGTATGGCCGGATCAATCATACATAAGCCTAAAGTAATTTATTTATTGGCCAACAAGGGACTATTTTCTGTTTGTTAGAGTATCACATATATCATATAGGTCTAAATGCATGGCTGTATCCTTAGAGCATCCATTTATTAGTAAAAATTCTACTCATGCATGGATAAGAACAAGTGTACAGAGAAAATTAAAAGGTTGGTTATATAAGGAATGAAAAATGGGTGACTCCGTGCACAAGAATCCGCTACATTAACCATGGTACAAGTCAAGGGCAAGTGGAAGTGGTCCTATGTTGTAGTACTATATTTATTAACGAATGTAAGTATAAAAGCAAGGACAATTCTGGCTTTCCTTTTATCATTTAGTCCCTCTTGCTTAGGATTCCAGAAGGTGGGGCCTGTGTTTTTGTGCTAAGCATGAAAAGTTGGGGGTACATCTTCCTTCTTAAAGGGTGGGGCTGAATAAGTACCAAACTTATTGAAGGAGACAAAACATAATGTATTCTTATTCTATTCTTTACCTCCAAAACAGTCAAGCGGGAAGCATCTTCCTACAATTTTATTTTTAACCTTCTCTTGTATGCCATTGTACTCTAGTCAATAGAATTTTTGTTCTAAGTTCTCCTTATACAAACAACTAAGACATTCCTCATGTCTTTGTCTGCATACTTTACCATACATAACATTCAACCCCACATACTAGGGTGCTAGAGAACTATGCCTATTGTACATTGAGGACTAATAAAATGACACTAAGAAGCTGGAACTACAGATTTATTAGGCTTCTAACTTTTAAGAATTTTCCTCTAGAACAAAGATAAAGGATGGCTAGATGGGCTTTGGCACTTCCAAGTCGAGAGGGATATCGATTCTCGGAACAAAGTCATAATATATATATATATATATATATATATATATATATATATATATATATATATCCACTTTCAAATTTGAGAATATGATTTCCACTTTTACCGACAAGCGAATAAGAATGCATATTGGATTAAAATTTGAAGGATCAATTCTGGAACCTAATGCGATTAGGAAATTGATATTGGCACATCACTTTAATTTTATCGTATAAATTTTTTGAGTACATTATTATATAAATTATGTGCAATTCATGCACAGGAAACTTATAACATGTGAGGGGATAAAGGTTGTCTAAGGAAAAAGTGTGGTAATATTATTTCCAAAGTTGTATAGCGAGAGGAACTCAAATGGACAACACTATCACGAGAATGGAAAGTGAAAGTAAGAAACATGGCCTACAAGTGAACAAAAGTAGGAAGGAATAATATCTATTTTTCAGAGTCACTTTGCATACAAGGGATTAAGTTTGGTTTTCTATTGGTTCAAGAGTAAGTTTAAAAGGCTTGCTCTATATTCCTACCCCTTCAATTTAAATTGGTGTATTGGATTGAGATTTTAAAAGATTATTTTGGTATAAAATAATCTTGTGGATTTTAAAAGACTACATAGGAATCTTGATATTAGCCAACCCCAAAACCATCTTTCTCCATAGTTTCAAAGCACCTAATTTCAGAAACCAAAAACTTCAAAACAATGACTCAGTTTCTTTTCCTTTGCTTTCTATTAGCAAATATTTTCCTTGGTTTTGGAATAGTGATTTGATTTGAAATGAATAATTTCATTTATGCACGATAGGTCCTTGTTGTCATATTCTTCTCTCAGCTCCTCCAACTTATCCTTGCTCGGTTGTGTTTTCTCTCTCAGTCAGTTCTCTCGAACACTCGGTGTAATGTATTATGTGAATTATCGTCTTGTTTGGTAGTGGAGAGCTGAGCTCTCATAGAATGTGATCTTGTCTGATTGTATGCTGATAATTAATTTAATGTTTATGCATGTGTTTGTCAATATGTGTTGTTTGTTAGTGGAGAGCGGAGCTCAATAGGATGTGATCTTGTCTGATTGTATGCTGATAATTTAATGTTTATGCATGTGTTTGTCAATATGTGTTGTTTGTTAGTGGAGAGCGGAGTTTGTTAGTGGAGAGCGGAGCTAAAAAGGATGTGATCTGTCCAGAAGGCGGGATCTTTGGTTGTGTCTTTGATAATTTAGAAATTATGCATGTGTTTGACAATTAACTGCTACTTGTTAGTGGAGAGCGGAGCTCAATAGGATGTTTGCTATAATATTTAATCTAAGTTTGTATTGATTTACGCTGCAATTTATATAAACTCAACAATGTTGCAATATTTATAGGTTAATGGTTTTATTTTCTGTTAGAGTTAATAATTAATTTACGAAAGCCTTAGTTTCCTATTTGAGATTCAATATTAATGTGCATGCGTAACTTATCAAGGTATGCATACTCATTGTATTGAATCTTGAATTGTCCAATTGGGACAGTTTGGGAAAAAACCTTTTTCACACTCGTACAATAGTCATTTCAATGTTCAAATGCCTTATATACTTGTTGAAATCTCGGTCTGATGCATTTCCTCTTGTTCTCCTGGTGCATACTTGATCGCGGTGATTCTGACCGTGCTCGAGTCGTGTAACTTGGAGACCGATGGGAGATGCTGCCGAAATTTTGTCAAGTATAAGGTATTTGAATATGGGAATAACTATTAGTAGCCGAGTGTGACAAAGGTTTCTTCTCGAATGGGATAGGTTCATACCTTGTCATAAGAACGAGATTGATGGAGTTATTGGAATGCACCGTAATATATAAGTGTTATTGTAGGATTGGTCAGGCTATTTAATTGCCAGCAATGGATATTCCGGAGAATCGGAAATGGATGTATCGTAGGTTGGATCGGAATAAACGTCTTAGGGAAGAGTATAGAGTTGGAGTGGGTGAGTTTATAGAGTTTGTTGTTTAGCCGGGAGAGATTTATACGGTGGGCGGTGATCAATTGAGGTGTCCTTGCAAAAGATGCAAGTGTCAATCTTTCAAAAGTGTGGATGGAGTTGTGGCCGATCTTTATGAGAAGGGCTTCATGCCTGATTACTATTGGTGGAGTAACCATGGTGAGACATTGCCCGACTTAAATCCGGTTGTGGGCGAAGGTTCGTACTATGGAAGTGGTGGCGGGAGGGAAGAATTGAATCCATACGAGCGAGATGATAATGGATCATCTTTGGACCATCGGTTGGTGTCGTACTAGAAGAAGATGGGGAGAAGATGGTGGAATGTGTTCCCCCATTGATGAGTGTGATTTCACCTCATTTTCCATGTACATTTCTGCATGCATTTGCATATAGTTAGGCCATTTTAGTGTTTATTTTGTTTAGTTTTTCCTTTGGAGCGGATAAGGTGGTATTGTGTGTTGTTTTGCAGATATTCATGATTAAATGCCCAAGAATTAGCAAGTATGAAGCTTGGATGACTTAGAGCTTTGAAAGATAAGAAATTGAGCCAAGCGAGTATCACGGCCTAGCGGTGATGGCCTCACTAGTAGTGAGGGAGATAGGGCGAAGAAAGAATTGAGCCAAAAGTCGGAAGAGCATCACGGCCTGGCCGTGATGGCTATCACGGCCGTGGCGTGTCGAGCGTGCCAGATCTCCAAAGTTCAGAGCGATCACGGCCTGGCGTGATGGATGGATGTCTGGCCGTGATAAATCGGTTGGAAAAGTCGAGAGGCGATCACGGCCTAGCCGTGATGTCTATCACCAGCCGTGACTGTTTGTTGGAAAAGTCGAGGAAAGGATCACGGCCTGGCGTGAATGAGTATCACGGCCGTGATGAATCAGTAAATGAAGCGGTGCCAGTCGAAACCATCACGGCCTGGCGTGATGGCTGTCACGCTGGTGACCGGCCCGCAGTAATAAAGAACTGAGCGAGAACAGAAGAATGGAAAATTTTATTGGAAAACCCTAAAGAAAAATCCTCTGCTTCTTTGTGTTTTGTGTGCATCATTCCATGGAGCTCTCCCCTTTGTTCATCTCTGTAATTATTCCTTTTGTTTTACTTTCAATTATGTGTAGCTAAACTCCCTTTTGTTGGGGTTAGACTATTGCTATCTCGAACTTGGTTGTAAAAATGATTTGATTTCAATACGGTTTCCTTCTTCTTTGTGAGTATATAATTCTATGCTTAATGCTTTCCTAGGCTTGATCATCTTAGGAATGATTAGTTGCTTTAATAGACAATTGAAAGGTTGATGTTAAAGCATGCTCATGAATTATATGCCAAGTAGTCCAAGAATCTAGACATAGGTGTTGGCTACTTGCAATCTTATGAATCTTGTTCTTAATGCAATTTCTCTTATTAATCCACCTAAGACATTAGGGTTTAATTTGAGATTTTAGGCTCAATGCACCTAAGACATTAGGCTTGAGTATATTAGAAAAGATTCGATTGTCATAAGTGAAGTAGGAATTGTGTTAGTTATCATTCCATAACAATCAAGGGAGGATTAGCTTAGTTTAACCCGAGCAATTCTATCTCATTGTTATTCATCTTTCTCGTTTTCCACATCAATTTGTTTGAGAAAAATCCAAAAAGAACAAAAATATTTTCTTCTTGTTTGTTTGCTAGATGTTAGAACAACCTTCAATCCAAAATTCGATCGCCTAGATAGTAGTCAAATTTGCAAAGTGGTAATTGTCCACGATCCACGAGAACGATATCCGGTCTTACCGTTTTATTACTTGCGACGAACGGGTACACTTGCAGGAGTCCATGTCAAGTTTTTGGCGCCGTTCTTGAGGATCGGTGTGCCAATATCACGAGTACCAAAGGGGACTCTAATTTAGGCACTTTCTTTTTTTGTTTTCCCTCTTGTGTTTTTCGTTTCTTAATTTACGTATCTTTCTTTGTGAATTTCTGCAAGTGCTGTTTTTTCGCTTGTTCCGTGCTACTCCGTTTGTTCGGTGTATGCGAGTACAATCGACCCGAGTGAACTCAATTCGAACCTGAGATCGAGAGACTCTGCGAAGGAATAGAGAGAAAACCAAGGCAAGACAGAACAGAGAAAGAGCATCTTCTAGTAGACAAGAGCGAGAAGTTGAGTTACCCAGTGTGCAAGAACCACAAATTGAAATAGCAAAATTGTCACCATGGCAGAAGAAGAGAACGCACCAAGGAGAGAACAATGGGGACTACACTTCCCCTAGGAGTTGATAGATGTGGAACTCCGATTGTGAGACTGCGGTGGCCTGCAATAATTTCGAAATCAAGGCCTCACTTCTCCACCTTGTGCAACAAAACCAATTTGGAGGGTTGGAGAGTGAAGATCCTCATGCTCACATTGGTACCTTCATTGAGCTGTGTGACACCATCAAGTTAAATGGAGCTTCCGATGAGGCCATTCGGTTAAGGCTTTTCCCTTTCTCTTTGAGGGATAGAGCCAAGGCATGGCTTCAATCTCATCCTCATGGAAGCATCATCACCTGGAAGCGACTTGGTCGGCAAGTTTTTATCTCGATTTTTCCCTCCGTCAAGAATGATTAAGGCTGAGGTCGAGAGATCAATGCCTTTGCAGAGGGATGGTGAGTCACTATATGAAGCCTGGGAGAGGTTCAAGTCCTTACTCACGAGCTTGTCCAAATCATGAACTAGAGACATGGCAGCAGGTCGCAACTTTTGTTAATGGGCTCAACAGGAATTCAAGAAGTATGATTGAAGCAGTGCGGCGAGGTACATTGAGTCAAAAGACACCGGAAGAAGCAAAGGACTTGATTGAGAACATGGCTAACAATGACTATCAAATGCCTAGTTCTCGGTCAATGGTCGGTAGAGGTGTTCTAGAGCTGGATGAAATTGGTGCCCTCAAGGCACAAATGGCTATTCTTACCAAACAAGCTGGGGTCGGTTCAACTGCAGAACTCTCAAGTACAAGCTGTTCAAGTTCAAGGTGCCTCAGTGTGTGATTTCTGTGGAGGCAACCATGCAAATGGAAACTGTGAGATCAATGTGGTTGGAAGCTCGGGACAAGAAGAGGTAAACTATATGGGCAACCAAGGGCCTAGAAATGATCCCTACTCAACACCTACAACCCTGGGTGGCGTAATCATCCCAACTTTAGTTGGAGACAAGGACAAAGTTCAAATACTCAAGCAAAGCCTCCTCAAGAGAGTTCAAGCAAATTGGAGAGCATTCTAGGCCAGTTCATGCAAGCCACTCAAGAGACTATGAAGAATCAAAATGCCTCCATCAAGAATCTTGAACACCAGATAGAGACAGTTGGCAAAGCAAATGGCGAGAAAGACCTCAAGGACAATTCCCGGGAGATACGAGAGAAGAATCCCGAAGGAAGGTTGCATGGCAATTATCACAAGAAGTGGGAGAGTGTTAAATCCACAAGAAAGAGAAGGAGAAGAAGAGGCAAGAGGAGCTAGAGATGATAAGGTACAATTTGAAGAGGTAAACAATGAAGAACCCGAAATCCCCAAGATACTACCTCTATTCCTACCTGTAGAAGCTGAAAAACCGCAGAAGGAGAAATTGGTTGATGAAGAATTTGCGAAGAAGAAGACTAAAAGACAGATTCTGGAAGAGGTTGATAATCCCAAAGAGCTGCCCCCATATTTTAGAATCCCACACTACCCCAGTTGAAGAAGGAGGCAAAAAGACCAGTGAGTTTTCTAAGTTCCTGGATGTATTCAAAAAGCTACAAATCAACATCCCGTTTATTTGAAGCTCTACAATGAGATGCCTTCCTACGCAAAATTCATGAAAGAGATCCTTACAAACAAAAGAAGGTGGAAGGAGGAGACAGTGATGCTTATCAAGAAGAGTGCAGTGCTATAATTGGAGGAAGCTACCAAAGTAAAGATGAAGGACCCGGGTAGCTTCACTATCCCATGCACTTATCGGTCATGTGAACATTAGGAGAGCATTGTGCGATCTAGGCGCAAGTGTCAACCTTATGCCGTTGTCCATTTTCAAAAAGTCGGGAATCGGTGAGGTAAAAACCAACAGGAATTTCTCTTCAAGCGCGTAATCGCTCCATTACATATCCCTATGGTGTTGTGGAGGATTTGTTGGTGAAGGTGGATAAATTAATCTTCCCAGCAGACTTTGTGGTTTTAGACATGGAGGAGGATGTCGAAGTTCCACTCATACTAGGGAGACCTTTTCCGCAAATGGCTCGGGCTTTGATAGATGTGGAAAAAGGCCAGTTGAAATTGAGAGTGCAAGAAGAGGAAGTAACTTTCAATGTATTGGAAGCTATGCATCGCACGAGCAAGGAAGAGGAGTGTTTCCGCATGGAAGTGGTGGACACAGTAGATAAGGAAGTCATTGCACATCAACACCACCCCTCTATTCCAGAGAAGAAGGAAAAGCCCAACATGAAAGCCAATCCAAAGTTCTGCAAAACAAATGATGCATCAGTTGGTGAGGAAGTTGGTCTCGCTCATCTTGTGAAAACGAACCTCCACCAGGAAGGAGTAAGAAAAAGGGCAAGAGGCCCGTGAGCGAAAAAGGCAAGCGAAAGCACAATTGTTGGCCTTTTAAGAAAAATCAGCTCTTTACAGGAGTTTCATGGAAGAAAAGTGCTCTTGCAATTCTATGTTCAGCAGATCCCGGTTAATTGAAGGAAGAAATCACACGTCAAGCTAGTGACGTTAAAGAAGCGCTTATTGGGAGGCAACCCAATTTTTATTTTTATTTTTTTATTTTATTTTATTTTCATCTTCTCTTTTGTTTTGATTTCCCCTCTTGAATAATTTGAGAAGCTCAAGAGGTTTGTTAATAGTTTGTTGAGTGATTCCAGATTTTGAAGGAAGGAGGAGAAGAAGGGCAGAAGGAAACAAAACCGAAAGCATGTGATTCAAGACCACTACCACTTTGGTGAGTTGTTCCAATTTTCTCCCCTCTCTAAACTTAATTATTTACATTGAGGACAATGTAAGTCTTTAAGCTTGGGGTAGGGGTAATCTTTTAGCTTGCATTGTAAATATTGCATTCATATAGGCTCTAGTCTTGCATGATCACATGAATTAATTGCCCCCTGCTTAGATTGAGCACCTGATTGTGAGAGCTAAGTGCCAATTTGTCTGTGATAGTGAATTTTTGGACCCTGATTTTATATTCTTGTGATATGGCTTCATTAAATATGCTTGAGATGTTCTTGGATAGTTGATGATTAGCATGTGTTTCTATGGATTTATGTTCTCACTGGTTCTTGAACTGATAAATGTGAGCTTTTGAGCCATTAGGGGGCACTCACTAAATCTGCCCCCGTTCTTTGTGTAGAGTGTTTTCCTCTTGGATTGTTTTTCTCTAGAACTTGACTTGAAACCATTTCGAAACTTGAAATTTTTTGAGAATATTTTTGAAAAGGATTGAGGTAATAGGTGTTTTTTCTGGCCTTCTGAGCTTTGAATGAATAATGCTACCCTTAGTTGCCCAATTTTGAGCCTTAATGAATAGCATGCTTTTCTTGGTTCCCTGAAATGTTGTGTTAAATATGCTTATGAGGGACCTTCTAAAGTACTGTACAAAAATGGGTTGGAAAATGTAGTTGAAAGTTTGGGATGATGAAAAAGAAAAAAAAAGGAATCTAAAAAATTTTACTTCTCCTGAATTGCAAAATCTCCCCTTCTCCAAAAAACAAAAAACAAAAAAAAACAAAAAAAAAAAAAAGAGAAGAGAAAAGAGAAATAAAAAATGGGGAAGGGGATGACAAAAAGGAATGAGAAGTAGAAAAAAAAAATGAAAGAATGGGGGAAGAGTAAACTGAAACCCAAAGAAAGGTATTTTAGAAGGTCGTGCCTTGCAATGCTTGATTGTTTGTATAGCCTTTTGAAATTTCCTGTTTTTGAAATTCCCACCTGAAAATTGATCCCATGGCCTCATTACAACCAAAGAATAAGACCTCTTGATTCTTAGATGTTTTCATTAATAAAGTGAAGATTTGGTTGATAGTCAAGCTTATGGTAGGAATCATTCTTTGAGGAAAATGGAGTGAAATGTCATATTCCCTTAACACTTGAGTGAGTGAGGCAAGAAAGAGAGCCAAGCAAATGAACAAGCTTGGGGTGAGCTGCAAGTGAGATAGAGTGCCGAATTAGTGAGAATGTGAGTCTAGGGAAACTAAGCCCTAATTGGACTTGAATTGATTGTCTCTTGCTGAAATAATTGATCGCCCGTTGCTTGGATCATTTTATTCGGGTTCTTAGTTCACTATCATTGTCCTGGTTGTTTTCATCTTATGGCCTTGGTTTTTGCTTGAGGACAAGCAAAGTCTTAAGCTTGGGGTGATTTGATGAGTGTGATTTCACCTCATTTTCCATGTACATTTCTGCATGCATTTGCATATAGTTAGGCCATTTTAGTGTTTATTTTGTTTAGTTTTTCCTTTGGAACAGATAAGGTGGTATTGTGTGTTGTTTTGCAGATATTCATGATTAAATGCCCAAGAATTAGCAAGTATGAAGCTTGGATGACTTAGAGCTTTGAAAGATAAGAAATTGAGCCAAGCGAGAGAGTATCACGGCCTGGCGCGTGATGGCCTCACTACCGTGAGGGAGCGATGGTGAAGAAAGAATTGAGCCAAAAGTCGAAGCTGTCACGGCCTGGCCGTGATGGCTATCACGGCCGTGACGTGTCAGCTGTGCCGGATCTCCAAAAGTCGAGAGACGATCACGGCCTAGCCGTGATGGATATTACTACCGTGATAAATCGAGTTGGAAAAGTCGAGAGACGATCACGGCCTAGCCGTGATGTCTATCACGGCCGTGACCTTGTTTGTTGGAAAAGTCGAAAGGATCACGGCCTAGCGCGTGATGAGTATCACGGCCGTGATGAATCGATAAATGAAGCGGTGCCAAGTCGAAACCATCACGGCCCGGCCGTGATGGTCCACCACCGCGTGACCGCCACGCAGTAATAAAAAGAACTGAAGCGGAAGGAAGAATGGAAAATTTTATTCAGAAAACCCTAAAGAAAAATCCTCTGCTGCTGTGGCTGTGTGCATCATTCCATGGAGCTCTCCCCTTTGTTCATCTCTGTAATTATTCCTTTTGTTTTACTTTCAATTATGTGTAGCTAAACTCCCCTTTTGTTGGGGTTAGACTATTGCTATCTGAACTTGGTTGTAAAAATGATTTGATTTCAATACAGTTTCCTTCTTCTTTGTGAGTATATAATTCTATGCTTAATGCTTTCCTAGGCTTGATCATCTTAGGAATGATTAGTTGCTTTAATAGACAATTGAAAGGTTGATGTTAAAGCATGCTCATGAATTATATGCCAAGTAGTCCAAGAATCTAGACATAGGTGTTGGCTACTTGCAATCTTATGAATCTTGTTCTTAATGCAATTTCTCTTATTAATCCACCTAAGACATTAGGGTTTAATTTGAGATTTTAGGCTCAATGCACCTAAGACATTAGGCTTGAGTATATTAGAAAAGATTCGATTGTCATAAGTGAAGTAGGAATTGTGTTAGTTATCATTCCATAACAATCAAGGGAGGATTAGCTTAGTTTAACCCCAGCAATTCTATCTCATTGTTATTCATCTTTCTGTTTTCACATCAACTGTTTGAGAAAAATCCAAAAAGAACAAAAATATTTTCTTCTTGTTTGTTTGCTAGATGTTAGAACAACCTTCAATCCAAAATTCGATCGCCTAGATAGTAGTCAAATTTGCGAAGTGGTAATTGTCCACGATCCCTGAGAACGATATCCGGTCTTACCGTTTTATTACTTGCGACGAACCGGTACACTTGCCGAGTCCGTGTCACCAATACATAGAGGAGAATCCGAATCCCGAAGCTCAAAGATTCTATGATATGCTGAGTGCTGCACGATCTCCATTGTGGGAAGGATGTCAGGAGTACACGAAGTTGTCGATGTGCATGGAATGGTTGAGTATCAAATCTGACTACAATATGCAAGAAGGCTGTTTTAATCGCCTCAGCAGGTCAGTGTCCAAGACGTTGCCAGAAGGCAATCGGATGCCTACAAGTTTTTATCATGCTAAGAAATCCGTGGAAAATTTGGGTCTGGGGTGTTTGAAAATTGATTGTTGCTCGAATGGATGTATGTTGTACTATAAGGATGATTCAGCGGAAAGCATAACGTGTTGTCGATTTTGTGGTGCGGATCGGTATAAGACAACCACTAGGATGGGCATTGAGAAGAAGAGGTCGCTAAAAAAGATGTGTTACTTTCCGCTCGTGCCAAGACTTACAAGATTGTACTCTTCGATGGCCACTGCAGCTCACATGAGGTGGCATAGTGAGCATGAGAGGGAGCAAAATATCTTGTGTCATCCATCTGATGGAGAAGCTTGGAAGCATTTTGATAGGGTTCATATGGTATTTTCGCAGGACCCTCGCAATGTCCGATTGGGGTTATCTGCTGATGGATTTAATCCTTTTGGGCGTGCGAAAAGCATACTCTTGTTGGCCGGTTATCCCGACTCAGTACAATCTTCCCCTGGGATGTGCATGAAGCGGGAGTTTATGTTCCTAACAGTCATAATTCCTGAATCCGTCTAATCCAAAAGGTAAGATTGATGTGTACTTGCAGCCACCGATAGATGAGTTGACAATGCTTTGTGGAATGATGGTGTGTTGACATATGACGTATCTTTGAGGCGGAATTTCATCATGAAAGCAGCTTTAATGTGGACGATCAACGACTTTCCGCTATGGGATGATGTCGGGTTGGATGACCACGGGGAAGCTTGGATGCCCAATATGTATGGAGCGATCGAAGGCATTCACGCTTAAACACAGTCGAAAGATCTCATATTTTGATTGTCATCGCCAATTCCTTCCGAAGATCATCCTTATAGGCGGAACAAGAATGCATTCAAGAAGCGTTGTGCGGAGAGAACACCGCCTCCACCACGTTTGACTGGTCCTAATGTATGGCGCAGAGTACAAGATTACCGCTCGTCCATGAAACCCAAGGAGAACATATTCTCGATTATGGCGTCAACCATAATTGGACAAAACAAAGTATATTTTGGAGGTTGCCGTATTGGAGGACGCAGCATACTCAAATCCACAACATTGATGTCATGCATATTGAGAGGAATGTGTTTTTGAATGTGTTTGACAACGTGATGGACATCAAGGGGAGGACAAAGGATACAAATAAAGCCCGATTGGACCTGGCTGACATTTGTAATCGGAAGGAGCTTGAGTTGCAAGACGGTGGTCGTGGCGGACTTATCAAACCGAAGGCAAGTTATACACTAAGCAAAGCACGAAATTGGCCGTGCAGTAAGTGGGTTAAAGAACTAAAATTACCAGATGGGTATGCTTCCAATCTGGGTAGATGTGTTGACATTAAGGAAGCAAAGTTACATGGAATGAAGAGTCATGATTGCCACGTGTTCATGCAACGGTTGCTTCCAATTGCGTTCGACGACATTAAAAGCAAATTTGGAACCCACTTGTTGAGCTTAGCCACTTTTTCAGGGAGCTTACATCGACAACACTAAATGTGAATCAATTAAAGGATATGGAAGTCAAGATACCCGTTTTGTTATGTAGTGGAGCAAATCTTCCCGCCGAGTTTCTTTGATTCCATGGAACACCTGCCAGTTCATCTACCTTACGAAGCAAGAGTTGGTGGCCCAGTCCAATACCGCTGGATGTATCCATTTGAGAGGTAAACAACATCAACTATTTTACTTAATACATATGAAATTCACGAACACGAGAGCGTAGTTTAGCTTTCCCTAAAACTAGTAATTATTTGTATGTATCCCTCTTTAATAGGTTCCTGCACTCCCTTAAACACAAAGTCAAGAACAAGGCACGAGTGGAGGGTTCCATTTGTGAAGCATACTTAGTAGAGGAGACTTCCACTTTTGCCTCTTATTACTATCCGGACGAAGTTAACACGAGAAGGACAAGGATGCCTAGAAACGTTGATTCGGGCGAAGGATGTTCAACTAGTCCTCCTATATCAATATTCAACTATCCGGGCAGATTTAGTGGCAAATCAAAAGGATATTTCTTGGAGCAGCGTGACATTAATGCTGCTCATCTGTATATCCTTCAAAATTGTGATCTACAACGTCTTTAATCAGTTCAATTGACATTTATTATTATTATTCGTCCTGCTGTTAATCTCCCATATGTAGGATGTACGGCAATTTTCTAAGGGATCTCCAACCTGACATTTCAAACGATCAGGTTGATCGAGAAATTACTTCTCACTTTGCTACGTGGTTCAGTAAATATGTAGGTTCAGCATCTTCATTTTTTGAAGCATACATTTTATCTCCTTAAATATATAGCATGTATAAGAATAATGTAATATTTGATTGTTTAGGTACTAGATCCAGAAAACAATGTTCAAAATCCATTGTTGACAAATTTGGCAATGGGGCCTAACAGATGGGTTACATCACGGAATACTTATATTGTAAATGGATATAAATTTAACACAAAAACATGGAATGAAGGAATGTAGACGTGTAACTACGGTGTTTGTGTGCGAGCCACTGATGGCAATGTAGAGGATGATTTCTATGGGGTTCTAACTGACATCCTTGAACTCGACTATACCGGTTTCCCCGTGATGAAATTAGTTATCTTCAAGTGTGATTGGTTTGATCCTACTCTTGACGTAGGGACAAAAATAGATAAAAATTATGGTATTGTTCAAGTTAGGCTGTCTCGAAGGTATAATAAGGCGTACGACCCATTCATTTTTTTTCACAACAAAAGAAGCAGGTTTATTACTCGCCATATCCCGAAGGACATCATGGCTGGTTGGGTGTTATTAAGATAAAGGCTCGCAGTATAATTATTGATAATGTAATCAACCAGCCTGAAAAAGATGCTCCGTACCAAGATGATGAGTTTTCAAGACCCCATGTACCGTTGCAAATTACGCCGAACATTATTGTTAATTCTCTGGCGGACATTTCCGGAAATGGGGAAGAAGTTGAAAGAGAGTTAATGGATCAATCCGAGTTGGACGCATCTAGCGAAGGTACATTCCGATCAAGTGATACTGATGAGACTGGGGGTGAATTTAGTGACGGAGATTCTACTTAGGTAATTTATTTATGTCATAATTCATTGTGTGAATGTCATTCTACTTATTAGGTAATTTATTTTTGTATTATTTACACTGTTGTGTAATCATATTTTCATTTTTTTCACAGATGGCAGATTCCTCCAGAGGTAGGGGTCGTCGTGGAGGTCATACTGCGAGAGTCCCTTCGTCGGCCGACCCACAGCCTTCAGATCGAGACCATCCTACCAGCACCTCTGTTGACGGGACACCTCAGGGTGATGGAGTTGCACCTCCCACCCATCCTCATGTGGTCGGGACACAGGCTGCACCCTCATCATCCACACCTACGACGATAGGACCATCATCATCATCGGGACAGGAGAGTCGTGGTCCATCCGACAGGAGGATTCTTCTTATCCCCAGGGGGGATAACGAGTATGCTAATTTAATTTTTTAATATATATAAAGTATCGTTAATTTCTATTTACTTGTTTTTAAAATTTAATTATAACATTTATTAATGCTCTAATTTTGCTGCAGCTTTACGCATGAAGGGCCCTTCGATTCGATATCGAAGATCTGCGACGCAAGTTTGATGGTCCATGGCCTACATGGAAGGCCATCCCACTGGGCCATAGGGATCGATTGTTTCTAGAGTTTAAGGTAACAGTTTATTAAGTTTTTTAAATTAAATTTACATTATATATATGTACACACGAATTTCCTAACAACCGTAAGTTGCGAGAAAGAGTATAGGTGGGACTTAGCTTTAGAGGCTCTCGTCGGGGACATATTTGAGCATAAAGGCTCACTTGGTTATGAAGAATCGATGAACAAGTCGAGGAAGGGGCAGAATAAGGGGAGGTGGGTGGATCCACGAGATCAAGAGGCAGCTGGACCAGATCTTGGGCTCCGAGAAGTTCCAGGGAGATCCGGAGGCCACGGCTCGGCGTGTCGAGCTTCGATGGTGGCGCATGTGCTTGGGCCGGTGGGTCTAAATCAGCCGCGCCCACTACGACGAGCTGGTAATACATTAAACTTTTGACTTAATAGACTATTTAATTAATTAATTTTCATTTTTAATTATTCTTATGAATTTAATATTATATTATTCCGTGCAGAAAGCACGAAAACAGCGAGCCCCATTGCTATGGAGTTGGTGGAGAGGACGAAGAAGTTGAAGTCGGGGACATGGGTCAACGACAAGGCCCGTAACTATCTTTGTAAGCAAAAACATAATTTAGTGTTTACTTGTAATTTATTATAAATGATTTTTTAATATTGGATATAATTATTTTAACTAAATCTATTCAACTATACTTTGTAGGCGGGCTTCAACGAGAAGAAGGACGATGCCATATCACGTGCCTCACAAGCACAAGATGAGGCTTTGACTAGTGATGGCTGCTCTCTCTGTCTCTGTCGACGATAATGCCATTTATTTGGAGGTCGTCGGGGCGGGGAACAAGAAGGGGCACGTTTATGGCCTCGGACACACTGGAGCCGAGTTCATCGCTTCATCGTCCGCGCACGCTCGCTCCTTCTTGCCGCCGATACCGTCCCTCGGGAGCAGTTCCACCAAATGCGAGACACCATCACGCAGCTGAACGCGGAGCCGGGAGAAGAGCGAGAGAGAGCGGCAGATGGCGAACCAGATTGCACGGTTGACTCGGGCACACCAGAGGGAGGCGATGCGGCGAGCATCGGCGAGGCGGACATCTGCGGGCTGGTGTTGGAGCAGATGAGGATCCAGACTCCGATTGCTCATGAACATGCTCGACGGCGGTTGTGCGCTGCTGCCGCTCCTCCGGTTCCGCCGCCAACTCATCGATGTCACTCTGCGAGAGGGCGATCAGCTAGCGGGCGTCGGTGGTGGATGGACCGAGGATGATTGGATTCCTCCATCTCCCCCTCATCATGACTGATTTTTTTCCCCATATTTTTTTATTTTAAACGATTCTTGTACGACATTTTGGATTATTCTTTTTATATATATTCATTATTTTTTATGATTGTATATTTCATAAGTTATTTGGTGTGTTTTATTAGTAATTTTACTAACGTTTAAAGAAAATCGGAAAAAAATTATTTTAAAAATTAAAATTAAAAAAATTAATAACAACCAGTTTAGCGACCGAATTAGATACCAATAATTCGGTCGGCTAAACTTTATTTAACATTCTGAGATGAGATATAGCGATCGAAAATCCGTCGCTAATATAGGTTAACATAACCAAATTTAGCGACCGAACTAGCAAATGATTATCGGTCGCTAGAAATGGTTACCCAAAAAATGCGACCAACCTAATAGCGGCCGTTTATTATTATTTAGCGATGAAAATTGGTCGCTAATTAGCGACCAAATATTAATTCGTCGCTAAAACCTTAGCGACCGGGTATTCGCTACCACCCTTAATCGGTCGCTAATTCGGTCGCTAAATTAAATAGCGACGATTTACACTTTGTTTAGCGACCCGATTATTACGGTCGCTAAACGATTGTTTTTTTGTAGTGTTATCCTGATTAGCTTGTGTTGCTTCCTCGTAACCGAGTTTTTCAACGAGCTCCACCTCCAAGTGAATACTCTCATCAACGGCCAATTTACTTTGCTAACGATTTGAGTCCTCATTTGAATAATACATATGTGATTCTCTCGAACACAGCATCTCTACTTGATCTGCACCGAGGCTGTCCTTTCTGTATGCGATGAGTGTCCCTCGGTGCGGCCTCGGCTTTGCTTCAAGTCTCCAACAGTTGCATGCAATGGAACTATCATAATCTCACCACAACCTGGCTCTCTCAACTCAGATCTGATGTCCACAAAATTTGGTTTCAGCCTGCAGATGAATGTCAATACCTCCTCCATTTCATCCATGAGTCCCCACTCTTTCACAAAGTGCTCTTTGTCACTGTAAACATCATTATCAGGCATCCTAGATGACTCTACTTGGGGATCTACATAAGCCATTGCCTCAGGCTCCACTTCGGGGGCTTTAACCCCATCTCCAAGCTCATGAATGGTATATTCAAGGATCATGCATGGTATGAGTCTTTCCACTACTAGTAACACCATATGCAAAAACAGTACCATTAATCCCTTCCATAGCACCACTGACAACATGCTGGGCAGCCACATCATAAACATGCCGAGTTGTTGTTGCAGGCCCGAATACCTTATCTGCCACAGGCAAAATGTAATAACAAGAAATACCAGAGAAAGAAAGCATGAATCCAACCAGTAATGTATCCTTATGCAATTGAGTAATGCTGGTGATACATTTCTGAAGCCACAAAAAAAGTCAGAACTCTCAGCCAATTTTTTTTTTTTTTATCATTGACCGGTGTCACCAATGTGAAGCCTAGCAGCATCTCTCACATCCTGCCTTGTCATTCCACCAGAACCTTATTTCACACCCTTGTTCTCTTTCAGTGCATCTACAATTACTTGAGCTGCAAACTCTAGTCTTCTTGTAGGCCACCTGCTATCCATGTTAGCCACTGCAGTGCTGAGCTTCTTGTACCTCACAGATTTATCCTTCATTGGATTTGATCTGTTTGAGAGTGCATATTTGGTTGAATTTCTTTGTGGCACTTTGTCTTACTCAAAACTCTTACAATCTCATCAAGCTCCAAAGAACCAAGAACTTCAATTGCTTCATAGTAGTTTTTATCTGTCATCCCAAAGCTTCCACGACAAAATCTATAACCCCACCTACCGAACCAAGAGTGGCCATAAGCAACTCCATGAAGAAGGCGACGATCCATAGACCTTTGCTTGAAACATCTTCCACTGAAATTTTCCTTGATTTAAGGTTTGTGCAGATCCTGTCCCATATATCCATGATTTCTCTGCCACTGAGGACATTGGAACCCCCTTCAATGCCATTAATGCAAAGCAAATGGCCACACCCATTGAAGTGAATCACCCTATGCAAGAGATGACTCTGATTATCAAGAGCACCGTCACCTAAGGGTTCATAACACCCACTGTCCATTGGGATTATAAAATGGTACCTTCTCTTTGTCACAAAATGGACACTCCAACCAGAAGATCGGCAATGATCACAGAAAGGGTGTGAAGACTGATATACATCTTCTTCGAGAGTGTAAAGAGGAGCCATGAGGTTGGTCTTTTCGTGAATGAGAAGGGTGCACCAAAGAGGTCTACTGAGGACATTGAAGTCTTCAAGCTCCCCACATTCTGAAGATTTTTGGCCATCTTTTTCGCTTCTTGCATGCTTCGATCAGAGGGAAAGACATGGTTGGTGATGTGGGTTGATGTGTGATTGAGAGAAAGATCAGAGCTTCGATCTTCTCTCCTCTCTCTACATGGTCTTGTCTTCTTTCTAGAAACTGCTTCCTTTACCTCTTCCGCACAGAACAGAACGAATCCAGAATGGACAAACATGGAACTAGCAGTTCCATCCAGATCCATCCAGACACAATCCACTTTCTTCCAAGAGCTTGTTCCCTCTCCGGAGGCTTCAAGAAGAGCGAGTCATCGCGAAAACATCCGCGTCCCTCATCCTTGCTCCACCTGAATCGCCACCATAGCCACTGTTCTGCACCACGCGCAAATCTGCGAAGCACCGCCATTCGCGACAAGACCACCGTATAGAGCCACCATGTTTCGCTGCACCACGTCACCGCGGTCCTGCCATCGTGAGCCGCTTCCTTGGTTCATGCGATCTCCATTCCATCTCCCTTTCCTTACTTCTGTTTCCTCTGCTTTGTCTTGAGCTTCATCTTTCCTTGCCACCAAATCTTGCACCTGTTACCACAAAGAAAACATACACAGTACCCAAGCCAAGAAAGAACAATAACAAAGAAATAAAGAAGAATAATGAACCAAATCTGAAAACTGAAATTGACAACACCTTCTTCAAGGCTTCAATTCCTTCTTTCCAGTTTCCCTTTCTTCTTCTACAATTCGATTTCTGTTCTTCAAGAATTCCTGAACACTTTAAGTATTTACCAATGCGACCTCATGCCATATCTGCTCTAGTGACCTGGTGGTCTCCACCTCTGATGCCAACGTCTTGTGTCCCTAACTGTCACGGTTCTATTCTTGCCTTCTCTTTGTTGAATTTTTTTGATTCTTTAATCGAAAACACAATAAAAAAATTAAAACAATCCGCATGCACTTCCTCAGCCTCGAACCCGTGACCTCAATCCACTCAGTCATCAGCGCCTCACCACTAGGCCACAACAGAATCCAACGCAAATGCAACCATGATAAAACTATTTATCAGATACTAAATTCTTCTTTTTTCCAGAAACAGCAAACCGCATCGTCTTCTTCTTGATCTTTGTTCTTGATTCATACCTCCATAATCGATTATCTAATCGATTATACAACCTCTGTTCTTGTTCTTTATTCCTCTACTTCTCATAGCCATTGCTTCGTGCTTCCCACAGACGGCGCCACTTGTTGGGTTATCGATTGGGGCCACGAAACCTCCATAGAGGTAATGCACCATGAAAGGAAACAAGCAAGAACGTTAAAGCATGCAAATCAACCATAATAAGAACTAATCGAAAACTAAAGAAGATAAAACGGCAAAAGAAAATATGAACACCGGGATTTTAGTGGTTCGGTCATTGATGACCTACGTCCACGGGAGAGAGCACAACAACTCTTCTTCTCCCCTTCACTATCTTGATCATAGAGATACAAGTGTTTTACAACAGAAACCTCCCACAATCTTTCTTCCTAGTCTTGCCTTCCATGTCTCTACCATGGTATCTCCAAGAACTACCACAAGATTGATGTTTCCACTCCTATACACTTTTCCCTATCTCTCACCTAATCAATACATGATTCTCTCAAGATAGAATTGCCTAACACTCAAATCCCTCTTTTCTTTCTGCACATTACATTGTGTCACTCATGTGAATGTTATCCCTCACCTCTATACATGATGATCTATTTATAGACTAATATAGCCAATCATAGTGAAGCTTTAGGATCCAAGTTAGTTATGCCTAACTAACTAACTAACCAACTTCAAATTATTGATTTAGAGGCATTAATCAACATTAGCAAAGGTAGTTCAGCTTGCGGAGGTTTAATCAGAGATGCATCTGGCCAATTTGTCATTGGTTTCTTTTCCACTGTAAAGTCTCTCCGAGCAATGCCCTCTGGGCGGAGCTTTGGGGGGTGTTCTCAGGTTTGAAGATTGCCCGCAACCTAGGCATCCGAAAGCTCATTCTGGAAACGGATTCTAAGGTAGCGGTTGAAGCCCTCCTCCGTGGCAAAGCTAAAAGTCCCTCGATTCAGCGCCTTGTTGAAGATATTCTTCCCCTGCGGTGGAAATATTGGGAGGTGGAGGTAGTCCATGTGTTAAGATCTGCCAACAAATGTGCCGATGCTTTGCCTCGGAACTTTATCCATTTCTATTGTTGAAAGACCACCGCCTCTGCTGCAATTGCTGCTTAGAGAAGACTCCTGTGATCATCCCATGGCGGGGCGGTGATCTCGATTCCTTAATTTTTGTATCGGACGAGTACTAGGGAGCAAGGACTGCCTCGAGAGTCTCTTGGTCGACGCTAGTTCCTCTAACACGCTAAGGGAGAGTTGTCGGGATTCAGTGAAAAGTGAGTTTCTTATGAGGGGTACTCCTCCTTTTATAATAGGATTCTCCTATCTCTTAGAGATCTGATTTATCTCTTAATATCTTTTAGAGATTTGATTTATCTCTTAATATCTCCTTTGAGATCTGATTTGTCTCTTGATATCTCTTTTGAGATATGATTCCTTAATTTAAGGGATATTATCTCTTTTAACCAGATAAGGTTATTTTAGATAATATCAGGATTTAATATCAATATCTTATTTCTTTAATTAAGTGATCTTTGATTTATTATCTTTAACTTCCGGATCGGGTAGGTACTTGAGCTCGGTGGCCGGGTTAGTAACTTCGGCCAGTACACAAGCCCCCCAAGCTTTGAGCTGATTAGGCGTAGAAGCTTTCATGATGTTTAGTCGAGCTCTATATCCCGGCTCATACACAAGACCCCAAGCTTCGAGATGATCACGTGGAAGCTTTTTCGAAGGAGCCGAGACTAGGAACTTGGTCTTACCGTTTGGTCTTTCGGCTCAGCGAGGTGATTGGTCGAGCTTCATATCTTGTATATGTGTTCACATCCTCCAGCTTGGTGAGCAGCTTGGGTGACCGAGCTTGACGCATTCGAGGTACCGAGCCGAGGTGGGGATGATTACTCGTTTCCTGTTGAGGCCATACTTTCTCGGTTCCCGAGATGGAAAAGAGACGTTACTGTGCGTGACGCGTGGCCTTCACGGCATCATTTCTAAGGCTTGCGCTGTAGTTGCGTGCTCAACGGTAAGTCAAGAGCCGGAGCTCAACCGAGTGGTCGGGAGCCGGAGCTCAACCCATTAGGGAACCTGAGCTTCACGTTTCAGGTTGTCAAGCTTTACATTTCGGTCAATTCTTAAGTTCAGCGGGCTCGGTGGGCGATCCTAGTAATCATTTCTCTTTGATTGTTTGGGTTTGGAGATCTAGCCTTATTTCTCATCCAATATTTTAGTTTGGTGGGCTCAGTGGCCGATTTTAACATCTCGATCAGTATATAAGCTCTCCAAGCTTTGAGCTCGGAATAAGCGAAAGAGTTTTATGAATGAAGCTGAGCTTGTCCTTGGTGTTGATAAGGTACTGGATTTGCATAGATCCTCTTACTTCGGTTAATACCTCTCGGGCAGTACTCGAGTTTAGTGGTTGAGGTTCACATCTCGGCCAGTAACATGCTTTGAACATAAGATACTTCAATCTTACCTTTGTTTAAGACAAGTTTAGAAGCTGGTAGCTGAGATTCGACTTAGCAGTGGTTCAAGTTTGAACCGATCTTTTGAAGAGTCAAGTTCAAACTCGGTCATTAGGAATTTACCTCGGTGCTTGTATTTCATCCTTTAACTTTTGATGCTTTCAGGATGCTTATCTTGAGAGTTTGAATTTGACTTGCCCTTTGCCGAATGTAGCTTGGTCTTTGAAGTTCTTGGGAGCTCTTAACATTTTCTTCGAGTAGCTCATAACCCTTTCATTTGGTGGATTTTGAAATACCCACTAACTTTGCAACTTGACCTCGAATTATTTTTCCCGATCTTGAAGGTGTGTCTTAGAATAAACTTTCCTAATATCTTCTCCAATTTGTATGAGAAAATATTTTTCATACAAGTTCTTCGAGCTGTAGGCTAAGGGATATCCTTTCTCTGAAATTTTTGAGAATATCCTTCCTTTATCCCTACTAGGCCCCCAAGCTCCGAGCTTGAAATAAGCGAAAGAGCTTAAATGTCAACCCGCATCTTAACACGCTTTTGGTGCCGAGGACTTCGGACTATGATTCGTGGGAGCATTGCTCGGAATATGTTTTTTGTAGAGCCAAGCCTTTCTTGGGTTATCGTCTTGCTTGGACGAGCACTACTCGGACTTTCGTGCGGAGCCCAGTCGTACTTGGGATTTCGGCTCATTTGGTTGACAACCACCAGGATTTCCCTCGAATCCTGGGTCTTTAACATGCATGATCTACTGTGGACTTTATCTTGGTGCGAAGATGCTGTGCTTGATCTAGGATTTTTATTGTGAGGAGGGAAACATTGCTTGACTTCGAGTTTTTCCGGTGCGTAGTGCGAGGGAGCATAGCTCGACCTCGGCTTTTTGGTGTGAGGGGGCAATGCTCGACCTAGACAATTTTAACTCTGGCCCTATAGTGGGTTCTCTAGTTGTTAAGCCATCATATGCTCGGCTTTTACTAGAATTGATCCATGATGCGAGCAGGAAAGCTGCGGTTGCTTACGCTCTTCTGAGTCTCCTCCATTACCTGTTTTTCAAGCCGCGAGCTTTCTAATAATGAAATGTATGAAGGCGGAAGCCGCCCGAACTTTGCGCACTGGGGACGAGCTTGAAAAAGCCATGGCAAAGTGTGAAGAGCAAGCTCGGCTAATTGGGCAATTGAAAGCCCAAACGGTAGAGCTGAAAAAAGGCAATACTACCCTTATGACCGAGCTGGAAATGGAAAGAACCGACCGGCTCAACCCTCAGAAGGTCGTGGAAGGGCTTCACACCGAGAGGGAAGCCGGTCTTGAGTTGCAGAAGTTGCTGGAATCCGAGAATGGGGAGAATCTGAGGCTCCGTTTTGATCTAGCTGAAGCTGAGACTTCAATCATGAATGAGCATGTTAACGGTTTCTCCCGAGCCGTGAAGCAACTCCAGCACTTCAACCCTACTGCCGACTCCTCCAGTGCTGATGTGGACAAGGATTTCAACCGAGACGGGATCCTTGTGCCATTGGCCGAGCTGGAGGATGAGGATGAGGCCGCAACTCCTGGAGAAGAGGGCGAGGATCAATTGGATGAGGAGGGACCCGAAGGTGAAGTGGGCCAAACTGGCCAGATTAACACCGTCCCTTCCGAGGCCGAGGAGAACCTAGATTCCTGAAGTGGTATAAGCGGTTTAGAAATATCTTTGTTTTTTGTAAGATTATATGTACTTGGGGGCTTGCCCCTTTAATGAAATTTCTTGTTTTACTTGTGGATTTATTTATACTTTGGTGAATTTTCTGATGTTTTATGGGTTGATCCTGATTGATCACTTGTTAACTTGATATATTTATATAGGCTCGGCACTTCGACCCTGATCGGTCGAATGTGGCTCGGCCAACCTCTTTAGGATTGAGCACCTCCTTAGGTTTTATCTCCTGCTTAGGATTCAAGTGCCTTTAAAGGCTTCGGTTGGCCTCTTCAGGGTTTAGTACCTGCTTAGGTTTTATCTCCTGCTTAGGAGTCAAGTACCTTTAGAGGCTTCGGTTGGCCTCTTCAGGGTTTAGCACCTGCTTAGGTTTTATCTCCTGCTTAGGAGTCAAGTACCTGTAGAGGCTTCGATTGGCCTCTTCAGGGTTTAGCACCTGCTTAGGTTTTATCTCCTGCTTAGGAGTCAAGTACCTGTTTAGGTTTTATCTCCTGCTTAGGAGTCAAGCACCTGCTTAGGTTTTATCTCCTGCTTAGGAGTCAAGTACCTTTAGAGGCTTCGGTGGCCTCTTCAGGGTTTAACACCTCCTTAGGTGTTGGTTCCTGCTTAGGATTCGAGTACCTTTAGAGGCTTCGGTGGCCTTTTCAGGGTTTAGCACCTCCTTGGGTGTTGGTTCCTGCTTAGGATTCAAGTACCTTTAGAAGCTTCGGTGGCCTCTTCAGGGTTTAGCACCTCCTTAGGTGTTGGTTCCTGCTAAGGATTCATGTACCTTTAGTGGCTTCGGTGGCCTCTTCAGGGTTTAGCACCTCCTTAGGTTTTAGCTCCTCTGAGTGCTGAAGCCGATGGAATTTTATTTTCCAAGGGAGAGCTTGATCTTTCGGGAGCCGGAGCTCAATCACTTTGTAGCCGCAAATCTTGTGACTCTGGAGTGGTATCAGCCGAGCATCACTTTGCTCAAATAAATAACTTGATATGATGCTACATAACACAACATTAAAGGCGTGGAGCAAAACATACCAAAACATACCAAAACATATTAGTTTTAAGCTAGATTTAAGGAATAATATCACTTGGGCATTTTGCGGCCTCTGATCTAGGCATTCCCTGAAGTTGCTATGGTCGAGCTCTGGGAGTTGTGCTGGCCGAGCTCCGAGGCCGAGCTCTCTAAGTCTTCAGCTCTCCGAGACCGAGCTGTGCTGGCCGAGCTCCGAGGCCGAGCTGTGCTGGCCAATCTCCGAGGCCGAGCTGTGCTGGCCGATCTCCGAGGCCGAGCTGGGCTGGCCGAGCTCTCTAAGTCTTCAGCTCTCCGAGGTCGAGCTGTGCTGGCCGATCTCCGAGGCCGAGCTGGGCTGGCCGAGCTCTCTAAGTCTTCAGCTCTCCGAGGCCGAGCTGTGCTGGCCGAGCTCCGAGGCTGAGCTGTGCTGGCCGAGCTCTCTAAGTCTTCAGCTCTCCGAGGCCGAGTTGTGCTGGCCGAGCTCCGAGGCCGAGCTGTGCTGGCCGAGCTCTCTAAGTTGTTGATAAATATCGTTCTCCAAAGCAGAAAATCTCAATCCTGCTAGTGTTGGTTGGCTGACACCATTTGATAATGATATTAATAGAGATAAAATCCCCAATTTTAGCAATTTCAAATCACAAGCCTCTCAAAATCAAGAGCTTAACGTCGTTCAGTGTACAGCATATCTAAATTCAAGTTGTTCCTCTTAGGGACCTTGGAAGTTATAATCCCACTATTTTCTGATACCTCAAGGGCACGGTCATGTCTTTTGTGTTTCCTCACCTCTGTGACCACTTTACCAAGTTCCCATTTTGTGAGGGTTTTTCCTTCATCCTCCGACTGACTCAACACCGTGGCAGAACCCAATTCTGGGTTTGGCATAAACGATACTCTCCTGCATAAGTTCTTCCACGTGGCAACGGGTCTGTGTTCGGCAAAGGAATTTGAGACGGAGCACGTGACAGAGAGTCTCTGGAAACACAGGGTTTGTGTCTGTGGAAGAGGCGTGAGAGTGGGGAGTTTGGAAGGAAGTGGTGGAGAATAGGAGTGGGAGAGGGAGGATGCATGATGAAGGGAAACGTTTTGAGGGTTCGAATTCAGAGAGAATTGAAGGAGCATCTTTCTGGAAAGTTTGACAGATGTCGATGGATGTGTGGCCGGGGAAAGTTTGCCTCGGCCCCACGATGGGCGCCAAATGTTCCTGCCAAGATCCGTTTTGTCGGGATCTCGCCATAGAACGTTAAACCAAGGGGATTGTTTTAGATTTTGGCTTGACAGAATTGATGATTCCGTCCCTCCGTATCCCAAGAGGGAATCAAAGCCAGACGTAGTTCTAAGTTCATCCCTTGGCGGGGCGGTGATCTCGATCCCTTAATTTTGTATCGGACGAGTACTAGGGAGCAAGGACTGTCTGAGAGTCTCTTGGTCGACGCTAGTTCCTCTAACACGCTTAAGGGAGAGTTCACGGGATTCAAGGAAAAGTAAGTTTCTTATGAGGGGTACTCCTCCTTTTATAATAGGATTCCCCTATCTCTTAGAGATCTGATTTATCTCTTAATATCTTTTAGAGATTTGATTTATCTCTTAATATCTCTTTTGAGAACTGATTTGTCTCTTGATATCTCTTTTTAGATATGATTCCTTAATTTAAGGGATATTATCTCTTTTAACCGGATAAGGTTATTTTATATAATATCAGGATTTAATATCAATATCTTATTTCTTTAATTAAGTGATCTTTGATTTATTATCTTTAACTTCCGGACTGGGCTGGGTACTTGAGCTCGGTGGCCGGGTTAGTAACATCGGCCAATATATATATAAATATATATATATATATATATATATATATATATATATATATTAAAGTACCTTACCGTCGGGTAAAAAAAATTACATTACCATTAAAAATAATAAAGAAAAAAAGCATTAGATGCATCGTTACCACTAGAATTAAATTCTGCTAATCAATTTATGCCACGCTTAATTATTATTATTTTTTTGGGTAGAGGGAGAAAAGTTTAGATGAGGGAAGGTGCACTCCCTTGCAATGCCAGAAAATAAGAATTTATATTGGAATTTACATATTGCCTATCAATAGGGGAGATCTATGAATCGAACCAAAACCACTGTTAGTGTGAGCGGAAGACTTGACCATATATGTCAATCATTGTTTAGAGTATCACTACTAGAAATCTTATTACCTTCTGATTTTCCTGTGGATTTTGCTAAAATTTTTGCTGGAAACTAGTTTCTTATAGATTTTCCTACGAATTCTATTTATAGATAATATCTTCATGGGTAATTTTTTCCTGCGAATTTTAAAATTGGTAGGAAATTTGCTGTAGATTTTCTTGCGAAAAATTTAAATCCACAGGAAATATCAAAATTTCCTACAAAATTTCTTATAGATTTAAATCTATTGAAAAAACCTTATTTCTAAAAAAAATTGTAGCAAAATTCGCAGGAAGTAATCCATGAATTTTTAGTAGTATATGTGATAAGCGTTTTTTTTAATAGTACTCTTTCAATTCCACATTAGTTTGAAAGTATGTGATAAGCGTTTTCTAATAGTACTCTTTCAATTCCACATCTAGAGTTTTTACACATAAGTTAAGAAATTTATTAAATACTATCAGTTTTAGAAAATATATAATTGTTTTGTCAATAAAAAAATTATATATATATATATATATATATATATATATATATATATATATATATATAATTGCGCTTGGTTAAATTATCCTTTCCTCTCATTAATATTCTTTCATGTTCTACTTACTTTTAAAAAAATTAATAGGAAATGCAAGCTAGTGCGAATTAAAAATTAGTAACCAAAATAAAAAATATATTAAAAATAATATATTTATTTTTTAATAAAAACTTATCATATCTCTATTTCTTAACATTGCTCAGACCCAAAAGTAATTAACAACTGTGTTCACAATAATAATAATTACTTAATTAGTACCTTCAATAAAATAAAAATGTCCTGCGGTAAAATGAAAAAAAAATGTGATGAAAGAAGTAATATTTTCATTGAGGAAGCTATAAGGAAACTTTCTACATTTGTTTTTCCGTTTCTAGCCGGTCTCTTTCGTTATTATCATTTATAACATAAATAACTCAACATTTTTAGAAAACAATTATTTCTAAGTGCTTATTTGTTTAAGGTTTTGACTAGGGGTGTCCATGAGTCGGTTTAGGTTAGCTTTAGTGGGTTTTAAGATCCAACTCAATCAGGTGAGTCGTTGGGTTTGGTAAGAAACACATATTTTCATCTTTGGGTCGTGTTAGTTTAGGTTCGCGAGTTTGTCATGATAAAAATAGTGAAAAAATTCTGAAATTTACAAATAAACATGTTTAAAACTTTAAATTACTTTAACAAGTTATGATAATATGACCAAAATAGAGAATAAACTAGGTTTTTTAACTTTCTATGTTTTGACTGGGTTGGGTTGGGTTGAGTGGGTTTGTAATTCTGAAACCCACTACCTAACCCATATTTTATGGGCCCTCTTTATTTTTACCCAAACCAACCCACAAAATCAGGGTTTAGTCGGGTCGGGTTGGTTGGGTTCGTAAGTCTACCCAGACTCATGAACACCCCTAATTTTGAGGAGGCTAAAATCAAATTGATTTTATGGATTTTAAAGTGTTTGTTTACAAATTTGCCACCAGAAAAAATCAATTTTGGATTATGTAGAATTAACTTTAAAAGATACTTCCTTCGGTCTCTATTATAAGAAAAAATTAATTAAAACACATATATTAAGGTGATTAGTTAATCTCATTGAATCTTGTAAAAAATTAGGTTTGTTACCTAAATTACCATTCATCAAAAACTTCAATATTCATTAAATGAGTCACTGGAAAACAAAGTTTGCTTATATATTGAACCAAAAACTTTGGGACTTTTTTTTTCCCCTTATAATAGAGACCAGACTGAGTAAGTAAGAATTTGTAGCTTTTCTGTTGAGTAAAATTTATTCTAGATATGAGACTTATAAACTTCTTTATATTTACAAATGAAAAGTGATTTTACCTTATCATACAAATAAACACAATTATTCTAAACTCACATTTGAAATAGGGATTTGCTAACGTACGTTCACCCTTGAAATAGGGATTTGCTAACATACGTTCACCCATTTTTAGAAGGTATACGATAGGAAGTTATAACTAAAAAATTATAAAATACAGTCGTAGATATAGCTTGCTAATATATACTTTCTAAAAAATGGATCGGTCTATAAGTTAGGAAATCCCTTTAAAATATCATTGCTAAAGACAAATCAGTTCTACTAACAACAATTTTTTTAAAATCAATTCTTATAATATCACTTTTCCAAAATCAATTATATCAAAATCAAAAATGAAACTAATATAGTGAAGTCGCATATGCAAAAGTTAAGCATTATGATAGAGAGATCGTGGAAACGAAACTCGAGGGTCCAGCCATATTGAACTAGACAAAATATTCAAACTTCCAGCAACACAAGAAGGCTTAATTACATTTAGCTACTTAGATGCAATTAAAGGTCAAGCAATGCAGGATGGAACTTCCTTTGGTTTCGCTGTTATCTGGTTCTTATGGATTCACAGGAATGACAATATTTAATCAATCTCACCTTGAGTATGACAAGGTTATGGATTTTGTAAGATTTAGAAGTTGGAGTTGGTGCACCAATCTGGTAACTGATGAGTATTTTTCATTTTCGGATTGGTGTTTAAATCCCTTGTCATGCTTGGAGTATCGCCGGAAGAAGAAAATGCGTTAACTGTTATGCATCATGTTAGAGTAGTATGGGTGGCAGAGCTAGATTCAGGGGCTCGCCATATTGGTGTGGGTGTATTTTATGTTGTAAAAAAGTTGTCTTCAACGCAGCAGGAGCACGTTAACAAGTCATGAACACACTAATAAACCTGAAACTCACGAACAAATTACAATAGCCTGAGGCGTGTGAAATCACACTGTCCTCAAGGGTTTATCCGCATGATGCGCAAACCCCCAGGATACAACAGGCCCCTCCCGGCAAATAAACCGAGGTAACAGAACAGCCAAGAAAATTAATATAGATGAAGCACGCAATGTAAAACCCAGGAACAAAATAATAGAAGAGAAAAATAATTTTTAAAAGAAGAAATATGTGCTTCTCTTTTTCGGCAACTTGAGCACAAGTCTTTTCCAAAGCAGCACAGCCGTACGTCTCTGTTTTTCTTCTTTCTCTATTTTTCTATTTTGTTATGATAGTTTTCCAAAATATATATCTATTAAATAGGCTTATATCTCTCCTTTAAAGCTTTAAGAGTCAAAGGATCCAAAAAATTTGGATCAGCCAACAACCCAACGTGCAGTAGATCCATGATTTTCGAAGTTGGTTCCAAGTTGGTCAAATACCTTTTTTGTAGGATCAAATAAAATATAATATTATTTTTATAAAAATTAATTTGACTAAATAATAAAATCCAACCAGATTCATTTTATACTTGTTGTGTGATAATTACACAACCAAAATAAAACATTAAACTTTTGAAATATCTCTAATTATCCAACAATCCCCCACATATTTCAAAAGTTAAAGAAAAAACATTTAAGAGATTAAGAAAATTTTCCTGGGTTAACATCTTGAGTGTAATGCATCGGATCTGTATAGCAAGCTATGGAACCAGACCTAGACTGATAAACTTAACACACAGTGAATTGGTGTAGTTAGAGGTCTATCAATCACACTACACCCCCACAATTCTTGCTGTTACGCCGTTTTGCACTAATAGGCCATGCGCGCCCCCGGTATTCATGAGTGCTCTAGAGATTTCGCCATGATCTCATGTAAGCGGCCCCACTTGACACTCATATAGGTGATTTCATCAAGTGCATGCTGCAAATCATACACCACCCATAAGGGATATGAAAATCATTAAAAGCTTTACAAGCTTATCCTCTCAATAATGCAGTATCTAGCACTTTCTCAATTACACCATAGGAAAGAGACACAAAACAAAACAAAATTAGTTTTGTGTGCTAGCAGAACTAACAAGTGACTTGTTCTTACCCATTGAACCTTCTTCATGAGATCTCCAATCACAAAGGTTGGGTTCCCATCACTCTTAATTTCAATTTGGCTTAAGTCTCATTCCCCTCGATGTTTCATTCACAAAGTTTTGCTTTTGTGAGAAAATCGATCAAATTAATTTTTGACCTCCCAATAATCATGCCTCATCATTCAGTAGCTACTTTCAAGATTGTAACACATACGTATGTCAATAGAATATATTCATTTTGCCACTTGGCAATCACAACATATAACCACATAAGGAGTTAATTTAACTCACATAAATATTTGCTAAAAGGTTTTTCAACCACTCAGCCTCATTATCAGCCATTTTCAGAGTAATAACTCTAACCACATTGTATATTTAACAATAAATTTCATTTGGCTGATCTCCAAGTAATTAAACCACCACAAAGGGTGAACACATAACTTGAGTTCCAAATTATCATCATTGTATCTATATAATACAATGGGAAATTCATAATAGGATATCACAATACATCTCCTACAAAGTGTAGGAGGGAAAAACATTTTAATTTGCACAAATATTATCATTATTTATAGCCTCAAAGTCTAGCATCCACTATTTCACATTTGTCAAGAAATGACCACAACATATATCATCTCTTTAAACCAATTTTGCCTTCAGTCTAAGAGGATAGTCATTCCTCTATACACATATGCATTAAAAGGCACAATAACATGACTTTACACTTACAAATTATAACCCCCACATGTCAAAATATTTAGTCATCTTTAAATAATTGAACCATAGTGTATTTACATATGAATAATCATCCATACCACTTAGATAATATAGTCTCTGATATTTCACTGAATATATATTTAAACAAACACTCAATTTAGTACAGCAACATCAAACATCATTTTATCATACTCACATGATCATAATCACATTACAAATTTCATATTCAAATTCATGTTCAACTACCAAACACAGCAAGTCACGCAATGGAATGATACATGCATCACATATTGCATAATAGCCTAGCATTACTCAAGTAGTATTTTTAAAGCATTTTAGTCTTTTCATAATCATAACAATTTTAGCATATCACATATATTTATATCAATATATGTTTATATCCCATTTCATTAAAAAAAAAATTAACTCACATCAAACAAAAGTTCAGATAACAACTACGCAACTAGCTTAAAAAAAAAAATCAAAAATAAATCACATATTGTTGCGTAATATGCACTATATTCCATAAAGCTCTATGTTACTACACTCATTACTCAATAACCCATGCTCTGTGATTGAAAAGTTGATCGAGTAAATAACTTCTCAAACAAAATTAACAAGTCTACAAGTATTATATATTGATTTCATGTATTCCAGAACAAGCTATATGCAAAAGTCTGCTATCATTTGGTCAGTAACCTCCTTTATTTAAAACTAATACGCAACCTACTTCAGCCCATTAATTTCTATAAAAAAAACTTACTTCACCTTAGCAAGACGAACCTCAGCCCCCAATATTTGTGTCTTCTAATTCAGAAGTAAACCGTTGAGATTGTTGTAAAAAAGTTGTCTTCAACGCAGCACGAGCACATCAACAAGTCATAAACACACCAATAAACCTGAAACTCACGAACAAATTACAATAGCCTGAGGCGTGTGAAATCACACTGTCCTCAAGGGTTTATCCGCGTGATGCGCAAACCCCCCAGATACAACAGGCCCCTCCCAGCAAATAAACCGAGGTAATGGGTAATGACCAAGAAAATTAATATAGATGAAGCACGCAATGTAAAACCCAGGAACAAAATAATAGAAGAGAAAAAGAATTTTTAAAAGAAGAAATACGTGCTTCTCTTTTTCGGCAACTTGAGCACAAGTCTTTTCCAAAGTAGCACAGTCGTACGTCTCTGTTTTTCTTCTTTCTCGGTTTTTTCTATTTTGTTCTAATTGTTTTCCAAAATATATATCTATTAAATAGGCTTATATCTCTCCTTTAAAGCTTTAAGAGTCAAAGGATCCAAAAAATTTGGATCAGCCAACAACCCGACGTACAGTAGATCCATGATTTTCAGTTGGTTCCAAGTTGGTCAAATACCTTTTTTGTAGGATCAAATAAAATATAATATTATTTTTATAAAAATTAATTTGACTAAATAATAAAATCCAACCAGATTCATTTTATATTTTTTATAAAACATTAAACTTTTGAAATATCTCTAATTATCCAACATTTCATGCTTTTTTTCTCTGGCTGTAAGATTGGCCTGGAAAATCCTCTTTCGGGCTGTTTTAATAGGGCTATGTCAGAAGGTCTTTACAGGGTCTTGAAAGTTTTTCTACGCAGGAATGCTTTTGATTAAGCTGCTGATTTTGGTGTTTTAAATTCATTGAAGTTTTGTGCTGCATTGGCTTGTTCTCAGCAGGCTGGATCGTTGGATTAGGGTGGTTTGGAGCCTTGCCTTTATTTATACCGGTTGTTATTTTAGGATGAACTCAGTTATCACTCAACCTTCTGGTTACTTGATTTAGTGCTTTTGGTTGTGAAGTAGCTTTAGTTCTCTTTCTTACCTTGTATTCTTTCATGCTTTGTATATGGGCTGGGTACCCTTGTACTCAAGTTAATATACTTTTTGCTTATAAAAAAAATAAAAAACAACTTTTTTCAGTTCCGAAGACTTTCCAAGCCAAGCAGATCAAGGGACTTTCCAAAATGACGATGATGAGCCAACTCAACTCATGAAAGAGCATAGCTGGATCTTTTGCTTTCTGTGTCAGAAAAATACATATAAAGGTTTTGCGCCACTATAGGCTCTTTGGGTTGGTGGATTAACTCATGCTTGTTCTTGTTCTAAAACTTAACAACGAATCTATCTACTGGAAAGGGGAAAATGAATAGAAAAGGAATGTGAATGCTCAAGTGCTAATGTAATCAAGAAGAAATAAAAGTGTGTTCCGGAAACCAAAAAGTGAATTATTCATCCAAATTCTGCCACTAGAGAAAAAGAGAGACTTTCCACGATGAAGATTATATATTCCACTAAAGAATTAGGACACTTATTTATTACTAATATATGCTTTTAGAATATTGCCAAATCAAAAATATGCCTCTCAGGACTTTACCACTCAGCTCATGTTAACTCAAAACTCCATGGATGCATATAAATACATGTGAGTGACCATTTATTCTCCTCCAAAATAATGACTTAGCCAACTTAAAATACACACCAGTTTCCCAAATATACAAAGCCAGAAAACTCTGCCAACTTTCAAGAGTACCCTTTGTTCCTGCAAAAAAAAAATGGCACCAATCTTCTCCACGCCCTTGTCAATTCCATCACGCATACATTCATATTCAACAACAGAGGCAATCATCAACAAGTCCCAGTCCGAAATACGGAAAGAATTACAAAAACGAAGAAGCAAATGTTTGGTTAACACTTTGGCTGGCTTTACCACCTTATTGGGCATTTGGTTAGTTTTTGCATCTGTGGTGTTGCGCGTGAGAGATCCCAAGTTAGAATTGAGATCAGCAAGGGTGATGCACATCAGTTATAGGAGCACTTCACAATCAGCTTCCTTTAATGTGACCATGATTGCACGTATGAGCATCATGAACCCAAACTTTGGTGGCTTCAATTACGGGAACAGTACAGTGAGTGTGATGTATGGGGTTGTAAGTGTTGGTGCTTGGGAAATTAGTGGTGCGAGAATTGAGCCCAGAGAAACCAAAGAAATCAATGTTATGGTAAATATGAGGTCCAGTAAGTTATTGGTGGGTGGGAATAATATTACCAATGAGATCCATTCAGGCATGGTGAAACTCACAAGCTATGCAAAATTGAGTGGTACGGTAAATCTGCTAAAGATAGTAAAGAAGAGGAAGATCATAGGGTTGGCTTGCTCTATGAATCTCAATTTGACTTCACATTCAATTCACCATATTCAATGCTAGTGCATTCATTAATCACTGGGTTGCTGTGCCGTCGGCAATCGGCATTAAGGGAAAAGGATGGGAGATTTCTGTTACATGTACACGTGGAGAAAAGTTATTTTTCAAAAAACACATGTAAAAGGAAATCTCTCCCGTCTCCGCTAGTAATTTATTTTCGAGTAAATTGCTTCAAATTTAGTTTTCTATTATCACTTTTTTTTTTTGACAAATTTAGAAATCTATCCGAACTTATTAAAACAGAGAAGTTAGTGAAAAAATTTAAAAAAATATATATTTTGTGCGCTTTAAGAAAGATGAGTCAAAGAGGATGTACTAGCGGTAAAAATCAAAACAATGAAGAAATTTTTGAACAGTTTAATTGGTGTTTATTGTTAACAGTATTATATTGTGATTGCATATCAATTAACAATAATTTACTTACTGATGTATTTGATGTTTTTTTTTATCAAATGTATTTGATGTTCTTCGTTATATATTGTGTGTATGGATTAAAGGGCTACCGGCAAACAAAGTAGATTAGTCCAAGAGTAACTTACATTACACCGTTCGATGGCAATGCATGATGCGTGTCCCCAAGCCTGTCCCAGCGAATACAAATTGGGCTATAAGTGTGACTCTTTTTGCCTTTGAAAAAGTTTTGAGAAAATATTCAGACAAAACATTTCCTATAACATATTTCTCATTAAGGATTAATAAAGACACATTATTTTTTACAGATGTTCCTACATAGGCCGATCTCGGCCCATGAATGCCTATTCATTTAGGATAACTTGACTGAGAGCAATCCCATGATATTCCCATCATGATGAGATTGAAGACATAAAAGGCTACCATATTCATGACCTTGTCTAGTAATTATGAACAATAAGAGATTCCCAGTCAGCAAATTAATAGCCTTTATGATATCAGTTATGGAAAAGACTTATATTAAGGAGGCTCAAGTTAGGAAGAAGGTAGACAATTCACATACAGTATACTACTCCTGAAATTTGTTACTTTCATCGGCCATATTTTCATCAAGAATAGGATGGATATTTGATCGATCGCATCCTGCGGACAATGCACGTGCAATGTTCAAAACCCGCTCGCAGCATAAAATCTTTTATAGGCTAAAATACTCTTTGAGCTTCTATATTATTTTTAGTTTTATTTTGGTTCCTTAAGTTTAAAAAAATTCAATTTGGTCTCTTATTATGTTTCTATAATAGCAAGTTACTCCTTTCCGTCAAATTTTCATCAGATTCTAGAAAATATGGTCGAATTATGGAAATATGTTGCCGGAAACTAGAAAGTCTTCCTCTCGATCTCTTCCTCTTCCTCTCACCACCGAAAAATCAAAGGACAGACCATAAAACTCTTTCTCTCTTCATCTTCCCCTTCCTCTTCATCTTCCCCTCTCTCTTCCACACGAGTCAGACCAGTGAGAGAGAGGAAGAGAGAAAGGGCACAATTTTCTAGTTTTCAACCACTTTTTATCCATTTTCTAGCGGCATTTTTTTCGATACCGGGTGAAAGTTTCGAAAATCTAGCGTAAATATGACGAAAATGAGTAAATTGTTATCACTTAGACATAACAAGAGACCAAGCTGAAATTGCTTTAAATTTGAGGGACCAGAATGAAACTAAATACAAGATAAATGACCAGAAAAATATTTTAGCATATTTTATGTTGTCTCTTAGAGATAGTTCTACCGGTTATGTTGTAATCTTGTGAGACATAAATTATGAGTGCGCAGATTCAAATCTCCGAAATGTGCTCTACCATTTTCCATTCTCTTATATCATTTTCGACTCCCCTTATAAAGTCTTCGATGAGTCTCCCATTGGACCAAAAGAAAAAAAAAATAGGAACAAAAAAATAAATATTTTATACTCCCTCTGAACTCAATTATAAGCAAAAAAATGCATATATTTTTTAAAATCAAATATAAGCAAAATCCAACCAACTTAACTCTATTTAATGTAAGTATTCCAAAAATCAAGAAAATTAACCAATCAAATCAATTCTCCTTTTACTTTTCCAAGAGGATTGCATATTACCGAGACAACTAAAGGATAGTTTAGTTATTATAACTCATATTTTTACATAAATCAAGACAATTAAATTAAATTAACTAACTTTCTTAATAGATATAAAATTAGTTATTTTTTGTTTATAATTGAGTCCGGAGCTAGTATTAATTTGCCAATGTAACCACACGAACTCCTGGAAAATACAAAATGTATTAAATCGCGAGAAGTTTTTTTGATAGAAAATCGCGAGAAGTTATTCATCTAAGAAACGGGTGACATGCAATTTAACAGTCAAATGTCAAATTATACTTGCATTTGTCCTCATCTTCCCAGTCACATAACTTATCCTAGCTAACCACAAACATGCTTGACATTGATTATACTCTTTGAAGTAAACAGTTCCGGATTTATTATAATATTGTCCCAACCCTATTGTTAAGTTGTCCCCTTCTAAAACAAAAAATGAGGTCAAAGTTGAATTTCATTACTTATTGTAAGGCGATGGGAGAGATATAAGCAACTAGGTCTCAAACGGGTCCAAATCATGGGCCCAAAAAAACCCAACATGATTATAAACTCAAATGTAATTTTGTAGGGCCACAGCGGCATGAGGATAGGGTACACAACCAAAATTTCGGCGACGTGGCGAGTGCTTTGTAAAGTGTCAAGGACTCGAGGGTATCCAAATGTGGCACAAGGAGACGAATTGAATATCCGACATGGTATCACGATTCATGACACACTAACTCGATGCACCTAAATAAACAAATTATGGTCTTGATAACGAGTATCAAGGATATGGGAGAATAAAGTTTCTTATTGAATAAAATAAAGAAGATTCTAATATATATAAATTGAGAAGCTTGAGTTTAAATTATCTAGACTTTTTGGATAATAAAGTGACTCTTGTACTTAATATATAAATCACCACTCTCAATCGATTGCCCAATCTTAAATAATAATATGGTATCAAAGTCCATTTTAAAAAAATCCAAAAAAAATAAAATTGAAGCCTCTGACTCAAAAACTAAGGACACAAGCTCGGGCAACCAAAAAAAAATTGACGCAAGACCTCCGAGGCTCAACAGAAAATGAGTACAAGCCCATTAAAAAAAATCAGAAATCAAATTGAGCAAGTCATAACTGGACCACCAGTTAGACTTGAGGAGGAGTATTGGAGAATAAAGTCCTACATGGGACAAAATAAAAAATATTGTAATGTATATTAGCTGGAAAGTTTGAGTTTAAATTGTTTAGATTTTTTAGACAACAAAGTGACTATCATATTTAATATATAGATCAGGTCACTCCTTCAATTAAGCTCAATCTAAAATGCTAATAAAAGACATTGATTAAGAAACTCACAAAAAAAATTATAATAAAAAATTAAATATCTCACCTTTTAAAATATTATATATATCATTTTTCGTATAAATTTTTCATTTTTTATTACTTATGGATCCTTGTTAACCTTTTCCATTAAGTAGTTACAACTTTGCAAATTCCTATACATGTTACTGTTAACCATCACACACACGAAATGGGGAGAGACAAAGCCAAAGACCCTAGCTAGCACGTAGGTCACAGAGAAGGGGAAGACTTGGCTCTTTGCATTTTTTTTACTCAAATGGTAAAAATTTCATTTCAATTTTCAACCCTCTCTCTTCCCTTTTTTTTGAGTCAAGCACACTTTTCCACTCTTCAGGCTTCACCCAAAAGAAAATCTTACTTTTACTGCTCATGTCCCTCTCTTTCCCACTTCTCTGACCGCATTTCCCATCGTCTCGAGTAACTATGATACTCATCCATATTATCTAAAGTTCCAAACTTTATCAAATCAACAACAATGATTATGAGTTGAACCAATTCCTTTTCCTATTTTTTCCCCTTTTATTATGGTTTCTTCCTGCAATTTAGTTTACTGGGTTTCAAAATATTGATTATGTTGATAAAAACATTATATTAATGCACCATGTTTTAAAACACCATATTTTGAGCATCTCCCATCGCCGATGCCAATATATAATAACTTATTTTATCCTTTTAAGTGAATCATCTTAATTTTAAATAACTCAAACAATTTTCATTTTAACAAAAGTTTCTATAATAGATTACTTAACTCATTATCTCTCTTCAACATTTAATATTTTCACCTACGTTTAGACATAAAAATTTTAAGCAAACCTATATTTACACATAAAAATTTTAAGCAATCCATAAAAAATGATTGTTTATATAAATCACTATCTCCAATTTTAAACAACTCAAAATCATATGTAATACACCAAAATAATATTTTATTATTAAGTAATCCATAAACAACATCCTTCGAAGATGATCTTAGACAAATAATATGTTATTAACGAAGTCAATCTTACTAGCACTGCTACTAAAGCAATTTCTACATTTCTACACACACATATTTGGGTGGCTGTTGGACTCGGAGATCAAAGTGCAGCTAGCCTACACAAATACGCAAGAAGATGGCAAAAAAAAAAACCGACATAGATACACAGAAAAGATCTGATTCTTCTTTCACTTTATGGAAAAAAGAGCTTTACAGTTTACACTACCAAGGAAAAAAAAAAAGAGCCACTGAGCTAGCTAATGACTAATGAGCTTCATTCACCTCAATAGTCACGGTCACTTTTTTTTTTTCTTCCTTCTAAAATCTAATACCCTGCTAGTAACATTTCCCTTTTTACAGATACCCGCTAGTGGTGACATCTGAAACTAACAAATTTGTCTTCAACTTCAACCAGCGATGAAGCTACAGCGGTTTTGAAGCATATGAAAACACGTCAAAGGCGCTTGTCTTTGCCTTCATTGGTATTCGTAGATTTTCGCGATAACTCGGAGGATATCTCGTGCAACGGATCGCTCACTGAACGTGGCAGCTGAGAAGCCTGGCACTCTGCTTCAACAACAACAATATATAAAATGAATTAAACAAAACTTAATTAAATTAATAAATCTCCAAAGTAAAAAAATAAATAAATAATTTACCTCTTGAAGCATTGAAGGACCTCTTGCAGTGCATAATGGCGCTTTGAATCCCATCCTGTTGCTGCAACAGCGAATCATCACGCCGTTTCGAAGAAGACGGAGGAGGAGCAGCTGCAACCGTGGAAGAAGCTGAACGGCTCTTCCCTAAATGCTTGCACACAACTCTAAGCCCTGCCGGCAGATTCCCCTGTTTTTGACCCTTGCTGTTGGTTCCCGCACTTTCACCACCACCGTCTGCTTTTGCCGGAGCAGGTTTCTTCTCTGCCGTAGCTGGCGGCGGCGCAGCTTTGCCTTCAGAGGCTAAGTTGAGGTGACCGGAAAAACCTAGCTTATCTCCATACCTACGAGACACTCTGATATAGAGAGGCTTCACCATTTTCAAGTACTTGTGCATCACTTCCTTTGAAGAAGAAGGCGAGTCTTCGGGGTTTTGCTTCTGATTCTGGGATTTGTTGTTGCCTTTGGAGCTGTTATCTCTGGTGAACAGAGACATAATTGGAACCTCTTCCACTTTGAATTTGACAGTGAAAAGCTTCTTGTCTGGTTGGTGGTGGTGCTTCTTTTGTGATTCGGGAATGTGAGTGTCACTCTCTGGGTGTTTTGGATTTGGAGGAAGAGAATCGGTGTTTGACTTTGATTTCTTGAGGCCCGACATGAAGACACGAAACTTGGTGGCGGATTTGAAGAGTGAGGCAGTGAACTGAGGCGGCTTGGAGTTGGGTTCGAAGGAAGAAGGGTCTACCTGAACCAGCTTTCCCTTGAAGAACAAATCGTCTGAAGGAGAGAGATCACTAGGATCGTTGGCTGAAGGGGAGAGAGTAAACTTGAACTCTCCCTCACCTTCGGATTCTTCTTGTTCTTGTTGGCTATGGTGGTCAGAGCTGCTGCTACTGTGGCTTGGTTTTGGATCTTCGGAATCATTTACTTCTTCGTCGGGTACTGTAAACTCTAAATCGAAGAAAGGGCCTTCGTCGTCGTCGTCGTCGTCGCTGTCAGTTGCATTTTGAGTGAGAGATGGGGCGGTGAGGGTGGAAGGGGTACTAGTATGAGAGGAAGAGAGGAGTCCGGCACCGGTAACAGCACCGCCTCCTCGCCAGTATTTGAGCAAGCTGAAAGCTTCCATGGTTGGGAGAGCCAGTATAGTAGTGTAGTGGGCAGGGCAAAGAAGGGATTTTCTTTGCTTTTGAATATGGAGAGAGAGAGAGAGAAGAGAGATAAAGGAGGGATGATGTTGGCAAGGGTAAATGGAGGTTGCAATATGTATGAGTTATGGGTGAGAGTGAGTGACTATAGTCACTATACTATACTACTGTACTGCTGCTTCCGTCTGCTTGCTTTAATTAATTTTGTCAGTTTGCTTGGTTGCAGGGCAGTCATGTGAGAGCAGTCAGATGAAATACGGACTGAGTAAATTTCTGAACGGGGGGGTCGCCCACTACCCTTTATTTCATCAAATTTCATTTACACCTACAATGCTATAGCCACTGCACTGTACTGTATGGCTTCTTTCTTTCTTTCCTTTTCTTATTACCATGAATTTAATTATTATTTATTTAATCAAATTTTTTAAAGAAAGAGGTGAGGCTTTTCTTTTCATTTGCTTAGTTGGATAGAAACAATAAACAAAGATAATGAGTTTGTATCGAATACTTCATTATGTCCTTGATAATGTTAATATAATTTTTATTCTAAATTTAAATTATGTATTGATTAAAAAATTAAGAATTATGTATTATTAATAAATTTATTTTTAAAATAAATAAATAAATTTATTTATTTAAGTTGTTAGAAAAGTTATTTTAAAAAATATTAATTTAACTTAAATTTAAATAAATATATTTTTTAAAAAAAAAATCTGAACTAATTAGGCGAACCTGATTGTTGTTGTATAAGAAACATCATTGATATAATCCAAAATTCCTTATGAAAGAAAAAAGGAGCAGTAACAGGTATGTGAAGAAATAGTTAAAAAGTTAGACCCCTCAAGCAATACGTTTTTCACGGTAAAAAATAAAGCTCCTTTTCTCCGGTCTTTCTTTGCTACATGGGGGAGAGAAAAAAAAATGGTAGGCCTGGCTTCTTTTTTCTTTTTTTATCTTCTTCTTCTCTCATCGTCTTTCTTCTTAACCAAACACGAAACTTCAGAGAAATTAATTTTGTGAAATTAATTTTAGCTAAAAATAAAATAAAAATAAGTTATTTTTATGTGAATATATTCATAAAAAAGTGTGTTTTTATTAGTTCACGTTGTTTATATGAATCAAAATTATTTTTGATTGTATAATTACCGAAATGGGTAGCTAGTAATCAAAGCCCACATAACATGCATTTTCTTCTTCTTTTTTATATATAAAGGTTTAGGTGAATTGGATTTTTTGGGTTTCAAAGAGCACTTATAGGAATATTTACAAATTACCTATCAACACGATTCTCATATCGATAAGATTATGAGATGAATTGTTGGCACATGACATGCATCTGCTACAGCCTAAAGCATGACAAATTGCATGCTGCATCTTCATTCTTCACCACCGAATAGCACCTAAATGATATTTTAAAACTCCTTTAAGAAGAAGAATTTTATTCAAAACTTGATCTGTGAAGTAAGACCAAGACCTTCTCAAAATTTAATTATTCACCTTGTATCCAATTATTACAACAGTTCAATATTCTGGATCACTTTAAATGCAGGAAGTGGCAAAGTAATATGGATATTAGTATCAAGGAAAATTTATTCATACTGGCTCATATTTCTTTGGCTTAGCATTTTTGTCCCCTAAATATCATGATTGTATGATTTTGGTCTTTCGGATTTCAATTGCGACAATTGGATCCCCAGATATCACGATTGTGCAATTTTAGTCCCCCAAATTCCAATTGCACTAATTGGATTCCTCGGGTAGATAAGTGATTTTTATGTGAATATATTCATGAAAAAGTGTGTTTTTATTACTTCACGTTGTTTATATGAATCAAAATTATTTTTGGTTGTATAATTACTGAAATGGGTAGCTAGTAATCAAAGCCCACATGACATGCATCCTCTTTTTTTTACATATATAAAAGTTTAGGTAAATTGGGTTTTTGGGGTTCAAAGAGCGCTTATAGGGATACTTATAAATTACCCACCAACAAGATTCTCATATCGATAACAATATTATGAGATGAATACTTACCAATTGTACCAATAGTGGTTGTTGGCACATGACATGCATCTGCTACAGCCTAAAGCATGCTGCATCTTTATTCTTCACCACCGAATAGCACCTAAATGATATTTTAAAACTCCTTTTTAAGAAGAAGAATTTTATTCAAAACTTGATCTGTCAAATAAGACTAAGACCTTCACAAAATTTAATTATTCATCTTGTATCTAATTATTACAACAGTTCAATATTCTGGATCACTTTAAATGCAGGAAGTGGCAAAGTAATATGGATATTAGTATCAAGGAAAATTTATTCATGGCGGCTCATATTTCTTTGGCTTAGCATTTTTGTTTCCCAAGTATTATGATTGTACGATTTTTGTCTATCGGGTTTCAATTGCGATAATTGGATCCCCCAGATATCACGATTGTGAAATTTTAATCCCCCAGGTTTCAATTGCGCTAATTGAATTCCTCGAGTATTACGATTGTGCAATTTTGGTCCCCAGATATCACAATTATGTAATTTTAAATGTCAATAGCCAACGTGACACACATGAGACTGACTTAGAACTTAGTGAGGTCGGCTTGACAGTTTACATGACATTCCTATATAACATTATTGACACCTCGCATACATCAATGGACAAATAGGAATGCCATGTAAGATATCAAATTGGTCTTAATAAGTGCCAAATTAGTCCTACGTGTGTCACAGAAGCTACTGACATTTAAAATTGAATAATTGTGAGCTACTGACATTTAAAATTGAATAATTGTGAGCCAAATTAGTCTCACGTGTGTCACATAAGCTACTGACATTTAAAATTGAATAATTGTGATATCTCGAGAACCAAAATAGCACAATCGTAATACCTGAGGGATCCAATTGGTGCAATTGAAATTTGGGGGACTAAAATTACACAATCGCCGTACTTGGGGGACCCAATTGTCGCAACTGAAACCTGATGGACAAAAATCGCACAGTTGTAATACTTGGGAGGACCAAAAGTACAAGTAAGTCTATTCCTTCCAAAGTACAAGTAGGAATATAATTTACAATACAATACAACATTGAAATATAGCTACAATTCTAATTATTTTGCTTGTACTGTATAACTTGATCTTGAATTGAGTCTGGAATATGATCCATATCTACTGAAGAATCTATATTTAAAATTGAGAATGAATTCAAGTTAAATAATCAAATATCAATTGAAATTAATATCCATTTTAGTATTCCTTCTAATGTAAATCAATTATACATAAAAAATGAGTAAAATGATAGTTATCACTATTATCCTACAATTCAATCGCAATTAAATCAATAAATCATAAATTAATATTTCCTTGATTTGATAATAAATCGAGTTTTTGAAAAATTAAATATTATAATTAATACATATTGTACAGTTTTGAGTTTTACGAATCAGGATCCTCTCTTGTGATCGGAGAGTATACTATACTGGGATATAGTCCTTACAAAAATAAAAAGGGATGGGATTTTGAAATATAAAAAAGGGGAAAGAGTTGTTTAAAGGATGCGATGTTTCAACTTTAGAAAAAATGAGAGAAAACATGGGAGAGATTCTGTTTTCGTGTTTTATGGAATTGCAAAATTTATTAGTAGTGTTTGCTGTTAGAGTACTTGATATGTATAAAAAAAAGAGCGCTTGTTAAAAAATGTGTTGTTAACCAATATCATAAAAACACTATTTAAGAAATAAATCTAGGAAAAATTTGTAAACAAATGCTAACCACTGCTCTAGGTACTTAAGGTATCAAAGATAAAAAAAATTGTATTAGAGGTTGTGTGTTTAATATCTTGAAAGTCTAAAAGTTATTATTTTCAATACATAATTTATATATTTAGCTTTCTTAATCAATGCATTTAGGATACTGATTAGCAAAACTCAAGTTTGTATTAGGAAGTCAAATATAATAAAATACACAATCTTCTCATTCTATTTTGATTTCTTAACCAGTATCTTTAAGCATTAGTTAGCATTTTCTATTAAAACCTAGAGTGATCATCAAAATTATTTTTCGAGCACTTAGAAGAAGTTAGAACAGTGCCAATCAATACAACTTGATATCGTAGGTGTGATGTTAATCAATGTTCATTCATCAGGAAAAAAAAATAGAAATGATATTTGTACAATCAAAATGAAATAATTTTGGGACAACTTTATGACAACGGTTAATGATGTTTAAAATTATTGTTAATGATTTATTGAACTTGGTTAACAGATACACATGTATTTGTTAAGTGATAACTTGATTAATGATACATAAAATCTTGGTTAATACAGCTCATTAGATAGTTGATGATTTACCCATCTTCCTAATAATAGTTAATGACGTTCAAAATTGTAGTTAATGCAACTCAATGGATGGTTAATTAGTTATCCATATCCGTGACAACAGTTAATAACATTCAAAATTGTGGTTAATAATGTGTTGGACTTGGTTAATGGGTACACCGAGATGGCAACTCATTAATCATCCACTGGATTACATTAACCACAATTTTAAACGTCATTAACCGTTGTCGAAAGTTGTCCCAAAATTGTCTCATTTTGATTTTTCAAATAACATAACAGAAAAATATTGAAACTTGTGTATTTAATATTTAAAGTAAATGCTCAAATTTGTCTATGAAAAATTTCGCGAGACTCACCTTTAGTTCGTGAAAAAAAAAATAACCATTTAGTTCTCAAGTTTTCAAACGTTAGACACATTAGTCCCTAGATTTAGTTCCGACGTCCATTTACTTGCCTACTTGTTTCATTAACCATCCTACTTAACCAGTTAGTGGTCCTGCATGACTTATAATGAATTTCCTATGTAGAAAACGAATAAAAACTGAAATAACATGCATAATTTTAAAATTGAGATATTTGAAAATTATGCATTTTTCACTTTTTCATTAATTTTTCACGGCTGAAATTAATCACAAGCCACGCAGGATCACCAAGGGCCAAGTAAACAAGTCAATAAACGTCAGAACTAAATCCAGAAATTAATGTGTCCAGTATTTAAAAATTTGAGGATTAAATGATTAATTTAATTTTTTAGGGACTAAAAATGGATCTACAATTTTTTTCAAATATCAATTCGGGACTTCACTCTAATAATTTTAAAAAAAAATATGATACATTTTAATTCAGTTTTTTAATGAAATTTTTATTTTTGCAATACCCAATCAAATTTTTTTTTGACAAATAATCAATATCTTAAAAGGACACAAATCCGCACGATCCAAGATTTTAGATAAAAAAAATTTACAAAAAAAAAATATTTTAATTTTTTTATAAAACTTTATACATTTTTTTGGGGGTTCAATTGTACCATTTTATATAACCTTCAGGGTGTGCAGACCTACCTACATGCTACTCTATGGGGGTCAGAGCTCCGCTCAGATTTTGGGATGCTATTGTCACCTCTATTTTCCAAAAACCATCTCTTCTTTTTTTATTTTCTCTCTTATATTTTGTTTAATTTTTGTAAGTTAATTATGTTTTTTTGTTTTTTTTACTCATTGTAATTGAGATCTTTGCCTCTTCAATGGTTTCACGAATTATTGTCAAAAGCTTAAATTATTTTGGACTCATTTTAAGATTAATTTTCACTCAGATGTGCGGTTATGAATTATCCTCATAAATTTAAATTTTTTGGATCTATTATAAAATTAATCTTTACTTGAATATTTAGTCATAATCAAAATTCGTTATTTGTTCTGAAAGATATGTCCCGAGAAATTCGAACTTAGGGTATTGATCACAAACTCAACCATCTCAATCAAACTGACCATAGGATTAAAATTTGTTTTTTTTCTTTTTTAGACCTCAAACGCAGCATTCGGCTCCGGAAGCAAGCGGGAAATTCTACAATCCCTCGAAGTCTTGCTTGAATTTTGATATTATTTTTACAAAATTCATCTCGATTAATCGATTAAAAAAGCTAAAATTAAAGAAATCAATTATTGGGATTATATTGAAGTTTTGGTCCTTCACAATTATTTTAAGGACTAAAGAGTAAAGATATTGGCATTTAAGCGGGCTTCTGATCGAGGCCCTCTATGGTTCTATTTGACTTTTTATTTTTTTATCCTAAAAAATTTAGATGGGTTTGATCTTGGGAGTTCATCATACTGTTTTATTTGACTTTTTAATAGGATATATATATATACAATTCATACCAAAGGATAGCGGAACGAGAAGGGTGAGAGCTAGGAGAAAAGGAGTGCATCTCCAAATTGACTCCTGAAAAATTTTAGGAATATACTTTTAATTCCTAAAAAATAAATTAATTATTTAGTCTTTTAAGTTTTTAAAATGGGACACATTAATCCATATATTTAATTTTGATATCCATTTACTTGTTTACGTGATCCATTAATCATCTTGCTTGACTGGCTAGTGGTTCTACGCGACTTATAATGAATTTCCAATGTGGAAAACGAATAAAAGGTGAAAAACGAGCACGATTTTAAAATTCAAATACTCGAAAGTCATGCACTTTTTTCACTTTTAATTAATTTTTCACCACTCAAATTCGTCATAGGTCATTCAGGACCACTAACAAGCTAAATAAGATGGTTAATAGGACACGTAAGCAAGTGAATGAACGTCGGAACTAAATTTAGAAACTAATACGTCCTGCGTTGAAAATGTGATAGACTAAATGATTCATTTATTAGTTTCGAGGACTAAAAGTGGGTCCCCAAAATTTTTTAGGAACCAATTTGGATTTTCACTCTAAGAAAAATGAAAAGTTAAACATATGTACAAGTGTTACTGGCTAAGAAATTTTAAAAACTAAGTATATATATATATATATATATATATATCGTGTAAAATATTTTTTACATTGTCGATGGGACAATAAATATATATTTATATATATGTCTATGAGTGATAATAAGTCGATATATCACTAAAAATATTTGACTCTTAATTTAAATACTTTAAAAGTAACTCATAGAGAGTTTGATTTTGATATATCGCTAATGTAAAGTTTTTTACAATGCCAATCAATAAAAAATAATCGTATTTGTGACTTTTAAGTTAGTTATGATAAAAATCAAACACTTTTAATGATATGACAATTTATGATTTATTGAAAGTATAGAAAATCTTTATCCTCACAATTCATGCCAATTGAATTCTAAAATAAATTTCAATTTATATGCAATTACACACTGAGGGTATGTATGGGAGTTGAGGGGAAGAGTTTGTGAAAAAAGTGAGGGGAAAGGGAGTAAGTAGGGGGATAGTTCTCCAAAACTCCCATCTAGTTTATTTTTTTAGTTTCTTCAAATTAGAGAATTTTATCTTTCTTTATTAAAAAATAAACTCCATACAAGACGGAGGGTATTCTCCCTTCCCTCTCTCCCCATCCTCAAAGTATTCCCTTCTATTTCACTCACAAACTCGTAAACAAACACTAGATTATGATTTGGTGATCAAAGTATAAGCTCCATTATTCAACGAAGAAAGTAGTTTAGAAATACACATTGACTTACTGAATAGAGAAAAACTTCAAAGTGAATTTACCTCTAAAATAGTAAGTAAATGTGTATTGACTTTTGATCGTTTAACATGTTAATTTTGTTATATAATTTATCAAATAAATAATAAATAATAAATATATCATTACTTACTTACTTTATAGAAAATTAAGTTTATAAAAATCTTATCTAAGTAAAAAAGATCAGGACCCTCTCTAATTTTTTACTAATTACAAAACATTTTAGTCTTTGAAATTATTTTATTTTTTAAAATCAATTTATAAAACTCAAAACAAATGTCCTTAAAACATATAACGGTATGAATGCACAGTGGGGACCGGGGAGTATTCGTCTTCCTTTTTTCATTTATTTGTATAAAATTTTTTTGAGGCAAGTATAAAAATAATTTAAATAGTAAAAGATATATACTTCACCATATTATTTTTTATAAAAATAAAATAAAAAAGTAATGTAAAAAAATATTGTGCACAATGCTACAAGTATTTCTCTTTCTTTTCACCTCAACTCCATCGTCGCAAATTTGGTCCACTTTCATCATGTGTTTGATATAGGAGAAAATAAGAAAAGAGAAATTGATAGGACAGAAAAGAGAAAAAAATATGATTTTCTCTTATTTGGTAAGCGAGAGAAATAGAGAAGATAGAAGAAATTGGATCGGATCCATCCAAAATTTTATCCTCTCCTGAAGATAAGAAGAAAATGAAGAAGAAGAGACATTGACAGGTTAAATTACTCATCTACCCTTTTTAATTGAATTAGGTTAATAATTTAATTAAATTGAATTAGATTAATAATTTAATTAAATTGAAATTAATAAAGTAATTATATTAAACTAATAAATTTTATTAGTTAAAATAACTTAAATCAATTAAATTAATTTAAATTAACTTATTTTTAAATTAACTTGATTAATGAAATTAAAATATTTGTATACTTTTTTAGTTAAGGGTATTTTTGTCCTTTTCAAAAGCAACTATATTTCTCTTCTCTCACTTTCTATCAAACCAAGCAAAGGGGAGAGAGAATACACTTATTTCTCATCTATTTCTCTTACGCCAAACAACACATCAAATCTACTTTATTTCTCATATCTTTCTCTCTTCTCATACTTTTTCTTTCTTCTCTTTTCTCTTCTCATTTTCTTCTCACAACCAAATAAAGCATTAATAAAATATTAGAAAATTTAGAAATAGAATGGACGACTCACGTGCCGTGCATTCTTGATAAATATTTCGCAACTTATTAAAATATCAACAGTCGTAAATAAGCTCTGACATTTGATTTCTATTTCAAGGCAATGCATTGCAATCTAAGCCATGGATTACTTTTCAGCAAAACAAGGAAGTAAGGAAGTGTCCAAGTCCAACATATGATACCCCACAAGAAGAAAGGGATTGATTGGATGCTTTTCGCTTCGTGGAACTGATGCGGGAACCACCGCCATCTAATCTTAAAAAAACACTTGATGGGATGGGGTCACCCAATTAGGCTTCATGTGATTTTCACTTTTGATTCTCTACCGTTTGATCTCTACATCATCCGCAGTTTCGGTTTCCGGTTGTTGGCATGATTTTTTTTTTTGCCGGCGTTGTCGTATCGTATTAAGAATGAATAATGGGCCTCTGTAAAAAAATTATGAATAATGGGCCGTAAAATGAAAAGTCGGAGACAGAGAAGTAAGATCGGAGTGAACTTGGATATTTGGATATATGCGTGTAATTTCTAATGGACGTGTTTGCCAAAGCTACTAAAGCTAAGCTATTAAATTATGGGTGTTCATTGGTTCGGACCAACCCGATGAACTCGAGGATCCGAACCAATTAAATTGATTTGAATTTTTTTAGGTATTTGAATCCGATCCGAACCGAATCAATCAAATCTAATGATAATTGGTTCGGTTCTCGGATATAAGAATTCTATATCCGAACCAAACCAAATCAATTACTATATTTTAATATTTATCTATATTTTTAAATATTTAATATTTATTATATTTTAATATTTATATGTTTTTTAAATGTTTTAATAGTTTAATATTTTTATATTTAATGTATTTTATTTTATATATATATTATTTAGTATTTTATATATTTAATATCTATATATTTTTAATATTTTTCGGATTCGAACCGAACCAAACTAATTGATTTTGATTGGTTCGGATTTTTTTTCCATACAATTCCGAACCAAACCGATCCGTAAACATCCTAAGTTAATGTGGTTAGTAGCTTTTAACCTTCAAATTCAATTACGTCACATTTCCACCACAATTCTAAACACCCTACAAATAAGTGTCTAGATAACAAGAACCTATATGGATAGAAGTGAAATTAATTTTTTTAATTGAATAGGTATAAAAAAAATTAGTTAGGAGATAAAATTAAAGAATTTATATTTTAAAAAATTGTAAAACATTTGAAATTTCAAATATTAAAATAACCACAACTCCCTTATCATAACACTATTTATTGTGAGTACTGTGTGTTGGTACTTGCAAGAAAATCCCCAATGATATAACAAATAATTTTAAAAAAAGACCTAGTAAGGATAAGGTTTTTGAAAAATCAAATGCCTGTCCTCTACTACTGGACTGACAATTTTATTTTGTGAATAAAAATGGTAGTTAGGGAAGGCACTCCTAAGATTATCGAGAAGGGCGTCAGTGACATGCTAAGGCTATCAGCAGAGGCCCAATCCAGAGGAACACTGCATAGATTCAGACCACAAGCAGTCTCATCTAGTTGCAACTACTCAATTAATCTTTGGATGCCAGGGGATCTCTCCGAGAATGATTGCCCATCAAAAAGGATTTTAATGAAGTCAACATTTTCTAAAAAAGATCGAAATGCTGGTAAGAGAATTACGAAAAGTAACTTTTTATAAGAAAGTGTTGTGTTTATTTTTCTAGGAAGTGATATATATATATATATATATCCTATAATAACTTGTTTTTAAAAAAAAAATCTAAACAAATTTCTTGAAGATACTAGTTAGTAAAACTTATTTCTAAAAGATCTATTTAGTTTAAAATGATTTGCGAGAAATCTAATTAATTATCCGGGTTAGAAATCCACCAACTTTTCTATTTCTTTGGGGGATTTATTAATTTTTATGATATTAAAAAAGTTGCCCAACCACAATTTAATAACCCTAAACCTTTTGTTGACCAATCCACCCCCCTTTCCATTTCTTTGGATTTGCGTGTGATCCATTCACTTCTCCATTAGATATGTTAGACTATTAGCATTCTTGTTTTGGTTTGTTAATTATTAATTTTTTTTTCTGCAATACTTACTTGTCTAGAATATAGTGGTAGAATTTGATTTTGCATTTTTTTGCCCCCAAACTTTGGTTCAAGCGCGCTGATTTATTGTTTCATGTGTGCATGCAAAAAAAAAATAAAAAATAATTACACATCAGGAGGGGCAGAGGCAAGGAGTGGCCTCTATATGCCATGGCCACCCCAACTTTTTTCCCTTTTAATTGTTATTATATATAATTAAGTTTTATGACCCTTTCATATTAATATTTTAGTTTATTTATTGAAATATAAAAAAAGTCTTATGGTGATATCACTTCTTTTATGTCTTCTTTCATTTTTTATATCTATAATATATATATATATATATATATATATATATATATATATATATATGTCCATTTTTTTGACTTTGTATATCGATAATTCATTATTTGACAAAACTCACATACAATTTTTTTTAGTGCATGTGATATTATTTTTCAATTGAAATATAACATTGTAATAATTGTTAAAAATATTATGTTTTCATTGATGAATTGTTACACATTTTATGTTTTTATTGAACTAACTTATTTCCCTTATAACTTGTTAAAAAAACACTGATTTTATGCTTCCGATATTTTCATGTTAGACTATATTGGAATTACACTTTTTTCATTAAAGTAATTAAAACTTTCTTCATTTATAAGCTAAAAGCTAGTTTTGCCACCCCCATACCAAAGTCCTAGTTACACCCACATCTTAATTTAACATATATACCAAAATTCTAGTTATGTTTTTGTTGATGGATTGTTGCACATTTTACGTTTTTATTGGACTAACTTATCTCCCTTAGAACTTGTTAAAAACAACATTGCATTCTATGCTTCCAATGTTTCCATCTTGGACTATACTGGATTTACCCTTTTTTCATTAAATCAACTAAAATTTTTTCATTTATAAGGTATAAGCTAGTTTTGTCCCCCTTAAACCAAAGTTTTAAGTTACGCCCTTGGTGACATATCACATCTTGGGTGAAGGCTAGGGCGGGAGACCTTCACATGTCTCCCACCATGAGCAAGGATATCTTTGCAATAACAATTTGTGTTTTGGCCCCTCTTTATTTTCTCTCTTTGCCACCCCCACCCCCACCACTTTTCTTTCCCCCACTGCACAACCGCTCACCGCCCCCACCCTGAACCACTCTCCATCCAAAACCCCATCCATGCGCCATCATGGCTCTGAAGCGCGTCCCCGCAGACATCGGAGCCCACGGCGGTGTATCCATAATGTCCGAACCTCATGCCGACTGTCACCATCCTCGTCATCGGCCTCTTCATTGAAGCCCAGATCTACTGCATCAAACTATCTTCACCCCTGCCGACGAAGACAACCACTATTCTCCCCTTTGTCTGCAGTTGTCGCGACCTTGGCCAGTCGTTCCGCAACTCCGTGAAGGTGCTGCCATGATCCGCACCAAGGAGAGGCCGACACCTACAAAAATCCCATTTTATACAAATCTGAAACGCAAAGACGATGAAGGTTTTCTGGTGAACGAACCAAGCTTAGATCTCGAGCTCCGTCTTTACATTTCCGTCAGTGATGTGAAGAAAATCCAAAATTTTAATTTCAAAGAAGAAATTGTTGGGGGGGAAAACAGAGATAAGGAGAATGAGCGGACGATGGAGAATGAGCTTACAACACTTTTCTTTTATATTTTTTTGTTATTCCAATTTCTTCAACTAGTTATGATTATCTCATCTACTTATTTGTCATTGGAAACAATTTTTGAGTTTTGGGGTTTCTTTGTTCACAACTGAATTTTGGGGTTTATTTGTTCAGAGCCTTCAACTTTCATGTTTCTGCTACTTGCGCGGATGGAGTGAAGAAGGGAGGTAAGGGGAATCTTCTTGAGCAATGTTGAGTCACCGGCAGTGTACCGGGTCGTTGTAAGTAATAAAACTCAGTAAGCGATTACCGAGGTCGAACTCAGGGATTGGGCTACCAATTCTACCAATTCGCAGGAAATTCGATACGGTTGGTCAAGCGAGGCAAGTGGTTGAGGGAGAGAGAAAATAGGGTCGCAATCTAAACTAACAAAACTATTAGATAATAATTAACTAAAAATCTGAAATTAAAATGTCCAAGGTCACAAATCCACCTACCCAATCATGCATAGTACCCCAAGTGATGATGAATTCCTCCCTAAGTTCAATTTCAATGTCAACCAGGACCCCCAAATTCTCCTAAATCCACTGTCGTGCTCAATAGGACGTATTCAATGATTGAGTTAATTACTTACTAGGTCTCATAACCCTAATCATCAAACTCTATTAAATCTGGTTCCTATCAGGTTGCACCGATCTCCTATTCACTCTCGTGCCATATTCGATCGATGATCCCTGTAACATCCTAAAATTATAATATAATTAATTTAAAAAAAAAGGATTATCTTATAAAAAAAATAATATAAATAAATAAATAATAATGATATAATAAAAATAAGATATAATTAAGAGGTCTAGTGTAAATGATTTGTTAGTATAAAATTTATTAGAGTTGGTTAGGAATTGCAAGGGGAATAACGAATTAAAATATATGCATATATATATATGTGTGTGTGTGTGTGTGTGTGTGTGTGTGAATGTAAACATAAGTACAGACTTTTCACGTAGGGGCCTAGGGGTAACTCATAAGTCAAGTGGGCCTAGTTATTCTATAAAATAAAAAAAAAGAAAAAAAAAGAAATATTAGATTAAAATAAATATGTGAAGAAAAAAAAAGGAGAGAATTAGTATATATATATATATATATATATATATATATATATATATATATATATATATATATATATATATATATATATATATATTGGAATAGTAACAAAAAGGAAGGAACGTGGAGCACCGCACAGCGTTTCGCATTTTTACCGGTTTCATTCTTCTTTGTCAGTATAATCCTAACAACACAGATCCAAGAACGCCACCAAACGGGAGAGGAATTTTTAGGGAAGCTCAAATACCTATCATACGTAATTTCTAGAACATTCTGGAGGTCTTCGAGAGGTGAGTAACAGTACCTTTAATAACCCTTTCCATGGTACATGTGTTTGTTGTGTTGAGCGATTTACCTAGGATTTTGAGAGATTTTAATTGAATAATGCATGTTATTAATAAACTGAATTTTTTAGGGGTTTTGAATTAAAATAAAAAAAATATTATTAGATTGGGTATTTGTTCTTGTTACTGATGGCATGAAATACATGATTGGTATTTGAATTAGTTGAATGACATGCTTATTGGTGTATGCTAGCTCTGTGAGTTTATTTGACATGCATGATAAGATCAAATATTTAATTTTTGGTAAATGAATTCTTATACGCATGAGACATGAAATTGTGCCTTATGATGAATTGTATGATGTTTGCCGCAATAACACCTATGATAGGGGTATCGAAAAGTAATACCACCGTAATGGGATATCGAAAGTAACATCCCCATATAATTGGGATGTCGAAAATAAGTAATACTACCTAAAAAGGAGTATCAAAAATAACACCACCACAAGTTGGGGTGTCGAAAAAGGAGAAATACCACCATGTGCACATGGTAGGTATCGAAATGGAAATGTCCCCGACAGGAGGGTGACATCGAAACACTCCTCGTGAGTAGGGGTGGGCAATGGGACGCCATTGTCGTGTGATGTGTGAATATATGGCATGCCGGCAAGAGGCCAATTTAATTAGGAGGTCTTCGGACCGCTTGGCTTAAACTTGAATTTATCTGGTATATGGAATGTGATGTATTGAGATGAGATCATAATTAATGTTAAAAGTATTTTCTTTATATATATTATTTTGAAAAATTAGCGGGTACCATGGACAGTTTTTCCGGTTATCATGACCTACCGAGAACAATGCTATTTTTCGAAAATGTTTTTATAAAACTGTATTGTTGATCACCGGGATTTTATATCTCATTATTAAGCATTGTTTTCAAAGCACGAAGAGGACGTCATTGGGGCTGAAGAGGCGTGAAGACTTAGTGGACACCATTAGATAATCTTTCTAGTTTGGTTAGTCTGTTCTTAAATAAGGAGCCGTATGTGGCTAGACACAATTATTTATCGTTGGGATTGTAGTTAGACGCCCGGTTTTGGGGCTTTTGATTTTTATTTATTTATTTATATCTATATTCATTACATGGATAATTTAATACTATATTATTTAATATGAGGCATTTTCAGACTTTAATGTTTTTTTTCTAATTTTTCTTTATGAGATATATGTTTTAATTAAATTTTTTAAAGGATATTTTATTGATTTTATCTTGGGATCACTAATGTAACGAAGGGCGTTACATTTATGGTATCAGAGCAGTTTGATTCTAAATCGGACTGTGGTAATGGGGCTTTTTCTAAAATAAAACTTGGGCGCATAGGATGCTTGTTAGAGTTATAAATGCCGCATGCTATTTATTGGGATATTGGACCTGATCAACCCAGTATTTCATTGGTAGTGAGCAGATTTATGGCGACTAATAGGCGAGGGACGAATATTGCACTTGCAGCAGCTTTGGATTGTATGGCCAAGGTTATGCAAGGGCAGACGGAGACTCGCCTCAAACTCGAAAGGAATGGAGGTCAGTCACTAATGAAGTGGTGGCAACCTAGGACCCTTAACACGTGGGGCTTTTCGAATTCAAGAAGAACAATTCACCATCATTCTGAGGCAGCGTAGATCCGAATGAGGCTGAATTTCTCCCACTCGTTAAGAAAAAAAAACTTTATTATATTGTTTGATTCAGGAGCAACGCATTCCTTGATACATCCTTTATGTGTGAAAATTTGGAGATACCAATCTTTCATTTGCCCTTTGATTCATACGTTTCTACTCCTATAGGGATATTCTTGTTCTTCCATTGGCTGCTTAAATGGTTTCCTTGTGTGTCAAGACACTCCTTATGACATCAACCTTATTGTTATCTATGTATTGTATGTTATTCTTGGTATTGACTTATTGGCATCTAGACTCATTGCCATAAGCATTCTGACAAAAATATCCTTATCTCTTCACATCCAATGTCTAATGATTTTCCCCGTACCCAGTTCTATTGTTTCTGTTGTTGCTTGTCATAAGTGCTTAGTTGAGGGAGCTCAAGGATATATACTCTTATTATCTGCTAAGATAGAGTCTGACAGTGATGTGACGGCTATACCTGTGGTGTGTGAATTCCAGGATGTTTTCCCTAAGGATGTCTCTAGCTTGCCTCCGAATAGGGAAATTGAGTTTAACATAGATCTAGTGCCAGGGAGTGGACCAGTATCGGTAGCGCCTAATAGAATGACACCTTTAGAGTTGAGCGAGCTTAAGAAACAGTTAGAGGAGATGCTAGGGAAGGGGTTTATTAGGCCTAATGTGTCACCCTGGGGAGCACATGTCCTCCTGGTGAAAAAGAAGAATGGGAGCATGAGGCTATGTGTTGACTATAGGCAGTTGAACAAAGTGACCATCAAGAATAAATACCCTTTGCCTAAGATAGATGACCTCTTAGACCAGCTGAGGGGAGCGTCGGTGTTTTCCAAAATAGATCTAAGGTCGGGATACCATCAAATTAGAGTTAAGAATGAGGACATTCCTAAGACAGCCTTTAGGACAAGGTATGGGCACTATGAGTATGTAGTGATGCCCTTTGGTGTGACCAATGCCCCAGCTGTTTTCATGGACTACATGAACCAGATCTTTAGGTCATTCTTGGACAGCTTTGTGGTGGTGTTCATAGATGATATTTTGATACACTTTAGGACACCAGAGGATCATGAGGAGAATTTGAGGTTAGTGTTGCAGATTCTGAGGGAAGAACAACTGTATGCAAAGCCAGAAAAGTGTGAATTTTGGCTTGACGAGGTGAAGTTTTTAGGACATACCATATCTAGGAGTGGTGTAGCGGTCAACTCTAGTAAGGTTGATGCAGTGCTTGGATGGGAGCAACCTAAGTCAGTGATGGAAGTGAGGAGTTTCCTAGGACTGGCAGGTTACCATAGGAAATTCATAGAAGGGTTCTCTAGGCTAGCTTTACCTCTTACCAAGTTGACTAGGAAAGGAAAATCTTTCGAGTGGGATAAGGAATGCGAAGAGAATTTTGAGGAGCTTAAGAGGAGATTGGTGTCATCACCGGTCTTAACCATTCCAGATCCCTCATGGAGTTTTGTGGTATATTATGACGCTTCTAAGAATGGTTTAGGTTGTGTGTTGATGCAGGAAGGTAGGGTAGTGGCTTATGAATCTAGGAAGCTTAGGACATGAGGTGAATTATCCTACTCATGACCTTGAGTTAGCAGCAGTAGTCTTTGCTCTTAAGATTTGGAGGCACTTTTTGTATGGTGCAAAGTTTGAGGTTTTTAGTGATCATAAGAGCCTTAAGTATTTGTTTGACCAAAAAGAATTGAATATGAGGCAAATGGGGTGGATGGAATTTCTTAAGGACTATGATTTTGAGTTGAAGTACCATCCAGGGAAGCCAATGTGGTGGCTGATGCACTCAGTAGGAAAACCTTGCATGTGTCAAGTTTAATGGTCCGAGAGATGAATATGTTAGAGGAGTTCAGGGACATGAATCTAGATGTATCTCCTAGTACTCTAAGCTTGAAGTTGAATAGACTGGAAATTTGCAGTGACCTTAGAGAAATGATTAGGCGAGAACAACTTTTAGACCAGGAGTTACAGTCTCTTTTAGATCAATAGAATTATGTGTTGTCTACCGATGGTCTAGTGTTGTTTAAGAATAAAATCGTTGTTCCTAAGGAGGGGAGCCTTAGAGAGAAAGTTTTAGAGGAAGCGCATAAGGGGAAGTTCACCATACGTCCAGGGATAACTAAGATGTACCAAGACCTTAAGAGGATGTATTGGTGACCAGGAATGAAGAAGGATGTGACTAGCTTCGTAGCTAGGTGTTTAGTGTGCCGAAAGGTTAGGATAGAACATCAGAAGCCTTCGGGGTTGTTGCAGTCCTTGCAGATTCCAGAATGGAAGTGGGAGAGAATTTCTATAGACTTTGTGATGGGGTTACCTAAGACGCGTTTGGGCTTAGACGCCATTTGGGTGATAGTGGATAGGTTGACCAAGTCTACCCACTTCTTGCCAATTAAGGCAACCTATAGCTTAGACAAGTTGGCATACCTCTATATCAAGGAAATAGTCAAGCTTCATGGGATACCCACATCTATAGTGTCGGATAGAAACCCGAAGTTTACCTCTAGATTTTGGGGAGCTTTTCAGCTGGCCTTTGGGACTAAGTTGAACCTTAGCACAACCTATCATCCCCAAAACGGATGGTCAGTCAGAGCGGACCATTCAAACCCTTGAGGACATGCTTAGAGCGTGTGTCCTAGATTAAGGAGGGAGTTAGGATGGATTCCTACCTCTCATTGAGTTTGCGTGTAACAATAGTTATCACGCTAGTATAGGTATGGCACCCTATGAGGCCCTATATGGGAGGAAGTGTAGGTCCCCTTTATGTTGGTGTGAGGTAGGTGAGAAAATCTTGATAGGACCTGAATTGGTCCAGGAAACCTCCGAGAGAATAAAAATGATTAGGGAGAGGATGCGCACGGCGCAAAGTAGACAAAGGAGCTATGCCGACAAAAGGAGAAAGCCTCTAGAATTCCAGGAAAGCGAGCATGTATTTTTGAGAGTCACTTCTAAGATGGGGGTAGGGAGGTCGATGAAAGTCCGCAAGCTAAATCCTCGTTTCATGGGACCTTTCCAAATTCTTAAAAGAGTCGGGTCTGTTGCTTATCAATTGGCTCTTCCGTCACAGATGGCAAACCTTCATGATGTTTTCCATGTGTCGCAACTCAAAATATGTGCCCGATGAATCTCACGTGATAGCTCCCGAGTCTGTACAATTGAAGGATAATTTGATCTATATGCCAAGGCCTAGTCAAATCTTGGACAAGAGCACTAAGACTCCGAGGAACAAGACAATTCCATTGGTGAAAATGTTATGGGAAGGATTGACTCCGGAGGAAGCCACCTGGGAGATGGAGGAGGACATCGTTCGACAATACCTAGATTTTATTATCTAAGGTATGGCAACCTTTTAGTTTTGAATATAACATATGTTACGATAGGTGCGTGTGTATGAGATGAATTTTGGGGACAAAATTCTTTAAGGAGGGGAGAAAATGTAGCATCCTAAAATTATAATATAATTAATTTTAAAAAAAGGGATTATGTTATAAAAAAAATAATATAAATAAATAAATAATAATGGTATAATAAAAATAAGATATAATTAAGAGGTCTAGTGTAAATGGTTTGTTAGTATAAAATTTATTAGAGTTGGTTAGGAATTGCAAGGGGAATGACGAATTAAAATATATGTGTATATATATATATATATGTGTGTGTGTGAATGTAAACATAAGTACAAACTTTTCACGTAGGGGCCTAGCGGTAACTCATAAGTCAAGTGGGCCTAGTTATTCTATAAAATTAAAAAAAAAAGAAATATTAGATTAAAATAAATATGTGAAGAAAAAAAAGAGGAGAGAATTAGTATATATATATATATTTAACTTGAGCCTCTGACTCACAAGTTTTAGAGAAAAAAAAAACCCCTGAAATGCGACACTAAGTATATATATATATATATATATATATATATATATATATATATATATATATATATTGGAATAGTAACAAAATGGAAGGAACGTGGAGCGCCGCACAGCGTTTCGCATTTTCACCGGTTCCATTCTTCTTTGTCAGTACAATCCTAACAACACAGATCCAAAAACGCCACCAAACGGGAGAGGAATTTTTAGGGAAGCACAAATCCCTATCATACGTAATTTCTAGAACATTCTGGAGGTCTTCGAGAGGTGAGTAACAGTACCTTTAATAACCCTTTCCATGGTACATGTGTTTGTTGTGTTGAGCGATTTACCTAGGATTTTGAGAGATTTTAATTGAATGATGCATGTTATTAATAAACTGAATTTTTTAGGGGTTTTGATTTAAAATAAAAAAAAAGATTATTAGATTGAGTATTTGTTCTTGTTACTGATGGCATGAAATACATGATTGGTATTTGAATTAGTTGAATGACGTGCTTATTGGTGTATGCTAGCTGTGTGAGTTTATTTGACATGCATGATAAGATCAAATATTTAATTTTTGGTAAATGAATTCTTACACGCATGAGACATGAAATTGTGCCTTATGATGAATTGTATGATGTTTGCCGCAATAACACCTATGATAGGGGTATCGAAAAGTAATACCACCGTAATGGGGTATCGAAAGTAACATCCCCATATAATCGGGATGTCGAAAATAAGTAATATTACCTAAAAAGGAGTATCGAAAGTAACACCGCCACAAGTTGGGGTGTCGAAAAAGGAGAAATACCACCATGTGCACATGGGAGGTATCGAAATGGAAATGTCCCCGACAGGAGGGTGACATCGAAACACTCCTCGTGAGTAGGGGTGGGCAATGGGACGCCATTGTCGTGTGATGTGTGAATATATGGCATGCAGGCAAGAGGCCAATTTAATTAGGAGGTCTTCGGACCGCTTGGATTAAACTTGAATTTATCTGGTATATGGAATGTGATGTATTGAGATGAGATCATAATTAATGTTAAAAGTATTTTCTTTATATATATTATTTTGAAAAATTAGCGGGTACCATGGACAGTTTTTTCTCTGTTCTCACACCTACTGAGAACAATGCTATTTTTCGAAAATGTTTTTATAAAACTGTATTGTTGATCACCGGGATTTTATATCTCATTATTAAGCATTGTTTTCAGAGCACGAGGAGGACGTCATTGGGGCTGAAGAGGTGTGAAGACTTAGTGGACACCATTAGATAATCTTTCTAGTTTGGTTAGTCTGTTCTTAAATAAGGAGCCGTATGTGGCTAGACACAATTATTTATCGTTGGGATTGTAGTTAGACACCCGGTTTTGAGGCTTTTGATTTTTATTTATTTATTTATTTATATCTATATTCATTACATGGATAATTTAATACTATATTATTTAATATGAGGCATTTTCAGACTTTAATTTTTTTTTCTAATTTTTCTTTATGAGATATATGTTTTAATTAAATTTTTTAAAGGATATTTTATTGATTTTATCTTGGGATCACTAATGTAACGAAGGGCGTTACATTTATGGTATCAGAGCAGTTTGATTCTAAATCGGACTGTGGTAATGTGGCTTTTTCTAAAATAAAACTTGGGCGCATAGGATGCTTGTTAGAGTTATAAATGTTGCATGCTATTCATTGGGATATTGGACCTGATCAACCCAGTATTTCATTGGTAGTGAGCAGATTTATGGCGACTAATAGGCGAGGGACGAATATTGCACTTGCAGCAGCTTTGGATTGTATGGCCAAGGTTATGCAAGGGCAGACGGAGACTCGCCGTCAACTGAAAGGGAATGGAGGTCAGTCACTAATGAAGTGGTGGCAACCTAGGACCCTTAACACGTGGGGCTTTTCGAATTCAAGAAGAACAATTCACCATCATTCTGAGGCAGCTTAGATCCGAAGGAGGCTGAATTTCTCCCACTCGTTAAGAAAAAAAACTTTATTATATTGTTTGATTCAGGAGCAACGCATTCCTTGATACATCCTTTATGTGTGAAAATTTGGAGATACCAATCTTTCATTTGCCCTTTGATTCATACGTTTCTACTCCTATAGGGATATTCTTGTTCTTCCATTGGCTGCTTAAATGGTTTCCTTGTGTGTCAAGACACTCCTTATGACATCAACCTTATTGTTATCTATGTATTGTATGTTATTCTTGGTATTGACTTATTGGCATCTAGACTCATTGCCATAAGCATTCTGACAAAAATATCCTTATCTCTTCACATCCAATGTCTAATGATTTTCCCCGTACCCAGTTCTATTGTTTCTGTTGTTGCTTGTCATAAGTGCTTAGTTGAGGGAGCTCAAGGATATATACTCTTATTCTCTACTAAGATAGAGGCTGACAGTGATGTGACGGCTATACCTGTGGTGTGTGAATTCCAGGATGTTTTCCCTAAGGATGTCTCTAGCTTGCCTCCGAATAGGGAAATTGAGTTTAACATAGATCTAGTGCCAGGGAGTGGACCAGTATCGGTAGCGCCTAATAGAATGACACCTTTAGAGTTGAGCGAGCTTAAGAAACAGTTAGAGGAGATGCTAGGGAAGGGGTTTATTAGGCCTAATGTGTCACCCTGGGGAGCACATGTCCTCCTGGTGAAAAAGAAGAATGGGAGCATGAGGCTATGTGTTTACTATAGGCAATTGAACAAAGTGACCATCAAGAATAAATACCCTTTGCCTAAGATAGATGACCTCTTAGACCATCTGAGGGGAGCGTCGGTGTTTTCCAAAATAGATCTAAGGTCGGGATACCATCAAATTAGAGTTAACAATGAGGACATTCCTAAGACAGCCTTTAGGACAAGGTATGGGCACTATGAGTATGTAGTGATGCCCTTTGGTGTGACCAATGCCCCAGCTGTTTTCATGGACTACATGAACCAGATCTTTAGGTCATTCTTGGACAGCTTTGTGGTGGTGTTCATAGATGATATTTTGATACACTCTAGGACACCAGAGGATCATGAGGAGCATTTGAGGTTAGTGTTGCAGATTCTGAGGGAAGAACAACTATATGCAAAGCCAGAAAAGTGTGAATTTTGGCTTGACGAGGTGAAGTTTTTAGGACATACCATATCTAGGAGTGGTGTAGCGTTCAACTCTAGTAAGGTTGATGCAGTGCTTGGATGGGAGCAACCTAAGTCAGTGATGGAAGTGAGGAGTTTCCTAGGACTGGCAGGTTACCATAGGAAATTCATAGAAGGGTTCTCTAGGCTAGCTTTACCTCTTACCAAGTTGACTAGGAAAGGAAAATCTTTCGAGTGGGATAAGGAATGCGAAGAGAATTTTGAGGAGCTTAAGAGGAGATTGGTGTCATCACCGGTCTTAACCATTCCAGATACCTCAGTGAGTTTTGTGGTATATTATGACGCTTCTAAGAATGGTTTAGGTTGTGTGTTGATGCAGGAAGGTAGGGTAGTGACTTATGAATCTAGGCAGCTTAGGACACATGAGGTGAATTATCCTACTCATGACCTTGAGTTAGCAGCAGTAGTCTTTGCTCTTAAGATTTGGAGGCACTATTTGTATGGTGCAAAGTTTGAGGTTTTTAGTGATCATAAGAGCCTTAAGTATTTGTTTGACCAAAAAGAATTGAATATGAGGCAAATGGGGTGGATGGAATTTCTTAAGGACTATGATTTTGAGTTGAAGTACCATCCAGTGAAAGCCAATGTGGTGGCTGATGCACTCAGTAGGAAAACCTTGCATGTGTCAAGTTTAATGGTCCGAGAGATGAATATGTTAGAGGAGTTCAGGGACATGAATCTAGATGTATCTCCTAGTACTCTAAGCTTGAAGTTGAATAGACTGGAAATTTGCAGTGACCTTAGAGAAATGATTAGGCGAGAACAACTTTTAGACCAGGAGTTACAGTCTCTTTTAGATCAATAGAATTATGTGTTGTCTACCGATGGTCTAGTGTTGTTTAAGAATAAAATCGTTGTTCCTAAGGAGGGGAGCCTTAGAGAGAAAGTTTTAGAGGAAGCGCATAAGGGGAAGTTCACCATACGTCCAGGGATAACTAAGATGTACCAAGACCTTAAGAGGATGTATTGGTGACCAGGAATGAAGAAGGATGTGACTAGCTTCGTAGCTAGGTGTTTAGTGTGCCGAAAGGTTAGGATAGAACATCAGAAGCCTTCGGGGTTGTTGCAGTCCTTGCAGATTCCAGAATGGAAGTGGGAGAGAATTTCTATAGACTTTGTGATGGGGTTACCTAAGACGCGTTTGGGCTTAGACGCCATTTGGGTGATAGTGGATAGGTTGACCAAGTCTACCCACTTCTTGCCAATTAAGGCAACCTATAGCTTAGACAAGTTGGCATACCTCTATATCAAGGAAATAGTCAAGCTTCATGGGATACCCACATCTATAGTGTCGGATAGAAACCCGAAGTTTACCTCTAGATTTTGGGGAGCTTTTCAGCTGGCCTTTGGGACTAAGTTGAACCTTAGCACAGCCTATCATCCCCAAAACGGATGGTCAGTCAGAGCGGACCATTCAAACCCTTGAGGACATGCTTAGAGCGTGTGTCCTAGATTAAGGAGGGAGTTAGGATGGATTCCTACCTCTCATTGAGTTTGCGTGTAACAATAGTTATCACGCTAGTATAGGTATGGCACCCTATGAGGCCCTATATGGGAGGAAGTGTAGGTCCCCTTTATGTTGGTGTGAGGTAGGTGAGAAAATCTTGATAGGACCTGAATTGGTCCAGGAAACCTCCGAGAGAATAAAAATGATTAGGGAGAGGATGCGCACGGCGCAAAGTAGACAAAGGAGCTATGCCGACAAAAGGAGAAAGCCTCTAGAATTCCAGGAAAGCGAGCATGTATTTTTGAGAGTCACTTCTAAGATGGGGGTAGGGAGGTCGATGAAAGTCCGCAAGCTAAATCCTCGTTTCATGGGACCTTTCCAAATTCTTAAAAGAGTCGGGTCTGTTGCTTATCAATTGGCTCTTCCGTCACAGATGGCAAACCTTCATGATGTTTTCCATGTGTCGCAACTCAAAATATGTGCCCGATGAATCTCACGTGATAGCTCCCGAGTCTGTACAATTGAAGGATAATTTGATCTATAAGCCAAGGCCTAGTCAAATCTTGGACAAGAGCACTAAGACTCCGAGGAACAAGACAATTCCATTGGTGAAAATGTTATGGGAAGGATTGACTCCGGAGGAAGCCACCTGGGAGATGGAGGAGGACATCGTTCGACCATACCTAGATTTTATTATCTAAGGTATGGTAACCTTTTAGTTTTGAATATAACATATGTTACGATATGTGCGTGTGTATGAGATGAATTTTGGGGACAAAATTCTTTCAGGAGGGGAGAAAATGTAACATCCTAAAATTATAATATAATTAATTTTAAAAAAAGGGATTATGTTATAAAAATATAATATAAATAAATAAATAATAATGGTATAATAAAAATAAGATATAATTAAGAGGTCTAGTGTAAATGATTTGTTAGTATAAAATTTATTAGAGTTGGTTAGGAATTGCAAAGGGAATGACGAATTAAAATATATGTGTGTGTGTGTGTGTATATATATATATATATATATATATATATATATATATATATATATATATATGTGAATGTAAACATAATTACAAACTTTTCACGTAGGGGCCTAGGGGTAACTCATAAGTCAAATGGGCCTAGTTATTCTATAAAATAAAAAAAAAGAAATATTAGATTAAAATAAATATGTGAAGAAAAAAAAAGGAGAGAATTAGTTTTTTTTTTTTATTTTTTTTTATATATATATATATATATATATATATATATATATATATATATTTATATTTATATATATATATATATATATATATATATATATATATTTAACTAGAGCCTCTGACTCACAAGTTTTAGAAGAAAAAAAAAACCCTGAAATGCGACACTAAGTATATATATATATATATATTGGAATAGTAACAAAAGGGAAGGAACGTGGAGCGCCGCACAGCGTTTCGCATTTTCACCGGTTCCATTCTTCTTTGTCAGTACAATCCTAACAACACAGATCCAAGAACGCCACCAAACGGGAGAGGAATTTTTAGGGAAGCACAAATCCCTATCACACGTAATTTCTAGAACATTCTGGAGGTCTTTGAGAGGTGAGTAACAGTACCTTTAATAACCATTTCCATGGTACATGTGTTTGTTGTGTTGAGCGATTTACCTAGGATTTTGAGAGATTTTAATTGAATAATGGATGTTATTAATAAACTAAATATTTTAGGGGTTTTAAATTAAAATAAAAAAAAAAGATTATTAGATTGAGTATTTATTCTTGTTACTGATGGCATGAAATACATGATTGGTATTTGAATTAGTTGAATGACGTGCTTATTGGTGTATGCTAGCTGTGTGAGTTTATTTGACATGCATGATAAGATCAAATATTTAATTTTTGGTAAGTGAATTCTTACACGCATGAGACATGAAATTGTGCCTTATGATGAATTCTATGATGTTTGCCGAAATACCACCTATGATAGGGGTATCGAAAAGTAATACCACTGTAATGCGGTATCGAAAGTAACATCCCCATATAATTGGGATGTCGAAAATAAGTAATACTACCTAAAAAGGAGTATCGAAAGTAACACCGCCACAAGTTGGGGTGTCGAAAAAGGAGAAATACCACCATGTGCACATGGGAGGTATCGAAATGGAAATGTCCCCGACAGGAGGGTGACATCGAAACACTCCTCGTGAGTAGGGGTGGGCAATGGGACGCCATTGTCGTGTGATGTGTGAATATATGGCATGCCGGCAAGAGGCCAATTTAATTAGGAGGTCTTCGGACCGCTTGGATTAAACTTGAATTTATCTGGTATATGGAATGTGATGTATTGAGATGAGATCATAATTAATGTTAAAAGTATTTTCTTTATATATATTATTTTGAAAAATTAGCGGGTACCATGGACAGTTTTTCCGGTTACCGCATCGGCTGAGAACAATGCTATTTTTCGAAAATATTTTTATAAAACTGTATTGTTGATCACTGGGATTTTATATCTCATTATTAAGCATTGTTTTTAGAGCACGAGGAGGACGTCATTGGGGCTGAAGAGGCGTGAAGACTTAGTGGACACCATTAGATAAACTTTCTAGTTTGGTTAGTCTGTTCTTAAATAAGGTGCCGTATGTGGCTAGACACAATTATTTATCGTTGGGATTGTAGTTAGACGCCCGGTTTTGAGGCTTTTGATTTTTATTTATTTATTTATTTATATCTATATTCATTACATGAATAATTTGATACTATATTATTTAATATGAGTCATTTTCAGACTTTAATGTTTTTTTTTCTAATTTTTCTTTATGAGATATATGTTTTAATTAACTGTTTTAAAGGATATTTTATTGATTTTATCTTGGGATCACTAATGTAACGAAGGGCGTTACAATCCCAATTCAAATTCTAAAACTCGAATTTCCTCCTAAGCCTCAACACGTTTAACTAGTCAATCACGCATGCATATGATCAACACAATATAATCAGAATTGGAAAACACAAATTGAGAAAAGGGAGAGAAACATACATCACATCGAATCACTACACCGTCATGGGTGGTTTCATTGATCCCTCAGGCGAGGGGATTAGTTCCTCATGCTCGTAACAACGCACAAACAATCGGACATAACCACCATTGTAAAATAAGAAAATAAAAGAATGAGACGCAGCTCCAGAGAACAAGAATTTCGTCCCCAAAACGCTACAAAACAGTGAAAAACCAAAAGCTCCTCAATTCTGCCCTAAAACGGCAATATATAGGGTTCATGATCTGCGCACGCTCGCGAGGCGAATATTAAAAATGGCGCGCTTTCAAATTGTACTCTCGCGAGGCGAGAGGATGTTTCGCGAGGCGAGACTTCAATTTCCAGTCTGTCACAGCCGTGACCTTCGTCACGGCTAGGCCGTGATTGTCTCTGTCCTCCAGGTCTTCATGATTTGTGAGGCGAGTAGCCTCTCGCGAGGCGAGACAGAAAGAATACCTGTTGCTTCTCAGCTGGTCTTCAGGCGTTCGAGGCGAGCTCCCTTTGGGGGGCGAGTATCTCCAGAATGGCAATTTCCACTGTTTTCTTGACTCGAAGTGCTTCCTTGACTCTAGGAGCTTCACTTCTAACCTGAAACAATAAAAAGAAACAAAAAGCGTAATTCTACTCAAAATAGACTAAAAACTACAAAAATGCCTAGAACGAGTCAAAGTCTAACTTAGGAACAAAACAAGGCCAAATTTAGGCGAAAACAAGATTGAACTCGAATAATTAGCACATAAACCACAGTCTTACTAGTTATAAAACTAGATAAGCCAGAGGATTATCAAACACCCCAAACTTAAACCTTGCTTGTCCCCAAGCAAGCTAAAACTCAAAAAGACTCAAGACTTGGCAAGCTTAAAGATTCAATCAATTTCGCACAAATTTCATGTAATCAAAACAGTTTTTTTCTTCAATGAATTCCCCCCTTTCATCAATGTAATCCCCACATTCATTTACTTTAAACAATTGAGAACTTCATCATTCATGCAATCATTAATCTAAGTTGAGGATCAAAGTCACACACAAAAGGAAGATCACCAATTGCAAACAATTGCCTTCCTCACAAGGGTATGTAAAATTTCACTCATTTGCTCAAATTCGTCTAGGCTATCAACTTTTCACTCAATTTCACATATCAAGAGCACTTCCCATGAATTTTATTTTCATCTCAAAAATAGTTCCCACGAAAACATGCATGCAACATCAAAATGTCTTTTAAAGGTTGTAATGGGGCCTGGCTAAGGGTAGGATATTCAAGGATACTAGGCTTAAGTCCCTAGGAACTAAGAGAGCATGAGCATTTGACACATTGAATCTCCACTCAATTCCTTTTTCCAATTTTTTTTTGCCTCGGGTGACTACAGCCTTTTCCTTGCTAATCTTTTTGTTTTGCCCCTTTTCTTTTGGCAAATTTTTTTTTGCCTTGGGTTTCTACCTTTATTTTTCTTTTTCTCAACCCAAAATGACATATCACCTTGTAGCCACCCCAAACTTAGTTTCTCACAACCCTTCTCTTGCTAAGCTTCTATGCTCTCCTAATCCTAAGATTGGGTTAACATGGTTTTTTTTTTTTTTTTTTTTTTTAGATTTTGGCTTATAGTATAGGGTCATCAAGAAACAATAGGCTAATTAGGCTCAATGTGGCTAACTAGGGAACATGCATTAGGGATGGTTCTTTTTACGCCAAGTAGCTATTTCAAAGAAAATTGCCTAAATCATTTGATGCAACACATAAACATGCAAACCATGAAGAGATTCAAGCAAATCCGGGAAAGTGCAACTTAAAAGTGATTCACACAATCAAAAACAAAGTTGGAGGCTCAAATCCTCACCTGGACATTTTTCAAATTGTTTGACCGAGATACAATTCCTAGTGTGTGCATCCCCTCACCCCAAACTTGTCATAAATCAAGCAATCACAATAAAATTCTCAAAGTTCAGTTTTCAATTTTTCACATGGGGATCAATTTTTCTATTTTCAGAACCTAGGGGGAAATCATCAATGGTCAAAATAATTCATGCAATCAATCTATGCTAAATTTTATTAAAATCCAACAAGCTTGCAGACACACATTCATACACATACTCTTGATCTTCTCAAATTATTCAAGAGCGACAAACAAAAACAAAAACACAAACAAAAACAAAGAACAAGGCAATTGGTTCCCTCCCCCACACTTAAAGCATACATTGTCCTCAATGAAAGAACATAGATATAAAATAAGAGTGAGGAAATGAGAGGGTGCTCCCTGATCAAGTTGTAATGACCGCTTCCACGCAAAGGTCTTCTATGGTTGCATCCTCATCCAATTGGTCTCTCGGGCACCCCTCTGCTGGGCCAAAGGCCTCTCCTGGAAGAAATCCTGCAAATCAAAAACTTAATTGCAGATTCGCGAGGCGAGAGATCACTCGCGAGGCGAATCTGGAAAATTGTTATTCACACTTTCCAGAATCGCGAGGCGAGTAGTATCTCGCTAGGCGAATCTGGAATTCCAACAGATGATGATGCCCAGAATCGTGAGGCGAAAGCAGTCCTCGCGACGCGAGACAGAAGCGTGAGCAAGCCTCTGAGATTCAGGGCTTCTGTCTCGCGTGGCCACTGTGGATTCGCGTGGCGAATCAAGCTTCTCTCTCTTTTATATATATATATATATAAATGAAAATGAAAGAAAAATAAAGAATACCTAGTTTGGGTTGCCTCCCAATAAGCGCTTCTTTAACGTCACTAGCTTGACTTATTAAGAAGCATCCACTTGGATCCCATAGCCTGTGGCATAAGGGTCAATAGATGCTCATCATGTGAGATCCTCCACCCGGATCCCATGGTTTGTGAAGTGGCAATTGCAGAAGCAATACGACTCTATCCACAATTCCACCTAGCCCATGTGTGAAAACTCCATTGACCTTTACAATTGTGAACTCACTTTCTCCGAGGTCAAATGGTATTTTCACAAGGAAAATTAACAGACGAATGGAAGGGGCTAACTTTCCAGTGTCCACACATGCATTTAAGCCAACATATTTATCTAATGTAGCAATTTCAGGTTGCTTGGCAAGCATGGTGAAATCCACTACCACATCGTCTGCACTTTGATCCATCCCCCCAACCATATTCTGCTCAAACAATGCTTCATGTGGGTATTGTACTAGCCGTTTGGAAATCTCCCCCACTTGCTCCGGTGCCTTGTCACTTGTCAAATACTCTTTCTCGGGTTGCTCTTCCTCAACATCTGGTTGTTCCGAGGCCTTGTCTTCAATTTCCTGAGAACTAGTTGCACCCATGTTAGATCCCAACACCCTACCGCTTCTAGTTGTTATGGCATTGCATTGGTTCTTAGGGTTGTTCTCGGTATCACCTGGGAAAGTGCCTGGGAGACGCTCATTTAGTTGCTTTGCGAGCTGAGCAACCTGCGTCTCTAGATTCTGAATTGCCGCCCCTGTATGAGTGATAAGCCTCTGGCTCATCTAGTTTTATGGCTAGTATGATCATGGTTTTGTGCTAATTATATTTCGTTTTCACCCAAATTAGACTCGATTGTCTTCAAGCAACCTTTTGAGTTTCTAAAGTAGTTTTAGGTTAATTTAGTTGATTTAGAGTCAAATAAAGCACTTACTGCTATTTCTTGTTTTCAGGTTAATAAAGAAAAGCAATTCTGGGAGTTTTCGTCCCGCGAGAGTCTACTCGCCTCGCGAACCTGAAGGCTGACTATGCCAGAAAATGCAAACCTTTCTGTGTCGCCCCGCGAACTATGTCTCGCCTCGCGATCCTGAAGACCAGAAGCCATCACGCCCAGGCCCTGATACTCATAACGGGCGTAATAAGAAGACTCTTCCATTCCTCGCTTCGCGAGTCACCACCTCGCCTCGCGAGAATTCCAAACGCTGAGGACCTGTTCATAAGATTCGCCTCGCGGATCATGTTTCGCCTCTCAAGAGAGCGTAACCCAGAATCTGTATTTATATCTGTTTAGGGCAGAACTGATGATCTCTCTTAATCTTCTCATCATCTTCTTTTCTTTTAGATTAGGACGGCTGCGAATTTAGGTTTAGAGTTTTGTGTTCCCTTTGTAATGGAGAGCTAGTCTCCTTTGATCAATCTGCTGTAATCGGTTCGCCGCCACTTGAGGTTCTGTAATTCCTGAACTCATTGCTATTCTCTTTCAATATTTGTTCTATATGTTCTGTTTGCTTAATTCAGGATTATATAGAATATGTGTTGATTCATTTCGATGATTGTGTGTTCCTAAACTTAATCGTGTTTGCTTAATTCGCGTGTGTTCAATTCGTGTTTGCTTAATTCACGAAGGGCTTAATCTGTTTGCTTAATTCAGAATTAGGAACATATGTCTCGTAGTGTCAATTTCGCTTGTTAATTGATGTTACAATCGAAAAGGGATTAGAATCCGCTTAGGGCTTGGAATTATATGAATCAATGATAGTGGGAAACCGAGAACAGTAGGTTGATCATTTAGCTTATTTGATAATTATTTAGTTTGCATAGTTTTTCTGCTTTGTTTTCTTATTTAATTTAAAATCCAAACCCCCCCAAAACTGACTTTTCTGTTAACAACAATCCAAGAGTCCTTGTGAGACGATACTCGAGTTGTCGCTCCCTAACTACATATTTTTCCAATCGCTCGCTTTTTGACGCGTGCGCGACAGCGCGTTAATGAGTTGCCAACTTATCAATGGTTGTGCCTGTATTGATTGCCAACTTCTCAACTGCCGCATTCATCTTCTCAAGATCCAACTCCCAAGGTTGCCTTCCAACATCTGTTATTTGCAATTGATTAGGCCCCGAAAGAGCCTGCTGAGTATTATGCTGATGGATTCCATAGTTTGGCCTCTGACCCTGCTGAGGTTGTTGTTGCCAATTCTATTGAGACTGTTGCCCGGCTAGACCACCACTAGCATTACTCCAAGCGAAACCCGGATGGTCTCTCCTCATATAACCCCTATTCTGATTCTGACTGTTCCTCTGATAGTTGTTCTGGGGCATGCTGTCATAGAAATTGTGGCATGAGTCCACATGTTCTCGAGAGAAGTTGAACGGACAGCTCTGAATGTCATGATCTCTATTACAATTATCACAACCCGGAGGCATTCCCTCGTGTATCACATTCACCTTTTTGTTCCCAGACAATGCCGCATTCTGCATCTTCAACAATTTATTCTGCTCTAGAATGGCTTCTATTGTTGCAGCACTGACTCCACTTGAGGTTTCCCTACCACGGTTGTAATCATTGTACGACATCTTCTCCAATAATGCCCATCCATCCTCAGCTGATAAATAAGAAAAGGAACCGCCAGCTGCGGTATCACAATTCATCTGGTAGCGCCCCCTTAACCCGTTAAATAAATGTTGAACCTTGGAGATCGGGTCAAAGAAACCTGAGGGCCATCTCCTCAAGATCAATTGCTTCAACCCTCTTTCGCTCTCTGGCTTCTTTCCTTAAGCGCTTCTTGGTCTTGGTGATCTCCGAATCAAATAGCAAGTCCTCTTGTGAGAGGGTACCTCGCATACAAAAACAAGGCAAGACCAAGTGGAATCAAAGAAGTAGAGAGAAATAATAGTAAATAAAAATAAAAATAAAAATAAAAATAAAAATAAATAAAAAACCTACCAAATAATCAAACTTCCCTAAAAATTAGGAAAATTGGTTGTGCCAATCCCCGGCAACGGCGCCAAAAACTTGTTGAGTCACCGGCAGTGTACCGGGTCGTCGTAAGTAATAAAACTCAGTAAGCGATTACTGAGGTCGAACTCAGGGATTGTGCTACCAATTCTACCAATTCGCAGGAAATTCGATACGTTTGGTCAAGCGAGGCAAGTGGTTGAGGGAGAGAGAAAATAGGGTCGCAATCTAAACTAACAAAACTATTAGATAATAATTAACTAAAAATATGAAATTAAAATGTCCAAGGTCACAATTCCACCTACCCAATCATGCATAGTACCCCAAGTGATGATGAATTCCTCCCTAAGTTCAATTTCAATGTCAACCAGGACCCCCAAATTCTCCTAAATCCATTGTCGTGCTCAATAGGACGTATTCAATGATTGAGTTAATTACTTACTAGGTCTCATAACCCTAATCATCAAACTCTATTAAATCTGGTTCCTATAAGGTTGCATTGATCTCCTATTCACTCTCGTGCCATATTCGATCGATGATCCCAATTCAAGTTCTAAAACACGAATTGCCTTCCAAGCCTCAACACGTTTAACTAGTCAATCACGTATGCATATGATCAACGCAATATAAACAGAATTGGAAAACACAAATTGAGAAAAGGGAGAGAAACATACATCACATCGAATCACTACACCGTCATGGGTGGTTTCATTGATCCCTCAGACGAGGGGATTAGTTCCTCATGCTCGTAACAATGCACAAACAATCGGACATAACCACCATTGTAAAATAAGAAAATAAAAGAAGGAGACACAGCTCCAAAGAACAAGAATTTCGTCCCCAAAACGCTACAAAACAGTGAAAAACCAAAAGCTCCTCAATTCTGCCCTAAAACGGCAACATATAGGGTTCGGGATCTGCGCGCGCTCGCGAGGCGAGTTGCCTCTTGCGAGGAGAATATTAAAAATGGCGTGTTTTCAAATTGTACTCTCGCGAGGCGAGAGGATGTTTCGCGAGGCAAGACTTCAATTTCCAGTCTGTCACAGCCGTGACCTTCGTCACGGCTAGGCCGTGATGGTCTCTGTCCTCCAGGTCTTCATGATTCGCGAGGCGAGTAGCCTCTCGCGAGGCGAGACAGAAAGGATGACTGTTGCTGCTCAGCTGGTCTTCAGGCTTGCAAGGCGAGCTCCCTCTTGCGGGGCGAGTATCTCCTAAATGGCAATTTCCACTATTTTCTTGACTCGAAGTGCTTCCTTGACTCTAGGAGCTTCACTTCTAACCTGAAACAATAAAAAGAAACAAAAAGCGCAATTCTACTCAAAATAGACTAAAAACTACAAAAAATGCCTAGAACGAGTCAAAGTCTAACTTAGGAACAAAACAAGGCCAAATTTGGGCGAAAACGAGATTGAACTCGAATAATTATCACATAAACCACAGTCTTACTAGTTATAAAACTAGATAAGCCAGAGGCTTATCAAGCAATGATACCAAGGACGACAACATCATCGAAGCTAGAGAGGGAGGGTGATGAAGGGCATACTCGCAAAGGAAAAATGAATGAAGGACAAGAAAATAAATTTGTTTTTTTCAACAGAGTCCCCACCGATGATGAGAGACTTGTCATGTCTATCACCTTAGAATTTACCCACATCTCGATCTAAAACATATATGCTAAATGAAAAAAAAATATCACATAACCATTGGTACCTAGACATTACAAGTCTCTAGAAAGCTAAATAAATAAATAAAAGTCTTGCTAATTAAACTAAGGGCCTTGCTAGCTAGTGCCTTTACGAGTGTAAGGGAAGGCACTGGTTAAGTAACCCAAAAAAGCAAGGTTTTATGGGAAAACTAAACATCTCATTTCTCAAAACAATAAATACATCACTTCCTATATAAACTTGTTTTTTATTCCTTAACCAATATCCTTAGGAGACCGATTAACATTCTCCTTAAACTAATATGAGCCTAAAGTGACCACCCACAAAAATGGTGCAGTGGTGCACCACCCACATGTCAAAGCTTCAACCAATCATTTGTACAACTAGCCCATTTGACTTTTAAACTAGTCAAATGTTGAAACTAAAATAAGTATTTGCAAAAAACTACATTATATTTTTTTGTATTTGCTTATCAACCCCAATCAAATTCTGGACCAATCAAATTGCCACATGTCATTACTTTTTGTATTTGAAAATTTGACGTAGTATTTTCACATTGAGTGTTGTACTTGTTTATTTGTATATAATTTCAGTCCTATGGCAACTTTGTCCCTATCCACTATCCACCTCCCCAACCCAATCCCGCTGTCGCCCCAGACACGGATCAACCGCGAGAAGAAGCACAGGACTGGCGTGAGTCCATATTTTCAGGCATCATCATCCTCTCTCCCCACTAGCCACGACCACCGTGAGCAGAAGTCCCGGAGCAGCTGGGTCCAGATCTTCTATAAGTCTCTCCATCTCTTAGGACAAAGATGCTTATCACACCATCCGGATCCGTACCGTCAATCCCCCCGGTACGTCATCCGGCGCCACTCCACCGTTCACATCCGAGACACTCAGGCCGTCGTTGCACTGCCGCATCGAATTGGTAGAGCTTGGCCAGGCTCCGATAAACATACTTGATCTCCATTGATGACGCGTCATGCTCCACTCGTAGCACCTCGTGTAGATGACTTGACTGACTAGTGGTGGCGGTCGTTGCAGATCAATGCTCTATGCTGGTGGCGGTTTTAGATCTGTGCTATGCGGCGGCTGTTCGGTATGGTGGGGCAGAGATGGAGAAGAAGGAGGTGGGGAGAGAGGGGAGGGAAGAAAAAAAAGGAGCGACGGCGGTGGGAGGTTGTTGTCGGATCTGCTACCTTGGCGGTGACATGGTCGTACAAAGGAACTTTTGCTATTCGATTTTTTTTGTGTAAATACCATAACAATGGATCTGCTGGGGAAGAAAATCATACAAAGGAACTTTGTAGTAAATTCTTTTTTTTTTTAAATAATCAGAATTTTTTATTAAAAAATATTATTTTAATATAGGTGAAGCTTGTAAATACAAAATTTACAAGTACTATACTACAATATACTGTATTTATCAAGTTTGACTACACTACAAATACAATATCATACTTTGAAATTTTGACCAATCCATGTGAAAAATACATTGGACCAAAATTTGCCACATGGGTGGTGCACCACTGCACCACTTTGGTGAGTGGTGCACCTTAGTCGAAACCCTAAAGTGAACTAAAGTAGGCTAACAATGCCCAAAGTCGTATACAGCAACACATATCACTACAAAAAATAATGGTTTTAATGACCAAAATAGCGACCGCCGCTACCCAGACGCAATTAGCCACCATTTTTGCGACCGAACTGGTTGTTCCAAAAAATAATTTCTATGTTGCTTTTAGCGACCGAAATAGCGACCGCGACTGGTAGTCGCAACTAAATCGGTGTCTATTTCGGTCGCTAAATAGGAAATTTTAAAAGACAACTTAGTTGACAATTTAGCGACCGGTATTGCGACTGAATAAGTGTTACATTTTCATTTGGGAATATTTAGCGACCGAAATAACTTTGGTCGCTAAGACGCGAAAATGAAAAGACCCCAGGTGACTAAATAGCGACCGATTTTATTTTTATTATTTGCGACCGTTTTAGCAACCGATATATTCGGTCGCTAAAACTAAAAATCCTTGATACACGAAATTTTCCCCTTTCTTCCTCATTTCGTTCAGAAACCCTATTTTTCTCTCAGAACTATCTCCTTCTCTTTATCTCTCAAAACTCCGGCAACACCTCCGATCACTCCCTCTGTCAACCACCACACAGTAAGCACGTTCCTCTCCTTTTGTCCTTCTCTCTCTCAATCGCGTCCCCTTTTTCTCTCTCTCCTTTTCTCTCTCACCGTTTCTATGTTTTAAGTCGCACCACCGAGAGTCGCACCGTACCACCTTCTTGCCTCCAAAATCAGGTGATTTTCCTCTTTGTTCCCTGTTCCCCATTCCTCTTTCATGTTGCTTTTGGTTTTGGTTACATCCTCTACTCTGTGGTCATGAAGAGGAGAGATGGGGGGACGAAAATTAGGTTTGTCTGCACTGCGGGGAAAAAAGCAAAGAACTCAGGGAAGAGAGACATTCAAACTTAGTGACATTTTTTTCGTTTTTTTTTTGTTACTGAGAGTTTGTGAGACAGAAATGATGAAAATGGAGAGACTGTGATAAAGATTGTGGTTGTGGTTGTTTGTAACCAATTGAAGGGATATCTGGTTTGGTAATATTATCTATTTATTTGATTTTCTTTGTTGTAAAAGTGGTATAAAAAGGTTATTCAGTTTCTATTTTGAATTGTAAACTATTCTCTTCAATCTAGTTTACATGTTTGTTTGGATTGAACAATTAAGAACAATTAAGAAGATGAGAAGATTGAAATTATTGCATTAACAACTAGTTTGTGTGGTGGGTAGCATGGATGATTAATCTCTTTGACGGTGAGGGATCATAGCAAAAGGCCAACGGGCTTGGTTTATTCATTTGTCTTTCTTTTGGACTGAACTATGAACTTAGGAATGGTGGGATAATTAAATAAGTGGGACATATTTGTGAAGGTGAAAGTTAGCCGGAGATATTGGGTATGTCTTCTAGTAATCTGGAGGCACAAGTAGCCTAAGGCTAAGTTTGGATGAATGGAGTGATTAGTTACAGAGTAAAGTGGTAAAAAGATCTTAACTCTTGTTTGAGAGTTCTTTAAACAATGAAGTGAAATAGTTATAGATTTTCAAATTTTCAAATAGTTACATGTCATGAAAATTTGGATTGATGAAGTACAATTGTTATGATTGAGTTTTACTTGAACTTCTAGTTTGATTGTGGAAATGCTTTGAAGAGTTTTTTTTTTTGTAATTATTGAGTTTTAATTTGGATTTGTATCACTTGGTTGATGTCTGGCCATGGAGACCATTTTGAGTGTTTGAGCTGAGATTGATGACTTAATGTAATGACTATTGAGTTGTATTGTTAATTGCTGACATCTCTTGCAATAGGAGGCTAAGTAGGTCGCTTGCTAGTTGTTTCATATCATCTTTATTTCTCTCTTTCACAGCTACATTTTTCTCAGAAATGTTACTCATATTGCAAAACGAGTCTGATGCCTATTATACAACTCAAACAGTGGAAACACTTTCATTATTGCATGATCATACTAACCTATCCATTCTATCGTGATTTGATTGGGAAATCAACAATATTTCTCTTTCGATTACTTATAAGTTATACCATTTTCATTGTTCTGCAGGTGATTTATTTTGATTAGCTTTGTTTGTCTAGTTATCACTAGCTTTATTAATGCCATTTATTTTAGTTCAGAAGAAAATTTGATGAGAAAGAAAATGATAATATTACAGTGATATCTACCACGGAACTCTATGCATTGTATAAATAACATTTGTCAATACCTTAGGATCAAGGTCCCAGGGCAGACCAAAATTGGGAAGTATTGAGCTAGAGTTGTAGTGTATTTTGTGCAAATAAATGTCTTTTGGCTCGTTTAGGATAAATTTTTTTGTGGTCAAACAATTGTACAACTTAGATCCAAAATTGTTGACGTGTTTAATATAATATGGGTTGCATATAATATAAGGTTTAGATGAAGTTTAATATGACGTAGTTAAGACATTTGATTTTGGAATCAAAATTTTTTAGATATAGCCAATGGCATCATAATATCTATTCATAATATCTATTCCTTGCACTCTAAATGCCGAATATTGAATTCCATAGCATAAAATCATTGTGTTCATTTCATCATTTCAAGCTAACTCTAGTTGATTTTTAGGAATTCCTCTGATTTGTAGTCTTGTACATGACAACTTTTCATGCATTAAGAGCGTTTGCTGATCTTATTTCTTCTTCTTCCAGTCTTCTTTGTCTTTTGACAACCGCTCTAGTCGTCATCCTTTTTCACTATTTACTTGGAGTTGAGGTAGGTCAAATACTCTCTATTTTTCATTGTTTCTAGTGGTGCTTGAGGACTTTGAATTAATTTGTTGTTTGTTGGTGGAGAGCTGAGCTCAATAGGATGCTGGTTGTGTGCTGGTAGATTAAAAATGATACACGTGCTTGCAAACTTTATATGTTATTTGTTAGTGGAGAGCTGAGCTCAATAGGATACTGGTTGTGTGCTGGTAGATTAAAAATGATGCATGTGCTTGCAAACTTTATATGTTGTTTGTTAGTGGAGAGCTGAGCTCAATAGGATGGATGTGTTAATTTCATGCTTGTTTGTCATTTTTATATGTCCTTATTAACTTATTGTCGCTAAAATTGTGCTATGTATATAGGGTTAAATTTGTATCTTCTGTTATGGTTAATGAGTTAGAAAAGACTTAGTTTCCCTTTTGAGATGCAATAGTAATGAGCATGCGTACTTTGAAAAGGTACAGTTCATTATATTGGATTGTGAATTATCCAGGTGGGACAGTTTGAGAAAAACCTTTTTGATTCTCGTGTTTATCGTCATTTCCTCTTTCACATGCCTTATGTACCTGATGAGATTTTGATATGATGCATCCTTTTGTTCTCTGGGTGCATACTTGATTGCGGTAGATCAAACCGTGATCAAGTCGTGTACTTAGAGACCGAAGTGAAATGTTGTTGAAATTTCGTCAAGTATGAGGCATTTGAATATGGGAATAACTATTCACCGATTGAGTGTCGAAGTGGTTTTTCTCAAATGGGATAGGTTCATACCATGTAACAAGAAGGAGCTGATTGTTGTGGGATGACTATTCTTTCTCTCTCAGATAGCAGTACTGGATATTCCCGAGAATCGATTGTGGATGTATAAAAGGTTGGATCGTAACAAACATCTAACGATAGAATTTAGAGCTGGAGTTAATGTGTTCCTAGAGTATGCGACTAGTCAAGAGACGTTCAAAAGGAATAGACGTGTAGAGTTTTCAAGTTTGCGCATGAGGTAATGGTAGATCTTTACAACAAGGGGTTCATGGCAAATTATTATTGGTGGACCAACCACGACGAGGAATTGCCCCCGTTTCCCGAGCCGATTGTCGAAGAGTCATATTATGGAATTGGTGACCGTAGGGAAGAATTGAATGCATATGAGCAGCTGATCATGGATCATGCTGGGCCCTTTATAGGCCAGGCATTGGAACATGATTATGTGATGGAGCCGCAACAGAGAGAGGAAAATCCGAATCCCGAAGCAGAAAAGTTCTTTAGTATGTTGACTGCTTCTCAAGCTAAACTGTTTGAAGGATGTGATCAACACTCTGAATTGTCGCCCGCCTTGTCACTTGTGAGCATGAAATCCGACTTCAACATGTCGAAAGGAATTTTTAATCGAATGGTGCAGTTTAGAAGAGAGACACATCAGATTAATAGTCATATGCCTCAGAATCTTTATCATGCTAAGAAGTCGGTGAAGAACTTGGGCTTGGGTTTATTGAAAATTGATTGTTGTCCAAATGGGTGCATACCGTATTATAAAGATGAAGTGGACAAAAGCATAACATGTTGCAAAATTGGTGGTGCGGATCGATACAAGACAACCACTAAAAGAGGGATTGAAAAAAAGACATCCTTAAAAAAATTGTGGTACTTTCCGCTCATTCCAAGACTGCAAAGATTGTACTTTTCGATGGCAACTGCACCCCACATGAGGTGGCACAGTGAGAATCAGAGGCAGGAAGGGGTCCTGTGTCATCCTTCTTATGGAGAAGCTTGGAAACATTTTGATACGGTGCATCCAACATTTTCCAGATACCCCCGGAACATTACGTTAGGGTTATGTACCGATGGATTCAATCCTTTTGGTCAATATGGAAAATCTTACTCTTGTTGACCAGTTATAGTAACTCCGTTGTATGTGCATGAAGAGGGAGTTTATGTTCCTGACGGTTTTAATTCTGGGCCCGTCTAATCAGAAATCCAAGATTGATGTGTACTTGCAGCTGCTCATTGAAGAGTTGACATTTCTGTGGAATGATGGTGTATTGACTTATGATGTTGATTTAAGGCATAATTTCATGATGAAGGTCGCGTTGATGTGGACGATAATGGACTTTCCGGCTTATGGGATGCTGTCGGGTTGGATGACTGCGGGGAAGCTTGCGTGCCCAATATGTATGGAGCGATCAAAGGTGTTTACACTTAAGCACAGTCGAAAGACATGTTATTTTGACTATCACCGCCAATTCCTTCTTGTCGATCGTCCTTATAGGAGGAATAAAAAAAGTTTCAAGAAGCGATGTGCTGAGAACTCACCCCCTCCTCCACGTTTATCTGGTCCAAATATATGGCAAAGAGTGAGCCAATTACCGCCTATCCATGAATCGCAAAGAGGACAGAATCCAGGATATGGTGTTGAGCATAATTGGACTAAGTAAATTATATTTTGGAGTTTGCCTTATTGGAAAACACACTTACTCTGCCATAACATCGATGTCATGCACACTGAGAGGAACATTTTTATGAATGTGTTTGACACTGTTATGGACATCAAAGGGAGGACAAAGGATACTAATAAAGCTCGGTTGGTCTTAGAAGAAATATGTAACCGCAAGGAGCTTGAGATGAAAGATCGTGGTGATGGCAGGCTTTTCAAGCCGAAGACAAGTTATGCTTTGAGCAAACCACAGAAAGTAGCTATTTGCAAATGAGTTAAAGAACTGAAGATGCCTGATGGGCATGCCTCAAATTTGGGCAGATGTGTCGATGTTAGGGAAGGAAAGTTACATGGAATGAAAAGCCATGACTGTCATGTATTCATGAAGCGTTTGCTTCCTATTGCGTTCGACTCATTACCAAAACCTATTTGGACCCCACTTGTTAAGCTTAGCCACTTTTTTAGGGAGTTAACGTCCACAACACTAAATCTGGAACAATTACGGGCCATGGAAAACAATATACCTATGTTGCTATGTAAGTTAGAGCATATATTCCCGCCTAGCTTTTTTGATTCAATGGAGCATCTTCCAATTCATCTCCCTTACGAAGCAAGAGTTACTGGACCGGTCTAATATCATTGGATGTATCCCTTTGAAAGGTAAATAACTAAATCACCTCATTTATTCATTTGTTTATTCTATCGATTGTTGTCCTCATTTATTCCAAAATTCTTCCTTCTTAGGTTCTTGCACTCCCTTAAAAGTAAAGTCAAAAACAAGTCTAAGGTAGAGGGTTCCATTTGTGAAGCCTATTTGGCGGAGGAGACTTCTACCTTTGCCACTTATTACTATCCACCTGAAATGGAAACAAGAAGGACTAGAATGCCACGTAATGTAGATGCAGGTGAAACTTTTTCATCTAGTCCTCCAATACCATGATTCAATTACCCGGACATGCCTGGTAGCAAATCAAAATCCTATTTCATGGAGCAACGTGGCATTGACGCATCCCACTTGTACATTCTACAAAATTGTAAAGAGGTTGAGCCATATTTAAACTAAGTAACGTTCATACTAGTTTTTAACACCTTGTTCAATAATTAACAATGTTGTACTAAAGTATCTAGTTTTTGTCCTATAGTATGTATTCTGAATTTCTAAAGGAACTCCACCCAGACATTCCAGAGGATCGAATAAACCAGGAGATTACCAAACGGTTTCCCATATGGTTCAAAGAATATGTAGGTTAACACTTGTTATTAATTATATACAATACATGTCCTGTAATTAATGTCTTATATATGTTATACTCATTTGTAAAGTATTAGGTTCTAAATACAACCAATAATGTTGAAGAACCACTATTGCTTAATCTTGCGTGGGGACCTAAGAGAAAAGTCACCCTATTTCATCCGTACACTGTGAATGGTTACAAATTTCGTACACAACAATGGAGTGAAGGCATGTTATCACCCAACTATGGTGTGTGTGTACGTGGTACAACTGGTCAATTAGAAAGTGACTTTTATGGAGCTTTAACTGAAGTTGTTGAAATGGAGAATACTGGTTTGCACTTGTTGAAGATAGTTCTCTTCAGGTGTGATTGGTTTGATGATACTCCAGATATAGGGTCAAAAGTAGATAATAAGTATGGAATTGTCGAACTAAGGCAATCGCGAAGATATACTAAGGCGTATGACTCGTTCATATTTGCACAACAGGCCGAACAAGTTTATTACACGTCATACCCTGAGGGTCATCATGGTTGGTTGGGTGTCATCAAGAAAAATGCTAGCAATACAATCTCAGATAATACAGTCAGTCAAGCTGAAACAGAGGCTCCATACCAAGATGGTATTATTGCAGGGCTTCGAGTGTTACGAAATATAGATGTTGATATCATCGACAAATGTCTTGTCGATGTTGGGGGCGGCGGGGAGGAAATTGATTTGGTGTTATTGAATCAGTATGACTTGGATGAATCAGACGAGGATACATATATATCAAGTGAGAAAGAGAGTGAGAGCGATTTCAGCGATACAGATTCATCTAATTAGGTAACTCATGTATACAAATGTTTTTTATATTGATTGTTTATTTTGAATTGATCTACATTTCATTATATATATATATATATATATATATATTGTTTTCTTTAAGTTACTTAAATGTGATATGTAACAAATTCATTGAAATAGATGGCAGATTCGACTAGGGGTGGTAGTGGTGGCCGTACTGGAGAGCGAGGTGCAGGCCGTTCTTCTCGTGGGAGAGGTCGTGCTGGGAGATCCTCTCCCACGACCCACACACCTGCATATGACTAGCATGTGACGGACATTATGACGGGGCAGACGATTCTGAGTGTTGCATCGATTGCCACTACCCCTGTCTATGATGTCGGGACGTCATCAGCAGCAGCAGCAGCACCACCACCATCATCGTCGCAGTCAGATGTCACAGATAGAGCTTTACCGAGGTGGTTGATCAGGCCAGGCCCCAGCGACTTAGAGTAAGCTTTTTACTTAATTTTTTTTTCATTTTATGACATTGTTTAAAAACATAATTGCATGATGGTTTTTCCAATCTTAGGTTGACACCTCAGAAGGAAACTACTGATGAGATGTCGAAGATCATCAAGGAGAAGTTCGAGGAGTCATGGACCACATCGACTTCAGTAGATGGTGATGTGAAGGACATGTGGTACAGAGAGTCTAGGGTAAATTAAAATTTAGTTACTTGCGCACATTTAGTGTATACTTTACATTATAAATATTTTGAATTATTATATATGTTATGTTTGTCTAATATGCACGTAACCCATGCAGAAAGTGTTTACTTGGGTCCCGCATCATGAGAATGCGATCAGGAAGGGTTTTGATCATAGGGATGCTTGCATTATGAAAAATGCAATGCACAAGTTGAGGAAAGGGACAGATAAGGGGAAGTGGATGGTACCTGACGTGCTATAGGGACTGCAACAACATTGGGCCGGTGAGGATTTTCAAAAGAGGAGTGCCATCACCAAACAAAATTGGGCAAAGGATAGTGGAGCATCAGCCATCACCGGCGGGTTGGTCGGGGCAGGAGATCATTTTGAGAGGATGGTACATACTGTAGTTTATTTTAATTTATTTTCTATTTAATTATTTTATTGTGACTCATGTTGTGCTAATTTACTTTAATTTGCAGACTCAACAGTTTTCTCGATCCCCTACTGCTTATGAGCTCCTGGAAGAAACAAAGAAGCTGAAGTCAGGAGAGTGGGCGAACGATAAGGCAAAAAATATTTCTGTGAGTATAAAAAGGAAACCTTACTTGCAAAATTAATTAGTTTAATTACTTGCAAAAAGGAAACCCATGCACGTGCCTTACAGAAGGGTGGTTCTTCTTCTAGGCAGGAGCATCACTCTCTAGCCTCTGTTGATTCGAATGTCATATTTTTGGAGGTTGTTGGAGGTAAAAATAAGAAGGGGCACATGTATGGGCTCGGGCAGTTGGGTAGTCATTATGTGGTCATGTCGTCCCGTTCTTCTAGAGACAGGATGAGTGTGATTTTCACCTCATTTTCCATGTACATTTCTGCATGCATTTGCATATAGTTAGGCCAATTTAGTGTTGATTTTGTATAGTTTTTCCTTTGGAACGGATGAGGTGGTGTCTTGGTGTTGTTTTGCAGGATTTAATGGAAAAATGCCCAGAAATTAGCCTTGATGGAGCTTGGATGAAAAAGAGCCTGAAAAGAGAAGAAATTGAGCCAAGCGAGTGCAGTGATTCGCCCACGAGCCTGGATTCGCCCGCGACCCTGAAAGCTGACTGTTGGAGAAAATGCAAGCCTTTCTGGTTCGCCTCGCGAACCCATGTCTCGCCTCGCAAGTCTGCAAACAGAAGCCATCACGCCCAGGCCCTGATGCTCCTCACGGACGTATTGAAGAAAAACCTTTCGGTCTCGCGTCGCGAAGAAACTCTCGCCTCGCGAGAGATCAATTCTCTGAAGCAGATTTTTAATATTCGCCTCGCGAGACATGTCTCGCCTCGCGAATGCGCGCAGCACTGACTGGTATAAGTTGCTGTGCTAGGGCAGAAAAGAGGGAGCTTTTGGTGGAGAGAGCACTTGGGGACTTGGAGGCTGCGGCTGAGCTAGGGTTCGACCCTAGAGGGGAGTTGCTGAGAGGAATTGTTGTGAAGAAGAAGGAAAGCTCCCATGGAGTCTCTCCTCTCCTTTTCTCCTATTTCCCTGGTTTGGTTGTCTGTAAATATGAGTAACTGATCCCCCATTGTTGGGGCTAGATGTAGCTTTTCTGAACTTGTTGTATTTGATTTGGTGTTTTAATGCAAGTCTCTATTTCCTTATGAGTATGTGATTCTGTGCTTAATGCTTTCCTTGGATTAGCTACCCATAGGAATGATATGTTGCTTTGATAGATGACTGAAAGGTTGGTGTTAAGGCATGCTCATGAATCATATGCCAAGTAGTTCAAGAATCTAGACATAGGTGTTGAATGCTTGCAATCTTATAAGTCTTGACTTAATGCAAAATCACAGATTAATCCACCTAAGACATTAGGGTTTGATTTGTGGTTTTAGGCTCAATGCACCTAAGACATTAGGCTTGAGTACTTTAGAAAAGGCTTGATTGTCATAATTGAAGTAGTGCTTGTGTTGATTACCATTTCATTGCAATTAAGGGAGGATTAGTGTAGTCTAACTCTAACAATCTTAGCCACATCTCTGTTTGCCTTCCAAGTGTTCGATAAAATTCCCAAAAGACCAAAAATATTGTTTTGCTTTCTTTATTTTCTGTTTTAATCTCTCATACTTTATTTTAGTCTAAATAGTTGTTAAGTTTGTGAATTGGTAATTGACAACCGATCCCTGTGGATACGATAACCGGTCTTACCACCGTATTACTTGATTGCGACGAGGTGCACTTGCCTTTATATCTAAAAATCACGCATCAAGACACTGGCATAGCGAGCGGCGTTCCTCCGGAGGTCGTAGAGCAGATGCAGCATCATATTACACGACTGACTGAGGAGCTCGCCGAGAAGGATGTTAGGCAGAAGACATTGGAGGCCGAGATTGATGAGCTCAGAGGCACCACTGGATACATCTTGTCTCACCTGCATCTTCAGCCGCCTGTACCACCACCGCCGTCGCCGCCTGCTGCAGAGGACGAGGAGGATGACGACGCTGATGCACAGCAGGACGACGACCCACCTCCGTCATGATCTTGATTATTTTGATTGTACAATTAAATTTTTGTTGACTATTAGTACTTTTTGTGGATGTTTCTTTATGTCATGAATTTTTGCTTGCATGGATGGTATAATACTTTTATTTATTTGGGTTACAATTTTATGGGTGAAAGTACTTTTATTTATTTGCGTAACAATTTTATTTAAATGCAATTTTAATTTTTGTTTAAATATTATTATTAGGATTAGTTATAATATTAAAACATTAATAAATTAATTTTCATAATTAATAGAATATTATATTATATTAATAGCAAAAAAATTTATAGTATATCATTTTTAAAAAATATATATAAATTTATAACATTGGCGGCCGAATTAGCCACTACGGTATCGATCGCTATTTTGGCTATGGTAATTGGAAACCAGTGACCGAATTAGCCACAACAGTATCGGTCGCTATTTTGTCTAGGGTATTTGGAAACCAGCGACCGAATTAGCCACTAAAATATCGATCGCTATTTTGGCTATGGTAATTGCAAACCAGCGACCGAATTAGCCACTACAATATCGGTCGCTATTTGGGTTACCATGAGCTCGTGACTAACGCGGCAGCCACTAAAATAGCGGCCGAATATTCGGTCGCTATTTGCGACCAGTGGAAAAAATCGATCGCTAATTAATTAGCGACTAGGGTTTTCGCGACCACGGAAGATCGGTCGCCGCTAACACTGACAGTGATCGAATTTCATGGATTAGCGACCAATTTTTTCGATCGCTATTTGACATTTTTTTTGTAGTGTATTAGTCAACCTAATTCAATGTTATTGAGAGAGTTGTTAAATTTGCATGGCAAATGTTTTAACTATGTAGAAAAAAAAAACGATGGACAACAATGATTAAAGTAACTTTAATAACATGGATAAAAATAACTTGTCCGTTGTCATATTGGCTGTGACATGCAAGTTTTTTTTTTCTACATTATAAATAAATAATTTGTTTTTTTGATGAAAAAAAGTTTAGATGAGTTGGGTCCTGGGGGACTCATCAGGGTCAGGACATACCTCACGGTTCAAAGAACGCTTATAAAGATACTTACAGATTACCTATCAACGAGATCCTCACATCGACAGTGGATTCGAACTCATAACCTTATGGGTTATGATCAGTATCCTTATCAACTGAACTAACTTTCGTCGGCAAATATGACAAGGGATATGCAAGTTTTTTTCCCCTACATTGTAACTAATACTCTATGGGTTACAACAATTATTTTGTGCCAACTCTACACTGAAAATAGCATAGGTACAAGAGCAACTTATAGAATTGCTCTGCAACAAGATTAAGAGAATATAGAAGGTGTATTCTATGAGTGGAGTTAACTCAATAGGTAAGTTTGTTAATCAACTTAACCTGGTCGATATTTTTAAAATTGTAAGAACCACTCGTCAAATTAAAAATTAATAAACATGTGAACGTATCTTGTTAAAAATTTAGTTTAAAATCTGTTCAGAATTAGCTCTCAATAAAATTAAAGCTTAATTTTAATTTTCAAATTAATATAATTTTATATAAGTAATTTCATATTGTATCATTTTAAATTAGTTTTGAAACTTCTCCAACAAGTCCAAATCTTTTATGTGACTCCAGGCATAAAAATAAATAATAAAATCTCACTTTAATATAAAAATAATAATTTATTTATTAAAGATTGTTTAGATAACATTTTTTTTGGGTACAAAGATAACATTTTTAATTAATGAGCTTTTATAATAACGCAACACACACTCCAACGACTTGTAAAGTATGATGTTGCCTGTTGAATCATCCTCAACTCATAAGAAAATGATGACGGTAATCACAATCTTTGGCATCTTTATTGGTCCACTGAGTATCTTTCGGAATGTAAAGTTCTTTGACTCATAATTATTTTCTTATCTTTTCCTCTTCCTTTCCATCGCTACTATCTCTCGTTTTTCTTCGCCGGATTAATCCTCTCCGCCGGAGGTTAACGGATTGGATTTGATTGGTTTTCAGTCAAAAAATCATGTGATTCAATAATGAAAATAATATGTGATTTGGATTGAATTATTTCCTTCAAAAAATTCGATCTGATCTAATCCAATCAAATATAGTATGGATTAGATTGGATAACTCGATTTTTATCTTACTTTATTTTTTTTCTTACGTCGAGTATCATTTTTACTGATCTAACAGTGGACAAAAGTTAATATTCATTTAAGGGATGTAGTTTAAGATGCCCGACACCTATTTTAACCCATCTCTATATTAGAATAGTAGAATATTTATGAAAGGCAACAACTATTTATTCTCATTACTCAATATTTGATTTGATGACGAGTGATGAAAATTCTTTACCAATTTTGAGAGTTTGAGAAAAATAATTATTGATATATTTTTATCATGTTCTTTTATGTTAAATATTCTTTTATGTTAATTCCTTATATCTGGTCTCACTTATCCTATTTTTTCCTTTAATTAGCTATGAATAAATTGTACCTAATTATTTTTCTAACGTTCTTAATTGATCATCTATTTTTGATGTTTACTTAATCAAGTATATATATATATATACACACACACACACACATACATACACATGATATAAATCAATACTTTTAGAAAAATATATCTTCAAGACATTAACATTTATTTTAAATATTCTCATATATGTCATTCTAATAAAAATATTAAAGAGAATGAAGGTTTTAATTCGTATATAAAGGTATGAAAAACAATGCTTAAGTATGAGTAATATTAGTAAAATTTTACCCTAGCCACCTCTCTCTATTCCTCTTTTCCTTCTTCCTCGTCCACCGGAAGGGGGTGGTTTTGAGCCATTTTTTGGCCTGGAATCACCCCTCTACATTGTTTTTTCTCTCATTTTAACTAAATAAGTGGTCCTTCCACATATATCTGATTTTCCTTTCGTGTTTTTCCGTGTTTTCGTCGTCTGCATGCGGCGGTGTTTTGTTTGTCGTCTTGTTGCAGCGTCGTTTGGTTTTTCCTCTTGTTGCGGTGTTCGTTTGGTTCAGATTGGTGGATTAGCTTCGATCCATTACAGATTCAATCAAGACTTGAGCGTCAACGTTACAGATCCGGAGGCATGGGTATTTCGGCCACTTTGATTTTGTCACATTTGTAGGCATTTTGCTGTGTTATGCTATTAACATGGGTGCTATGAGTTTGTTCGCAGATTCATCCTTTTCGGTTTTTAGCGATGTTGAATTTATGTTGTTTTCGATGTATTTTACCAATTTGAATGAATGAATATCTTTATTAGTAAAAAAAAGTATGAGTAATAATATAATTTAGAAAATAATAGTATATGTATATAGTAGTTCGGTTTGGATTGGATTGGATTAGTTTTCTCTATGGGATCTAAAATACGATCAAATCCAATGAAAGTTAAGCGATTTTTTCGGTTTTTCGGTTTTTCTGTTCGGTTTTTACGGTTTGAATTAGTTCGGATCGGTTGATGAACACCCTTACTTCTACTGTCTCTTTGTTTTCCATTCCTTGTAGACAAGGTAATTTACATACAAGGAAACAACAGAGTGCTATATTGTCTTTGAATCTTCATATAAAGTGTAGGCTCACTCTTGTTCCTTCAAGATGAAGTATTGATCAAATCTGTTGTACTATGTTTGAGAAGCTTGCTTTAAGCCATATAAATTCCTTTTCAATCTTAACACTTTGCTTTCATTTTTATTTTGTTTAAGAATCCTTGCTATCATAAATCTCTCATTGACTTCATTTAGGAAGGAAGATTTGACATCTAGCTCATAAATGTTCAATCCTCTAAAATTTTCTACAAAGCGAGCAGGTTCGACCAAGCCGACTCCAAAAGGATAAATGCGGGCTTCACTAGGTGAGGCCTGTTAATAATACACTGAAACGTAAAACTATTACAATCATTTAAATCTTTATTACAATCACTCTCTACCACGCCGCCTCTCTGGGTGAGGCTTAAAGCAAGTACTTTTGTGGCCTCACCCTTTGGTCGGTCCTGAAAGCGAGAAATTGGGGCAAAGGTTTCGTTATAGTCCATTCCAAGTTGCAACGAGTGCCGAGTAGCCATTAGCTATTAGTCTAACCTTGTGATTTTGTGTTGTGGCATTAGGGTTGAGTTTTGTTTTATGGACCTGTTTGATCATAATGATGTCTGTATGTTTAGGGCAATCCACTGGTTCCCATGTACTACCTCTGGACTCAATTATAAGAAAAAATAACTAATTCACACTTATTAAGGAAGTTAGTTAATTTAGTTTAATTGTCTTGATTTATGTAAAAAAGTGAGTTATAATAACTAAACTACCCTTTAATTGTCTCGGGAATGTGTAATACTCTTGGAAAAGTAAAGGGATGATTTGTTTGATTGGTTAATTTTCTTTATTTTTGGAATACTTACATTAAATAGAGTTAAGTTAGTTGGATTTTGTTTATATTTGAGTCCAAAAAATATAGGTGTTTTTTTTTTCCTTATAATTGAGTCTAAAGGGAGTATTATTTTTCTGAATATTTTTATCTCTTTTTTCATTGCATTGACGCACACTTCTTGCATTAATGCTTCTTTAAAGCTTTCAAGTTCAAGATTGACCAAGTTACAACCAAGGATCCCACTTGACCTAGAGTAGATTATGATGAAATTTGTTTTGGTGGGAATGATGAGGGCACACTTCGATCTTATGTTGCTTCTTCAACTTCTTCTATTAGTTAGTGTTGCTGGTATAGATATGCTGCTATTCTCAACCTTTTATCCATCCCAATTCCAAGCAGCATTTTTATCAACCATAACATTTCGATTAATAATGAGTTTCTTTATTTGTAAGCTGTAAATTCAATAGTCTTTTGATTGTTTGTTATATCCCAACCACAACACTTTGTTTGTTTGAGCCACAATGGATTGAATTACAGCTGTTGAGCTGGGGAAAGTGACTTTCTCTTTCTCCTGTTGGACCCGGGTTATATCATGGTCGATATTAATCAACAAAACCGAAGGAGTGAACATTGAATTGCTAGCTTAAGCTGTAACAGTGAATCACACACCTCTTTTTATACTATACATACTATACATAGCAGCACATTTAGCATCTTCATGATAACAATGCCAATAAACAATGCCTCTTTATTCTTTTACAACAAAACATTCTATAGGCATAAAATATAATAAGCTACACTATTAGCTATTACTATATAGATAGCCTATGGCCTATGGGCAAACCAAAAGTAGCTAGTACTTTGCTCGAGTATATGAAGCAACAAGATACTCTTGGAAATTATATACACGTGTATTTTAACTGGCAATCTCCTGATTGCCTAATGGATGTCTTCTTGATGGAAAATGTTTACCTCCTTCTTCATTTCTTAGAACGAGTGACTTGCAAGTCCAACTAGAAGGGTGCAGCTACCAGTTCTTTCATGCATTGATTCTCATAGGAAATAAGATAACTGCTTTTGCTTCCTTGAACCGCCTTCCCCATATAAGTCGTTCCACTGCTTCAACTCACTCATTCCAGCACCCTCAGCTGCAAAGCTTGCGGCAACCTGCATTCCAAGAAGGTGGTCAAATGAAGCAATATATATACTTATATACACTAAATACAAAACAAACCTAGACCTCCCACTACCACAATAACCAATCTTCTCGTGTCGCTGGATTAAATCAAATAAGCAAAGAAATCAGGCATAGGTGACGATGTTCAAAGGTAAATGATGATGATAATGTGGATAAAAAAAAGAAAGAATTCTACTGGATTTCTACAACAAAATATTCCTACATTGGTTAGAGCAGTCTTACCTGATTCTTTGCTTCTTTGAAGTCCTGCATATTCAAAGGCCTAAGGGTAATAACTCTTTCTTGTTTAACTTCCTCTTCTGCATCCAGAGCATCTTGGGCATTTTCTACTGTAGATTGTTTTCCTTGTACGTCTTGGACATTACTATTCTGTCCTTCAGCACTTTTCTGCTTTTTCTTCTGTCGAGAAAAGATAAAAAAAGTCAACATGATAATCATACAATCAGAATTATAGTAGACCTCTATAAAAATTTGCAGTTACCAGATCCTTTAGTCTCTCTTGCTGAATTAACTCTCTAACAGGCCTATAAGCAGCAGTTGTGCACAAGTTCTGCATTTAACAGTTAGTAGAAAATGGGTTAGGATCAGAAGCTTAACATAACAAAAGTAACACGATAGTCGCATTCATCAGTAGTAAATAATATCAGAAAATAGTAGAAACCTTTAGATCACTTCCAGTATATCCTTCTGTCATAGTTGCGAGTTCCTTGAAATCAAGTTCCTGGTCCACCTTCTCTTTCGCCACAAGAGTCCTCAAAATCTTTTCCCTGTTCTCCACAGATGGTAGGCCCACCATAATTCTGTGCATCAAAGATAAGCATTATAACAAGTACAAATGATCAAAATATTACTGAATTTTCAGGAAACTCAGATTGTCTCCCTATATAGTGCTTTCTTATATCTGATTTTCCATCTCTTGATTCAAACTTACAATGAATAGATGATAGATGGTGAAAGTAGAAAAATATTCTAGCAAGAACAAGAAGGAGTAAGTCAAGAACTAGTAGAGTTACCTCCTTTCAAATCGCCTAATAATTGCTTCATCCAGGTCAAAGGGCCTATTGGTTGCAGCAAGAACAAGGATGCGCTCCCCTTCTTTTGTCGTAAGCCCGTCCCAATGGGTCATAAATTCATTCTTTATTTTCCGCATGGCTTCATGCTCCCCAACTCTGGTCCGCTGCCCAAGCATGCTATCAACCTCATCAACAAATATAATTGTTGGGGAGACCTTGGCTGCCAGTGTAAATAAAGCACGGACATTCTTCTCATCTTCACCAAACCATTTAGAAGTGATGGTAGACATGGATACATTTATGAAACTTGCTCCAGCCTCGTTTGCAATGGCCTTTGCCAACATTGTCTTCCCTGTGCCAGGAGGCCCAAATAGCAGTATTCCTCTGCAAGGACTTAGAAGGCCTCCAGCGAAAAGGTCTGGCCTCCGAAGAGGAAGCATTACCAGTTCTTGAAGGGATTCTTTAGTCTCATCTAAGGCACCAATATCAGAGAATGTTACACCAATCTCATTTGCTGGTATTACCTCAGGCCTTATTCGCTTCTCAAACTCATTATCTGGAGGAATTTCCTGCAAGTGAATATTGGACTGTAAATGTTTGAAATTAAATAACATTACAGAGTAGACAAAACAACAGCATAAGGTTGTTGTGGTTGAATAAGCCACTAGCAAGCATGTTTGCAATATTATCATAAATAAATGGTTTTGACTAAAACAAAGGAGTCGGCTTACAGTTTTTCCCTCTGAAGTTGGTACTTCTGCTTCAGCCTTCTTAACAGGAGCAGGATTTTCAGATTTTGTTTCAGGTTTCATAACAGCCCCATCCTCTCTTTGCTTTATGCAGGTTAATAAGACAAAAAAGAACAAACAGATCAAATTACTTCCCTGTACGTATTATTCTCAACTTAATGCACAGGCATGACAAGCAGTGCAAACCTCAGCTGTCACTCCTTGAGCTTCTAATTTTAATGTATCTCTTCCATTGAATTTTCCCTCCTGGAATATATCCAACGCATGGGACAAACTGCTTCACAAATAATAAAATAAGTACATCAAATTTAGATAGTTCATGTAATTAAAGTTGCCAGTCTCACCTATTGCATGGAATAACAAGTTTCCCATTTCTGTATTCAGGATCTTTGTTATTCATTAAATGATCGGAAATTGCTGTCACAACAATCTCTTCGATATAGTTACTGAGAACCATTGTGTCTGCCCCACAGATGCAATCCAGGTCATCACAATAAAGATCATTGGCTGCAAGCACTTCCATGATATGGTTCCTGTTATCCTGAATCTGTATCATCTTCATATCCTCTTCGAATTGAGACTTCCAGCTGACAAGATGTGATTCATCTTCCGGGGGCCTGATTTCTATGTTGTAAGGGAAGAGTGAAGTAAGCCTCTCATCCACCTCTTTGTAGTCATCACTAGACTCCAGAATTCGTGAACCAAGAATCAAAATTGGTCCAGATATTTTCTTCAACATTTGCTGAAATAGGCTATATATCCTTTGTGATCTATATAACAACTTATCAACATCTCGCAGATATAGCACAATGGGATAGGTTTTTGACACAAAAACCAAAACCTGCAAGTGAAACTTCCACTTATCAATGTATTTATAAAAATATAAAAAAATCCACATATCAAATCAATGTCTTTGTGCAGGATATGATGTAAAGCATTCTTTAATTCTGAAAGATATGTTAATCTGCTGATGCTCAAATCTCTATATAATCAAAAGTAATAGTACCTTGTAAAGAGTCTGAATAAGAAGCCTTTCATCAAAGGACCATATAGTTGTGCGCTTCAGAGGAGCTGAAGGGAGATTGAAGGATATGAGAAATCAGAAGAGAGAACAAAATGAATATGACACAGTTTGACCTTCAGAACGAATATGAATATGATTTAAGTTTACATTGTATTAGCTCTCGCTTAAAGATTACTGTACCTAATAGATGTACCAAACCAATTCTATAAACATACAAACTGTAAATCCACGTTAGAAAGCATCACTTTGATTTATGTGTAAATAAACTAAATAATATGGATCAAATTTTGAAGCATATTCAAGAAAACATGTTGAAAACATATCACTCTTCTCCACCCCCTTCTTAAATTTATGCTGCTGGCATTCATAAAATCCCTGAATCAGTTTCTCTAAAATACAACTACATCCCCAGCAGATGGTAAGATAACAAGTAAATCAAGTAAAACCAATAATCATAATTGATGTTTTGCATAATTTCATGAAGCAACCTGAATTTGTAGGATTGCTTTGCAAATCAAGGCTACTAATATTTGCAGAGGCAGACACATTCCGACGAAGCTTAGGAGGATTACAAGTTCCTTCAGCTCCCCTGAAACCAGAAAGGCAGATAGTCGACAATCATATAAATAAATTAGCAGGGAAATTATATTTCTTCTCATAGTAGATAAACATTTACTCTTCTTACATTGATCGGAGGTCCACTCCACTGTTTTGCCTGTGCATTTTGCCTGCAACTAAAAGCTCTTGGTCAGTACTTGTAAGAATAAGAGTCCAGATTCAGTACTTGGGGTAATCTTGTAACTTAGAGGAGCAAAAGGCAGTCTGTGGTCTCTAGAAGTAGTGCCTAAAAGCCGAATAAAGGGTCATTGCCCAAGTAATTTGTGAAGTCATCAGGTTAGAGAGGTTATTGGAGGACTTAAATATTCCTATGACAACACCATGGTTGTGTACTGTCAATAAATCAGCCATCAGTATAATCAACAATTGAGTCCAGCATGATATGATGAAACACATTGAGGATTAATAGGAGTTCATTAAACAAGAAGTTGGGAATGGTGGAATTATTTTAACCTACATTCCTACCAAACTCCAAGAAGCCGATGTACTGACCAAGACTTTGTCAAGACCAACTTTCGAAGATAGTATTAACAAGTAGGGAACGATAGACATCTATTCATTGCATCTGGATAAAATCATTAAATCTGTAAATAGAATAAATTAGGATGATTTGTTTCCTTTCTTATCTCTGTAACCAAACCAAGGTTGAAAAGCCGTTTATTAAAGATTGAGAAAGCATTTGGTTGATTATGAAGTAAGTTCTTTACCCTAGATCAGAAAATGTTCATGAATACCTTTAGTCTCCTCCCTCTGTGGAAAGATTGAAAATGACCCAAACAGATCAGATAACCGCTCCAAAGTTGACTCTGAAGTAGACCTTTTGAAAGACTGTAACAAAAAACAACGGAAAAGAACATGGGGAAACCCAAATGTTATGTCAAGAAAGAATGGTATGTTCTTCTATGATGATTAGAAGAAAAACCAATAAAAGATAAAGTAGCGAAAGCTTACGGATTCTTTGTTGCCAGAACCATATCTACTCTGAATCTGCAATATGACAAACCAACCATTATGTACATACATAATTAACATCAGAAAGTATGAAATGACACCAAAACTTATCACATTCACCTTTAATGAAAAGTCAGTTATATCTAATAGAAGCAACTTGGCCTCAAAGTAGTGAGCTAAAGCCTTGGCAAGCACCTGTTGGTAAAGTTCTTCAAGATAAAAAGGGAGGAAAATTTTAATTAGCATGCAGGTGATAGTAGCAACACCAAAGCATATCAATCCCTAATCAGAAAACAACAGATCTCACAAACCTGCTGGCCCTGAGAGAAGAATAGTCCGGCTTGCAGGGGCAAGATTCCGTGTATATCTAGAAACTTCAGTATGCTTTAAATGGACATAACCAGCACTTGTCAGCAACACCCGTGTCTGCTCACTATCATCACATATAGGATGGGAAGAGTTATATACAAAGATTGAATCTATTAAAAGGAGTAGCATCACCAGATATTTGTTCAAATAATTGAATTAAACTATTCTCTTTCAACAATTGTCTGTATATTCTATATGACAAATATTATCATTTAATTTATCACAATACAAGATTATGCTATGTTAATCAGGAAAATCATCTTTAACCTGACTCTGACAGAAGATAACATACAAAATATTCAACCATGTGAAGCTAAAAAGAAAAACCCTTGATAGAACTAAACTACAGTTTCATAGGGAGTTAATCGTGATATCCAGAAAATGAAAAGTTAGCGGTAACATAATTACGCTGGAATCAGGATAGCAGAGTATCAATGTAAATTATCCCAAAAATATAAACCAGCAATGTAATTAAGAACAGTGAAGCACATGACAGTAAAATTTCGTTCATATGAATACAATTTGAATAAGATCTATATTTGCAGGAAAAGAAGCAAACTCGCATATAAAATAGAAACATTTGAATAAATTGAGTATGAAATTAAAAACGATGCAAGGAAGGCAATATAGCATATAGGAAAAGAGAAAGAAGAAAGAAAATGAAAATAATAATAATAAGAAATAGAATACCTGAGATAATAAGGGAATTGATCAAAAGTGACATTGGTTTGTCTGCCATCAACAACAAGTCGAAGCATTTCGTGCTCCAACTTCTGGGGAGTAATCACGTTTGAGGAATAAGTGTTGGCTCCCCATTTGGTAACGCTTTGTCCAGAGGCCAACCCAATCCCCAATCCCACCCCAACACTCAACGCAGATATCAAAATGTTTTTCTGTTCCATCATTATATATATTTGTGTTCCAAGTTTCTCTTCTTTTCTTTTGTTTGTGTTTTGAGAAATTTAAGCGTAAAACTGAATGTTGTTTACAATTTGGGAATTGCGGATATGAAGAAAGATCCCAGAATGAATGAATGGATCAGGAACTTTGGTTAACGGCGGATGGCAGAAGCAGAGAGAGATACAAATGAATGAATGGATGGATTCCTGCATTTTAAAGCGTTGCTCGCTCATGTCATGGCTGCACTCTCTTACGTGCCACTCTTTTTACGGTTTATTTGTCGGTCGGTTTGATAGTTTTTTTTTTTTTGCGTTGAATCTCGGTCCACTTTCCTTTCAACTTGTCCTTTTTTCTAAAATGTTGTCCTAAAATTAGGGGTTGAAGTAGGCCAGGCCGCCCGACAGGGGCCTATGGCCTGATCTGTTTATGGCCTGGCCTAGCCTATTTAATAAAAAGGTCGGGTAAATGCTTTTTCAAAAGCCTTTTTAGATAAATAAGTCATGCTTGAGCTTCAGAAAAAGCCTACGAAGCCTGATAGGCCAGCCTATTTATAAATAATAAATAAATAAATAAATAATATTAAAAATAAAATTATTTTGTATTATATATATATATATATAATATGATTTATATAATTTAAAGAGATGCAATTTGCTCTTTATTTATAGAATGTTGGTTTGCTCCACATGTATACTTTGAGAGATGTGGGACTAACAGAGGCAATTGTAAACTAATTGAAGAAACCATGATCTTGAACAACTTCACTACGCAAATGGTATATGCTTCCTCTTGATGCAGACTCATTGGGTCTCTTCTTGCCCTGATCCACCTTCAAAACATAAAATCGTGTATAAAAGCTTGTGAAGATCCACCACACAACCATAACCGTCAGGCACTTGCGTAGTAATATGTACAGCAAACAATAAATTTCAGATTAAGAGGAAGCATATACCGTTTTCTTTGTTCAACTGTGGAAGATCTTCATCACTATCTGTACAATCCATAGAAAATGCAACAATGTCTTGAGTAACCAACTTAATGAAAATATCAATAACAGAAAATGTTTAAGCCTCATCAGAAAAGTCAGAAGAAAGATCATCATTGTCACTAGTGCCATCAGATGTTAAGGAAAAATGAAAGATGTCCACCGCTTTTATAAAAAAAAAAAAAGTCCCACATTGCTAAAACTATACATGTGAAACAAACCATCATTCTATAAATAGAGAGCAATTGGGTATCTTTTAATAAAATTAGATAGGCCCTTAAAAAGGCTAACAGGCCAGGCCAGGCTTTTAAAAAGGCCAGGCCAGGCTTAAAAAAAAGCCTTTGACAGGTAACAGGTCAGACTTAGGCTTTTAATTTTTCAAACAGGTTAGGCCTATTTAATCAAAGCCTGACCTGACCTATTTCCACCCCTACCTAAAATGTTTCTCCTGCTAGCATCCTGCTCATAAATTACGTCAAAGTGAATATATTTTTATTTAGAAATTTTTTTATGTAGATAGAATTTATTTAGACGCTATATTCTATATCTATGTTAACCCTTAATTACATCATCTCAATATAAATCTATTTGATATAGATGTTGTTTCGTCCGATTTTGTCAGGGTTAGAAATAATGAGCTTCGGCTCGGCGGAGCATTGAGGTTTTGTGGATTGAGTCTGACGGAGTGAGAATTCCGCTCCTACATATCCCGATAAGGAATCAAGGCTTACGTAGTTCTAGTGGCGATGGTGACATTTCATAAAGAAGATGGGTGTTCCAGCGACGGAATGGGGTTTCAGGTCGTTCCCTAGGATTAGGGTTTTGCTAGGGTTTTTTGCTTGGAAGATGGCCCCCCATTTCGAGTGCCCTAAGGCCCCTTTTATAAGCATATGGGGTAGTACTCCGTACGCCACGTGGTCCTTTCCCAGTCTGTTAGTGGATATTGCGGGGCCTCCAATACTTTTGCGCCGCATGTCCCTCTAGTAGTTGTCCGTCCTTATTTCCAGCTAGCCCTAAACGAGGTGTACTGTCCTGAGGGTATTTGAGTACATCTAGCGGGTAAGGTACGATGATATTTTGAGATACCTGGCCTTCATCCGAGAGGCCGGTACCTCCTGCAGAATTGCCTACAGGTCCGAGTAAATTACTTAGTCCTCTGTCGGGTTGGGTTTTGACTGGGGTGACTCTCTCCCCTTATGTGCTTGTTGACCGAGAGTTCTCTCTCGGATCTTCCTTCGGAGTTTACTCGAGAGTGCTCTCTTCCTTTCCTCGAGAGATACCAGGATGGCTAGCTTGGCAGCAGAGGCGCTCATGTGACCGATTAGTCGGGTCTCTCGGCACTATAGGGATATTCCCTAGAGTGGGTTGATGCAGGGCGATTAACCGAGTGAGCTCAATGTTTTGGGTCGAACCTTGATGAGTTGGGTCTAAAACGATTGTAGTATATTACGGTCAACTGTATAAACCGGGTTCTAACCTGTGACAGGAACAGATGTAATGTTTAATTCAATTCTGTGTTCCCACAAGAGTATCCTAATCCAAAATAAAATGTTAGGAATACAGATAGATAGATATATATATATATATATATAGTTACATCACAATTCTGTGTTCAAGAGTATCCGTCGCCTGATGCGCCCAAATGAGATTTAGATAAACCACGTTGGTTTAGATAAGTAAAGTCCATTTTATGGACTTGACCATATGCTGGCGCTGCACCTGCAATCCTGCATGACCCCAATCTGGTTGACCGCCCACAAGCCGTTGCCAAATACGTAATTCAGCTGTCAGCAAAGAAACATAACAAGATTAGAGTCAGAGTATGAGCACCCTTTACAGAGCCTCAATATATTCCATAGTATTGTGTTGATTTTCCTTTTCAAAGTGTACTGAACAACTAGTCCACCCTTTTCTTGTGCCTAAAGTTTGATTTCATCAAAGACCAATTTTGTAAGTGCATTTCGTCGAAGAGACAGCATTACAAAAACTAACCTTACTTTATAATACCGTACAGTTGCATGAGTGACCTTTTTTTTTTGGGTAACTATTGCTAGAATGACTTTGGATTAATTTATATGAATTTACTTTTAACTTAATTAACTAAATTCATACTTTAAATAATCAGATGCCATTAAAACATAGCATTACTTTCAGTACCATTTGTTTTGATTTGAATGCAGACTCTGGAACGAGATCCCATATGGGGAAAGGGAGGGACAGAGCATTTGGTAATTGGTATGGTACAGAAGTCAATTTGCGGGGTGGGCCAATTGCCAATCGGGAGGAGATTGCATGAATGCATCACAAGTGCTTGCAACTTGCTAGGGTTCGGTACAGGCACAATTTCCTATATGCAGCGGACTGCGATATATATGGGAAATGCTAACGAGTACTTGGGGCACTCGTTAAGGAACTAAGAAAATAATATTGAGAATTGGTGTATTTAATGTTTGAAGAAGTTAAATACTTAATTTTTCCATGAAAACTTGCTTCTTACGATTTCTTAGATAGTGCCCTTAGGACACTCGTTAGCATAACCCTATATATAATAATACAATCTTACTAATCGTTTCCTTACTGTACATTAGAAAAATCCAATACATGTTACACTTGATTAATGACATTTAAAATCGTGGTTAATGACGTATTAAACTTGGCTAACGGGTACAAAGAGATTGGGTAACTCATTGACGATCCACTGAACTTCATTAACCAAGATTTCGTACATCATTAATCAAGTCATCCGTTAACAAATTACATCATCTATCACATGTATCTATAAATCAAACTCAACACACCATTAACCACGATTTTGAACATCATTAACCAGATGTCGTAAGTGTCAACTTTTCAAATTTTCAAGTAACATTACCGTTTCCTTAATTTTATTATACGTATTTGTAATAATTGATATGTTTTAAAATAATATGGAACACTAGATCGGGTTGAAATGTCTCAATATATAGCCCAAACTTGCTTTAAAAATACATGAAGTCTAATTTCTAAAACTATTTGAGTAGGGTGGACAACATATTTTTCTTACATCTTCATACATTTTTATGATGTTTATCATTTAATTATAAGCCTTTTCATTTTTCATTTTGCCACCTCACTTGATAATGAGATTTTTACTGAATTTGTTAATTGAGATTAATTTAAATGAATGAGATTAATTGGTGTATATTTACTCAATTTATTAAAAGCAACACCCTGTCAAAAAAAAAACAAGAAGAAAAGAAGCAACACTCAGTTTGAGTCTTTGAGATGGATTGCACACAAGCATTGTTGTTCCTGTCAAATTCCGACTTACCGGAGTATAGCCGGAATGCGTATAACCAAGGATGAATACAAAGGTTGTTTTAGAACTTAACTTGACAGAATATTACTATTACGGTCCTACATATCCCAAAGGGAATCAAAGCGAATGTAGTTCTTGTTCAACCCTCGATCACCTGACAAAGTCAATCCCTTAATCTTGTATATGATGAATACCAGTGAGTAAGGACTCTTTAGTAGTCTCTTGATGCGGCTGGTTCCTCAAGTACGCTTAAGGGAGATTCACCAGGGTTAGCAAAAGTGAGTCTTTTTCTTACGGTTCTCCTCCTTTTATAGTGAGATCCCCATATCTCTTAGAGATTAGTTTTATCTCTTCCTATCGCTTATCCTTTAAGCCAACTTCTTGATATATGAAAGATGGATTTATCTCTTATATTCGAATTCAGGTTGTTAGCTAAGCTTAGGTGAGTCATATCTTCTAAGCTTATCTTTCCTATATTTTTGGGTGATCAAGTCTCCAAGCTCGGTTGCCGAGTCTATCACCTCGGCCAGTACACAAGCCCCCCAAGCTTTGAGCTCGGAAGAGCGTAAAAGCTTTCATGATTGAAACCGTGCTTGGCTTTGATATTATCATTAGGAAGTCTAAGATTTATTGTGTAAGTCCCGTTCCCTTGCTTGCTTGAGCAAGGTAGCCGATCTGTACACTTCGACCGATACTTGAGCTCGGAAGGCAGGCGAGCCTAGTGACCCTTTCTTTCTGATTATTTGGGTTTTGTGGACATATTTATTTCGTTTAGCTCGGTCAATACACAAGTCTCCCCAAACTTTAAGCTCGGAAGAGCATAAAAGCTTCATCAAAAGAGCCGAGTCGTAGCCTGATATTGACGTTATACTTTATTCTTTTGGCCAATATGTCAGACTCTTGGGCTTCGAGCTGAGAAAAGATGTGGGAGTTGCAATCAAAGCATGGGCTTGCTCATGCCGCGTGTCTTTTATGGCATCATTTTCAAGACCTGCTCTTCAGCTGCATAATCAAGCTCTTAGCTGCTGCAGCGCGTGTTCCGACGTGTTTGACACGTGGTTCCTTTCTATTGGTATGCCGAATTTGTGCAGTTCTGAAGAGACGTTTCTCTTCCGTCACAGTCACATGTCAACTACCATCATTACTTTCAAAAGGTAACATTCCAATTTTTTCTTGATGGTCTTTGCTATAAATTGAAGGAGACTCGTATTCAGGCCTTCACTTGCCTTCTTCTTCAAATTTTTCTTCTTCACGTTTTCTCTTCAAACATTTCTGTATTTTCTCCTTCTTTCCAGGTACGCCTTCCAATCTTCCTCTGTATTTCGTTGTTTCTTTCTTTCTTGTTCATCCATGGAGCCCTCATTCGAGGTCTCTCAAAATGCCTCTTCTGAGGTTCAAATATTAGAACCTGAGATAAACCCAGTTGGGGGTTCTCTAGCAAGTTCTCGTTCTTCCTCAAACGGTGATGCTAACCCAAAAAACTCATCTTCTTCTTCTTCCTCTAACGAGAGTAGTTCTGCTACTCCTCAGGCCGCCATTGTCCCGAAGCGCCGCAAACGTGCCTCTAGGGTTCCCAAAGAGCCCATTCCAGACATTACCATCCTTGGGTATTTTTGGGTTAGACCTGAAGTTGGGGTGTTTTTTTTTCTAATTTTAGGAGTCGTGATTCCCTTCGGGCTGTCAAAAACAAAATGCCCCTCACTCATGACACTATTCGTTGTCTTCCATGTTCGGATGATGAACATGTCTTTCTAAAAGCTCTCCCTGTTGAACCACACTTTACTTACGTGTATCGATCCCTATTCGAATAAATAGGAATCACCGTTCCTTTTTCCCAGTTCGAATGTGATGTGTTAAATATTATGAACGTTGCCCCCACTCAACTCCATCCCAACAACTGGGCCTTCATGAAGGCTTTTCAAATTTTGTGTAGCCAAGTTGGAATGGAGGCTACTGCTCCCAAGTTCTTATATTTTTACAAAGTTCGGTTTGGGGATCGGATTGGTTGGATCTCCCTCAGCAGAGTTGAGAAAAGTGGCATCATTGGCCTCTACAAAAGTTCTTACAAATTTTTCAAGTCGGATTTCTTCAAAATCCGACCTACTGAAGGGAACAAATCTTTATTTTTTGATTCCGATGGGAAACCAAACTTCCCCTTTTAATGGCAACCACACCATTCCAAGTTTTCTGGGTTTGACCTTGGATCTATGACTGCTCAAGAGCAAGCGGACATCGAGGCTTTCAAACTTTATCCTCGGCCACTGCCTTGTGGGAGTCTTTTAAAACTTCCGACCTCTTCCACTTGGCAGACCGACTTTGATCGTAAGTATTGTATTTCAGATATTTTAATACACTTGTAGAATCATGCTCTTTACATAGCCGATTTCTTTTGAAGTGATCATGGGTAAGTTCAACTATAAAGCACTGCTGAAGAAGTCTACTCATGAAGGTGTTGTTGCCTCGGTTTCTGCTGCTGATGCCAAGGGCAAGAAGAAAAAGGTTATTGAAACATTCGAGCCTACTCGTGTTTCCAAACGAGCTAAGACCGAGACCCGTCATAAGGCACCACAAGATAGGGGCTCCTCTCCCACCCCCTTGGCTCAAGAGACGCCAGTTGTTGGGAAGAGAAAAGATAAAGAACCTGTGGTAGCCGATCCATCTGTGGATCCGAAGTGGTATAATGGGAATTGCAATCCTGGGATTGGTTCTCTCTGGCGAGATGATTTCAACCCAGGTCCGTTGGTTGATTCTCATGTGCCGAAGCGACCGGATACCCGACTACTATTGGAACAAGGTCCCGGCACGAGCATGGAAGTTGCGGATGCTTATGCTCTTCGGGTTTCTTCTATTACCCGTTTCCAGAGCAATGAACTCGTAAGCAATGCGAAGAAAATGGTAAATATGAGGGCTGAAGTTGTCCGAGCTTTGCACACTAGAGACGAGCTTGAAAAAACTCTGGCTAAGTGCGAAGAGCAAGCTCAATTGATTGGTCAGCTGAAAGTTCAGCATGCCGAGCTGGAGAAGACCAATTCCTCCCTTCGACCTGAGCTGGCCACGGAGAAAGACGAAAGAATTAACTTCAAGAAAGTCGTCGAGGCTTCCCAGGCTTCTCTTGATGCTGAGAAGAAGATCACTTACAAGCTTCAAGCCGAGCCGAGGGAGGTCGAGGCCGAGATCATGAAAGAGCATGTTTCTGGGTTCTTTCAAGTTGTTAAGCAGTTTCAGCACTTCAACCCTGATGCTGATTTCTCCCGAGCTGACGTGGATAAGGATTTTAACAAGGAGGGCGTCATGGTTCCCTCGTCCGAGCTCGAGGATGAGGAAAAGGAAGAAGATCAAGAAGATAATATAGAAAAGGATGCGGAACAAGTTGAAGAGGAAGAGGGCAACAGAGAGGATGGAGCAGCCGTGGTGGAGCCATCCTCGGTTGCCGATCTCACAGCTGAACACATTGTTTCCTCCAATCCCGATGCAGTCATCGTCGAAGAAGTAGTTGTTGCTCGTGAGGATGTTCATGAGTAACCTAGGCATTTTTCTTCTTTCTTTCAAAATGTTTTGTACCTTTGGCGATGCCCCTCTGTACTTTTTTTGTTTTAACAATGAAGTATTTAATGTTATTTTTGAGCTTTTGGTAATGCCCCTCTATACTTGGGAAATTTTTCAGTTTTCCCATCGTTTAGTTTTGTTTTGGCTCGGTCTTCTTTTGTGACCTTTGTATTTTAAACTTAGTATTTTTAACCAGCTCTTGGAATAACTCGGTTAACTCTTCTAAGTAACTCACTTAACTAGGTTTTCGTTTACCTTTTGGTCTAACATTTCGACTTTAGCTCGGCTAGCCTCCTTAGGCTCTTTGTTTATCTTTTTAGGCTTGGTGTTTCGATTTTAGCTCGGTCAGCCATTTCGGCTCGACATTTCGATCTTAGCTCGGATTACCTTTTTAGGTTTTCATTTACCTTTTTAGGTTTTAATTTACCATTTTAGGTTTTTGATTTCCTTTTTAGGCTCGGTCCTTCGAATTTAACTCGGTCAGTCATTTTGGCTCGACATTTCGACTTTAGCTCGGATTGCCTCTTTAGGTTTTTATTTACCTTTATAGGTTTTTGATTATCTCTTTAGGTTCTTAATTACCATTTTAGGTTCGGCTCCTTCGACCTCTGCCCGGTCGATGTTAGCTCGGTGAACCTCTTTAGGCTTTTATTTACCTTTATAGGTTTTTGATTACCTTTTTAGGTTCTTGATTACCTTTTTAGGTTCGGCCCCTTCAACCTCAACTCGATCGATTTTAGCTCAGTGAACCTCTTTAGGCTCTGCCTTTCTATCTTTGCCGATGAAACAAGTTATGAGAAACATAATAAAAAAGGAAGGAAATGAACTTCATTTATTTATTTCCTTGGGTGTGCCTCATTAAAACCTTCCTGGCCAAAACCACTTGGGAAAAAGACCAGGGTAGGAAAAAGTGTACATCACCTGCTTTACATAACTTTAACTAAAATAAAACCTAAGATTGGAAGTGTTCCAAGTTCTTAGAATAGCTTTTCCTGATAACTCTTCAAGCCTATAAGAACCATTTCCTAAATTTTCAACTACTCGGAATGGGCCAGCCCAGTTTGCTGCAAGTTTACCCTCTTTGGAGTCTTTTCTTGCATCATTTTGCAGTCTCAGCACTGAGTCGCCTTGCACAAATTCCCTTGGCTGCAACCTCGAGTTGTGCTTCCGAGTTGCTTTCTGTTTGCATAGTTCTTCTCTGATTTTTGCTTCATCTCGGACCTCTTCTACCATGTCAAGCTAAACTCAGATTTCTTCTTCATTCTTGCTTTGGTCATGGTGTTGACGTCTAAAAGAGAGCCCGCCGAGCTTAACCGGAATCATTGCATCAGTTCCATAGGTTAGCTTGAATGATGTTTCCCCCATCGATGACTGTGGTGAGCAATGGTAAGCCCAAAGGATGCTTGGTAATTCCTGAACCCATGCCCCTCTTGAGCTGCCTAACCTCTTCTTGAGCTCGTTCAAAATAAATTTGTTGGTGGCCTCAGCTTGGCCGTTTGTTTGTGGATGCTCAATCGAGGCCACCTTATGTTTGATTACGAGGTTGGAGTAGAATTCTTTCAGTCCCTTATCAGTGAATTGCTTTCCATTATCCGTGACAATGGCATAAGGTAGCCCATGTCTGCATATGATGTTTTTCCACACAAAACTCTAAACTTTTTTAGCTGTTATCGTGGCTAATGGTTCAGCTTCAATCCACTTAGTGAAGTAATCTATCCTCACCAGTAAGAACTTGACCTGACTTTTAGCCACAGAGAAATGACCAACAATGTCCATCCTCCACATAGTAAAAGGCCATGGCGAGAACATGGAATGGAGCTCTTCACCTGGTACTCGCGCAACATTGACGAATTTCTGACAAGGATCACACTTGTTAGTCCAAGTAGCACAGTCTGATCTCATGGTCGGTCAATAAAAACCTGCTCGCAGGACCCGAGCTGCTAGAGATCGGCCACCTGAATGCATTCCAAAAATTCCTCTATGCATCCTATCCATTACATGCTCGAATTGTTCCTTTGTTATGCACTTTAATAAAGGCATGGAAAATCCTATTATGTATAACTCTCCATCTCGGATGGTGTAATGACAAGATTTCAGACGAATTTTCTTTGCCTCTTTTGGATCACTAGGCAATTTGTCTGAGGCTAGAAATTCCCAGAACGATGTCATCCAACCCCGATCACAGTGCTCGGTCATCAATACCTCGGCACTTTTTATGCTCGGCTCAGGGAGATTTTCCTGAATGAATGTCCTTAGCTGGCCAGCTTTTTTGGTGCTAGCCAACTTAGACAACAGATCTGCCCTGGAATTTTCCTCACGAGGTATATGTTCGATAGTAAAATTATCAAATTCTAAAATTAAACTATTAACTTTACAAAGATACCTGGTTAGTTGGGGATCCTTTGTTTGGTAATCTCCAGAGACTTGTCCTGTTACAAGTTGTGAGTCACTTCGGCATTTTAGCTCCTTAACTCCAACTTCTTTGGTCAACATCAATCCCGCAATTAGGGCTTCATATTCTGCTTGATTGTTTGAAGCATTGAATCCAAACTTCAAGGATTGCTCCAGGACTAGATCGTCTGGACCTTCAAGAATTATTCCAGCTCCGTTTCCTTTCAAGTTAGATGAACCATCAACATAAAGAAGCCAAATGAAGGATTCTGAATTTGGCTTTGGAGAGAGCTCGGCAATGAAGTCGAAGAGGCATTGTGCTTTCATCAGTACCCTCGGTTCATATTGCAAACCAAACTCCGATAACTCCACTGACCAAGCTATCATTCGTCCTATCAGATTTGGTTTTCTGAGCACCTGCTTTATTGGATGATCTGTTTTGGCTATAACTTGTGTGACTGGAAATAAGGTTGTAATCTTCTAGCTGCCATGACCAAAGCGAGGGCGAGCTTTTCAATTACTTGATACCGTGTTTCTGCATCTTTCAGGATTCGACTGACATAATACACTGGCATCTGTTGCTTTTCTTCTTCTTGGATGATTACTGCACTGATTGCATAATCGTTGACAGACAAGTACAAGTACAAATCCTTGCCAAGTTGAGGTCGAGTTAGGATCGGAGGAGAAGTTAGAAAAAGTTTCAACTCTCCAAAGGCCTTTTCGCACTCCTCGGTCCAAGTGAACTCTTTTGGCCTTTTCAGGAGCTGAAAGAAGAGTCTGCTTTTTCTGCAGACTTTGGGAGAAAACGAGACAGGGAAGCTAATCAGCCAGACAACCTCTGAATCTCTTTCATATTCTGTGGGCTCCACATTTCAATGACAGCTTTGCATTTATCAGGATTAGCTTCGATTCCTCTATGTATTAGCGAACTTGCCTCCTTGCACATCAAAAGAACATTTTTCAGGATTCAACCTCATATTGTACCTCCGGAGTTGGCCAAAAATTTCTTCCAGGTCGGCAGGGTGTTTCTTTGGCTCGTCGGACTTTACCACCATATCATCCATGTACACTTCCAGGTTCTTTCTGATCTAATTGACAAACACCTTGTCCATAAGTCTTTGATATGTTGCACCAGCATTTTTTAAACCGAAAGGCATTACTCGGTAGTAGTAATTCGCCCCATCGGTCATAAATGCCACTTTTTATTCGTCAGGGGGGGTGCTTCCTTATCTGATTGTAACCTGAATAAGCATCCAAGAAAGTCAAGATTTTGTAGCCTGCAGCTTCGTCTACCAATCTGTCAATTTGGGAAGAGGATAAGAATCCTTCAGACATGCTTTGTCGGTGTAGTCGGTGCACATTCTCCACTTGCCATTGACCTTTCTTACCAACACAACATTAGCTAACAAAGTGGTATATTTCACCTCTCTGATAAAATTTGCTTTAATCAACTTGGAAGTCTCTTCGGCTACAGCTTTTCGTCTCTCCTCACCGAGCTTCCTTTTTCTCTGAGCAATAGGCTTGGCATCGGCACTATAGACAGCTTATGGCACAGAAAATTGGGGTCTATGCCAGGCATATCCGATGTCTTCCAAGCAAACAAGTCGGCATTTTTCTTTAGGACATCTTGGATCTGTTGTTTAAGTACTGGGTCGAGCTGACTTCCAAACTTTGTGCAAAGCTCAATTTGGGTTCCCAGTTGGAACTTCTCCAAAGACTCTGTTGGTTCAGCTCTGGACTCGTACATCTCCATCCTTGGATCCCAATTCGAACATACTGACCGAGCCTGCCGAGCTAACTGAACTGACCGAGCTTATCACTTCTGCTTTATCATCTTTAGCATTTTCTGTGGTGTCCGTCTCTTGGGTCACCTTCAAACTATCTGCATAGCATTGTCTGACCATCCTCTGGTCAGCTCAGACGGCAACTATCTCTCCCGAATCAGCTGGGAATTTCATGGTGAGATGTGGAGTTGAGACAATTGCTCCGAGTTCATTCAGCATCGGTCTTCCGATGAGGATGTTGTACGATGTGTTGGCTTCCATAGTGACATACCTGAATGATATAGTTCGGGCGAGTTTGCCCTCACCAAAAGTTGTTAGGAGGTCAATGTAACCTCGTGTCTTTACCTGCTCACCTGTGAACCCTAAACCCTACCAACTTGTCCTCCTGTTCTTTTATTAACTTTTATGGAATTCCAAGCTTTTTGAAGGTCGCCAAGTATAAAATGTCAGTCGAACTACCATGATCAATGAGTGTTTGTTTGACCAAGTGCTTGGCTAAATCTACCGTTATTACCATCAGGTCATCTTGATTAGGGTCCATCCCTTTGAAGTCATCATCTGAGAAAGTGATGGGAGGTCTCGGCCTTGCAGGTTTTCCCGACACCGAGTTGACAAATCAGATAGCTTTTACATAACGCCTCCGAGCTGAACTCGTTGTACCTCCTCCGGCGAAACCTCCTGAGATAGTATTAATGACTCCTTTGACCCCACATTCTGCATCATCATTATGAATCCTCTAATTATGCACCCGATCTCCGTTCTGATTGTTACCTCGCTGGTTTTCATCTCGGTTACGATTATCATAACCTTGCCTTCCTCGTCGTCGACCAGCTCGTCAACCTCCAACATCTTCTCGGCGAACAAATCGGTCAAGACGTCTTGCTTGTACGAAGTCCTCAATTTGATCCTGCACTGTTCTACAATCTTCAGTGGAGTGACCATAATTTTGATGCCACTTGCACTCTTTGCTTCTTTCAGTTTGGGCAGGAGTTTTAGATGACCGAGGTAAGGTGAGTAACTCGGCATTGCACACCTCTTGAAGAATGGTTGCTCCGGATCGGTTCAGTGGCGTGTAAGACTGGTACCTGGGTTGCTTCTCTGAGAACCCCCTTTCATTGCTCTTCAAAGCCTTTGGTGGATTGGCTCCTTTGTCTCTCTCTTTTCTCGGGACCGTGCTCTTGTCCTCTAAACCTCTCTGTCTCTTTTTGGACTCTATCATCTCTTCCGAGTTCATGAACCCTGTGGCTTTTTCCTGCAATTCTTCAAAGTCTCTCGGTGGTTTCTGAGATAAATACTCAAAGAAAGGCCCAGGCTTCAAACTGCTCATGACGGTATGAAGGCAGAGTTCCAAGCTTATATTGGGCATTAAAACTTGTTGAGCACTAAAGCGATCCATATAATCTCTAAGTGATTCATTTTTTTCTTGCTTAAAATTCGCGAGTGAGACCGAATGCCTTTTATGCCTTCGGCTCGCTGCAAATTGTGCAGTGAATTTAGCTACTAGCATGTCAAAAGAATCTACTACCCGAGGTAGAAGATTCGTAAGCCAAGTCAAGGCAGGGCCTTGCAAAGTAGTTGGAAAAATTTTGCACATCACAACGTCCGAATCGGTCACCAAGTAAACAGAAGAAATAAAGGATTCTATATGTTCAGTGGGATCAGTGGTGCCATTGAATTTATCAATATTAAGAGCCTTAAAATGTTTAGGCATGAACACCTCGTCCATGTCATCAGTGAAAGGCAACCTCGGTCATCTGTCTCTCACCTTTTCTTTCTGGACAATTTCTTCGGCACGAGACTTGGCTCCTGAACCTTCAGGCCAAAGTTTGGTCCTGGAAGGTCGGCTCGTATCATGGCGAGAAGGTGCATATGAGGGGTCTTTCTGGCTATCATCGGGTGAAGACTGCTCTTCATCGCAAGACGTTGCCGATCTCGCCCTTCTCCGAGCTCTTAGCAGCTTTTGATTCTGCGCACGAAAATCCTCGTTTTCCTGACGCAGCTGCTTTCAGCTGTGCCATAATCTCTTCCAGCTGAGGATTATCTTCATCGAGGGGTGGAGGCAGGGTATTGTCATGGCTCTGGTTAGTGTTTGATGCCTCATGATCAACATGGTTCGCACTGTGCACCCCTCCCCTTGGTCTGTTTCGTGTAGTCACCATTAAATTTTTTTTATGGAACCAGGGAAAGTTTTTCCTCGGCCCCACGATGGGTGCCAAATGTTCCTGCCAAATTCCGACTTACTGGAGTCTAGCCAGAATGCGTATAGCCAAGGATGAACACAAAGGTTGTTTTAGATCTTAGCTTGACAGAATATTACTATTTCAGTCTTACGTATCCCAAAGGGAATCAAAGCGAACGTAGTTCTTGTTCAACCATTGATCATCTGACAAAGTCAATCCCTTAATCTTGTATATGATGAATACCAATGAGCAATGACTCTTTAGTAGTCTCTTGATGCAACTGATTCCTCAAATACACTTAAGAGAGATCCACCAAGGTTAGCAAAAGTGAGTCTTTCTCTTAGGGTTCTCCTCCTTTTATAATAGGATCCCAATATCTCTTAGAGATTAATTTTATCTCTTCCTATCCCTTATCCTTTAAGCCAACTTCTTGTTATATGAGAGATGAGATTTATCTCTTATATTCGAATGCAGATTGTTAGCTAAGCTTAAGTGAGTCTTATCTTCTAAGCTTATCTTTCCTATATTTTTGGGCAATCAAGTCTCCAAGCTCGGTTGCCGAGTCCCTCGGGCAGTACAATTGTTAAATTTGAATTTCTTGTGGATGATGATCACCTTAGAGAAAGGTAAAAATCGTTCAAGTTCAAAATGTCTACAGTCTAATCAATCGGTGGACAGAAAATTGTCCCACGAGACCACACGCATACTATCTATCATGCAAGTGCCCAATCTCTGCTAGTAAATAGAAGGCAAAGAAAGCCGAAGCAGAAATACTTTGTTAAAGTAAGAGCTCTCTAGAAACAACGAGTGAGTAAAGAATGCAACGCGATCCGTATTCCTAAACCATGTAGAGCCTGAACCTCTTGGTCTACAAAATTATTTGCGACGTCTGTTGGCTACCAACTCTGGGTTGCCTTTCCTCATCATCGCTACAAACTCATCATAGTTAATTCTTCCATCCTGCAGGAATATTTAGGAATTAATTTATTTGCAATGGATAATTAAACAAAAATATATAAACTTCTAAAATTTCACACTGGGAAAATCCATAAGGAGAACAAAGATGAGATAAACAAAAAATAAAGAAGAAAGCAGTGTACATTGTCTGTATCAACTTCAGCAATGATCTCTTTTATTGTTTTCTCATCACCCATATTATACTTCTTAAGAGCAGATTCCAACTCTTCCATTGTGATGTACCTACGACAAAAAAATGGAAGCCCAACATAGGATTCAACATGTAAGGTGGGAATGCAATGTAAACTAAAAATTATGAATAAGAAACAAGGAAAAAGAGATTACCCGCTTTTATCGTTGTCAAAATATTCAAAGGCTTTATATAGGTGATCCTCTCTGTCCATTCTATTCATGTGCATGGTAGCTGTTATAAATTCAATATAATCAATGGTTCCATTTCCGTCTACATCAGCCTGAGAGCCAGATAATTATGTTATAATAGTGGAACAAAAATCATTGTTGAAATCAGAGAAGTGGTAAAGTGGTAAATCACAATATTAAGCAGCTAGCAGGGAGACTGTTTTCAGGACAGGATGATCATACTACATTACTGAAAAATAAAGGTAAGCTATAAATGCAGCACATTCGTGCACCATCCATCAAGTTCATTACAAGCACAAATCTTCATTTTTTGGATACAGATGACCATCAATAAGATAGGATATGAAATTGCAGAAAATGAATTTATCCAACCATATGACATATTCAGAGTGTTTGTTAGCTGGGAAACAACATGAAAGAAAATATAACTCTGCAATAAGATCCGCTTACTATAGAAGGGCAAGTTTTGAAAGTATATGTATATAAGTTACTCAAAAATTCATAGTAATACTAACCTATAATCAAGCATAAGTAATTGGTCTAGCAATACAAGTTTGACATTGTAACAGAGTGGGTATAAATATGTCAGATGATATTCCAAAAGTTTACTATAAAAAGTGCATCTTGCATTTGTCCCCGACTCCCTGAATGAACTAACGTACTGGTCCAATAACAATTCCATACAACAGATTATCTGTTCCATGTGATGAGATTCAGTGTAGAGTACCCCACTTACGTGTTTCTGGTCAAAACTTCAGAAATAAGATGAAGTGTTATTAATAGGATGAAGTGTTATTTACCCATCAAACATTATCACCAGTAATTACTGAATGGAGACCAAATCATCTGCAATCACCACTAAGCTAGGCTATAACCAAACAAGAAAATAAAAGAAATCTTACCGCTTCCATCAACTGCCTTACTTCAGACTCAGAAAGCTTAGTACCCAGTTTGGGGAGACCAGCTTTCAACTCTTCAAAAGTGATTGTTCCACTGTTATCTGTGTCCATGGTTTTGAACATTTCCTTCAAGCCAATGATTTCTTCTTCAGAAAGGTTTTCGGCAATAACCTGTAACAAAATCAAAGAATTTTCATATATAATCCTTTGATCCAGTTCATTCCTCTTCCCTATTTATTTACTCATTGATTTATTTGGATTTTTCAATTAGTATATAGTTATATACTATTTTCAATCCTCTAGGTTTTCAAATATAATGGTAATTCTAGATATTTTACTAAATGCTTGACCATGATGATCATGATCACTACAAAAATGATGTTAAAAGATTATTTACCTTCAGAGCTACTTTCTTTAGCTTGTTCATTGCCCTGAATTGTTTCATTCTGCTTAAAACAGCAATATCAAGAGGCTTATCAGATGCTCCATCTTCTCTCATCCAAGGATGATCTGCCGCACATATAACATTTTATTATGACTGGTTAATTGAAATAAGCAAACTGCCAAGTTACAGCTCAAATGCTCCATGCCAAGTTTATGCATGGACAACTGCTTTGTCTATGTATAATAAAATAATATTATCTTTATTATGTTCCTTGATCTAGGCAATTATGCAAGCAGTTGAAAATTCCATTCATATGGATACAAATTCAAAAATAAGGGCCAGCAAATGGAGACACGGTGGCAGTCACTTTCAAAGCAAAATATTAATCACAGAACAAACTCATGCATACCGTTCTTCAGATGAAATCGCAAATGCAATAAGTGAAAAGTTATCTTATGAGGGGATTGTGGCGAGAGAAAACAAGAACATATTATGCAAGAGACACAGAAAATCTGAAGTTGATTAATAAGCAGAAACAGTGCTTGAGTTTGGAAAATAGATGCGCATCTTGCATGACTTATTCAATAAGAAGAGGTGGCAGACACACAGACATCCTAACCTACTTTTTCTTTTTCTTGGGAGGGGGATTGAAGTGTGTAAAAATATTTGAAAATAAATTTCCATTCTCCCCTCTATCCTATCGATTGAGAGTTGAGACACAATGTCATGGATCAATTGATCGAGTAGTGAAAGCTTCTTTCACTATTAATATGATAATATCCTATTTCATGCCAGTTATTATCGCAGCCTCACTGCCACTTTGCTGTCCAAGTGTCCATGCAGCTCATATCTCTCAAAGATATGGTTAGAGATTTATGTAGAAAACAATGTCTGGCTGGTCCTTAGAGTCAACATGATAAAAAGAAAATAGAAACCACTTTTGACTTAAAACAAATTAATTTATGTTTACAAGAAGAGCTAAACTTACTAAGGACATTGGCTGCTGAAAGGCGTTCTTTGGGGTCAGCTCGTAACATCTTCTTGACCAGATCTTTGGCATTGGTTGATATGGAAGGCCAAGGATCTGATGCGAAATCAATATGTCCATGAAGAATAGCATCAAAGATACCCTGTTCATTTTCTTCACATAAAGGATCAGAAGAAAGTGTGAGAAACATTGGAAAGGTATACTAGCCTCTTATAAAGGTAAGGTATGAGGTATCTAATAATGGAGAAGAAAAGCAAACATGAAGACTAAAACTAATTTGAGCTAGAAGATGTGAACCAAACTAAAGCTTGGGAATCAAGCAGAAAGCTCAAACAGTAAACACATTTACAACCATTAACATTCTAAAATTCAGGTATGCTTAAGTTGCAATCTATCATGTAATTTCAATCAACTTATTTTTTATAAATAAAGTGGCATTAATTGTTTCGTTAACATCTTAACTGTTTGATTATTTTAGTTAATATGATAAGAGGTCCTTGACTAAAATTAGAGACTTGTTTATGATAATAGAGATCGTGATAATAAGAAGCAAGTCTTTCACATTTTAATCTATATTGTTCTTGATTGTAGGATCATTGAGGACATGACATCAATGATCCAGGCAGATCAATATATGTGTGATGGTCTCTATTGGATAAAGATTAATACATCTCATTCATTAAATTACATATATAAATGATACATATGCATATATGATCATTGAACTGACTCAAATAAGAATTCCTAATGGTTAGTATTACAACTGAAATATGAATGGGATATTCTCATGAAAAAGTGTAATAGTTTCCTTTGACATGAGATTATCATAGTAATCCCTTTGACATGAGATTATCATAGTAATCCATTATAACTAACTTAGTATGTGTGTGTGTGGTTTTTTTTTTTTGGGCCTATCAAAGTTTGACATCTATACCATATTCTATAGTTAAGCCAGAGCCAAATGTACGGAGGAAATATTGTATTAATCTTCTAAAGGTTCTAAAACTAAAAAAATCTTACTTCATGCTACATTGGTTAATAAATTGGTTTGACTAATTTAATATTGGGTTAGTATTGAACCTATACGATCACACACTAACGAGTGTTCTAATCCTTGCAAGATTTTTTTTTTACTATTTGATGATTAAATTAGAGAATTAAATTTAATCAAATAAATTAAATTTTCTAAATGGACAATATTCTTTGCTAGCACTAGCAATGTAAATAATATGTGAAGCAATTTTTTGGAATAGGAGAAGACTAGCACCGGACATATAGGAACTGTCAAGGAACGATTCTATACATGGTCAAATTGTTTTGAAACGTCGTAAAAGATAAGAGATTTTAGAAAATGTTGGGCATAAAATTTGTTGGTGGTGCAGTATCTGATGTTGCGTGCTTCCATATTTGTAGGACTAGTTACGTGCTTATATATGTCTTCTTCTCTTCTATATTGTTCCAGTGCCATATATTTTTACTTCATTGCTAGTTCCAATGTTTAAAGGGTTGATAGCAAAGCTTAGTAGCAGAGTTTTTGTAGCTAGAATTGGACAAAAATTTTAATATCCAAACACTCTACGAGGCATTTAGCAGTGATTATTATTGCTTGAATATATTTGAAACACAAATTAGATCCTATAATAGAGGTTTACCTGCCCAGAAGGGAGGAACACCAGAGAGGAGAATGTACAAGATAACACCGGCACTCCAAATATCAGCTTCAGGTCCATAACTTCTCCGCAGCACTTCAGGAGCAACATAATACGCACTCCCCACTAAATCTCTAAATACATCTCCTGCGCGCATGTTCTCAATATTTAAACAACACAACCATTATTTATTGCTAATACTACTCTACTGTTACTGTTCCCCGAAATGAAATTAGTGAAGCAAGAAGCCCAACGAACCTGGCTTGAAAAACACAGAGAGTCCAAAATCGGTGGCTTTAAGAGGGGAAGTATCGTCCTTGCCGAGGAACAAGAAATTCTCGGGCTTGAGATCCCGATGCATCACTCCCATGGTGTGACAGTTATGAACCACCGTCACGATCTGGCGGCACAAGTTGGCGGCGGCACGCTCCGAGTAATGGCCTTTGGCGATGATCCTATCGAAGAGCTCGCCGCCGGCGCAGAGCTCCATGATGAGGTTGACGGAGTGGCGGTCCTCGTAAGCAGCCTTGAGCTCCACGATGTTACGGTGGCCGGTGAGGTGGTGCATGATCTGCACCTCCCGCCGGATGTCATCGATGTCGTCGCGGTGGATGAGTTTGCGCGTGGCGATTGATTTGCACGCGAATTGTTCCTTGGTCACGTTGTGGGTGACAAGGTAGGTGACCCCGAATTGACCGCGACCCAGTTCGCGGCCGAAGATGTAGGTGGACCGGACGTCTTCCATGGGCCGGCCCAGGACTCGGCCCACTGAAGAGGTGGGGACGGGTGGTGGTCTGGGCGGTGGAGGGTTGGAATTAGAAGGGAGGACAGATATGGAATTGGAATTGGAATTGGAGGGAGTGTGAGAATCGGAGTTGAGTTGGCCGCTACAGTTCCCCATCAAATACAAAATACAAAAGACAACGGTGCTTGTATTGTGGGAGAAAGTTGTTGGTTCTAGTCTCTAACTGCAACCGCTGCTGCTTGTTTATGTTGGACTTGTTCACTCCGCCTCCGGATTTGTCTGTGTCTGAAAAGGGACTTCTTACTTTTTCGGTTCTTCTAAAATCAACTTTAATTAATTAATTGGATAATGTGTTAATTAATTGGATTAAAGGGACGCAAATCAGAGCGTGTTATTATTTTTTTCTACGAACAAAATAAATTATATTGAATTTTTTTTTAATTTAGTTGATATGTATTACTTCCTTCGTTCTTTTTCTATGATAATTTTAACTATTTGTTTTTGTTCCAAAATAATGGATCTTTTATAAACCCGAGATATATTTAACATTTTTTTTTCCATATATATCATTATCATAGAATTAAATTGAAATGCCTTGAAAATATGTTAAACATTCCCTACTTAAATTCAGTTATAAATATTGCATGTTACAAAACAAAAATGATACATATCAATACACCTTGCATTTAACCAAATAAATTGTGCACCTTCCTAGTGGAATGTGGAATAAATATGGTTAGAATTTGTAAATAATTAATGATATTATAAATAAGGGTATTTTGGTATAAATGTAAACAAATCAATGATTTCTTAATCTGTGTGTAGAAACATTAAATTACCATAGAAAAAAGAACGGAGGGAGTACCATTTATCAGTATGTTGGTCCAAGTGATAACAGGCTTTAACCCTTTAAGTAAGTGATTAGGAGTTCGAACGAGACAATTCTTAAATGTCGTTCAAATCGTTCGATTGAAATTAATGATTATTTAATCAGTTTTTTCATTAATGGTGTATTAAATTTAGAATTTTTTCTATGCATTATTTTTTAGGGGAAGATTAATCCCTCAAGGAGTCTGATTAAATGTAAAACTTATTCCAATAAAATCTTTTTTTGATCATGTCTTCTCAATAAATACGAATAGAGTCATTCTAAAATAACAAATAATGTAAAGTGGAAAAATAAAAGACTTAGATACAATTTCAAATTCCATATGCATTGGATGTTGTTCTTCAATAGTAATAAGATATGCATAATAACTCATCAATAAAAACATATCATATATAATAGCTGTTACACATATTCTATTATTATTAGAAAACAATACATAATACTTGTTTGGAAAAGATGGATTATTCTATTTTCAATATTTTTTTTGTCTAATAAGCTATTTTATAAATAATCAATTATATTTGAGTCGATAGATTAATTTTTTTAAAAACTTTTTTTTTGGGGGATAAAAGTTGTTTTACTGTCATCTAATAAAGAGGACCGGTAGATGATTTTATTTTGATTATGCTGAATATGAAAGAACGAATTTCCTGTGTTACCCCAACGACTTAATGCTCTTTCTGCAAACAATGACACATTATCACTTACCTATCTATCTATATTCTCTCTGTGTACTCAATATGCATGACCAACCACCATTTAAATATTTAATGCTTCATCACTACAACATATTTCTAATGGAATATATATTTTTATTAAAATGCTCTGAATAATATATTTTTTAATTTTAAAATCCTCTATATTATTCAAATAGAATACATATTATTTTTATTTAACTTTTCTAAAAAATAATATATTTTAACATGTTTTTCATCATGAAAAAAATGTTATAAATTTATTTATTTTTTTATAATAGAAAAAAATTGATGACTAGATATAAAAAAATAAAAAAAAGTTCTAAATATAAACAAATAAGTCCATACATTTTTTTTTGTAATTTACAATGTAAAAGTGATTTTTTTTTGCACCACCCAAACAAAATAGATTATCTTAAAATCGCTTTTCAGCAAACATACCCAAACAAAAACATGTTTTTTTAATAAAAAAATTGGTATGCAACAGCATCACTATAGAGCAAGACATCTCAACTAGGTTGGTACCTCAAGCTCTATCCATCACTTACAGCATACCAAGAATAATATTAAAAAAGGAAAATTTGAAGAATACAATCAACATGGGGGCACATAAACCTTACCCATGCAAATAATCAACAAAATCGAAAATTAAGAAGACCAACTCTATTCTCAAAGAAGTCCTCGTTAATAAAATTCGGAATGGTCTTCCACCATTTCAAACCACTAATAATAAGACCATAATTTTCTAAACCATCCGCACATGAATTGCCTTATATGTATACACGAGAAACGACAAAATTTATCTTCCTTGAAACAACTAGAGCATTGTGCCATCTATTTCTCAAAGTCCACGGGACAATTTTAGGAGAAGAAAAAGCCATAGTGACTAGCTTCGAATCACATTAGCCGAAGTGAGTTCCAACCTTTCTTGTATGCAATCTCAATTGCAACAATTACCCCTGTTAACTCAGCTATCAGAGAAGATGAGCTGCCATTGTTTAAAGCAAAACACCCTATTGTTGCAGCATTCTTATCCCTATAAATCCCACCACAAGCAACCATACTATTGGAACCTCTAGCAGCTCCATCCGAATTGCATTTGACCCAATTAAAGCTAGGAGGTTTCCACATAACTTCTATAATTTGCTCTGCTTGATTCAGATTCGGGCTTATATTAAACCTGTTCAGGATTTGCAATGAATTGGTATTTAGGAAACAAGTCCCATTTGAATGATCTTCTATCATCTTCATGCCTGCAGCAACACAGTTAATTGCAGTTTCTATTGAGATGCATTTATTGTCAAATCTGGCTTTGTTTCGGCTATACCAAATGAACCACAGAGTGTTAGCAATCCCTGAAAGAGTGATATCATGCATTAGGGAGCTGAGCCTTCCATGACAAAGAGAGAGGACATAATGAATAGAGATAGTGTCCATTGTTATAGAAAAGAAGTTTCCAAGCCAGTTCCACAATCTGGATGCAAACTGACAATTTAAGAATAAGTGGTCGGAAGTTTAATAGTCATTCCCACACAAACTGCACATTGAAACCAAATGGCAGCCACTCAGCCTTTACAAATCATCTGTTGGAACTCTGCCGTGGATGAATCTCCAAAGAAGAAAAGATTTGGAAGGAGGAATTGCTCTACTCCAAATGATTTTGCCCCAAGAAACGGGAATACTTTCATCCTTCATGACAGTGTAAGCTTCCTTCAGAGTTAGCAATCCAGAGACATTAGAAATCCAAACTAACTCATCTTCCAAATGATCATAAGGGATGATAACATTATTCAACTCTTCAGCCAAATCAGCTGATCTATTTAAAATGTCGATAGGGACTTGAATACTGCCTGCAACAATGAAATCATTTACCTTAGCATGCAAGGATTTGTTAAATGAGCTTGGAAGCTGCAGAAACTCGGTAATTGGCTTAGATAACCACTTATGGCAACAAAAATTGATTGTTGTACCATCTCCAAGCACCCATCTGCAGTTAGCAAAGACAGTGTTGACGAATGCTTTCATACCTGACCAGATTGATGATGAAACATGTGTCAGAACTTTCTTAGGCATAACTTTTTCTCGAATCAATCTAGCCCACTGGTTGTTTGAAGCTATCAAATCCCAGCAAAGCTTTAGAATGGATGCCCTGTTCATCATTGTTATTGATTTCAGACCCAATCCTTCCTCATCCACAGGCCTGTAAACTTTGGACCAACAGACTGTACATACCTTCCTTGTATCTGTACTTCCAGACCAGATCTATCAATTAGCTTCAACAGTGAGCTTGGCCATAGATAAACATGGAAAGAATATAAAAGCATGCTCTGTATGACTGATTGAACAGGCACCACTCTACCCATAATTGAGAGCAAAGACCCTTTCCAAGTGGCAAGTTTCAGCTTTAACTTATCTGCAATGGGCTGAAGGTGTATCCTTCTTGGTATTCCTTTGAAAAGAGGAACACCCAAGTACACAAAGGGAAGGCGACCTTGTCCGAAACCAAGAATATCAGCAATTGAAGAAACCCTTCTATATGAAACAGAACCTGTGTAGAACTTTGACTTCTCAAGGCTAATGTACTGTCCTGATACTTCACTGTACCTATTGAATAATTCCATTATATTTTGCAGATTCTTTTTTTTTGATAAGCAACATTGTATATTAAAGAAGAGTACAAGGGGTACTCTGACCCATATACAAGAGGAAATCGAAAGAGATAGGAAAATTCTTGATACAATACTGACAGACATACCCACCAGTACTGCTTTTACAGCAACCTAATCCCTACGCAATTCACCCAGATACACAAAATCTAAACTCCAAACTCCTAATAACACAATGTATCAGAACCTGTATCATTTATCCTATTTGAATAGTTAGCCAAAAGTATTTCCCAGCAACACTGAAAAAACAGGACAGCAGCAAATGCAACATGCACATCCTCCCTATGTTGCACAGCCTATATCAGCTCTGAACCTAATCAAAAACCAGATTTTGTTCTTTGAAAGTAAGTTCAATCCTATGCAGCCAAATGAACCTCATGATTGCCAACCAAAGCTTTCTCCAAAACCTGATTGATGTCTTCCCATTTAGTAAACCAGAATGTTGCATTACTAATTCACCTTAGAGCAATGCGTCCAATAGTCCAGTGAGAAAAAATCCGCCCCCACCGAGTATGAAATACGAATTTTAGTTTTCCTTTCCTGTAAGCAATCACATCCCCTGCTTTTACAAAATATAAGAATGTCATCTGCGTATAGCACATGACTAGGGACCTTGTATATATCCCCTAGGACTTGCCATTGACTGAACCTTTCCTTGGAAAACTAGCTGTGTAATTGCCTTGCTGAGCACATCTTCAGCCAAGCAAAACAAGAGAGGGGATAGGGGATCCCCTTGTCTAACCCCTCTCTTGCAGTCAAAGAAGCCAACCAAGTGTCCATTGACATTAATTGAAAGCTTTGCTGAATGTAAAATTACTTTAATCCACTTGCAAAAGGTTGTCTCAAATCCACAAGCATGCAGGACTTTAAGCAAAAAAGACCAATCTATTGAATCAAAAGCCTTTCTAATGTCAATTTTCAAAGCAATATTCCCTCCAAAGCTTCTTTGATTATAATCATTTTCACAATAATTGATTATACATATAATCAATTATCAGCATAATCTATTTTTTCCAGCTTTCCCAAACGCACCCTTAATATATTTATAGAGTTGTACCTAAGTTTCGTCCACAATAAAAATGTACTTGATCAATTAAAGTACATTGAGATTTCAACTCATTTTAATTAATCAATTTATATATTCTTACTTAATATTTCGAGTTGTTCCTCAATATATTCTTATTTTCTCACTTTATATTTTTCATCACTTTAAAATACTCATCCTTTCAATACACATTCATTGTTGGTATATTGAATTGAATTTATGTAAAGTAAATAATGGCACAAATTAAAGATGTGGTTCTGGAATTGTCACCTATTTTTCTTTACCGGTAAAATCACCATCTTTAATTTTGAACTATGAGGCAAAGATTAAAGGCAAATAACGTGACTTTATTTTAGAGACAGATGGATTGAAGAATATTATTATTATTATTATTATTTTAAAAAAAGTACACAAAAATATTGTATTTTGGCAAAAACTAGATTTTTTGGGGCTGTATTTTGAAGTTGACCTATTACTCACCTAGAATTGTTAGAAAAATCGTGTGTTCATGGTTAGACTTGGTCCAAACTGCAAACAATATTTTTTTTTTTGGGGGTCAACAAAGTGCATACAAGATCACAAGTTGTCGTTGATAAACAGATTTTGAGCTACACAATTGTTTGTGCTGCAGTCAAGCCCAGGTCAATTGGTAAGACCGACACCTAATACCTAAGCCCAATGTTTTTTGAATTATGTTGCTTGTGTCAATGAGTTATGACTTTGCCTTGATAATTTCTTTTACATTTTTTCACTATCATCCTAATACTTTTTTTTTTTTTTGATAAACACTATCATCCTAATACTACTATTTGGTATGTAGAGAATCCCCCGAATTTAACTACGAAAGATTAGATGCATGATAGTTTAGGAGTGATCAGAGTGAAATATGGGTTTGAAAGTAATTATTTAATTCCTTTATATACTGCTACTGGGAATGAATGCACCTTAAGTAGCGGTCAGATGTTTTCCTTTAATTTAATTTTTTCTCACGATAAAAATTAAATTTTTTTAATTTGAAAGGCTTAAATAAATTTGATTTTAGATTTGAATATTTTTCCTCTTAATTAAGCTTTTCTCTTCCTAAAAGTAAAAATAGTTTAACAATGCTCGATATTAAAATCGATACAAATAATTACAAAGGATTATTTAAGTAATAGTAATTTTGAATTCAAGTCTATATATTTTTACAATATTAAGATTCTTGTTCACGAAAAAATACTTACGAGGAAGAACCTACTCGTCACTTAAATTAAAATTATCTTATAGTTAAAAGATACAGAGATACCTTGAACTAGATTTGTAGTTTTTTTTTTTTTAAAAGAAAAAGTTTGATACATGTATACCACAAATGAAATGTCTTGACCTTGGTGTGAGTTAGAGAACCTCTCATTAGTTTCAGTGTTCACACCAGTGAGTACCACAGGTTAAGATTGTCTACAGAATGCGTTTCCAGTTACTTGAATAAGAGTTACTCTGGAAATCAAAGTCAATATTCATCCCTGGAACATATTCCTAATTTTAATCTCGTGTCATCCAAATAAAATCAGCTAGTTTTTCGTCTGGAATATAGCATATTCTTTCTTATCTATCAATTATTGTTATCACCCAAAAAAATAATTTAGTTGATAGTCGATTACGGTAATTAGCCGAGTTGTTAATTTAGCTGAGAAGAACGACTGAACCAAGATCGATTGAATCAAGATAAGCTGAATGCGACTGCGGAGCTGAGATAAGTAACCGATGACCAGTAGCTGCGTTAGGTTTAGCTGAGGAAATTCAGCTGGTGCAGAATTAGTCGTTTCAGAATCAGTCGTTGCATGATCAGTTGAACGTAAATGGGCTTGGAGACTGTTATTGGGTCTTAATGGGCTCGTGTAGATGTTGATTAAATGAGTCAAAGGCTTTAATAATATTCAAAAAAGGAAAAATAAAAAATAACCACTTTCCTAGATTTTTGGGATGAAGTTAGGGGTGGTTTTAGAGAGAGAAAATGAATATAAAAGGTTGATCAGCTACAATCAAGGGCAGTTTATGAGTTGACAAAGTAAAAAACGTGAATGAACACCCACTCCCTTTAAAATAGGGATATGGAGAACATGGTCAGCTGATGGACAGTTAGTTGTTTAGCCTATAACTTAGACGTTTGAGCAGATATGCGAATTATATTAGTCGGGTAAGTCAAGAATGTGATGTGGATTTAGGGGACATTATGCCTAGTCATTTTTATCAGTCATGATGTGTATTGTTGCTAGAAAATAGGAGTTAGTGGCTAATAGGAGTGGCTTTAGCATAGCTTACAATTTTGCCTATAAATACAAGTTGTACATAACAGTTTTACACACATCCAATCAAATACACAACCAATATTTACTTTACTAACTTTTATTGCTTTCTTTTATCGATTTTTCTTGCTTTCATGCAACTCTAGATAGCTTCCTATTTCATCTTCTACACTAAACACTCTCTTTAGTAGTCTAGGAACCCATAGTTGAGAAATAGAGTCTTTTTCTCAGTGTAATCGTCTGAACACAAAATGGGAATCATTGTCAAATGTGTGAATTAGTCGTTCAAACAACTGAGCACCAAAAATCCTCGCACGAAGATAACAATTGGCATGCCCAGTGGGACCTAGCTAGAAGGTGAACTCATTGGGAAGTTTACCTCTTCGGGTCAAAGTTACATTATTTTAGCATGGAACCGTCTCAAGCAACTTCTAAGAAGATTGACATCCATATAGCAGTTGAACCTTCAACTTTAATTTCCTTAGGCATGCCATCTTCTCAACCATCATCAACAACTATGTCTACTCAACTAGAGCAAGCGTCAATGTCTACTGCATCGGTATCGACTGTCGGTGGACATTCAACAACAGCAGCTTATACCATTGATCAAAATCAACCGCTAGTGATGACCGCTTCGTTTATCCGCCAGCAAATAGATATGAGAGTACATGACATTATGTACCATGTTTCTAAGCAGCTGACAGACATTGTTAAACCAATGGTGCATAACGAAGTGCTTCGGGTGAGGGAACAAGAACAACAAGAATTGAAAATTTGGTGACTTCTTCTATTTTTGGGCAATCAAGACGGCCGATTCCTACACAACATATATCAGCTGGTGATGCACAACGAATGCAGTCGAGTCCAAATCAATATGTTCAGGTAGGACCATTTCAGCTGGGCCAGCCGAGCGTGATTCAGCAGACCCCTCAACCGAGTCCCATCACACAAGCACTTACTAGTCTTAATGCTGCTAACCTTGGGGGACAAGTGGTTGCGAATGATGTTGAATCTCAACCAATATTACAGTACGGACAGGTTCATTTGGCTAAAATGCCATCAAATACGTTAGGCCAGCTTGGTATGCCGTGTTTTGTATCAAATGCTACGGCTGTTGGTGCAAACTCACAGGTGACTCTGCTTGGGGTTATGACGTATCCTACCACGGGCTATGGGGTAATTTAAACAAAGTTTCCTGGAAATTATGCTGGGGAGCAGTCATGGAACATTTTTCCACCTACCTCGGCTAATATGCCAGACTATCAGCTAGCCCCGGAACAGCCGCCTTATGTTCAAATGGGTTCATTCCTCCTAGAGGAATTTTGTATAAGGTGTCTGATGATTATGTTGGGGAGCAGCAATGGAGTCTAATTGCACCCACCTCGGCTAATCAATCAGCTGTCATCAGGGCTCAATATATGAATCTTGGTGATTGTGCAACAGAGCAGTCATGGATATCAGTTCCATCTACTGCGGCTAATCAAATAGTGATTCCAAACATGTCGGAGCCAATGTACCAAATGCCAGTCAGACAATCAGGTCTTGCTCCAACTCCAGTGCTAAACTGTGCCCAGCTGACAACGACTGAAAGTAGACCAACTGTCCCTCGACTAATTGATCCCAACATGGTAGCTGAGGTTATGCAAAGGCACTTCGGTGTGCAATTAAGGCCATTAAATATGCTTGAATATCGAAAGTCACATCCTGAATGCGTGAACAGAATGATACCATTGCCGGAAGGGTTTGAGACCCCAAAATTCTCAACTTTCGCATGAAAAGATGGCAACTCTACCATTGAGCATATTGGCAGATTTATTGCCCAGTGTGGAGAGACAAACCGGAATGAGTACTATAAGCTTCAGCTAATACCCTTTGTCATTGATAGGTATAGCATTCACGTGGTATTTGTCTCTACCTTTTAATTCTGTGCAAAATTGGGCATACATGAAAAGGTGCTTCCATGATAAGTTCCATAGACCTCAACCCGAAGTTATAGTAGCTGACTTGATGGATTTGAAACAACAAGAGGATGAGGCGGCTGCTGACTTCATAGAAAGATTCAGGAACTGGAGTGGAAGATGTACAAGACAGCTTCCAGATGCAGAATATGCTACAATAGCTGTAGGTAACATGTACTCTAAGTTAAGAGAAAAGTTGTTAGTCCAAGAATTGTCAAACTTGAGTCAACTGGCAACCAAAGCTTCTGCGGTTGAACGATTCATTCTAGATATGCAACACTTGACATCGGTTGAAGATTATGATGAGTCTGAAGAAGCAGCCGATTATTACAGTGATTAGGCAACTAATGTCATGGCAGCCGATATCCTGAGGGAATGTTGTCCCTAAAAGACTTTGAAGGGTGAAAAGTCCAAGTTAGCTGAGAAGTATGTAGCTAAGATGACAACCGATAAAGACTCATTCTCAGTTGCATTCACTAACATGGTTTCAGTGTACGACTTACCATTTCCTATATCAATGGGTAAGTGGAAATAGATGGCGCACAGTGTACGATTCACCCTTTCCTACATTAAAAGGTGAATGGAAATAGCCGAGGCATAAGCAAGTAGTGGAAATAGAATGGGATACCAACTGAACAAAAAAAAGTGGAAGGATATTTAGCTATGTGTCAACATAATGTCTTTAAGAAGTTGGAGTTCCCAAGATCAACCGAATAAGATAGAATGGGGGGACACTTAGCCGTGTCAACAAGACAAGATGATGCTACTATATGTAAACCCAGTCTCTTTAGAAGGTTGGAGTTTCTTGGATTAGCTAAATTAGTTAAAACTGGGGGGGCATTTAGACATCATGTCTACTATCTGCAAACCTAGTAGTTCCAGGAGATTCAAGTTTCTACATAAAGCAGAGTCATGTTAGTCGAGAGTAGGGATGTCAATTTTATCCGTACCCGCGGATACCCGCGGATAAAATCCGCAACGGGTACGGGGCGGGTAGTTAAACGGGTACCCGCGGGTAAAATAAACGGGTAATTCCAATACCCGTTTATAAACGGGGCGGGGGCGGGTATCACACTATCCGTGCCCGCGGATACCCGTACCCGTTACTTAATTACTATAATACCCTTTATTATATATATATCTACTCTCAAAGTCCTTATATAATTTTCTAGATAATTTTCATCTATTATGTTGTTTCATGTATATTTTAAGTGTGATGTATTAATTTGTAGGTGCTATTTTGTTCAAATATCGGAAGATATTAATGTGGTGGTTTGTTTAAGTTTTATGTATTTTTTTTAATTTAAAAAAAGTTTTTTTTAATTAAAAAAAGATTTATTTTTTTTATAACTACCCACGGATATCCGCGGATACCCGTGAAAACCCGCGGATACTCGTAAAAACCCGTTAAACGGATATCCGTGCGGGTACGGGTCGGATACGGGTAGTTTTTTTATCCAACGGGGCGGGTAGCGGGTAGGCAATATCCGTGCCCGCCCCGCCCCGTTGACATCCCTAGTCGAGAGCAAGGGCAGCAGAAAGAAGATCCTACAAGTAGATGAATCACATCAGCTGATAACTAGTGCAGTCAATAGGTAGAGGATCAAAATCGAGAAGTTGATTCGGCTGATATGACGCATCTTTCACCTTCCTCTTATCATCGTCAGCTAAAAAATGCATGGGGGACATATGTTATCACCAAAAAAATAATTTAGCTGATAGCCGATTACGGTAATCAGCTGACACTACAAAAAAAAGGTCATTTAGCGACCGAAAATAGTGACCGAATTTTTAGGTTCCTTTTTGCGACCGAAATAAAGACCGATTATAGGATCTACATGAAACACTGGTTAGAGTTGATTTTGCGACCGAAATAGCGACCGAAATAGAGCGTAGCAGAGATATCGGTCGCTACTTCGGTCGCTAAACAAAGGAAAGTAAAAGTCAGAAATTTATGAATTTTTAGCGACCGAAATGGCGACCGAATTAAATGCAACGGTCAAACTGTGTTTATATTAGTGACCGATTAATAAATCCGTCGCTAAATTTATGAATTCACGCTTTAAACTTTATTTATATTTGCGACCGATATTAATTCGGTCGCTAAATGGCGCGTTGAAAAATAAAATTGCGCGTGTTAGTGATAAGCCTTCGGCTTATCTAGTTTTATAACTAGATGGACCGTGGTTTTTGTGCAAATTATTCGAGTTCAATCTCGTTTTCGCCCAAATTTGCCTTGTTTTGTTCCTAAGTTGGACTTTGACTCGTTTTGCGTCTTTTGTGTAGTTTTTAGCTTATTTTGGATAGAATTATGCTTTTGGTTGCTTTTGGTGTTTTCAGGTCAATAGGTGAAGCTCCGGGAGTCAAGGAAAGTCAAAAAGCAGTGGAAATTGCAAGTCTGGAGACACTCGCCTCGCGAGTGGATGCTCGCCCCGCGAGCCTGAAGGTCAACAAAGCAGCAAAAGTCATCACTTCTGGCTCGCCCCGCTAATATATTCTCGCCCCGCGAAACATGAAGACCTGGAAGTCAGAGACAATCACGGCCTAGCCGTGATGAAGGTCACAGCCTAGAATTGAAGTCTCGCCCCACGAGAGGTGTCTCGCCTCGCGATATCCTGAAGACCCTGGAAGATAGAGACCATCACGGCCTAGCCATGGTGAATATCACGGCTGTGACAGGTTAGGGTTTGGAGACTCGCCTCGCCAATCACAATTCGCCACGCGATCATTCAAACTCAGGATGGAGCCAAAACTGCAATTCGCCTCGCGAATAGACGATCGCCCCGCGAGATCCAAGATTTGAATGCGCGCCAAACTAAAATTCGCGTCGCGAGAGTAAGCTCGCCCCGCGAGCGGCCGAGAAACAGAATCCTTATTTAAAGGCTGGGCAGTTTTGGAAGAGGAGGTTTTCCACTTGTTTAGATCAGTAGTTAGGAATCCTTGTTTTCTCTTTGGAGCTGCGTCTCCCTTTTCTTTTTATTTTGATATGGAGATTATGTCGGATTGCTTGTCTATGAGCATGAGGAACTAATCCCCTCGTCCGAGGGATCAATGAAGCCGCCCATGGCGGTGTAGTGTTCTTGTGATGTATGTTTTTCTCCCCTTCTCTCAATGAATGTTTTCCAATTCTGTTTTGATTGCGTTGATCATATGTTTTGCGTGATTAACTAGTTAAACGTGTTTGAGGCCGAACGGCGATTCGTGTTTTAGAACTTGGATTGGGATCACTAATTGAATAATGAGCACGACAGTGGATTTAGGAGATTAGTGCAACCTTATAGGGAACAAGAATTAACCAAATTCGAGATTAGGATTATGAGACCTAGTAAGTAATTAATCCAATCATCGAATACGTCCTCTTGAGCACGACAATGAATATAGGAGAAATTGGGGGTCCCGGTTGACATTATAATTGAACCTAGGGAGGAATACATCATCACTTGGGTACTATACATGATTGGGTAGTGGATTTGAGACCTTGGATATTTTAATTTCAGATTTTAATAGTTTAGTTTTATTAGATTTGTTAATTGAAATTTTGATCATCTTCTCTCTCTCAACCACCTTCTGTAACTTGACCAAACGTATCGGATTTCCCGCGGATTAGTCGAATTGGTAGCCCAATCCCTGAGTTCGACCTCGGTAATTACTTACCGTGTTTATTTTATTACTTGCGACGACCCGGTACACTTGCCGGCGTTTAACAACAAGTTTTTGGTGCCGTTGCCGGGGATTGGCACAACCAATTTTCCTAATTTTTTAGGGAAGTTTGATTATTTGGTTAAGTTATTTTTGTTCTTATTTTTATTTTTATTTTTATTATTTTCTTTTTATTTTCTACTATCTCTCTACTTCTTTGATTCCACTTGGTCTTGCCTTGTTTTGTATGCGAGGTACACGAGGGAATGCTTCCGGGTTGCGAATATTGTAATGGGAACCATGACACTTGGAGTTGTCCGTTCTACTTCCCTCAAGAATATGTGGAACCATGGCATAATTTCTATGACAACGTGCCCCGGAACAACTATCAGAGTCAGAATCAGTATTGGGGTGATATGAGTAGAGACCATCCGGATTTCGCTTGGAGTAATGCTGATGATGGTCTAGCCTGGCAACCACAACCTCAACAAAATTGGCAACCACAACCTCAACAGAACTGGGAACAACAACCTCAACAAAATTGGCAACCACAACCTTGGGAGTTGGCTCTTGAGAGGTTGAGTGCGACACTTGAGAAAGTGTCAATCAATACAAATGCAGTCATTGACAAGATGGCCACATCATTTGAGAAGGCGAATGCGGCATTAGATATGAAGATTGCCCAACTCGCAAGGCAACTAAATGAGCATCCCCCATAGACTTTCCCAGTTGATACCGAGAACGGCCCTAAGAACCAATGCAATGCCACAACAACTAGAAGCAGTGGGGTGTTGGGATATGACTGGGATGTAACTAGTTCTCAGGGAGTTGAGGAATAACTACCACATGTTGAGGAAGAACAACCGGAGGAAAAGGAATTGACAAGCGACAAGGCCCAGGAACAGCCACATGTTGAGGAAGAGCAACCTAAGGAAGAGGAGTTGGCAAAGGACAAGGCACCGGAGCAAGGGGGTAGAGATCAAGATGAAGATAAAGTGGCAGAGGATTTCACCATGCTTGCCAAGCAACCTGATTTTGATGCGTTAAATAAATATGTTGGCTTGCATGCATGTGTGGACACCGGTAAGATAGACCCTCCCACTTGTCTGGCACACTTCCTCGTGAAGACACCATTTGACCCGAGAGGAAGTGAGTTCATAATTATAGAGGTCAATGGAATTTTCACACAAAGGCCGGGTGGAATAATGAATAGAGTGGTATTGCTGCTGCAAGGGCCACTTCACAAACCATGGGATCCGGGTGGAGGATTTGATATGATGAGCGTCTCTTGGCCCTTGTTTCACAGGCTATGGGATCCAGGTGGATGCTTCTTAATAAGTCAGGCTCGGGACGTTAAACAAGCGCTACTTGGGAGGCAACCCAAGCTAGGTATCCCTCTCTTTTCCTAACTTCTGTTTTGTTTTGTTTATGTTTTTGTTTTTGTTTGTCACTCTTGAATAATTTGAGAAGATCAAGAGTTGTTGTATGAATGTCGTGTCGGCAAGCTTGTTGGATTTCAATTAAATTGAGCATAGATTGATTGCATGAATTATTTTGACCATCGATGATTCCCCCTAGGTTCTGGAAATAGAAAATTGATCCCCACTTAAAAATTGAAAATTGAACTTTGAGAACTTTATTGTGACTACTTGACTTATGATAAGTTTGGGGTGAGGGGGTACACACACTAGGAATTGTATCTCGGTCAAACAATTTGCAAAATGTCCAGGTGAGGATTTGAGCCTCCAACTCTGTTTTTGAATGTGTGAAATCACTTTTAAGTTGCACTTTCCCGAATTTGCTTGAATCTCTTTATGGTTTGCATGTTTATGTGTTGCATCAAATGATTTAGGCAATTTTATTTGAATAACTACATGGCCTAAAAATGAACCATCCCTAATGCATGTTCCCTAGTTAGCCACATTGAGCCTAATTAGCCTATTGCTTCCTTATGACCCTAAATCACAAGCCAAAATCTGAAAATCCATGTTAACCCAATCTTAGGATTAGGAGAGCATGGAAGCGTAGCAAGAGAATGGTTGTGAGGAACTAAGTTTGGGGTGGCTACAAGGTGATGTGTCATATTGGGGGTGAGAAAAAGAAAAATAAAGGTTGAAAAAAAAAAATTGCCAAAAGAAAAGGGGCAAAAACAAAAAAAAAAATAGCAAGGAAAATGTTGTAGTCACCCGAGCCCAAATGAAAAATGGAAAAAAGGAATTTGAGTGGAAAAAGTGTCAAAATGCTCATGCTCTCTTAGTTCCTAGGGACTTAAGCCTAAATATCCTTGAATATCCTACCTTGAACCAGGCCCCATTACAACCTTTAAAAGACCTTCTGATGTTGCATGCATGTTTTCGTGGGAACTACTTTTGAGATGAAAATCAAATTCATGGGAAGTGCTCTTAGAATGTGAAAGTGAGTGAAAAGTTGATAGCCTAGACAAACTTGAGCGAATGAGTGAAATACTAAATGCCCTTGTGAGGAAGGCAATTGTTTGAGATAGGTGATCTTCCTTTGTGTGTATCTCTGATCCTCAACTTAGAGTAATGATGGAATGAATGATAAATTCTCAATTGTTTAGAGTAAATGAATGTGGGGATTACATTGATGTAAGGGGGGAGATCATTAGAGTAAAAATGTTTTGATTGCATGAAATTTGTGCGAAGTCGATTGATTCCTTTAGGCTTGCCAATTCTTGAGTCTTTTTTTGAGTTTTAAGCTTGCTTGGGGACAAGCAAGGTTTAAGTTTGGGGTGTTTTGATAAGCCTTCGGCTTATCTAGTTTTATAACTAGATGGACCGTGGTTTTTGTGCAAATTATTCGAGTTCAATCTCGTTTTCGCCCAAATTTGCCTTGTTTTGTTCCTAAGTTGGACTTTGACTCGTTTTGCGTCTTTTGTATAGTTTTTAGCTTATTTTGGATAGAATTATGCTTTTGGTTGCTTTTGGTGTTTTCAGGTCAATAGGTGAAGCTCCGGGAGTCAAGGAAAGTCAAAAAACAGTGGAAATTGCAAGTCTGGAGACACTCGCCTCGCGAGTGGATGCTCGCCCCGCGAGCCTGAAGGTCAACAAAGCAGCAAAAGTCATCACTTCTGGCTCGCCCCGCTAATATATTCTCGCCCCGCGAAACATGAAGACCTGGAAGTCAGAGACAATCACGGCCTAGCCGTGATGAAGGTCACAGCCTAGAATTGAAGTCTCGCCCCGCGAGAGGTGTCTCGCCTCGCGATATCCTGAAGACCCTGGAAGACAGAGACCATCACGGCCTAGCCGTGGTGAATATCACGGCTGTGACAGATTAGGGTTTGGAGACTCGCCTCGCCAATCACATTTCGCCACGCGATCATTCAAACTCAGGATGGAGCCAAAACTGCAATTCGCCTCGCGAATAGACGATCGCCCCGCGAGATCCAAGATTTGAATGCGCGCCAAACTAAAATTCGCGTCGCGAGAGTAAGCTCGCCCTGCGAGCGGGCGAGAAACAGAATCCTTATTTAAAGGCTGGGCAGTTTTGGAAGAGGAGGTTTTCCACTTGTTTAGATCAGTAGTTAGGAATCCTTGTTTTCTCTTTGGAGCTGCGTCTCCCTTTTCTTTTTATTTTGATATGGAGATTATGTCGGATTGCTTGTCTATGAGCATGAGGAACTAATCCCCTCGTCCGAGGGATCAATGAAGCCGCCCATGGCGGTGTAGTGTTCTTGTGATGTATGTTTTTCTCCCCTTCTCTCAATGAATGTTTTCCAATTCTGTTTTGATTGTGTTGATCATATGTTTTGCGTGATTAACTAGTTAAACGTGTTTGAGGCCGAACGGCGATTCGCGTTTTAGAACTTGGATTGGGATCACTAATTGAATAATGAGCACGACAGTGGATTTAGGAGATTAGTGCAACCTTATAGGGAACAAGAATTAACCAAATTCGAGATTAGGATTATGAGACCTAGTAAGTAATTAATCCAATCGTCGAATACGTCCTATTGAGCACGACAGTGGATATAGGAGAAATTGGGGGTCCCGGTTGACATTATAATTGAACCTAGGGAGGAATACATCATCACTTGGGTACTATACATGATTGGGTAGTGGATTTGAGACCTTGGATATTTTAATTTCAGATTTTAATAGTTTAGTTTTATTAGATTTGTTAATTGAAATTTTGATCATCTTCTCTCTCTCAACCACCTTCTGTAACTTGACCAAACGTATCGGATTTCCCGCGGATTAGTCGAATTGGTAGCCCAATCCCTGAGTTCGACCTCGGTAATTACTTACCGTGTTTATTTTATTACTTGCGACGACCCGGTACACTTGCCGGCGTTTAACAACAGTTAGCGACCGAAATTTAATTTGGTCGATAAATTACAAATTCAAATTAAGATTAGCGACCGAATTAGCGACCGAATTAATTCGGTCGCTAAAACTGAAATCCCTAAATTCGACAGAACCTCCTTCCTCCTCATTTTTTCCGGCGTTTTCTCTCTCCCACCCACTGTTTCTCTCTTCTACGGCGCGCGCTCCGGCCACCTCAACACCCCAAGACACCTCCGGTCGTCGTCACCACCGTCATCTCCCCTCTGCTCAGGTAAGCTCTCCTCTACTCCATCTCTCTGTCTCATTGTCTCACTATGTCACTGTCTATCATTCCCCCCCTCATTTCAGGGCTCATTCTGGTCACATTGCTCACACCACCACCACCACCACAACGCCCTCCCTCACACTGACCGAGGTAATTGCTTCTCTCGTTGTTCTTGGCTGACCTGCTAAGAATCCCAAGCTCATTCTCTGGTTAAGTTATGACAGGTTATGGTGGTTGTGTGCTTAGTATTTTGAGTTGCTAGTTTTGGTGGTAGGCTGGTGTGTGCTCTGTTGTTTTTTGGGCTGCATTTTTCATTCTTTGTCATTTGTTTGCTTCTTTGGGTGGATTTTTCGTTGCTCTGCTGTGCTCTCTTTTGGCTTTTGGTTCTCTTGGTGGTGTTGATCTGTTCTTTGGTGTCATGTGGGGTTGGCTTTTAGCTATTATGCAACCTTAGTGCTTCAGTTTTGCTTTTGGTTGTAACAATATCTATAGGTTCAGTCTTGTTAATCTGTTTTCGACATTTGTGTATTTGGGTTAGGCACTTCTTGTGCTCTTTCTTTTAATATATTTCTTTGATTATCAAAAAAAAAATTGCTTCTCTCATTGTCTTTCTCTACATTGTTGTTTCTGTTGTGTGTTGTGTGTACATTGGTGTTGTGTGTGTGTTTGTTGTGTTGTGTGTGTGTGTGTTATGAGTGTGTGTTTGTTGTGTGTTATGTGTACTAAAGTTTGTGTGTTCAATTGGATTGTAATCATAGGGTAGGTGTGTGTGTGTCTGTTTGGGATGTTTGTGTGTGTGTGTGCAGAGATGTGTGTTTAGTGTATGTGTGTGTGTCTGTTTGGGATGTTTGTGTGTGTGTGTGTGCAGAGATGTGTGTTTAGTGTATGTGTGTGTGTGTGTCTGTTTGGGATGTTTGTGTGTGTGTGTGTGTGTGTGTGTGCAGAGATGTGTGTTTAGTGTATGTGTGTGTGTTTAGTGTATGTGTGTGAGTTTAGGGATGTGTGTTTTTGTTACTCATCATTTTCATTTTTTCATCCAACACATTTCTCTCTTTTATCTTAGTTTCTCAAGGTGTCTTGATTTCTTACTCAAGGGTCATCACTTAGAGGTAATTTTCCTCCAACCTTTCTTCATTACAATTGATGTTGAGTTGATTAGCTTCATGCTTGTTCTTAATTTTGTTCAAAAAGAATTAAGCTTGAAAATGGTAGAAAAATCATAACTCTTTGTACCCATTGATTTAAGTCTTGAAACTTAATATTGGTGCTTCTATAATCATACTCTTCATGCTTGCCAAATGATTTGATGAACAAAAATTTCTCCCCTATTTTCCCCCACTTGGCCGAATCATACCCTTTTATTTTACTCTTGGATTTCAAAAATTTGTAACTCTTTGCATAAAGGGAAACAAATCTCCAAATTTGATATATGTGCTTGTCTAGTGATCAATGATTATCCTTCCTTTCTCTTCATGTTTTTCATTCAAATCACTAAGTTGCTACAACTTTCCATATTCCTTGATTTTTATGATTTAAATTCTAGAAAATCATAGAAATGGAATTTGTGAGTTATGACAATTTTTCCCTACTAACTAAGACCCTAACATCTTGTCTATCTATGATGGACTATTAGATCATATAATTAATATAGTTAATTAGTGGTTAGTTACAAATCAGTTGCTTTATCTTACATATAATATAAGTCACTTTTATATATGACTTGATGTAATAAACTTTCTCATTCAATCAATTACACCTTTCAGTTTTCTCTCTATTATTTTCTATTTTAATGGGCACTGTCATGTTTACTAAAATGAACATTGAACAACATGGAAAATCTTCTCTTTGATAGAAAGAAATTCTAGCATTATCCACATTTTTTTTATGGTACTGGATATGTAATATATTGATTCTATTTGTGTAAACAGTTAGGCCCGATTTAAGGATAATTTTTTTAAAAAAAAGTCGAAATCAAAATAAATTGACCTTCAGCTCTGCAATCTTATTATTTTTTATGCTTCATTGATTATTTTTTCACAAAGACATGCTTTAACAATAGATATTCATGAGATAAATTATTTAGGTATAACAATTTAACATAATAGAATAGTGATTTGATTTGAAATGAATAATTTCATTTATGCACGATAGGTCCTTGTTGTCATATTCTTCTACCGGCTCCTCCACTTATCCTTGCTCAGTTGTGTTTTCTCTCTCGTGTCAGTTCTCCGAACACTCGGTGTAATGTATTATGTGAATTATCGTCTTGTTTGGTAGTGGAGAGCTGAGCTCAATAGGATGTGATCTTGTCCGATTGTTTCTTGATAATTAATTTAATGTTTATGCACGTGTTTGTCAATATGTGTTGTTTGTTAGTGGAGAGGAGCTCAATAGGATGTGATCTTGTCGATTGTATCTTGATAATTTAATGTTTATGCATGTGTTTGTCAATATGTGTTGTTTGTTAGTGGAGAGCGGAGCTCAATAGGATGTGATCTTGTCCGATTGTATCTTGATAATTTAATGTTTATGCATGTGTTTGTCAATATGTGTTGTTTGTTAGTGGAGAGCGGAGCTCAATAGGATGTGATCTGTCCGAAAGGCGGGATGCTGGTTGTGTCTTGATAATTTAGAAATTATGCATGTGTTTGACAATTAACTGCTACTTGTTAGTGGAGAGCGGAGCTCAATAGGATGTTTGCTACAATATTTAATCTAAGTTTGTATTGATTTACGCTGCAATTTATATAAACTCAACAATGTTGCAATATTTATAGGTTAATGGTTTTATTTTCTGTTAGAGTTAATAATTAATTTACGAAAGCCTTAGTTTCCTGTTTGAGATTCAATATTAATGAGCATGCGTAACTTATCAGGGTATGCATGCTCATTGTATTGAATCTTGAATTGTCCAAGTGGGACAGTTTGGGAAAAAACCTTTTTCACACTCGTACAATAGTCATTTCAATTTTCAAATGCCTTATATACTTGTTGAAATCTCGGTCTGATGCATTTCCTTTTGTTCTCCTGGTGCATACTTGATCGCGGTGATTCTGACCGTGCTCGAGTCGTGTAACTTGGAGACCGATGGGAGATGCTGCCGAAATTTTGTCAAGTATAAGGTATTTGAATATGGGAATAACTACTAGTAGCCGAGTGTGACAAAGGTTTCTTCTCGAATGGGATAGGTTCATACCTTGTCATAAGAACGAGATTGATGGAGTTATTGGAATGCACCGTAATATATAAGTGTTATTGTAGGATTGATCAGGCTATTTAATTGCCAAAGAATGGATATTCCGGAGAATCGGAAATGGATGTATCGTAGGTTGGATCGGAATAAACGTCTTAGGGAAGAGTATAGAGTTGGAGTGGGTGAGTTTATAGAGTTTGTTGTTAGCCAGGAGAGATTTATACGGCTGGGCGGTGATCAATTGAGGTGTCCTTGCAAAAGATGCAAGTGTCAATCTTTCAAAAGTGTGGATGGAGTTGTAGCCGATCTTTATGAGAAGGGCTTCATGCCTGATTACTATTGGTGGAGTAACCATGGTGAGACGTTGCCTGACTTAAACCCGATTGTGGCTGAAGGTTTGTACTATGGAAGTGGTGACGGGAGGGAAGAATTGAATCCATACGAGCAGATGATAATGGATCATGCTGGACCATCAGTTGGTGTTGTACTAGAAGAAGATGGGGGAGAAGATGGTGGAATGGGTTCCCAATACATAGAGGAGAATCCGAATCCCGAAGCTCAAAGATTCTATGATATGCTGAGTGCTGAATGGGTTCGCAATGTCCGATTGGGGTTATCTGCTGATGGATTTAATCCTTTTGGGCAGTCTGGAAAAGCATACTCTTGTTGGCTGGTTATCCTGACTCCGTACAATCTTCCCCCGGGGATGTGCATGAAACGGGAGTTTATGTTCCTAACAGTCATAATTCCGGGTCCGTCTAATCCAAAAGGTAAGATTGATGTGTACTTGCAGCCACTGATAGATGAGTTGACAATGCTGTGGAATGATGGTGTGTTGACATATGACGTATCTTTGAGGCAGAATTTCATCATGAAAGCAGCTTTAATGTGGACGATCAACGACTTTCCTGCTTATGGGATGATGTCGGGTTGGATGACCGCGGGGAAGCTTGGATGCCCAATATGTATGGAGCGATCGAAGGCATTCACGCTTAAACACAGTCGAAAGATCTCATATTTTGATTGTCATCGTCAATTCCTTCCGGAAGATCATCCTTATAGGCGGAATAAGAATGCATTCAAGAAGCGTTGTGCGGAGAGAACACCGCCTCCACCACGTTTGACTGGTCCTAATGTATGGCGCAGAGTACAGTACTTACCGCTCGTCCATGAAACCCAAGGAGAACATATTCCTGATTATGGCGTCAACCATAATTGGACAAAACAAAGTATATTTTGGAGGTTACCATATTGGAGGACGCAGCTACTCCGTCACAACATTGATGTCATGCATACTGAGAGGAATGTGTTTTTGAATGTGTTTGACACTGTGATGGACATCAAGGGGAGGACAAAGGATACAAATAAAGCCCGATTGGACCTGGGCCGACATTTGTAATCGGAAGGAGCTTGAGTTGCAAGACGGTGGTCGTGGCGGAGACTTATCAAACCGAAGGCAAGTTATACACTAAGCAAAGCACGAGAAATTGGCCGATGCAGTAAGTGGGTTAAAGAACTAAAGTTACCAGATGGGTATGCTTCCAATCTGGGTAGATGTGTTGACATTAAGGAAGCAAAGTTACTTGGAATGAAGAGTCATGATTGCCACGTGTTCATGCAACGGTTGCTTCCAATTGCGTTCGACGCATTACCGAAGCAAATTTGGAACCCACTTGTTGAGCTTAGCCACTTTTTCAGGGAGCTTACATCGACAACACTAAATGTGAATCAATTAAAGGATATGGAAGTCAAGATACCCGTTTTGTTATGTAAGTCGGAGCAAATCTTCCCGCCGAGTTTCTTTGATTCCATGGAACACCTGCCGGTTCATCTACCTTACGAAGCAAGAGTTGGTGGCCCAGTCCAATACCACTTTGGATGTATCCATTTGAGAGGTAAACAACATCAACTATTTTACTTAATACATATGAAATTCACGAACACGAGAGCGAGTAGTTTAGCTTTCCCTAAAACTAGTAATTATTTGTATGTATCCCTCTTTAATAGGTTCCCGCACTCCCTTGAACACAAAGTCAAGAACAAGGCACGAGTGGAGGGTTCCATTTGTGAAGCATACTTAGTAGAGGAGACTTCCACTTTTGCCTCTTATTACTATCCGGGACGAAGTTAACACGAGAAGGACAAGGATGCCTAGAAACGTTGATTCGGGCGAAGGATGTTCAACTAGTCCTCCTATATCAATATTCAACTATCCGGGCAGATTTAGTGGCAAATCAAAAGGATATTTCTTGGAGCAAATGTGACATTAATGCTTTGCTCATCTGTATATCCTTCAAAAATTGTGAAGAGGTGGCGCCATATTTAGAGTAAGTTTCTACAACGTCTTTAATAAGTTCAATTGACATTTATTATTATTAATCGTCCTGTCTGTTAATCTCCCATATGTAGGATGTACGGAAATTTTCTAAGGGATCTCCAACCCGACATTTCAAATGATCGGGTTGATCGAGAAATTACTTCTCACTTTGCTACGTGGTTCAAGAAATATGTAGGTTAAGCATCTTCATTTTTTGAAGCATACATTTTATCTCCTTAAATATATAGCATGTATAAGAATAATATAATATTTGATTGTTTAGGTACCGGATCCGAGAAAACAATGTTCAAAATCCATTGTTGACAAATTTGGCATGGGGCCTAACAGATGGGTTACATCATGGAATACTTATATTGTAAATGGATATAAATTTAACACAAAAACATGGAATGAAGGAATGCAGACGTGTAACTATGGTGTTTGTGTGCGAGCCACTGATGGCAATGTAGAGGATGATTTCTATGGGGTTCTAACTGACATCCTTGAACTCGATTATACCCGGTTTCCCGTTGATGAAATTAGCTATCTTCAAGTGTGATTGGTTTGATCCTACTCTTGACGTAGGGACAAAAATAGATAAAAATTATGGTATTGTTCAAGTTAGGCTGTCTCGAAGGTATAATAAGGCGTACGACCCATTCATTTTTTCACAACAAGCGGAAGCGGGTTTATTACTCGCCATATCTCGAAGGACATCATGGCTGGTTGGGTGTTATTAAGATAAAGGCTCGCAATATAATTACTGATAATGTAATCAACCAGCCTGAAAAAGATGCTCCGTACCAAGATGATGAGTTTTCAAGACCCCACGTCATCGTTGCAAATTACGCCGGACATTATTGTTAATTCTCTGGCGGACATTTCCGGAAATGGGGAAGAAGTTGAAAGAGAGTTAATGGATCAATCCGAGTTGGACGCATCTAGCGAAGGTACATTCCGATCAAGTGATACTGATGAGACTGAGGGTGAATTTAGTGACGGAGATTCTACTTAGGTAATTTATTTATGTCATAATTCATTGTGTGAATGTCATTCTACTTATTAGGTAATTTATTTTCATATTATTTACACTGTTGTGTAATCATATTTTCATTTTTTTCACAGATGGCAGATTCCTCCAGAGGTAGGGGTCGTCGTGGAGGTCGTCGTGGAGGTCGTGCGAGTCCTTCGCTCCACCCCACGCCCTTGGATCGAGACCATCCTACCAGCACCTCTGTTGACGGGACACCTCAGGGTGATGGAGTTGCACCCCCCACCCATCCTCATGTGGTCGGGACACAGGCTGCACCCTCATCATCCACACCTACGACGACAGGACCATCAGCATCTTCGGGACAAGAGAGTCGTGGTCCATCCGACAGGAGGATTCTTCTTATCCCCAGGGGGGATAACGAGTATGCTAATTTAATTTTTTGATATATATAAAGTATCGTTAATTTATATTTACTTGTTTTTAAAATTTAATTATAACATTTATTAATGCTCTAATTTTGCTGCAGCTTTCTGCCCGCAAAGGGCCCTTCTGATTCGATCTCGAAGATCCTGCGACGCAAGTTTGATGGTCCATGGCCTACATGGAAGGCCATCCCACTGGGCCATAGGGATCAATTGTTTCTAGAGTTTAAGGTAACAATTTATTAAGTTTTTTAAATTAAATTTACATTATATATATGTACACACGAATTTCCTAACAACTGTAAGTTGCAGAAAGAGTATAGGTGGGACTTAGCTTTAGAGGCTCTCGTCAGGGACATATTTGAGCATAAAGGCTCACTGGTTATGAAGAATCTGATGAACAAGCTGAGGAAGGGGCAGAATAAGGGGAGGTGGGTGGATCCTGAGATCACGAGGCAGCTGGACCAGTACTGAGCTACTGAGAAGTTCCAGGAGATCCAGGCCACAGCTCGGCGTAATCGAGCTTCTGATGGTGGCGCATGTGCTTGGACCGGTGGGTCTAAATCAGCCGCCGCCCACTACGACGAGCTGGTAATACATTAAACTTTTGACTTAATATACTATTTAATTAATTAGTTTTCATTTTTAATTATTCTTATGAATTTAATATTATATTATTCTGTGCAAAAGCACGAAACAATGGGCCCCGATCTGCTATGGAGTTGGTGGAGAGGACGAAGAAGTTGAAGTCGGGGACATGGGTCAACGACAAGGCCCGTAACTATCTTGTAAGCAAAAAAATAATTTAGTGTTTACTTGTAATTTATTATAAATGATTTGTTAATATTGGATATAATTATTTTAACTAAATCTATTCAACTATCCTTTGTAGGCGGGCTTCAACGAGAAGAAGGACGATGCCATATCACGTGCCTCACGATCACAAGATGAGGCTTTGATTGGTGATGGCTGCTCTCCTGTCTCCGTCGACGATAATGCCATTTATTTGGAGGTCGTCGGGGCGGGAACAAGAAGGGGCACGTGTATGGCCTCGGACACTGGGAGCCGAGTTCATCGCTTCATCGTCAAGACGCCCTTGCTCCTTCTTTGCGCCGATCACCGTCCCTCGGGAGAGCGGTTCCACCAAATGCGAGGACACCATCACGCAGCTGAACGCGGAGCTTCGGGAGAAGAGCGAGAGAGAGCGGCGAGATGGCGGACCAGATTTCCACGATTGACTTCGGGCACACCAAAGAATGATGCGGCGAGCATCGAGCGAGGCCGGTGCTCGGGCTGGTGTTGGAGCAGATGAGGATCCAGACTCGATTGCTCGAGATGATGCTCGACGGCGGTTGTGCCGCCGCTGCCGCTCCTCCGATTCGGCGCCGGCTCGATGTCTTGCTCTCTGCGAGAGGACGATCGGCTAGCGAGGCGTCGGTGGTGCGAGACGGGCGAGGATGATTGGATTCCTCCATCTCCCCCTCATTCATGACTGATTTTTTCTCTCCATATTTTTTACTTTAAACGATTCTTGTACGACATTTTGGATTATTCTTTTTATATATATTTATTATTTTTTATGATTGTATATTTCATAAGTTATTTGGTGTGTTTTATTAGTAATTTTTTTAACGTTTAAAGAAAATCAGGAAAAAAATTATTATAAAAATTAATTTTTTTTTTAAAAAAAAATAACCAGTTTAGCGACCGAATTAGAAACCAATAATTCGGTCGCTAAACTTTATTTAAGATTTCCAGATGATGTATAGCGACCGAAAATCCGTCGCTAATATAGGTTAACAGTAACCAAAATTAGCGACTGAATTAGCAACCGATTATCGGTCGCTAAAAATGGTTACCCAAAAAATGCGACCGACCTAATAGCGACCGATTATTATTTTATAGCGACCGAATTTACGGTCGCTAATTAGCGACCGAAATAATAATTCGGTAGCTAAAACTTTAGCGACCAGGTATTCAGCTACCACCATAAATCGGTCTCTGATTCGGTCGCTAAAACAAATAGCGACCGATTTACATGGTTTAGCGACCGAAAAGTACGGTCGCTAAACAATTGTTTTTTTGTAGTGTGAACGTAAATGGGCTTGAAGACTGTTATTGGGTCTTAATGGGCTCGTGTAGATGTTGATTAAATGAGTCCAAGGCTTTAATAATATTCAAAAAAGGAAAAAATAAAAAATAACCACTTTCCTAGATTTTTGGGATGAAGTTAGAGGTAGTTTTGGAGAGAGAAAATGAAGATAAAAGGTTGATCAACTGCAATCAAAGGCAATTTATGAGTTGACTAAGTCAAAAACGTGCATGAACACCCACTCCCTTAAAAATAGGGATATGGAGAACATGGTCAGCTGATGGACAGTTAGTCGTTTGGCCCATAACTTAGTCGTTTGAGCAGATATGCGAATTATATTAGTCGGGCAAGTCAAGAACGTGATGGAGGACCTATTCCCTTAAAAATAGTGGTTTTAGGGGATATTATGCTTAGTCGTTTTTGTCAGCCATGATGTGTATTGTTGCTAGAAAATAGGAGTTAGTAGCTAATAGGAGTGGCTTTAGCATAGCTTACAATTTTGCCTACAAATACAAGTTGTACATAACAATTTTACACACATCCAATCAAATACACAACTTATATTTACCTTACTTTCCTTTATTGCTTTCTTTTATCGATTTTTCTTGCTTTCATGCAACTCTAGATTGCTTCCAATTTCTTCTTCTACACTAGACACTTTTTTTAGTAGTCTAGGAACCCATAGTTGAGAAACATAGTCTCTTTCTCAACATAATCGTTGAAACACAAAATGAGAATTATTGTCAAATGTGTGAATTAGTCGTTCAAACGACTGAGCACCAAAAATTATCGCACGAAAACAACAATTCTTATACCGATTGTGGATATAAAATTGGAATAAGTCTCTAGCATGCATATGAAACTGGAACAATGCTGCCTCAAATAGAAATAAAAGTCGAGGAGTACTTTTCTTTTGTGGGCAATTATTATTAGTGTTTGCCGAACAAAGTGTAGGGTAAGTTTTAGAATTACTTCCGTCAAGTAGTATAACATATGGTCATAAAATGCATGTACCTGCTGTTTTCCACTTTCAAAAATTAAAAGCCACATATAATTAAGATTTCTTAAATTAATTTGTGTGACTGCTTCGGAATGAACATGTACATAAGAGGGACATGACATTTAGTTTGTATCTTTTGAGAATAACAGAACGACATCTTGCATAAGTTAAGGAATATGAAAGGCATGTATGACATATGGTATATACATGAATGGCTTGGAAACTTAGATCTGTTGTCAATATGCTTGAACCATTGATGTGGGAGGTGATCGTATAAAGCATAGAACCAGCAGATCAATAAACGAACATGGGGAGGGGGGAAAATTCTTCCAGCGTGATTATGTTGACACTTTGGGTATCTCTATTCCCTCAAGACAGAAAAAAAAATTAAGACATCCCAATCTTTGTCAAGGGGATATTCCATATAATGAGGGTTTTTGACATGACTAGTCCGTTGTTGAAAATATTCTCTTTGGCTCGGTCTCTTATATGTAATTAAGGGAGCAAAGATCTCCTCTAATTTTTTTTTTGATATTCCATCAATAACAACGAAAACAATAGTATCATTGTACTGGCCGAGAATGTAAGATCGAGAACTCGTCTATACACTGGACCAACCGAGCTTACCCCCACGAATGGGCCTTGGCCCAAACTCCTCCGAGGCCGAGGACGTGTCAGCACACCTGACACCCGAGAATAACTACTCGGCCCCAAGCTATCCATCCGCAGCTAACTGGGCCGAATATCTCGCTAGCTATAATGTCACTCCGGACAATCAGGCTCCGGATATCTCTCCCCATGATCGCGATCTAATCCAAATATTCCTCCGCCTATTTCGGAGCCTGATCCTGAGAGATCACTATAAATAGGGGGCTTACCCCTCATTCAGAACTACGTTTGCTTTGATTCCCTTTTGGATACGTAGGAGCAGAATCCACATTCTGTCAAGCACAATCCAAAAACACCCCACTAATCCTCGTTCAGCCGAGTATCTCATATCCGAGATATTTGGACGGAACATTTGGCGCCGTCTGTGGGAATCGAAGCAAATATTTTCCCATACCACACAAAATGGTGAGGACGAGAAGCGGAAACTGCAGGAGGGAGGAGCCGAGGAATACCAACAACGGAGTTAACGGGGATAATGGAGAACAATCCGTAGGCCCAGCGGGAATGACTGACAATCCCGTGGTTCAGGAGCTTCTCGCGCAGGTTGCAGCGCTGAGAAGGGAGAATGAAGAAATCCGCCGGCAGAATGGCCGTCGTGAGAGAGAACAGAGCAGGGAGAGGTCGGTCTCTTCCTCACATGAAAGAGAGCGCCGACCTCCCGAGATTGAGGGGTCCAGAAACTTGTATCGGGAAGGGGGTCCTCACCTCCGGGCTTCCCGCCACAACAACCGAGCAGAGGAAGAGGGATTCCCTAAGCAGGCCCCAGAATTTTCACTCCAAACAAACAGACCTAATGACAAGGCCAGCCTGCGGAAGCCGAGGCATCCTTTCACGAACGATATCATGGGGGTCCCCTTGCCAGCCAACTACAAGCCCATCAACATTGACAAATATGATGGCACCTCGCACTCGAGCGCCACTTGGGCGCCTTCACCACGCAGATGTACCTTTACTTACGGATGGCGACGCTGCTCGTGTGTAAAGTTTTCCCAACCACACCTTGAAGGAGGCAGCGTTGACTTGGTACACCCAGCTACCCCACCTCTCGGTGGACTCTTTTGATACATTTGTGGCCAAGTTCAGCGCTCGGTTGCCACGAGCCGAGCCCACCAAAAACCTCGGCCTCACTTGGTGAACTTTAGGCAAGAGAAGAATGAATCCTGCGCAACTTCATGGCCGGATTCAGCAAGGAGGCGGTACTCATCCCCAATCTCAAGTCTCCGATGTTGCACTACACACCATCCTGACCGGGTTGAGACCTGGCCTTTTTGCTAGGCACTTAGCTCGGAAACCACCAGCCGACATGGACGAGCTGAGAAGAAAAGCTGCAGGTTTCATCAACATGGAGGAGGTGGAGGAGTCCAAGAAAAGGGATCGGACCGATGATGCCGACAGGCGAGAAGGTAGAGACAAGAGGAGGGCAGGGGGTGATAAGCCGAGATTGAAAGGCCCGGCCGAGCATTTCCAGAGGGGACCGAAGTATGATCATTACACTCCCCTCAATACAAATCGGGCTCGGGTGTTCGAGGAAGCGTACAGCGCGGAGCTTCTGCAGCTCCCAAATCGTGGCCACACCCCCCGAAACGCGGATCGCCAGAAGCATTGTCGGTATCACCGCAACTATGGCCATACTACCGAGGAGTGCTGGGTCCTACGGGATAAAATTGAAGAACTGGTTCAGGCTGGCCACCTCAACAACTTTGTCCGAAGAAACAATAACAACAGTGAGAGGCGCGGTGGAAACAGAAGGAGAGAGGGTGACCGAAGCCCGAGGAGGGGCGGCGATCGACGGAATGATGAGAGAGCAGAGACCAGAAAAAGGCAGAATGAAAGACGGGAAGAGGATAATGTCATCCGGGGGGTGATAAACACCATCTCAGGAGGGTTTGCAGGGGGAGGCACAACAAGTTCAGCTCGGAGAAGACATCTGCGGGCCATCCGAGCTGTCAACTCGGTATCTGGCAAGCCTCCCCGAAGTTCCCCCCCTATTATCTTTTCTGATGAAGATTTTGTGGGAGTAGATCCCAATCAGGATGACCCCATGGTGATCACCGTACAGTTGGCCAACTTCTCGGTCAAAAGAACACTCGTCGATCAGGGGAGCTCCGCGGATATATTGTATTACTCAACATTTCAGAAGCTCGGGATCCCGGAGAAATCAATTCAGCCGTACGACAGTAAACTCGTTGGCTTCACAGGGGAGCAGGTTGATACTCGGGGATATATTGACCTCTTGACCACTTTTGGCGATGGCAGAGCTTCTAAAACCATCATGGTCAGGTATGTGCTAGTTAATGCTGTTACATCGTATAATATCCTGATCGGAAGACCGTCCTTGAACGAGTTAGGGGCTGTGGTCTCTACTCCCCACCTCACGATGAAGTTCCCCTCCAGCTCGGGGGATATAGTGGCTGTCCGAGCAGATCAGAGGATGGCAAGACAGTGCTATGCCGATAGTTTGCGGGTGAGCAAACTTAAACCCGCACCGGTAGAAACCCTAGACAAGGGGAAGGACAAGGCGGTGAATTCAGTAAACTCCGTTGAGCTGGATCCCAGGATGGACGTGCAGGAACAACGTCCACAACCTATTGAGGAGCTAGAGAAGTTCCAACTCGGCGCGCAGCCTGAACAGGGCACTAAACTCGGTGGTCACCTTGAGCCTACTCTGAAAGAAGAAATAAAGCAAGTGCTGCGCAGAAATGCCGATCTATTCGCCTGGACCACATCTGACATGCCGGGAATTGATCCCAACTTTTTATGCCATAAATTGGCAATCTGTCCCGAGGCGGCTGATGGCCCAGAGAAAAAGGAGATTAGGTGAAGAGAGGAGAAAAGTAGTGGAAGAGGAGACAACGAAGTTGGTCAAGGCCAACTTCATCCGAGAAGTAGAATACACCACATGGCTGGCCAACGTCGTTCTCGTCAAGAAAGCAAATGGCAAGTGGCACATGTGCATTGATTACACGGATCTGAACAGAGCATGCCCAAAAGACTCTTATCCCTTGCCGAGTATTGACAGACTGGTTGACGGGGCTTTCGGATACAGAATTCTAAGCTTCTTGGATGCATACTCCGGGTACAACCAAATTCGAATGTACCCCCCGGATGAGGACAAAACAGCTTTCATTACTGAGGGGTCAAATTACTGCTACAGAGTAATGCCGTTTGGGCTGAAGAATGCGGGAGCTACGTACCAGAGACTTATGGACCGGGTATTTGAGAAGCAAATTGGCAGAACCATGGAAGTATATGTGGATGACATGGTGGTGAAATCCGATGACCCCAGCCACCACCCTATAGATCTGGAAGAAATATTTCAGCAGCTGAGAAGGTACAACATGAGGCTCAACCCGGAGAAGTGTGTTTTCGGTGTCCAGGGGGGTAAATTCCTCGGCTTTATGCTTACCCACCGGGGAATTGAAGCCAATCCCGATAAGTGTCGAGCCGTAATTGAGATGAGAAGCCCGCAGAACGTTAAAGAAGTACAAAGATTGGAAGGACGGCTTGCGTCATTATCTCGGTTCCTACCCAAATCCGCAGAGAAAGCTCGACCTTTCTTCAAACTGCTGAAGAAGCCCCAAACCTTCAAGTGGACCGAGGACTGCGAGAAGGCCTTTGTCGACTTCAAGGACTTTCTGTCCTCCCCGCCGATATTAACAAGACCCATCCCTGGGAAGGAATTGTATCTGTATCTGTCAGCCTCCGAGAATGCTATCAGCGCAGTCATCGTACAGGAGGTAGAGAAATCCCAAATGCTAGTATACTTCATCAGTAGGGTGCTTCATGATGCCGAAAATCGGTATCAAGTTATCGAGAAGCTGGTCTTAGCCTTGGTGACCACAGCTCGGCGGTTGCACCCGTACTTTCAGAGTCACCAAGTGGTTGTTAAGACGGATCACCCGATTAAACAGATACTCAAAAAGCCCGAATTGGCGGGGCGTATGATTGCTTGGTCAGTTGAGTTGTCTAGTTTGGCTTGAAATACGAGATGAGAGGACCTCTGAAATCACAATGCCTCTCTGACTTCATAGCCGAGCTCCATCCACAGCCAGTGGCTGAGGATATATGGTGGAATTTATACGTGGATGGATCCTCGAATGTCAGGGGCAGTGGAGCGGGGGTGATTCTGGAGGGACCAGGAGATTTGATCTTGGAGCAATCGTTAAAGTTCGAATTCAAAACCTCGAACAATCAAGCCGAGTATGAAGCTCTGATAGCGGGACTAAGACCGGCGAATGAAATGGGGGCAAAGGCTGTTAAGTGCCGGAGTGATTCACAATTAGTCACCGGACAAATATCCGGAGGCTATCAGGCGAAGGAACCTCAGCTCACTAGATATTTGTGTAAGGTCAACCAATTAATCTCCGGCTTTGAAAAGTTCACTATTGAGCACATTCCCCGGGAAGAAAACACTCGGGCTGATTTGCTGTCCAAGCTAGCCAGCACAAAGAAGCCGGGACACCACAGAACGGTTATTCAAGAAACCCTCAATGAACCGAGCATCGGGACAGAAGAGGTGATGGCCAATGAGTTGGTTGACCGAGAGTGGATGACACCTATATGGGAGTATTTATCCTCAGAAGCTCTACCCTCGGATCAGGCCGAAGCCAAAAAAGTCAGGCTCAGGGCAAGTCACTTCACAATAATCGCCGGGGAGCTGTATAAGCGAGGATTCTCGGCGCCTTTGCTAAAATGTCTGACAAGGGCACAATCCAAGTATGTCATGGAAGAGGTTCACCGAGGAATCTGTGGTTTTCACGGTGGAGGCAGATCAATGGCCTCCAAGATAGTCCGAGCAGGGTACTATTGGCCTACCCTCAGAGCTGATTGCATGGAGTGGACGAAGCGGTGTGATGAGTGCCAAAGATTTTCCAATGTAAATCATACCCCCCCTGAAGGGCTTCACACATTAAACTCGCCTTGGCCGTTCGCAATGTGGGGAATTGACATACTGGGGCCTTTCCCGGTAGCCAAAGGCCAAGTCAAATTCCTACTGGTAGCAGTGGACTACTTCACCAAATGGATCGAAGCAGAGCCTTTGGCCAAGATTACCGCCGAGAAGGTGCAGAAATTCGTGTGGAAGAGCCTTATTTGTAGGCATGGAATTCCCTTTGCAATCGTCATTGACAACGGAAGACAATTTGTGGATAAGAAGCTACAGGAATTCTATGACAACCTCGGTATCAAGCACCAAGTTACATCCGTTGAGCACCCCCAAACCAATGGGCAGGCCGAAGCAGCTAACAAGATCATCCTCGGGGAACTGAAGAAAAGAGTAGGAAGATCTAAAGGAGCTTGGGCAGAGGAGTTACCGAGTATTCTCTGGGCCTACCACTGTACGCCTCAATCTACCACTCAAGAAACACCCTTCAGGCTGACGTACGGAACCGACGCCATGATCCCAGTAGAGGTTGGTGAACCGTCTTTCCGACGTGTGCAACACGAGCCGAACGACAATGAGAGCAATATGAGGATCGAACTTGACTTGGTAGAAGAAGTTAGGGAGGAAGCCAGAATCAGAGAAGAAGCCTGCAAACAGAGAGCCACTAGAAGGTATAATTCAAGAGTGAGGCCAAGGAGTTTTCTGCGCGGAGACTTAGTGCTGAGAATAAAAGGGGAAGCGAGAAAGGACCGCACGGAAGGCAAGTTAGCGGCGAACTGGGGAGGACCATTCCGAGTAGCTGAAAACCTGGGGAACGGGGCATATAGGTTAGAAGAATTGTCGGGAAATCCTATCCCGAGGACTTGGAATGCCTCTCATTTGAAGTTTTATTACAGCTGATGTATATAGTCGGGTGCTGTACTCTTTTTCCTACCTCGGTATTTTTTCCCAAAATGGGTTTTGACCGGGGAGGTTTTAACGAGGCACACCGCGGACTCCATTCAATAAAAAGCAAAATTTATTATGAATATGGTTTTATTTTCTCTTGCTTCGCCGAAGTATTTATTTTGCAGGCATCTTATTCTGGTGGCCGAGTACGAGCCAATGGCCGAGTTCGAGCCAGTCAAAGGGGCCAAGTTTGAGCCCAGCGGCCGAGTCCGAGCCGTTAAATTCCAAAGGCCAAGTTTGAGCCTCGTGGCCGAGTACGAGCCAATGGCCGAGTTCGAGCCAGTCAAAGGGGCCAAGTTTGAGCCCGGCGGCCGAGTCCGAGCCGTTAAATTCCAAAGGCCAAGTTTGAGCCTGGTGGCCGAGTACGAGCCAATGGCCGAGTTCGAGCCAGTCAAAGGGGCCAAGTTTGAGCCCGGCGGCCGAGTCCGAGCCGTTAAATTCCAAAGGCCAAGTTTGAGCCTAACGGCCGAGTTCGAGCCGGTTATCTTCTAAAGGCCAAGTTTGAGCCTGGTGGCCGAGTACGAGCCAATGGCCGAGTCCGAGCCGGTTATCTTCTAAAGGCCAAGTTTGAGCCTAACGGCCGAGTTCGAGCCGGTTATCTTCTAAAGGCCAAGTCTGAGTCTGGTGGCCGAGTACGAGCCAACGGCCGAGTTCGAGCCGGTTATCTTCTAAAGGCCAAGTTTGAGCCTGGTGGCCGAGTACGAGCCAACGGCCGAGTCTGAGTCGGTTATCTTCTACAGGTCAAGTCTGAGCCTGGTGGCCGAGTACGAGCCAACGGCCAAGTTCGAGCCAGTTATCTTCTAAAGGCCAAGTTTGAGCCTGGTGGCCGAGTACGAGCCAACGGCCGAGTCCGAGCCGGTTATCTTCTACAGGCCAAGTCTGAGCCTGGTGGCCGAGTACGAGCCAACGGCCGAGTTCGAGCCAGTTATCTTCTAAAGGCCAAGTTTGAGCCTGGTGGCCGAGTCCGAGCCGGTTATCTTCTACAGGCCAAGTCTGAGCCTGGTGGCCGAGTACGAGCCAACGGCCGAGTTCGAGTCGGTTATCTTCTAAAGGCCAAGTTTGAGCCTGAAGGCCAAGTTTGAGCCTAACGGCCGAGTTCGAGCCATAAAGTTAAGTATAAAGGTCAAGCACGAGCTTATTAGCCGAATCCGAGTTATTAAGTTATTGACGCTGAATTTAAGCCGCGAAATTAGTAAAGCCAAATATGAGTAAAGAACAAAATTCGGAAAGGCCAAGTACGAGCCGTTATTTTATTAAGGAAACCGAGTACAATGCGCAAGGCAAAAATAAAGCCGAGTTTGATTCTAGAAAAGTGCATTCAAGGAAACCTAGTACAATGCGCAAAAATAAAGCCGAGTTTGACCCTTAGAAAAGTACATTCAAGGGACCGAGCACTACGCTGAAGCCGAAAGCCGAAAATGAAAACAAGGGCCGCTCGGTGGGACAGTAGTCCCCCCAATCAGAGCAGGAGCAAGTCCGGACGGCCCCCAATCCCCCTAATCAAGCGCCACCACTTTCTCTTAAGGGAGGCTGTAGTCACCTCCCCCTGAGAAAGCTGGATGATGAGGTGCTCGGCCAACTCAGGGAGTAGACGGCCTCTACCCCTTTCGCCACTCCCGAAGATTATTATTCTCCCAGTTAACATCCTTTTTGAAGGATTAAATCATAAAAGGAATTCTGGATCCCATCTCCCACTTACATCCTTTTTGGCGGATGTGAAACCCAAAAAAGGATGTTAACTGGGAGAGGGGAACGTAAACCCCTGACGTTAGCATAGAACTACTCGGGTGGAAGAGAAGTAAGAAACTAACTTGGCTGATAGAAGAGGATAAGGAATGAACAAGTGAGGCAGCAGAAGGGCCCTATTTATAAGCAAGGAAGGAAGTAGCCTGCGTGAGAGTTTGTTGGGAAAACAAACCTCGAAACCAAGCAAAAGGCAGCGATTGCGTGAACCCATTACGGTTTCCAAAGCATTTAATGCATGACAACGCAAAATGAAAAACACGTGCTTTTCGTGTAACGACCACCGTCCATTTTGGACGGTAGAGTACTTCGGCCCTAGCTGAAGATTCGATTGACAAGCCAAACACAACAAAGAATCAGCAAAATGATAATGATATTCATTCAGTAATGTCAGGTTACAAGGGCATGAGCCCGGTACAAAAGATGGACAAAAAAACAAAAAACTATAACAGCTACTCCCCCCTGTGGCTTTCCTTGGCCTCTATGTGACCTTCGGGAGAGCCTCCTACCACGTCCACCTCTTCCTCCCCCTCGGGAATAATGGGAACAAGTTCCCCATTCACCACCTCCATGTTCACATCGGCCCCCGAAAGGTCGATGCCGGGAACTAGAACCTCAGCTTGGGCAATGGCTTTGTCAAAACCTTTCCGGTGCTCGATGACAATGCAGCTGGTGGCCTCCTTTACGTCCTCCTCGAGCAGCATCTTAGCCTGGATCTCAACCTCCAAGGCAGCCTTGAGCCGATCAATCTCAGCCTGAGCCTCTTTGAGCTTTTCTTCGGCACGAGCCTTGTCTTCTTAACCCAAACTCTGCCTTCCTCGGCTGATTTTGCCCGAGAGTCCAGCCCAGAGTTCCGAGTATTAATGTCAGCAATGGTGGTAGTCAGGTGTTCATTCTCGGAGGAAATCCGGGAAAGATCCCCCTTCAACCTCTCGATAGCAGCAAACTCAGACTCCAATTGTTGAGACTTCCTCTCGGTCTCCGTCACCTCTCGGCTACAGAAACGAGCCAAAGCTGCAGCGCGAAGGCAGTAGACCGAGAGGGCCTCCATGCTAGATCGGGCCCCCTGCTGCTTGATAAACCGAAGATCAGCGGCTTTTAAGAGGCTCGAGTCGAAAGAGGAGGAGGGGTTGAAGTCTTCACCCCAGAGAGATGAAGTCCCTGCCTTCAGGGTAGTGTTGTACCATTTTGGCTCGAGGGGGGCGGAAGGTGGCTGTTCTCGCCCCGCGATTTGCGTCCCCTGAGTAGTAGGGCGAGGGGAGCTTGGGCCAGGAAGGGGAGAATCTTCGGCGACCACTTCAACCTCTGCCCTCTTCCTTTTTTGAGGAGCGGATGACGAAGCCCCCTTTGCAGAAGCCTTGGCGGGAGGAGGTCTTCTCTGCTTCTTCTCGGTTGAAGAGGGACCCTGACCCTCTTTACCAACACCAGCCTTGACAAGCTTTGAAAAGTCGAATTTTCCTATGATGACTGTCAAAAAGAAAGAGTTGTTAGTATAACAACACATGCAGAAAATACTTAAGAAACTAAAAAGCCGAGCACTTACTTTTAAGGTCGGACCTTGGGGTGGAGGAGAAGGGGAGTTTCAGAAGGCGTGCACAATGGAGGGGCCGAGGAAGATTTTCTAGTACATCTATATCCCGCCTATCCTCGGCTCGGCAGGAATGATACTCGAAGCCGACGAATTTTGTGGGAGAGGATTGCCAGTATAAAGGAAACTTGGCATATTTATTCTCGTCAAAAAAATGGGAGGTATGAGAACTCGAAGGGCGAACACGGAAGAAGCCAACCCTGAAGTCTTTATACGACGATGCGAATAAACTAAGAAGACCTCTTCGGTTCAACCCATTAAGGGATACCCATCCCTTTTTCTCGCCAAATCTGGTTTGATAAAAGTACAAAAATTTTGGGGTGGTGGGCTCTATCCTTATGTATTTACATAGAATCTGAAAGGCTTTCATAAAAGCCCAGCTGTTAGGGTGAAGCTGAGTAGGTGCGACGTTCATGGTTCTCAGAACGTCGCACTCAAACTCAGTAAAAGGAAGAGACACATGCAGTTTCTCAAAAAGTGTTTTATACATATATGTAAAGGGGGGCTCGGAAGGACGGGCCCTTAGAAAGACACACTCGGTGCCCGAGCACGGAGAGCAAATAAACTCGGACTCGTCTCCGGAGGCCGAGATATTGATATGGGACCGAAGTTGAACGATCGAATCGGGAGTTTGGTAGTCAGAAAAAAAGGTTCCAACCTCCCCTTTAACCCAGGTATACCCAGGAAGGGTAATATCGGGAATAGGGTCTTTTGGAACCCTAGGGCGTTGTTTGCGAGCGGCGGGTTTGGACACTCTGGGAGGGGGAGAACCAGACCTAGGCGAATCAGACTCGGAAGAATCTGAGTCAGTCGAAGATGACCCGGAGGAGGACGGTTCCGCCTCCCCGACGCTCAGTTCCCGTGAAGGAACAGAAGAAACAGAAAAGGATCCCCCAATTGGGGAAACTTCGCGCTCAACCAGAGGCGAAGTATTCGACTCAGAAGACACAGATGAACTCATATCTGGAAACCAGAAATAGAGCTTAGAAGCACGAAGGAAAGGAAGAGACGGAGCATACCTGGAGGATGACAAGCAGAGAGATAATGGCAGAAACTTGGAAGACGAGGGTGAATGGCAAAGAAGGGTAAGCAAAGTAGGAGGGAGTTGGTGCCAGAGGAGATATGTATAGCCTGCGATTGGAAGCCCATTGTCCATCGGGCCCAAAAAGGGCACGACTTTTGATTGTCCCGACGCGACTTTTGATTTTCCCCCCATTAAATGGGCGCGGAACTCTAGGGTTTCTTGTCTATGGCGTGCCGAAGAAGTAATAGGGGAATAATTGTTTTCTCTGACAGAGAGAGAAAACTTGATTGAAACGACAGCTGAGAATGTGGATAACTGCATAGCCGAAAAATAAGCTCGGTTTCATACGTATCAGCTCCTTCGCTTATTCAAGCTCGGAGCTCGGGGGGCTTGTGTATTGGCCGAGAATGTAAGACCGAGAACTCGTCTATACACTGGACCAACCGAGCTTACCCCCACGAATGGGCCTTGGCCCAAACTCCTCCGAGGCCGAGGACGTGTCAGCACACCTGACACCCGAGAATAACTACTCGGCCCCAAGCTATCCATCCGCAGCTAACTGGGCCGAATATCTCGCTAGCTATAATGTCACTCCGGACAATCAGGCTCCGGATATCTCTCCCCATGATCGCGATCTGATCCAAATATTCATCCGCCTATTTCGGAGCCTGATCCTGAGAGATCACTATAAATAGGGGGCTTACCCCTCATTCAGAACTACGTTTGCTTTGATTCCCTTTTGGATACGTAGGAGCAGAATCCACATTATGTCAAGCACAATCCAAAAACACCCCACTAATCCTCGTTCAGCCGAGTATCTCATATCCGAGATATTTGGACGGAACAATCATTATGATTATTCTGATAATTTACCAAAAAATAGTGTTCAAACTAGCAAAATGGCACAACGCAATGACACTTGCTTCTCATAATAACCATAGAGATCAGACCTTATGTTGAACACGCTTATGGCATCAGATTAGCGATTCACATCTGATATAGAAAATTCATGGGTGCATAAACGAAAAAAATATTCGGGTTTAGTAAATGCTCTTCGAGAAAAGTTCTTAGCAGTTAAAATAGAATTGATGTTTGTTAGGGAACATGGATTCAAGAATGTTTGGCTGGTAAGAGATGCAAAACATTTATGACATTATATATTAATAGAAGTGATCAAGATTTGTCTTTCAATGACACTATTTTTAGTAATATTCATGTAAGTGCCTCGTGTTTCCTTGTCTTAAATTCGAGAACTTTTTGGACATTGGTTAAGAAACCAAAATAGAAAAGTTTATATGAGAAATTGATGTATTTATTATATTAAAAAATGTTAAAACTTATATTTTCAATACAAATTATCCTTTTATTGATTCTTTAATCAATATCTTTTAGATACTCGTTAGTAAGAGTCGTTTAATTTTATTATGCACTCATATAATGTTCTGGCTGACTGTCAAGCTCATAATGTCAGAGGTGAGATGACCTTTTGATATTTGGTTAGGTAATACACCAAATTGTATATATCTGAGTTGTTGGCCTCAATTAGTTTTATTTAATCTCACTTTCTCAATCTGTGTCGGTTACCATTTGGCCATTTGGGCACATATTTGAAATAGTTTGGTTGACTGAAGTTGCATTATCTTGCAATTTCTGATTCTAATTCTCCATTTCATCCATGAAGTATTATTGAGGTTAAGCATCTTCTTATCAAAAGATCGTTTAGCTCCACTTCTCCTCTAACATTATTGTCGTATCAATTCTTTTGCTCGATATACCCTGACCCTGTACTCACTAAACAAAACTTTCTTCCCCCAATTGCACCAACACCTTACATCTTCCACTCTCTTTTTCTCCCACGTTCCATCCATGCATATATCTATGGGTTGGGCTAAGATATATCACCCATATTTTATACCACTCACTATACCATTTATATGTGGCAAATTTTGGACCAATCAAATTGTTACATGGGTTTGGTCAAAATTTCAAACTTTTTAGTTGTATTTCTACTGTAGTCAAATATTTGAATACAATATATTGTAGTATAGTATATGTACTCTTTGTATTCGCAAATTTAACCCATATTAAAATAATGTATTTTGATTAAAAAATTGATTATATTAAAAAATATTTTAATATGCATTAAAATAATGTTCGTTGTCAATAATATTTTGCAATATAATCAGTTTTTTTTAATCAAAAAATATTATTTTAATATAGGTTAAATTTACGAATACAAACTACAATATACTGTATTCATATAGTTTGACTACACAGTATAATACAACTAGAAAGTTTGAAATTTTGACCAACCTATGTGGTAATTTGATTGACCCAAAATTTACCACATGAATGGTGTAGTGGATGGTGTAAAATATGGGTGGTGCACCATAGCCACACCCTTTATCTATATATATAATATACTCAAGTTTCAATAACGAAACTTGTACTCATTCCTCCATATTATCACCACTTCATTTTTGTTATGTTTGTTTTAAGGGTTAGTCATTTTCATAAACATTAAATAAGTGTACTGTGTGGTGGAGAATGAATATTGGGAAAGAGGGTAGCATTGAAATTAACATTCCTACAATTACTAAACCTGAGACTGGCACCATATCTGGAGCCAGCAGCACTATCTCGTGTAAGGCATGGCTTCAGATTCAGATTTAGAGTGTGTGGGACTTTTGCAAGGAAGACAGAAGCAGAGTAATATTTCCTCTCAAAGTTGGAATAGCTGTTCTTCTTGTCTCTTCACTTATACTATTTGAAGCTCCATACAAAGTCTTTGGTGCCAATATCATATGGGCCATTCTGACTGCTGTCCTTGTCTTCGAATACACTGTTGGAATGTTGATAAGTTCATATACATAACATACCATAATTATCTGCATGAAAACAAAGGAAACCAAACTAAGTAATTTGTGAATCCCCAATGTGTTGATATACGTATGTGCATGCATTAAATATGTATGTTAGCGTTAATGTATGTATTTCATAAATTGAATTTGATGGGTACCCATCACTGTGAATTTTGAAGGAGCAACATTTGATAAAGGATTTAATCGCGCACTAGGAAGCTTGCTTGCGAGAGTCTTGGCCATTGCTGTTGCTCAGACGGCGCTGTCCGGTGGCCATGTCACTGAACCCTTTCTCATAGGCCTTAGTATCTTCTTGATCAGTATTTATATGTAACCCATTTTGTTTGACAAAAACAATGAAGTGAATGAATGATGTTATAACTATATGATACAGAACTTTTTTTTAACATCAAACTTAGAGACATTGCATGTGACAAAATATTAATTAACGTTGGGGATAAGGTGATGGTGTGGTACACCAAAATGAGACAGGTGATAGGTGATATAGAGTCTTATACATACCATATTTTGAAATGCAGCGGCCATGACGTCATTCATGAAAATGTGGCCATCGCTTTTGCAGTACGAGTATGGGATCAAGGTCAGGCTGCTAACCTACTGCTAATCGATGTGCTTATTTAAGAAACACCAAATACTTGTATCGATCATCACTCCTCAGTAAGCATGAACACTCACACAGTCACACTTACCTTTCCCCACCCCTCGGCAAGTGTTGGTACCTTCGTGAATCTAAATGGGGTCCCATCAGTCCCTTTGTTGATCTCAACTCTTTCTTCTTCAAAATAAGAAAGCATCAATAATCCTACAACACAAAAACTCTCATTTCCCGCTTAAAAAGTGATTAATTTAAGAATACAACTATAAACTACTTATCATATCAAGGGAATTGCTAGATAAATACACAACATAACCAACACAATCTTATTACAATCTATAACAGTAGAAATTGTCAACCACGGCCTAGGTTAGCGCGTCAAGCAGTTAACTAATAGTAACCATGGATTAAACTAACATAAGCACTATACAAACATATACGATCTCAGTAAAGGCTTTATTACAAATAGAATACACGACAATGACAGACCTTACAGGTAGCAACATGCATTCACAACCAGCTAGACATCTTATCAGATAATAATATTTACAGACGAAGAGGAACAGGAAAGAAAGAAACCACCAACTACCTAATCAAAGTAGTGTCCTACCTTGATATATCTTCCATAAGAGAACAGAGAGTGACACTAATATTCAAACTTTGCAGGAAGCAAACATGCTGATAACTTTTGCCAACTAGGTAGAGACTATGACAACAAAAGCAATGGAAAGCCTTAAATCCAACTCTGGGGCATAATACAAGGTTTAATTGGCTCAGATGGATCATTAACTAGAACTCTCCCGTTACTTGAGCCAGGGCCAGGACTCCCGACCAGCATTGCCATCAAACTTCCACCATGCACCCTGCCTTCAGGAACAGCAACCGACATTGGTATGTGGCCACCTTCCCAAGTTGAGACATGAGTACTTGCAACTTCATGAAGTTTAAAATCAGAACAAGTTATAGAACCAGTTAGGCCTAGATCACTCCCCATTTTCATCGTATCCACATCTATGTCTTTGCCAATAAGTACCTGGTTTACTTCATCTAGTTTACTAATATGAGCATCCTGAACAACTGACCCAGCAGAAATGCCTCCATAAACTCTCCTATCCTGTACTAGCCCGCTATGAAGTGCACATAGACCTGTCTTCCCGCTTGCAAATGAATTACAAGGACCACCCTGTTGACTGCTATATTCTGACACCGGATGCCCCCAAGAGCATCTCTTACCTCCCCCATGTGCCTTGCAAAAGTCAGTGCTACCCTGTGCACTCTTTCCACACACTTCAAACTTTCAATTTTTGCCCCCACCATGACGGACACGATAATTAGTCCGTCCTCTAGCATGTTGGAACCAAAGTGGTTATGGTTTATTTAATCTTTAAGTTTTGATGTTAACAAAATGATTAAATTTGCTTGACAAAGTGTTAGTTGAGATCTAACAAGTGTGTTCAGTTTATGAAGGAATATCCAAAATAATATAAGGTATACAATGCTTGGAATCGTGCAAAGAATTACCCTTCCAAAGGTCATTTAAACTGTTTATATTTTAATCAACAGGTAGACTGGCTTTCCTTAGTAGACGAGGCTATAAATGAATACCTAAATAACATGTTAGGTATAGCAAGTCCAAAGACTTGAAAATAAGCGCGTCAATCTTGCCACATCAGCAGACGAGTGCTATCCTTGAAACTCAAGCATACTTCATAATGCCTAACTAAAATTCAGTAGACGTCCATAGTGCCACGTCACTGGACGGAGTCTCTCTAAGGACTTAGCAAGTCCAAAGACTTGTGTGGACGAGCGCTTCTACCACATTAGTAGATGAGCGCTTTTACCACATTAGTGGACGAGCGCTTCTGCCATATCAGTGGACAAGCAGAATTAAAATCTTGTGTAGATTTGTTCTTAAATCTAAGTAGACGGTTCTATATGTTTACTACCTTGAATGAGATTTAATGCAATCTGGTCCACAATGAATTTATTTCATATGATTGATATTTATTTCAAATGAATATTTGTTCTTTCCATTTGTCTTTATCCGATTTAATATCTTGTTCCCTTTGAGAAAATTCATAGTACTATCAAGGAAATACAAAAAAGTAAATAGTACAATTGGAATTGCAAAACGATCTGTACGATGACATCTTTTTCGCTGCACAAAAGCTGGGTTATACACAAAGGAGGAAAGAAAGCTTTTAAGGTACAATTGCTAAGAACAGTGAGCCTCCATTTTGTGATTTTCTGATAACCAAGGATGCTTTTCAACTCGCCAAAATCAAGCTATCAGTCACAACGGATATCATGAATTTAATGCTATCTCTAAACAGGATTATTCAAAGTAACCGTTAAAGAATTACAAGAGTAGAAGAAGGTCACTATAAATAGAAGACCTCAGATACTGAAGAACCACTTTTGCTAGCCTAAATTCTGCCAATATAATTCTTGAGAAGACAAGCTCTTATTCTTTCATTCTTTCAAAAGCAAAACTCTGTACTCATTTAGTTTGAATATTGTTGTAATATTCAACTGGTCTTAAACTGTCATAGTCTCACCCATAGTGAGTTAAAAAGATCAACCTTTAAATAGGTGTTAGAGTTAGAGCCTGAAAAGGCTTGGTAGAGAAAGAATACTTATAGCCTGAAGATGTGTTGAATACTTGTAACCTATTTGAAGAATAGTGGAGAAAATCCTTCAATTCGAAGGGACTAGACGTAGCTCTTGGTTGGAAAAGAGTGAACCAGGATAAATCACCTGAGTTAATTTTCTATCCCTTATCTCTTACAGTTTTATTATTTTTACTAACTGTGGGATTTGATTTTGGTTTTGTTAATCTTTTAAAAAGGATTTCTTGTGTGCTTAATCTCTTTATCTTCTGCTTGTGAAAAAGTTGTTCTAAAAGGGATTTGTGAAAATAATTAACAAACACATTTCAACCCCCATTCTTGTGTTTCCCCGTGCCAACTTCAGTTGGTATCAGAGCTCAGCCTTGACAGGGTTAAGCATCTAACAAGTGCTTAGGCAGTACGATCCTACAATCATGGATGTAGAAGGACAAGCTATCAACAGACCTCCTCTCTTTGATGGAATTGATTATGATTATTGGAAAAAGAGGATGATGGCATTCTTGGATGCACAGAATGCTGACATCTGGGAACTAATTGAAAATGGCTACACCGAGCCAAGGAGTGAAGCTGGAGCTGCAGTGCCTAGAGCTGAATGGACTCAAGAGCAGAAAAGCCAACGTCAACTAAACTTGAAAGCTAAGCACTATCTCATGTGTGCCATCACCAGATCTGAGCATGACAAGGTTCATAGTTGCAACACAGCTAAAGAAATCTGGGATACTCTTGCACTAGCTCATGAAGGTTCCTCACAAGTGAAGGAATCAAAGATAAGCATGCTGGTTCACCAATATGAGCTATTCAAGATGGCAAATCATGAAACTATAGACCAGATGTTTGGAAGATTCCAAACAATCACCAACAGTCTCAGGTCTCTTGGAAAGGTCTATGAGAACAGAGATCATGTGACAAAAATTTTGAGAAGTCTCTCAAAGCAGTGGAGACCTAAGGTAACTGCTATCCAGGAAGCAAAGAATCTGAATACCCTCTCTCTGGAAAAGCTTCTGGGGTCATTAAAAGTTCATGAACTTGAACTCAATGAAGAGGAAAACTCCAGAAAAGGAAAGTCCATTGCCTTAAAGGCCAAGAAAGCTGGTTCCTCAATAATGCTTAAAGTTGTTCAGTCCTCAGATGAAGCTGATTCATCAAATAATGAAGATGACTCAGATGAGGATGAACTATCTTTAATCTCCAAAAAAATCCAACACATGTGGAGAAAGAAAGGTGGATTCAGAAGGAAGCAGCTCAACAAAAAATTCTCCAAGGAGAAGTTAGATTCCAAGGAGAAAGGTTCACCCTTGTGCTTTGAATGTAAGAAAACAGGGCACTTCAAAGCTAATTGCCCAGAGCTGAAGGAGAAAAAGAAATTCTTCAAAAAGAAGAAAGGCTTGATGGCTACATGTGAGAATCTTGACCTATCTTCTTCAGATGAAGAATATGAAGCAGGAGAAGAAGCAAACATCTGCTTCATGGCTGACACTGTATCAGAAAGTGAATTCACTGATGTTGAGGTAATAGAATCTGATCCATCTACTCTTCAAACTGTTTTTGATGAATTACTGCATGAATCATGCATACTGTCTAAAGAGTATAAAAGTCTCAAAAAGAAGTTTATTAAACTTTATAGAGACTATGATAAGATCTGCACAGTAAATCAAAACCTTAGGGATGAGAATGAAACTTTAAAATCAAACAATGTTAGTCTGACTGACAAGACTAAGTGTAAGTCTAATAGCTCTTGTGAAGTTGAACAACTGAAAAAAGATGTGACATACTTGACAGACTCTCTGTCAAAACTGGTTGGTAGCTCAGATAAATTAAATCTTATATTAAGATATTCTAGATCACCACATGACAAATCTGGCATTGGTTATGATAAAGAGAAGCAAGATGTATCTCTGAATAAACCAAAATTTCATACACAATATAAGACTTTTAAAGTCCGTCCACAGCATACTAAGTCAAAACCAAGCCCTTCTAATACTTACTGCAAAGTATGTGGAAAAAGTGGGCATGTATTGTAACATCCTTGGCTGCTCTATGGATTGACGACTGTCCCCACAGACCAACACGGGTCTTTTTGGCGTGCTTTGTCCTCACTCATATGCTTCCTGGAAAAACTTCCCAGGTGGTCACCCATCCTAGAATTGCTCCAAGTCAAGCACGCTTAACTGTGGAGTTCTTAAGTGATGGGCTTCCGAAAAGAAGATGCATCTTGTTGGTATAGGTTGTACCAATCAATTCATAAAAGCCATCCTCAACTGTATAGTCCCATACCTACACAGTCTCATGATCCCTCTCATTCGGGTGTGTAATCGGTTAATTCATGTGTCCCTCCGCCTAGAAGCCTGCCAGGAGCCGCTCCTTGTCCGTGCCATCTTGCACCGGCGATCACTCCCCGCCCTCGTCGGCACCCGAGTGTTACATGCCCACCAGCTTCCGCTTGGTTCGTCCCCGAACCACACCGTACTGGGAGAGGTTCCGCTCTGATACCATTTGTAACATCCTTGGCTGCTCTATGGATTGACGACTGTCCCCACAGACCAACACGGGTCTTTTCAGCGCGCTTTGTCCTCACTCACATGCTTCCTGGGAAAACTTCCCAGGAGGTCACCCATCCCAGAATTGCTCCAAGTCAAGCACGCTTAACCGTGGAGTTCTTAAGTGATGGGGTCCCGAAAAGAAGATGCATCTTGTTGGTATAGGTAGTACCAATCAATTCATATAAGCCATCCTCAACTGTATAGTCCCATATCTACACAGTCTCAGAATCCCTCTCATTCGGGTGTGTAATCGGTTCATTCATGTGTCCATCCGCCTAGAAGCCTGCCAGGAGCCGCTCCTTGTCCGTGCCTTCTTGCACCGACGATCACTCCCCGCCCTCGTCGGCACCCGGGTGTTACACGTGTCATCTAAATGCATACATAATAAGCATGCAAAGCATTCACGACCTATGATCACTAACAAGAAAGTACCCAAGTCAATTTGGGTACCTAAAGATAAGATAATCCCTGTTGCAGATCTGCTTAACAACAGGAAAGAAACAGAAGTCCTGGTACGTGGACAATGGATGCTCACGAAACATGACAGGAGAAAGGTATATGTTCCAAGACCTTAGACCCAAGATGGTGGCTGGGTCACCTTTGGAGGAAATCAAAAAGGAAAGATCATTGGTATAGGTAAAATTGGTATACATCCTTTTCCATCCATTGATAATGTTCTGTTAGTAAATGGTCTTAAACACAATCTGCTTAGTATTAGTCAATTATGTGATAGTGGGTTTGCTGTTTCATTTAATAAGAATATGTGTTTTATCAAGAAAGCTGATGAACCACTCTTATTCACAACCCAGAGGCAAAACAATTTGTATAAGATTGACTTAGAGGACCTCTCAAATCAAAGTGTGTCATGTCTAGTGTCCATTGAGGATGAGCAGTGGATTTGGCACAAAAGGTTAGGTCATGCAAGTTTGAGATTAATCTCCAAACTGAAAAAGCATAACCTTGTAAGAGGTCTACCAAACCATAGTTTCAAATATGATGCTTTCTGTGATGCATGTCAGAAGGGAAAACAAGTCAAAGGTTCCTTTGAATCTAAGAATGTTGTTAGTACCAACAGACCACTAGAATTGCTACACCTTGATCTCTTTGGTCCAACAGGGGCTGCCTCTGTCAGTGGAAAGAAATATGGTCTTGTCATAGTAGACGACTACACTAGATGGACATGGGTTATGTTCCTTACTCACAAGGATGAGTCATTCAAGGTCTTTTTTGTATTTTGCAAACATGTACAAAATGAAAAAGGCACGTGTATAGCTTCAATTAGAAGTGATCATGGGGGAGAATTTGTCAATGAGCTATCCCATGAGTTTTGTGAAGAAAGTGGTATTCAACACAACTTCTCAATACCAATAACACCACAACAAAATGGTGTGCTAGATAGAAAGAACAGATCTCTTCAAGAGATGGCTAGGACTATGCTCAATGACAATTCTGTCCTTAAGCACTTCTGGGCTGAAGCTGTGAACACTGCCTACTACATTCAGAACAGAATATACATTAGACCTATTCTGAATAAGACTCCTTATGAATTGTGGAAAGGTAGAAAACCCAAAATTTCATACTTTCACCCTTTCGGATGTAAATGTTATATTTTGAATACAAAAGATCAACCTGGTAAATTTGATGCTAAAGTAGATAATGGAATCCTTCTAGGATTTTCTGAAACTTCAAAAGGCTTCAGATTTTATAATTCTAGAGCTCTAGTTGTAGAAGAATGTATTCATGTGAAATTTGATGACAAACAGCCTGATAAGAGACTATCAGAGCTAGATGAAGTTTTTGCAGATCTTGATCTAAATATCTCAGGAGAGAAACCAGAAATCAAGACCGATATCCAAGTAGACGACACTTCTCAACAACAACCTGAAACATCTACCTCTTAACAGGAAAATGCTCAGAAATCTTGGTATTTCAGAAATTACCATCCTCAAGATCAAAACAAGCTAAGAACTAGGTCAACCTTCAGAGAACAAAGTGATTCTGCTCTTGTCTCTGAATGTGAACCGAAAACAGTGGATGAAGCTCTACTGGATGAAGGATGGATTCTTACTATGCAAGAAGAGCTAAATCGGTTTGAGAGAAGTGAAGTTTGGATGCTTGTACCCCAACCTGAAGATAAGTCAGTCATTGGAACGAAGTAGGTCTACAGAAACAAACTTGATGAAGATGGTAAGGTTGTGAGAAAGAAGGCAATACATTTTGCTCAAGACTACTCCCAAGAAGAAGGTATAGACTACACTGAAACATTTGCACCAGTTGCTAGACTAGAAGCTATAAGAATTTTAATATCGTTTGCTGCACATCATAGCTTTATGCTTTTTCAAATGGATGTTAAAAGTGCCTTCTTAAATGGCTTTATTAATGAAGAAGTATATGTTACGCAACCTCCTGACTTTGAAAATACAAATCTCCCTGAACATGTTTAAAAGCTTAAGAAAGATTTGTATGGACTCAAACAAGCTCCTAGAGCTTGGTACGATAGGTTAAGTATGTTTCTAATGGAAAATGGTTTTAACAGAGGAAAAGTAGACACAACTCTATTTAGAAAGTCTATTAAGTCAGATTTCATTATAGTACAGATTTATGTTTATGATATCATTTTCGGTGCTACTAATGAATCTCTATGCAAATAATTTTCTAAGTTAATGCAGAAAGAATTTGAAATGAGCATGATGGGATAACTCAAATTCTTCCTTGGACTTCAAGTTAAACAGTCTATGGATGAGGTCTACATCCATCAGACTAAGTATACAAAGGAACTTCTAAAAAGGTTTAAGATGGATGATTGCAAACCAATGAATATCCCTATGCATCCCACTTCAATACTGAACAAAGATGATAAAGAGAAAAAGGTAGACCAAAAGGTATATAGAGGTATGATAGGATCTCTTTTATATCTGACTGCGTCTAGGACTGATATAATGTTCAGTGTTTTCTTATGTACTCGTTTTCAATCTGATCTTAGAGAGTCTCATCTCTCAGCAGTTAAAAGAATATTTAGATATTTAAAAGGTACTACTAATCTGGGTTTGTGCTTTAAGAAAAATGATGATTACAGATTAGTTGGTTTTTGTGATGCTAACTATGCTGAAGATAGAATTGAAAGAAAAAGCACCAGTGGAGGATGTCACTTCATTGGAGCTAACCTAGTATCATGGTCAAGCAAAAGGTAAAGTACCATTGCTCTATCAACTGTTGAAGCAGAATACATATCAGCTGCAAGCTGCTGCTCATAACTTCTTTGGATCAAACACCAATTGGAGGACTACAATGTATTTGTAAGTAGTATTCCACTTATGTGTGATAATACTGTTGAAATCAATTTATCTAAGAATCCAATACTGCATTCTAGAGCTAAGCATATAGAAATCAAACATCATTTTATTAGGGATTATGTGCAAAAAGGTGTGTTTGATGTTCAATTTGTAGATACTGACCACCAATGGGCAGATATCTTTACTAAACCTTTTGCTAAGGATAGATTTATCTTTATAAGAAAACATTTGAATATGTTGTATGTGGATTGAGCTAGTATATTTATTGTTAAATTAGTCGCCCGTTGCATGTTCTCTCTACATGTCCACTAGTCATGACGTCCATAGCAAGTGGATTCTACGCGTCCACTACCTATGTCTTTACACGTCCACTCTTAGTCTTGTATGGACTCATCTATGCACACATTTATTGATTATATTAATTTGTTCTTGAACACATTTATATAAAACGTTTCTTTTTCCTTGCTGAGTCAGCTACCCTCATCAATCCCATCAAGACCTTTTTATGGTCCCAAGTTACCATCGTTTTATCATTATGACATGTCATATCAAAAGTTTTTTTTTAAAACTTTTTGATATTCAAGATCCATTTAAAAGAAATCTTTTCCCTCTGAGAAAGACTTTACGCTTTCATAATCTCTCGAGCTATCTCTCTCTTTACCTCTCTCTGCTCTCCAAACCTAAGCTCCTTGATCATCTACAATGGCATCTTCAACCTTCAATGTGGACAAACTCAACTTAGCCATAGAACATCATTTCAACCTTAATGTGCTAAAAGACTACAATCTTGACATAAGCAAATATGCCAATGCTGTTGGCTGGGAAGGACTCTTCGCCGAGAAAGTCTCTGTTTTCCCAAATCTTGTCAGGGATTTTTGGAGAAACATCCAACTGACAAAAACTGACTTCTACTCAACCGTATTAAGAAGGAAGATTATAGTCTCGGAGAAGACTATTGCTGAAGTAATCTTCTATGCTCGGTGTAGCGACCAAAAAAAGACTAGTTTTTCCTTTTAGAGAGGAAACATGGAGTCGCCACCAACTTTATTTAATTTCAGGGAAGTTGGAAAACCCTTTAAGAAAAAACTTTGGGTTCGGGAGTCGATTATGTCTAAGGAAGGCATGGAGACTTAACCCCACGACACCCTAGAACATCCATAAAATGGTTACCCAAAATTAGTTGTGTAAATTATTAGTAACTTTGAAAATATTTGTTTTAACCCAAAATCGCTTTCTTAAAAACACATCTTTAGTTGTGAAATTTTTTATTGAACCTATGTGAGGTTGAACATGGCACGTGGGTCCACAGAGCAACCTCAAAATCTGAAGGGTTGGACATGACACTTGTCATAGGGCAAACCAAGAAATAAGATTGTTTTAATCAAGTGATCATCCTCTATTTTTATGTGAAATAAATAATTTTACCTCTTGAAAATGGGACATAAATGAAACGTAGGAATGAAACTTTTTACTAACTTATTCAGTGAACAGAGGCACAGAAAAATAAGAATGTCAAGAGAAACTTATGAATAATATCAACAAAGAGAACAAGGATTACCAAATGAGAGCAGAATAACAATGACTTTGTTTCCTCCCAGTGGTAAGATTTCAAGATCAAAACCTTTACATTTCAATCTCACTAACTCTTTTGACTCTTCCTTCTTAGCCACTCTAATAATAAAGAAGAGAAAAAAACTCAGATCTCTAATCTCTTTTCTTCACCAAGAAAATGTTAGACAAAATCTCTCTCCTCTTCCTCTATCTTTGTATCTTTTCTCTCTATCTCCTCTCTGATTTTTCGTTCTCCCTCTAAAGAAAATGTTAGCTTCCTTTCTATTTCCGTCCCCCTTCCCTCTCTTTTTCCTCTCCTTTTATAGACGGAGGGGAGGGCTTCATGCTTCTTCCCCATTGGCTTCAAGGTCGGTTTGTACGAAATCCAAGGCTTAGGCGGTTCTGAGCAGCAATAGCGTGCGTTCAGATGGGGGCGGCGTGAGCAGTAATAGCGTGTGTTTAGATGGTAGCGTGTGTTCGGATGGGGGGGCGCGAGCAGAATTAGCGTGTATTCAGATGGGGGCGGCATGAACTGTGGAAAGGAGGTGATTTGATGTGAAGGATGCGTGTTTGAAAAGAGAAGGAGATGGGGGGTTTTGTCTGATGTGTATGATAGCTTTTTAGGGTTAGGAGTAGGGCTACTAGGTTAAAATGAGGGAGGAGATGAGGGAGAAGAACGACCAATGGGTAGAGGAGGAAAAGAGGTCTTGTCTGATATGTAGAATAGGGTTTTTTAGGGTTAGGAGAAGTAACTCGATCTCCTTTCCTTTCTGTTGATTGTCCTTTTCTCCTTCTTTTCTTCGTCCTTTCTTCGTTATCTTCTTCTTCTTCTTTCTTTGTTCTTTAGCCTCCAATCCTGAAAACAAAATTGTAGTGGACGGAGTCTCTTCGTCCAACAGAAACTTAGATATGCAAAAGTAGATATACACTGGACGGACCTCCTCGTCCATCAAGAGTTTAAACATGCAATGGACGGATCCTCCTCGTCCAACAGAGAATTAGATGTGCAATGGACGACCTAATCGTCCAACAGAAACTTAGATATGCAATGGATGGAACTTCCTCATCCAACAGAAAATTAAATGCAATGGATGATACCTCTTCGTCCAACAAAAAATTAAATATGCAATGGACGGAACCTCTTCGTCCAACAGAGAATTAAATACAAATGGACTGGACGCGTTCAACAAAATATTCAATGCAAATGGACTGGACGCGTTCAAGAAAATATGCAACGAAAATGGACTGGACACGTACAACAGCAAATGCATCGTAGATGGACCAGACGCGCCCAACATAAAATACGATGCAATGGACTGGACGCGTTCAACGCAAATGCATTGTAAATGGACCAGACGCGTCCAACATAAAATACAATGCAATGGACTGGACGCGTTCAATGCAAATGGATTAGAATGGACGGGACCACCCCGTCCAACATCAAGTGAAATGGACTGGACGGGACCACCCCGTCCAACAGCAAGTCCAACGCGATGGATGGGACCACCCCGTCCTACATCAAATTAGTGGACTAGGCTGGACCTCGTCCAATGCAATGGACGGGATCACCCCGTCCAACAGCAAGTCCAAGGTAATGGACTGGAACACCCCGTCCAACAGCAAGTGCAATGGACTAGACTGCATCCAACAACAAGTCCAATGCAATGGTCTGGATTGGACCGCGTCCAATAGCAAGTCCAAGGTTATGGACTGGATCACCCCGTCCAACAGCAAGTCCAAGGTAATGGACTGGAACACCCCATCCAACAGCAAGTGCAATGGACTGGACTGGACCGCGTCTAACAGCAAGTGTATTGCAAATGGACCAGACGCGTCCAACATAAAATACATTGCAATGGACTAGACTGTGTCCAACAGCAAGTGCAATGGACTAGACTGCGTCCAACAGCAAGTCCAATGCAATGGTCTGGACCGGACCGCGTCCAACAGCAAGTCCAATGCAATGGTCTGGACTGGACCGCTTCTAACACCAAGTCCAATGCAATGGACGGGACTGGACCGCGTCCAACAGCAAGTGCAATGGACTAGACTGCGTCCAACAGCAAGTCCAATGCAATGGTCTGGACTGGACCGCGTCCAACAGCAAGTCCAATGCAATGGATGGGAACACCCTGTCCAACAGCAAGTGCAATGGACTAGACTGCGTCCAACAACAAGTCCAATGTGATGGACGGGACATCCCCGTCCAACAGTAAATGAGTTTTGAGCCCTCTCCTTTATTTTATTTTTCTTCTTTCTCTCTTCACTATTATTATTAGTCTCCTTGAAACATGATATCATAAAAAAATAGAATAAAATGAAGACGGACAAAAATGGGTGTTCACAGTTGCCCCTCTTTACTTGTTGCATACTAGAAGACATGATTAGTCGTGACTTTTCATGTATTGTAGTAATGAACAAGTAAAGAAAAATGAACACATATGTTGTCTGAAAAAACATGAGGAGCTCAGAAGAAAACCTTACAGTTTGAAAATAGAATTGAAGTGGACGGAACCTCCTCGTCCAATAGGAGAGTAAATATGCAGCGAGCCTTAGAGCTCGAGAATAAACATGCAATGGACGGAACCTCTTCGTCCAACAGAAAACTAAATGCAATGGACGGAACCTCTTCGTCCAATAGAGAATTAAATGTAATGGACGGAACCTCTTCGTCCAACTGAAAATTAAATGTAATGGACGGGACCTCCTTGTCCAACAGAAGAGTAAATATCCAATGGACGGAACCTCTTCGTCCAACAGAGAATTAAATGTAATGGACGAAACCTCCTCGTCCAACAGAAAATTAAATGCAACGGACGGAACCTCCTCGTCCAACATAAAAGTAAACATGCAATGGACGGAACCTCTTCGTCCAACAGAGAATTAAATATGCAATGGACGGACCTCTTCGTCCAACAGAGAGTTAAATGTAATGGACGGAACCTCCTCATCCAACAGAATTAAATGCAATGGACGGAACGTCTTCGTCCAACAGAGAGTTAAATGTAATGGACGGAACCTCCTCGTCGAACAGAGAATTAAATGCAATGGACGGAACCTCCTCGTCCAACAGAAAAGTAAATACAATGGACGGAACCTCCTCGTCCAACAGAAAATAAATGTAATGGACGGAACCTCCTCGTCCAACAGAAAATTAAATGCAATGGACGGAACCTCCTCATCCAACATAAAAGTAAATATGCAGCGAGCCTTAGAGCTCGAAAATAAACTTGCAATGAGCCTTAGAGCTCGAGAATAAAGATACGGTGAGCCTCAGAGCTCGAAAATAAAATTGAAATGAGCCTTAGAGCTAGAAAATAAACTTGAAATGAGCCTTAGAGCTCGAAAATATTCAATCAGTAATGAGAATCCCTTCCTTTTGAGGACATCGGAACCAAATGCTCCATGGAAAAACTTCCGCGAACCAAACCCTCGTTCACCGTCCACTCTAGGACAAGGCTTCACTCATTCTTTTAACAACATTGGTCACCCAAGAATCTAATAACTTATGAGGTGGATGTTATGTTTGTCCTCCCAAGCTTATTTGCATCATTCTTTTGTCGTCCAATGCATGCTACCTCTTCCATTGAATTTGAAATATTGAGTTCTCTTGGTTTAAACCATTCATTGGTGGAGAATCACATAAAATTTACCCCAGTGTTGGTCCTTTGATTTTCATTTAATTGATTCCCCACAGCCTTTTGATGACACGGATCTTGGCTTCTGTTTCTGATTCTTCAAACATACCTTCTACAATCATTCCTTAACAATTTTGCCCCAGTATACTCAGTCAGATAAAATTGCCCCAGTGTGGTGAGTGCTTGCAGAAATGTTGGACCATATCTTCCTCCTAGGCTGCCTTTACAGGTTTTCAGCCTAAGGTTTCTTTGCCCTAACTTTTGCCTAGGTTTCCCTTTCGGGTTTTCAACCTAGCGGGCCTTTTCTTTTCTTTTGTTTTCATTGTTCTTTGCCCTAAATTTTGCCTAAGTTTCCCTTTCGGGTTTTCAACCTAGCGGGCCTTTTCTTTTCTTTTGTTTTCATTGTTCTTTGCCCTATCTTTTGCCTAAGTTGCCCTTTCGAGTTTTCAACCTAGCGGGCCTTCTCTTTTATTTTGTTTTCATTGTTCTTTGCCCTAACTTTTGCCTAAGTTACCCTTTCAGGTTTTCAACCTAGCGGACCTTCAAGCGTAGAACTTTTTCACAGCATCAGAGTTTACTGGCCTTGGTAACTCTTCCCCATCCATGTTTTGCAGAATCAAAGCTTCTCCCGAGAATGCTTGTTTGACAATATAAGGGCCTTCATAATTCAGTGCCCATTTTCCTCGGGCATCCTCCTGACTAGGGAGGATTTTCTTTAAAACCAGGTCTCCCGCGCAAAATTCTCTAGGAAGAACCTTTTTATTGAAAGCTCTTACCATTCTGCTTTGATACAATTGCCCGTGACAGATAGCTGCCAGTCTTTTCTCTTCTATCATGTTCAACTGATCATACCGAGTTTTCACCCACTCAGATTCTTCTAAATCTGCTTCCATCAGGACTCTTAGCGAAGGGAGTTCTACTTCGATAGGTGAGACAGCCTCCATCCCGTACACCAGAGAGAAAGGGGTTGCCCCAGTGCTTGATCGTATATTAGTCCGTGATGAGTGTGATTCCACCTCATATTTCATGTACATTTTTGCATGCATTTTCATATAGTTTAGGCAATTTTAGTTTGATTTTTGTTAGTTTTTACCTTGGAACGGGTAAGGCGGTTTTGTGGTGTTGTTTTGCAGAAATTAAGGATAAAATGCTCAGGATCAATCATGATGGAGCTTGGATGAAGATAGGGCTTGAAAAGTGAAGAAAATGAGCCAAGCAGAGCCCATCACGGCCTAGCCGTGATGACCATCACGGCCTAGCCGTGATGACCATCACGGCCTAGCCGTGACGACCATCACGGCCATGATCAAGCAAAATTGGAAAGAAAAGAAGGCAAAAGTCAGAAGCTGTCACGTCCTGGCCGTGATGGCCATCACGGTCGTGACATGTGATGAGTGTGATTTCACCGCATATTTCATTCGCATTTTGCATGCATTTTTCATATAGTTTAGGCAATTTTAATTCGATCTTTGTTAGTTTTTACCTTAGAACAGGTAAGGCGGTTTCGTGGTGTTGTTTTGCAGGAGTTAAGGGTAAAATGCTCAAGATTGACCATGATGGAGCTTGGATGAAGATAAAGCTTGAAAAGTGATTCTATCTATTAAACTTCATGTGCTGATTGTAATGAATTTGCTTCGTGTGTAGCATGTTTTGAAAGGTATGAAGAGAAAAACATCCATATGGAATATGAGACATATGAGGTTGAGGGCCATGTTCAGTCAGGAAACATAGAAATTGAGGATCAGGAGGACATCTGCTTCACCATGCCTGAGGATAATGAAGAACCTTTGGAGTTAGATGCTTCTATTAATTCATATGCATGTGTTGAAAGTGATGGCCGGATGGATGAACTTAGTGATGAATTTCCAGACATTCAGACCTTTACCGATTCAGTTTATTGTACCATATCTACTAACTGTACTAACTTTAACCTTTCTGTGGTGTGTGCTGAGATTTCTGCAGGTTTAGCAGGTGATGGATTTGTCAATGCAGTAAATGAAGAACGTGTAGAAGTTGAAGTAGCACCGAAGACCCCAGCTACCTGTTTGCCACCTCCCCTTGTGGAACAACCGGTGATGGAGTTCAAGCCTCTGGATTTTTCACCATATGCACAATTTTTGGTCGCGCTGTCGCGCACGCGCCAAAAAGTGAGCGGTTTGTAAAAATGTAGTTTAGGAAGCGACAACTCGAGTATCGTCTCACAAGGACTCTTGGGTTGTTGTTAACAGAAAAAGTCAGAATTGGGGGTTTTGGATATGAAATAAAATAAAGAAACAAAACAGAAATAGAGCAATAAAAACAAAGCAGTTTAAGAGATTATCAAATAAACTAAAGACGATTAATCTACTGTTCTCGATTTCCCAATTATCATCGGTTCATGTAAATTCCAAGCCCTAAGCAGATTCTAATCCCCTTTCGGTTGTAGCAACAATTAACAAACGAAATCGCTACTACGAGATTTATGTTCCTATTCCCGAATTAAACAAACGGGGTTAAGCCCTCATGAACTAAACGAACATGAACGAACACACGCGTATTAAACAAACGCGATTCAATATAGGAACATAACATCACCGAAATAAATCAACACAACACTATACACTCCTGAATTAAACAAACAGAAATATATAGCATAGTATTGAAAAGGGAAAAGCAAATAAAACAGGAATTACAAAACCTCAAGTGTGAATGGAAATCGATTACAGCAGACTAATCAAAGGAGACTAGTTCTCCATTACCAATATAAACCTAAAACTACTGTTGCAACCGCAACTGTCAAAAGAAAAGAAAAGAAAAATGATCAAAACTAAAAAAACTCCTCAGTTCTGCCTTGAAACAGACTTAAATACAGCTTCTGGATTCCGCTAGCTCACGAGGCGAGCACACCTTCGCAAGGCGAATAATACGAACAGTCTTCAGTGTTTGGCGAGCTCGCGAGGCGAGCTCATCATTCGCGAGGCGAGACTCTTCAAATTCCAAACTGTAACGCCCGTGACCTTCAACATGGGTAAAACGTGATGGCTTCTGGTCTTCCAGGGTTGGATTACTCGCGATGCGAGTCATGTTTCGCGGGGCGAGACAGAAAGGATTGCAATTTCTGGAACAGTCACGCTTCAGGTTCGCGAGGCGAATGGACTTTCGCGGGGCGAAAAACTCCAGAACTGCTTCTTTTTATTACCTGAAAACAAGGATTAACAGTAAGTGCTTTATTCAACTCTAAATCAGCTAAATTAACCTAAAAATACTTTTGAGACTCAAAATGCTGCTTAACGACAATCAAGTCTAATTTGGGCGAAAATGAGATATAATTAGCACAAAACCCTGGTCATACTAGCCATAAAACTAGATGAGCCAGCGGCTAATCAAAATACCCCAAACTTAAACTTTGCTTGTCCCCAAGCAAACTAAAACTCAAAAACTCAAAAGGACTCAAGACATGGCAAACTTAAGATATTTAATCAACTTTCGCACAAATTTCAAGCAATTCATCAAAATAATTTTTCCTTCAATGATTCCCACCTTTTCAACAATGCAATCCCCACATTCATTTATTCTAAACAACTGAGAATTTCATCATTCAAACAATCATTAATCTAAGCAAGGGATCCACGTCACACACAAAAGGGAGATCTCCAAATTCAAACAATCGCCTTCCTCACAAGGGAATTTAGTGTTTCACTCAATCGCTCAGTTTGTCTAGGCTAACAACATTTCACTCAATTTACCTTTAAGAGCACTTCCCATAAATTTGATTTTCATCTCAAAATGGTTCCCACGGAAAACATGCATGCAATATCAAAAGGTCTTTTAAGGTTGTAATGGGGCCTGGCTAAGGGTAGGATATACAAAGGTACTGGGCTTAAGTCCCTAGGAACTAAGAGAGCATGAACATTTTTACACTTTGAATTTCCACTCAAATTCCTTTTTCCATTTTTCTTTATGCTTTTGGGCTACTACAGCCTTTTCCTTCAAGTAGCCTTTTTGACATTTTTGCACTTTTTTATTTTTTATTTTTTATTTTTTTTACTGACTTTTTTTTTTCTTTGCCTTTGGCTCCAACCTTTTTATTATTTTTTTTTCTTTTTCTCAATCCCAAACAACACATCACCTTGTAGCCACCCCAAACTTAGTTTCTTGCAAACCTTCTCTTGCTAAGATTCCATGCTCTCCTAATCCTAAGATCGGGTTAACATGGTTTTTTTTTTCAGATTTTAGGCTCATATCATAAGGTCATCAAGAATTAACAGGCTAATTAGGCTCAATGGGGCTAACTAGGAAACATGCATTAGGGACTGGTTCTTTTCAGGCCAAGTGGTTATTTACAAAGAAAATTGCCTAAATCATTTGATGCAAACACATAAACATGCAAACCATAAAGAGATTCAAGTAAATTCAGGAAAGTGCAACTTGAAAGTGATTCCACACAGTTAAAAACATGTTGGAGGCTCAAATCCTCACCTGGACATTTTTGCAAATTGTTTGACCGAGATTCTATCCCTAGTGTGTGCATCCTATCACCCCAAACTTATCATAAATCATGCCATCATAACAAAATATCTCAAAGTTCAAGTTTCAATTTTTCAAATGGGGATCAAATTTTCAATTTTCAAAACCTAGGGGGAATCATCAACAGTCAACAATATCATGCAATCAATCTATGCAAAATTCAATTAAAATCCAATCAAACTTGCCGACACAAGACTCAACACACATACTCCTGATCTTCTCAAATTATTCAGGAGCTAAAAGAAAACAAAAAAACAAAGCAAAGCAGAATCTAACAAGAAAATGAAAGTAAACTAAAGAGAAAGGGTTTAAGAAAACTCATGGAGATGTGATCAGCCTCTGGCTAGTCTAGTTTTATAACTAGAAAAACCTTGGCTTTGTGCTAATTATATATCATTTTCGCCCAAATTAGACTAGATTGTCTTTAAGCAGCATTTTGAGTCTGTAAAGTATTTTTAGGTTAATTTAGTTGATTTAGAGTCAAATAAAGCACTTATGCTATTTTCTGTTTTCAGGTTAATAAAAAGAAATAAATCTGGAGCTTTCGCCTCGCGAGTAGGCATTCGCTTCGCGAACCTGAAGGTGACTGTGCCAGAAAATTTGCAATCCTTTCTGTGTCGCCCCGCGAACATCTTACTCGCCTCGTGAGACTGAAGACCAGAAGCCATGACTTTTCCATTCCTCGTCACGCGAGCCGTGCTTCGCCTCGCGAGAAGACCAAACGATGCAGACTGTTCATGATATTCGCCTCGCGAGACAGTGTTCGCCTCGCGAGTACGCGGATTCCAGAGGCTGTATATAAATCTGTTTTAGGCAGAATTGAGAAGTGAGAGTTAGCTTTAGTAGTGAGTAGTAATATTTTATCTTCTTTTCTTAGATATGTTTTGTTTTCCTTTTGTAATGGAGAGCTAGTCTCCTTAGATTAATCTACTGTGATTGGTTTCAATCTCACTTGAGGTTTTGTATTTCCTGTTTTGTTTGCTATTCTCTTTTCAATGCGATGCTATATGTTTCTGTTTGTTTAATTCAGGAGTGTATAGTATTGTGTTGATTCATTTCGGTGATGTTATGTCCCTATATTGAATCGCGTTTGTTTAATTCGTGTGTGTTCGTTCATGTTCGTTTAGTTCATGAGGGCTTCACCCCGTTTGTTTAATTCGGGAATAGGAACATATATCTGTAGTAGTGATTTCGTTTGTTAATTGTTGCTACAGGCGAAAGGGGAGTAGAATCCGCTTAGGGCTTGGATTTATATGAACCAATGATAGTGGGAAACCGAGAACAGTAGGTTAATCGCTTTTTGCTATTTGATAATTCTTAGTTTGCTTTATTTCCTGCTTTGTTTTCTTACTTGCATTCCATCAAACCCCCCCCCCCCCCCCAATCCTGACTTTTTCTGTTAACAACAACATCCAAGAGTCCTTGAGAGACGATATCTGAGTTGTCGCTCCCTATCTACATTATTTTGTAAATCGCTCGCTTTTTGGCGCGTGGCGACAGCGCGACCAAAAATTGGCGCCGTTACCGGGACTCTTGTTGTTATTAACAGTTAAAAAAAAATATATCTCTTTGCTGAATTAGTTTGGCTGCTTTGTCTGGTTGTTTGCTTGCCATGGATAATTACATGTATGGGTATTTGCCTAATGTTAATTATAAGCCACCACCTTGCATGTATTATCCTGATTTTAGTAAACCACCACCATGCATAAATTATCCTAATTTTTTTGGAGGTTATGAGTTTAGCAGTGGTTTTGACATAATTGGAGTGAATGAAGAGCAACCTTTTTCTCATAGCCAACATGGAGGAGAACGCAGCAGCTTGGATGAGATTGCCTCTTTGGTGCATCAAATGGCAATAAGCCAGCAATATCAGCCTGACCCTACACTAGCCCAGCTCAGTTTGGAAGAATTGGTGCAACGGACGGTAGAGAACAATCAACGGATGGCAGAACAAAATCTTGAATTCCAACAGAAGTTAGCCATTCAAATTGATCACATTGTCTCCACCTCGGCTACACTGCAAACTCCACATTCCCTTGAAGAACATACAGAGTCACAAACAGTTGTTCTTGACAAAGCTCCCTCTGAGGATGATTTTGATAATACTTCTGTTGATGAACTGTGTGTTGAATCTCCAGATATTCACTCTTCCCCTGATTCTATCTATTATACTGCATGTGCAGATTGTATTGACACTGCTTTGTGTATAGCATGTTTTGAAAGTTCATTCTTTTCAGGAAACATAGAAAATGAGGATCAGGAGGATCAGGAGGATCAGGAGGACATCTGCTTCACCGTGCTTGAGGATGATGAAGAACCTTTGGAAGTAGATGATTCAATTAAATCAAATGCATGTGTTGAGAGTGATGGGATGGATGAATTGTGTGCTGAATTTCCAGACATTCAGACCTTTACTGATTCAGTTTATTGTACTATATGTACTGACTCTACTAACACTAACCTTTGTGTGGTGTGTGCTGAAATTTCTGCAGGTTTAGCAGGTGATGGATTTGATAGTACAGTGAATGAAGAACGTGATGAAGTTGAAGCAGCACCAGTAACACTCTCTACCTGTTTACCACCTCCCACTGTGGAACCACCAGTGATGGAGTTCAAGCCACTGGATCTTGCACCATGGCCAGTCCAAGGGGTTGAACCCCAATTTTATTGGGAGGATTTTGTTGAGAAAGCGGTCATCTTTGACCCAAAAGGGAGTGAGAAGTCCGCCGCACTGGAAGGAGTCACCGTAATCAGCAAGCACTCACTCCCATATCAAGGCTGCAAGTTATGGAAGTATGGAATGAACTCCCACCCTTTGGCTATCACTTGGGCCTTATGTTACAAGCAATGGGATCCTGGTGGAACCACCCCCAATGAGTTTTTCTGAACCCTACTCTTTTTAATTGCTTTGCTTTACTTTATTTCTGCTTTGTTTTCAATAAAGCTCCTGAATAATTTGAGAAGCTCAGGAGTTGTGTTGAGTCTTGTGTTGGCAAGTTCGATTGATTTTGATTAATTTTGCATAGATTGATTGCATGTTATGTGTTGACTGTTTTCCCCCTAGGATTTGAAATTTGATCCCCATGTGATTGAAAACTGAACTTTGAGATATTTTGTTATGATGGCATGATTTATGATAAGTTTGGGGTGAAGGGAAGCACACACTAGGGATAGAATCTCTGTTAAACAATTTGCATGAATGTCCAGGTGAGGTTTTGAGCCTCCAACATGTGTTTGACTGTGAGAATCACTTTCAAGTTGCACTTTCCTGAATTTGCTTGAATCTCTTTATGGTTTGCATGATCATGTGTTTGCTTCAGATGATTTAGGCATTTTCTTTGTAAATAACTACTTAGCCTAAAATAACCAATTCCTAATGCATGTTCCTTTGTTAGCCCCATTGAGCCTGATTAGCCTATTATTTCTTGATAACCCTATGTTATGAGCTCAAAATCTGAAAAACCATGTTAACCCGATCTTAGGATTAGGAGAGCATGGAATCTTAGAAAGAGAATGGGTGCAAGAAACTAAGTTTGGGGTGGCTGCAAGGTGTAATGTGTTGTTTGGGATTGAGAGAAAAAAAATATATAATAAAAATGTTGGAGCCAAAGGCCAAAAAAAAAAAAGTACAAAAAATTCAAAAAGGCTATTTGAATAAAAAAGGCTGTAGTCACCCAAGGCAAAAAGATGAATGAAAAAAAAAGAACTTGAGTGGAATTTCAATGTATAAAACTGCTTCATGCTCTCTTAGTTCCTAGGGTCTTCAGCCTAGTTCCTTTGTAAATCCTACCCTTAGCCAGGCCCCATTACAACCCATAAAAGACCTTTTGATGTTGCGTGCATGTTTTCTGTGGGGACCATTTGGAGATGAAAATCAAATTTATGGGAAGTGCTTCTTAAAAGTGAAATTGAGTGAATTGTTGTTAGCCTGACAAAAACTGAGCGATTGAGTGAACACTAAATGCCCTTGTGAGGAAGGCAGTTGTTTGAATTTGGTGATCTCCCTTTTGTGTGTAACTTAGATCCCCTGCTTAGATTAATGATTGTTTGAATGATGAAGTTCTCAAATGTTTAGAGTGAATGATTGTGGGGATTGCTTTGTTTGAAAGGGGGGACATTGAAGGACAAATTGTTTTGTTGTATTGCTTGAAATTTGTGCAAAGTTGATTGAAAACCTTAAGCTTGCCATGTCTTGAGTCTTTTTAAGTTTTTGAGTTTTAGTTTGCTTGGGGACAAGCAAAGTTTAAGTTTGGGGTATTTTGATCAGCCTCTGGCTAGTCTAGTTTTATAACTAGAAAAACCTTGGCTTTGTGCTAATTATATATCATTTTCGCCCAAATTAGACTAGATTGTCTTTAAGCAGCATTTTGAGTCTGTAAAGTATTTTTAGGTTAATTTAGTTGATTTAGAGTCAAATAAAGCACTTATGCTATTTTCTGTTTTCAGGTTAATAAAAAGAAATAAATCTGGAGCTTTCGCCCCGCGAGTAGGCATTCACCTCGCGAACCTGAAGGTGACCGTGCCAGAAAATTTGCAATCCTTTCTGTGTCGCCCCGCGAACATCTTACTCGCCTCGCGAGACTGAAGACCAGAAGCCATGACTTTTCCATTCCTCATCACGCGAGCCGTGCTTCGCCTCGCGAGAAGACCAAACGATGCAGACTGTTCATGATATTCGCCTCGCGAGACAGTGTTCGCCTCGCGAGTACGCGGATTCCAGAGGCTGTATATAAATCTGTTTTAGGCAGAATTGAGAAGTGAGAGTTAGCTTTAGTAGTGAGTAGTAGTAGTTTATCTTCTTTTCTTAGATATGTTTTGTTTTCCTTTTGTAATGGAGAGCTAGTCTCCTTAGATTAATCTACTGTGATTGGTTTCAATCACACTTGAGGTTTTGTATTTCCTGTTTTGTTTGCTATTCTCTTTTCAATGCGATGCTATATGTTTCTGTTTGTTTAATTCATGAGTGTATAGTGTTGTGTTGATTCATTTCGGTGATGTTATGTTCCTATATTGAATCGCGTTTGTTTAATTCGTATGTGTTCGTTCATGTTCGTTTAGTTCATGAGGGCTTCACCCCGTTTGTTTAATTCGGGAATAGGAACATATATCTGTAGTAGTGATTTCGTTTGTTAATTGTTGCTACAGGCGAAAGGGGAGTAGAATCCGCATAGGGCTTGGATTTATATGAACCAATGATAGTGGGAAACCGAGAACAGTAGGTTAATCGCTTTTTGCTATTTGATAATTCTTAGTTTGCTTTATTTCCTGCTTTGTTTTCTTACTTGCATTCAATCCACCCCCCCCCCCCCCAATCCTGACTTTTTCTGTTAACAACAACATCCAAGAGTCCTTGAGAGACGATATCCGAGTTGTCGCTCCCTATCTACATTATTTTGTAAATCGCTCGCTTTTTGGTGCGTGGCGACAGCGCGACCAAGATGGTTCCACCAGGATCCCACTGTCTGTGATACAGCGGCCACGGAATGCCCAAAGTGCAATATGATCTTCCCGGATCCCATGGCATGCAGCATAATGCCCACGTGATAGACAAGGGACGGAAGCTTGTTCCATGATCCCATAACTTGCAGCCTTGATATGGAGGTGAGCATTTGACAATTATGGTGACCTCGCCAAGTGCGGCGGACTTCTCACTCCCTCTTGGGTCAAGATTGACCTCTTTCTCAATAAAGTCCTCCCAATAAAATCGGGGTTCAACCTCGTGGACTGGCCATGGTGCAAAATCCAGAGGCTTGAACTCCATCACCGGTTGTTCCACAGGGGGAGGTGGCAAACAGGTAGCTGGGGTCTCCGGTGCTGCTTCAACTTCTGCACGATCTTCATTCACTGCATTAACAAATCTATCACTTGCTAAACCTGCAAAAATATCAGCACACACCACAGAAAGGTTAGAGTTAGTACAGTTAGTAGATATGGTACAATAAACTGAATCAGTAAAGGTCTGAATGTCTGGAAATTCAGCACAAAGTTCATCCATCCCATCACTTTCAACACATGCATATGAATTAATAGAAGCATCTAACTCCAAAGGTTCTTCATTATCCTCAGGCATGGTGAAGCAGATGTCCTCCTGATCCTCAATTTCTATGTTTCTTGGCTGAACATGGCCCTCAACCTCATATGTCTCATGTTCCATATGGATGTTTTGCTCTTCATACCTTTCAAAACATGCTACACACGAAGCAAATTCATTACAATCAGCACATGAAGTATAATAGATAGAATCAGGGGAGGCGTGAATATCTGGAATTTCTTCATCATCCTCCAGCATGGCGGAATGGGTGTCCTCCATATGCCTCTTCCCCTCAATTTCCTTAGGCAAGGGTTCTGATCCTTGAGCTTGCTGCATAGCATTCATTGAAGTGGCAAGCTGTCCAATCTGTGTCTGCTGGGCATGAATGCTAGCATCCGTTTGCTGCTGAAACTGTGCCTGTGATGCCTGGAACTGTGCCTGGAACTGTCCAAATTGCTGCTGCAACTGGAGATTTTGTTCAGTCAATTGCTTGAACATGTCCTCTAGTGAAGGTCCAGAAGGTACAGAAGTGGTCACTTGGGGAGGATTCTGTGGTGGTGCCAGTGGTAACATTAGCTGTTGGTCCCCATACCAAGGGTTTGGATGGTTTCCGCAGCTGGGGTGGTACTCATCAGTGGAAGGGTCAGGAATGTTGTGCCTTATTGATGCAGCTCTGAAAGCAGGAGAGTATCTCCACAGGAAGACTTTCTTCAAATCAAACCAGGTTGAGATAGAATTCGGCTCGAGACAACAAACCAATCCTTCGCAGCACCCTCTAGTGAGAATGGGAAGGCTCTCATCTTGATGTGGTCTTCTGTCATTCCTTCAGGTGGCCGCATTGTAGAACAAACAAACTGGAATTCTTCCATATGCTTCAGCGGATTCTCACCTGCAAAACCACTAAACCTTGGCAACCGATGTATTAAACCAGGAGGGTCAGGATAATATATGCATGGTGGTTCATAATTAACATTGGGCATATAATCATGCATATAATTATCCATGGGATAGACATTAGGCATATAATTTTGCATATAATTATCCATACTAAGGTTCACAACCAGACAAAGCAGGCAAGACTAATTCAGTAATGCAAAAGTTTTTTTTTTTTTGTAATTTTATGTTAATAACAACAAGAGTCCCCGACAACGGCGCCAATTTTTGGTCGCGCTGTCGCGCACGTGCCAAAAAGCGAGCGGTTTGTAAAAATGTAGTTTAGTAAGCGACAACTTGAGTATCGTATCACAAGGACTCTTGGGTTGTTGTTAACAGAAAAAGTCAGAATTGGGGGTTTTGGATATGAAATAAAATAAAGAAACAAAACAGAAATAGAGCAATAAAAACAAAGCAGTTTAAGAGATTATCAAATAAACTAAAGACGATTAATCTACTGTTCTCGATTTCCCAACTATCATCGGTTCATGTAAATTCCAAGCCTAAGCAGATTCTAATCCCCTTTCGGTTGTAGCAACAATTAACAAACGAAATCGCTACTACGAGATATATGTCCCTATTCCCGAATTAAACAAACGGGGTTAAGCCCTCATGAACTAAACGAACATGAACGAACACACGCGTATTAAACAAACGCGATTCAATATAGGAACATAACATCACCGAAATAAATCAACACAACACTATACACTCCTGAATTAAACAAACAGAAATATATAGCATAGTATTGAAAAGGGAAAAGCAAATAAAACAGGAATTACAAAACCTCAAGTGTGAATGGAAATCGATTACAGTAGACTAATCAAAGGAGACTAGTTCTCCATTACCAATATAAACCTAAAACTACTGTTGCAACCGCAACTGTCAAAAGAAAAGAAAAGAAAAATGATCAAAACTAAAAAAACTCCTCAGTTCTGCCTTGAAACAGACTTAAATACAGCTTCTGGATTCCGCGAGCTCGCGAGGCGAGCTCATCATTCGCGAGGCGAGACTCTTCAAATTCCAAACTGTAACGCCCGTGACCTTCAACATGGGTAAAACGTGATGGCTTCTGGTCTTCTAGGGTTGGATTACTCGCGAGGCGAGTCATGTTTCGCGGGGCGAGACAGAAAGGATTGCAATTTCTGGAACAGTCACGCTTCAGGTTCGCGAGGCGAATGGACTTTCGCGGGGCGAAAAACTCCAGAACTGCTTCTTTTTATTACCTGAAAACAAGGATTAACAGTAAGTGCTTTATTCAACTCTAAATCAGCTAAACTAACCTAAAAATACTTTAGAGACTCAACATGCTGCTTAACGACAATCAAGTCTAATTTGGGCGAAAATGAGATATAATTAGCACAAAACCCTAGTCATACTAGCCATAAAACTAGATGAGCCAGCGGCTGATCAATGAAGATAGAGATTGAAAAGTGAAGAAAATGAGCCAAGCAGAGCCCATCATGGCCTAGACGTGATGACCATCACGGCCATGATCAAGCAAAACTGGAAAGAAGAGAAGGCAAAAGTCAGAGGCCATCACGGCCTAGCCGTGATACCCATCACGGTCGTGACACATCAGCTGAACCAGACAAAACTGATCACGGCCTAGCCGTGATGAGTGTCACGGCCGTGACAAACCAAAAATTGAAAGCGCGCCCATGACAGAATTCGTCACGACCTGGCCGTGATGGCCATAACGGCCGTGACACGCGCCTAATCTATAAAAGGGCCTCTGGGCAGAACAGAAAAAGGTGATTTTTGGTGGAGACAGCAGAGGGAGCTGGGAACCCTAAAGACTTGGAACCCTAAATGGAGGATTCTCTGAGCCAGGGGGCTGCTGTGAAGGCTTCAATGGAGTTTCTTCTCCTTTATCTCTATTTCTCTTATTTTGTTTTTCTCCATTAGCATGAGTAGCTAAATTCCCCTTCGTTGGGATTAGATGTAGCTAATCTGAACCTCATGTATTTGCTTTGATTGATTAATCCATGTTTATGCCTTCTTATTAGTGTTTAATTCCTATGCTTAATGATTTTTGTGGTTTAGCCATCCATGAATTGATTCTGAGATTTGATTTGCAATGAGGATGTTCTTATCAATTCTTGATCTGGAATTAATCACCTAGTAAAACTTGCATCTAGGAATGGATTTTGGTTTATTAGTAATCGTGTAATCCCTACTCTTAATGCAAATCCACTAATTAGGCCACCTAAGGAATTAGGGTTTAATTAGGGGATTTAGGCTCATTCCACCTAAGGAATTAGGACTTGAGTAATCTTATGGGTTGATTTTAATATTCGAAGCATAAACTGGATTGGTGGTCTTGGTATTGCATGAGGCTAAGGTTTAGTGAAGTTTAATCCCAACACCTCTTTCTGCACTCCAAGTGTTTGATAAAAATTCCCAAAAGACCAAAAATATTTTACTGCTCTTGTTGCTTTATTTTATGTTTGATTTCTCTTCATGCCATAGTTTAGTCTAGATAGTTGTTTGATTTGTGAATTGGTAATTGACAATTGATCCTCGTGGGAACGATATCGGTCTCACCACCGTATTACTTGTACGACTAGGTATACTTGCCTAGATTTCTTCCAACAAGTTTTTGGCGCCGTTGCCGGGGATCGGTTTTGACAATATCATTAGTAACAAAGGAGGCAACTAATTTAGACATTTTTATTTTTTATTTTTTGTGTATACTTGATTTTTTCTTTTGTGTTCTGTTTGTGCAATGTGGATTGCAAATCATGGAGACTCATTATTTTCCAACCTTGGACGGTGTTACAAAATATCACTTTGGGCCTAATGTAGTCCTGGGAGACTACAGGCTCTGGGGATATCAATGCCCTCATGCACAAGCTTATAGTGTAATCATAAAGCATGAGGAGGAATGGGAATGGAATGAGCAAACACCTTTGAAAGTTGCTCTAGAACAATATTCCCAAGAGCTATCCATCTCTGAGACCAAAATAAGAACCAACTGTGATAGTATCGAAGCTGTGATGCAAAATTTCAAAATGCAAGTTGAGGAAATTTGTAAACAGTTAGTACAAGAGTCACATGGAGCGCAATTTGAGCAAAATCTGGTTTTGGTGATAGTTCAAAGTGACGATGAAGTGGTAGTGGAAGATGACTCACAAGAAAAAGAACATGGGTTGGAGAGCAAAGAGGGTCTATCTTTCACCATGCTTGCCAAGAAACCTGATATTGCTGTCTTGGATAAATATATTGGTTTGCATGCATGTGTGGACACTACAAAATTGGCTCAAGAAGTAAAACCTCAAGTGCTTCATGGAACAATAATGCCTGAAGAGGTCAAAAGAGGAGTTTATCACTTGCCATTTGACCCAGGAGGAACCGAGGGAAGATTCATATTGCTTCTGCAATTGCCACTCCACAAACCATGGGATCCGGGAGGAGGATCTTACATGTTGAGCATCTCTTGGCCCCTATGATACAAGCAATGGGATCCAGGTGGAAGCTTCTCAATGAGTCAAGCTAGTGACGTTAAAGAAGCACTTATTGGGAGGCAACCCAAGTTTTCTTTTCCTTTTCCCTTTGTTTTTGAATTTAACTCTTGAATAATTTGAGAAGATCAAGAGGAAAAAGATCATAAATTAATAGATTTGTTAAGTGTTTTCAGGGTAAGAAGGAAGGAGAAGCAAAAAGGGCAAGGACCAGCAAAGTCAGCAACCATCACGCTCAGGCCGTGACGCTGGTCACGACCGTGATGAGCCAGCCATGAAGACCGAGAAAGGATCACCGCCCAGCCGTGATCCCCATCACGGCGTGATGAGAGGACCCTGAAGATCGAGAGCATCACGACCTAGCCGTGGATGGAGGTCACGGTCGTGACAAGCCAGCTCAAGGACCATAATTGATCACGGCCTGCCCGTGATGAGCATCACGGCCGTGACACACTTTTCAGCCTCTCTTTGCCTAGGCATGTGAGCCAAGACCCGCTACCACCTCGGTGAGTTGTTCCATTTTTCTCCTCTCTCTCGATTTGATCATTTACATTGGGGACAATGTAAGTTTTTAAGCTTGGGGTAGGGGTATTTTTTACAATTTTTTTTTTTTTTGCATTTTTGCATTTTTCATGTTGCATTCATATAGTCATAGTTTTGCATGATCACATGGATTAGATTGCCGCTTTGCTTAGATTATGCATCCAATTGTGAGAACTTAGTGCCAATTAAATTGAGATAGTGAATTTTTGAACCCAATTTTTTATTCTTGTGATGAGGCTACAAATAAAAATTCTTGAGATAATCTTTGATAGTTGATAATTAGCATGTGGTTCCGTAGATTTGTGTTTCTCATTGATTTCTGAACTACTAAATGTGAGATTTTTGAGCCAAAAAGGGGTACTCACTAAATCTACCCCATTCTTTGTGATAGAGTGTTTTATTCCTCTTGGATTGCATTCTCTAGAACTTGACTTGAAACCGTTTTGAAGCTTAAAAATTTTTGAAAACATTTTTGAAAATGATTGAGGCACTAGGTATTTTTCCGGTCTTCTGAGCTTTGATTGACTAAATGCTACCCATTAGTTGCCCAATTTTGAGCCTGAAAGAATAAAATACTTTTCTTGGTACCTTGAATTAATTTGATCAATATGCTTGGTATGGCACCTTTTAAAGTATTCCAAAAAAGGGTAAAAAGGTAGTTGAAAAAGTATGGGATGAGAAAGTTAGAAAAATATTTCTCTTGAATTGAAAATCTCCCCTTAAAAAAAAGAAAGAAAAAAAAATATAGAGAAAGGGATGACAAAAAGAAAGTGAGAAATAAAATAAAAATAAAGAAAGAAAGGTGGAAAAATGAATCAAAACCCAAAAAGGTATTTTAGAAGGTGTCATGCTTCGCAATGCTTGATATTTTGTTTAGCCTTCTTGAAATTCCCTTTTTTTTAGTTCCCCACCTAACGATTAATCCCATGGCCCCGTTACAACCAAAGTAAAAGACCTCTTGATTCTTAGGTGTTTTCATCAATAAAGTAGAGATTTGGTTAATAGTCAAGCTTATGGTAGAATTCATCCCTCGAGGAAATTGAGCGAATTGTCATATATCCTTAAACACTTGAGTGAGGTGAGAAAGAGTGCCAGAATCAGTGAGAATATGAGTCTAGGAAACCTAATCTTCTAATTGAACTTGAAATTGATTGTCTCTTGGGGAATTATTTGAAAATGCCTGTTACTTGGATTAGTTACTCGGGTTCTTGGTTCACTATCCATGCTCTGATTATTTATATCTTCTGGCCTTAGTGATTGCTTGAGGACAAGCAAATGAACAAGCTTGGGGTGATTTGATGAGTGTGATTTCACCGCATATTTCATTCGCATTTTGAATACATTTTTCATATAGTTTAGGGAATTTTAATTCGATTTTTGTTAGTTTTTACCTTGGAACGGGTAAGGCGGTTTCGTGGTGTTGTTTTGCAGGAATTAAGGGTAAAATGCTCAAGATTGACCATGATGGAGCTTGGATGAAGATAGAGCTTGAAAAGTGAAGAAAATGAGCCAAGCAGAGCCCATCACGGCCTAGCCGTGATGACCATCACGGCCATGATCAAGCAAAACTGGAAAGAAGAGAAGGCAAAAGTCACCATCGCAGCCGTGACACATCAGCTGAACCAGACAGAACTGATCATGGCCAAGCCGTGATGAGTGTCACGACCGTGACAAACCAAAAATTGAAAGCGCGCCCATGACAGAATCCGTCACGGCCTGGCCATGATGGCCATCACGGCCGTGACGCGTGCCTAATCTATAAAAGGGTCCCTGGGAAGAATAGAAAAGTGCGATTTTTGGAGGAGACAACAGAGGGGGCTGGGAACCCTAAAGACTTGGAACCCTAAAAGGAGGATTCTCTGAGCCGGGGGGCTGCTGTGAAGGCTTCAATGGAGTTTCTTCTCTCCTTTATCTCTATTTCTCTTATTTTGTTTTTCTCCATTAGCATGAGTAGCTAAATTCCCCTTCGTTGGGATTAGATGTAGCTAATCTGAACCTCATGTATTTGCTTTGATTGATTAATCTATGTTTATGCCTTCTTATTAGTGTTTAATTCCTATGCTTAATGCTTTTTGTGGTTTGGTCATCCATGAATTGATTCTGAGATTTGATTTGCAATGGGGACGTTCTTATCAATTCTTGATCTGGAATTAATCACCTAGTAAACCTTGCATCTAGGAATGGATTTTGGTTTATTAGTAATCGTGTAATCCCTACTCTTAATGCAAATTCACTAATTAGGCCACCTAAGGAATTAGGGTTTAATTAGGGGATTTAGGCTCATTCCACCTAAGGAATTATGGATTGAGTGATCTTGTGGGTTGATTTTAATATTCGAAGCATAAACTGGATTGGTGGTCTTGGTATTGCATGAGGCTAAGGTTTAGTGAAGTTTAATCCCAACACCTCTTTCTGCACTCCAAGTGTTTGATAAAAATTCCCAAAAGACCAAATTTTTTTTATTTCTTTTGTTGCTTTATTTTATGTTTTGATTTCTCTTCATGCCATAGTTTAGTCTAGATAGTTGTTTGATTTGTGAATTGGTAATTGGCAACTGATCCTCGTGGGAACGATATCGGTCTCACCACCGTATTACTTGTACGACTAGGTATACTTGCCTAGTTTTTTTCAACAACATGACAGCTGAACCAGAACCTCAACAGGCAGAACTGATCACGACCGTGATAATCCAAAAATTGAAAGCACGCCCATGGCAGAACCCGTCACGGCCTGGCCGTGATGGCCATCACGGCCGTGACGCGCGCCTAATCTATAAATAGGCATCTAGGCAGAACAAAAAACAGATAATTTTTAACCTAAGACATTCTCTCTGAACCAGGGGTTGCTGTGAAGGCTTCCATGGAGTTTCTTCTCTCCTTTATCTCTATTTCTTTTATTTTGGCTTTCTCTATGATCATGAGTAGCTAAATTCCCTTTTTGTTGGGATTAGATGTAACTGAACCGAATATCAGGTATTTTCCTTTGATGTATTAATCTATGTTTATGCCTTCTTATTAGTGTTTGATTCCTATGCTTAATGCTTTTTGTGGTCTGATCATCCATGAATTGATTTTGAGATTTGATTTGCAATGTGGATGTTCTTATCAATTCTTGATCTGGAATTAATCACCTAGTAAACCTTGCATCTAGGAATAGATTTTGGTTTAATAGTAATCGTGTAATCCCTACTCTTAATGCAAATTCACTAATTAGGCCACCTAAGGAATTAGGGTTTAATTAGGGGATTTAGGCTCTTGTCATCTAAGGAATTAGGGCTTGAGTAATCTTGTGGGTTGATTTTAATATTTGAAGCATAAACTGGATTGGTGGTCTTGGTATTGCATGAGGCTAAGGTTTGGTGAAGTTTAATCCCAACATCTTTCATATTTGAAGAATCTTTTTTTCTGCATTCCAAGTGTTTGCTGAAAATCCCAAAAGAAATTTTTATTTTTATTTTGTTTATTTTAACTCTTGTTGGGCTTGGTATTTAATATTGAGCTCCCTTCCATCCAAAGATTCTCTTAGATAGTAGTTGATTTGGTACGTGCTAGTACTTGTCCCAGTCCTCGTGGGAACGATATCCCTCTTACCTCTTTATTACTTGTAAGACTGGGTATACTTGCCTAGATTCCTCCAACAAGTTTTTGGTGCCGTTGCCGGGGACTGAGTTTCAATATTAGCATACTCATTTCGATTACTAATTTAAGCACAATTTTATTTTTCTGTTTTACTAATCTGTTTCTCTTTGCTGTCATTTAGTGCTAACATTCCTGGTCTCTAGACTTTTGTGCATGCGAGGTACTATCCCAGCTGACCAACTTCTCTACGATCCTGAAATAGAGAAAGCGGCTAGGAAGAATCGGAGTCAAGCAAGACAATGGAAGATATTAGCACAACAAGAAAGAGAACAAGAGACCTCCACTGCACAAGTTCATCAAGAACCACTTGAGATGGCAAGCAATGGTGAGGGTGCTCCAGGGAGGACACTTGGGGATTATGCCAACACAAATGTCAATCGGCATGTCACTAGCATAGTGAGGCCTCCAGTGAATTCCAATAATTTTGAGATCAAGCCGGCTCTTTTGAATATGATGCAACAAAATCAATTTGTCGGGATGGAGAAGGAGGACCCTAATACTTATGTCTCCAACTTCATTGAGTTATGTGATACGATGAAGTTAAATGGTGCTACCGATGATTCAATTCGCCTAAGGTTGTTCCCATTCTCTCTAAGAGATAGAGCCAAGGCTTGGCTCCAATCTCAACCAAGGGGGAGCATCACTACATGGGATGACTTAGAGGCTAAATTTCTTGCAAGATTCTTTCCCGCCTCAAGATTTGTGAAGACACGGGGTGATATCACAAGCTTTGCTCAACAAGAGGGTGAGACTCTTCATGACACATGGGAAAGGTTCAAAAACTTGCTCCGAAGATGTCCAAATCATGGGTTTGATGATCTTGTCCAAATGCAAACATTTTGCAATGGATTGAGGCCGTCAACCAAGCTTATGTTGGATGCCTCAGCTGGAGGTTCCATGAACACAAAGACACCGGAGGAAGCATTGACTTTGATAGAAGCTATGGCATCTAATGACTATTTGATGCATCATGACCGAGGTACCACATCAAGAAAGGGAGTGTTGTAGTTGGACTCACAAACTGCACTTTTGGCTCAACATAAGCTTATGACACAACAACTTGAGTCCATTACTAAGCAACTAGCTCAACTCCCACAGCAACTCCAAACCATTCAAGGGACAACCATGCCACCTCAACAGGTAATGATAGGTGATTTTTGTGGAGTAGATCATGATAATGGGAATTGTGAGGCCACACCTAGTTCCCATGAGGAAGCTAATTATATGGGGAACTATGGGAGGCAAGGTAACAACCAATATGCCAACAATTACAACCAAGGGTGGAGGAATCAAACAAGTTTTGGTTGGAAACAAGATACCGGACAAGCAAGTAAGCCTCTTCCCACACAACTGACTCAAGACCGGACTTCTATATTGGAAAACACCCTCAATCAATTCATGCAAATGTCCATGTCAAACCAAAAAAACACTGATGCTTCCATAAAGAACTTGGAGGTTCAAGTTGGACAAATTGCAAAGCACCTAGCGGAACAATCCAGCGGCAGTTTTTTAGGTAATACTCAAATAAATCCTAAAGAGCATTGTAAGGCTATTGTTTTGAGGAGTGGTAAAAGTCTTGAGAAAGTGAGTGGTGAACCTTTGTTGAAAAATGAGAGAGTTGCTGAAAAAACTGAGTTGAGTGCTGAAAAAAGAGAGAAAAATGAAGAAAGAGGCAAAGTGGTTGTAATAGAGGAAGAAGAAAAAGACAAGAGAGAAAAGTTAGTGGATGAAAATTCAATTTTGAGGAAGAGTAAAAGTCAGATTTTGAAAGATGGAGACAAGCCTCAAGAGATCCCCTCATATGTGAAGTTGCCATATAATCACTTAAGCAAGAAGAAGGAGAAGGAAGAGCAATTTGCCAAATTTCTTGACACCTTCAAGAGGTTACAAATCAACATACCCTTTGCTGAAGCACTAGAGCAAATGCCAACTTATGCAAAGTTCATGAAGGAGTTACTCTCGAAGAAAAGAAGGTTTAAAGAAGGTGAGACTGTTGCCTTGACAGAAGAATGTAGTACGATACTTCAAAGGAAGCTACCTCCAAAGCTTAAAGATCCTGGTAGTTTTAAAATCCCTTGCACAATTGGGAGTGTTGCTATTGGGAAGGCCTTGTGTGACTTGGGGGTGATAAGCATGTGGCTTATCTAGTTTTATGACTAGATGGACTGTGGTTTTTGTGCTAATTATTCGAGTTCAATCTCGTTTTCGCCCAAATTTGGCCTTGTTTTGTTCCTAAGTAGACTTTGACTCGTTCTAGGCATTTTTAGTAGTTTTTAGTCTATTTTGAATAGAATTACGCCTTTTGTTTCTTTTTTATTGTTTCAGGTTAGAAGTGAAGCTCCGAGAGTCAAGGAAAGTCAAGAAACAGTGGAAATTGTCATTCTGGAGATACTCGCCCCGCGAGTGTATGCTCGCCCCGCGAGCCTGAAGATCAGCAAAGCAGAATCAATCAATCACTGTCTCGCCTCGCGAGTCACATGCTCGCCTCGCGAACCTGAAGGCCTGACTGTGCCAGAGAAGTCATCCTTTCGGGATCTCCTCGCTAATCATAGTTCGCCTCGCGAGCATTCAAACTCAGGATGGAGCCAAAACTGAAATTCGCCCCGCGAGAGGCTTCTCGCCTCGCGAGAGTCCAAGTTGAAAGCGCGCCAAAACTAATTTTCGCGTCGTGAGAGTATGCTCGCCCCGCGAGCGGGCGAGAAACAGAATCCCTATATATTGCTGTTTCAGATCAGAATTGGGAGAGCTTTTTGGAGATCTGAATCCTAGTTTTCCACTTGTATAGAGTAGCGTTTAGGCCAGTTTCTTGTCTCTTTGGAGCTGCGTCTCCCTTTTTCTTTTTCTTTTTTTACTATGGAGGTTATGTCCGATTGTTTGTCTATGAGCATGAGGAACTAATCCCCTCGTCTGAGGGAACAATGAAGCCACCCATGGCAGTGTAGATTCGATGTGATGTATGTCTTTCTCCCTTTTTCTCAATTAATGTTTTCCAATTCTGATTTGATTGTGTTGATCATATGCATGCGTGATTGACTAGTTAAACGTGATGAGGCTTAGGAGGCAATTTGCGTTTTAGAACTTGAATTGGGATCATCGATCGAATATTGCACGAGAGTGAGTAGGAGATCGGTGCAACCTTATAGGAACCAGGTTTAATAGAGTTTGATGATTAGGGTTATGAGACCTAGTAGGTAATTAACTCAATCATTGAATACGTCCTAATGAGCACGACAGTGGATTTAGGAGAATTTGGGAGTCCTGGTTGACATTGTAATTGAACTTAGGGAGGAATTCATCATCACTTGGGTATGCATGATTGGGTAGGTGGATTTGTGACCTTGGACATTTTAATTTCAGATTTTTAGTTAATTATTTTATTAGATTTGTTAATTGAATTTCTATCCTATTTTCTCTCCAATCTCAACCACTTTCTGTTACTTGACCAACGTATCTAATTTCCCGCGAATTGGTAGAATTGGTACCCCAATCCTTGTGTTCGACCTCGGTAAATTCTTACCGTGTTATTTTATTACTTGCGACGACCTGGTACACTTGCCGGTGAATCATCAAGTTTTTGGCGCCGTTGTCGGGGATTGGCACAACCAATTTTCCTAATTTTTAGGGAAGTTTGATAATTTGGTTAAGTTATTTTTATTTTTATTTTTATTTTTATTTACTATTATCTCTCTACTTCTTTGATTCCACTTGGTCTTGTCTTGCTTTGTATGCGAGGTACACGAGGGAATGCTTCCGGATTGCGAATATTGTAATGGAGACCATGACACTTGGAGCTGTCCGTTCTACTTCTCTCAAGAATATGTGGACTCATGCCATAATTTCTACGACAGCGTGCCCCAGAACAACTATCAGAGTCAGAATCAGTATTGGGTTTATATGAGAAGAGACCATCCGGGTTTCGCTTGGAGTAATGCTGGCGGTGGTCTAGCCTGGCAACCACAACCTCAACAGGATTGGCAACAACAACCTCAACAGGATGGTGGAAGACAACCTTGGGAGTTGAGTCTTGAGACGGCAAATGCGGCAATTGAGAAGTTGGCAATCTATACAGGCACAGCATTTGAGAAGGCGAATGCGGCAATAGAGAAGTTGGGTCAGCTCATAAAAGCAACTAGATGAGCGTCTCCCAGGCACTTTCCCAGGTGATACCGAGAACAACCCTAAGAACCAATGCGAAGCCATAACAACTAGAAGCGGTAGGGTGTTGGGATCTAACTGGGATGCAACTAGTTCTCAGGGAGTTAAGGAAGACAAGGCCCCGGAACAACCACATGTTGAGGAAGAGCAACCTAAGGAAGAGGAGTTGGCAATGGACAAGGCACCGGAGCAAGAGGGGAGAGTTCAAAATGAAGATAAAGTGGTAGTGGACTCCACCATGCTTGCCGAGCAATCTGATTTTGCTGCATTAAATAAATATGTTGGCTTGCATGCATGTGTGGACACTGGTAAGTTAGTCCCTCCCACTTGTCTGACACACTTCCTCGTGAGAAGTGTCATTTTATGGTGCAGGAGGGCATTGTGCTTGGGCACGAGATTTCAGCTAAGGGGATCGAAGTGGACAAATCCAAGATTGATGTAATTGAGAAACTACCTCCACCAGTGAATGTCAAGGGTGTGAGGAGTTTTCTTGGGTTTGCGGGCTTTTATCGGCGGTTCATCAAAGACTTCTCAAAGATAGTCAAGTCGTTGTGTAGCCTTTTGAACAAGGACACACCATTTGTGTTTGATACTGCTTGTCTCACTTCTTTTCAGATTTTGAAAGAAAAATTGATCACCGCTCCCATTCTTGTTGCACCCAACTGGGAGTCACCATTTGAATTAATGTGTGATGCCAATGACTACGCAGTTGGGGCAGTTTTGGGACAACGAAAGGAAAAATTTTTCCATGCCATTCGCTATGCTATCAAGGTTCTCAATGAGAACCAAATAAATTATGCAACAACTGAAAAAGAGTTGCTAGCCATAGTGTTTGCATTGGAAAAATTTCGTTCATACTTGATTGGGTCACAAGTCACTGTTTTTACTGATCATGCTGCAATTAAATATTTGCTGACTAAGTTAGATTCAAAACCAAGACTCATAAGGTGGATTTTATTGTTGCAGGAATTTGACTTAGTCATTAAGGACAAAAAGGGCAGCGAAAATGTGGTGGCTGACCACTTATCTCGGTTGGTGAATGAAGAGGTTACTGCAAAAGAAAAGGACATTCGGGATGAGTTCCCGGATGAGGCTTGATTTCTGGTGCATGAAATACCATGGTTTGCCGACATGGCAAATTTCAAGGCAGCTAACATTGTTCCAGAGCACCTCACCTGGCAGCAAAAGAAAAAATTCTTCCGGGATGCCAACCATTTCATGTGGGATGACTGACACGCTGTCGCACGCGCGTCAAAAAGAATGAGTGGTTTGTAAAAACTGTAGTCAGGGTGCGACAACTCGAGTATCGTCTCACAAGGACTGTTGGATTGTTATTCGCAGAAAAATCGGTTTTGGGGGGTTTAGGATTTGAAATTCAATTAAGAAAACAAAGCAGAAAACAATGCAAACTAGATAATTATCAATAATCTATAAACGATTAATCTACTGTTCTCGGTTTCCCACTATCATTGATTCATACAATTCTGAGCCCTAAGCGGATTCTAATCCCTTTTCGATTGTAGCAGTAATTAACAAGCGAAATTGACACTACGAGATATATGTTCCTAATTCCGAATTAAGCAAACGGATGAAGCTCTCGTGAATTAAGCAAACACGATTGAACACACGCGAATTAAGAAAACGCGATTAAGTATAGCAACATACAATCATCGAAACAAATCAATACTTATTCTATATAATCCTGAATTAAGCAAACAGAACATATACCATAGTATTGAAAGGAAGAAGCAAGTTGATCCGGGAATTACAGAATCTCAAGTGTCGGCGGAAACCGATTACAGCTGACTAATCTCTGGGAATTAGTTCCCTATCAGAGACATAACAAAAACCTAGAAATATTATGTAAACAATGAAAATTGGATCCTTTTTCTGTCTGCTGCGCTTCTGTTTTATAGAGTGGCCGCGCGTCACGGCCGTGATGGCCATCACGGCCAGGCCGTGACCGCTTCTGTCAAGGGCGCGCATTCAAATTCTGGTCCGTCATCACGGCCAGGCCGTGATGCATTCTGACTTTGGGTACTGATCTGTCACGGCCGTGACCTTCATCACGGCTGGGCCGTGATCAATTCTGTCTTTCAGGTTCTCCTCATCACGCCCGTGATGGGTATCACGGGCGGGCCGTGATGTTCTCTGACTTTCATGATCTTCTCATCATGCCCGTGATGTGTATCACGGCTGGGCCGTGATCCTTTCTGTCTTCCATGAGTAGCTCATCACGGCCGTGACCAGTGTCACGGCTGGGCCGTGATGGCTTCTGCTTCTAAGGGCCTTTCCCTTCTTGCTCTCCTTATTAACCTGAAACATGAAATAGCAATAAGTGCTTTATTTGACTCAAAACTAGCTAAAATATACTAAAACTACTTAAGAGACTCAAAACCTTGCTTGAGGACAATCGAGTCTAATTTGGGCGAAAACGAGATATAATTAGCACAAAACCACGGTCATACTAGTCATAAAACTAGTCGAGCTAGAGGCTGATCAAAATACCCCAAACTTAAACTTTGCTTGTCTCCAAGCAAACTAAAACTTAAAAAGACTCAAACTTGGCAAGCTTAAAAGATTCAATCAAATTCCACACAAATTTCATGCTATTTGACAAGACAATTTTCCTTCAATGTTCCCCCCCTTTTCAACAATGCAATCCCCACATTCATTTACTTTAAACATTTGAGAGTTCCATCATTCATGCAATCATTAATCTAAGTTGAGGATCCAAGTTACACACAAAAGGGAGATCACCAAATTCAAACAATCGCCTTCCTCACAAGGGCATTTAATGTTTCACTCATTCGCTCAGTTTGTCTAGGCTATCAACTTTTCACTCAAGTTCACATTTTAAGAGCACTTCCCATGAATTTGATTTTCATCTCAATCAAGGTTCCCACGAAAACATGCATCCAACATCAAAAGGTCTTTTAAAGGTTGTAATGGGGCCTGACTAAGGGTAGGATATTCAAAGGTACTAGGCTTAAGTCCCTAGGAACTAAGAGAGCATGAGCATTTTGATACATTGAATTTTCACTCAAGTTCCTTTTTCCATTTTTATTTTTGCCTTGGGTGACTACAACCTTTTTTTCTTCTAATACCCTTTTTGACATTTTGTTCTCTTTTTTTTCTTTTTGCCCTTTGGCTCCAACCATTATTTTTTTCTTTTTCTCAATCCAAAACAGCACATCATATCCTCGTAGCCACCCCAAACTTAGTTTCTTGTAAATCTTTGTCTTGCTAAGCACCCATGCTCTCCAAATCCTAAGATTGGGTTAACACGGTCTTTCCAGATTTTAGGCTCATAACATGAGGTCAACAAGAAACAATAGGCTTGTTAGGCTCAATGTGGCTAACTAGGGAACATGCATTAGGGATTGGTTCAATTTAGGCCAAGTAGCTAATTCAAAGAAAAATTGCCTAAATCATTTGATGCAAACACATAGACATGCAAATGGTGAAGAGATTCAAGCAAATTCGGGAAAGTGCAACTCAAAAGTGCTTCACACAATTAAAAACATGTTGGAGGCTCAAATCCTCACCTGGACATTTTTGCAAATTGTTTGACCGAGATTCTATACCTAGTGTGTGCATCCCTTCACTCCAAACTTATCATAAATCATGCAGTCATAATAGAACATCTCAAAGTTCAATTTTCAATTTTTCACATGGGGATCAATTTTCAATTTTCAAAACCTGGGGGGAAATCATCAACAGTCAACAAATATCATGCAATCATCTATGCAAAATTTGATCAAAAACCAACAAGCTCACCGACACAAGACTCACACACAAACTCTTGATCTTCTCAAATTATTCAAGAGCTAAAAGAAAATAAAAACAAAAACAAAGCAAGGATAATTAAAAAGGAAAAGGTTTCAAGAAAACTCATGGAGGCGGTTCCACCGGGATCCCATTGCCTGTGATACAGCGGCCAAGGAATGCCCAAAGTGCAATATGATCCTCCTGGATCCTATGGCATGCAGCATAGGGCCCAAGTGATAGACAAAGGACGGAAGCTCATTCCATGGTCCCATAACTTGCAGCCTTGATATGGAAGTGGGCACTTGACAATTATGGTGACCTCGCCAAGTGCGGCGGACTTCTCACTCCCTCTTGGGTCAAAGATGACCTCTTTATCTACAAAGTCTTCCCAATAAAAATGGGGTTCAACCTCTTGGACTGACCATGGTGCCTTCATAGCTAAAGATTCAAAATCCAGTTTTTCAGGCAGAGGTTTGAACTTCACCGCTGGTTGTTCCGCAGTGGGAGGTGGCAAATAGGTAGAGAGGATCTCTGGTGCTGCTTCAACTTCTGCACGATTTTCACTCACTGTACTAACAAATCCATCACCTGCTACACATGCAGAAATCTCAGCACACGCCACACAAAAGTTAGTGTTAGTACAATCTGCACATATAGTACAATAAACTGAATCAGAATAAGCTTGAATGTCTGGAAATTCAATACACAGTTCATTCCTCCCATCACATTCAACACATGCATATGAATTAATAGAATCATCTCATTCAAAAAGTTCTTCATCATCCTCAAGCATGGTGAAGTAGATGTCCTCCTGATCCTCATTTTCTATATTTCCTGGCCGAACAGGGCCCTCAACCTCATGTGTCTCATGTTTCATATGGACGTTTTGCTCCTCATACCCTAAAAAGGATGAGCTTTCAAAACATGCTGCACACGAAGCAAATTCATTACAATCAGCACATGAAGTATAATAGACAGAATCAGGAAAGGTGTGAATATCTGGAAATTCAACACACAGTTCATCAATAGAAGTATTCTTGACATCATTATCAAAATTTGTTGGTGTAAGCCCTAGAGGCCAGTGTATTTCTTAGACTTACATTTGTATCTTGCTATTATATATATATATATATATATATATATATATATATATATATATATATATGATATGAGGCATTCCAGTTTATTGTGTTACTTGTTTAAACATAATAAAGTCCTTAGAATAGAAATTTCAGTTTAATAGAATATCAAGTATATGACTTGATCATGAGAGACTATTGAACAATGAAATCCTATTCTTAAATATCCGTAGTCAAGTATTTTATTAATAAGGACAATAATAATACATTGAGACTATTATGTGTGAAGACTGATGACCATATCTCACGGGTCATGGATATGTGATATCGAGTCGCCACATAGGTACACATTAGAGTAATGATGTACTGGATTGACCCACCATGAGAACACTACATGGAGCGTTGTGTGAGTGTCATAAGTAGTTCTCATAGTGACAATGGTGTATGCAATCTTTTGACCTGAAATCACTACGATCCCTACATGAGGAGTCGTGTGCTTTAATATCATCAAACGTCATCTGTAATACGATGATTATAAAGACGGACATTGGGCATACCACGAGCCATGCAGAGGGATGTGAGTGACCTAGATGGAATTTGTCCCTCCTACATAATAGGAGTAATGACTGTGGGGCCCCTGATAGAGTGAGACTGTAAAATGCATGGCCATGCTGAAATGAGTCAATATGAGATATTGACCTCATTTGTTGTTAAGTCTACTCGGGTATCAGGGAACATGATATTGAACCATACAAGGGTGACACATTCTATGTCTGTTCAATATAGATATATGGACAAAGGGATAATAATGCACATGAATATTTGTCACAGAAAGGTTTCGTCAAATCACTGACTTTCTCACTACTTAGGTAGCAGTGATGTATTGCTAGATACCGCTCACTATTTGTAATATTAAATGGGATTTAATATTACTACTAACGTTTTGGGAACCTATAGGGTCACACACATAAGAGCGGATTAAAAGAAGCATTAAAAGGAGAGTTGGACTTTTCTATTGGGTCTAGCACATAGTATACGAGGCTTAGGTCAAATGCTGCTCACTAACTCACTTAAGGAGGTGCTGCTATAAGTAGACCACTTAAGCTATTGTGCCTACACGGTTTTGTTTTACCCTAGCCGCACATAGAGAGTGATAGTGAGCAGCAGGTCTTGGTTTTCGAAGCTAGCACTGTGAGACAGAGACGCTTCGGGTTCGTGACGTTGGACGTTCACGGAATCTGCTCGTGTGGATACCTTATAGACATCGTTCGTGCGGTGTTCGTGATAGACGATTTTAATCAACTGTCATCGCTTCAAGAGGTAAATCTTCTAACCATGAATCGTGACCATTCGCAAGGATCCTTCGATGGGAATTTTTTCCGTTGCGTTATTTTTTTTTATACGCAAATTCCCAACAGTGGTATCAGAGCCGCTTGCGAAACCATGATTCTGTTACGTGGTTTACCTGTTATGTATGATAACATGTTTATAATGTGAATCGTTTTTCTGAAAATTGTTTTCTGAAAATCGTTTGCATCCATTTTGCGAAACCTTGTTTCTGTAATTTTCGTATGTATATGATATATGCGTCTATTGCATGTTTATGTATATATGCGATATGCACATTGGTTCTGGAATCCTTATTATGTTCTGCGATGGCGTCAATGTTGATGTTAAACATGATCGGTTTCAGTTCTCTGTTGGCGGCGTTAAGGGGTTTCAGACCTGAAGAGTTCATGTTCTTGCGGCTGAGGTTCCAAGGGTTTAAACCCTAGCCGACGTTCCTTGCAACGTGAAGTGTTCACGGGCCTCTGCGTAGTGTGTTATTTCGAAATTCAAATTTTTGAAATCTTTTGTATCACTTAATAATATTATTAATAATAATAAAAGAGGTATTATTATTGTTTGTTATTATTTGCGTTGTGATGCATGGTGGATGGTTATGGCCTTAGTCTTTTGGTTTATATATGTATGAGATGCATGTATGTATATAGTATGTTAAAAAGAGTTTAACTAATATATGTATGAGATGCATGTATGTAAATAGTAAGTTAAAGAGTTTAACAAATGATGAGATCAAATTTTAATCAAATCCCTCAAAAGGAAATATTAAGTCACATTTAAAGGCCTTCCAATGCATGGCACTCGTCAAGACTATGATCGATTAAGTGTGGGTCCGCCAAAGCGGGGTACCTTTATCTATACTAGTAAGACGCAATGGGACAAATGTAATGTTCAACTGCTATCCATTGGGTCTGACTTAACTAAGCCAACTTCAATAGGATTGAAAGGCTTAGAGGCTTATAAGTTGGGCTTTAGTCCATGTGATGGATTAGAATAAGAGTTATTCACCCAACTGTCCAAGAGTTGCATGAGATGCAATCGAAAAGTGTTTCCTACCTATATAACCGAATTTTGAGTGATCAGCCAAAGCTGACTTAAAGCTAGGTGAAATATGGATCTTGGCCTACTAGAAAATCTTCCAACGGGATTTTCTGAATCAATGATGAGGGTCATTGTTTTGAGTAAAATAGTGGGAGGCGTATTTAATTAAAGACCTTATTAAATAACTTCATGGCTTGATACTTATATTTTCCATATTTATTTCTATAGATTACCATGGCATCAAACACATCAAGTAACCTGTCATTGCGATCCGTCCTTGAGAAGGATAAACTATCCGGAACAAATTTTCTGGACTGGTACAGAAACTTGAGGACTGTCCTCAAACATGAGAAAAAGCTGTATGTTCTTTAGGAGCCTATTCCTGAGGAGCCACCGGCTTCAAATGCTCCTAAGGCTGACAAGGATGCTTATAAGAAGCATCAGGATGACGCCTTAGACGTCAGCTGTCTTATGCTTGCTACCATGACCTCTGAGCTGCAAAAGCAACATGAGACCATGGAGGCGTATGATATGATCGTGCACCTCAAGCTGCTCTACCAAGAGCAAGCAAGGCATGAGCGGTTCGAAGTTTCCAGAGCCCTTTTCCAGTGTAAATTGGCAGAAGGAAGCCCTGTGAGTCCTCATGTACTCCAGATGATCGGGTACATCGAGAATCTGGAGAGACTGGGATTTCCTTTAGGCCAAGAGTTGGCCACCGACTTAGTTCTGCAATCGTTGCCTGAGAGCTATAGTCAGTTTGTCATGAACTATAATATGAATGATCCTGACAAACCTTTGCCAGAATTGTTGAGCATGTTAAGAACTGCTGAACAAAATATTAACAAAGGAAAGGGGAAGGCCATTTTGATGGTCCAAGCTGGAAATAGCAAGAAGCAGCCCAAGAAGCCCACGTACAAACAAAAGGGCAAGGGCAAGGCCATCAACAAGTCCAAGCCCAGTACTTCTGGCTTGAAGCCTGTGGGTGGTGTGGCTAAGGAAAGCACTTGCTTCCACTGTGGTCGGACCGGACATTGGAAGAGGAACTGCCCAAAATACCTGGAAGAAAGCAAGAAGAAGAAGGGAAGTGAGACTTCCACTTCAGGTGTGTTTGTTATAGAAGTCAATTTATCTACTTCTGCATCATGGGTATTAGATACTGGATGTGGTTCTCACATTTGTACAAATGTGCAGGATCTAAACAGGAGTAGACCATTGGCAAAGGGTGAAGTCGACCTACGAGTTGGAAATGGAGCAAAGGTTGTTGCCTTAGCAGTAGGGACTTATGTATTGACTTTGCCCACTGGGCTTACTATTCAGTTAGAGAACTGTTATTTTGTGCCTGCAATTAGCAGGAATATCATTTCCATTTCTTTTTTGGACAAGATTGGTTTTTCTTTTATAATAAAGAACAAAAGTTGTTCTATTTATTTGGATGATATTTTCTATGCTAGTGCACACATGAGTAATGGGCTTTATGTCCTTGATCTCGAAATGCCCATCTATAACATAAATACTAAGAGGTTCAAACCAAATGAGTTGAACCCGTCTTATCTTTGGCATTGTCATTTAGGCCATATAAATGAGAAGCGCATTTCGAAGCTCCATAAAGATGAACTCTTGGACTCATTTGATTATGAATAATATGAGATATGTGAGTCTTGTTTATTGGGAAAGTTGACTAAAGCTCCATTCACCGGAAAAGGTGAAAGAGCTAACGATTTTTTGGGTCTTATACATAGCGATGTATGCGGACCCCTAAACACATTAGCTAGAGGTGGTTTTCAGTACTTCATCACGTTCTTGATGATTTCGAGAGATATGGATTTGTGTATCTGATGAAACATAAATCGGAATCCTTTGAAAAGTTCAAGGAATTCAAAAATGAGGTACAAAACCAACTTGGTAAAAATATTAAAACTCTTCGATCAAATCGAGGTGGTGAATATTTGAGCCTAGAGTTTGATGATCATCTGAGAGAGTGTGGAATTTTATCTCAACTCACTCCACCTGGAACACCACAATGGAATGGTGTTTCTGAGAGGAGAAATCGAACCTTGTTGGACATGGTTCGGTCTATGATGGGTCATGCAAACCTTCCAAACTCTTTCTGGGGACATGCTCTATTAACAACAGCTTTTACACTTAACCGTGTTCCATCCAAAACGGTAGAAAAGACACCATATGAGATATGGACTGGTAGACGACCCAGCATGTCTTTTATGAAGATTTGGGGTTGTGAAGCATATGTAAAATGTCAAGTTTCTAAAAAGCTTGATCCCAAATCTTATAAATGCTTCTTTGTGGGGTATCCCAAAGAAACCAAGGGATACTATTTCTATAATCCTTCCGAAGGCAAAGTGTTTGTCGTACGGACTGGTGTATTCCTAGAAAAGGAGTTTATCTCCATAGGAACCAGTGGGAGGAAGATAGAACTTGAAGAAATTCAAGAATCACAGAGTGGTGACCTACAATTGGTAGAACAGGAGCGACCTTCACAAAATGCTGTGGAGGAACAACCTGCTCCAGTAGCACAAGACTAGCGTAGGTGATGAGCCTCTGTTTGACTGGTTTTATAACTAGTCAAGACCTTGGCTTTGTGCTTATTTTATATCATTTTCACCCAAATTAGACTTGATTGTCCTTAAGTAATATTTTGAGTCTGTAAATTGTTTTTAAGTTAATTTAGTTGATTTAGAGTGAATAAAGTATTTACTTTTACTTTCTATTTTCAGGTTAATAAAAAAGAATAATTCTGGAGTTTCTCGCCCCGCGAGAAGACTGTTCGCCTCGCGACCCCGAAGCTGACTGTTCCAAGAAAATGCAAAGTCTCTGGTTCGCCCCGCGAATAAATGGCTCGCCTCGCGAGTCATCCAACCATGAAAAGTCAGAGACGATCACGGCTTGCCCGTGTGGAAGGTCACGGGCGTTGCAGTTTGGGAATTTGAAGCGTTCGCCTCGCGAAGCGATGCTCGCCTCGCGAGAAGACAAAGAGTTGCAGACCTTTCGTGTTATTCGCCTCGCGAGCAGTGCTTCGCCTCGCGAGGCCTTGAATTTCAGAAGTTGTATATAAACTGCTCTATGGCAGAATGAAAGAGGAGGCTAGTCAGTTTTGGCTAGTTTTAGCCAGTAGTTAGTCTTTTGTTTTTCTCTTAGTTTATTGTTTTCTTTTGTAATGGAGAACTAGTCTCCTAGATTAATCTACTGTGATTGGTTTCTGTTAAGACTTGAGGTTTCTGTAATCCTGTTTCATTTGCTTTTCTCTTTTCAATGCCATGCTTTATATTTCTGTTTGCTTAATTCAGGAGTATATTGTGTTGTGTTGGTTTATCTCGGTGATATCATGTTCCTATAATTAATCGCGTTTGCTTAATTCGCGTGTGTTCGTTTCGTGTTCGCTTAGTTCACGAAGGGCTTAACCCCGTTTGCTTAATTCGGGAATAGGGACATATATTTGTAGTAGTGGTTTCGCTTGTAAATTGTTGCTACAACCGGGAGGGGATTAGAATCTGCTTAGGGTTGCATGAACCGATGATAGTTGGGAAACCAAGAACAGTAGGTTAATCGCTTAGCTTATTTGGTAACTGCTCTGTTTTCTTGCTTTGTTTTCTGTTTTGCTTCTTAATTTAGTTTTCAATCCAAAACCCCCAATTCTGACTTTTTCTAACTTTTTCTGTTAATAATAACAACAACTAAAGAGTCCTTGAGAGACGATCCGAGTTGTCGCTCTATACTACATTATTTTGTAAACGCTCGTTCTTTTTGGCGCGTGGCGACAGCGCGGTCAAAAATTGGCGCCGTTGCCGGGGACTCTGGTTTGTTGTTATTAGCAGAAATTAATTTTTGAAAAAAAAAAAAAAAACTTTTTGCTTTGCTAATTAGTTTTGTCTGCTTTGTCTGGTCTGTAAATTTTATTTTCCCCCATGGATAATTACATGTTTGGATATTTGCCTAATGTTTATTATGAACCACCACCTTGCATGTATTATCCTAATTTTAGTGAGCCACCACCATACTATCCTAGCCAAGTGACCACCTCTGCACCTTCCGAACCTTCACAGAGCACCTTGGATGAGATTGCTTCTATGATACAACAAATGGAAGGGAACAATCAACGGATGGCACAACAAGATTTTGAATTTCAACGGATGATGGAAGCAAGCAATCTTGAATTTCAACAGAGGATGGAGGCTCAATACCAGAGGGACCAAGCTGAATCTCGGAAGTTGTGGGCTCTGATTGATCAAGTTACCGCCAACTCAGCTGCAATGTTAACTCCACAGCCCATTGAGGAACATAAGGATTCACAGATGGTTATTCCTGAAAATACTTTTGATGATAATTCTGATGATGATATTTCTGTTGACGATGAATTATGTGTTGAATCCCCTGATTCTAATGATTGTTATTGTGATGGTACTGCTGCTTTGTGTATACACTGTTATGCAGGTTTATACTTGAAAGGAAACAAAGAAAATGAGGATCAGGAGGATCAAGAGAACATTCGCTCCACCGTGCTTGAGGATAAAAAAGAATCTTTGGTTTTAAATGCAGGTGTTGAGAGTGATGGGGTGGATGAACCGTGTGCAGAAAGTCCAGACAATCATATCTTTACTAACTTAGTTTCTTTTACTACATGTACTAACTGTACTGACACTAACCCGTGTGCTGTTTGTGGCCAGTTTCTTGACTCTATTTTGCAGGATGATAATGAGAATGAAGCAGCACCAGTAACCCCAACTAACTGTTTGCCACCTCCCCCTGAGGAACCAGTGATGGATTTTGCACCCTTGGATTTTGCACCATGGCCAGTCCAAGAGGTTGAGCCCCACTTTTATTGGGAGGATTTTATTGAGAAAGAGGTCATCTGTGACCCCAGAGGAAGTGAGAAGTCCGCCGCACTGGGCGAAGTTATTATAATTGTCAAGTGCTCACCTCCGCATCAAAGCTGCAAGTCATGGAAGCATGGAATGAATTTTTGTCCTTTGGCTACCATGTGGGACTTATGCTACAGGCAGTGGGATCCTGGTGGAACCACCACCTTCAATGAATTTTCTTAACCCTTTCTCCTTTTTCATTTTCTTTTCCTTATTTTATTTCTGTTTTATTGTCAATAATGCTCCTGAATAATTTGAGAAGCTCAGGAGTTCTGTTTGTGTCTTGGTGTTGGCAAGTTTATTGGATTTTATTGATTTTGCATAGATTGATTGCATGATAGTGTTGACTGTTTTCCCCCTAGGACTTGAAAAATTTTGAAAAATGATCCCCATGTGATTGAAAACTGAACTTTGAGATTTTATTATGATGGCATGATTTATGATAAGTTTGGGGTGTTAGGAAGCACACACTAGGGATATAATCTCTTTCAAATAATTTGCAAAATAATGTCCAGGTGAGGTTTTGAGCCTCCAACATGTTTTTGACTGTGTGAAAATCACTTTTTAAGTTGCACTTTCCTGAATTTGCTTGAATCTCTTTTTGGTTTGCATGATTATGTGTTTGCTTCATATGATTTAGGCATTTTCTTTGTAAATAAACTACTTAGCCTAAAATAACCATCCCCAATGCATGTTCCCTAGTTAGCCCATTGAGCCTATTAGCCTGTTAATTCTTGTTAACCTTATGTTACAAGCTAAAATCTGAAAAACCATGTTAACCCGATCTTAGGATTAGGAGAGCATGGAAGCTTAGTGAGAAATTGGTTGCAAGAAATTAAGTTTGGGGTGGCTACCCGGTGCAATGTGTTGTTTGGGATTGGGAAAAAGAAAAAAAATAATAATAGAAAAAAAATATAAAATAAAAAAAAAGAAGAAAAAAAAAAGAAAAAGGAAAAAAAAAAGTGCAAAAATGTCAAAAAGACTGTTTGAATAAAAGGTTGTAGTCACCCAAAGCAAAATGAAAAACGAAAAAGGAACTTGAGTTAAATTCAAAGTGTAAAAATGTTTCATGCTCTCTTAGTTCCTAGGGTCTTCAGCCTAGTTCCTTTGTATATCATACCCTTAGCCATGCCCCATTATAACCCATAAAAGACCTTCTGATGTTGCTTGCATGTTTTCTGTGGGAACCATTAGGAGATGAAAATCAAATTTATGGGAAGTGCTTCTGAAAAGTGAAATTGAGTGAATTGTTGATAACCTGACACAAATTGAGCGATTGAGTGAACATAAATTTCCCTTGAGAGGAAGGCAGTTGTTTGGATATGGTGATCTCCCTTTTGTGTGTAACTTAGATCCCCTGCTTAGATTTCTGATTGTCTGAATAATTAATTTCTCAACTGTTTGGAATAAATGAACGTGGGGATTACTTTGTTTAAAAGGGGGTAACATTGAAAGAAAAATTCTTTTGAAAAATTGCTTGAAATCTATGGAAAGTTGATTGAATTCTTAAGCTTGCCAGGTCTTGAGTCTTTTTAAGTTTTTGAGTGTAGTTTGCTTGGGGACAAGCAAAGTTTAAGTTTGGGGTATTTTGATGAGCCTCTGTTTGACTGGTTTTATAACTAGTCAAGACCTTGGCTTTGTGCTTATTTTATATCATTTTTACCCAAATTAGACTTGATTGTCCTTAAGTAATATTTTGAGTCTGTAAATTGTTTTTAAGTTAATTTAGTTGATTTAGAGTGAATAAAGTATTTACTTTTACTTTCTATTTTCAGGTTAATAAAATGGAATAATTCTGGAGTTTCTCGCCCCGCGAGAAGACTGTTCGCCTCGCGACCCCGAAGCTGACTGTTCCAAGAAAATGCAAAGTCTCTGGTTCGCCCCGCGAATAAATGGCTCGCCTCGCGAGTCATCCAACCATGAAAAGTCAGAGACGATCACGGCTTGCCCGTGTGGAAGGTCACGGGCGTTGCAGTTTGGGAATTTGAAGCGTTCGCCTCGCGAAGCGATGCTCGCCTCGCGAGAAGACAAAGAGTTGCAGACCTTTCGTGTTATTCGCCTCGCTGCGAGCGTTAAGCCTCGCCTCGCGAGGCCTTGAATTTCGAAGTTGTATATAAACTGCTCTATGGCAGAATGAAAGAGGAGGCTAGTCAGTTTTGGCTAGTTTTAGCCAGTAGTTAGTCTTTTGTTTTTCTCTTAGTTTATTGTTTTCTTTTGTAATGGAGAACTAGTCTCCTAGATTAATCTACTGTGATTGGTTTCTGTTAAGACTTGAGGTTTTACGTAATCCTGTTTCATTTGCTTTTCTCTTTTCAATGCCATGCTTTATATTTACTGTTTGCTTAATTCAGGAGTATATTGTGTTGTGTTGGTTTATCTCGGTGATATCATGTTCCTATAATTAATCGCGTTTGCTTAATTCGCGTGTGTTCGTTTCGTGTTCGCTTAGTTCACGAAGGGCTTAACCCCGTTTGCTTAATTCGGGAATAGGGACATATATTTGTAGTAGTGGTTTCGCTTGTAAATTGTTGCTACAACCGGGAGGGGATTAGAATCTGCTTAGGGTTGCATGAACCGATGATAGTTGGGAAACCAAGAACAGTAGGTTAATCGCTTAGCTTATTTGGTAACTGCTCTGTTTTCTTGCTTTGTTTTCTGTTTTGCTTCTTAATTTAGTTTTCAATCCAAAACCCCCAATTCTGACTTTTTCTAACTTTTTCTGTTAATAATAACAACAACTAAAGAGTCCTTGAGAGACGATCCGAGTTGTCGCTCTATACTACATTATTTTGTAAACGCTCGTTCTTTTTGGCGCGTGGTGACAGCGCGGTCAGTAGGTCTAACAGGATACATCACCAGCCTGAGAGATATGGATTTCTCATGACTCCACAAGGTGATGTATTGCTCATGGATCAAGATGAGCCTATGACTTACCAGGAGGCCATCACTGGCCCAGAATCTGAGAAGTGTCTTGAGGCCATGAAATCTGAGATGGATTCCATGTACACCAACCAGGTATGGACCTTCGTAGAGCCACCTGAAGGGGTAAAACCCATAGGGTGCAAGTGGGTTTTCAAAAAGAAAACTGACATGGATGGTAAAGTACATACCTTTAAGGCGCGATTGGTGGCTAAGGGTTTCAAGCAAATTCATGGTGTCGACTATGATGAGACCTTTTCACCTGTTGCGATGCTTAAATCCGTCTGGATCTTGCTATCGCTGCATACCATGATTATGAGATATGGCAGATGGATGTCAAAACTGCTTTCCTTAATGGAAAGCTTCTTGAGGATGTGTATATGACACAACCTGAAGGCTTTGACATTTCAGAGGATGCTGGAAAGGTATGTAAATTGCAGCGATCAATCTATGGATTGAATCATGGTTAGGGGGAGCATTGTTGTTTTTCTGGTGTTATATGTAGATGACATATTACTCATTGGAAATGGCATCCCTACACTACAAAATGTAAAGACATGGTTAGGGAATTGCTTCTCTATGAAAGATTTGGGTGAAGCTACCTATGTATTGGGAATCAGGATCTATAGGGATAGATCGCTGAAATTGCTTGGCCTGAGTCAGAGTACATACATAGACAAAGTGTTGAGACACTTTAACATGCATGAATCCAAGAAAGGACTCTTGCCTATGTCACATGGTATATGCCTATCAAAGGCAAAATCCCCTTCCACTCAAGAAGAAAGGGATCGCATGAGTAAGATTCCATATGCATCCGCAATTGGATCTATCATGTATGTCATGTTATGTATTCGACCAGATGTATCGTATGCTTTAAGCATAACGAGCAGGAGTACCGTCCGATCCCGTGAAAGTCAGCGATGTCTGCTATCAAGAACATCCTTAAGTACTTGAGAAGAACTAAGGATTCGTTCTTGGTATATGGAGGCGAGTAAGAGCTTGCTGTAATAGGTTACACCGATGCTAGCTTCTAGACCGATAAGGATGATTCCAGATCGCAATCTGGTTATGTGTTCTGCCTGAATGGCAGGGCGGTGAGCTGGAAGAGTTCAAAGCAGGGAGACAGTCGCCGATTCTACTACAGAGGCTGAGTGTATTGCCGCCTCCAATGCAGCAAAGGAGGCTGTTTGGATCAGGAAGTTCATTGCTGAGCTTGGTACAGTTCCGAGTATTGTGGACCCCATTGATCTCTATTGTGATAACAATGAGCCATTGCACAGGCTAAGGAACCTAGATCTCATCAGCGATCCAAACATATACTTAGGCGCTTCCATCTCATTCGAGAGATTATCGATAGAGGAGATGTGAAAATATGCAGAGTACCAACACTTGATAACGTCGCTGACCCACTTACGAAACCTCTTGCTCAACAGAAGCATGAAGGTCATACTAGATCGATGGGCATTAGATTTATGCCTGATTGGCTCTAGTGCTAGTGGGAGATTGTTGGTGTAAGCCCTAGAGGCCAGTGTATTTCTTAGACTTACATTTGTATCTTGCTATTATATATATATATATATATATATATATATATATATATATATATATATATGATATGAGGCATTCCAGTTTATTGTGTTACTTGTTTAAACATAATAAAGTCCTTAGAATAAAAATTTTAGTTTAATAGAATATCAAGTATATGACTTGATCGTGAGACACTATTGAACAATGAAATCCTATTCTTAAATATCCGTAGTCAAGTATTTTATTAATAAGGACAATAATAATACATTGAGACTATTATGTGTGCAGACTGATGACCATATCTCACGGGTCATGGATATGAGATATCGAGTCGCCACATAGGTACACATTAGAGTAATGATGTACTGGATTGACCCACCATGAGAACACTGCATGGAGCGTTGTGTGAGTGTCATAAGTAGTTCTCATAGTGACAATGGTGTATGCAATCCTTCGACTTGAAATCGCTACGATCCCTACATGAGGAGTCGTGTGCTTTAATATCGTCAAACGTCATATGTAATAGGATGATTATAAAGACGGACATTGGGCATACCACGAGCCATGCAGAGGGATGTGAGTGACCTAGATGGAATTTGTCCCTCCTACATAACAGGAGTAATGTCTGTGGTCCCCCTGATAGAGTGAGACTGTAAAATGCATGGCCGTGCTGAAATGAGTCGATATGAGATATTGACCTCATTTGTTGTTAAGTCTACTCGGGTATCAGGTAACATGATATTGTACCATACAAGGGTGACACATTCTATGTGTTGTGTTCAATATAGATATATGGACAAAGGGATAATAATGCACATGAATATTTGTCACAGAAATGTTTCGTCAAATCACTGACTTTCTCACTACTTAGGTAGCAGTGATGTATTGCTAGATATCACACTTCGTTTGTAATATTAAATGGGATTTAATATTACTACTAACGTTTTGGGAACCTATAGGGTCACACACATAAGAGCGGATTAAAAGAAGCATTAAAAGGAGAGTTGGACTTTTCTATTGGGTCTAGCGCATAGTACATGGGGGCTTAGGTCAAACGCTGCTCACTAACTCACTTAAGGAGGTGCTGCTATAATTAGACCACTTAAGCTATTGTGCCTACACGGTTTTGTTTTACCCTAGCCGCACATAGAGAGTGATAGTGAGCAGCAGGTCTTGGTTTTCGAAGCTAGCACTGTGAGACAGAGACGCTTCGGGTTCGTGACGTTGGACGTTCACGGAATCTGCTCGTGTGGATACCTTAGAGACATCGTTCGTGCGGTGTTCGTGATAGACGATTTTAATCAACTGTCATCGCTTCAAGAGGTAAATCTTCTAACCATGAATCGTGACCATTCGCAAGGATCCTTCGATGGGAATTTTTCCGCTGCGTTATTTTTTTTTTATACGCAAATCCCCAACAAAATTATCCTCAGAGGAGGTATTATCAAGAACAACTATTTGAATCTGTATGTTCTTCAACGAGATGTTGAGTTTGCAGTGTAGCCAAGGTGGAGGTGATGTGAAGATTTTGAGTGGCAAAATCCTGAAGACTTGCTTCCATTCTCTGTTGAATTTCAAGATTGTTCTCTCTCATCTGTTGCACCATAGAAGCTATCTCATCCAAGATGCCCCGTCCTCCACTATGTTGGCTAGAATAGGGAGGTTGCACCTCATTCACTTCAATCATGCCAAAATCATTACTAAACTCATAACCTCCAGCAAAGTTAGGATAATATATGCATGGTGGCTCATAATAAACATTAGGCATATAGTTTTGCATATAATTATCCATACTAAGGTTCACAACCAGACCTAGTAGCCAAAACTAATTCAGCAATGATTTTTTTTTATTATTATTTTCTGTTAATAACAACAAGAGTCCCCGGCAATGGCGTCAATTTTGACACCCTGTCGCACGCGCGTCAAAAAGAACGAGTGATTTGTAAAAACTGCAGTCAGGGTGCGACAACTCGAGTATCGTCTCACAAGGACTCTTGGATTGTTATTCGCAGAAAAATTGGTTTTGGGGGGGTTTAGGATTTAAAATTCAATTAAGAAAACAAAGCAGAAAACAATGCAAACTAGATAATTATCTATAAGCTATAAACGATTAATCTACTGTTCTCGGTTTCCCACTATCATTGATTCATACAATTCCGAGCCCTAAGCGGATTCTAATCCCTTTTCGATTGTAGCAACAATTAACAAGCGAAATTGACACTACGAGATATATGTTCCTAATTCCGAATTAAGCAAACGGATGAAGCTCTCGTGAATTAAGCAAACACGATTGAACACACGCGAATTAAGCAAACACGATTAAGTATAGAAACATACAATTATCGAAACAAATCAATACATATTCTATATAATCCTGAATTAAGCAAACAGAACATATACCATAGTATTGAAAGGAAGAAGCAAGTTGATCCGGGAATTACAAAATCTCAAGTGTCGGCGGAAACCGATTACAGCTGACTAATCTCTGGGAATTAGTTCCCCATCAGAGACATAACAAAAACCTAGAAATATTATGTAAACAGTGAAAATTGGATCCTTTTTCTGTTTGCTGCGCTTCTATTTTATAGAGTGGCCGCGCGTCACGGCCGTGATGGCCATCACGGCCAGGTTGTGACCGCTTCTGTCAAGGGCGCACATTCAAATTCTGGTCCGTCACGACCGTGATGCCTATCACGGCCAGGTCATGATGCATTCTGACTTTGGGTACTGATCTGTCACGGCCGTGACCTTCATCACGGCTGGGTCGTGATCAATTATGTCTTTCAGGTTCTCCTCATCACCCCCGTAATGGGTATCACGGACGGGCCGTGATGCTCTCTGACTTTCATGATCTTCTCATCACGCCCGTGATGTGTATCACGGCTGGGCCGTGATCCTTTCTGTCTTCCATGAGTAGCTCATCACGGCCGTGACCAGTGTCACGGCTGGGCCGTGATGGCTTCTGCTTCTAAGGGCCCTTCCCTTCTTGCTCTCCTTATTAACCTGAAACATGAAATAGCAATAAGTGCTTTATTTGACTCAAAACTAGCTAAAATATCCTAAAACTACTTAAGAGACTCAAAACCTTTCTTGAGGACAATCGAGTCTAATTTGGGTGAAAACGAGATATAATTAGCACAAAACCACGGTCATACTAGTCATAAAACTAGTCGAGCCAGAGGCTGGTCAATGACCCATTTTTGTTGAAGGTTGGACCGGATGGCTTATGGAGGAGGTGTGTTAGTGAAGAGGAAGCGAAGAGTATTTTGTGGCATTGCCATAACTCTCCATATGGTGGACATTACAATGGGGATAAGACAGCTGCAAAGGTCCTCCAATCTGGACTCTTTTGGCCCTCAATCTTCAAGGACTCTTACAATCATGTGCAGAGTTGTGACAAGTGCCAAAGGACCGGGAACATATCTAAAAGGGATGAGATGCCACTGCAAAACATATTGGAGGTTGAAGTATTTGATTGTTGGGGCATAGATTTTATGGGTCCACTTCCACCTTCATTCTCCAATCAATATATCTTGGTGGCGGTGGACTATGTTTCTAAATGGGTGGAGGCCATTGCAACACCGAAGAATGATGCACAAACAGTGATTAAGTTCATCAAAAAGAACATTTTTGCCCGGTTAGGTGTCCCAAGGGTCCTTATAAGTGATAGGGGATCTCACTTTTGCAACTCACAACTGAGAAATGTGTTGACCAAGTCTGATGTAGGCATAAAGTGGCATCTCCATATCATCCGCAAACAAATGGGAAAGCGGAGGTCTCTAACCAGGAGAGTAAGCGAATTCTGGAAAAAATTGTGGCCACTTCAAGAAAAGATTGGGCAAAGAAGCTTGACGATGCCTTGTGGGCTTACCGGACTGCATTAAAAACTTCTGTGGGGTTATCTTCGTTTCAGATGGTCTATGGGAAGGCATGTCATCTACCCGTAGAGCTGGAGCATCGAGCCTTTTGGGCATTGAAGTTCTTGAATTTTGATGCCAATTTGGCGGGTGACAAAAGAGTCCATCAGCTGCACGAATTAGAGGAGATGCGCCTCAATGCATATGAGAATGCAGCTATTTACAAGCAGCGAGTCAAGACTTATCATGACAAGAAGATCGTGATGAAAGCATTTCAGCTGGGACAACAAGTTTTATTATTCAATTCCCGGCTGAGATTGTTTCCGGGCAAGTTGAAGTCTAAGTGGTCGGGACCGTTCATTGTCAAAGAAGTCTCATATCATGGAGCTATAGAAGTGGAGGATCCTACTTCAAAAAGGACCTTCAAAGTCAATGGCCAAAGGCTCAAAGCCTACTTGGGTGGTGACATCGAGAGATTGACCACAGCTGTGCGCCTTCGTGATCCTTGAGATCACCGGCACGTCAAGCTAGTGACGTTAAAGAAGCGCTTATTGGGAGGCGACCCAAGTTTTATTTTCCTTTTCCATTTGTTTTTGATTTTAACTCTTGAGTAATTTGAGAATATCAATAGGAAAAAGATCATAAATTAATAGATTTGTTAAGTGTTTTCAGGGTAAGGAGGAAGGAGAAGCAAAAAAGGGCAGGGACAAATAAAGTCAGAAGTCATCACGCCCAGGCCGTGACAGTGGTCACGGCCGTGATGAGCTAACCATGAAGACCAGAAAGGATCACGGCCCAGCCGTGATACCCATCATCGGCGTGATGAGAGGACCCTGAAGATCAGAGAGCATCACGGCCTAGCCGTGATGGAGGTCACGGCCGTGACAGGCCAGTTGCTATGGACCAGAATTGATCACGGCCTGCCCGTGATGAGCATCACGACCGTGACCCATTTTCCAGCATCCCTTTGACTAGGCATGTGAGCCTGCACCAGCTACCGCCTCGGTGAGTTGTTCCATGTTTCTCCTCTCTCCGACTTGATTATTTACATTGGGGACAATGTAAGTTTTTAAACTTGGGGTAGGGGTATTTTTGAATTTTTGCATTTTTCATGTTGCATTCATATAGGCATAGTTTTGCATGATCACATGATTAGGTTGCCCCTTGCTTAGATTATGCATCCAATTGTGAGAACTTAGTGCCAAATAAATTGAGATAGTGAATTTTTTAACCCAATTTTTGATTCTTGTGATAAGGCTACAAATAAAAATGCTTGAGATGATCTTTGATAGTTGATAATTAGCATATGGTTCCGTAGAATTGTGTTTCTCATTGATTTTTGAACTACTAAATGTGAAATTTTTGAGCCAAAAAGGGGTACTCACTAAATCTACCCCATTCTTTGTGATAAAGTGTTTTAATTCCTCTTGGATTGTATTCTCTAGAACTTGACTTGAAACCGTTTTGACGCTTAAAAATTTTTGAAAACATTTTTGAAAATGATTGAGGCACTATGTATTTTTCCGGACTTCTGAGCTTTGATTGACTAAATGCTACCCCTTAGTTGCCCAATTTTGAGCCTGAAAGAATAAAATACTTTTCTTGGTACCTTGAATTACTTTGATGAATATGCTTGGTATGGTACCTTTTAAAGTATTACAAGAAGGGTAAAAAGGTAGTTGAAAAAGTATGGGATGAGAAAACTAGAAAATATTTCTCTTGAGCTAAAAATCCCCTCTTCTCCAAATCAATATATATATATATATATATATATATATATATATATATATATATATATATATATATAGAAGGGGATGACAAAAGGAAGTGAGAAATAAAATAAAAAGAAAGAAAGGTGGAAAAATGAATCAAAACCCAAAAAGGTATTTTAGAAGGTGTCATGCTTTGCAATGCTTGATATTTTGTTTAGCCTTCTTGAAATTCCCTTTTCTTGACTTCCCCACCTAACGATTAATCCCATGGCCCCGTTACAACCAAAGTAAAAGACCTCTTGATTCTTATGTGTTTTCATTAATAAAGTAGAGAATTGGTTAATAGTCAAGCTTATGGTAGAATTCATTCCTTGAGGAAATTGAGCGACTTGTCATATGTCCTTAAACACTTGAGTGAGGTGAGAAAGAGTGCCCGAATCAGTGAGAATATGAGTCTAGGAAACTTAAGCTTCTAATTGGACTTAAAATTGATTTTCTCTTGGTGAATTATTTGAAAATGCCTGTTACTTGGATTAGTTACTCGGGTTCTTGGTTCACTATCCATGCTCTGACTATTTATATCTTCTGGCCTTGGTGATTGCTTGAGGACAAGCAAAGTCTTAAGCTTGGGGTGATTTGATGAGTGTGATTCCACCTCATATTTCATGTACATTTTTGCATGTATTTTCATATAGTTTAGGCAATTTTAGTTTGATTTTTTTTAGTTTTACCTTGGAACGGGTAAGGCGGTTTTGTGGTGTTGTTTTGCAGAAATTAAGGATAAAATGCTCAGGATCAACCATGATGGAGCTTCGATGAAGATAGAGCTTGAAAAGTGAAGAAAATGAGCCAAGCAGAGCCCATCACGGCCTAGCCGTGATGACCATCACGACCATGATCAAGCAAAACTAGAAAGAAAAGAAGGCAAAAGTCAGAAGCTGTCACGGCCTGGCCGTGATGGCCATCACGGCCGTAACATGACAGCTGAACCAGAACCTCAACAGGCAGAACTGATCACGGCCTAGCCGTGATGAGCATCACGGCCGTGATAATCCAAAAATTGAAGGCACGCCCATGGCAGAACCCGTCACGGCCTGGCCGTGATGGCCATCACGGCCGTGACGTATGCCTAATCTATAAATAGGCATCTGGGCAGAACAGAAAACAAACAATTTTTAACCTAAGACATTCTCTCTGAACCAGGGGCTGCTGTGAAGGCTTCCATGGAGTTTCTTCTCTCCTTTATCTCTATTTCTTTTATTTTGGCTTTCTCTATGACCATGAGTAGCCAAATTCCCTTTTTGTTGGGATTAGATGTAACTGAACCGAATATAATGTATTTGCCTTGATGTATTAATCTATGTTTATGCCTTCTTATTAGTGTTTGATTCCTATGCTTAATGCTTTTTGTGGTCTGATCATCCATGAATTGATTTTGAGATTTGATTTGCAATGGGGACGTTCTTATCAATTCTTGATCTGGAATTAATCACCTAGTAAACCTTGCATCTAGGAATAGATTTTGGTTTATTAGTAATCGTGTAATCCCTACTCTTAATGCAAATTCACTAATTAGGCCACCTAAGGAATTAGGGTTTAATTAGGGGATTTAGGCTCTTGTCATCTAAGGAATTAGGGCTTGAGTAATCTTGTGGGTTGATTTTAATATTTGAAGCATAAACTGGATTGGTGGTCTTGGTATTGCATGAGGCTAAGTTTTGGTGAAGTTTAATCCCAACATCTTTCATATTTGAAGAATCTCTTTTTCTGCATTCCAAGTGTTTGCTGAAAATCCCAAAAGAACTTTTTCCTTTTATTTTGTTTATTTTAACTCTTGTTGGGCTTGGTATTTAATATTGAGCTCCCTTCCATCCAAAGATCCGCTTAGATAGTAGTTGATTTGGTACGTGCTAGTACTTGTCTCAGTCCTCGTGGGAACGATATCCCTCTTACCTCTTTATTACTTGTACGACTGGGTATACTTGCCTAGATTCGTCCAACATTCCGATATGTAGAGCATATGGCAGCATTTCGTGCTAGTCTTTATGTATTGTGAGCTTTTCATGGCTTGTCCTCTTAAACTGCCCCAGTTTTTCAGTTTGAGGAAACTTCCTATGATTTTTATTTGACCCTAATTCTTGCGTAGGTCGCTCTTTGCGAGTTTTCAACCTAGCGGGTCGCTCTAACTTTTGCCTGGACTGGATTTTCAGGTTTTCAGTCTAGCAAGCCTTTTGTTTTTTTATTTATTTTTTTACTTTTTGATTTTTGATTTTTTTCTTCTTCTTCTCATCTCTTTTTTTTTTGGGTGAGTGGACAATTTGCCACCCTTATTTGTGAGGATCAATGCTCTTGCTTGAATTGCTAATTGAGGATGCAACTTTCCTTCTTGTATTCAGAATTCTTCTGGCCAGAGTTGTTCATCAAAGAATTACCATTAGATGGTTAAATTGTACTTGAACTCATAATTACCTTACCTGAAGCATCATATAACAAGCATGCATGGATTCAAAAGTATGACAAGAAAGGACATTATTGCTTGAACAACTTCTTGGTTGGTGTCGGAAGTTGGACGACTCAAATGGTGTTGATAGCAAGGCACACAAGAGGTGATATGGAGGTCAAAAGGATATTGCCCCAACAGGCTTAGTATCAGTCATGTGAAAATGATATGGGCTTGATGTATGCCGCTTAAGAACAAAAATGCCCCATAATAGTTTCCTTGAGGATGGAGTGCCCCAGTGTAGGGTTCTCGGAATGAAATTGCCCCAGTGTAGGGCACTTGATATGGAAAACTTGAGAATGGTGTTGCCCCAGTGTAGGGCGTCCAATGCTCTGGATTAAGGCCCTTGAAAGCAAAGTTTTGCCCATGTAAATCTTTCCCTAGCTTTTACTTAGACTGCTCATGAGGGTTTTCAGCTTAACGAGCTTTCTTTTTTCTTTTTTTTTCTTTCTTTTTGGGATTTTTTTTTGAAGAGGAGCAATCAATTAAAAACTAGAAGAGCACAAACTTTTTTGTCTCAAAATTAAAATTGATGAAAAAGTAGCAATCATTCATTGATCAGAATGGACTTTTTGAGGCTTTGTAACGTGGCCAATGGTTGAGGCTCAAGAAAGAAAGGATATAAGGCTCAAACAAAGTGCTTTTAGGGTTGAAAAGGACCAAGGATCCATGCTCTTTTTTATTTTTTAGAACATTTGCTTTCTGCTAACTTTCCTTTCTATTCTTCCATCTTTATTCTTCTTTCCTTTTTGTTGCATGAGGTTTTTCATCCTCTTTCTTTCTCCATCTTTATTTTCGTTCCTTCTTCTTATTCTTATTCTTCTTCTTCTTTTTCATTTTATTCTTCATGATCACCATTTCCTTCTTGCTTGCCCCTTGTTTAGGGGTCATCCTTGTCCAAGGTTCTTTGAAGAAAATTTTCAGGCTCAAAAGGGGTAACTAGGGGTAATGATGATATTTTGTTAAGGATAGAGAAAGATGGCCAAACTTCATTTCAAATGATGATTGCTTTATTTTGAAAACTTTATTTGGAAAACAAAAAGATGGTACTCACAAAGTGTTTATTCATTTCCTCCTCTTTTATTTTTATTTTTCTTTCTTTCCCTTTTTTTTTTTCAAAAGGTATGGGCACATATGGGTTTCATTGTTGTCCACAAAGAACTTTCAAGAAAGTGGGCCTTATTAACCAATCCAAAAAAGGTACTTAGGGAAGAGAAAAAAAAAAAGGAAGACAAGATATGAGAATGACTAGAGAAACATTATGGTGGGGATGGAGATGTGAAGAAAGGATGCATGCAAGTCCATTGCACTAATGCTTCAAGAAAGTGAACCTGGTTCAATTCTCATGATAGAATACAACATAACCATTGTGTCATGGTAAATCCCTGATAAACAAACCTAGGCTTGGTTGCTTATAAATTCTCAAGACGAGGATCACAAAGTATTGCCTCTTTTCAATCACTAGGATGTGAATCTCTGGTGATGTTAGCATAGCCTTCATCTTGAATTCCCCATGGTCGATTAGGACTGTCCTTATCATTATTTCTTTCTTCCTCGGTCAGGGCCTTATTATCCTGAATTTGCATGATTTTCTAAAGATCACTCCATAAGAGCCTGAATATGCGCTACCTGACTCCAGTAGGACTATATGAAATTTTTCACATTCACATCCAAACACCCATGATTAGGCGAAAGGTTGTGCCTACATTTTGGCCACTTGAGCAAATATTGTCTCTAGTTCCACCTCGTGATCCAAGGTTTAATTGACATTCTTTTTTATTGAAAGTACAGTGGTTCACTTTTCTCCAGTAAAGGAACACAATTCATGAATTTATTTTTAATAAATGTTTAACTTAAAAAGAAATGAGTATATGAGATGCATAAAAAAGATTTTTTTTTTTATTTTTTGTATGAGATGCATGAAATGAATTCTTCATGTTTTTTTATTTTTTGTGTCAATGCATGCGTTTTTTTGTGAATGTGTGGGATGAATAGTTTGTTTTTATATTGACCCAAAGAGGTATGAAATGCATGTAATGGTTTACCCTTTATCAAATTTTCTTGAGAGATGCATGAAAAAATAAGATGAATGAATTTTTATTTTTTATTTCTTTTTATCCAAGAGGTCCATGAAATTGATGTATAAGATGCATGAAGAAGATTGAGTTTTTTTTTCACCATATGCATGACATGAATTCTTTCTTTTAAATTTTTCATGTGGTTGACATAGAAAGTAATTGATGCATGCAATGCATGAAAAATGAATTTTTATTTCTTCATATTGACTCAAAATATTAATTAGTGCATGAGATGCATGGATCATATCTTTTATTCTTCTACAAAGAATATGAGTGAGTTAAAAAAAATGTGGATGAGTTAAAAAAAAAAAAATTTACACAAGCCCATTATTTACAGAAATGCACAAGTTACAAAATATGACAATGATTTTTTGTTCTATTTTTGTTAAAAGCAAAAGGACTTGTGTAAATAATTTTTCTTTTAGAGAGAGAAAAAAACTAAAAAAGTGGATCCCTTTTCGACAAAATGAAAGAAACAACAAGAAGATGAGTAAAAAAGAGGAAAAAAAATGCCCTCTTGTGTCCTAAGACAGGTAAAACCTCAGGATGGACACACCTTAAGTTAGGACTCTAATCCGGTCGGCCACTAGGTTTGCTCTATTAGTGAAAATTGGGGCGGGTCTAGACCTCTAAAAGTCATGATCCCCAGATTGCCCTTATAAGGATCTGATTCATGAATCTAGCCACAAGTAGGGATAAACCCTCTCGATATGACTATTCCATGATCTCATGTACAATCTGAGTGGTGAACCGACAAGTATCAGGGGGTACAAGACCTCTTCAATGACAATGTCGGGGCACCGCCTAATCCTTGGGTTTTTGAGCAAGCTCGGGTATAAAGCTAAGAGTGTGTGCAATATTTGATAGTGATGTGTGTGAAGGGGGCATACAAACATGTAACACTTAAAAGTAAAAAAATAAAAAGAGAAGACAAGAAAAACCTGCAAAACAAAACATAGGTATATATAAAAATGGTTATAAGTCCTCTACCCTATTGTTAAAATATGGGAAAAAGAAAAGAAAGGAAGAGGAAACAAAAACATTGTTAGTGAAGCATATATAACAATAACGTGAGCTAAAATGTATGTACCAGTAATTCTTCTCATTTAAATGAGAGGAAAAACCCAACCAAAAGGACAATCCAAACAAACATCACTAAAAATAAAAAATATTTTTAGTTTTGTCATTTAATTATTGTAAGGAAAAAAAAAACAGCAAGATATAGTCATAAAAGGTAAAACAAATAAGCTAAAAGTTACTAAAAATTTGCAATACCAATTTTTACGAGCTTGACTCTCTTAAAAGAAGTCCCAGTGGAGTCGCCATCTGTAGCGACCAAAAAGGGACTAGTTTTTTCCTTTTAGAGAGGAAACATGGAGTCGCCACCAACTTTATTTAATTTCAGGGAAATTGGAAAACCCTTTAAGAAAAAGCTTTGGGTTTGGGAGTCGATTATGTCTAAGGAAGGCATGGAGACTTAACCACACGGCACCCTAGAACATCCATAAAATGGTTACCCAAAATTAGTTGTGTAAATTATTAATAACTTTGAAAATATTTGTTTTGCCCCAAAATCGCTTAAAAAAACATCTTTAGTTGTGAAATTTTTTATTGAACCTATGTGAGGTTGAACATGGCACGTGAGTCCACAGAGCAACCTCAAAATCTGAAGGGTTGGACATGACACTTGTCATAGGGCAAACCAAGAAATAAGACTGTTTTAATCAAGTGATCATCCTCTTTTTTTATGTGAAATAAATAATTTTACCTCTTGAAAATGGGACAGAAATGAAACGTAGGAATGAAACTTTTTACTAACTTATTCAGTGAACAGAGGCACAGAAAAATAAGAATGTCAAGAGAAACTTATGAATAATATCAACAAAGAGAACAAGGATTACCAAATGAGAGCAGAATAACAATGACTTTGTTTTCTCCCAGTGGTAAGATTTCAAGATCAAAACCTTTACATTCCAATCTCATTGACTCTTTTGACTATTCGTTCTTAACCACTCTAATAATAAAGAAGAGAAAAAAACTCATATCTCTAATCTTTTTTCTTCACCAAGAAAATGTTAGACAAAATCTATTTCCTCTTCCTCTGTCTTTGTATCTTTTCTCTCTATCTCCTCTCTAATTTTTCGTTCTACCTCTAAAGAAAATGTTAGCTTCCCTTCTGTTTCCGTCCCCTTTCCCTCTCTTTTTCCTCTCCTTTTATAGACCGGGGAGGGGGGGGGGCTTCTTGCTTATTCCCCATTGGCTTCAAGGTCGGTTTGTACGAAATCCAAGGCTTGGGAGGTTCTGAGCAACAATAGCGTGCGTTCAGATGGGGGCGGCGTGAGCAGCAACAGCGTGTGTTCAGATGGGGGCGGCGTGAGCAGTGGAAAGTAGGTGATTTGATGTGAAGGTTGTGTGTTTGAAAAGAGAAGGAGATGGGAGGTTTTGTATGATGTGTATGATAGCTTTTTAGGGTTAGGAGTAAGGCTGCTAGGTTAAAACGAGGGAGGAGATGAGGGAGAAGAAGGACCAATGGGTAGAGGAAGAAAAGAGGTCTTGTCTGATATGTAGAATAGGGTTTTTTAGGGTTAGGAGAAGTAACTCGATCTCCTTTCCTTTATGTTGATTGTCCTTTTCTCTTTTTTTTCTTTGTCCTTTCTTCGTTACCTTCTACTTCTTCTTTCTTTGTTCTTTAGCCTCCAATCCTGAAAACAAAATTGTAGTGGACGGAGTCTCTTCGTCCAACAGAAACTTAGATATGCAAAAGTAGATATACACTGGACGGACCTCCTCGTCCATCAAGAGTTTAAACATGCAATGGACGGATCCTCCTCGTCCAACAGAGAATTAGATGTGCAATGGACGGCCTACTCATCCAACAGAAACTTAGATATGCAATGGATGGAACCTCCACATCCAACAGAAAATTAAATGCAATGGATGGTACCTCCTCGTCCAACAGAAAATTAAATATGCAATGGACGGAACCTCTTCGTCCAACAGAGAATTAAATGCAACGGACTGGACGCGTTCAACAAAATACGCAATGCAAATGGACTGGACGCATTCAACAAAATATGCAATGCAAATGGACTGGACGAGTACAACAGCAAATGCATCGTACATGGACCAGACGCGTCCAACATAAAATACAATGCAATTTACTGGACACGTTCAATGCAAATGCATTGTAAATGAACCAGACGCGTCCAACATAAAATACAATGCAATGGATTGGACGCGTTCAATGCAAATACATTGGAATGGACGGGACCACCCCGTCCAACATCGAGTGAAATGGACTGGACGGGACCACCCCATCCAACAGCAAGTCCAACGTGATGGACGGGACCACCCCGTCCAATAACAAGTCCAAGGTAATGGACCGGAACACCCCGTCCAACAGCAAGTGCAATATGCAATGGTTTGGACTGGACCGCGTCAAACAGCAAGTCCAAGGTTATGGATTGGATCACCCCGTCCAACAGCAAGTCGAAGGTAATGGACTGGAACACCCTGTCCAACAGCAAGTGCAATGGACTGGACTGGACCGCGTCTAACAGCAAGTGTATTGCAAATGGACCAGACGCGTCCAACATAAAATACATTGCAATGGACTAGACTGCGTCCAACAGCAAGTCCAATGTAATGGTCTGGACTGGACCGCGTCCAACAACAAGTCTAATGCAATGGACGGGACTGGACCGCGTCCAACAGCAAGTGCAATGGACTAGACTGCGTCCAACAGTAAGTCCAATGCAATGGTTTGGACTGGACCGCGTCCAACAGCAAGTCCAATGCAATGGACGGGAACACCCCGTCCAACAGCAAGTGCAATGGACTAGACTGCATCCTACAGCAAGTCCAATGTGATGGACGCGACATCCCGGTCCAACAGTAAATGAGTTTTGAGTCCTCTCCTTTATTTTCTTTTTTTTCTTTCTCTCTTCACTATTATCATTAGTCTCCTTGAAACATTATATCATAAAAAAAATAGAATAAAATGAAGACGAATAAAAATGGGTGTTCACACTCGGGAAGGACTAGTTTTCACTAAGTCTTGGGAAGAAGACTTGGGCGGTTCTGAGACTATAGAAGTCAGTCTCATGAAGGAGGACGCGGTCAGGACTCACTCGTGGAAGGCTGTTGAAATGAAGGATATCCTTCATATCCTTCACCAGCTTCTCAACAAAGTGGTGCTTCACATGGTTGGGTCAAAGGACAACCTTTCATCTCTTCACAAGTTCTATCTCTGCCATCTTCTCACAGAGACAAAAATCAATCTTCCAAGAATCCTTTATGGAAGATTCAGAGATGCAATGATGAACAAGAAAAGACTCTCTGCACTCCCTTTCTGCCACCTTCTCTCAAATATTTTCAAGGCTCGAGGAGTATATGAGTTTATTGCTGCTAAGACTCCCGAGGAGCAAGCGAGGTTACTAACTAATAAACCAATGTCTGCTGCAGACTTTGGAAAGATGAACATAGCCAACATGAACCTCAGTACGTATGTTGCTGCTGCAATGGCTAAAACTGATGAATTAATGGTGGCTAAATAAGAGATGATTGAACAAAATAATGCTGAAGTCCTAGGGGTTAGAAGGGTCACCAGGTAAAAGACAACTGCTACAAGAAAGCATGCCCCCAAAAGACCAGCAAGTGAGATTGCTATCAGGGAGCCTTCTGATGCCCCTGCTGCAAAGAGGCCAAGGAAAATTATCCTTTCTCATAATGAAGATGAGGAAGCTGATGAGGATAGCATTCCTATCAGCTCTATCCTAAAGAAGCAGAAGACCTTTGCTGCTGCTGTTGAGGCCGTTGTGCCTGATCCTTTAACTGTACCAACAAAACCAAGGAGACAACCAGCAAGAAAAGCTAGGTCAACCAAAACTCCTAAGGTAACTATCTCTGCTAATGATCATGTTCAATTAGTAGTAGATGTCCTTGTATCTAGTTTAGATGCTAGGATAGATGATATACCCATCCCCTCTCCAAATGGCGTATATATTCACATACTTCTCTCACCCCAACCAACACAAACAACTACCTCACAAGCCAATGATCCCTGGTTAAATCAACCAGAATAAGGCATTTCCCCTGGTGCACCTTTCCCCAAACCTCCGAGATTCCTATTTCCTCCCCTCATCCCAACTTTTGTCCTTTACAATGGCAAATCTGAAGATTGGGCCAAAGTAAAAAGAGAATGGAAAATTCTATTTCACTCTCACCAATCTGAACCAGAACTCATCCTAAACAGATGGTATCCTCTACCTGAATATGAGGAAGAAGTTAGCCAATCTGTTGAACCCCTCTACCTACCTCACCCAGAGTGTCAACTAATCAAAATCATACCTTCTCAAATGTACAATAATTTAGGGCCTTTAGTCACCCACCTACCTTTAGCCAAATGGGGGCCCCCCCCCCCCCCCCAAAAAAAAAAAAAAAAAAAAAAAAAAAAATTTACCCAAACTTTGTCAAAACTCCTCCATTCATGCCAATTACTGATGGAGTTGAGAGACACATTATACCCGTCTGGGAAACTGCCCCCAAGACACTAGTGGAAAATATACATTAGACGGTAAAGGTTTACGTCAGTTAACCAAAAGCTAGAAGTTAAAAAGGAGGCGGTGGCAGTTTTGTAAATATCAGGCTTCATTAATTCAATTTTAACGTCAGTTGTTTTAATGACTGACGTTAAAAGTGAAGTGACTCACTTTTAACGTCAGTTCAATAAAGAACTGACGTTAAAAGTGAACATTTTAACGTCAGTTCGATAAAGAACTGACGTTATAAGTAAGTCTCTTCACTTTTAACGTCAGTCCCTACATCAACAGACGTTAAAAGTTATTTTTATAATTTTTTTTATCTAGTATACGATTCCTTCCGCATTGCCTTCCTCAAAGTTTCAGTTTCACATGAATTGCTTTGATGTTTTGTGTTTCTGTTTTGAAAACTAAAATATATGTGCGAAGTATAAGTTGAATCAATAACCCAAACCGGATATCATACATGAAGTGTAATACTGATGATCGATCTGAGAAGATTGAAAGGGTTTAAAATCCTATAAAAAGTTACATTGAAAGGGTTTAAAATCCTATAAAAAGTTACATTGAAAGGGTTTAAAATCCTAAACATTAAATCTACATCCCATCAGAGAGTTTTATGAAATATGCCAAAGGGAAAACTATATATACTCCGAAGACCTCAGAAAACTGGGGGGCATGAGAGAGCTCAAGAGAGAGGCAAAAACAGGTGCACCAGATCCGTTTCAAGCAAAGGCAGTGGTTCCAAAGACTTCTAAGACGGTCACTTGCTGCCAAAGCTGAGGTTTTGGAACTGTGACCCCCGAGCACCTAATTAGCCCTCCAGCAGCTGATTCTCCGGAAGGTGATAAGGTGAGCAACTCACACAATGTAATTTACTCAGACTTATCACGCATGTAATGTAATTTACTCAAACTCAGAAGTTGTTTGACCATTAAGACAAAGACCTTTGAGTCTAGGAATAGGAAGAAAGAGTGATGAAGTTAATCTCTGCTAGCAGAGCCATATTGTGAAAGCGAGATAATTAAAAGGATGGAAGGAAGCTATTTATAGGAGCGAGGAATGAAGTTACTAAGTTATTCCGATTTTGTTGAAAACTTACCTATAAACTTAATGCTCATTAAGAGGATTGAGTTACAAGGTGCATGGGTAAGCAAGACAATGACAACAAAGGAATGAATGTTTTTGCAGATATCTATACACTTTTAACATCGGTTTTTAAAAAAGCGGACGTTAAAAGTGTTTTTCAAATAAAAATATTAATTGTTAACGTCAATTTTTATACAACCGGCGTTAAAAGTTTGATTTTTTACTTGATTAAATAAATAGTCGGCGTAAATAATCCTATATATTATAAACGTGCGAGAATGAATATTGGAAATAATGTAATTAATATACGGGAACTTGGCGAGTCATCAATTAAGTTGACGTTAAAAATGAGGTGGTGGGTAAACTATTTGCGTCGGTTCTATAAATAACTGGCGTAAATAATTATGAAACTCATTTCATTGGTTGTCATGTCCCCTGTTGTCCCTCTTAACGCAGATCACTCCATATAGTCTGCGAGTTTATTTCTAAACCTTTTTTTTATACAAGTTTATTTTTAATTTTTATTAATTAGCTTGAATTAGTAAACAAATTATTGTGCAAATTAAAATAAATAAACACTTAACATAAAACAAGTTATATGTATAATCAAATCGTATGACATTGAAGCGATTCATAGGTTAAAATTACATGATTAAAAGATAAAAAATTTCTGCAACATAGCCCTAAAATATAAAAAAGTTTCTGCATCAACATCATTTTCTTCTCGATCCTGTCATCGAAACTCCAATGGATGCATCACCCCCCTCACTTGAATTCCAAGATGCAAAGTAAATCCTCGATCACTAGCAAAAAAGCAAAGTGAAATGGAGCTTTGCATCTTTCTTCTTCAGTGGAGTTCCTTGATGCATCATCTTGAATCCACAATCACTTGCTTCCAAAGCAAAGTGAAAGGGATGATGGGGATGAAATAAAGGGAGAGAATCACATTACGTGATTCACCCAACCTTAATATCCATGCAATGTAATTTACTCAAACTCAGAAGTTGTTTGACCATTAAGACAAAGACCTTTGAGTCTAGGAATAGGAAGAAAGAGTGATGAATTTAATCTCCACGGCAGAGCCATATTGTGAAGCAGAAAATTAATTAAGAGGATAGAAGGAAGCTATTTATAGGAGCAGTGGATGAAGTTACTAAGTTATTCTGATTTTCTTGAAAACTTATCTATAAACTTAATGCTCATTAAGAGGATTAGGTACAAAGGTGAATGGGTAAGTAGCACAGTAGTCAAGGGAATGAATGTTTTTGCAAAAACTAATAAACCTTTAACGTCCGTTGTGTAATACAACTGACGTAAGAAGTTGTGAGTGTTTTTAACGTCAGTTTCTTAATAGAACTTACGTTAAATATATGACCTTTAACGTCAGTTATTACTAACAACTGACGTAATAAGTGTGAGAGATTTTAACGTCGGTTTATTAAGACAACTGACGTTAAATATATGATCTTCAACATCAGGTTTTACCAAAAACTGACGTAAAATGTTGTTTTATTTTAATTATTACGTTTACCCCCGCGCGCCTTCTCCACTTCTCTGTACGTCTTTTCTCTTTTCATCACGCTCAACCCTCACTCTCGCTCTCACTCTGCCCTAATCGCGAGCTCATCTCCACCGCAACCACCGCAAGGGCTTCTTCGCCACCACCGTGAGGTACACTCTTAACCCCTAACTCTGTCTTTCCCGCTCATTCTTTGCAATAACTTGACATATCTCTTTCCCCTGGCCCTCCCGCGCACTAACTCTTCTTGTCCCTCTGCTTTAGTAACCACATCGAACGTTGGCCACCACTCGAGCTTCCCCCCCACCACCACGCGAGCGCCTATTTCTGGTGAGTCTTTAATTAGGGCACATTTTTTTATTCACGATTTTGAGTGCATGCATGTTGCTCTGCTGGTTTGAAACTGTAGTCTCAGTAGTTGAAACTTGAAACTGTGAGTTTGAGTTGTTTGGAATGTCTCTATTTTTGGTTTTGAGTGTATGTTGAAACTGTAGTCTCAGTAGTTGTAACTTTAAACCGTGAGTTTGAGTTGTTTGGAATGTCTCTATTTTTGGTTTTGAGTGCATGTTGCTCTGCTGGTTGATCTGTCACGGCCGTGATGCTCATCACGGCTAGGCCGTGATCAGTTCTGCCTATGAGGGTCTGGGTTCGATTGGCACGTTACGGTCGTGATGGACATCACGGCCAGGCCGTGACCATGCTTGGCAATCTTCAAAAACTATAGTTTTCAATCTCCGTATTGTCCTTATATTGGATATATAGATGTTTTGTATATCTACAGGGACCTATCTAGTTATTTTTATTTATACTTCTGTATTTATTTTGAGTTATAACCTATGTTAATACATATATATTGTTTCTGAACATGCATACATATGATCAGTCGGATAGCCCACCTGCACGGGAGGACACTTTGTTTGGTTTCGCAGGACCCGATCACGCCTACGCCTGATTCTAGTGTAAGTTTACATGTTATATACTATCTTTAGTCCTTCTTGTTAATGTAAGTTTATAATGTTACAACCCTCTATTTTATCATTTTTTTTGTCCATACAGACATCACAGGCTCATAGGAAATGGGGTAGAGGAGCCACCTCGTTGAAGAAACTAGAAAAGGACAGGCAGAGCGGACAGAAGCTTGAGGTGTCCTTCAATGCTAATCTAAATGCCCAGGGACCTCGTGCTAAAGAATTTAATAAGTGGGTGTTTCTACAAGCGAAGCAGCACGTAAGCATCAACTAGTTCCACAGAACGTTAAGGATCAGATTTGGGAGGCTATTGATAAGCCTCTGGCTTATCTAGTTTTATAACTAGTAAGACGGTGGTTTACGTGCTAATTAGTCGAGTTCAATCTCGTTTTCGCCCAAATTTGCCTTGTTTTGTTCCTAAGTTGGACTTTGACTCGTTTTGCGTCTTTTGTGTAGTTTTTAGCTTCTTTTGGATAGAATTACGCTTATGGTTGCTTGTGTTGTTTTCAGGTCCATAAGTGAAGCTCTAAGAATTAAGGAAAGTCAAGAAATAGTGGAGATTGCCATTCTGGAGATTCTCGCCCCGCGAGAGGAAGCTCGTCCCGCGAGAGTTTGAAGACCCGGGAAGACAGAGACCATCACGGCCTAGCCGTGATTCACATCACGGGGCATGAAAAGAAGGTTCGCGTCGCGAGACGTCCTTCGCGTCGCGAGTGTTTGAACTCCAGAAAAGCGCCAGAGACAGAGACCATCACGGCTTAGCCGTGATGTATATCACGGCCGTGACCTAAAAGCCACACAAGTCAGAGAACATCACGGCCTGGCCGTGATTCAAATCACGGGCCGTGACAAGAAGACTCGCGTCGCGAGACATCCTTCGCGTCGCGAGGGTTTAAATTCCAGAAGTACGCCAGAAGCAGAAGCCGTCACGGCCTGGCCGTGATGGCTATCACGGCCGTGACGCGTGGCCTCTTTATAAATAGAGCAGATCAGAACAGAAAAAGAGGACTTTTTGGATCAGAACTGATTTTAGATCTTTTGTAATCCTTATTCTGGGGCTGCGTCTCCTCTTCTCTTCTCTTAATTCTTAGTCTTAGGATGATTTCTGATTGTACGTGTGTCGTTGTTACGGACATGAGGAACTAATCCTCTTGTCTAAGGGATCGATGAAGCCACCCATGGCGGCATAGTGTTCATGTAATGTAACTCTCTCTCCTTTAATTCAATTATTGTTTTCCAATTCTGTTTTCATTGTGTCGATTATATGCTAGCGTGATCGACTAGTTAAATGTGTTGAGGCCTAGCGGCGATTCGCGTTTTAGAACTTGAATTGGGATCATCGGTCGAGTATTGCACGAGAGTGAGTAGGAGATCGGTGCAACCTATAGGGAACAAGAATTAATAGAATTCGATATTAGGATTATGAGACCTAGTAAGTAATTAATCCAATCGTCGAATACGTCCTAATGAGCACGGAAGTGGATTTAGGAGAATTTAGGGGTCCCGGTTGACATTAAAATTGAACTTAGGGAGGAGAATATCATCACTTGGGTACTTTGCATGATTGGGTAGGTGGATTCGAAACCATAGATGCTTTTAATTCCAGATTTCATCACCATATCTTTGATTGTTTCAATTTGTTAATTTAAATTGTGATCCTAATTTCTTTCCAACCACTTTCTCTACTTAACCAACTTATCGGATTTCTCGCGAAATTAGTCGAATTGGTAACCCAATCCTTGTGTTCGACCTCGGTAGACTCTTACCGTGTTTTATTACTTGCGACGACCCGGTACACTTGCCGGTGAGTCAACAAGTTTTTGGCGCCGTTGCCGGGGATTGGCACGACCAATTTTCCTAATTTTTAGGAAATTCGGCTGTTTGGTTAAGCTGACTTTTAGTTTTATTTTCTTTTATTTAATTGCTATTATTTTTCTCTGCTTCTTTGATTCCACTTGGTCTTTGCCTGTTTTTGTATGCGAGGTACCCTCCTACAAGAGGACTTGCTATTTGATTCCGAGATCACCAAGACCGAGCGGCAATTAAGGAAAGAAGCCAGGGAACGGAAAAGAATTGAAGGAATTAAAATAGAGGGCATGGCTGAAGAAAATCCTCCTCCTCCTCCTCCTCCTCGTTACAAGCCGCTCTTCGAGTACGATCTACCAAACTTGGAGGATTGTGCTTCTTCTATTGTGAGGGGCAACCTGAACACAGACTCCTTCAGAGTGGAAGGATGTGTCACAGCCCAGATCCGTGAGAATCAATTTGACGGCAGTGGCAAACAGGACCCGCATAGACATATCACTCGCTTCCTGGAAGCTTGTGACTTGCAGAAGACCAGAGGAGTCTCTCAGGATGAGTTTCGCTTGCGGCTTTTCCCTCTTTCTCTTAGGGATGTCGCTCGCGATTGGGTTGACAGTTTGGATAGGAACATCATCAGAACTTGGGAGCAGATGGCACAGAAGTTCCTAACCAAGTATTTTCCTCCTCAGAAGGCGGCACAAGCAAGAATAGCCGTCACTTCATTCAGGCAGACGGAGGATGAAACTTACAATGAAGCGTGGGAGAGGTACAATGGATTATTGAGAAGATGTCCCTCTGCGTTCTTTGACCCGGTTTCCAAAGTGCAGCACTTCTTTAATGGGTTGAGGGGACGCTATCAGATGAACTGTGATGCCGCAGCTGGCGGTTCTTTCTCTTATTTATCAGCGGAGGATGGATGGACATTGTTAGAGAAGATGTCATATAATGATTACAACCGTGGCAGGGAGACCTCGAGTGGAATCAGTTCTGGGACAATGGAAGCCATTTTAGAACAAAACAGACTTTTGAAGATGCAAAATGAGGCTTTGTCTGGGAACAAGAGGGTTAATGCGATACACGAGGGAATGCCTCCGGGTTGTGCAAACTGTAATGGAGTTCATGACACTCAGATTTGCCCGCTAAATTTCTCTCAGGAACATGTGGACTCATGCCACAACTTCTATGACACTGTGCCCCAGAACAGCTATCAGAGGAACAATCAGAATCAGAATAGGGGCTACATAAGAAGAAACCATCCGGGATTTGCTTGGAGTGATGTTAATGGTGGTCTAGCCGGTCAACAACACCCTCAACAGAATTGGCAACAACCTCAACAGGGTCTGAGACCGAACATTGGAATTCAGCAGCGCAATACTCAGCAGGCTCTTCCCGGGCCTAATCAGTTGCAAATATCAGATGGTGGAAGACAACCGTGGGAGCTGGCCTTTGAGAAGATGACCGCGACAGTTGAGAAGTTGTCAACCTATACAGGCACAGCTTTAGAGAAAGTGAATGCGTCAGTTGACAAGTTGGCAACTCATACAGGGTCGGCAATTCACAATCTAGAGACGCAGGTTGCTCAGCTCGCAAAGCAACTTAATGAGCGTCTCCCAGGCACTCTCCCAGGTGACACCGAGGACAACCCGAAGAACCAATGCAATGCCATCACAACTAGAAGTGGAAGGGTGTTGGAACCTAGTAGGGGTACCACTAGTTCTCAGGATGACAAGGGCCCGGAACAACTACCCGTTGAAGAAGAGCAACCAGAGAAAGAAGGGTTGGCAAGTGACAAGGCACCGGAGCAAGGGGGAAGGCTGAAACTTGTGGATGAAGAGTTCCGAAAGAAGAAGTGGGTTGAACCCCAAGACCTTCCGCCCTACATGAAGGTTCCGTATCCTGAAAGATTGAAGAAGCCTCAACAGGATAAGCGGTTCAACAGATTCCTTGATGTCTTCCGCAAGCTTCGATTAACATTCCATTTGCGGAAGCCTTGAACAGATGCCATCATATGCCCTTTTATGAAGGAGCTTCTCACCAAGAAGCGGAGGATAGTGGATGAAGAAACGGTTGCTTTGATCGAGGAGTGTAGTGCCATTCTTCGAGAGAAAACTACCTCCAAAGTTGAAGGATCCTGTTCTTTTTCGAGACCATGCACCATTGGGGGATGACTGTAGGGAAGGCATTGTGTGATTTAGGGGCAAGCATCAACTTGATGCCCCTATCTATGATGAAGAGGTTGGGGATCAAAGAATTCAAGGATACACGGATGTCGCTCCAACTAGCCGATCGCTCTATAAAATATCCTTATGGGGTGGTCGAAGACTTGTTAGTAAAAGTGGACAAGCTCATATTTCCTAGGACTTTGTAGTGCTTGATATGGACGAAGACGCCGAGGTTCCTCTCATATTGGGTAGGCCCTTCTTGGCCACTGGGGGTGCCTTGATAGATGTGCGGCAAGGGAAACTCACTCTAAGGGTGCAAGATGATGAGGTAGTCTTCAATCTCTTTGAAGCAATGAAGCACCCTGCAGAGAGGTCGGAAGTGTATCGAGTGGATGTGGTGGACCCAACTGAAAAGGTGAAGACAACTCGAGAAGACCATGATCCTTCATTTGCAACAGTATCGGTAGAATCTCATGAGAAAGACAGTGAGGAAAAAGGCCCTTCGGGGGATGAAGTCTACCTTGAGTGGCTACGAGACATGGAACCCATACCGAGTCTCCCAAGGGAAGAATGTGCAAGGAAAGAACTCAGCAGCAAAGGAATGAAAAAGAAGGGTAAAGCACCAAGGTTGAAAGGTAGCACAACCGTGGTGGTCAATAAAGACAACAAGTTGATCCCAAAAAGGACCATCACGGAGTGGAGAGTTCGTGCTGATTATAAAAGGATGCTGGACTTAAATGAGTTGTCCGGGAACAGTAGGAGAGCTTATGAAAGGGAAAGAGCCTACAGAATACGGACTGAGGCAGGGAATGGCAAGCAAGATCTACGTCCGGATTAACCCTTAGGGGTGACTTGAGTCAGGCTCGGGACGTTAAACAAGCGCTACTTGGGAGGCAACCCAAGCTAGGTACCCTCTCTTTTCCTCACTCTTGTTTTTGTTTTTGTTTTTGTGTTTGTTTTGTTTTTTTTTTGTCACTCTTGAATAATTTGAGAAGATCAAGAGTTGTTGTATAAATGATGTGTCGGCAAGTTTTTTTTGGATTTTGATTAATTGGAGCATAGATGGATTGCATGAATTATATTGACCATTGATGATTTCCCCCTAGGTTCTAAGAATAGAAAAGTTGATCCCCACTTAAAAAAATTGAAAATTGAACTTTGAGATTTATTATGATTGCTTGATTTATAATAAGTTTGGGGTGAGGGGGTGCACACACTAGGAATCGTATCTCAGTCAAACAGTTTGCAAAATGTCCAGGTGAGGATTTGAGCCTCCAACTCTATTTTTGAATGTGTGAATCACTGTAAGTTGCACTTTCCCGAGTTTGCTTGAATCTCTATATGGTTTGCATGTTTATATGTTGCATCAAATGATTTTGGCAATTTTCTTTGAATTAACTACTTGGCCATAAATTGAACCAACCTTGATGAATGATCCCTAGTTAGCCACATTGAGCCTTGAAGCCTATTGTTCTTGATGACCTTACATTACAAGCCATTAACTCAGAAAAACCATGATTTTCCCCTATCCTAGGATTTAGGAGAGTATGGAATTTTATCTTTGTAAGTGTTGTTGTGGAACTAAGCTTGGGGTGGCTACAAGTTCATGAATCATAGTTGAGAAAAAGAAAAACGGAAGTAAGGGCCGAAGGCTTGAAAAAAGAAAAGAAAAAAAAAAGGGTAATAAAAAGCATTGAATATGTGCCAAAAAGGGCAAAGAAAAATAAATATAAAAAGGAAGAGGTGTGTAGCCACCAACTGCAAGGAAGAGAATAATATGAGAGTGAATTCAATTGTTGTGATATTAGTTTCATGCTCTCATTGATCCTAGGGACTTAGCTTCTATCCTTTGATTATCCTACCCTTAGCCAGGCCCCATTACAACCTTTGAAAGACCTATTGATGATGCATGCATGTTTTCGTGGGAACTATGTTTGAGATGAAAATCAAATTCATGGGAATTGCTCTTAGAATGTGAAAGTGAGTGAAAAGTTGATAGCCTAGACAAACTTGAGCGAATGAGTGAAATACTAAATGCCCTTGAGAGGAAGGCAATTGTTTGAAATAGGTGATCTTCCTTTGTGTGTATCTTTGAGCCTCAACTTAGAGTAATGATGGCATGAATGATAACTTCTCAATTGTTTAAAGTAGATGAATGTGGGGATTACATTGATGAAAAAGGGGGGGGAATCAAAGAAGAAAATCTGTTTTGTAAAGTTGCATGAAATTTGTGCGAAATCGATTGAATCCCTTAAGCTTGCCAAGTCTTGAGTCGTTTTTGAGTTTTAGCTTGTGATGAGTGTGATTTTACCTCATTTTTCATGTACATTTCGGCATGCATTTGCATATAGTTAGGCCAAATTAGTGTTGATTTTGTATAGTTTTTCCTTTGGAACGGATGAGGTGGTTTCTGTGTGTTGTTTTGCAGGATTTAGTGGAAAAATGCCCAGAAATCAGCCTTGGTGGAGCTTGGATGAAAAAGAGCTAGAAAAGTGAAGAATATAGCCAAACAGAGCCTATCACGGCCTGGCCGTGATGACTATCACGGCCTGGCCGTGATGACTATCACGGCCGTGATCAAGCAGAGAAGAAGGCAAAAGTCAGAGACTGTCACGGCCTAGCCGTGACAGACATCACGGCCGTGACCAACCAGAAAATGAGGGCTCGCGTCGCGAACACTTCTCTCGCCTCGCGAGAGTTAAAAACTTGAAGACACGCCTTGGACAGAAAGCGTCACGGCCTGGCCGTGATGGCCATCACGGCCGTGACGGGCGACGGACCTATAAATAACAGCACAGCAGACAGAAAAGGGGACGAACTTCTAACCTAAAACAATCTGCACTTGGAGGCAGGCTGAGGCTGGCGGCTGGAGAGGGTTTCTACCCAAAAAGGGGGGCGTTTTCTCTGCTCTTGGATGGGGAGAAGATTGGAGGAAGCTTGTCTATGAGTGTTCTCCATCCCTTTTCTCATTCTATTTTGTATTTCCTTATCATGAGTAGTTAATTCCCCATTGTTGGGGTTAGATGTAACTTTTCTAAACTTAGTTGTATTGTGATGTGGTTGTTTTAATACAAGTTTCTATTTCGTATGAGTATGTGATTCTGTGTTTAATGCTCTCCTTGGATTAGCTACCCATAGGAATGATATGTTGCTTTGATAGATGACTGGAAGGTTGGTATTAAGGCATGCTCATGAATCATATACCAAGTAGGTCAAGAATCTAGACATAGGTGTTGGCTACTTGCAATCTTATAAGTCTTAACTTAATGCAAAATCTCAGGTTATTCCACCTAAGACATTAGGGTTTAATTTGGGGTTTTAGGCTCAATGCACCTAAGACATTAGGCTTGAGTACTTTAGAAAAGGCTTGATTGGCATAATTGAATTAGGACTTGTGTTAGAAGCCATTTCATTGCAACTAAGGGAGGATTAGTGTAGTCTAACCCTGACAATTCTAGCCACATCCCTATTTGCGTACCAAGTGTTTGACAAAATTCCAAAAAGACAAAAATATTTTATTTCTTTATTTTCTGTTTAATCTCTCATATTATAGTTTAGTCTAGATAGTTGTTAAGTTTGTGAATTGGTAATTGACAACCAATCCCTGTGGATACGATAACCGGTCTCACCGTTTTATTACTTGTTTGTGACAAGGTGCACTTGCCTTTATTTATATATATTCTAAAAATACACGCATCAAGTTTTTGGCGCCGTTGCCGGGGATTGGTTTTGTCAATATCATTAGTAACAAATGAGACAACTAGTTTAGACATTTTTTATTTTATTTTTTCTGTATATAATTGATATTTTTCTTTTGTTAGTTTTGTATATATTTGTTTTTGTGTTTCTTTGATCTTGGGCTTAATTGTCTGTAAGGTGAAGATTGGTTTGGCAGGATCATGGACTATAATTATTATCAGCCATCTGATGCAGAAATGGAGATATCTGAGCTGCAGCTGCGGGTAGATATGCTGCAATTAGCCGTAAAAATCCAACAAGTGAGTGATGAGCTGTCAAGGGCACAAATCTCTCCTCCACCTGTGGTAGGCTATGCTGAATAGGGAAATCAATTTCCCAACACTTATACTCCATGGTGGGGGAGCCCTCCAAACAATACTTGGATTGATGAAGAGGAACATTGGGAATCTTCCACACCTTGGAATGATGAGCCATCCCCATTGGAAGTTGCTTGGGAGAACTTCAAATCCGCATTCCCAGTCGAGGTTGAGCAACCTATCCCGGATAGTCAATCTCACTTAGAGGCTGTTTTGGAGAACTTCATGGCAACAACAATGGAAGAATTAAAGAATCAAGAAGATGCCATTCGAAGTCTCGGGGTACGTATTGAGGAACTCTCTAACCTTCTGTCCAAAATGCCAAATGAGGACTTGATGGATGATGATGAAGATGATGCAATGATGGATGAGGAGGAAGAAGAAGAAGTGGGAGCAACCGAGTCAAGAAGTGAAGACCCTGTTTTGGAGAACATAGTTGCACCACTCCCCATTGAACCCTTGACTAAAGAGCCTGAAAGGAAGAGGCAATTGGAGGACATCTATTTCACCATGCTTGGAGATGATGAAAAACTTTTGGAATTAGATGGTGCTATTGGCCCCTATGCATGTGTGGAATGTGATGGGAGAAACACTTGTGTGGTTTGTGCGGAGATTTCTGCATATTTGGAAGGTGATGGATTTGGCAATGCTGAGAGTGAAGATTGTCACGAAGCTTGAACAGCACCAATGATCCTCTCGAATTGTTTGCCACCTCACATTTTAAAGCAGTCAACAATGGAGTTCATGCCTCTGCCTGAGGTTGAACCCCATTTTTATTGGGAAGATTTTATGGATAAAGGGGTCATCTTTGACCCGAGAGGAATTGAAAAGCGCTTCCCAGATGAAGAAGTCAGCATGAATTTCGAGCACTCACTTCCACATTTTTGCTGCAAACCGTGGGATCCGAGTGAAAGATCTCACATGGTTAGCATCCCTTGGTCCTTATACCACAGGTTATGGGATCCAGGTGGATGCTTCTTAATAAGTCAAGCTAGTGACGTTAAAGAAGCGCTTATTGGGAGGCAACCCAACTTTTCTTAACCCTTCTCTTTAGTTAATTTTGTTTTTGCTTTAACCTCTTGAATAATTTGAGAAGCTCAAGAGGTTTGTTAATAATTTTGTTAAGTGTCTTCAGATTTTGAATAAAGGAAGGAGAAAAAGAGCATGGAGAAACAAAGCCAACAAGCATGTGAGCCAACACCAGCTACCGCCTCGGTAAGCCGTTCCAATTTTTTTGCTTTATTTTATTTTTTCTTCTCCTCTCTCCAACTTGATTGTTTACATTGGGGACAATGTAAATTCTTAACCTTGGGTAGGGGTATTTTGCATATGTTCATATTTTGCATTGTAAATATGGCAATCATATAGGCTTAAGTTTGCATGATCACATGAATTGATTGCCCTTGCTTTGATTGAGCTTATGATTGTGAGAGCTAAGTGCCAATTAAATTGTGATAGTGGATTTTTGAACCCAATTCTGTTTATTCTTGTGATATGGCTGCAAATTAAATATGCTTGAGATGATCTTGGATAGTTGATGATTAGCATATGTTCCTTTAGACTTGTGTTCTTCACTGGTTCTTGAACTGATAAATGTGAGCTTTTGAGCCATTAGGGGGTACTCACAAAATCTGCCCCCATTCTTTGTGTAGAGTGTTATTCCTCTTGGTTTGTTACCCTCTAGAACTTGACTTAAAACCATTTTAAAGCTTAAAATTTTTTTGAAAACATTTTTGAAAATGATTGAGGCAATAGGTATTTTTCTGGCCTTCTGAGCTTTGAATGTGTAAATGCTACCCTTAGTTGCCCAATTTTGAGCCAAAATGAATAAAATGCTTTTCTTGGTACCCTGAAAAATTTTGATACATATACTTGATAAGGGACCTTCTAAAGTATCACAAAAAGGGTGAAAAAGGTAGTTGAAAGTTTGGGATGAAAGAATCAGTAAAAAAAAAAAAATTCTCCCCTTCTCCAAATAAAAAGAAAAAGAAAAAATTAAAAATAAATAGAGAAGGGGACGACAAAAATAAAAGTGAGAAATAAAAAAGAAAGAAAGAAAAGAAAGGTGGAAAGTAATTTGAAAACCCAAGAAGGAATTTTAGAAGGTGTCCAGTATTGAAATGTTTGATACTTGGTCTAGCCTTTTGAAATATCCCTTTCTTGTTATTCCCACCTAAAGATTAATCCCATGGCCACGTTACAACCAAATAAAAGACCTCTTGATTCTTAAGTGTTTTTCATAAATAAAGTGGAGATTTGGTTGATAGTCAAGCATATGGTAGGAATCATTCCTTGAGGAAAATGGAGCGAATTGTTATATATACTTGAACACTTGAGTGAGTGAGGCAAGAAAGAGAGCCAAGCAAATAAACAAGCTTGGGGTGAGCTTCAAGTGAGCAAGAGTGCCCGAATCAGTGAGAATGTGAGTCTAGGAAACTTAAGCCCCTAATTGGACTTGAATTGATTGTCTCTTGCTGAATTGTTTGAATTGCCTATTGCTTGGATCATTTTACTCGGGTTCTTAGATCACTATCCATGCTTTGACTGTTTATCTCTTCTGGCCTTAGTTTTTGCTTGAGGACAAGCAAAGTCTTAAGCTTGGGGTGATTTGATGAGTGTGATTTTACCTCATTTTTCATGTACATTTCGGCATGCATTTGCATATAGTTAGGCCAAATTAGTGTTGATTTTGTATAGTTTTTCCTTTGGAACGGATGAGGTGGTTTCTGTGTGTTGTTTTGCAGGATTTAGTGGAAAAATGCCCAGAAATCAGCCTTGGTGGAGCTTGGATGAAAAAGAGCTAGAAAAGTGAAGAATATAGCCAAACAGAGCCTATCACGGCCTGGCCGTGATGACTATCACTACGTGATCAAGCGAGAGAAGAAGGCAAAAGTCGAGATGTCACGGCCTAGCCGTGATGGACATCACGGCCGTGACCAACCAGAAAATGAGGGCTCGCGTCGCGAACACTTCTCTCGCCTCGCGAGAGTTAAAAACTTGAAGACACGCCTTGGACAGAGAAAGCGTCACGGCCTGGCCGTGATGGACATCACGGCCGTGACGGGCGGCGGACCTATAAATAACAAAAGACAAAGAGAAAAAAGGGGACGAACTTCTAACCTAAAACAATCTGCACTTGGAGGCAGGGAGGTCAGGCGGTGGAGAGGGTTTCTACCCAAAAAGGGGGCGTTTTCTGCTCTCTTGGATGGGGAGAAGATTGGAGGAAGCTTGTCTATGAGTGTTCTCCATCCCTTTTCTCATTCTATTTTGTATTTCCTTATCATGAGTAGTTAATTCCCCATTGTTGGGGTTAGATGTAACTTTTCTAAACTTAGTTGTATTGTGATGTGGTTGTTTTAATACAAGTTTCTATTTCGTATGAGTATGTGATTCTCGTGTTTAATGCTCTCCTTGGATTAGCTACCCATAGGAATGATATGTTGCTTTGATAGATGACTGGAAGGTTGGTATTAAGGCATGCTCATGAATCATATACCAAGTAGGTCAAGAATCTAGACATAGGTGTTGGCTACTTGCAATCTTATAAGTCTTAACTTAATGCAAAATCTCAGGTTATTCCACCTAAGACATTAGGGTTTAATTTGGGGTTTTAGGCTCAATGCACCTAAGACATTAGGCTTGAGTACTTTAGAAAAGGCTTGATTGGCATAATTGAATTAGGACTTGTGTTAGAAGCCATTTCATTGCAACTAAGGGAGGATTAGTGTAGTCTAACCCTGACAATTCTAGCCACATCCCTATTTGCGTACCAAGTGTTTGACAAAATTCCAAAAAGACAAAAATATTTTATTTCTTTATTTTCTGTTTAATCTCTCATATTATAGTTTAGTCTAGATAGTTGTTAAGTTTGTGAATTGGTAATTGACAACCAATCCCTGTGGATACGATAACCGGTCTCACCGTTTTATTACTTGTTTGCGACAAGGTGCACTTGCCTTTATTTATATATATTCTAAAAATACACGCATCAGCTTGCTTGGGGACAAGCAAGGTTTAAGTTTGGGGTGTTTGATAAGCCTCTGGCTTATCTAGTTTTATAACTAGTAAGACGGTGGTTTACGTGCTAATTAGTCGAGTTCAATCTCGTTTTCGCCCAAATTTGCCTTGTTTGGTTCCTAAGTTGGACTTTGACTCGTTTTGCGTCTTTTGTGTAGTTTTTAGCTTCTTTTGGATAGAATTACGCTTGTGGTTGCTTGTGTTGTTTTCAGGTCCATAAGTGAAGCTCTAAGAATTAAGGAAAGTCAAGAAATAGTGGAGATTGCCATTCTGGAGATTCTCGCCCCGCGAGAGGAAGCTCGCCCCGCGAGAGTTTGAAGACCCGGGAAGACAGAGACCATCACGGCCTAGCCGTGATTCACATCACGGGGCATGAAAAGAAGGTTCGCGTCGCGAGACGTCCTTCGCGTCGCGAGTGTTTGAACTCCAGAAAAGCACCAGAGACAGAGACCATCACGGCTTAGCCGTGATGTATATCACGGCCGTGACCTAAAAGCCACACAAGTCAGAGAACATCACGGCCTGGCCGTGATTCAAATCACGGGCCGTGACAAGAAGACTCGCGTCGCGAGGAATTAAATTCCAGAAGTGCGCCAGAAGCAGAAGCCGTCACGACCTGGCCGTGATGGCTATCACGGTCGTGACGCGTGGCCTCTTTATAAATAGAGCATATCAGAACAGAAAAAGAGGACTTTTTGGATCAGAACTGATTTTAGATCTTTTGTAATCCTTATTCTGGGGCTGCGTCTCCTCTTCTCTTCTCTTAATTCTTAGTCTTAGGATGATTTCCGATTGTACGTGTGTCGTTGTTACGGACATGAGGAACTAATCCTCTTGTCTAAGGGATCGATGAAGCCACCCATGGCGGCATAGTGTTCATGTAATGTAACTCTCTCTCCTTTAATTCAATTATTGTTTTCCAATTCTGTTTTCATTGTGTCGATTATATGCTAGCGTGATCGACTAGTTAAACGTGTTGAGGCCTAGCGGCGATTCGCGTTTTAGAACTTGAATTGGGATCATCGGTCAGTATTGCACGAGTGAGTAGGAGATCGGTGCAACCTATAGGGAACAAGAATTAATAGAATTCGAGATTAGGATTATGAGACCTAGTAAGTAATTAATCCAATCGTCGAATACGTCCTAATGAGCACGGAAGTGGATTTAGGAGAATTTAGGGGTCCCGGTTGACATTAAAATTGAACTTAGGGAGGAGAATATCATCACTTGGGTACTTTGCATGATTGGGTAGGTGGATTCGAAACCTTAGATGCTTTTAATTCCAGATTTCATCACCATATCTTTGATTGTTTCAATTTGTTAATTTAAATTGTGATCCTAATTTCTTTCCAACCACTTTCTCTACTTAACCAACTTATCGGATTTCTCGCGAAATTAGTCGAATTGGTAACCCAATCCTTGTGTTCGACCTCGGTAGACTCTTACCGTGTTTTATTACTTGCGACGACCCGGTACACTTGCCGGTGAGTCAACAGCTATCACGGTATTTTACCTTTACATTCGTTTGATTTACATTATTAGATAATTATCCGAGTTATAATCCATCCAGTTGTTATATATGTATCTAATGTGTAGGTAGCTTGGACTGTGCTAAATGACGAGGATCATCGTCATAAATGTATGAAAATGGCATCAAAGCGTTGGAATGGTTCAAGCATGATCTTACCAGGTACTATCTATCTGGGAAGAAGCGGCTTGATAAAATGTTCTCGGATTATCCCTGGATTGATCAGGATACTTGGGATATGTTTGCCAGGAGTCGACAGGATGAAGAATTTCAGGTTGGTTGATTAAGTTAATTTTGTATGCTTATTATAGATCATTTAACTGTATTTAATTATGTGTTTTTGTTTGAATAGGCTAAGGCAAATAAGGGTCGGCAGAATCAGGCGAAGAACGTCCACCGCCACACCATGTCTTAGGGTGGGTACCATACTCGGATCCAGCAGATGATGGCGGATACGCTGAGGGCGAAGCAGGAAGAGCACAGGTGCCTGAGGGCACACCATCAAGTCCTCCGTCGGACATCGACCGCGAGGATGTCCGGTTAGCCATTTTGCATGACAAAGGCGGGATCTTTTAAAGTTGATGTCACTCATGAAGTGGCGAGATAAGATTTTAATTATATTATTAAGTTGATTTCTATTGATATTTGTATAGATATTTGCAACACTTTTCACTTGCACGTTTTTTCATTTTTTTTTCATTGTATATGGATCTTAAATCAAAATCCTCCCATGGCGCATTCGTCCCCTTCGGGCTGAGCAGGGCGTCTTGATGACTGCTCTAGGCAAGAAAGACCATCCTGGTCGGGTTCTCGGTGTTCCTGGGAACGTGACCATCAAACAATATTATGGCAAGTCTGCTTCACGAAAGTGGGTGGTCAATGAAGCATCAATTTTGGCTGACATTACTCAGCACCTCATGACCAACCCAGATATTACAACACATCTGATGCAAGGCTTAATAGCCAACCTAGAATTCAAACAGGCGCTTGCCAGAGAGCTTTCCTCCGTCGATACATCCCAGGACACCGCAAGGCTTTCCAACGCTTCACATGTGAGCACAAAAGAGAGTTTTAGTATGGCACATGTGGAGGACGCTGAGTTGGCAGCTAGGGAGTGGGAGTTGGAAGTCCAGCGCCTTGAGCATGAGTTGGAAATGAAAAGGCGTGAGCTTGAGTTGGACTCCAAACGACGTGAGCTCGAAATGTTAGCAAAGGTATTTATTCATTATTAATGTCCCAATCAGTCAAATAATTACTTTTGTTTTTTTTTAATTATCAAAAACTTATATATTTTATTTTTCCTAAACTGAAGGCCAAGTCGACGTCGGTGTCGCTGTCACCTATCACTCGTTTGTTCTCACTTGGTGAGGATTATGCGTTTGAGATTTTTGAATGTCCATTGGATCACGATGGATGGGTGGCACGCCCAGATCGACAGAGGATATTTTCCTTCGTTGGTGACGATCTCGGGAACGCCTGCAGAAATAATGTCTGGATGAACAGCAATGTCATCAGTCTCTGGTGCACGTAAGTTAATTTTAATTTTATAACTTATTTATTTTTGGTATTTTTCCATTTAATAATTTATTTTAATTTCAATATATATATATATATATATATATTATGTAATTAACATCCACACCCTTTTCATATCTTAGGTATCTCCATCGTCTTCAGCTTGATAAGGGCGTTGCATCAGTTTACGGTTTCTTAGATCCGTCAATCCTTCTGCCCGAGTTCTTTGCTGGCGATGCATTGAGTAAATACTTAGGGAACTTGTTGGGAGACAATCCGAAAGAATTATATCTGGCTCCCTACTGTATGGATCGCCATTGGCAGTTGTTCGTACTTCACCCGTCTAGGCATACTGTCATATTCTTCTGCTCTCTCCACCATGATCCGCCACCGAAGGTGGTGGAAGCTGTAAATATGTAAGTAACTAATCTTACATTTAATTTAAGTTTTAATATCAGTTGTTTTTAGTTTATTACACACATGATATATGAGTTTGTTAATTGATCAACATGATTATTTGTTTATGATAGCGCGCTGAAGACGAGTAGCATAAGTTGCGCCAACGGGAGAAGTATGACTTCTAAGGCTAAAGCAAATCCTGTATGGAACATCCTCAAGGTTTGGTAGTTTATTTATCAAATAATTAATATTATAATTACTAATTTATGTGTATATTCAACTGACGTTGAAATTAATTTTGTTGGTAGTCTCGATTTCAAACGACGATTTGGTCGGTGCGGCTATTATGTGATGCTTCATATGCTGAACATAGTCTCCGCATCTATTACGGATGGATGGAAGAAGGTAATATTTAAACAACTTGTTAAATTATATATTATAGTTTTGAAGATGACTTGCATTGATGTTATTGTTATTATCTGAACGTGTCTAGGCATTTATCGACCAATCGCCTATTGAAGAAGATGAGTTAAGAGACTTGAGGACGCGCTTCGCCGAATTCTTCTTCAAGTATGCGGCTGAAAAAGGAATTGCCAACATACCTCAACACTACTTAGATAAATAGTTTTTTTGTTAGACTTTAGAAACTAATTAATAACATGTATATATATATCCTTAGATAGTTTTGTTTTTTAGACATTGGAACTAAAATTTATTTATATATATACATGGGTTTTGGGTTTAAGTCCCCCCATTGTTCAATTTTCCTTTGCAATTCTATAATGTGTGTGATATTCTGTGTTACTGGGACTGAATGCAGGGATAGCTAAGGGGAGTGATATTTTAAAACTGAATTTAAAAAAAAAAAAACCTATTAACGTCAGCTGTATCAAACAACTGACGTTAATAGTATTTTATAAAATATACAGTACACTATTAACGTCAGTTGTTTGATATAACTGACGTTAAAATTAAACCTTTAACGTCAGTTCTTTATAACAACTGAAGTTAGTTTTAACAAAATCAATGTCCGTTGTATTAAAGAACTGGCGTTAATAGTTTTAGTTTAACGTCAGTTAATTAAAAAACCGACGTTAATTTTTACAAAATTAGCGTCGGTTTTGTTAAGGAACTGACGTTAATAGTGTTATATTTAACGTCAGTTCTCAACTGACGTTAAAATATTAACTATTAACGTCAGCTGTATTTACGTCAGTCAGTATTCTGACGTAAAAAAATCAATTTTAACTGACATAAAAAGCACTTATTGCACTAGTGAGAGGAAGAATCTTCCTATTATCCCTGAGAAGATAGCTAGATCATCTAAGCATGTCCCCATGATCAAGGGACACAAAATGGATGTCCTTTGAGCATCCCAAAATCTATGTGAGGGCTGCTGATTTGTTCATGGATCAACTCTGGCATGATATACTGAAATGGGAGTTCAGCCAACTCAGATAATAGAGCTGCAAATTTTGTTCCTCCATCCTGGCCGAGGCATAAGGAAACAAACGGGATTGGAATCAAGCCTTATAGAATCTGTCCGAGATTGCCAATGCTGGATCTTAACAAGGACAAGGACTTGAAGAACAAAATGTTCAAGGGAGTGATGCCTGAAGCTGAGTCAGCATTGCTTGACCTTGATCAAGAAACTTTTGATTACTCGATGTTGGATTTCCTTCAAAATCATGAATCCATTGAGTTAATCAATGAGCACAAGGCTGCTGATTTTTGGAAGTCACACTTAATTCACTGTAACAGAGAGGCATCTTCCTCTGGATTGTCTGATGAAGAAAAGGAAGATATTCCCAAGGTCAAAGGAAAGTGTGGACTCTCACACTTTAGGTACATGATATATAAAGACCTCTGGGGACTTCCTATCAACAGCAGAAATGTAGAATTTGTCTACCCTGTCAGATGGTCAAAGAATATCCCTCAGCAAATTATACAATATGCTTTTGCCACAGCTTCAACCTCATCCTCTGAGCATACAACTGAAGAATTAGTTGCGGAAGGCCCTGAGCTGAATGTAGAAATCTTTTCAAAACCTGTTTCTGAGCCTTCAACTCCCTTAGCCAATGCCGTTGCTTCTGTTGAGCCAACTCTGACAAAGCAGTCTGATGAGTTATGTGCTTCTAAGCATGGTACTGAGTTTGCTAAGACATCTTCTCAACATTAGCTCTTGCAATGGTTCATCCACCAGCCCAAGCTTAAGACACAATATCAGACTCTGATGAGAGCTCAAGACAATTATCCTTGTCATCCAATCTTGAAGACATCATTGGCAGAATTGTTGATGATAAGGTTGGAAAGATAGTTGAAGAGAAGACTGAGCAGATGGCACAACAAATTGAAGAAATAGTGCAAAAGCAAGTGCAAGACACCTTGGCCCCTACAAATGCCATGGTGACTCAAATACTAGTCTTGTTAATGGAATTTCAGAAAAATCAAAATCCAAACCAACCCCCTCCACCACCTCCTTCTTCTTAGAATCTCTTCTTTCTTATTTTATTTTGCTGACAGTGATGGTCCACTCCATTTTTACCTTTTTGGCTGATGACAAAAAGGGGGAGAAAGAAAAAGAAAGAGAATTATAAATATCAAGTCTTTTGTTGAATAGTTCTTACATGTTTGCATTTGCATATTCTCTTCTACTTGATAATTTGATCTTATTTACTTATGTTTAAATTATTTGCTTTGACATCTGTTGCTCTGATACTTGTTTTTATAAAGAATGATAAGTGTTTGTACCTATCTGTTAGTCTGCTTAAGTATTTGAATGCTTTGTCTTAGGGGGAGCCTTGCAAGCTCTCTTAGACTTTGCTATTTAAATTTAATCAGTTTTTGTCATCATCAAAAAGGGGGAGATTGTTGGAACCAAAGTGGTTATGGTTTATTTAATCTCTAAGTTTTGATGTTAACAAAAGGATTAAATTTGCTTGGCAAAGTGTTAGTTGAGATCTAACAAGTGAGTTCAGTTTATGCAGGAATATCCAAAATAATATAAGGTATACAATGCTTGGACTCGTGCAAAGAATTACCCATCCAAAGGTCATTTAAACTGTTTATATTTTAATCAATAGGTAGACTGGCTTTCCTTAGTAGATGAGTCTATAGATTAATACCTAAATAACTTGTTAGGTATAGCAAGTCCAAAGACTTGAAAATAAGAGCGTCACCCTTGCCACGTTAGCAGACGAGTGCTATCCTTGAAACTCAAGCATACTTCATAATGCCTATCTAAAACTCAGTAGACGTCCACAGTGCCACGTCACTGGACGGAGTCTCTCTAAGGACTTATCAATTCCAAAGACTTGTGTAAACGAGCGCTTCTACCACATTAGTGGACGAGCGCTTCTACCACATAAGTGGACAAGCAGAATTAAAATCTTGTATATATGCATTCTTAAATCTAAGTAGACGGTTCTATATGTTTACTACCTTGAATGAGATTTAATGCAATCTGGTCCACAATGAATTGCAAAATGATCTGTACGATGACATCTTTTTCCCTGCACAAAAGCTGGGTTATACACAAAGGAGGAAAGAAAGCTTTTAAGGTACAATTGCTCAGAACAGTGAGCCTCCATTTTGTGATTTTCTAATAACCAAGGATGCTTTTCAACTCGCCAAAATCAAGCTATCAGTCACAACGGATATCATGCATTTAATGCTATCTCTAAACGGGATTATTCAAAGTAACCGTTGAAGAAATACAAGAGTAGAAGAATGTCACTATAAATAGAAGACCTCAGATACTGAAGAACCACTTTTGCTAGCCTAACTTCTACCAATACAATTCTTGAGAAGAGAAGCTCTTATTCTTTCATTCTTTCAAAAGCAAAAGTCTGCACTCATTTAGTTTGAATATTGTTGTAATATTCAACTAATCTTAAACTGTCATAGTCTCACCCATAGTGAGTTAAAAAGATCAACCTTTAAATCTCTGTGTTAGAGTTAGAGGCTGAAGAGGTTTGGTAGAGAAAGAATACTTGTAGCCTGAAGAGGTGTTAAATACTTGTAACCTATTTGGAGAATAGTGGAGAAAATCCTTCAAGTCGAATGGACTAGACGTAGCTCTTAGTTGGAAAAGAGTGAACCAGGATAAATCACCTGAGTGAATTTTCTATGCCTTATCTCTTACAGTTTTATTTATTTTTACTAACTGTGGGATTTGATTTTGGTTTTGTTAATCTTTTAAAAAGGATTTCTTATATGCTTAATCTCTTTATCTTCTGCTTGTAAAAAAATTGTTCAAAAAGGGTTTTACGAAAATAATTAACAATAACAATTCAATCCCCTTTCTTTTGTTTGCATGTGCCAACTTCATAGCACTCTTGGTGCAGTAAGGTACAACCCACCTCTTTCCACCCCCATGTGCCACACAGAAGTTAGTACCTCCATGCACACTTTTAGTACAAATTCCACCACCCTGGTATCCACAGCGTTTTCCTTCACCATGGCCCTTGCAAAAGGGCGTGGTCCCCCCAGCACCCTTGGTGCACCCTAGTGTTGTACACCGTTTTCCCCCACCATGTGCTTTGCAGAACATAGTGCTCCCTTATTCCCCTTTTGTGCATCCAAGAGCTTGACATCGATGCCCTCCACCATGTGAGACGAAAAGACCTGATAGACCTTCTGCACTTTTGGTGCAATTTTCTATCTGACATCTCTTGCCACCACCATGCTGAATACACAACCCGAATTTCCCTCTGGCAGCTCGGATACAACCTTCATGAGTGCATCTCCGGCCACCACCTTGGGCAATACAGAAATCTGTACGTCCTGAAGCACCTCTTAGTGCAACCAAGTTATTCACATCGCCTGCCACCTCCATGAACCTTGCAGTACACAGTCCGACCCTCAGCTCCTTTCTAGCAGCCAAGTTTCTGACACCTCCTACCACCACCATGAGATATACAACGTCCTGAAGCACCTCTGGCTCCCTTTCCACATCCCTCAACTTGACATGTCTTAGAATTAATGTTGCGATGTTCTGGCTGTTGCTGCTCTGTTAGCCCCGAAGTATAAGTGACTGAACTTTTTGATCTGGTTGAGGAGTGACCCACCCAGAATAATGGGATTGTGATCAAGCTTCTTTGTAGCCTGACTTAAAATTAAACTAGTGTCTGTGGTAAGAGAAGTCCTTGACGACGGCAAAACAAGCCCTGGTTACCAACTGCATGAAGTTGATACCTCATCGGTATTTTGTGTCCCACTAAATACTAATGGCATCTCCGTGTTTGATTGAAGAGGTGAGGGACTTAGATGAAAACTGGTAATATCTGATTCAGAAGGCCCAGTGGAAAGTCTCAACTCCAAATCAACCTTGGGTTGCAACTCAAATGTCCTCAAATTTGAACTAGCAGGTTTCTTCGAGCTATGTACGGTTGTACCTTCTCACAACCAAGATGGAGAGTAAAGTCCAGTTCAATATCCATAGACAATTCCTCATCAATCTCTTTGACTGAAGACACAACATGCAAGTAGTGGTTGAACCCCCCTCGCTGTCTGAGGAACTTGTTGAACGTCCAAGCCCAAGAGACAAAGAAGAGCCATTTCTTTGGCCTATGCATCCATCAATTAAATCCCACTTTCTTTTTGTTCCTTTTAAGGAAGGCATATAGGGAATTGAAGAACCAGGGGAAATTGGGGAATCAAGTCGTGAGATGGTATTTGTACTATAATCTGCTCCACTTCCTTCAACATGCATAGCATTGCCCAAAATCTTGAATGCATTTGCAGAATGATTAGCAGCAAAACCCAAGTTCTGGAGTGTCACATCCATCAAACAATTGCAGTAACAATATCTAAACCTATCTACCAATTTCAACAGAACAGCTGCCTGATTTTCGGATTAAAAGAGATGTATATTTACAAAATTAGGGTTAGATGCAACTACAAGATTATAAGGCATCCCCGCTGACAAATCTTGAAGTATCACGTCGATCCATCTATATAATAGAAGATTAAAATGATGTTGAGTTTACCAGTTGTTGTAAGTGAACATTAATCCAACAAGATTTGACTCCTTCCAGAACCCAACATGGAAGTCAATCATCCTGTTCATGACATACCACATGGGCAGCAAAGGAACTCCTGCCACAATAAAAGTGATTGCAGTCACATATTGACATATTTCAGCATCATTTTTTTTAAAGGCAACTTTTCTCATGTTCAAATTACCTCCATTTGTAATAGAAGGTTTCAAAAAGAAAACGAGCACAACAAATATATAAAGAAGATTGCTTGATTCAATAAGAAACAGTAACTTGAAATTAATACTTTCATCATTAACACTCAGTAGTTCAACAAATTAGGAGTCAGGTAACCCGCTAAAATATTAAATTTGAAAGATAAAGATATCCAAATCTCAATAAAATAGAGAAAGAAAATTAAAATAAAAACTGTAATATCCTAAAATTTGAATATAGTTTTTTTAATAAACGATTAACTTGTTATGGGATTTAATATAGATATTAGTTGGTATAAGAATTTATTAGAATTGTTTTCTTTATAATAAATATAAATGAACCTATTAATTGATTTGAAGGATTTAAAATAATAATAATAAATAAATAAACAAATAAAATCATCATGTGGCCACGTCCCATTACTTTTTTGCCTTGCTAAATAAGTGCTTCAGGTGCAATACTATAAAACATGAAGAATGATTCTTTTTATAATAAAAATTCAGTGGCCCCACATATTATAATTTGAAGTTAAAAAAATAGTGTTATACATAGACAATGTGTGCAGGAGCTTGCTTTTGGGTGAAGAGGTTAAAAGACTTTGGCAGAAGACACTTATATGTAGTAATGTAGTAACTTTGGGCTTTAACAAATAAATAAATGATAGGGTCACACTTGAATTGAAAATAAAAGAGGGCTCATTATGTTAAAAGGGTGACGCACAATAGGGAGTAGGGCAGCGCTGCATTGCTCTGCTAATAGAGAGAAAATATACACAATAAGAGAGATTATCATGGGGTGCCGTTTACATTTGTTGTGTGAAGTGTGAAATTGCACCAATTAAAGAGAGCAAGAAGGATTCTTGGGGAAACACTTGGATTTATCTCAGATAATTTTTAGAGCTTCTTGAAGGTTAATGAGAAGTAAGTAAACACCCCTCTTCTTAAACTTTCATGGTATAACATTTTAAAGGGTTTGATTATGAAATTAAGAGTAATTATTTGGGGTTTTGTCTTCAAAATAAAATTGATTAAATTGACTATTTGATATGAAATACATTCTTGGTATTTGTATTGGTTGATTGATATGCTTGTTGATGTATATTATTCTTTGTATTTATGATTGCTATATTGTACTCGTAAATTTAAGGTGATAACATGATATTTGTTCAATTGATATTTATGACTTGATTATATGACGATATGGAATTGTAGTGGTTATATGCTTTGAAAAGTTTGTCAATTGTGATTGATGGTTTTATGCTTCGGAATAGAATGAGTATATGCATGATGTGTGGAATTTGTTGATATGCCACCTAAGAATGAGGCATTGGCATGTAACATCGCCATTTAATGGGATGTCCAAAAATAAGATATGGGGAAAGGAATCCATTTTATGAACGAGGCTCTCGGGTTACCGTTAATGGGAGGCAAGGAACCAATTTAATTAATTACGAGGTTCTCGGGTCACCATAGGGGCAAGGAGTCAATTCTAAAATGGGATTCCCGAGTCACCATGGGGGCAAGGAATCAATTCTAGAACGAGGTTCTCGGGTCACCATAAAGAGGGTGGCAAGGAATCAATTGTAGAACGAGGTTCCCGAGTCACCGCAGACAAGGGGCAAGGAAACAATTTAATGAGATTCTTAAGTCACCGAATTGGGCAAGAAACCAACACAGAGTGGGGTTTCTGAGCCACTTGAGGATTGTGTTATTGTGTGATGTGTGATTACTTTGTTTAATTAATATATGATATTTGATTATGTTGTCGTTATATGATTATTGTAATTAAATGTATTTTTTTAATGAACATTATTTTGGAAAATTAGTGGGTACCATGGTTGTTTTTCCGGGTACCGCGCCGGCTGAAAGCAACATCTTTTCGAAAACCTTTTAGAACTCACTAGTGCAATAAGTTCTTTTTACGTCAGTTAAAATTGATTTTTTACGTCAGAATACTGACTGACGTAAATACAGCTGGCGTTAATAGTTAATATTTTAACGTCAGTTGAGAAATGACGTTAAATATAAAACTATTAACGTCAGTTCCTTCACAAAACCGACGTTAATTTTGTAAAAATTAACGTCGGTTTTTAAACAACCGACGTTAAACATAAAACTATTAACGTCAGTTCTTTAAGACAACTGACGTTAATTTTGTTAAAACTAACGTCAGTGGTTTTAAAGAACTGACGTTAAATGTTTAATTTTAACGTCAGTTTTAATAAACAACTGACGTTAATAGTGTACTTTATATTTTATAAAATACTATTAACGTCAGTTGTTTGATACAACTGACGTTAATAGTATTTTTTTTTAAATTCAGTTTTAAAATATCACTCCCCTCAGCTATCCCTGCATTCAGTAAATATCCCAGTAACACAGAATATCACACACATTACAGAATTGCAAAGGAAAAATGGAACAATGGGGGGACTTAAAACCAAAACCCATGTATATATATAAATAAATTTTAGTTCCAATGTCTAAAAAACAAAACTATCAATCTAAGGATATATATATACATGTTATTAATTAGTTTATAAAGTCTAACAAAAAAACTATTTATCTAAGTATTGCGGAGGTATCTTGTCAATTCCTTTTTCAGCCGCATACTTGAAGAAGAATTCGGAGAAGCGCATCCTCAAGTCTCTTAACTCATCTTCTTGAATAGGCGATTGGTCGATAAATGCCTAGACACGTTCAAATAATAACAATAACATCAATGCAAGTCATCTTCAAAACTATAATATATAATTTAACAAGTTGTTTAAATATTACCTTATTCCATCCATCCGTAATAGATGCGGATACTATGTTCAGCATATGAAGCATCACATAATAGTCGCACGACCACCCGTCAATTTGAAATCGAGACTACCAACAAAATTAATTTCAACGTCAGTTGAATATACATATAAATTAGTAATTATAATATTAATTATTTGATAAATAAACTATCAAACATTGAGGATGTTCCATACAGGATTTCCTTTAGCCTTAGAAGTCCTACTTCTCCATTTGGCGCAACTTATGCTACTCGCCTTCAGCGCGCTATCATAAACAAATAATCATGTCGATCAATTAAATTCATATATCATGTGTGTAATAAACTAAAAACAACTGATATTAAAACTTAAATTAAATTTAAGATTAGTTACTTACTTATTTACAGCATCCACCACCTTCGGTGGCGGATCTTGGTGGAGAGAGCAGAAGAATATGACTCTATGCCTAGACGAGTGAAGTACGAACAACTGCAATGGTTTTTCATACAGTAGGGAGCCAGATATATTTCTTTCGGATTGTCTCCCAACAAGTTCCCTAAGTATTTACTCAATGCATCGCCAGCAAATAATTCGGGTAGAAGGATTGACGGATCTAACAAACCGTAAACTGATGCAACGCCCTTATCAAGCTGAAGACGATGGAGATACCTAAGATATGAAAAGGTGTGGATGTTAATTACATAATATATATATATATATTGAAATTAAAATAAATTATTAAATGGAAAAATACGAAAAATAAATAAGTTATAAAATTAAAATTAACTTACGTGCACCAGAGACTGAAAACATTCTTTGTTCATCCAGACGCTATTTCTCCAGGCGTTCCCGAGATCATCACCACAAAAGGTAAATATCCTCCGTTGATCTGGGCATGCCACCCATCCATCGTGCTCCAATGGACATTCAAAAATCTCAAACGCATAATCCTCACCAAGTGAGAACAAACGAGTGATAGGTGACACAACCGACACGCGTCGGCTTGGCCTTCAGTTTAGGAAAAATAAAATAGATAAGTTTTTGATAATTAAAAAAAACACAAGTAATTATTTGACTAATTTGGACATTAATAATGAATAAATACCTTTGCTAACATTTCGAGCTCACGTCGTTTGGAGTCCAACTCAAGCTCACACCTTTTCATTTCCAACTCATGCTCATGGTGCTGGACTTCCAACTCCTGCTCCCTAGCTGCCAACTCATCGTCCTCCACATGTGCCCTACTAAAACTCTCTTTTGTGCTCACATGTGAAGGGTTGGCAAGCCCTGCGGTGTCCTGGGATGTACCGACGGAGGAAAGCTCTCGGCAAGCGCCCGCTTGAATTACTGGGTTGGATATTAAGCCTTGCATCGAAGTGTTGTAATATCTGGGTTGGACATGAGGTCTTTGAGTAATGTCAGCCAAAATTGATGCTTCATTGACCACCCGCTTTCGTGAAGCAGACTTGCCATAATATTGTTTGATGGTCACGTTCCCAGGAACACCGAGAACCCGACCAGGATGGTCTTTCTTGCCTAGAGCAGTCATCAAGACGTCCTGCCGTCCGAGAAGGGGACGAATGCGCCCGGGAGGATTTTGCTTTAAGATCCATCTACAATGAAAAAAAATGAAAAAATGTGCAAGTGAAAAGTGTTGCAAATATCTATACCAATATCAATTGAAATCAAGTTAATTATTTACTTACAATCTTATCCGCCACTTCGCGAGTGGCATCAACTTTAAAAGATCCCGTCTTTGTCATGCGGCCGGCTAACCAGACATCCTCGCGGTCGATGTCCGACGGAGGACTTGATGGTGTGCCCTCAGGCACCTCTCCTCTTTCAATCCTAGCGAGTGCTCTTCCCGCTTCGCCCTCACCTATCCGCCATCATCTCGCTCGATCTGAGTCTGGTACCCACCCTGAGACATGGTGTGGCGGTGGACGTTCTTCGCCTGATTCTGCCGACCCTTATTTGCCTTAGCCTATTCAAACAAAAACACATAATTAAATACAGTTAAATGATCTATAATAAGCATACAAAATTAACTTAATCAACCAACCTGAAATTCTCCATCCTGTCGACTCCTGGCAAACATATCCCAAGTATCCTGATCAATCCAGGGATAATCCGAGAACATTTTATCAAGCCGCTTCTTCCCAGATACATAGTACCTGGTAAGATCATGCTTGAACCCATTCCAACACTTTGATGCCATTTTCATACATTTATGACGATGATCCTCGTCATTTGGCACAGTCCAAGCTACATACACATTAGATACATATATAACAACTGGATGGATTATAACTCGGATAATTATCTAATAATGTAAATCAAACGAATGTAAAGGTAAAATACCGTGATAGCCTCCCAAATCTGATCCTTAACGTTCTGTGGAACGTCATTCCAGTGGTTGTAGTTGATGCTTACGTGCTGCTTCGTTTGTAGAAACACCCACTTATTAAATTCTTTAGCACGGGGTCCCTGGGCATTTAGGTTAGCATCGAAGGACCCCTCAAGCTTCTGTCCGCTCTGCCTGTCCTTCTCTAGTTTCTTCAACGAGGTGGCTCCTCTACCCCGTTTCCTATGAGCATGTGATGTCTGTATGGACAAAAAAAAATGATAAAATAGAGGGTTGTAACATTATAAACTTACATTAAAAAGAAGGACTAAAGATAGTATATAACATGTAAACTTACACTAGAATCAGGCGTAGGCGTGATCGAGTCTGCGAAACCCCACAAGTGTCCTCCCGTGCATGTGGGCTATCCGACTGATCCATATGTATGCCTGTTCAGAAACAATATATATGTATTAACATAGGTTATAACTCAAAATAAATACAGAAGTATAAATAAAAATAACTAGATAGGTCCTGTAGATATACAAAACATCTATATATCCAATATAAGGACAATACGGGAGATTGAAAACTATAGTTTTTGAAGATTGCCAAGCATTGGTCACGGTCTGGCCGTGATGTTCATCACGGCCGTAACGTGCCAACTGAACCAGACCCTCATAGGCAGAACAGATCACGGCCTAGCCGTGATGAGCATCACGGCCGTGACGGATCAACCAAAGAGCAACATGCACTCAAAACCAAAAATAGAGACATTCCAAACAACTCAAACTCACAGTTTAAAGTTACAACTACTGAGACTACGGTTTCAACATACACTCAAAACCAAAAATAGAGACATTCCAAACAACTCAAACTCACAGTTTCAAGTTTCAACTACTGAGACTACGGTTTCAACCAGCAGAGCAACATGCATGCACTCAAAACCAAAAATAAAAAAATGTACCCTAAAGACTCACCAGAAATAGGCGCTCGCGTGGCGGTGGGGGGAAGCTCGAGTGGTGGCCAACGTTCGATGTGGTTACTGAGAGCAGAGGGACAAAGAGAGTTAGTGCGCGGGAAGGGGAAAGAGAGATGTCAAGTTATTGCAAAGAATGAGCGGGAAAGACAGAGTTAGGGGTTAAGAGTGTACCTCACGGTGGTGGTGAAGAAGCCCTCGCGGTGATTGCGGTGGAGATGAGCTTGCGACTAGGGCAGAGTGAGAGCGAGAGTGAGGGTTAAGCGTGATGAAAAGAGAAAAGAGACGTACAGAGAAGTGGAGAAGGTGCGCGGGGGTAAACGTTATAATTAAAATAAAACAACATTTTACGTCAGTTTTTAGTAAAACCTAACGTTAAAGATCATATATTTAACATCAGTTGTCTTAAAAAACTGACGTTAAAAACTCTCACACTTATTACGCCAGTTGTTAGTAAAAACTGACGTTAAATGTCATATATTTAAAGTCAGTTGTATTAAGAAACTGACGTTAAAAACACTCACAACTTCTTACGTCAGTTGTATTACACAACGGACGTTAAAAGTTTATTAGTTTCTGCAAAAACATTCATTCCTTTGACTACTGTGCTACTTACCCATTCACCTTGTACCTAATCCTCTTAATGAGCATTAAGTTTATAGATAAGTTTTCAAGAAAATCAGAATAGCTTAGTAACTTCATCCACTGCTCCTATAAATAGCTTCCTTCCATCCTTTTAATTTTTCTGCTTCACAGTATGGCTCTGCCGTGGAGACTAACTTAATCACTCTTTCTTCCTATTCCTAGACTCAAAGGTCTTTGTCTTAATGGTCAAACAACTTCTGAGTTTGAGTAAATCACATTACATGGATATTAAGGTTGGGTGAATCACGTAATGTGATTCTCTCACTTAATTTCATCCCCGTCATCCCTTTCACTTTGCTTTGGAAGCAAGTGATTGTGGATTCAAGATGATGCATCAAGGAATTCCACTGAAGAAGAAAGATGCAAAGATCCATTTCACTTTGCTTTCGCTGCTAGTGACTGAGGATTTACTTTGCATCATGGAATTCAAGTGAGGGAGGTGATGCATCCATTGGAGTTTCTGATCGATGACAGGACTGAGAAGAAAATGATGTTGATGCAGAAACTTTTTTATATTTTAGGGCTATGTTGCAGAAATTTTTTATCTTTTAATCATGTAATTTTAACTTATGAATCGCTTCAATGACATACGATTTGATTATACATATAACTTGTTTTCTGTTAAGTTTATTTATTTTAATTTGCACAAGAATTTGTTTACTAATTCAAGCTAATTAATAAAAATTAAAAATAAACTTGTATAAAAAAAAGGTTTAGAAATAAACTGCAGTACTATATGGAGTGATCTGCATTAAGAGGGACAACAGGGACATGACAACCAATTAAATGAGTTTCATAATTATTTACATCAGTTATTTATAGAATTGACGCAAATAGTGATTTAATATTTACAAACAGTCACCACCTCATTTTTAACGTCAACTTAATTTATGACTGCCAAGTTCCCGTATATTAATTACATTATTTCCAATGTTCATTCTTCACGTTTATAATATATAGGATTATTTACGTCAGCTATTTATTTAACTGAAGTAAAAATCAAACTTTTAACGTCAGTTGTATAAAAAACTGACGTTAACAATAAATATTTTTTATTTTAAAAACACTTTTAACGTCAGTTTTTTTAAACAACTGACGTTAAAAGTGTATAGATATCTGCAAAAACATTCATTCCTTTGACTACTGTGCTACTTACCCATGCACCTTGTAACTCAATCTTCTTAATGAGCATTAAGTTTATAGATAAGTTTTCAAGAAAATCAGAATAGCTTAGTAACTTCATCCACTGCTCCTATAAACAGCTTCCTTCCATCCTTTTAATTTTCTGCTTCACAATAAGGCTCTGCCGTGGAGATTAAATTCATCACTCTTTCTTCCTATTCCTAGACTCAAAGGTCTTTGTCTTAATGGTCAAACAACTTCTGAGTTTGATTAAATTACATTACATGGGTGATAAGTTTGAGTAAACTACATTATGTGAGTTGCTCACCTTATCATCCTTCCGGAGAATCACTCTTGGAGGGCAAATCAGGTGCTCGAGGCGTCACGGTTCCAAAACCTCAGCTTTGGCAGCAAGTGACCGTCATGGAAGTCTCTGGAACCACTGCCTTTGATTGAAACAGATCTAGTGCACCTGTTTTTGCCTCTCTTGAGCTCTCTCATGCCCCCCAGTTTTCTGAGGTCTTCGGAGTATAGTTTTCCCTTGGGCATATTTCATAAAACTCTCTGATGGGATGTAGCTTTAATGTTTAGGATTTTAAACCCTTTCAATGTAACTTTTTATAGGATTTTAAACCCTTGCAATGTAACTTTTTATAGGATTTTAAACCCTTTCAATCTTCTGTATCAGTCTGTGTTACACTTCATGAATGAGATCCGGTTTGGGTTATTGATTCAACTTATACTTCGCACATATATTTTAGTTTTCAAAACAGAAACACAAAACATCAAAGCAATTCATGTGAAACTGAAACTTTGAGGAAGGCAATGCGGAAGGGATCGTATACTAGATAAAAAAATTATTAAAATAACATTTTAACGTCTGTTGATGTAAGGACTGACGTTAAAAGTGAAGTGACTTACTTTTAACGTCAATTCTTTATCGAACTGACGTTAAAAAGTTCTCTTTTAACGTCAGTTTTTTATTGAACTGACGTTAAAAGTGAGTCACTTCACTTTTAACGTCAGTCATTAAAACAACTGACGTTAAAATTGAATTAATGAAGTCTGATATTTACAAAACTACCACCGCCTCCTTTTTAACGTCTAGCATTTGGTTAACTGACGTAAACCTTTACCGTCTAATGTATATTTTCCACTAGTGACTGTGTTTACTTACTGGGATTATAAATCTCATTAGTGGTGTTGTCTTTCAGAGTTTACATGTGTTGAGATAGATGATGCAGCGTCTTGAGAAAGTCTTGAAGATATTAGCTCAAGTTTATTTTTATTTATTTATTTCTTTTGTGTTTATTAGACGTATGTGCTTTGAGGTAAAAACAATTGTAAAGAGTTATTTGGTTTTCATTAATTAAAATTTATGAGACTTTATTTTATTTGGATATAATGGTTTATTTAACACTAGGTTAAAGTAATATTTTGGTCCCTATACGTGACACGAATTTTCGATTTGGTCCCTATACATAAAAAATTATTAAAATTGTCCTTATACATACAGAAAGTCTCCATTTGGTCCATGCCGTACAAAATTTTAGGGACTGATTTGATAATTTTTTGCTCGTATATAGGGACCAAACGGGTAATGTATAGGGACCAAATGGAGACTTTTTGTATGTATAGAGACCATTTTAATAATTTTTTATGTATATGAACCAAATCGAGAATTCGTGCCACATATAGGAACCAAAATATTACTTTAACCTTAACACTATTACTTTATTTAATTATATATTTTGAATATACGAGAATCTTTTACACTTTTTTTTTTATTGTGAAAAATCTTAAGACTCGATTATTTAATTTAAATATTATAAAGATTTTTATAGAAAATTAATTTGGGTTACTAACGTAAAACGTTACAAAAACCATTGAATTAGTTTTTTTATCCACGTTCCCTATTTCAAGGTATATCTATGCTAAACAAGCCAAAACATGACCATAACATCTTTGAACTTTGATAGCCTCTAAGAGACTGAACACAAGGGGAATAACAAAGGTGCACAGTAACTTATTCGACTATGAGCAAAGAAGAAAAAGAGATTAGTAGAAAACTTGTTTTTCCTTTCCTTTTCTGCTTCAGAATCGCCAAATTGAATCACAACCAAAAGGGGAAAAACGAACTAACACAAGAGATTCAACTTCAATGATATCTCAAAACATGTTCATATATAGGGTGGACAAGAGAAAAATAACACATCAAATATACATTCCTCAAACATAACATAGTATGAAATATGAATGGAGCAAAATATGCATTAAACTGGCAACCCAACCAACACAAAACAGAAAATTAGTGTGTTAATCAAAACAAATAAGACAAACAGAGAATTTGAATTAACACAAAATATTGTTTGTCTTCCTGGAAATTGCAGGGCCAAAGATTTGTCTTCAAATTTGGTGGTTATATTGGGTAAGCTCTTCGAAATTCATAATATTCAGGCGGCACCAGAAACCTATTTAATGCACAGTGGAGAAGAATACAATAATAGAAAGAATCAATCTCAATTGTGGGTTCCAAAGAACATATCGCAGCGTCATGTATACAATTGCAGCTACCAAACAAAGAAATATGAGATGGGAAGGCAATACAAATGAATGAGTTGAAAAATATAATAACAGTGCAGCATTGTAAAAGAAGATGAAGAGGTTAAACAAACGACAAATTAGATAGGAATTAAGATTTAATAATACCCGAGATGTTGGCGACATGTAGTAGCTACTACCTCGATTTTATTTGATTATTATTATTATTATTATGTTGTTTCGGTAAAGAAGGCAGGGTTTGGGAGATGATTGAAAGATTTGGGATTAAGATTTAAGATTGAGATGAGATGAGATGAGATGAGAAATGAAATGGAATGGAATGGAGGAAGGCGACACTCACCATTAAAGGGACAGCAAACATTGGTTCCAAAATTGTGAAGTAGTATCAACTTGGTCCTTGAAATTATCGAAATTTCAAAAGCGTCATCGAATGATAAGTTAGTATCAATTTGGTCCTTTATTTTACTCATTTAATATCAATTAAGTCTCTGACATTGTTAACTTAAAATCAACTTAGTCCATATGATTTTCAATGGAGAGATTAAGTTGATTATCGTTTTACAACTTCAGGGACTAATTTGAAATTTCGATAATTTCAAGGACCAAGTTGATATCACTTCACAATTTCAGGGACCTTACAAGATGTTTACTCTTAAAGGGATGCTTGCTACCTGGCTATATAGTTATGTTACCTTTCTTTTTATTTTTCTTTTGTAAATTAGGAATTGCCAATCATTTACCTATCCAAAAAAAATATTCTTTCATATCATAGAATAAAAGTGTAAATATATGTAAAATCAAATAAGATCAAATATAATTAAATGATATTATATAAATGTGAGGTGAAAGTGTTTTTTTTTTATTTAAAAAAGGTATAATACACAATTATATTCAATGCACAAAATATAGACACCACTTCAAATATTAAAAGAGGGTGAGCAAAAAAGTGATGTAGAGATTTTTTTTTTTTTTTTGATCGAGTATCTTACAGTAAAGTAATGAGGTTAATTCTCATATTGAATAAGATGGTTAGATAAAGCCTTTTTGCAAGTAAAGTTTGCTTAGAAATATAGTTTAATTTTTGTACAACCAATTACTTTTGGAAGTGACATAATAAATAGCTCAATTAACTAGTTTGTGTTATTGTAATTATTTAATTACATAGATGATTTTTCTTATATTTAATAGGGAGGACACAATAATCCTTAATTTATCAATCATGTGATCCTTAAAATAAATTTTAATGTGGTATGATGGTATTATATACCCTTTAGTTTAGGGCCTATTTTGCAACGAAATTTGGGTCCAGATTCAAGTCAACGGGTCGTATCGAATAACCCAATACTCCCTTTAAGAGAAAGATGAATCCTCATGTATTCTTTTTTTTTTTGGTGTTATCATGTATTTCTCTTTCATCACACTTATACATCGAGTGCTCACATGCTTGCCTATTTTTGGAGGAACGAGGTGGACTAGTTGGAAATTAAGTGACGTGGTAAAAAGACATTTTTTTTTTTTGAATTCGGGTATCCTCCGGTCGGGAGTCAGAGACTAATCTCTCGAGATACTGAGATCCATTTAAGGGGTTGACCTCTCCCAACAGATGTTCTTCCAAACGTATGAGCCAGGAATCGAACTCCTGACAACATGTTTAAGGGACCCAGTTATCTACCAACTGTGACACACCATGTTGGTTGGTAAAAAGGCATCTAACATATTGTTTGGGAGTTATTTAGAAAATAAAGTGAAAAGGTTAAACATGGTAATTCATATAATTTCATCCCTTTCAAACTCTTAAATTTTTATACCTACAAATTTTGGGGTTGAGATTTCCTTTCAATCCCTCGATAAGCAAGCTTCTAAACAACATAGTGATACTTTTACTTTTTTGCTGCACTCCATTAGTCACAACACTATTACTAATTACTATACTTCATCTTCTTTAAAATTTCACAATGTGCTTTCTCTCTTTTTCATTCTCTTCTTCGTATAAGATCTACTGTGAGCCTTTTTCTTAAAAATAAAAAATCATGATAAAGTGGGAGTTGCGGCACGTGCAGAAAGTTACCCTCAACATGCACGACCCTATAGTCCAAGTCATAACAGAGCCTTTCTCTGAAAGAATACATCAATAAGACATTACCAAAAAAAAAAAGAATACATCAATAAGAAATCAAATAAAATCAATGGCGATTCACTATGCATGATATGCTAGTATTTTTGGATAATTTAAATAGTATTATATATAATGTTTGTAACCAAATCTACCAGAGAAAACAACTTAAAAAACCAATAAGGGTTGGCACATCTAGTCAAGTCTTCTCGCTCACACTAGCTGTTGTTAAGGGTGAAATTTTGAATTTGACAGATGTTTTCTCGACAGACTGACGAAGGGATCGAAGTAATAACTAAAACTTTTCTAAGTATTGAAAATATTTGGTTGACAAGAAAACATAGTCCGACAAAAGGGAAGATTCCAAAATCGGGTCCTTGACAAAGCAAGAAGGAGGACTGGCTCGAAGGAAGAATTGTCAAGAAGAAGAAAAGGTCAAGGAATCAGTTAAGTCCCCAATTTGACGAATGACTATCAATATAAGTTGTCAAGCAGCCAAATCGTGAAAGACAATTAAGTTGACACGGAGCAGTTCAAGAAACTGAAGCAGTTATCAGAATTGTTTGACAAAGTAGTTTAGATTTGAAGTTTAGAAAACTGCCAAGATACGTGGCAGTCATTAAGATAGGAAGTTAGCAATGAGTAGTTACTTTATTTGCCTATAAATACTTGTAAACACATTGTAAAGGGGGTCGGTTACTTGATACACATCCTACACATCTCGATCACACAACAGATTGACGGATTATATTCAACTATTCATTCTTTTCCTTCTTATTTCAATATTATGGCAAAATTCAATCCATTTTCATCTCTTTTATTCAAGTTCTTCATTTATTATCACTTATTTCCAGCAGTTCTGTTATGTTCTTCTTTTAAATTCATTCACTTTTTGTAAGTAGTATTACTTAGATCCTACTTTACTTAACTTTTCTTTTAAACTTCTATTCTTTTTATTAGTTACTCAGTGTAATTAGGAAATTATTTTCTAATATAGAAACTACTTTATTCTTTTAAACTTCAAACTTATCTTTTCAAATACAAGTAGTTTCATTGTCAAGTTTCATTACTGACAATAATCTGTACACCATTTTCAAACTTATATACTTGTCTTAGCACTAAGTCTTTGCCAGTAATTCCTAATTTGACTAAAATTGTCAAATTTGTACTTGGCGGACATTACTTTCAAAATGGTATATTTCTGACAAGATTACCGCATAACTCGTAGGTCCCACACTCGTTTGATCTTCAATTATTTGTCACGAAGGAATTTTGGTCAAAAACCAAAAAACCACATTAACAAATTGGCACGCCTGGTGGAACGAGTTTAGAGTAACTCGTACAGTGTCACAACTCTGACATACAAATTTATTGTATGCGTCTACGAAGCGGGAGAGTGATTCAAACATCAACTAATTCCCAAAACTCTCTGAATATGAGTAGTGCAAGTAATGCAGGCGTAGTCAGCACTAACACCGCTGTGTCAATGGTGGATGCTAATCATGTAACCACTGTTGCACCACTTGACAATATTCCTGCAACCATGACTAATGCTACTAATGCAGGAAATAATAGCACTAATAGTTTAGTTGCGAGAAGAGGCATTTCCTACGCTCAAGTTATCAATAGATTTTACGAAGTTGGCCAAGGAACACTCCCGTCACCAACTTCCCCAGTTTTACAACAAATAAATCCACCAACTACCGGATTGTCTCCACGGAGTGTTGTGAATTCAAACCCAAGAGGGACTACACAACCTCTTCCACAACCTTTGTATGGAATGCCTTATAGTTTGACCAATGTCAACCCAAATACCCCATTTGCATATATACCATATCCAAATGGAATGACGATTGCCGCTCACGTATCTGGATAGGCAGGACCGTCGACTGGGGGGCAAATCCCCAGTCAAGCTAATGGGATAACCGGATCAATGGTAGTGACCCATATTCGACAAGAGCATCCAGTAGTAAGGCCACAAGTATCCCCACTTAGACAACCCCCGCAAAATATTGTTGGTCTGTCAGAGGCTGCATTAGCCAATGTTCGACAACAAATTGATTCTAGAAACTTTGACATGGTGAATACATTTACTCAGCAAATGGGTACAGTGATTATGCCATTAATAGTAAACACGAATGATCCATGCTTGACATTGGCAAATGAGATACGTAGGTTAAATAGAGCTTTGGGCGTGTTAGCCCCAGACGATAACCAAAATGCTAATAGAAATCCCAATAGGAATGTCAACCAAGGTCAGAATAACCAACCACAGGTTGAACAACTACAAGTTATCCAACTTGATGGATCCGAACAAGATGACGAGCGGTCACAGCCCCATCATTGAGTCCCTTTAAGACGTGGAAATGTACATATTCTACAACCGGAGGAAGATGAAGACTTTGTCATAAACCAGGGTGCTCTTGGAGTGCTTCGTCAAAATGTTCTAAACCAGAATGTTAACCAAATTGTCAAACAAGCATTGAATATGTTTGGTTTTAATATAGGCTATGCCAATCAACCATTTTTTGCATCGGCATTTCCTGATTGGGTCCAACGGGCATAAATGCCTCGAGGATACAAAATACCCATATTGTCAAAATTCTTGGGGGAAAGCGGAGAATCAACTGTCGAGCACATTGCCCGATATACAATCGAATTAGGAGACTTGACTTTAGAGGAGGGACTAAAAATGAAGTTCTTTCCTAGTTCATTAACTAATAATGCTTTTTCTTGGTTTTCAACCCTGAGACCTAATTCCATACATTCCTGGAATCAATTAGAGATGAATTTTCATGATCAATTCTTTAGGGGTGACCTAAAAATTGGGTTGACGGACTTATTTGGCATTAAAAGAATGAATAACGAGTTTTTCGATGATTACCTTGCCCGATTCCGTCAAATGAGGAGTCATTGCTTCACCCCTATCCCTAAGGCAGAAATAGTGAAGATTGCCGCCGGGGGTCTAGATTATTCACTAGTGCAATAAGTGCTTTTTACGTCAGTTAAAATTGATTTTTTACGTCAGAATACTGACTGACGTAAATACAGCTGACGTTAAAAGTTGAGAACTGACGTTAAATATAACACTATTAACGTCGGTTCTTTAACACAACTGACGTTAATTTTGTCAAAATTAACGTCAGTTCTTTAACATAACCGACGTTAATTTTGTTAAAACTAACGTCAATTGTTATAAAGAACTGACGTTAAAGGTCTTAATTTTAACGTCAGTTGTAATAAACACCTACGTTAATAGTGTACTGTATATTTTTATAAAATACTTTTAACGTCAGTTGTATGATACAACTGACGTTAATAGTATTTTTTTTTTAAAATTCAGTTTTAAAATATCACTCCCCTAAGCCATCCCTGCATTCAGTAAATATCCCAAGAATACGTGAATATCACACACATTACAGAATTGCAAAGGAAAAATGGAACAATGATCCATATGTATGCCTGTTCAAAACAATATATATTTATTAACATAGGTTATAAATGTATACTAAGTTTAAACTACCTATATCAATATCCCTTCGTGATGATCATCACGAGTGGCATGTACATCGTCCACCTGTGTCTCCTCGATTATAGTAGGCATGTTTGTTGAAAAAGAAGGAGTCTCAAGAATATCAAGATTTGAATCTCCATTTTCATCACTACCATTATACACGCTTTTTCCTTGGAGAACCACGGACAACCTTTTGTTAGAAGGATCAGTGATGTAGAACACTTGTTTTGCTTGGGAAGCCATTATGAAAGGCTCATTTATATGACCTAACTTGTTGAGGTCTACTAATGTGAACCCCAATTCGTCGGTTTGTACACCACCGTTACTATCAACCCACTTACATTTAAATACCGGCACCGTAAGCTTAGTGTAATCGAGCACCCAAATATCTTCAATATATCCAAAGTAAGGTCTCGGTGCTGTAACGGGTTTTGTGTCCTTTGCACTAGAGAAGTGCATTGCTTCGGCCACGATCATAACCCCATTATTTTGCATGGTACTCTTGTTATCTTGTTCCTTTGTATAAAAGGAAAAGTTATTTATGTCGTATCCGCTCCAACATATGACGTTGAAGTTAGGCCCACGTGCTAGCCATTTTACGTCATCAGAAGCGAGACTACCATCCTTAAGCATTTCTTCCTTGAACCATGGTAAGAAAGTCTTGTTATGCTTGTTCAACAACCACCTTTCGCTCATTCGAGGGTTTTCTTGATTGACTTTTCTTTTATGTTCAAATAAGAAAGGCTGAACACATTCGATGTTGTTCAATACATACAAATGTGCTTGAAGCACTTCCTCCAGATCCTTCCTATTAATTCTTAAGCCATGTGTACCCTTACCTTGACATCTGATCTCATCATGCCGAGGCTTAGGAAACCCTATAGGATCCGTGTTATGAAGGTAGTCCGAACAAAACTCAATAGCTTCTTCTGCAACATACCTTTGAACAATAGATGCTTCCGGACGATGAGGATTCTTCACGTACCCTTTCAAGATCTTCATGTAGCGCTCAACTGGGTACATCCATCTCAGAAAAACCGGCCCACATAATCTAATCTCCCTCACCAAATGAACAATTAAGTGAACCATTATGTCGAAAAAGGAAGGAGGAAAATACATCTCCAATTGGCACAAGATTGTAGCAGCCTCAACTTCCAAGTCATCCAACATACGGAGTTCAACTACTTTGCTACATATATAATTGTAGAATGAGCACAACCGAGTAATGGCATGTCTCACATTTTTTGTAGCAATACCACGAATAGCAACGGGCAGAAGTTGTTGCATCAAGATGTGACAATCATGAGACTTCAAGCCAACCAATTTAAGATCACTAGAGACAAGCCTCTTCATATTTGAAGAGTAACCATGTGGAACTTTGATGCCCTGAAGACACCCGCAGAAACTTTGTCTCTTTTTTTTTGACAAAGTATGACATCTTTGGCGGCAAATAAGTCTGCTTACCATCCTCAACAACTGGAGCTAACTGCTCTCATATACCCATAGCAACGAGGTCGAGACGAGCATTCACACCATCCTTTGTCTTGCCCTGAATGTTGAGAAGCATCCCGATCACACTATCACACACATTTTTCTCCACATGCATCACATCAATGCGATTATCGACATCAAGCTTGCACCAATATGGAAGATCAAAGAATATCGACCTCTTCTTCCATATGTTTTTCTCAACAGCTTTACCTTTCTTTTTGGACTTGCCGAATATAACATCGATGTCCTTTACCCTCTGATAAACCTTCTCTCCAATTAAGGCCGCCGGCGCTTCTTCTGTCTCTTGGCATCCATTAAAAGCTTTTTTCATCTTACGATATGGGTGATCACGTCTAAGAAATCTTCGATGCCCAAGGTAAACCGTCTTCTTTCCATGATGCAACTGAGTGTAGCATGTGCCTTCTTCACATATAGGGCATGCTTTATGCCCCTTGACACTGTACCCGGACAAGTTACCGTATGCTGGAAAGTCGTTGATGGTGCAAAATAACATGGCACGAAGCTTGAAAGTCTCATGAGAATACCCATCAACTACATCAAAACCTTCCACCCACAACATTTTCAAGTCTTCAATCAAGGGACCTAGATAAACATCTAAGTCATTTCCCGGTTGCTTTGGGCCCGAAATCATCATAGACAACATCATGTATTTGCGCTTCATGCACAACCAAGGGGGCATGTTGTAAATCACCAACAGAACAAGCCATGAACTATGAATACTACTCATGTTACCATAAGGATTCATTCCATCCGTAGCAAGTCCAAGCCTTAGGTTTCTTGGCTCATCGGCGAAATCCGGAAACATAGTATCGATATTCTTCCATTGAATAGAATCAGTAGGATGACGAACCTTTCCATCACATTTCCTCTCATCATTATGCCATTTAAGATTCTTCGCATCTTTCGCATTGGCAAACAATCGCTTAAACCTTGGAATTATTGGAAGATACCACAACACCTTCGCAGGAGGACCCTTTTTTCTCACATCATCAACATCATCATCATCATCACCACCCTTCACTTTGTATCGTGATAACCCACATTTGGGGCAATCGTGTTTGTCTTCATGAACACCGGTGTACAATATGCAATCATTGGGGCATGCGTGTATCTTCTTATACTCCATACCCATAGGACACAATACCTTCTTGGACTCATAGTTACGGTCAGGCAATGTGTTGTCCTCCGGAAGCAAGTGTTTCAACACTTCAAGCAATTCCGTGAAGCTTTTATCGCTCCAACCATTTCTCGCCTTCACACAAACCAATTTTAGCACCGCCGACAACCGTGTATGAGTAGTACACCCTGGATATAAAGGCTTATCCGCATCACCGCACAACCTATCATACACATGCGCTCGATGAAAAGATTCTTGTCCAATATCACGGATCATGTCCTCTACTCGATCATCCTCCATATCTACGTCAACGTCCTCACTTTGGGAGACACTCGCCGTATTACTACTCAACAACATATCACCATGCCATATCCATCTTGTATAACTCAAGCAAATCCCTTCACAAATCAAATGAGTACGTATATCCTTCACCGTACATTTCCTCGTATTCAAACACTTGACACAAGGACAACAGAACATTCCATTACTATTAGGAACATTCCTTTGAGCAAATTCTATAAATTATCCCACCCCCTTCAAATACTCAGCACTAGTACGCTTACAAACCATCCAACTACGATCCATAACTAGATAGATCCTGTAGATATACAAAACATATATATATCCAATATAAGGACAATACGGGAGATTGAAAACTATAGTTTTTAAAGATTAATTGCCAAGCACTGGTCACAGCCTGGCAGTGATGTCCATCACGGCCATAACGTGCCAACTGAACAGACCATCACAGGCAGAACTGATCACGGCCTAGCCGTGATTAGCATCACGGCCGTGACAGATCAACCAGCAGAGCAACATGCACTCAAAACCAAAAACAGAGACGTACATTCCAAACAACTCAAACTCACGGTTTCAAGTTTCAACTACTGAGACTACAGTTTCAACATACACTCAAAACCAAAAATACAAAAATGTGCCCTAAATACTCACCAGAAATAGGTGCTCGCGTGGTGGTGGGGAGGGGAGCTCGAGTGGTGGCCAACGTTCGATGTGGTTACTGAGAGCAGAGGGACAAGGAGAGTTAGTGCGCAGGAAGGGGAAAGAGAGATGTACGTCAAGTTATTGCAAAGAATGAATGGAAAGACAGAGTTAGGGTTAATAGTGTACCTCACGGTGGTGGCGAAGAAGCCCTCGCGGTGGTTGCGGTGGAGATGAGCTCGCGATTAGGGTTCTGTGCTGGGTGAGAGTGAGAGTGAGGGTTGAGAGTGATTTAGGGTTGAGCGTGATGAAAAGAGAAAAGAGACGTACGTACAGAGCGAAGTGCAGAAGACGCACAGGTGTAAACGTTATATAAAACAACATTTAACGTCGATTGTATTAAACAATCGACGTTACAATTAATTTTTTAACGCCGCTTTATTAACAAACCGGCGTTAAATATTAATATTTTTAAAAAAAACACTTTTAACGTCCGTTGTTGAATACAACCGACGTTAAAAGTGTTATGTCTCCGTATAAAGTAACATTCTTCCGTATCGATCTGTATCTTTGCCTCTTCTTTTCCTCTATATTTCTATTCCTTCACAAAATGGCTCTGAGACCTGTGTTAATTGAGTGACAACAGGGCATTTCGGATATCTAGGGATATAGGATTATTTACGTCGCCTATTTATTTAATCGAAGTAAAAATCACACTTTTAACGTCAATTGTATAAACAACGAGGCGTTAAAAATAAATATTTTTATTTTAAAAACACTTTTAACTTCAGTTTTATTCAACAATCAAGCGTTAATGCACTGTGTTAAGAGTGACAACAGGGCATTTCGAGATAGGGATATAGGATTATTTACGTCACTTGTTTATTTAATCAAGTAAAAATCACACTTTTAACGTCAATTGTATAAACAACTCGACGTTAAAAATAAATATTTTTTATTTTAAAAACACTTTTAACTTCAGTTTTATTCAACAAGCGACGTTAACGGACTGTGTTAAGAGTGACAACAGGGGCATTTCGGATAGGGATATAGGATTATTTACGTCACTTGTTTATTTAATCAAGTAAAAAATCACACTTTTAACGTCGATTGTATAAACAACGGCGTTAAAAATAAATATTTTTTATTTTAAAAACACTTTTAACGTCAGTTTTATTCAACAACTGACGTTAAAAGTGTATAAGTTTCTGCAAAAGCTAGCATTCATTCCTTTGACTACTCTGCTACTAAATTACCCATACACATTGTAACCTATAATCCTCTTTATGAGCACTAAGTTTATACCTAGACTTAAAGGTTTATTTCTTCCTAATCCTTCGGGCGTTTTCTTCTGCACGTTTATAATATATGACTGCCAACTCCCAATGCACCTTGGAACCTAATGCTCTTAATGATCAATTTAATTTTTTAGCAACTTACGACGCCTAGTAACTTCATCCCCTACTCCTATAAATAGCTTCCTTCCTTCCTTTAATTTTTCTGCTTCACAATATGGCTCTGCCATGGAGATTAACTTCATCACTCTTTCTTCCTATACCTAGACTTAAAGGTCTCTGTCTTAATGGTCAAACAACTTCTGAGGTTGTGTAAATCGCATTACATGGGTGATATGGGTGTGTAAATCGCATTATGTGAATTGCACACACCATCATCCTTCTGGAGAATCAGCAGCTACAGTTCCAAAACCTCAGCTTTAGAACCAAGTGGCTGATCCAAGAATATTGCTGAAACAGATCGAGTGCACCCTTCACTCTGCCACGGCTCCAAAGTGACTGTGGATTCAGATGGAGCATCAAGGACTTCAAATGAGGGAGGGGATGCATTCAATGTTGGAGTTTCTGAGGACAGGACTAAGAAGAAAATGATGTTGAAGCAGAAACTTTTTTATATTTTAGTGTTATCTTGCGGAAATTTTTTATCTTTTAAACATGTAATTGTAACTTATGAATCGCTTCAATGAGATACAATTTGATTATACATATATAACTTGTTTTATGTTAAGTGTTTATTTATTTTAATTTGCACAAGAATTTGTTAATTTACTAATTCAAGCTAATTAATTAAGATTAAAAATAAACTTTTTAAAAAAAAAAGATTAGAAATAAACTGCACTATATGAAGTGATGATCTGCGTTAAGAGTGACAACAGGGAGATGACAACGAAAGAAAGATAGGAATGAGTTGATTATTTATGTCAGTTATTTATTTAACTGAAGTAAAAATCACACTTCTAACGTCAGTTTTATAAACAACTGACGTTAAAAGTGTTAATAATTTCTTGCAAAACACTTTTAACGTCAGTTCATTAAACAACTGACGCAAATAGTGATTTCATATTTACAAAACTGCCATCGCCTCACTTTTAACGTCAGTCCTTAAAACAACTGACGTTAACAGTGAATTAGTGAAGTCTGATATTTACAAAACTGCCACCGCCCCCTTTTTAACGTCTAGTTTTTGGTTAACTGACGTAAACCTTTACCGTCTAATGTATATTTTCCACTAGTGATTACATTAGGAAGAAATTGGTCAACCAACACCTAATTGATCTTGCCCGGTTGGGTGACAAAGTCTGACAAATTGAACAGCTGAAGGCCGAAAAGCTTTTCAAGCAGAGGAAATTCCTCAAAAGAGAAAAGATTGATTTTGTCGGATGTAGTGATTCCGACGAAGAAGGCAATGATTCTAAGGAATATGAGGTAGATTATGTCGAATTGAAAAATGGTCCACCTTATACATGCCAAGTCTTGAGGCCTACAAGGGCCAGAGAAAGGATTCCTTTCATCAATAAGAAAGTGTATACATTTGACATGAACAAAGCCGACCAAATATTTGACATATTACTCAAAGATAAGCAGTTAAAGTTGTCAGATGATCATAGGCTATTGAAAGCCCATGAAATAAAGGATCGGAAGTACTGTAAATTTTATAATACTTTTGGTCATGTAACTAATGGATGTATGCATTTCAGGGACATCATTCATAAATGCTTGGCATAAGGAAGACTAAAATTTTCAGACAAGAAACCATACATGAAGATTGACACAACCAATCGGTCCTGAAGTTAACAAAACTGACCGCCAAGTCCCTATGGGAATAGGCATGGTCAATATAAGAGCTAGACGGAATATTCAGATGGACCTTACGGATTCATTTGATATCTATCCAAAGCCAGGGGAACCGCTTGTCGATTTCATGACACGAAAGAAATCTGGTGGCATATTTAAGGTTTGCCCAAGATGTGAAGAATTTCACGATGATACTGCTACCAATAAGGCCAGGGGGTAGAAAACGCCATCATATCACCCATAAGACAGAATTGAGTCTCGTGACAGTAATAGTCAAAGCAGGTTCTCACACCCGAGCAGCCATGTTGGGTCTAACAGTGTGCACAGAAGTGCTACGCATGGGTTCAACAGGCAGACAGGTAGTCGTCAGCAACATACGTATCAGACAAGACGTAGACAAAATAACATTGGAGGTTGGCTTGAAGAGCCAGTCGGAGAATCGGTGGGAAGTAACAAGTCTGTCGGTGGAGGGTTCAATTCCGTCCAGACCAGGAAGTCCCCCGTCCAACGTGATGGTGGATTGATGGGTAAGAAATTCTGCCATGATCTGTTATACTGAATTACGAAAGTAAAAATGGGTCAGAAGAAATAAATTCAACGATCGCAATCCACCCTTCTGGAATGAGGATTACCGAAAGGGGCAATTAGCTCAGAACACTCAGATGACAGGACCTGGTTTGTCAGGACCGTCGAATCAGCCAGCCATATCTAAGAGCCAGAAGAGAAGACTGCAAAGGCTCCGAGAGGCTCAAAAGAAAAAGCTTGCCAAGCAAGGGGACATCGTTATAAATGAATTTCCTTCACAGGATACTGGTTGCTTGGTGGCAGTGGCTGACAATAAGGCTGACAAGAGTGGAGATGTCAAAATGAAAAGCGTGATAGAGGCTCACTAAATGGAAGTTGACACGAGGGTGCCTATTAATCAGGTCAGGCCGAATAAGTCTATGTCGCAGGTTTATGTAGAGAAGAAGAAGGCCTTAGAGATGGCATCACCACCAATAAAATCCACAGGCAAATGGCATGTCGGTTTGGTAGACATGGAAAAGGTTGCGGGGCTCAAGAAGGAGGTTGAGGCAAGAATGCAAGAGCAACAGTTGGCAACGTTCAAGCCTGAATGCGACTTGACCAAAGAAGAATTGTCTTTCGATGTTGTCATCGAAGCACTGAATGATCCAAATGATGACATAAACATCAGTAAAGACATGGACACGGATAGCCAAAATGAAGATATAACTGATATCATTAAGGCATTAGACAACTGTGGTGCAGGGATAGCCCGACCTCTATTGGATAGGTCAGGATTAGATGACGAGAGTGATTTAAGAAGAAATCATGGCAGAATGGTTGATGGTACATTCTTGGATGAGATCCAGAAAACAAAATCATACTGGAACCGGGTATGAGAATGAAGATAGGATTGATTTCGTTTATCCCGACAGAATATGAGGGATATCTCAAAGTTGATTTCTCCGACGATAATGATGTTGTCAACAATGATAGAGATCCAGGTGATTTTTCGATGTATGTTCAAGAGAACTTGGTTACCGTGTTCGACAACGTAGTCCAATTGGAGAAACCTACAGATGAGCAGAGGAATCATTTAAGGTCATTGCATATAAAGGCCATAATAGATGGAAGACCTACCAATAGGGTTTTAATTGACGGAGGAGCCGCTGTGAATCTGATGCCAAGAGCAATGTTCAAAAAGCTCGGGAAGGATCAGTTGGATTTAATCCCAACAGATATGGTTGTCACTGATTTCAGTGGCAAGACTTCTCCGTCAGATGGCATCATCCTGTTGAATATTCAAGTTGGCACCGTCGAAAGGATGACACTGTTTGTGATAATCCCCGCCAAGTTAAGCTACAATTTGTTACTTGCCAGGGATTGGATTCATGCAGTAGGAGCAATCTCGCCAATGGTGCATCAAAAAGTGATCTTGTGGAATGCACAAGATCAGGTAGAAATAGTTGAAGCAGTTGATTTCAAGGTGTACGCACCAAATGTCAAACCTATAACTGCAAACGAAGGGGTTATTGACAATGATGCTTTGGAAGCAAGCCTTCTCAGCCAATTCGGTGTTAAGATAAAGGACGAGGCCGACAAAACTCGGCCAAATTCCGACAATGAGTATTGAAATACAACTGAGGAGATTGCCGGCTTATCTAGCCGACAAGGAAGTACACACTTCAGAGATTGTGTTAGCAAATTGTATAATTGACGACGACCCTTTAGGTTTCAAAAAGGGAGTCGAAATGAAACAAAATGTGGAAGTTGAGGATCCCCTGGAGGAGATAAACTTAGGCACTAAGGCCAAGAAAAGGCCTATCTTTGTGAGTGCATTTCTGCCAGAGGATTATAAACAAAAACTTGTCAGATTAATCACAGAACACAAAGATTGCTTCGTATGGGACTATGATGAAATGCCTGGTTTAAGCAGGGATCTTGTCGAACACCGGTTACCACTCAGGGAAGATTGTAAACCTGTGAAACAGGCGAGCATGAGATTTGCTCCGGAAGTGGTACATAAAATTAAAGAGGAAGCAGAAAGACTACTCAAAGCAAAGTTCATTCGAACAACCAGGTACGTCGACTGGCTTTCTAATGTAGTTCATGTCATTAAAAAGAATGGCAAAATGAGGATATGCATCGATTTTAGAAATCTAAATACTGCTACCCCTAAAGATGAATATCCGATGCCAATAGCAGACATGCTTGTCGACTCAGCATCAGGAAATGAAATTCTAAGTTGTATGGATGGCCATGCAGGTTTTAATCAAATATTTATAGCCAAAGAAGACGTGTTAAAGATTGCCTTCAAGTGTCCAGGAGTAATTGGGACATATGAATGGATTGTCATGCCATTCGGTTTAAAGAATGCAGACGCCACTTATCAATGAGCAATGAATACCATCTTCTATGATGTGATTGGGAAATTTATAGAAGTGAACATTGATGATGTGGTTGTCAAATCAAAAACTAAGAATGACCATTTAGAACACTTGAAGTCAGGGTTTGAAAGAATGAGAAGACACAACCTCAAAATGAACCCTGAAAAGTGCAGTTTCGGAGTGTCGGCTGCCAAGTTCTTAGGCTTTCTAGTTCATAAAAAAGGGATTGAGGTGGACAAGAATAAAGCTAAAGGAGTCATGGAAGCCGCATCACCTACAAATAAGAAGGAATTGCAGTCATTCTTAGGAAAGGTCAACTTAATGAGGAGATTTATATCAAATTTGTCGGAAAGAACAAGGGTATTTGCACCATTGGTCAAATTGAAAGCGGAACAGAGCTTCGTGTGGGAATCTTGTCACCAAGAGGCTTTTGACCAGATCAAGCAATACCTAGTCAATCCACCGATCATGATGCTAGCAGTGCCTCATCGACCGTTGAAGTTGTATATATCAACATCTGAAGATACTATATGATGTCTCTTGGTCCAGGATGACAATGACAAAGTCGAAAGGGCCGTGTATTATCTATGCAGAGTCCTCAATGATGCTGAGAAAAGATATAGTGCTATAGAGAAATTATGTCTAGCATTGTATTTTTCATGTACTAAACATAAATATTATATGATGCCTTGTAATGTGTTGGTTATTTCCAAAACTGATGTAATAAAGTATATGTTGTCAAAACCAGTCCTTCATGGACGTATTGGTAAATGGACCATTGCTTTATCAGAATATTCTTTACAATACGTGCCAGCAAAAGTTGTCAAAGGTCAGGCAATTGCTGATTTCTTAGTATAACATCCAGGATTGGATGTACCAGAAATAAATTTTGTCAGTTTACAGCCTTGGAAACCCTACTTTGATGGGTCAAGGCATCAAGGAGGTAGTAGAGTAGGTGTCTTAATTGTGACTCCACAAGGAACCCCCACCAAGTTCATGTTTGAACTTAAGTATCCATGTTCTAACAGCGAAGCTGAGTATGAAGCTTTAATTGTCGGATTAGAGATACTAGTAGAAATGAAAGCACAAAATATGCAAATATTTGGGGATTCTCAGTTGGTTATTAAACAACTTACTCAAGAATACAAATGTGTCAGTTATAACTTGACAAAACATTGTATCATAGCAAGTAAGTTGATGAGAAAATTCGATGACGCAATTGTCAAATATATCCCCAGAGAACTGAATCAAAAGGCCAATGAGTTAGCTCAAATAGCTTCAGGGTACAAGATATCTCAAAAGACTTTGTCAGGATTAATGGAGATTAGAGAATTATTATATCCACTGGAAGAAAGAGATGTCTTGGTCAATGATGTAATTCTGTCTAATGACTGGAGAATGCCAATAATTAAGTATTTGGAAAACCCAAGTTAAAATGTAGATAGAAAGATAAAATATAAAGCATTGAATTATACTATGCAAGGTGGACTATTGCATATAAGGTATGCCGACGGAACTTTACACAAGTGCCTGAGTGAGAAAAATGCTTATTTAGGTTTGTCAGAGGTCCGTGAAGGCATATGTGGGGCCCACCAGGCAGGAGAGAAAATGAAGTGGGTGCTCCGACGGAGTTTGTATTATTGACCAACTATAGTTAGGGACTGTATTTTGTTTGCCAAGTCTTGTGAGCAATGTCAGAAACATGGTCATATATAAAATGTCCTAGCCAGTGAGTTACATTCTTCTTCATCGAAAGGATATCAATTCATTTTAGTTGCAGTTGATTATTTTACCAAATGGGTAGAAGCAGTTTGCCTCAAAGCAGTCACCCAACAAGATGTAATTGATTTTATTGAAAATCACATTGTTTGTCGGTTTGGAATACGACAAACCTTGACAACTGATTAAGGGTCAATTTTTACCGGAAAGAAGATCATAGAATATGCTAGCTCTAGACAGATAAAGATGCTTACATCTACTCCGTACTATGCACAAGCTAATGGCCAAGTTGAGGTCATAAATAAGATTATTATTAGTCTTATTAAAAAGCATGTGGGTCGACAACCTACGAACTGGCATAACACCCTTGACCAAATACTGTGGGCATATAGAAATTCACCCAGATAGTCGACAGGGACCTCACCATACAGGTTAGTATATGGACATGATCCTGTATTGCCTGTCGAAATCAATATTCAATCAACTAGTATTCAAAGGCAAGATGACTTGCCTGTCGACCAATATTGGAATGCAATGTTCGATGAATTGGACGAATTAAGTGATGAAAGGTTGGTTGCATTGGAAAATTTGATTCCACGGAAAGAAGGAATTTCAAAATTCTATGATAGTCGAGTTAAGTTTAAATCATTTAAAATGGATGATTTAGTGTGAAAGGTCATTTTGCCCATGGATAAAAGTTGCCGAGAATATGACAAGTGGTCACCAAAGTGGGAAGGACCCTTTAAAATTTCTGAAGCATTTTCTGGAAATGCTTATGCACTTGTCGATGTCAATACATGCCTATAAATTAAGTCGATTAATGGCAAGTATTTGAAGGAATATAAACCGACAATGCTGGAAGTAAAGATTGAAAACAAGTGAAAATCAATGAAAATTTTTATTCACTAAATTGGCAATACAATCATATACTATCAAAAGTACAAATTGTCAATCAAAGCTAATTTATTCCTAAAAATAACTAAGAGTCCAAGACTCTGATAAGTTCAACAGATTTTTCTCTTTCGCACTTCGACAGTGCAGCAGTGTAACCCAATTTGTTGAGACTTCATTCCCACTCGATGAGGTTTCATCTGCTTCATATGTCGAGAATGCGCAGAGGTGTAGGGAGAGAAGCTGGCACGAGCAGATTTCACCCAGAAGGATGTGGTTGTTATTGGCGCAGTAAAGCTGATACTAAAAGAAAACAATCATCCCCTGGGATGAAGATGCTGGAACTAGAACAAGGTGCACTCGTTCTGTTTCCAGATTGACTTCTCCCCGGAGGTGCAGCGAGGTCAGCTCTAGATATTACGTTGGTTGCTGACCTCCACTGCACACATTACGTTGGTTACTGACCTTCATTTGGAAAATGACCATCAAGACAAAGACCTTGAGTCTGGGGTTTAAAGGTTATAAGGTCAGACTCCCATTGAGGAAGCAAGAAAAATAAAGAAAAGTTTGTTTCTGATGGGAGCATATTTTGCTTGAAGTAATGGTATTCAAGTGTAGAAATGTTAGGAGTTATAAACATTGTTATTTACAACTGGATGGAAAAGACAAGAAATTAAATGCAAGGGATTTTCCGATGTTTTGAAACTCATCGCAACATTAATTATAATTTGACAAGGATGAGTTACTAAATTCGTTGGGAACAAACAGACGAGTCAAACGATAAATGATAAAGAAAACGTGTAGATAAGCCAAAAGTCACGTTCATTGAAAATATGACAAAGCAGGTGTCAGAAATTACAAAATTTAGCTGACAGAAAAAAGAATTGCAATAATTAGTTATTGTCTAAGCTAATTTCAAGGGACAACTTATCCCATACAAAAGAAAGATCAGTCCTGTCGACTACAGCAGCATTGTATTCAGGCTGTAATGCGCGAAGTTTGCCAACTACGGCCTCAGCTTCTTGACCGAGCTGCTCTGATTTGTTGTCAATGGCATTGACCTTCTCTTTACTCTTCTCTAAGACTTTTTTAATCTTGGCACATTTTTTATCTGTCAATTCAATCTCTGCCAGTAACTTCTTCCGATATTCCAAGAGAGTTTCTTTGGTATGAGACCCGGTAGAGATAAGTTCCGGTTCTTTCTGTTTGGAAGCTTCAAGATCTCAGAACTTAGTCAAAAGTTGGTCTTTAGTTTTTTCCTCTTCTTCATAAGAAGGAATGACAGACATCATCCTCTCTAACTTGTCAGAAAGTCGCTCCTAGAATTTATAGATTGAAAGAAAGTGGGTACGACTAGACATGGGGAGATTGGAATGAAGAGGAGTGATTTCTTTGATCAGCCTTGACAGTTCTTGTTGGATGTTAACATTAGAGCACAAAGTACTAAAGGAGTTGTCAAGAAGAGCTCTCAGGTCATGCATAAGATTGATGACTCGAGAATCACTAGGGTCATATGATGAGTGTGATTTCACCTCATATTTATTTATCATATTGCATGCATTTTCATGTAGTTTAGGCATTTTTAATTTTATTTTTGTTAGTTTTGACCTTGGAACGGGTAAGGTGGTTTTGTGGTGTTTATGTGCAGGAATTGAGCATTAAAATGTTCAGAATCAGTTATGATGGAGCTTGCATGAAGACGGAGCTTGAAAAGTAAGAAAAATGAGCCAAACAGAGCCCATCACGGCCACGATAGAGTAGGACTGAAAAGAAAGAAGGTTAAACTCAGAACTGATCATGGCTAGGCTATGATGGTGGTCACGGCCGTGACATGCAAACTGAACCAGACCCTCACAGGCAGAACTGATCACAGCTAGGCCGTGATAGCGGTCACGACCGTTACAAACCAAGCAGTGAAGCCATCTCCAAGTCAGAACCTGTCACGGCCTGGCCGAGACAGGCATCACGGCTGTGGCGTGCAAAATCTGGGATTTTGATTTTTTTTTTTTTATATCTGATTTGTAATTGCTTTAATCCCAAGTTACCCTACATTATAAATAGGACTCTTAGGCTCGAAAATAGAGATCCCACTGGCTGCTACCTTAGGCAAAAATTAGGATTTCTCTTCTTCTCAATTTCTTCTTTTCTCTTAGGTTTTTTTTATGCTTTTCTTAATCAAGCTTGCTATGAACATGGCAATGCTTGAGTAGTCTTTTTATTTCTAGGAATTGAGGCTAAGCCCAAGACTTGTTTTATGTTATGAATTGATATTTTCCCTTTGTTAATTCCAATTTACTTTTGATTTGATTCCTATTGCATGAATTACTTGTGAATTTGGTGCGCACTTATTTGTATGTCATAGATACTCTAAGGATGAACCTGGCGGTAAACTTAGGTATTTGATCTATAGGGATTGAACTTAGGACTTAAATCACGAGAGTTAGAAGCGGTCCTTTGTGGGTTCATTGAATTGTCACGAATCTTAATGGGTTCAATTTAAATACAATTACCATGAGAGTAGGGGTTGGTTTAATTGGGCACGGTTCTTGTATCTCGAGAGGGAACATTAACTTATTTAGGATAAATTCACCTTTCAAAGCAATTTTTATAATTAACAAGAGGGGTAGTCAATTCAGTAGCATGAGCAGCCTTGGTAACCCAATTCCTGGAAATCTCTTTTAATTTGAAAATCTCCAGATTTGATTTGATTGCGATTTAATTTGATTGCGTTTTAATTACTAGATTTGTTAGTTAATTCTTATTTCAAATTCCAAATATTTTTCTTGTTTAGTTTAATTAATTTAATAACTAATTGTTATTTAAGATCACAGTCTCTGTGGGTTCAATCTTTTTATTACTTGACGACGAAGCCGTTCACTTGCGGATTCACGCTATCATCATACTGAGTTGACGAAGAGTTGGCAGAAAATGTTGATTCTTTTCGATAAACTTCAGCCAGCATGTTAATCCAAGTGTTGAAATGAAGAGCTGGCTTAGGTTTAGGAGACTTTGTAGTTGGAGGTCTGATTGGAGGTGGAGGAAGGATGATAGGAATTGTTTCAGCCAGCAAGGCCTCCATGTCAATAACTTCATCCGGAATCTCAATCATGACGCCATCTTCAACTAGCTTGCCGGCTACAGGGGTTGGAGTTGGAATGGTTGAAATGTGTTGCTGAGAACCGGGGGGCATCCCTTGACTGGAATTATGGCTTGAAGGAATTTTCGTCAGAATCTCAACCCTAGAAGCCGTAGTCTTTGGATTTTCTTCAACCTGAAAAGGACAAGAAAATAATTAAAGGCACAGCTAAATGAATAAATGAAAAAAAAAACAAGCAAATTGACTTGTACCTCTGGATTAGGTTGGTTCACAGGTTCAACAACTTTGTTAACAATTTCCCAGATAGTCATCGAGTCTTCAACTTGGGGAGTTCTTTTCTAATATAGGAAATAGAAATGAGATATAGATGTAAGATAAAAACAAGGTGACGAGGTGAGAAAAATACCATGTTGGAGTCTGAAGACATCAAGTCGATGTCCATGCCTGTCTTCTTTGTTGCTTGAATAGGCTGGGCAGTATTCTTTTTCTGTCAAAGTGAAAAGGAGAGAATATGAACAAGTAGATATAATCTGATAGAACGATCACAAGAGTCAAAAATTTACCTTGGATTGGTCAGAAGGAGAATTGTTGGATGAGCCAGCAATAATGTCTTGCGCTTTGGATGGAGTTTTAACCTTGGCAGCGTCAGAATCTGCTGAGATTGAAGAACTTTTGACAGATTTTGATTTTTTGGAAGGAGGTCAGAAACTGGAGCTTTCCCTTTTCTTTTCTTGGCCCCTTTAACTGTTTGAGGCTTAGGGACAGAAGCTTTGGTTGACCGTAATCCTTTCTTGGCAAGCTTGGCCTCCACAGGAATCACATCTTCATCTTCGTCATCTTCAAATATTTCTTCTGGTGACACATTAGCCTTGGATTTACTAGGAAGTGGTTTGTCAAGAGGAACAGCTGTCAATAAAAACATGAATAAGTTGACTGTCAGTGAAGAAGAAACGAAACTAGATACTTGTTTGACAGATAAGTACCTGGGTTATAAGTTAGTATTCGCCAAAGGAATATAAAGTCGTCATCAGGTTGGAGAAACTGACGAGTAGAGGTAACTGGATTTGGCTTTTCAAAAGGGTCAACATAAGCATTTACGCTTTCTAAAAAGATGAAGTTACCTCCCTTCGTCGGCTTTCCTGGATGTGAATCAGCTAAACCAAAAGGGGCACAAGGAATAGGCACAGGATCAGGAAAATGAACCTTTAAGCTGTCAAAATATTCTTTGGTCAAATTTTGGATTTCCCGATAGTTGGCAAGCCTTTCAGATTCCTTATTATCATGCTTCCTTTTGGGTTTAGCTAAAAACACTATTGACATGATGAACCATATCTTATGGTCTCATGGGATTCCACTTGATTTTGTAAAATTTCTCAAAAGCTTGAATTTCTTTCCGAAGTTCACCTTAAGTTTTTGATGTCGGGTCATGTTCCTGCATAGAACAATCATCACCATTACCAGCAGTGTCTTCAATACGACTCAAGCAAACTTTTAGACTTGGTTGATAATTGGAATAATAATCATTCTACCAGTCAAGAAAGCTTTGAGTTGCTCCATGAAAGATAGAAAATGGGACAAGCTGTAAGAAAGCCCTGCGAGCCTTATCTTCGTCACTGATGGCCATAATATCTTCATATGTTGGGGCCTTGGCATTGATGAAGTGTTCATCGTGGTTTGATGAGTAAGGAGCTGATGAGTCACCGGCAAGTGTACCGGGTCGTCGCAAGTAATAAAAACACGGTAAGAATTTACCGAGGTCGAACACAAGGATTGGGCTACCAATTCAACTAATTCGCGGGAAATCTGATACGTTTGGTCAAGTGAGGAAAGTGGTTGAGAGAGAGAGATTATGATCGCAATTCAAATAACAAATCAAATAAAGCTAATTAACTAAAAATCAGGAATTAAAATATCTAGGGTCTCAAATCCACCTACCCAATCATGCATAGTACCCAAGTGATGATGAATTCCTCCCTAAGTTCAATTACAATGTCAACCGGGACCCCCAAATTCTCCTATATCCACTGTCGTGCTCAATAGGACGTATTCGAAGATTGGATTAATTACTTACTAGGTCTCTTAATCCTAATCATCAAACTCTATTAATTCTTGTTCCCTATAAGATTGCACCGATCTCCTACTCACTCTCGTGCAATATTCGATCGTTGATCCCAATTCAAGTTCTAAAACGCGAATCGCCGATCAACCTCAACACGTTTAACTAGTTAATCACGCATGCATATGATCAACACAATCAAATCAGAATTGGAAAACATTAATTGAGAAAAGGGGAGAAAAACATACATCACATGAACACTATACCGCCATGGGTGGCTTCATTGATTCCCTAGACGAGGGGATTAGTTCCTCATGCTCATAGACAAACAATCGGACATAACCTCCATAGTGAAATAAGAAAAAGAAAAGGGATACGCAGCTCCAGAGTAACAAGAACAAAACTGATCTAAAGCAGTGGCTAAAACAAGGATTCTGATCTCCTCCAATTCTGATCTGAGACAGCCTATAAATAGGGATTCTGGTTCTCGGCCGATCGCGGGGCGAACAATATTTCGCGAGGCGAACATTAGTTTTGGCGTGCTTTCAATTTGGATTCTCGCGAGGTGAGAGTGTGTTCGCGGGGCGAGTCTTCAAACCTTAATCTGTCACAGTCGTGACCTTAATCACAGCTAGGCCGTGATGGTCTCTGTCTTCCAGGGTCTTCAGGCTCTCGCGAGGCGAGAAGCCTCTCGCGTGGCGAATTTCAGTTTTGGCTCCATCCTGAGTTTGAATGATCGCGAGGCGAAACAGAATGTATGACTGTTGCTGCTTCAGCTGGTCTTCAGGATCGCGTGGCGAGAATCCACTCGCGGGGCGAGTATCTTCAGAATGGAAATTTCCACTGTTTCTTGACTTTCTTTGACTCTCGGAGCTTGACTTCTAACCTGAAACAATAAAAAGAAACAAAAAGCTTAATTCTATTCAAAATAGACTAAAAACTATTAAAAATGCCTAGAACGAGTCAAAGTCTACTTAGGAACAAAACAAGGCCAAATTTGGGCGAAAATGAGATTGAACTCGAATAATTTGTACAAAAACCACAGTCCATCTAGTTATAAAACTAGATAAGCCAAAGGCTTATCAAAACACCCCAAACTTAAACCTTGCTTGTCCCCAAGCAAGCTAAAACTCAAAAAGGACTCAAGACTTTGGCAAGCTTAAGGGATATAATCGATTTCGCACAAATTTCATGCAATCCAAACAGTTTTTCTCCAATGATTTCCCCCCTTGCATCAATGTAATCCCCACATTCATTTACTTTAAACAATTGAGAACTTCATCATTCATGCAATCATTAATCTAAGTTGAGGATCAGAGTCACACACAAAAGGAAGATCACCAATTTCAAACAATTGCCTTCCTCACAAGGGTATGTAAAATTTCACTCATTCGCTCAGATTCATCTAGGCTATCAACTTTTCACTCAATTTCACATATCAAGAGCACTTACCATGAATTTGATTTTCATCTCAAAAATGGTCCCCACGAAAACATGCATGCAACATCAGAAGGTCTTATAAAGGTTGTAATGGGGCCTGGCTGAGGGTAGGATATTCAAGGATACTAGGCTTAAGTCCCTAGGAACTAAGAGATCATGAGCATTTGACACATATTCAACTCAAATTCCTTTTTCCATTTTTCTTTTTGCCTCGGGTGACTACAGCCTTTTCCTTGCTATTTTTTCTGTTTTGCCCCTTTTCTTTTGGCAATTTTTTTTTCTTTTTTTTTTCTTGGGTTTCAACCGTTATTTTTCTTTTTCTCACCCCAAAATGACACATCACCTTGTAGCCACCCCAAACTTAGTTTCTCACAACCTTTCTCTTGCTAAGCTTCCATGCTCTCCTAATCCTAAGATTGGGTTGACATGATTTTTTAGATTTTCGGCTTATAATATAGGGTCATCAAGAAACAATAGGCTAATTAGGCTCAATGGGGCTAACTAGGGAACATGCATTAGGGATGGTTCTTTTTAGGCCAAGTAGTTATTTCAAAGAAAATTGCCTAAATCATTTGATGCAACACATAAACATGCAAACCATAAAGAGATTCAAGAAAATCCGGGAAAGTGCAACTTAAAAGTGATTCACACAATCAAAAACAAAGTTGGAGGCTCAAATCCTCACCTGGACATTTTGCAAATTGTTTGACTGAGATACAATTCCTAGTGTGTGCACCCCCTCACCCCAAACTTATCATAAATCAAGTAATCACAATAAAATTTCTCAATGTTCAATTTTCAATTTTTCACATGGGGATCAATTTTCTATTTTCAGAACCTAGGGGGAAATCATCAATGGTCAAAATAATTCATGCAATCAATCTATGCTCAATTTAATTAAAATCCAACAAGCTTGACGACACACTATTCATACACAAACTCTTGATCTTCTCAAATTATTCAAGAGTGACAAACAAAAACAAAAACAAAAACAAAAACAAGAGTGAGTAAAGGAGAGGGTGCTCCCTGATCAAGTTTCTATGGTTGCATCCTCGTCCAATTGGTCTCACGGGCTTCCTTCTGTTGCATAGCATCCTGGAAGAACTCCTGCAGATTAAACCTTAATTGCAGATTCGCGAGGCGAGAGATCACTCGCGAGGCGAATCTGGAATTCCAACAGATGTGATGCCCAGAATCGCGAGGCGAAAGTAGACCTCACGACGCGAGACAGAAACGTGAGTAAGCCTCTGAGATTCAGGGCTTCTGTCTCGCGCGGCCACAGTGGATTTGCGTGGCGAATCAAAAAAAAATTTATATATAAATGAAAATGACAGAAACTAAAAATAAAGGATACCTAGCTTGGGTTGCCTCCCAAGTAGCGCTTGTTTAACGTCTCGAGCCTGACTCAAGTCGCCCCTAAGGGTTAACTCAGAAAAAGCACTTGCTTGCCATTTGGGATTGGTTCTCCATGATAATGCTTTAGTCTTTGGCCATTTACCTTGAAATTGCCAGAGGCCCCTTCTAACTCTACTGCTCCGAGTGGAAAAACATGGAGGACCTTGAATGGTCCTGACCACCTTGACTTCAGCTTCCCAGGAAAGAGCCTCAGCCTTGAGTTATAAAGAAGTACCATTTGTCCGGGCTCAAACCTCCTAGGCAAGATGTGCTTGTCATGCCATGCCTTAGTCCTCTCTTTGTAGATTCTTGCATTTTCGTATGCTTGCATGCGGATTTTGAACAACTCATTTAAGTCCAGAAGCCTCTTCTCACCGGCCTTCATCAAATCAAAGTTGAGTTCTCGAATTGCCCAATAAGACTTTTCCTCCAATTCCACCGGCAGGTGGCACGCCTTTCCAAACACCAAATTGTAAGGAGACCTTCCAATTGGAGTCTTGAAGGCGGTCCTATAAGCCCATAAGGCATCATCTAACTTTTTTGACCAATCCTTCCGTGAGGAGTTGACGGTTTTCTCAAGAATACGCTTCAACTCACGGTTGGATACCTCCGCTTGCCCATTGGTCTGAGGATGATAAGGAGTAGAGATTCTATGCTTGACCCCATACTTCTCAAGAAGCTTGTGCATTTGATTGTTGTAAAAGTGGGATCCCCCATCACTAATCAACACTCTAGGAACCCCAAACCTTGAGAAGATATTGCGCCTTAGGAATTCCATGACTACCCGCGCATCATCCGTGGTTGTTGGGATTGCTTCTACCCATTTTGACACGTAGTCCACAGCCACCAAAATGTATTGATAGGAGAAAGATGGTGGGAATGGTCCCATGAAATCTATCCCCCATACATCAAAGAGTTCTACTTCAAGCATGCTATTCAAGGGGAGCTCATGCCGCTTGGAGATGTTGCCAGCTCTTTGGCAACGATCACAGTTCTCAACAAAAGTGTGGGCATCCTTGAAGAGATTTGGCCAATAAAACCCGCTTTGGAGGATTTTCTCTGCTGTCTTCTTTCCCCCATAGTGCCCACCATAATCCGAGCTATGACAATGCCACAACACGTTTCCGATTTGGTCATGGGGAATGCACCTTCTTAGGATCCCATCCGAGCATTGCTTGAAAAGATATGGGTCCTCCCACACATAGTACTTTGCATCCGAGAAGAACTTCTTCCTTTGTTGACTAGTCCAACCTTGCGGAACCATATTTGAAGATTTGAAATTGGCCATGTCCGCGAACCAAGGAGGGGAATTTTCAATAAGTGCAAACATCTTTTCATCAGGAAATTCTTCCTTGATGTCTAGCAATTCCTCCTTGGTGTCGGGATTGACCAACCTAGATAAGTGGTCCGCCACACCATTGTCGGATCCCTTCCTGTCCTTAATCTCGAGATCAAATTCCTGCAAAAGAATAATCCACCGTATTAATCTAGGTTTGGCCTCTTGTTTTGTCATCAAGTGTTTTATGGCCGCATGATCAGTGTAAACAACAATCTTAGACCCCACAATGTAGGATCTAAACTTATCTAAAGCAAAAACCACAGCAAGTAGTTCTTTTTCAGTGGTGGAATAATTAGCTTGTGCCTCATTCAAAACTTTACTTGCATAATAAATGACATGAGCTAATTTTTCCACCCTTTGCCCCAAAACAGCCCCCACCGCATAATCACTAGCATCACACGTGATTTCAAAAGGTAAATTCCAATTAGGCGCAGTGATTATGGGTGCGGTGACAAGCATATTTTTCAAAATAGTGAAGGCATTTAAACAAGAAGCATTAAACTCAAAGGATACATCCTTCACAAGAAGGTCACACAGCGGCCTTGCGATTTTGGAGAAGTCCTTGATGAATCTCCGGTAGAAACCGGCATGCCCCAAAAAACTCCTCACCCCCTTTACATTGATTGGTGGGGGAAGCTTCTCAATCAGCTCAATCTTTGATTTATCAACTTCAATCCCCCTTTGGGAGATTTTGTGCCCCAAGACTATACCTTCCTTGACCATGAAGTGGCATTTCTCCCAATTGAGCACAAGGTTAGTCTCTTGGCACCTTTTAAGCACCAAAGTCAAGTTATGCAAGCAATTGTCATATGAGGTCCCAAAGACCGAGAAGTCTTCCATGAACACCTCAATGCATTTCTCCACCATGTCTGAGAAAATAGAAAGCATGCACCTTTGGAAAGTAGCAGGAGCGTTGCACAATCCAAAGGGCATCCTCCTATAGGCAAAGACTCCATAGGGACACGTGAAAGCCGTCTTCTCTTGATCTTGAGGATCTACCACAATTTGATTATAGCCGGAGTAACCATCCAAAAAACAATAGTATTCATGTCCGGGTAACCTTTCTAGCATTTGATCAATGAAGGGAAGAGGGAAGTGATCTTTCCTTGTGGCTTCATTTAGCTTTCTATAGTCGATACATACTCTCCACCCTGTGATGGTTCTTGTTGGGATTAATTCATTGCTTTCATTGACCACCACTGTTGTGCCTCCTTTCTTTGGGACCACATGAATTGGACTAACCCATTTACTATCCGAGATTGGATAGATGATTCCGGCATCCAAAAGTTTAATCACTTCCTTACGCACAGCTTCTTTCATGATGGGATTTACCCGTCTTTGTGGTTGAACCACCGGCTTATGATCATCCTCCATCAAAATCTTATGCATGCATAGGGAGGGGCTTATACCTTTTAGGTCTGAAATCTTCCACCCAATGGCGGATTTGTGTTCCCTAAGAACTCTCAATAGCTTCTCTTCTTCATATTTTTTCAAGGCATTGCTAATGATTACCGGATGTAGTCCCTTCTGCCCCCAAGAATGCATACCTTAAGTGGGTTGGGAGTTGCTTCAACTCCGGTGCCTTGTCATCTTCTTCCATTCTTTCCTTGTTGAGCTTTTTCTTTGCACATTCATCCCTTGGGAGACTCGGTAAGGCTTCCATGTGTTTCAAGCACTCAAGATAGTCCTCATCCCCCAAAGGGTCTTCTTCCTCACTATCATCATCATGGGATTTTACCAACACTTGTGCAAGTGAAGAACCATGGGCTTCTCTAGTGGCCCTTGCCTTGACAATCGAATCCACCATATCCACTCGATACACATCCGACCTCTCAGTGGGGTGCTTCATTGCTTCGAAGACATTGAAGACTACATTCTCATCTTGCACCCTTAGAGTGAGTTTCCCTTCTTGCACATCTATCAAGGCACGCCCAGTGGCCAAGAAAGGTCTACCCAATATGAGAGGGATCTCAGCATCTTCATCCATATCAAGAACCAAAAAGTCCGCCGGAAATATGAACTTGTCCACCTTCACTAACAAGTCTTCGACCACCTCGTAAGGATATTTTATAGAACGATCGGCTAGTTGGAGTGACATCCGTGTATCCTTGACTTCCTTGATCCCCAATTTCTTCATCATAGAGAGGGGCATCAAGTTGATGCTTGCCCCTAGATCACACAATGCCTTCCCTAGAGTCATCTCCCCAATGGTGCATGGTATAGAAAAAGAACCGGGATCCTTCAACTTTGGAGGTAGTTTTCTCTGAAGAATGGCACTACACTCCTCGGTCAAAGCAACCGTTTCCTCATCCACTATTTTCCGCTTCTTGGAGAGAAGCTCCTTCATAAACCGAGCATAAGATGGCATCTGTTCCAAAGCATCCGCAAATGGAATGTTAATCTGAAGTTTGCGGAAGACATCAAGGAATTTGTTAAACTGCTTATCCTGTTGAGGCTTCTTCAATCTCTCAGGATATGGTACCTTCATGTAGGGCGGGAGGTCCTGGGGTTCAACCCACTTCTTCTTTCGGAACTCTTCATCTACAAGTTTTAACCTCCCCCTTGCTCCGGTGCCTTGTCTCTTGCCCACTCCTCTTTCTCAGGTTGCTCTTCCTCAACATGTGGTTGCTCTGAGGTCTTGTCTTCCTGAGAACCAGTTCCTCCCCTGTTAGATCCCAACACCCTACCACTTCTAGTTGTTATGGCGTTGCATTGGTTCTTAGGGTTGTTCTCGGTATCGCCTGGGAAGGTGCCTGGGAGACGCTCATTTAGTTGCCTTGCGAGTTGAGCAACCTGCGTCTCTAGATTGTGAATTGTTGACCCCGTGTGAGTTGCCAACTTATCAATGGATGTGCCCAACTTCTCAATTGCCGCATTCGTCTTTTCAAAACCCAACTCCCAAGGTTGCCTTCCACCATCTGTTATGTGCAACTGATTAGGCCCCTGAAGAGCCTGCTAAGTATTATGTTGATGGATCCCATAGTTAGGCCTCTGACCCTGTGGAGGTTGTTGTTGCCAATTCTATTGAGGTTGTTGTTGCCCGGATAGACCACCACTAGCATTACTCCAAGCGAAACCCGGATGGTCTCTCCTCATATACCCCCTATTCTGATTCCGAGTCGTAGTCATTCATGCATTCCTCTGATAGTTGTTCTGGGGCACACTGTCATAAAAATTGTGGCATGAGTCTACATGTTCTCGAGAGAAGTTGAACGGACAGCTCTGAGTGTCATGATTTCCATTACAATTATCACAACCCGGAGGCATTCCCTCGTGTACCACATTAACCTTCTTGTTCTCTGACAAAGTCGCAACTTGCATCTTCAACGATTTAACTTGCTCTAGAATGGCTTCCATTGTTGCAGAACTGACTCCACTTGAGGTTTCTCTACCACGGTTGTAATCATTGTACGACATCTTCTCTAATAATGCCCATCCATGCTCAGCTGATAAAAAGGAAAAGGAACCGCCAGCTGCGACATCACAATTCATCTGATAGCGTCCCCTTAACCTGTTAAAGAAATGTTGAACCTTGGAGACCGGGTCAAAGAAAGTTGAAGGACATCTTCTCAAGTGCACATTGTACCTTTCCCAAGCTTCATTAAAAGTTTCATCCTCTGTTTGTCTGAAAGATGTAACGGCTACTCTTGCTTGTGCCGCTTTCTGAGGAGAAAAATACTTAGTTAGGAACTTTTGTTCCATTTTCTCCCAAGTTCTGATACTGTTCCTATCCAAGCCGTCAAACCAATCGCGAGCGACATCCCTAAGAGAGAGAGGGAATAGCCGCAAGCGGAACTCATCCTGAGAAACACCTCTTGTCCTCTGCAAGTCACAAGCTTCAAGGAAGTGGGTGATGTGCCTGTGAGGGTCTTGTCTGTCACTCCCATCAAACTGATTCTCACGGATATAGGCTGTGACACATCCTTCCACTCTGAAGGAGTCTGTATTGAGGTTGCCTCTCACGATGGAAGAATCACAATCACCCAAGTTGGGTAGACTGTACTCGAAGAGAGGCTTGTAACGAGGAGGAGGAGGAGGATTTTCTTCTTCCATTCTCTCAAGATCACTCGCTTCAAGCCTTTTTCTTTCTCTGACTTCCTTCCTTAAGCGCTTCTCGGTCTTGGTGATTTCCGAATCAAATAGCAGGTCCTCTTGTGAAAGGGTACCTCGCATACAAAAACACGGCAAGACCAAGTGGAATCAAAGAAGTAGAGAGAAATAATAAATAAATAACAGAAAAAAAAAATCAACTTAACCAATCAATCAAATCCCCTAAAAATTAGGAAAATTGGTTGTGCCAATCCCCGGCAACGGCGCCAAAAACTTGATGAGTCACCGGCAAGTGTACCGGGTCGTCATAGTAATAAAAAAACACGGTAAGAATTTACCGAGGTCGAACACAAGGATTGGGCTACCAATTCAACTAATTCGCGGGAAATCCGATACGTTTGGTCAAGTGAGGAAAGTGGTTGAGAGAGAGAGATTATGATCGCAATTCAAATAACAAATCAAATACAACTAATTAACTAAAAATCAGGAATTAAAATATCTAGGGCCTCAAATCCACCTACCCAATCATGCATAGTACCCAAGTGATGATGAATTCCTCCCTAAGTTCAATTACAATGTCAACCGGGACCCCCAAATTCTCCTATATCCATTGTCGTGCTCAATAGGACGTATTTGAAGATTGGATTAATTACTTACTAGGTCTCTTAATCCTAATCATCAAACTCTATTAATTCTTGTTCCCTATAAGATTGCACCGATCTCCTACTCACTCTCGTGCAATATTCGATCGATGATCCCAATTCAAGTTCTAAAACGCGAATCGCCGATCAGCCTCAACAAGTTTAACTAGTTAATCACGCATGCATATGATCAACACAATCAAATCAGAATTGGAAAACATTAATTGAGAAAAGGGGAGAAAAACATACATCACATGAACACTATACCGCCATGGGTGGCTTCATTGATTCCCTAGACGAGGGGATTAGTTCCTCATGCTCATAGACAAACAATCGGACATAACCTCCATAGTGAAAAAAGAAAAAGAAAAGGGAGACGCAGCTCCAGAGTAACAAGAACAAAACTGATCTAAAGCAGTGGCTAAAAGTAGGATTCCGATCTCCTCCAATTCTGATCTGAGACAGCCTATAAATAGGGATTCTGGTTCTCGGTCGATCGCGGGGCGAACAATATTTCGCGAGGCGAACATTAGTTTTGGCGCGCTTTCAATTTGGATTCTCGCGAAGCGAGAGTGTGTTCGCGGGGCGAGTCTTCAAACCTTAATCTGTCACAACCGTGGCCTTAATCACGGCTAGGCCGTGATGGTCTCTGTCTTCCAGGGTCTTCAGGCTCTCGCGAGGCGAGAAGCCTCTCGCGTGGCGAATTTCAGTTTTGGCTCCATCCTGAGTTTGAATGATCGCGAGGTGAACTGTGATTGGCGAGGCGAAACAGAATGTATGACTGTTGCTGCTTCAGCTGGTCTTCAGGATCGCGTGGCGAGAATCCACTCGCGGGGCGAGTATCTTCAGAATGGAAATTTCCACTGTTTCTTGACTTTCCTTGACTCTCGGAGCTTCACTTCTAACCTGAAACAATAAAAAGAAACAAAAAGCATAATTCTATTCAAAATAGACTAAAAACTACTAAAAATGCCTAGAACGAGTCAAAGTCTACTTAGGAACAAAACAAGACCAAATTTGGGCGAAAACGAGATTGAACTCGAATAATTTGCACAAAAACCACAGTCCATCTAGTTATAAAACTAGATAAGCCAAAGGCTTATCAGGAGCAGGAATAGATTGACAAAAACCGAGCTGACAAGCAGTGGTATTGGGTAAATGGAGGTAGGTTCGATGGGTTTTAAAATCGGGACCATCGACAAAAATGACTATTTGACAGAGGAAATTGACCCAGATTGATTCATTAGACTTAGATATAGTTGAACTTAGCTTGGTAAACCACTCTGGACCATACTTTCGGTCAACAAAAGGGGTAAAATTGACTTTTGAGGAAGTGGACGAAAGAGAATGGAAAATCTTGAAGTAAAACTTGAAATTGGCAATCTCATCTTTTGACGCAGACTCAGTAGAGATATAACAAAGAAAAGAGCCATAAGTGTCAATTGACAAGTCCGCAGGAGCCTTATAAGACAAACGACGTTCCAAGACAGCATGCAACCACAATTGGAGACGCCAAAGAGGACCTCCTATGTTAGTTTTCTTTTTCTTGGATCTGACAGTGTCAACTAGCATGCTCATACTATCATAGAGATTGGCCAGAACACATTGGCCTAATGCTACCCTCTTGCCAGTAGCAAGAAGATTGGCAAGAGGAACATAAGACGCAACTAAAGTAGTGGACTTGCTACATAAGACATAAGCACACAGCCAAAGAAATAAAAAAGCTATATGCTTAGTGTCTGTCACAGGTTCTTTGTCTCCGCCTCTAAAATATGTTATATATTTGGAGAAAGAGCTTTTTGGGACATAGACATCAATTTGTCTTTTGACTTCGACACCAGAGTGCATAGCAGGGCCATCTGGATGAAGCCCTGTAATAGCTGACATGTCGAAAAGGGTTGGACCCATCATTCCATATGGAAAATGGAAATTACTGGTGGTTTTGTTCTAGAAGAAGGCCAATGCCCCTATCAGAGAAAAATCTACTAGCTTGAGATGGCGGGAAAGCTGAATAAACTCGAAGATTCCAGCCTTTTCCCACACATCACGTTTTTCTGCTTGGACTTGGTCAAGCCAACTAATGTAAGCATCAAATTTGGTAGCAGGGGGCATCCTAAAAATCCCATCACCCTTTCTAAATGCATGAATAGGGAGTGAAGGCAATGAAGCTAAGATAGCTTCGCCTGGACTATTGCAAGGAAAGAAACCACGCAAGTCCTCAGGGATTTCGTTCTGGGCAACGAGAGGATCCAAGAACGCAGCAGGTGGGTTAAGAGAAATGGAAGAGTCATGAACATGGTAGATTACCTTAGATTCCTGCCATAGTTCTGATTCGTCCAAGATTGGATCTTGAACTACCGTCCTAGGAGCAGCAACCGAAGCTTGGGGTGTTGAAGTTGAAGTTTTGGAGGTAGTTGCCATGGAATTCAAACGAAATGGCAAAGAGGAAGGGTTCTTTGTGAAGAAGAAAGAATTTTCGCAGAGATAGAAAACAAAGGAAGTAAGAAAACATCAGACGATGATGTGATGGTAATTTAAAGAAAGTAGGAGTTGATGGTTCAAATTCCAAGATACCCATAACGTCATGATTATCCCTATTAAGTAGGGATATGATTAAATTGATAAGATTTGATTAATGGAATTAAACTCAGAATTGAATCTGTTGAGAATTTAAAAATTCAAATTTTACTATTCTCTCGGATGAACCCGTCGAAAAGCAAAACTTGGGGGGCATCTGTTAAGGGTGAAATTTTGAATTTCTGACGGGTGTTTTCTTGACAGGCTGATGAAGGGATCGAAGTAATAACTAAAAATTTTCTAAGTATTGAAAATATTTGGTTGACAAGAAAACATAGTCCAACAAAAGGGAAGATTCGAAAATTGGGTCCTTGACAAAGCAAGAAGGAAGACTATCTCGAAGGAAGAATTGTCAAGAAGAAGAAGAAGTCAACGAATTAGTTAAGTCCCCAATCTGACGAATGACTATCAATATAAATTGTTAAGCGACCAAACCGTCAAAGACAATTAAGTTGACACGGAGCGCGATTCAAGAAATCAAGCGATTATCAGAATTGTTTGACAAAGCAATTTAGATTTAAAGTTTAGAAAACTGCCAAGACACGTGGCAGTCATTAAGATAGGAAGTTAGCAATGAGTAGTTACTTTATTTGCCTATAAATACTTGTAAACACAATGTGAAGGGGGTCGGTTACTTGATACACATCCTACACATCTCGATCACACGGCAGATTGACGGATTACATTCAATATTCCTTCCATCCTTCTTATTTCAATATTATAGCCAAATTCAATGTCATTCACATCTCTTTTATTCAAGTTCTTCATTTATTCTCACTTATTTCCAGCAGTTCTTTTATGTTCTTCTTTTAAATTCATTCACTTTTTGCAAGTAGTATTACTTAGATCCTGCTTTACTTAACTTTTCTTTTAAACTTTTGTTCTTTTTATTAGTTACTCAATGTAATTAGGAAGTTATTTTCTAATATAGAAACTACTTTATTCTTTTAAACTTCAAACTTATCTTTTCAAATACAAGTAGTTTCATTGTCAAGTTTCATTACTGACAATAATCTGTACACCATTTTCAAACTTATATACTTGTCCTAGCACTAAGTCTTTACCAGTAATTCCTAATTTGACTAAAATTGTCAAATTTGTACTTGGCAAACATTACTTTCAAAATAGCATATTTCTGACGAGATTACCGCATAACTCGTAGGTCCCACACTCGTTTGATCTTCAATTATTTGTCACGAAGGAATTTTGGTCAAAAACCAAAAAACCACGTTAACAGCTGTGACTTGGGTTCGATTCCTAAATCTCACCGAGGTTTGTGGTATTCACTGACCTTCCAAGGAAGCGTGTATTCCTCCAATCTAAACTTTTTGCATTGCAAAAAAGAAAACTGCTTAAAAAACAAATATAAAATACCCCAATCAAAAGTCAAAACTGGACACAATATAATTAACCATTATTTAAAAAACCAGTCAAGTTCAATAGATGAATTTGAGACTGAGTAGAGTAAAGCGTGTCGAAACGAGTGCGTGAGTGAAAGAAAAACGTTAACTGCCTTGCACATACGTCATCAACTTGACCTGAAACAAACAAGCATTTTGGCGGAATTCGGCAGCGGCTTGTCTCGTCACCGTTCTCCATCGAATCTCTATCTGATGGACCCCCACGGCCCACGGCCACCCCAAACATACGCAGCTTCCCACGCTCTCACATTTACTCACAAACCATACAAACAACTGGTTTCTGCCTTTTTGTTTTTATCCCTTCATTATCTCTATGAATGAAAAACAAAAGTTTAAAAGTAATTATGTATAGCATTATTTTTTTCTTAGAACCCACACTAATCGGCCATTTGAATTGAGTGGCTCTACCGGAGTATTACGGCTTAGGCCATTGGAGACCGATATCGAAATAATATCTGATTCAGCTGATCGAGCAAAATTTTACTCATTGATTCTTAGTCTCCCAGTAAGAGTGACTTTACAAGTATTCGAACCCGGTCGGGTTCCCAGGTCATTTTCTTTATGGAGGCAATATGCTTTCACTTGACCAACACTCGATTGATTTATGTATAACATTATTATCGGTGGAAAGATGGAGATTGCTTTCCAATTATACCCTACTTTAATTAACTTTCATTTTGCCAACTTTATAAATTATTTTGTCAAACTAAGATTATCTTATGTTAGGAATACATTTTTTTATAAGCAAAATTTATTGAATACACTAGTGAAAAATATGCAACAAACGAGAAG